>OX638062.1:6748940-8091930 GCA_951804385.1 Trifolium dubium | reverse complement strand
TATCAAAAATGCTTTTTAGGAGAAACTACTCAAAAGAGCTTCTCATATACAGCAGTTTTTTTTTCTTTTCAGACTTCCAATTTTTGAAAATCTGTAATAAACGGATCAAAACTTATAAAAGTTTTTATTTTTATTAAAAAGTGATTTTTTTCACAGAATAAATAAATATCTTTCCCTTATTCTTTAGACGGAAAAAAGTGATTCGTAAATATAGTACTTTTCATGAAATTAAAAGTAGGGTAAAGTCTGTGTCTCAATTATTAAATGATAGCAAGAGGTATATATGTATTTAGGTAGATATGTATCGTATGTAATTGTAAACTAACAGAAGTATTACTTATGCATCTTTATATGGATTTGTATGACTGTGTGCATATATATATGTTTGTGTATGCACACATACAAGCAATATATAGTTAGATAAAAATTAGATTTAAATACTCTATGAGGTCCTTTGTATTTTTCTTTACTACACAGGTTTATTTCTTTACAACATTAACTAGTGTTCTAGGAGATCTAACATGCTTTTCGTCAAATTTCCACCGATTGAATATTCTGATTTTAATTTTTGAACCATTAAATATGTGACTACTATATCCAAAACAAATTATAGACTTCAACTTTTTTGATTATGACTTCATTTTCCTATATTGCATCCGAAGTTTTTAGTTTTGTTGTTTAGGTCACTATTCACTACTAATGTCATTAAATATCGCCCTGCTTTCTACATTTTCAAAATAATTTCTTTCTGAATGAGTCTTTTGTGTGCTCTGCCAATTTCGTGCTTGTATTTCCACAATTTCACCTCGATGGTCTTAAGCCAAGATAGAGGATGGTTTTGCTAAATTCCATCTTTGTCTTCTTTTCCTAAATTTATCTATTCAATCATGGTTATGAAAAATTTGTTTTTGATACTGTCACAAACTATGAAGCACTGACACAGGCACCAGACACGACACTGACACGTCGACACAGATAATTTTTTTTGAAAAAGTGATATAATTCAATATAATGGTAAGTTTCGGTGTCGTGTCGGTGTCCGACACTGGGACACGCTTAATCTAAGGAGTGTCGTAGCTTCATAGGTCACAAATCATGTTTTCTTAAGTACTTGTGCTGCAACCTGTGATACACAGTACAATAATTTCATTTTCTTTTATGCATAAATGCAAATCAAGCCTTCACCCTATGGTATAAGGTTTCTCCAAACAATATTTTACATTGGTGAATTAGGTTGGTTTGTTTTCAGCTCCTTAATCTGGCTGCACTCATTTCCTTGTACTACCTTGATTTACGGTTAAGGCCAAATTTATGTAGATTGGTTTTTAAAAATCAAATTTTGTATTGGCTGACTGCTGTGAAAGCCAGCGGATGCATATCTTTGCAGAGATAGATCACATGACTGCTCCATAAATTAATCACAATACCGTGTAGTTAGGATTTATGTGCATGTCTTTACTATGAAATATGCAAGATTTTACTAGGTTTTTCGGTTGAGTTCACTGAAACATTTCGTATGCCAATTTTGTGGTTATGTGAGGATTGATCTTAAGGAGTGTTCCATATAATTTACCACTTCAATGGAATACAGTGGTCTTCTTAACTCCTTTGATTTGTCGGACTTTTGACTATGTTAGAGGATCTTCTTTCCCGATATTGGGAGAGATTGGCGTGCTTTGTTCTGTTGATGTTTTTTGTTTCCCTTTTCCCATGATTGGATACTTATAAGTTACGTCCAATCTCTTACTCAGTACCATAGCAGTAGCACTAAAGAAAAGCAACTTACCAATTGACAATATATCTTACGATTCCTAATAAGATTCAAATATATGATTTCGAAAATAGATATTCCAATTCAAGATTTGAATCTCTATTTGATAACCACAAACCACCATCCTTAAGACAGATATTTTTGAGTATAGAAGTAGTGATTATTTAGGCATCCAACCTACATGGTCCCCCTTAGTTTGTTGGAGCACAGATTCAAAGTTTAATTGGTGCCTTTTCATGTGATTCTTATATTGATGGGTGGTCCCTACGAACGACTCCAACTCATCAAATATCCTCTCCCGATCTAAATTTTTATTTGCTAGATTAATTTTTACCTTTTTAACTGTGTCGCTCGCACGCAAAAAACCTAGTGTATTTAGTTCATCTCGATTTTGTTTACGCTTGATATAACGTGCAAAAGAATAAAAAGGAAGCAAACTTATCAATAAGTCATATGATGCAGAGAGACACCACTGATTTAACTTCTCAGAATAAGGAGCTCAAAATGAAGTTAGAGGCTTTCGAGCAACAAGCACAGCTTAGAGAAGGTATGCTTCATTTCATATTTATTTATGCCTGGAAATCACATTGAATCGGACTAAAAAAAGGGCTCAAACATTACACTTGTATCTTGTGTGAACAGGATCTCATGAGTCCCCATTAATATCAATTTTACTCCTAATTATATTTGAATTCACGATTTTGGTCCAAAATATCTGATTTTTCCTCCATCTATGTATCGAGGAATTAGGTCAGTTTTTTATGATTTGAGAAGATACTTATGTAACAACTGATTTGATATGATAACATGGAAGTGAGTTATTTAATTGAGAGTCCACCTAGAAAGTGTTTTAATAAAATTTTGTTGCTTTTGTCATATAGGTCATTTTATATTTTGATGAATTAAAAATTAGTTGTTAAGTGAGAGAATCCACCTAGGCAGTACCTCATCATCAACTGAGTAGCTACATAAGTATCTCATTCCACACGATCAAAACTCAGCATGAAAATGCACTTGTGGAAAAAGTCAAACATTTTAAAAACCGAGACCAAAATCGTTGATTTAAAAGTAGCGGAATCAAAATTGTTAAATGAGGAAAAATAGATGGACCGAGTCTGCATTTAAAACCAAGTAGTTATTCAATTCCATAAAAGAAAAATATTGCTTGAAAATTGACCATTTGTAGATTAATACTCTTGCTTGTTATTCAGTATTACCACTTAAATATGAACACATAGCTGCATTTTGTGATTGCAGATCTCAACGAAGCATTGAAGAAAGAACTACAACGCCTTAGGGCACAAAAGAATCATTTGACCGCCATCGCTGGTAATCCTTCTTTCAATGGGATGTTCTCGCAATTCGCTACACAACTAACCATGCAACAGATGAGTAATCCTCAACCCCAGCAGACACAACCCGGCATGCTGCCTTCTCGTTCCGATCAACCTTTCAACGGCCGTGGCCGCTCTAACTTCATGGACTTCAATCACCAGAAGTAGCTCATATACTAGTATCAAAGTAAATGATTTGGTTACAGAACATGTTCATCACAAGCAACATGTATATATATGTATGTATTACATATGTGGCTTGTGAAGTGTATCATTGTCTTAAAGTCTTATGTTTTATTTATATTCTATAGTTTAAGGTAGAACCATATTATGTACTTTCTGCAGTTGTAGGGTAAAAACACAGCCTTTGAAATTTATGTGTTACAGTTCTTCGGTCGAAACACAGTTAACATAAAAATGTAGAAGAATTAGTTGATAATAGATTGTGGTTATGGAACCACATAACAGGTTGTAAATGTTTGAAGTTGTAACATCTTTTAATGCCTTGTGTTGTGTTTTAAGATTATGAGTTCAAAACAACATGTTAACAATGAGGTGAAGGAATTGTTCAATGTTGTGAGAATATTAAGCATGTGTTTGGCATAGCGTTGGTACAAAACTGCGTTAGCGTGGAAGCTTGCTCTTTTTAGCTTCTCCGTTGGTACAAAACTCACGATTGTGGGCATACAACCGTCAAACCAAACAACTATTGACGGGCGTTTAATAAAAATACTTCAAAATGATAAGAACGTTGAACCAGTATCGTCCGTGTATATTCTTACCTTGTTGTCGACATATCACAAAATATTATGTGATTTAAAAAGTATTCATAACTGTTAGAAGCCACACATTGGCTAGAGATATGGCATAGATAGCCTTTATAAATGTAGTGCAAACCTCAACTCTCAAGCTAGCTTTTGTGGTTGAGTATGGGCCTTCCAAATTCTAAGAATAACAAAACATAAACATTGTAATTTTACTTGCAATTATGATTGATCGACAATATAATTTTTCTTCTTCTCAAAGTCTTGACATTGTTTAAAATAAAAATACTAGTTTGACATTGGACAGCTAAGCAATAGATTTATGTCGAGGAGCTCATATATTTCTAACCTTAGTTTTGTCCATGGAATCTTAACTTTGGAGCACACAAGTCAAATTTCTCCTTATTATAATAGAAGAAAATTGTTATAGTACATTTGAAGTAAGACATGCATGCAGTGGTCATCCAGGGACGGCAAATAGTATCTCTGTTTGTTTAAAAAATGTCATGACAAATGCATAAATAAATTAATTAACTTGTGTCACCAACATGGGGTATACATGAAAAAAATATTTATTTTTGACTAAATATGTTAACTTTTGAAAAAAATGTAATTTTTGACTAACAACGTTTAGATGAGATAACATAAAATTCTTTTAACTTAATCAATATCATTAGTTCAATTCTGAGTTTGGACATGTAGAAGAGTTAAAATTCATGGGGAAAAATTATTGCCTATTTACATCCCATAAAATTTAAAAGATAAATCTCTGCAATTGTTGCGGAGAATATTCAACTTACAAAAAAAAGGTAAATAGTTTGTTTTTACATACGTATGGTAAGGTACATTATTTCACTAAGAAATTAATCTTGTGCCAACTTACCAATCAATGACAATATCAAGAACAAAGAAGCTGTAATATTCTACCAAATAATTATTTTATATTTATTTACTGCCTCAAAATAATCGCTACACATGTCCATTTTGTTAATTCCATAATGTAACATTGGCCTACATAATAATAAATTGTAAATTGAGTAAAATATAAATACAAAAAATAAAAATTAACGAAAAATACAAATACAAAACTTGGTTACGACCAAAGTCTAATTTTTAGTATATGTCTTATCTTAATAACAAGATGCTCAAGATATAGATATATATATAATTAAGAAGTGTTTATTAATCAACTATATTTAGTGTTATTTGCTAGTTGAAATAACTAGGAACTAATAATGGGGCTAATCATTGTGTTATTTTCTTTGATAATTTCTTTGGTAGTGTTATCAATTTTGTTGTTGCTGTACCTTACTCGTTCTCCTAAAGAAATGGAGGGTATTCCTGGTAATTTAGGATGGCCTATTATTGGTGAAAGTTTATCATTCCTCTCTGATTTTTCAAGTCCATCTGGAATCTTTAGCTTCATGAACAAGAGACAAAAGAGGTAACAAAATAATCAAAACATAGAACTTTAATTTAAATTTGTATAAATTATTAAAGGCAAAGTATGTTATTAAGACTCTATTATTCTACACACAATTATAAGAAAAAAAAACCATATTTTCACGTTAATTTTTGGTTGGTATTTTCACGTTTATTAGGGAAGATAGTTTTTTAAGATAAGATGATAGTTAAGCGTATTTAATTGTATGTAAAACAAAGTATTATATTTACTAACATATATACTACCTAATACTAATTATAATGACCATCTCCTGACAAGAAGAATTAATAGAAGATTGTGTTTCAATTATCTTTAAACGTCGATAAGTTAATATCACAGAGTAGATGTGTTAGAATTACGGTTAAGGAGTGTGAGTGTTTGTTGAAAATAAAGAGATAGATGCATGTAACTTAAGCTCCCTCCGTTTGTACGCCACACCGCATTCTTAGGTAGTGTTTGTTTTGAGCCTATGTGAACCCACATCGACTTGTCCTTTGTAAAAGGTGTCTCGTTAGATGGCGAAATGTTAGTGATGTATTTAAACTACCCTTAACCTTGACTCCCAAGCAATGCGGGATTTTCAGGTGTACCGGAAGAACGGTGATCCACCATGATTATAGAAAAAACGAATAGACTTTGTTCAAAAAAATTTGTCAGGTAATCTAGTGGCTTAAATTTCACCCCTAAAAATGAATAAGTGGGCATACGTTCGAACCTCCATCCCTACACATAATATGCAATGTTCTTACTTCTTACCAACTGAACTAAACTCACGAGGACAGGACAAACTTTGTTAGTGTGTAAAACAAATTTTTATATAGACTAAAGTTAGAAGGACAGAGGTCATGGTTATAGACCAATTTTTCTTTTAACCTACGTTATATGCTTGTAGCTAAGGTCACAAATATTCTTTTTATTTTCTTTACAGTTATGGAAAAGTTTTCAAGAGTTTTGTCTTAGGAAGATTCACAGTCTTCATGACTGGAAGAGAAGCAAGTAAGATACTATTAACCGGCAAAGATGGGATTGTGAGTTTGAACTTATTTTACACTGGTCAACAAGTTCTGGGGCCCACCAGCTTGCTACAACAAACTGGAGAAGCACACAAAAGACTTAGAAGATTAATTGCTGAACCTTTATCATTAGATGGTCTTAAAAAATATTTCCACTTTATTAATACTCAAGCAATGCTAACATTAGATCAATGGGAGGGAAAGAAAGTTTTTGTTCTTGAAGAAGCTTCTACAGTTGAGTGTTACTAGAATAAGAATGAGATTGGATTTCATGCGGTGGGAAATTTGACGCATTCATGCAGTCAGTACATTCATGGTCGTTGAATCGCGATCAGATGATTCAAATTTTAATGTAGATTTTGATTATTTGATTTTAAAACAAAATAAAGAGTTTGAAATGTGAACGTCAAATCTTGATCCAACGACCACAAATGTGGTGATTGCATGAATGCATCAAATTTTCGACTACAGACAAATCTAGTTCGATGTGAACATCAAAGATTGAAAGTTTCATGTTCTTATACATTTTATTTCATGCTAAGTGAGTGTTTTGAACATTGTAGTTTACACTTAAAGTTATTGGACACATGATCATGAGCTTAGAGCCAACTGGAGAGGAACAAGAAAAATTTAGGTCAAATTTTAAGATAATTTCGTCCTCATTTGCTTCTTTGCCTTTTAAACTTCCGGGGACAGCTTTTCAACGCGGTATCAAGGTAACAAAGCAATTCAAGTCGACAAAAAGTTAATATTAAGCACTGACACTAGACATGAACATCAGATATAAAATCTTTGTTGACACGTTGACATTGACATGTGTCGCACACCAGATGTCTTGAATCCGATTTGTTGACACTAAAGTTTCTTTTTGTCTGATGTATTTGTGCAGGCTCGCGATAGAATGTACGAAATGTTGGATTCCGTAATTTTGAGGAGGAGAAACGGCGAAGATTTCCAACAGGATTTCTTAGAGTCCTTGATTATGAAACATAGCAGAAAATCAGACGAACAAGAAGATGAAAATAAGCTTACTGATAAGCAATTAAAGGACAATGTATTAACTCTACTTGTTGCAGGACATGATACCACAACTGCTGCTCTTACATGGCTTGTCAAATTTCTTGAAGAAAATCAAAATGTTCTAGAACAATTGAGAGTAAGGACATGTTTAGATTAACTTATACATAAGAACTTATATGATAAGCACTTACGCTATAATCACTTAATTAAATTTTTATCCAAACGGGAGCCTAAGTATCATTAAACACTTGCGAAACTGTTTGAAAGAGTTTATAAAAACAATTTATGATATGTCTATAGGTTATTTTCAGCTTATTACAATAAGCTCTCCCTGATTTTGAAACAGCTTATACTATCTAATCTTTCCCTTTTGATCAATGGTTGAAAATACTTTGAAATGTGGATTAAATATTTTATTTTTTGCAGGATGAACATAGAGAAATTATTGCAAACAGAGAAAGTGGAAATGATCTTACTTGGTCAGAAGTTAATAACATGCCTTACACAGCCAAAGTAAGCAGCAAATTTTTTTAATTTCTAATGCCTTAGTGGCACAGCTTGTTGCTCGTTTAGCTGTTATTCAAGTGTAATTATTTATTTATATATATAATTAGACTTGCAATTACTTCAAAATTTTTACAAATAACTAATATTATTGTTCATTTGATTTTTCAGGTGATTAGTGAAACACTTAGAAGAGCCACAATACTACCTTGGTATTCAAGGAAAGCAGCCCAAGACTTTGAAATTGATGGTAAAAAAGAAAATACAAATTAGCCAACTTTATATGATGTTTGTTTCTTGTGGAGCAAGTTTTGATTTATATGAAGTAGCTTTGAATATTAGAGATGTAGTTAGTTCAATAATCATTTCTGAATCATGTTTTCTAATAACAAAGTGATGTTGAATTTTGCAGGATACAAAATTAAGAAAGGTTGGTCAGTGAATCTAGATGTTGTTTCAATACACCATGACCCTAAAGTTTTTCCAGATCCTACAAAATTTGATCCATCTAGATTTGATGTAAGTTTCTTCCTGATTAACATTCAATAATTGTTGGGTTATTTTGTTATGTATTTTGTATTACGGAATTTGGTGAGATATAGTTTATGGAGAAAATTCTCCTAAATATATTGATATATGAAGAATACTCAAGTTTATTTTTATTATGGTTATATAGCTCTATATATAGAGCTACAAATAAAATAAATTTATAAATCATATATTCTAAAAATAATAAATTAATCCTATAAATTCTAAACAAATCATAAATATTCTAAACAGAAATATAAATTTTAAATCTAATATTATTTTATTTTGAATATAAATCTAAACTATATTTCTATCTAAAATCTTCAAAAGATATTTAAGCATATTATTCTCAACAATAATGATATCTTAGGTGTTGTTTAATAAATAAATAAAAAATTCAGACACAAACTTTGGTCACCACAACAATGTCTCTGAATATTATCAACAAAGAACTAAGCTACACTTATGAGACAATTTGATATCAAATTCTAATGTTTAAAAAACATTTTTTTGATTAACATTTGCATTTTCATGGAACCAAAAATTGATAATTTTAATGAAATGCAGGAACATTTGAGGCCTTATAGCTTTCTTGGATTTGGTAATGGACCACGTATGTGTCCTGGAATGAACCTTGCCAAGGTTGAAATTTGTGTCTTCATTCATCATCTTGTCACCAGATACAAGTAAGATATATGCATGGAAAGTATTTATAATGAACTTGATAAATTGTTTGAGAGAATTCAAATTCAAATTTTTTTTTTTTTGGTACAAGAGAAAATTCAAATTCTACTATACTATTAAAAAGTTATTATCTCTTCATTTAAGAATGGGAGGATTAAAAAAAGGTTTTATATTACATGAACTTAAATATCATTAAACCTATTTTAATGATATATTCGAGGTTAATCTCAATTTTACGCTGAATTCTGTTGATACTTATGTTTTATAGATTTTTTTCTAATGAATTCATATAGTCTTTTATTTGATGATATATTTGAGACTTGCATGTGGCTTAGAAGAATTACATTATTGTTTACTTAATTATTTTGGTGTTAAAGCTTTGAATCTTTTGAGGAAAAAGGGCATTGACTACTTGATATTCAGCTGAAAAATTAAATAAAGTCTAATTATTAATAATTGATTCACTACCAAAAAAATGTAAGAGATAGATCAACTCAGGCGTAACTACTTATTTGAATTTTATTGAAGTCGTCATGAACTCTGAAATACTAAGATTCCTTCCCGTTATTTTAAACAGCTAACTATTCCATATTTTGTATTTACTTAAGCACTTTTCTCATTTGTTTCTTTTTTCTTGTTTGAACATGATTGTCCATTGTGTGTAATGAAAATTGATGTTACAGATGGAAAGCTCTAGAGAAAGATGATTCTGTCCAACCAACACTTGTGAGGATGCCAAGGAACAAGTTTCCAATTCTAGTTGAGTCACTATAATTGATTCCTCAACCAACCAACCATAAATGGAAAACAAGATAAGAAAAATCAGAATGAAGAGTTGTGTATGTGGAACAAGATATGTATGAAAATGTCTTTCTTATGTTACTAGCTATGAAAGAAATCAAGAACCAAACTATATGCTTTATCCTCAATAAATAATTGCATTTTCTTTTTCAATATATGT
Organism: Trifolium dubium; assembly: GCA_951804385.1. Lineage (NCBI taxonomy): Eukaryota > Viridiplantae > Streptophyta > Magnoliopsida > Fabales > Fabaceae > Trifolium > Trifolium dubium. The sequence continues at coordinate 8,081,907 of OX638062.1, read as the reverse complement.
AGGTAATGGTAATGCAAGTATGTAAAGCAAAAAAAAAAAAATACATTTCCTTCTACCTCTTTATTATTTCTTTTCCTAATCATCAACAATGCATACTTCATTATAACATGAAAGCATAACAGTTACTAAAATTCCAATAAAAAAATGGCATACAATATATGTTTTAGAAATGAAGCACAAAAAAAAATCAGTTGTTCATGTAGTGATTAGTGTTGGACTTGATAAAGAAGATCGATTCAATCTCCAACAACTGTGATAGGGAGGAATTGAAATTACTTGATATCAGAACTCGTCCAAACTAGATTAATATGCTCGGTGGAACCAAAATAAATGAAACACATAAGTCTACATGTTCTACTTTAAAAGACACGAGTTTTATACTAAATTAATATTATGTGTAACATACGAATTCGTCTATGTCTATTTGTTCGAAGTTCACTAAAAAAATGTTTGTGACTCTGTGCGATTCAATATTATATTTGACCAGAAAACCCTAAGATCCAAGTGTCGCAGAAGTGGTGAAGCAAACCCTCGAAGCCATATCTAATAGGTGAACCAAGACAACTAACATCAACATTAATAATAGTACAATTAAGGATGAACTCATTCTATCTTAATTAACTAGCGATCATTTCAGATGCGAAGAGAAAAACTAGATCAAGATGCAAGAATGGAAGGTTGAGGCCATATTTATAGTCTTGGTGGTAAGACGAAATTTAAGAGTTTTTCGACACAATTTAAAAGTTATTTTGTTTGAACATTAAAAATAATCACAACGTATATCTTTATCTCTATTTCTCTCACCTCTTATTTACTTTCTATACATTACACACATTTTTAAAACTATATCAAACATTGAATATCAAAAAAAAAAAAACTATATCAAACATTATTAGTTGGTTCTTAGTAATTGTTGCTGAACTTTGATAGAGAGAACTACAGTTCAATCACTAACGATTGTAGTTAGAAAAAGATTAAAATTACTTAATGTTAAAACTTGTCTCAAACTAAATTAATCGGCTCAGTTGACCGAATACTAATGGTAAAGTGAATACCAAAAAAATTATAAATTATAGTTTAGTTGAAAACCGATACCCCATTTAAAATTTGAATTTATTTTAATCAATATAAAATATCACATAATATAATAATATTGAATGGAATAATGATACCCAAGTAAACTCAAAATACTTGTGTCTACTTTTTTTTTCTTTCTAAATTTTTATATATATAATTTAATTATTACAAATGAATAAAAAGTAAATGATAAAGTTGCACCGCGACCTTTTTTAGTATTTAAAAGATTGAATCTACTTTTAAAATGTAAAAATAAAATATTCAACTATCAAAAAATATTACAATTGTTAAGTCAAATGTTTATGATTGAAGTTTAAACTTTTATCCCACCATCTTATGTGTTTGAATTTTAAATAATTGATCATTTTATTCACATTAAAAAAATACACAAAAAATGTAACAAAAATTTTATTTTTGATGTTTGTGTAAAAAAAAAATTTATTTCAAGTTTATTTCAAATTTTTTTTGATGTCCAAACTTTATTTCTCAATTCAAAATTTGAAGTATTATTTATTTATTTGCAAAGTTTGAACATGTAAAAACTTCTAGAATATCTATGAAGAATTGATCATTTACTTATTTCTCTTTTTCCTTCTTTTAGTATTGTGTATGAAATCATCTAATCTACCATGACACATCACCTCCCACTACTCACAAACCCAAGTACTCAACCTAAATAAAAAACAAGAGACAAAACAAGAGAATAATTTTTTTTTTAATAAAATAAAATCATGATGGGTTCTAACTTCTATGATCGATCAAATTATTATCCATACACATCTAGACAAGTCAATAAAATACAAAGAGAATAAATTTCCACATCCTTGAAAAAAAAGTAAAGAACAAAAAAAGAAAAGAAAAATAAAAAAGCATCTTACCCATATTTCTTCATTCCCACATTCTCCATCTTCACATCAACAACACAAATCAAACACAAAACCAAATCACCACACAAAAAAAACACACAAAAAAAACACAAAAAAAATAAAATGGAACATGAATCCTTAATCTATAATCTCCCACAAGACACACTCCATCAAATCTTCTCATATTTACCTCTCCAACAAATCATCATCTGCCGTTCACTTTCAAAATTCTTTAAAAATCTCCTCACTTCACCCACCTTCCTCCACCACATCTCCACCACTCTTCCACCTCTCAACCTCCTTGCCCTCCGCCACCACAACCACCACAACAACCACCACATCCACCTCTTTGATCCAAATCTAAATAATTGGCTTCACTTTCCCCTCAATTTCCTCCCTTTCTCTTCCCCTCTTCCAGTTGCTTCCTCTCATGGACTCATTTATCTTTGGGCCCAGCCCATTAGCATTAGCCCAATTTCTTCTAATTTTTCTCAAGCCCAAGCCCAAGCCCAAACCCAAACACAAACTACTACTAAATCATTACTTGCTTGTAACCCTTTAACGCGGAAATTCCGGATACTTCCTCATTTAGGATCCGCTTGGTGTCGTCATGGCTCGGTGTTAGTTGACTCAGTTAACCGAGTCATGGTTTTAACTGAACTCGCTGCTTTGTATTATGATAATAAGAGTAATGTTTGGTTGAAATTCTCATCAAATCTTCCTTCAAAGCCGCGAAGTCCGGTCCTGATACAGGACTCGGCTTTCGCGCTTTGTGATGTTGGCTCCCCTTGGAGGAGCCAATGGAAGTTATTCTCCTGTCGCATTGCCTCGACCATGAGGGTAAGATGGTCGAGGCTGGAGCGACAGGAGTGGGGAGATGTTTTCGATATATTAAAGAGGCCGCGCCTTGTAGGCGGTGTTAGGAATCGGATTTTGATGATTGGTGGATTGAAATCTTCGTTTTCGTTGAATTCGCCGTGTTCGACGATTTTGATTTTGAGGCTTGATTTGGGGTCAATGGAGTGGGATGAGGCGGGGAGGATGCCGGTTGAGATGTTTAGGTGTTTTCAGGATGCGGGGAAGTTTAAGGTTTTCGGTGCGGGGGATAGGGTTTGTTTTTCCGCGAAAAGGATCGGGAAATTGGCGTTTTGGGATCGTGCCGCGGAGAAGGGCGATGAGTGGCGGTGGATTGATAATGTGCCGGGGAATGGCGATGGACTTTACCGGGGATTTGTTTTTGAAGGGAGGCTTGATGCATTGCCTTGAGGAGTTGAGGGTTCCAATTATGGATTCATAGTTGGACATTTGGTTATGGTATTTTAATTAAAATTGTTTATGCTATGCTATGTTGATTTTGGATATAATTTATATGCAGTGAAATTTATTTTACACATGCATCCAATCACATGTGATTATACACTATACAGGATATTTGTGGAGATATTTTAGAAACAAAAATTATAAAGATACATCATAGTGTAATAATGTAATTTGCATAGTGTAATTTGCTTGGTTAATGTTGTAAGTGTATAAGAATTAATCTCTTTTATTTTTCTTTATGGATGATTTGATTAGTGTAATTGTGAACTATCTTGTAATGTGTAATATCATTGGTTTTTGAATGCAATAATAAAGGAGTGTGCAAATCAACAATAACTTGCTATATATAGATTTTGAAGTTGCATTTTGGATTACAATATGTTTGGCAAAAAACAAGTTGGCTGATATTGAAACATGATTTTGAGTGTTTTAAAGCGATGCTTTAAGTAAAAGCAATAAAAAATTGCTTTATGGTTGGATCAAATTATGATAGATGTCTAAGGTTGCTTGTAGTTTTTGTCATGTAAAGTTATGATTGCATTTTCATGTGGGATTCTGCAGAAAAGTGTCGGTGGATGGAGCTCTGGTTCTGGTCCAGCGATAATATTGCCGTCATGGAAAAATAAAGGTGAGTTTTTATTAGATGAAGGGTTTATCTCTATAGAGTAAATAAGCCTAATTCAATATAGATTTTAGAAAGATAGAAATTACTGTCATAATCTAATGAATTTATCATGATTAACCTACTTGTATTTGTGAAAGTTACTTTGTATGTATAGTGGAGTGCATTTTATTCAAGTTAGCCAAAATTTTGATTTATTTATTGCGTCATAATGGATTCACGGTAGCATAACTTATGTAGCACCAACACTTTAGGGTAAATTGTTATTATGTGCCCGAGTGTGTGACAGTCCTAACTTCCTAAGATACTGACACATGTAATTACATTCGATCACCCAAATAAAAGTTGAAGATTTTCATTTCAACCCTGTTTTTTTCACTAGGAGTTCTTAAGTTATTTGTGGGCCTACAATGGAATACGTTAGATAGCTTCATCCTAAACTGAAAACATGACTTCCATAAGCAATAAATTAATTTCCTTATGTATTAATAGGTTCATAATACCGAAGGTAAAATTACTTCCCCAGTATTAGCTCAATTATAACTTGGTAGGACTAATATACCTGTCATGAATAATCTCTTTCTTGTAGTACTATCTTGTACATCCAAGTTTGCATTTGAGATGTGAGTTATTTGTCAATCACTTGAATGCTCAAGATGTTATAGTTTTGACGTATAAAAGGACAAGTGAAAGCTTTTATGGAATTACAAATGAGTTAAGTGGGAATCAATTTGGTGTTTGTGATGTATATCTAATATTACATAGATTAGCTGTTGTGAATTGTGATTCACTTCAAGTTTCCTTCAAAGTTCGAATTTCAAAGGTGAAGCTGGATATGAAGCTTCGATATCATTCCTCACAATAGAGTCATGAAGTAGATTAGATTTAGCCTCCTTGAGAATCTGGATATAGGCTACTACAAATGTGCTAAGAAATTTGAAATTTAGTTTAGTTAGTTGAAAGTTGAAACACTATTGGATGGAACGACACCGCAATTGATAGTTGTAAATGAATACTCAAATTGAGCAAGGACTGGTAGATGTCTAGATCTGTTCGTAGTTTCAGTCCTATAAAGTCATCGCATTTTCATGTGGGTTTCGGCAGAAAAGTGTTGATTGATGGAGCTCTGGTTTTGGTCCAGAGGTAATATTGCAGCAATTGAAAAATAGAGGTGAGTTTTTATTAGAGGAAGGGTTTATATTGCTAGATCTGATAAGAGCCTAATTCTATATAGGTTTTAGAAAGATAGATATTTATTGTGTTAATCGAAGGAATTTATCATGATTGATCCACATTTACTTGTGAAAGTTACTTTGTATGAACAATTGACATGAACAAGCGAACATCTCTTTTCAGTAGTAGAGACGAAGTGTATGTTTTTAGTTATTAGAGAGTCTAGTCGCAAAGCTGACATACACCAATGTGCAGAAGAGGGATATTACGGATTTGAACCCATGCCTCAACACATCAAATATTTCCGAACCTTCTATCTTGTGAGCTGCACTTATTGACTAGAGGCGAAGGGTTTTTAATTTTACCTGTTGTGCATCACAAGTTTGCATTTAAGATGTGGATCTTATTCATCCATCAGTTTGATAGATACTCAAGAGATTTATTGTTCTGGCATAAGATATAAAAGGATCAGTGAAAGCTTTTTATGGATTTACTGGATAATTAAGTAGGACTTAGTTTGGTATTTGTGATTACATGTTTTCGTATGTTAAATGATAATATTACAAAGATTCAGTGTCGTGTTTCACTTGAAGTTAATTCAAACTTCAAAGGTTAAGCTGAATATGAAGCTTAAACAACATTATAAACAATAAAACCATAGAGGTATGAAGTGGATTTGATTTAGCCTCTTTGAGAATCTAGATAAAGACTGCTACAATGTGATGTTAAATTTTTAGTTTAGGTAGCCTTCAAGTGTATGTGTTGTGTGCTCTACGATGCGTTTCTTAGTTATCTTATTCAGCTTTACTGTCTGGGCAGATATTATTTACATCATTACGGATAGTGTTGTCAAATTTGTCATGGCGGCACATCACATTACGACAGGGTGGATTTTTGGCTGACTGCTGTAATCTGCATGACATTGGTTACAGATCAGAGCATCCCCGTGCCTATTTCTAATTCCATATTTGCTGCCTTCTGAGCTGCAACACTCCCTTCTGTAGTCCTATTGTTCTATGATGCAAGCTGACTAATGATGAAAATGGAAAGGTTGTGAATGCAACCAAATACAAGCTGATGATAGGATGTCTAATACCTAATTGCGACTAGGCTTGATTTTGTATTCTCAATGCGTCTGATAGCTAGATATATGAAGAAGCTAATTCTAATACACTTAATTGTAGCCAAGAGAGTGCTTAGGTATCTTAAGAGTACAATGAGTCTTGATCTCGATTGAACGGTCTTGATCTCACTTACTGCATGTGCAGTCAGAGACTCAGAGCTACCGACCGCACTCAATTTAGGTCCTCCGTCCTTAGAGACCTCCCAAAAGATGGAGTGATAGACTTTTTTTTTTTTGATAGGCAATATTAGTTGTTGATAAATAATATATTACAATCTCCTTTGCCAGGATTTGAACCCTGGACCTCCACTAGCTCCTTAATCTTTAGCTTAACTGGTCAGCTTAACCAGTTGAGCTACCCATCCCCCCCAATGGAGTGATAGACTTGTATCATTGCAACTCACAAGAACAACAACAAGACATAATGACCAAGTCTTTGAAGCTTGAGTCATTCTGCAAACTAAAGGTAACACTTGGAATGTGTGATTGTCAAGTGTAGATTGAATTGCTTATGTCTGATTTGTTTTGTATTCTTTAAGTATAATTCAGTTGATAGTTATCTGAAATATCATTGGAGAGATTAAAGGTTAAATTACTTTGAATTCTCCTCTTCTCCACGTTTAAATGCGAGTCTCGCTAAACTACTAGACAAAACCAAATATACCGACATTTGAACCTTTGAACTAGTGAAGCACGTCATTTTCATCTTTCATTTTCTCATGTTTTGCATGTCACACTCTTGTTCATACACATACACACATATAAACCAAAATTTCATCTTGAAATTCAAATTGTACGTAGACAAAGAAATAGTTACACATATGTCACATAAAACAACATTTATTTTATTTATTATATTTATAATATAAGATTGGTCACACACAAGACCCTACAAACATGACCAAAATGCATGCAGGACATGAATGATTACATATGGATATCTGATCAGAACAGTGCCTTATACAACATTGAAAAATACATAATACAAGCTAAATCAAACTGAAAATAATGTTTGTCTGAATCAAACACCTTCCATTCTCCTCATATTGTTAATGTAGGGTGCTTATTCCTTCCATCCATGATCTTTACTTTATTTGTGACTGTTCTTCGGATCCTAACAAATTGTACACAAATGTATATTATTATTTCATCGTAAACTATCTTTGATGTAGTAAAGATTAAATCTCGTATGTACGAAAATAAATTAAAAATATATAATTGTTTAATTCATGTGTATTATTATTTTTAAACAATCAAAATTAAGGGACGCGAGAAAAATAAAATTCATCTGTTAATTTCTTTTTTGGATAGATAAAATATTTATATTTCAAAATTTACCTACCTACTTATTCCATGGAAAGTAAAGAGAATTTTAAACTAATTTAAATAATAATAATAAAAATGATATTAATTTAAATAACACTTTTTAACAATTTTGATTACCTCATGAACTAATCTTCGTGGTACACAATTATTTTTCATTTGTGTTGTGAGAAGCTTTTTAATAATAAAATATAAAAATTAGAATAACATATTTATACAGTTAACCTCATAAGATAGGCATACACCTTTTATTTTGAATATTGATCCACCTTTAAATTTATTTTTTTGAATTTTCATATTTTTTAATTAGAAGCATACCATATGTACTAAGTGCTAATTAAACTAGCTCTTAGTAGTGGTAAGGGGGAGGAGGTGATTTGTACTTGTAAACCGGTGGTGGCGGTGGAGGAGAAGGGTACTTATAGGGAGGAGGTGGAGACTTGTAAACTGGTGGAGGAGGAGATGGAGTGTAAGGCTTCTTGGGTGGTGGAGGTGGAGATGGATACTTATAATATGGTGGGGGTGGAGACTTGTAAGTTGGTGGTGGAGGTGATGGATTGTAAGGCTTCTTAGGTGGTGGCGGAGGAGATGGATACTTATATGGTGGAGGTGGAGATTTGTAAACCGGTGGTGGAGGTGGTGGGGACTTATAAATCGGTGATGGTGGAGGAGGAGACTTGTACTTATAAATTGGCGGTGGAGGTGATTGATATTTGTAGGGTTTTTTAGGAGGTGGAGGTGGATCTGAGTTATACTTGTCAGCTGATATTTGAGATGCCAAACATAGAGAGAGTATTGCCAATACAATAATGAGTGAAGAAGATGCCATTGTTGGAGACCTCACTCTCTCCCTTATAGTTCACTTTAAAATGTGTTCTAGTTATGCTTTTAGGGAAAGCTAGTGACCCTATTTATAGTTTTTTTTTCTCACTTTGCCATATTAATGTTTCAATTTATTTTTGGGCAAGAAAAATAATTTTGCATGTTGAAAGTGTCTAACAATATAATACATGCCAATTCTACCATGCATAGGTGGAGCATAGGGTATATGGTGCACAAACTAATGATACAATTATATCGAATTTTATAAATTTACTGTTGGATTGGAAGTTTATATCTTATAGATTATTTATGTTATTGTGAGTTGTCAAGATAAGTCTCAAGACGCAGTAGATATTAACCAGATACAAAGAAACCTTCAAAGATTCAAGAGTTTAGTGACTAAAATTTTATTCTTAAAAGATGAATAAATAGAACGTCCATGATTTGAACCACAACTCCTACATATAAAATGATATGTTGCTATCAACTAAACTAAATTCAGGATGTCTTTATTAAATGATTATAGTGATTAAAAATATTAATGATATTAATTTTTTTTATTAAATAAAAATTCATTTTTTATTGTCATATTATATATTCATATCCAAATTGAATTTTTTATTATATATAATATAAAAAATGTTAGTTATTGGTTTTTGGACCCCATGCACACAGGTAACATTATCAATAGCCAATATATAGGGATTGTAATATAATTAAGCAGAAGATAATTACCTGAAAAGCCGGGGTAATGTTGACATTACCATTATTTTCTTTTTTTGATGAAACATTACCCTTATTTTAATTGCAAGAATAAGACCCGGACCTTATTTAATTATCTTTTCTTGTATTTTTGTAACCAATTTTTTTCGATGATTCTAATACACACAAAAAAGTCTTTGATAATATTTCAAATTACGGTCATTTCATATTTACTTTTATTTTCTGACTCGTGTCATTTAATATTGAGCATTTTAATTCATCCTCAATATATTTTGTATGGTTAGTCAAAAAAAAATTGTATAGTTTATGGTTGCGGAAATATGTTTTTTTATACTGTTGTGAACGGTCCGAATGTCTTAATATTGTTGAATGTTGATACGCTTACGGTGGAGATGATAGTGGCTCAGCTCTCTGGAGAGGGGGACTGTTGTGAACGGTCTGAATGTCTTAACACTGTTAAATGTTGATACAGTGGCATACAGTGGAGATGATGGTGGCTCAGTTCCTTGGGGAGGGGGGGGGGGGGGGTCTCCTGCAAAAAAATTGACTCCAACGCTCAAGTCAGTATGTGTGCAAGAACAGATAATTAGGGTTGAAAAGATCGTACGAAGTGGTATAAAACCACTTATTTATAGGCATATTTCCATATGGATAAGGATATTGAATTCCGTGTAGGAATCAGGACCGTTGAAATGCGTGGTGGTTTATCCAACGGTTGACAATGAACTACACATCGTGCTCGTTTAGGGGGAGTGTACTATATGGTGCCTTGGAATCCGTAACGGGTCCCCATAAACAATTATACATATTTGGTCCCAAACGTTAATTTTAGGTTTTAATTTGATCCTAAACGTTTTAAAGTTTTCAAATAAATCCCAAACGTTTATAAAAGTTTCAATTTGGTTACAAACATTTTAAAAGTTTAAAATAAGTCTCAAACGTTTGCATTAGTTAATCCCCTCCGTCAAAAATTTCAGATACGGGCATACAAATTGGGAAGAAATTTTTTGACGAAGGGGATTAACTAATGCAAACGTTATAAACGTTTGAGACTTATTTGAAACTTTTAAAACGTTTGAGACCAAACTGAAACCTTTCTAAACATTTGAGATTTATTTGAAACTTTTAAAATGTTTAAGACCAAATTAAAATCTAAAATAAATATTTGAGACCAAATGTATAATTAATCCATAATTAAATTCAGCCTCTGTAAAATAAATCTATCAATTGATATAATATATGACTTGAGTCTTGAATAATTTAAATCTTATAAAATAATTCAAATTCAGCTTTTTTTATGGCACAAAAATATATACTTTATTATAAAATAAATTAAAGCCTGCTCTTAAAAAAAAATTAAAATTTCATTTGTTTTCTATGTTTACAATTACATGTTCATGAAAAGGCAAGTCCATTTATCGCCTTCAATAACATAAACTTTCTAGAAGTTAACTGTTCCATCACCAACTCTCAAAAAGAAAATATCATCATCAATCTTTTCAAACTCGTTGAATCATTCATTGAAACTCGTTAATTATAGTAATTGCCAATTAAACATTGCACGGACCGATAGCAACATGTAGCTGTTGTCCTATTTTTCAACATGTTCCAAACTCTAAAATCAAATTTTGAGAATATTTAAGATTCTTTATGAGATGAGGTGGGCCTTTTTTGATTAAGCACAATGTCCTTACAAGCATAAGGTGAATTATATTAACACCAAAAAAAGTTCTTACAAGCACAAAGTGAAAGTGCGCCGGAAAGAACTTCAAGAATTACAAACACTAATTACTGGAGCAAAAAATAAATTAAAATAACTTAACCGACGTCTATATTAATAAAAGAGTTCGATCACCATATGTGAGAATTTAAACCATAATTTATATTATTAGCTTTTAGCCACTAAAATTTAACTTTTTCTAATATTTGATAAATTATACTTACTTTATGTACTGATATTGTAAAATGTTTTACATTAAATCATACTATATACAAAGTATAAATTCACTTTTATAAGTAAGTTTTTAAAATATTTTCGGAAACATTTATATAACATTAATTGATGGGATATATACTTGTGTAAAAAATAATAAATTACACCAACGGTGTATATAATTAAATTAAGTTATTAAATTAAAGTCACTAGTTAGATTAAACATTATTACAACTTCTTTTTTTGAAGCAAAACATTACTGTATTACAACTCTTAATAAGAGTTTACCGCACATTTAAATTCTATACAATACTCGATTTAAAAAATATAATCAAATTGAGTGCACGGTCAATTTTTTTATATAAGAAGCAAAGCAACAATGTCTTTTTGATTAACAATATGATATTAACTCTGCACGTATATATGAGTCACTTTAAGTGGTCCGGAAGCTAAAGAGTATATTTTAAGAATAGTATTTTAGACGTAGACCTTTTTTAGGTGTTGCATGATTTGGTATTTTTATTGGTGTTATGTCTATATACGACGCATTTATTTTGTAATTTATTTTCTACTGATCTCTGTTCGTCTTATGCAGAGACTTGGTTAATTATATTAATATATTTATTTGTTAAAAAAAACTAATAACTCGTAACAACATGATACATGTTTGAATATGATCATACAAATTGAATCCTATATTTGTAGTTTCTTACATTTGAAAATGGAATAGAAAATAATTGGATTTTTTTTACCAATATTAGTAATTAGATTAAACATTGAGTTTTATTTAATAAATTAATTACAAATCAAATTTTTGCCTCTTCAAAGTTAATTATACTCCGATTTCCTAACCGTCTTATTTCTAAAATAAAGTCACTTTTAATTTTTCAATAACTTTTTTATTAATTTTCAATTGTACAAACTAATTAATATTATATGTATGTATCACTTTTTATTATTCTCCCATTTCCTAGCTTATATAAAAAATACTCCCATTTCCTAACCGTCTTATTTGTACCATCTAATGAATTTTCACTTTTTATTTATGATATTAAAGTTACACCATATACGTCAAAAAATATAACTAAAATTTCACCAATAATGATTAAGAATAACTTAATAAAATATTATTATTATTATTATTATTATTATTATTATTATTACTACTACTACTACTATTATTATCTTTATTTATCTATTTATCAAATTTTCTTAATTATATAAAATACTCAAATGCGATGGTTATTGTGGGACAACATATATATTACGTGGAGAACTAGTGTAGAAATTTCACTAAATATAGAAGGAGAAATTTTCAACCTTATATTCGCAGCCCCTTAAATAGTAGGTTGTCACACAAAATGCATTTATGATATTACACACAGTGCCTTATGCTACATTAAAAAACAAATCACACTAATAATGAGAATAATAATTAATAACAAAACAAATGAGAAAAAGAAAGTGACTATTCTTGAGACAAAGTGCGTGGTTGAAAATTTGCTTCCCTTTGTTTTTTTCTTTGTATTATTGTCAAATGCATCTTCTTGCTTTGCACTATGTTCTCTTTTATTTCCAATATTTCTCAAATCCTACAAAATATACACACACATAAATATATCAATATATTTCATTAATTATAGGAATGAAAACAAGTTATAGGAATAAAGTGAAAGTGAGGTCTATTTTGGTTACTCTAACATAATCAGAAAGAAAGATAATGACTAGCATGTCGCATGAAAAACAATCAAATCACTAGCATATTTTATTTTTCTTATTTAATTGTTTCATTGATAATACATATATATAATAGGTTGATCTATTGAAAAACAAACAACTTATCAATTTTAAATTTTAAAAACAAAAAATTTATCAATTTTAAATTGAAAGACAAGAAAATTTTTGAGAGCGGAAAAAATATCATATATATATATTGGCGTTGCTTAGTGTTAGGAACTTAAATTTTGATGATCACTTTTATTTTTTTTATTTCAATTAATTTTTATTGATATTTATATCTAAGAATTAACATAATTCAATTATGAAGTTCTTGTGTAGGTTGTAAGCATACCGTGACATGCTATGATAAGCCACTACTAGTAGTGGTAAGGAGGAGGAGGGGATGAATAGATGTAATGTGGTGGAGGAGGGGAATAAACCGGTGGAGGAGGTGAAGAGTAAACATAGTGTGGTGGAGGAGGAGACTTATACTTGTAAACTGGGGGTGGTGGAGACGGGTACTTGTATGGCTTAGTTGGGGTTGGAGGAGGTGATATGTGCTTGTAAGGAGGAGGAGGTGAGCTGTACTTGTAGACTGGGGGAGGTGGTGAAGGATACTTGTATGGTGGTGGTGGAGGTGATGGGTACTTGTATGGAGGTGGGGGAGAGTGAACTGGTGGCGGCGGTGATGAGTACTTATATGGTGGTGGTGGAGGTGATGAATACTTATATGGAGGCGGGGGAGAGTGGACTGGTGGTGGAGGTGATGAGTACTTGTATGGTGGTGGTGGAGGTGATGAATACTTGTATGGAGGTGGGGGAGAATAAACTGGTGGCGGCGGTGATGAGTATTTGTATGGTGGTGGTGGAGGTGATGAATACTTGTATGGTGGTGGGGGAGAGTAGACTGGTGGCGGAGGTGATGAGTACTTGTATGGCTTCTTGGGAGGTGGTGGTGGAGATTTGTACTTGTAAACTGGTGGTGGTGGTGAAGGATATTTGTAAGGAGGAGGTGGTGGAGATGGGTACTTATATGGAGGAGGAGGAGAGTTGTATTTGTAAACTGGAGGAGGTGGAGACGGGTACTTATATGGCTTCTTTGGTGGAGGCGGAGGAGATTTATACTTGTAAACCGGTGGAGGAGGTGATTTGTATTTGTAAACCGGTGGTGGAGGAGATTTATACTTGTACACTGGTGGAGGGGGTGACTTGTATTTATAAACCGGCGGTGGAGGAGAAGGGTATTTATAAACAGGTGGAGGAGGTGATTTGTACTTGTAAACAGGTGGTGGAGGAGAAGCGTATTTGTATGGCTTCTTTGGTGGAGGCGGAGGAGATTGATACTTGTAAACCGGTGGAGGAGGTGACTTGTATTTATAAACCGGTGGTGGAGGAGAAGGGTATTTATACACAGGTGGAGGAGGTGATTTGTACTTGTAAACAGGTGGTGGAGGAGAAGCGTATTTGTAAGGCTTCTTTGGTGGCGGTGGTGGTGAACTGTAATGGTAAGGAGGAGGAGGTGAGTGCACCGGTGGTGGCGGAGAGTGATAGTAGTAAGGCTTAGGTGGTGGTGGTGGAGATGAATAAATGTAGTTGTTTGCTTGAGAAGGCAAGGTGAGAGAGACTATTGTCAATGCAATAGTAAGCATAATAGAGGCCATTTGAGACCCCATGTTTTCCCAATGTGGGTTTTGTTGTTGCTATTATGAAAGACAACATCACCCTTTATATAGATTTTTATTTATCCATTTTACCTCAACTTTTCATCTTGGTTGGTATACTTTGATATGATACGTTATAATTACCTAGTTTTCAACATCACCAACAAATAATATAATTATTAATTATACTCAGCTTTCTTAAAGGATCTTATACACTCCTTTTTTTTTTTTGACGATATCTTGTACACTCCTTTGTTCTAATAATAATTGTGATATTTGTAAAAGTAGATTATCTCAAAAAGTGTTACTTTTGATTTTTAATATAATATCATTTTATTTTTAAGTACACCTAATTAATTTATGTAAATCATTCTTAGACTATTCTCTACTTTATTTGTCCCATATGATAATCAATATTTTCTTTCATTTATTTTTCATATTTTCTTAATTATTGATTATTGATTGTCTTAATATACGTAAGAAGCTAAACGATTCACAATTAAAAGAAACAAAAATAAAAGTTTAGATGAGTTGATTCTAAAAGCTCACCAGAGTCAAGATTTAACGAACTCTAAAACAATATTTGCTAATTAATCATTTCATGTTGCAGTGAAAATTAATTTTACATTTTTGTAATTTTACATTTCATGACTCCTTATCAATTGAGTCAATTTTTATAGCTTGAGAGGAAATTTTTTTCAAAGTTCCTTATAGAGAAAGGACAAATTAATTTATTTAAATACTCAATAATTAATTCAACAATGACTACGCGTATATCAATTTTACTTACTTTGAAAATAGCATACCAACAAAATGATAAAATAATTGTTATAAAAATAATAAAATAATGATTGGTAGTACTTAATATAAAGAAAATAAAAGCAGTGTCATTATTTTACAGCTAATAAAGCTAATTTACTTTACTCAATAGTTTAATTTGATTCATGTATAACCTTGCTGTCTATATCAAATCCAAATCCGCGTTACATATAACCAACTTGGGTAGCAAAATATTTACTTATTCAAAGGTAGGCTATAAATTATTTTTTCTCAATAATATAATTGTTTATCTTAGTACCCAAAAAAAATAATTGTTTATCACAATTAAAATCATTATTTCTTGTTACTAAAATAATGAAACCATAATTTCTTTACAAAATAACATAAGGGATGTAGAATCGAAACTAGGCTTTGTCTAAGGTGCATGGTGCGCAAGTTATGAATTACACTATATATAATAAATATGAATTATACAGAATTTGTTGTTAAATTAAATGTTTATATCACGTAGATCGTCCATAGAATTTTTCCTCATCGTCATTACATTCTCAACAAGCTCAAAATCTCGAGGTCACTCACTCCACGCACCTTGACTAGAATGCAACCTTAAATCATCACTTTAGCTCTCGTACTTCAGAATGGCGCTCGAAGTCCTCCTTTCTCGATCCAAATGAGATGGGCCCATGACGATAGTCAAATCTTGAAACAAACCTCAACAGTCACAAGCATACAACACTCATAACATCCACCGCCCAAATCATACATTTTCACAGTGAAGGACTTAGTTATGATATATTCTCTCTAACCTTAACATTTAACGCATCTATATGTTAACTTGAGTGTTAGAGTATTTACATATAACCCAAGCCACTAATGTGAGCGATCAATGTCAAGGCATCTATTTTTGATTCGGCAACATCACCAAAATTGTCATTTTTAAATTTGAGGTACCAAAATCATCATATTGTGAAACTTGAAAGACCAAAAATATTTTAATTAATTTTGAATATAATGCGGTTATTTGTCTTAAAAACTGTAAAAATAATCCACAAAAAATAAATTCATTTTTTCCTTAAATATTATTAAACTCCATGATTAAACTATTTTTATGAAGTCTATATTAGATGAAGCTCATAAATAATTGATCTAAATTATTATGGAATGAGTTAAACATATATCGGGCAATATAAATTTCACCAAATGTGGGGTAGTGTTCACAATGATCAATCGTGATGATGTCTGCGGGAAGGGTGTATAATTCACGAGATATTGATACGCATTTAAAAATTGTTATAGTACTTAGCACTATTAATTAGGAAATATGATATGATTGAGCTTTTTTTTTAACGTGGAAAAGTATATGCATGCAGCTGGTCAATAAATGAGGTTATGTTCATATTTTTTTTTGGTAACATGATGTTATGTTCATATGAAGCAGGTTAGACAACTTATAAAATTCAATTAATTGTCGTAGTGTCACAAATAAAATATCAATTATATTGGAAAATTTTAAGTCATAATTTTCTTCTTTTTTTAGTTAAGGAAGTCATAATTTACTTAAAACAATAATTGGGTTGAATATATCATCACCTAACAATTACTACATACCTCCGTGTCAAAATATGTCTGTTTTGACCGTATTATATGAATTAAGAAATGTAATTAATATTGTATAGAAAGATGAAATTATAAGTTAGTTTACAAAATCATCTTTCATTAATGATATGGAAAAAATAAATTAAAAAAGTAAAAGAAGAGAATAACAAATAGTTAAAGGTATAATAAAAAAAATAACATTAAATACTTCATTGATATTGTAAAATATATAACTTATATTTTAGTACAAATTTTTTCTCAAAGTAATTTATATTTTCGGAGGAAATATTTATCTACTATTTTTTTTTTCTTTACAAAATTGTCTTTTTCTTCTGTGCGATCAAGCAACTAAGAATATATTATATAAAGAAAGATGGCAACCAAAAAAATTATTTAAAGACTGATGAAATAATTAATTATGTGTGAAAGGAAAATAGTCTATGTACAAGTAGTAAGAAAATAGATAAGACAACTTCAATTTTACTCTGTTTGATTTTGAAATTATTTTTAGTATATTGGACAAAATGAGGACCGAGGGGTTGCACAAAAATTAAAATTATGTCATTCATTGAAAAATATGATAACTTTTCATCCTTTGCATAGGTTATTTAAAATACTAAAATAATATTTTGTCAATCAAATATCATACAAGATAAAGTTTAATTTGTCCTGATTCGATCTCTCTTAATTACGATCGGGAGGGGGTTGGAATCACTTGATGTCAAAACTGACCACCGAACCAGATTAAATTGGTGGTGAAAACCAAAAAAAAAAAGATAAAGTTTAATTTGTTCAATACCTTAAATATTTGTTTGTGTTGTTCGTACTGTACTATTTTTTTTAGTAATTATCTTTTGTAAATCAAACGAACTATTATTATAAATTTTTTTACAAAATTAAATTTAACTCATGATTAATTAGCAATTACATGGAAATTAACACACAAGAATTGGTTACTCTAGCTTCCACCAATAATAAATGTAAACACTCTAAAAAACAATACAATTATAACCTTTGCAAATTGCCTCCTCCATTCCACTTAGAAGAGCATATGCTTCCCCTTCCACTGTGGAGAGTAAGGTCTTTTTTTATGATTTATTTTTAAAATATTCATGATTTTTGACAATATAATATATTTGTATTTTTTTAATAATGTTTATTTCTTAATTTAAATTTAAAAACCTTCAACGGTAAAAATTTGGAAATGGAAGGAGAACTACTTTAGGATCAAATTCCTACTTAGCCAAAGTGTTTAGGTGATTACATGTGTTCTTCTAGGTGATTAAATGTCTTTATCATTGCATCATTTTCAAATTTGAATAACGAATTATCTTTTGAAATTGCGTGTAACTTATTTAATTGTTTACTGTCTAATCACCAGGGGAGCAAATCTGGCGGCTATAGGAAATTGTGATATTAAGCAATTTTTTTATACAAATTCTATTATTATAAAACAACACATTTTTGAGGTCTTTTTATTTATAATTTAAAAGTCATTTTTCTATTATAATTATTAGACCAATCGTATAGTTAATTTTTTTCTTAAGTAAAAGTAAATTATGTCATGAAAATATAAGTCAAAATTTGTCAAAATAAAAAATACATAATTTTTTTAAAAACAATGTTTAAAGATATTTAATTTGCATTTTTCTAATAATAAATTTTAATGATTGATTGTACGTGCGAACATAATAGTATATACCAGTACCAAATTACAAATAATTTTCCGTAGAAATTAGAATTTGAACTCTGTTGTAGCCGCTTATTTGT
Organism: Trifolium dubium; assembly: GCA_951804385.1. Taxonomy (NCBI): domain Eukaryota; kingdom Viridiplantae; phylum Streptophyta; class Magnoliopsida; order Fabales; family Fabaceae; genus Trifolium; species Trifolium dubium. Next base: position 8,063,399 of record OX638062.1, on the reverse strand, counting down.
TGTAAAGGTGAAATTTTTAGTCACAAAATTACTTTATAAAAAAGAACTTTGTAAGTTTATAAATATATCTAAAAAAAATATTAACTACACCAAGTACAAATATCTTTGAATTATCATCACATTGATTTCAGTTTAACATTATATTTTGAGATGTCTTTGCACTATATGTTGGGATGCGAGGGGCGGTTTGAAAATCATATATATTAGATCAAAAATATCAAGTAAGTCAGAAATTACACATTTTTACTCAAAACATTAAAACATTAAATTTATGACTCATACATGGAGCCTGATGCAACCATCGATTCAGACACCACTATTGAGACATGAGAGGACAATTGAAGGATCTACATTGAATTAGGAGACACTACGCTTTTACTCAAAATTTATGACATATTAGATTTATGGATGCACTTATAAAATATTCATCCTCCACTATTTTCAAAAGTGTGAGACTTAACTCAACTCAAACTTAACACAAAACTCTAAAACTTGTTGTTGGTAAAAAATTAGTTTTGAGTTGACTTTTATCTCAGAATTAAAATTAAGGTTCTTAGTAGGTAGTAATTTTTAGGTTCAAATTAACAAATTACTTCACTTCAGTAGCAACAAAGAAATGTTACCTTAAGCAGGATATGATTCTCAATTTAAATTATTAAGTGAGATTCATTTAACAAATTATGCATGGGATGTTAAATGGTGTAGGTCACCCACCAAACATACCTAAAACAAAACATAAAGTCAAAATAGTTCGATTCAGACCTCTGAATTATTTAGAATTATTTTTTGGACTCTTCTTAAGGTTGGGCAATTACCAAACCTAACCCAAAAGTCTTAAGATTAAATACATTTTAGTCAATGTACTAGACGATATACAAAAATTAAATATGTTAGCTACTACTTATATTATTTTAGTTTCAACAAAATTTGTTAATGTAAATTAGTCATTGAAAAATATCACTAATATTTTGTAGTCGGTATCAGAAATTACAGAGACGAAAACTAAATGGTACCTTCATTCTTTTTTATACTAGACAAATTAATTTTTATACAATTTGTTTTTAATATTTTTAATTTTCTGACACCAAATGTTATTAATCTTTTAAATAGAATTCAAAAAAGCATGCATAATAATGTTGTATCTTTCAAAATCTATAAATGTGATTTTTTTTTTGAAACAGACAAAAAAGAGAATTATATTAGCTCTTTAGATTAGCAAAAGTTGTTGGGTCAACGAGGGGGCAGCCGGGAGATCATCCACATTGGGTCTAAGAACAACGATACAAGAGTCGGACACCACAGTCTTACCCAAAACCTTAAGGCAATGGGTTTATGGGTCCTCTCACTTATAAAGTGTTCAACCTCCACTTTTCTAAGCAATGTGTGACTTACTCACACTTGCCACAACATTCTCCCCCTCAAGTGTGAGTCTTCATTCATTATGCTCCCCCTCAAGCGGAAGCTTTTCCAACAATCCAATTACTTGTACCGCCGTTGCCGCTGCACTCAACGGGACCCGCCGCCTGATCACCTTTGTCAAGAGGACTTTCGATACAAGGAGCCCGGTCTTTAACCATCGGCTCTGATACCACTGTTGGGATCAAAGTGCACAGCGGAATATACAGAAGCGTTAAATTAATCTCTTCTTATGGAACCTGAACAATTCAATTACCAAGCTGAACCAACACCAACCACAATAACAATAAAAAGGAGTAAAAATTATAAATAAAGGACACCTCAATTTAACGTGGAAAACCCTCAATGTGAGAGTAAAAAACCACGGGTCGTACAAACCAAATAAATAACTCCACTATAATTAAATATGAGAGTACAATCACCAATTCAACAAACATATAATCACCAATACCTATGGTGAACAACTAGAGAGCTAACAACCTCACAACAAGTGAGTATCCCAAACTGACTCAAAGAGAAGACAAATATACCTAGAATAATTTTCTAAGTAACTAATAAAGTAACAGAAACAACATACTCTAATTTCAGCCAAAACGAAGAACGTTTTCCGAACACACTTTGTCTCCGAAGAAACTCCTATCTTCTTCTCTCGGTTGCTCTCAAGTCTCAAAATAAACACAGTGCCGCACACTTATTTTGTGTCTAACGCACGGTCCACAATTGCACAAACTTCTATTCTTAGTTTGTTGCTTGCACACATTAGGATTAATTCCTTTTTATAAGTAACTCATATGGGCTTTACCCATTCACCACCCACACATCACGTAGGTATTAATTCACACACACAACACATACTTTTTTTTTTTCAAATCTTTTTTATATATATTTTTTTCTTTTATTTTGTGTGTGTGGTCCCACTTGAGGAGAGATCCACCCAACATTCTTCCCATTCACGAGTCAAGTGGGCAATCAGTTGTTATTCCAACAACTATGCCACAAGTCTCAATCATTTTACCATCTGCATCTTCAACCAATGCAGGAACTTTAACATCACTTGTAACAACAAGTTCTTCAGCAGCGTACCTCTTTAAAGGATTTTTTACCTGGGTGGTTTTTACATGTGAAACAATTTCAACATCTGACTGCACCTTTTTTCCATGACAATTTTCATGGTCTTCATCATGAGTTGGATCAACTTGAACTATATCAATGTCTTTCAACTGTTGGTCTTCTTTGAACTCAGCCCCACAACATCTGATAAGTTTCTTCATAACAGGATCATAAAACCTGTAACCAACTCCATCTAGGCCATAGCCTATAAACACACACTGCTGGTTCTCTACGGATGCTTTACATCCGAAGACACATAAATGGTCATAAGAAACATTCTTACCTGACCAAATCATCTATGGTACTTCATGGTGCAAGGATTCACATGGTGAAAGATTCAGAACATGCACAACCGTGCTCAATGCTTCACCCCAAAATGTTTCGGGATGCTTGCCTGTGACAACACACATTTAACTCTTTTCACTAATGATTTACTCATCCTCTCAGCAACACCATTCCAACGTAGAGACCTTTGATATCTATTCCAGTTCTCTCTACAATAAGCTTCAAGTTTTCTAAAGTAGTCACCTCCATTATCAGTGCGTATGCACTTCAACTTCTTCCCAGTTTCACTTTCAACTGAGGCCTTAAATATCTTGAACATGCTCAAAACACCACTTTTACTCTTCAAGGTATAAACCTAAGTCTTTCTTGAATGGTCATCAACAAATGTTAGAAAGTATACACTACCTCCAACTGTCCTTGTCTTCATAGGACCACATAGATTAATATGCACCAAATCAAGAATTTTTGGTCTCCTAGTGAGTGAATTTTAAAAGAAGCTTTATTCTTCTTTTCAACAAAGCAACCATCACTTTTTTTCAAATGTGGATTTCTCATGTCAGACAACACATTCCGCTTACTAAGTTCAACCATGTCCTTCTCACTCATGTGACATAACCTCTTATGCCATAACTCAACTTTTTCAGTTGATTCAACAACAAGCACATCTTTAATTATATTTGCATTTGTAACGTAAAGGTTAGAACTCTTCATACCTTTAGCAATAATCATAGATAGAGCTATTAAAAATGGGTCGGGTTGATGGGCCGGCCCATTAGCCCACAATCTTGGTCGGGCTTGGGCTGCAAAAATGCTGACCCAAATATACTCGGGCCTTTTTGGTCCAAGCCCACGAAGCCCTCTAGAGGATCGGACTGGGCTGGGCTAGCCCATCGGGCTTCGGGCCGGCCCATTAACTGTAATTTTGTATTTTTTTGTAAAAATAATATCAGTAAATACATAAAATATTATCATTTAATTGAAAATTTATTACAAAAAATATAGTTTAATGTGCAAGTTCAATAAAAATGGTTATATTTAAATTATTTACACTTGCAAACAATTATATCTCAATAAAATTAATAATTACAACGAACTAATATATCAAAGTCAATTTAAAAAGAATAAAAAAAATTGAAAAAAAAATAAAAAAAATCAAATCGGCAAAGCCCATTAGCCCATCGGGTTAGGCCAGGCTCATGAAGGGCCGGGCCGGGCTGCTAAAATATGGCCCAAAAATAAATGGGTCGGGCCAGTCTAGCCCATGAATAGTATAAAGCCCTTGCGGGCCAAGCTTGACTGGGCCGAACCGTCCCATTTGACACCTCTAATCATAGAACCCTTGGGGAGTTTTCAAATGTCCCGTGAGAACAAGTTGTTATAACCTTCATCACACAGTTTAGCCACGAAAAGTAAATTTAACCGAATGTCTTGAACATGCTTCACATCCTTGACTGTTAACTTGCTACCATTAGCCATCTTTAAATTAACATCTCCAAGGCCAATACACTTTAGCATGCCTTCATGAGCCAATTTCACATCACCAAATTCACCTGAAGTATATGAGCAGAAAATATCTCTTCTAGAAGTGACATGAACTGAAGTACCACTATCAATCACCCAACTGGATGAACTATCAATATTATTAGCAACATCATGCTCTCCAACAAGAAGCAAATCATCTAATAATAAATTAGTACTCTCTTTACCTGAGTTATCTTCCTTATCTTTGTCTTTATTCTCCTTTCTCGAAAGACGACAATCTTTCTGAATATGCCCCTTATTACCACAGTTGTAACACTTAACATTAGTGTACCTGTTCTTCGAATAGCTTCTGTTTTGGCCTTTATTACCGGAATACCAGTTCTTGTCTCTCCCTCTTGATTGAGTAACCCATACCTCTGATTGTGATGGAGAATCTTGAGACATTCTTCTCATCTCCTCATTCAAAACACTACTTTTAACAACATCCATTGACAACACGCCATCAGCAGCCGAGTTAGACAATGACATCCTAAAAGTTTCCCACGAGTCAGGCAAGGAACCTAGGAGAAACAACCCTTGAATTTCATCATCAAATTTAATACTCATAGCAGACAACTGATTCATAATTCTTTGGAAAGTATTCAAATGATCTGCACATGAAGTCCCTTCTTGGAGCTTCAAACTCAAGATCTTCTTTATCAAAAACATCTTGTTATTACCTGTTTTCTTCACATACAGTTGCTCAAACTTATCCCATAAAGACTTTGCATTTTTCTCCCCACTAATGTGGTTCAAAACATTATCATCAATCCAATGACGAATATACCCACTCACCTGTTTGTGTAGTAGAGTGCACTCTTCATCTTTCTTGTCTTTTGGCTTCTCTGTATCGAACACAGGCTGATAATAACTCTTCACATAAAGAAGATCTTCCATCTTACTTTTCCAAACGACATAATTATTCGACCCTTTCAAGGTCACCATACGAGCTGTGTTGTCTTCCATTGATCACAAAAAAAATTCCACAAAAGAAACGAAGCTCTGATGCCAGTTGTTGGGATCAAAGTGCACAGCGGAATATACGGAAGCGTTAAATTAATCTCTTCTTGTGGAACCTGAACAATTCAATTACCAAGCTGAACCACATTATAAATAAAGGAGTAAAAATTATAAATAAATGACACATCAATTTAACGTGGAAAACCCTCAATGTGAGAGTAAAAAATCACGGGTCGTACAGACCAATTAAATAACTCCACTATAATTAAATATGAGAGTATAATCACCAATTCAACAAACATATAATCACCAATACCTATGGTAAACAACTAGAGAGCTAACAACCTCACAACAAGTGAGTCTCCCAAACTAACTCAAAGAGAAGACAAATATACCTAGAATAATTTTCTAAGTAACTAACAAAGTAACAGAAACAACATACTCTGATTTCAGCCAAAACGAAGAACGTTTTCCGAACACACTTTGTCTCCGAAGAAACTCCTTTCTTCTTCTTCTCTCGGTTGCTCTTAAGTCTCAAAATAAACACAGTGCCGCACACTTATTTTGGGTCTAACACACGGTCCACAATTGCACAAACTTGCAATTCTCTGTTCTCAGTTTGTTGCTTGCACACATTAGGTTTAATTCCTTTTTATAAGTAACTCATATGGGCTTTACCCATTCACCACCCACACTTCACGTGGGTGTTAATTCACACACACAACACATACTTTTTTTTTTCAAATCTTTTTTATATATATTTTTTTCTTTTATTTTGTGTGTGTGGTCCCACTTGCGGAAGGACCCACCCAACAAAAGTAATGCTCCATCTACAACGAAAAGATGTTCAGCTTACAAAATATCTATCAACCACAAAAACATACAAATTAAAACCATATCACTACAAATAAAACCACCACTAAGTATCCCTCAACCCCAAAACAAAGAATTAGCATACCAAAAACTAAAATCCACAACAAAATCTTTCTATTTAGTCTTAAACCACCAGCACACTTGAAGTTTAATGTAATCCACCACCTGATGCGCCTCATCCACTTTATTCTAAGAAAAATCTTTATTTCGAACTTTTCAAATCCATCAAATAGTTGCTAACCAAAGAGCATGAAAAAGTGTTTGGATCTCATCGGATGAACCTGTAAACCGATAAACTGTTGAGAAAGAGCCGCCAGCTCTGAGTGAAAAGCGCCTAACAAAAGCACAATCCCTCCCCACACCTTGTGAGAGAAATCGCAAATGAAGAAGAGGTGGGATAAAGATTCGGTCAAAATACAACCAAACCTACACCGCTGAGAGTGGTGTAGGTTTATTTAATAACAAATTGATTTTGGAATTTAAAAAGGGATAGCGGCGTAATTTGTTGCTCGTTTATGTTCGATAATATGTAACTATCTTATATATATAATGAAAAATTGGATTTGAAAGTTTATTTAATAGTTGATATATATGTTTTTTTTTGAAGCAGCCAAAAGAATGTAAAATATATTAGCTCAATAGATTAGCACAACGAGCGCTAAATCTACGGAAAAATAAGAAAGTTGTTACAATGTAAAAACAAGATAAAAAACCAGAACAAAAATCACAGCCCCCCACACAACAAGAAGATCCACCATCTGATATCCGTAAACACTCTAAGGGATTCGTAAACCACAAACCAAAGTCATATGAAAACCTGTTGCTTCTCACTTTTAACCACCACCAAACCTGAACTATAATCTGGTTTACCACCTGATCTGCTAAAAATATTTTATGCTGAAAAAAATACTCATTGCGGGCCATCCAAATCAGCCACATCGCCGCAAGCCAAATAGCCCAAAAGATGTGTTTGAGCGTCAGTGTCTGAACCTGCAAGCCTAAAAACTACTGAACATGACATACGGCGTCAGAATGCAACGCCCCCTGAATGCCTAGCCACTGAAGCAAACCACACCACACCTGCTGCGAAGCATCACACCTAAAAACAAATGTGAAAATGATTCCATCTGCTCACATCCCAAGCTACAGTGTTGAGTACCTGCTAGAAGAATTCCTCTGGACACCAAATTGTCTCTGGTGGGAAGTCAATTAATGAACCAACGCCAAGCGAACACCAAAATTTCAGCGGAACAACTTCATGCCAAGGAAGGTCATACACGGTACTTGGGACAATCTCAGCAACAATTTGTCTAGTCAATGAAGAATACACCTCTTTAACTGAATAGACACCTGTAGAAGCTCCTCGCCATCGCCACCTATCAGACTCATGATGCTGCAAAACAACACTTTGTAGTAATAAGCAACAAGACTCTAACAGCTCCTCCTCCCACGCGAACAAGGGACGCCGCCACACCCATCCCCCACCCCCAACCCCCCACCCACGCCTACAACGTTCCCCCACTGACACCTGAACATCCCCACAGAGCCCAGCAAGTCGTGGGAAACGATCCCGTAACGACTCCCCAACCACCAGTCACGGATCATCCCAAAATGATGTACCATCTCCATTGCCCACCTCCCGATATAAAAAACTATTAAACCATCCAGCTACCCCATTAAAAGTTCCTGTCTTAACACCTATAATATCCTTCCACCATAAAGAAGCCCGCTTACCCCCATCTTGAACCACACCACGACAAAGACCATATTTAGAGGCCAAAACCCTTCGCCATTACCCCTCCTCCTCAGTACGCTCCCGCCAACACCATTTTCCAAGAAGAGAAATATTAAAATCCTGCACCTTTCGAACCCCCAACCCCCCTAAACTCCTAATCAGATAAACTTTATCCAAGTGAATCCAGTGAACCTTCCGAGCCTCACCATCCCCACCCCAAAAAAAAGTTTCAAAGAGAGATTCAATGATAGAAATATTACCTGAGGGGACTTTGAAGAAGGAAAAAAAGTAAACAGGTAAGGACGACAAGACGACTTTGAGCAGAACCAAGTGACCACCCATGGATAGGTTACGACATTTCCACAACGAAAGGCGAGATTTGATCTTATCAATCACAGGTCTCCAAAAAGAGAGTCTTTTGGATTTCCCCCAATAGGAAGACCAAGATACACAAAAGGTAAGGAAGGTTCACTGGAATAAAGTTTGTCTGGATAGGAGTTTAGGGGGGTTGGGGATTCGGAAGGTGCGGGATTTTAATATTTCTCTTCTTATATATAAATTAAGAAATCATTTTCGGAAGGTGTGGGATTTTAACATTTCTCTTCTGGATTTATGAATAATTGATATATATGTTAATTTATATATAGATAAGATACATTAATTATTCATAAATTAAGAAAATGATTTATTCTTTATAAAAAGAATCGGAGATAATATTTTACATATTATATTGACCAATAAATTTAATGTACCTCTTTTTTCTGAAAAATTATTTTAGTGTAACTTTAATTTACAAGGACTAAAGTAATTAACAAGAATCAAAAGAAGAAAAATGAATTCAATGACAAAAAAAGATAAATAAAAAAATCTACAGGCCAAAAAAAAAGCAAAATTTTGTATATTGGCACTTTGGCGTATAAAACGTATTTAAACTTTTTTAATATACTTTGTATAGTGTGAAAGATTTTTATAGGTCTTTTATCATGAAATATTAATTTTGATAACATTATAATTATAATGAATATTTTCTCAAAACAAAAAAAAAAATATAATAAATATAAATTTCATAAAATTCTTTGTTGAATTGAAAATTTATATAATATAAGTCATCTATAAAATTTTAAGGAAATTATAAATTATTCAATATGTTATTAAAATTCATTAAAATTAATAGTTTATAAGTTTTATATTGAATATTATTTCAATTTTTAAAAATTTGACAATTAAAGTATGACTTTTCCTTCTATGGTGAGGTGTAGCTTGGGTTTGTGGACCAATTGCTTTAAAGTGTAAAACATTTTTGCCTTGGCCACCAATTTTCTAAAACTTCAGAATAGAAAAAATTAATTAAAAGTTAACCTTATTATATATTAATTAGTACGTGCAGTGATTAAAGTTAACTTATTTTGACTGACGTACGTGCAGTGATCAAATAGGATCTTATATTTAGAGACGAAAGTAGTAATTAATTATAATAATATAATTTTCGTTCTAAAACTTCACAATTACTGGCACGATTAAATGTAAATAGAGTAATTTTCGATATTAGAATTAATATATACTACCTCCATCCCTAACTATAATACTCCGTTTGACCACTGCGCATACGCCAATACACGATTTTGATCACTAATATCTTTAATTTTTTAGTAGTAAAAATTATAAAAATTTGATATTTTAAAAATACTCATCAAAACAAATCAAACAAGATCTTATATGTTAATATTTATAAATATGTATTATTAAAAATTATACGGTCCAAAACATGTTAATTGAATAGTACAATTTTGTTAAACTTATAGTCTTATAAAATGGGACGAAGGTAATATATTATGTAGAATCAATTAATTACGTATTAATAGTAATCCTTTTAATTTAATATCAATCATTTAACCTATATATATATATATATATATATATATATATATATATATATATATATATATAGTATTTTATTATAAAGGAAATCAGTAGTAATTAATTTAGAAAAAATTCTTTTGACTTCTTGGTCGAATTTGAAGTAGTTTTTTGGTCAAAATTCATTTGCTTAGGTCAAAATTATTAAGGAAATTAGTAAAAGTTTCCTTAATAAAATCATGTTAAATGCATGTTACACTATTTGATAGTATATATACATGTCATCATACTAGTCATATTCTTCAATAATATTTGAAAAAGATTTTAAATTTTCTACAAAGAGGATAAAAAGTATGATGTTCATTAACAAAGTTCATGTTTGTTATGTCTCCATTTTGATCCTCTTAATCTTCACTATCATATTCAGTAGTACTACTGCCTCATCAATTACATTTAGAGGTATAAACTCTTTGACTTTGATTCTCCAATTGTTTTTAACCAATGATATATATTGTTTTTTTTTTTTTTTGACCAAGATATATACTGTTTCTTATTAAGCATTACGGAGTATTATTTTATTCATCTTTTTCATTTAATTATTTTTTTTTTGACGAATTTTTCATTTAATTAATACCATGTGGTCCTTTTCATTGCAGATACTTCGGATATAGATATTCAGGTATAGCCACTTAGACTTTTTGTTTTCAATTTATATGTTGCATTTTTTAATTATTAAATATTTTTAATCATTCTTGCTTAGAAAAAAATAAAATCTTGCTTATCCTCATTTGTTGGGTGTAGCTTCATTATTAATTTTATTATCATTATTAATTATTAATTAAGCTACATGTGCTTAAAGAAACATTACAATTGTAATTTTCAAAACAAAAGCAAAACAAAAACTTTACAAATGTAGTTGTATTAATTATATAACTTATCAATAGTTAATGGTTAATTGTAACATTTTGTATCAGCATGTTGAGGAAATTGGACAAGTGAAGGTGTCTCATAGCAAATCAGAGAATTCTAAGGATTTGTCAAGGAGGAGGCTTCTTACTATTGGGTCAGAACCACCGAATTGCACAAACAAATGTGAGGGATGTACTCCATGCACACCTATCCTTGTGACAAAGCCTCCATCTGGCGGTGGTTCATCGGAGGCTCAACCAGAGAAATGGATGTGCACATGTAACAATAAATTATACGATCCCGGCACCGGCGGGCAACAATAATAGTATGATTTAGATAACTATTTTTATGTTTGATGTATTTTGTTCTTGATTAATCGGTGCAAAATACATCATGGATTTGGAAGATGTTTTACGTTCAAGTTGAATAATAAATTTTAATATGAATTGATAGTTAAGATTGATTGATAACAATTGTTAGTGTGACACTTATTTCTTTGTTGTTATTGGAAAACAAAAATTATCAAAAATTATTTCATATAGAGAATATAATCAATTAATTACAGACCTTAATTACTAAAACAAAGATTCATTTCCTTGCTTATTTATTTTTTATGTATAAAAAATTAATGTAAATTAAATTATACAAATTAATGATTGGTTAGGAAAAAATTTAAAATACAAATGATTGCATAAAAAACATATATCGTGACCAAAAAGATAATTTATTTAATGAAGAAAATAATTAAAATAATTAAAAAATACAAATGCTGAAATAAAATAAAAAACAAATAATTGGCGGACAAAAAAAGTATATATAGTAAAGACACAATGGAGGAAGGCTATGATAAAATTAAGTATATCTAACAAAAAAAAATGCCACTGCAATAACAAAATACTCCAATGTATAGTAAACTTTCGGTCAAATGCTTTTTTGTCTCGCACTAAAATTATTATCAATCAATCATAACCATTAATATATCTATATACTTATACTTTACGTCATATCATTTGAAATTGGGTCACAAATGAAATATGAGAAGATAAACTAGAAAGGGGTGTAATCAGAATCGGCGGTCAACTCATGTGTGAAGAAAAGATGAATAGGTGCAAAAGAATTTTTGTTTGAAATACCCCTGACCCAATTTATAAACACCATAATACCCTACTTCTAAAAAATATTTCCAAAATACCCTACTTTTTGAAGATAAGGGTGGTTGTACCATTATGGATGGCGCGTCCTAAACATAGCAGATTTCTATTATTTTGTGTTATTTTAATTAGAAGGCAACGGTTTCTACATGTTGCCTTAAGCCTTCAAAAGTGTTCTCTTTGCTTTGTTTTTTATTTATTTATTTTAATTTATGTTTATGTAGTCATATTAAAGTTCAAACATATTCAAATTAAAATTACAAATTATTCCAAAAAATTGAAATTAGTACAAAATTGAATTTAGTCAAAAAAAAAAGTATAAAATTGAATACCGACTTAAACGTTAGAGTGTTAAATACCGACTTGAGCAGGGCTGCCCTTTTTTGCAGATACCTCCCCTTGAGATGGTACCAGAGTTCAAACCAATGTATAATTTTAATCGTTATTATCTTTATACATGTTATATGTTAACAATTGTCTTTATATATTAGGAAGAATAGATTTAGTGTTTGGAATGGATGTCATCTTTCTATATGAGGTAGAGTCACCCTCATTAATTTCGTCTTATCAAATTTACCGCTCTATTATTTCTCTTTCTTTAAGACACCGATGTGTGTGACTCAAAAATTAGAAAGCATTCAACGACGTTTTTTATGGGGAGGCAGTCTGAATAACAACAAGATTAGTTGGGTTAGTTGGGAGCGCATTTGGCAATCGAAGGAAAATGGAGGATTGGGCATAAAATTTTTTGCGTTGTTTAACTTATCTCTTTTGAGCAAATGGAAGTGGCGATGTTTGATTGAACCGTTTGCCCCTTGATGTGTTTTGCTGCGTTTTAGATATGGCTCTCTTGTGGACAACTTTCTTAGCGGGGAATGGTCGGTTCACCTCAAAAAAACCTCTTTGTAGTGGCGTGAATTACTTCATTCTCAAGACAATAATTGTCGAACCCACAATCATTAATTAAAGAAGGATGAATATCAAGCGCTCAACCACACTCTTTGGATTATCTGGACTTAAATACGACTACACTACAGTAAACATAAAATAAAATAAAGATTTTTTTTCTTGTCTACTCCCTCAAGATTCGGAGGTATTTACCCTCAACTACTAAAAATATTTAACCGGCAGTAGAATTTTTTTATAAAATACACCGTTGGATTAACCGGTATAACTTTTATAAGTTTTTATAATTTAACAGTGTATTTTATTTAAATTTATATTAGTTAAAATATTTTTGAGTGGTTAACAAGTTATCACCTAAAATAAATAAATAAAAACAAAACAAAGAGAACATTTTGAAGCTTTAAGGCAACATAAGAAACCCGTTGCCTATTCTAATTAAAATAACAAAAAAAAAAAAAAAAAATGCTGTGGGTGGGACGCGCCATCTAGAATGCAACGACCACCCTTATCTTCAAAAAGTAGGGCATTTTGGAAATATTTTTTATAAGTAGGGTATTTTGGTGTCGGTATTTCAGAAAAAAAATCCAAAGAGAATGTACCCTTGATGAAAAGTGTAAAGGGAGAAATTTTTATGTTGAGTTAGGGTTGATCATGGTCGGATAATAACGACAACTATAATCAAATCATATTTTATTTATTTGATGTATTAGATATTATACCTATTTAATAAAACCAGTTTTGATAATACAAAATTGATTATAAAACCGGTTATGTCCATACCCACTTTTATAACCGGTTTTTGGTTTTAAAAACCGGTTTGTGGTTTAATAATTGTTTTTTTTATTAAAAAAAAAATTTGGTGAAAAAAAGAAGTTCTGAATCAATATAGAAATTAAGCTTAGTGGCAAATATGAATGGATAAAACTAGAGACGAAAATGGTGAATACATCGTTGGAAGAAAAACTAGAGGTCCTCTTCCTTCAATTTGTGTATTGATTTTGGTCACAAATCACTAAAAAACTCCAATAAGCTGGGTCGCAAACTGTGTTATGCTGAATCGATGTAGAAGACGAGACAAGTTGCAGCTCTGTACAATACAGAATCAATAAAACCTCCATTGAAACTGAATCGGATTTTGAATGAGAATTGGATTTTGAGGGAGAGAATGGAATTAGATTCACATGATTTAGGTTTTGGATTTTGGGAATGAATTTTGGGAGAGAATTTTGGGTTCGTCAGTTGATTTTGGGAATGAATTTTTGGTTCACAATTGATTATCAATTTGGGAGAAAATAGAATTGGGTTTGGACTTTTATTAATTTGGACATAATATTTGGTTTTGGTCATCCATTAATTGGTTATAGATTAACCAAATAAAATAAAATTGGGTTTGATTATAAAACTCAAATAAAATTAACCGCTTTTTTAAAACTGGATATGGTTATGGTTAATCCATGAAACCGGTTAAAATGATAACCCTATGTTGAGTGCAGAGAGAAAGTGGAAGCAAAAAACAATGAAGTTAGAGATAAAGAGGAAGCATAAACGTTTCAATAGTGAGAGGAATGTGTTTGGTTGATCAGAAAAGACAGGTTCCCGCTATTAATCACAGTTAAATCACAACCATCAAATCTAATTTAAAAATTATTATTCACAACTTGTGTACCCCCACAAGATTTGGGGGTATATACCCTCACCCACTATAAAAAGTTTTAATCGATATAATTTTTTATAAAATACACCGTTGGATTGAAAGTTTATATCATATAGATCATTTGTGTAAAATTTTAGACAAATCTAAAATCATTTGATATGTTATTGAGACACACAAAGATTAACGGTGTTTAAGATATCATAGAAACTGTTAATTTTGATTCGTCTCAATAACATATCAAATAATTTTAGATTTGTCTGAAATTTTACACAAATGATCTATATGATATAAACTTTTAATCCAACGATGTATTTTATAAAAATTTATATCGGTTAAATTTTTTTTAAGTGATTGGGGGTATATACCCCCAAATCTTGAGGGGATAGACAAGAAAAAGCCTAAAACTCCTTTTATTTGATATGTCCTCCAAATTATATTACCACATAAGCAAGCCAAATCAGCTCCCGTCATTAAAATTACTATGCGGCCACATTACGTCAACTTCCGCTAGAGTTACTTATTAACAGTAGGGAGCAAAAAATAGACAAGAATGGCAATCGAATCCGGTCAGGGGCGGACCTACAGCTAGGTGAGGGTATGCACTTGCACCCCCTGGCTTTATATAATTTACTCCTGAAATTCTGTTTATAATTTTGCACACTCTCAAATATTGAATTTGCACCACCATTCTCTCAATTCAATCTTTATCAAGTGGTTTTTTTATTTTGATTGAATGGTACAAAAGGTGCGTGCTTATATGCTTACATTTTTAATAGGCTGATACATTTTACTTTATATATTTAGACTTTGTTTGTTTTTTTTGTTTAGAATGGAGTCAATGATAATCGAACTTACAATCTTGTGTATACTATTCATATCTCTTATAATGTGTATACGTAGAACTCGCATATATTAGATTTAATGTATCATCTGTACCAAAAAAAAGATTTAACGTATCATAATTTATATTTCTTTTGGCCATAATTATAAGTAAATATTTATGTTTAAGATTTATTTAATAACTGATGTATTCGATCTATAAATATTTGTTTATAACTAAGGCTAGAGAATGTAAATATTTTTATTTTTGTGTGAAGTCATGTTTTTAAGAGAAAATTTTCATAATACGAAATTCGACTCGGTGTTAAATGAAACTTGACAAATAAATGTTCTTTTGGTGAATCAAACTTTACTTCATCCAACAATTCTCTTTTAGGGGAGTTCGTTAATTATTGGAATAAAAAAATTGCACCCCCTACCTCAGGGTCCTGGATCCGCCACTGAATCCGGTTGCTCGTCTTCAAAACTTATAATTGTTGTTTTGAATTATAAGGGCTGAATATCCCTTATATTTTTTTGAGGTAATATCCCTTATATTTCTTATAATTTAATTTGTTTATAAAAAAAGGAACATGATATGATTTTCAAATTTAATTAATTAAGTGAGATTCATTTATTTATTTAACAAATGGTGGGGATGATTGAATAATGTACATTACCCATACCAAACATACCCTACAAACCACACAAAGATTTAAAAAAATAGTTCGAATAATCAAAAGCCATTGCATTTTTTATAGTCTTATTTTTTGTCTCTTCTGAATGTTCAGGTGGGATAATTGCCTAATTAACCTAAACCAAAAGTCTTTATATGTGAATGCTAACGGTTAATGCTGACTTTACTTTCTTTGCTGAAGAGGTGTCATGTTATCTTCTTTATTGTGGATGGACTGCCTATCCAGTTGAGACTTTTTTTTTAATGGCAAATTAAATATTATTAATAATTAGTTCTCTGTACAATATGAGCAGGTCCGGCAACATAGCATGAGCAGCATAGGTAATGGCTCAAGGCCTCTTATTTTTAAGGGCCTCATAAAATATATGTAGGTAGTAATATTAGTATATATAGATGATGTAAAATATAAAAAATATTATTAAAGTCTAAGTAACTAACTCAAGCAGTTAAAATATAGATAGCAGTAGTAGTAGTATTAGAAACTTTGTTGAAGTCTTATACGAACTACCATGTCACAAAAAAGATTTAATGGCTTAGCAATCATAACAATTGAGAATGATTTCTTGGAAAATATTCAATATGAAGACTTGATTGATGAATTTGCTTACAAAAATACTAGAAGAATAAATTATTTTATGTAAGTCATAAGGTATTATGTTGTTAATAATTAGAATACAAATCTTTTTATGTTAGTTTAAATTAAAGTTATTTCTTCTTAATATTTTTTACACTTTTTTTATTAAGGGCCTTTTTTAAAATTTGAACAAGGCCTCTAGATACTCCGGGCCGGCTCTGAAGACAAGTAGAGATCGATAAAAGCGGAACTACAAGACAAAAGTGCCGTATATAAGCGAAACACTAATGTAAAATATATACCGAAACAAACACTATCTTATAGAGGTCTACTTCTAATCCTATACTTAGAGAGACACTCATTGTCTTCTAAACTACCACAGAAACATCAAACCAACTCAAAAAGATGCCAGTAAACACTAACTTTCGATCTCGAATTAAAAGTGACCGACCTATCAGAATCCAAGGGCATTGATTGACCCTAAGATTCTCAATCTGCTGCTCATCTTGCACGGGTTCCAACAAAGCAGCCACATCAGCACCGCTAGCAGCAGTACTCAAACTTTGAGCTGAGTTCTGTGTGGATGACTACTAAATTTCACCAGAATTATTAGGATGCACCTCCCTTCAAGCCAAAGCTTGAAGTAGCTGTTCAGCAGCACTAGGCTCATTATCCTTCAGCTAGTTATTATCAGAGGTACCACAATGGGATGACCTCCAGGCTCATTTAGCAAGAGAGGATGGCTGCCCATTGGGTCAAGATTGAGGATAACTAGAGGGCCCAATAGAAGCCGCACTAGAAAAGGCAGAGGCAGGACGAGGAGGAGCGCCAAAGGCAAGCGCGTGATTCTGATGATCGGCCGTAGAGGCTACAACGGTCAACACTTTCCAAGGCCATCAGGAGGCGGGCTTTAGATTCGCAACATTCCAGTTTTATTTCCGTTTGCTCTTTATTATTTATTTTGTTATTTTTGATGTACTTTTTATTATGTATCGAAAATATTTGCACCCCTACACTATCTATAATATAATTGTTGTTTAGTTTATTATTGTATGTGTTTCATGTTATTATGTTTTCAAGTTTTTCAATTTGATAGCGGATGAATTTTATGACTAGAATTTTCCAAGCCTTTAATTAAAGATCACTGAGGGTGATTGTTTCAGAAAGTACCAAATTACGAGAGACAACAAAATGAGTAAGAAAGAAGTTATCACGAGTAAAATGATTCATCTTTCTTATTTGCTTATTTGGATTATTAGTATTATTATCTCTATCCGTTTGATATTGGTTGCTTGTTATGAATTGCTCCACATATCAAAGTTATTATTGGTGTGATTTTTGACGAATTCACAACAATCATAAAATATCAATTTTGATAACATTTTAACAAATACAAATTTTATAAAATTTATTATTAAAACAAAAAAATATATCTTATTTTCTTTATAATTTGAGACGAAGGAAGTGCTTCATTTGTTAATATGCATATTTTATTTCCTCACTAAATTTTGTCAATGTGTTGTTTTCTTCTTTCTTGGAATGTGCAAGTACGATTTTACGTTACATATTGATACTCCATGACCTTTCTTGGAGTATTTTGGTTTTGGATGTATTACAATAACTGTATTAGTTCTAGTTTTTTTTACAAGAACTGTGTTTTGTGTTTATTTGGGTGGAATTTTAGGGATAAACGTAAATGCAATTTCACACGTAAACTTATATATCCAATCTTATAATAATTCAAACGGTTACTTCTATGTCTATCAAACATGAAATTTGGAGTTCATCATCTGAGTGGTGGAATTCCGTATTCCACTTTCAATAGAATAATAAGTATAATTTTAATTCAATTAGTAGAGACGTCATATTTTATATATGTAAGTTGAAGTTTGAACTCGAACTTCGAAATTTTTATTTATTCCTTTTTAAAAGTTAAAATTCACAATTAATTTTTTATTTTTTTTTTGACTAAATTTAATATCATTCTAACAACTTTTAAAAATCATAATAAATAAATCAAGGTCAATCATTTGAAGAACTACTTCAAATATCGAGGAACACAACTAGCATGATTACATGTATACAGAGAATATATCAAATAACATGATGTACATTCAGTAGTATTTTAATAAATATGAATTAACATCACAATTTACCATTAAATCATACAAACTTAAAAAGTTACCCTTTTGATAAAATTAGTATAATAGAATTAATTTATTATGTATTAATATTAATCATTTTAATTTACTATTATTTATTTAAACTATATTTTATTAATGGTCATGCTAAACATTGCACTTCGTACAATGATTAAGAAAACAAAAACGAAAATAAAATCTTAAAAGAAATGCATTCAATACTTTGGAATTTTAAAAGAGAATATTCTCTACTTGAAATTTTTACTTTTATTTCCTTTATCATTTCAACGTGTGCACTGTAATTAAATTAAAAAAAATCTTTTTTTTTTTAATCAAAAAAAATTATTTTGTTTTCATGGTCAAGTTTGAAGTAGTTTTTTGGTCAAAATTCTCTTACTTATTTAAAATTATTAAGTAAATCTGTAAAATTTCATGAAGAAAAGCATATAAAATATTACACTATTTGATACCTCCTCTATATATACATGTAACCATGCTAGTCTTGTTATTCAATAATATTTGAAGTAGTTTTTTGCTTTTTTTACGAAAGAGAGAGTGAAAAGTACCATGATGTTCATGAACAAAACTCATGTTTGTTATGTCTCCTTTTTCATGCTCTCAATTTTCACTATCATCTTGGGTGGTAATACCACTGCCTCATCCACCACATTTAGAGGCATAAATTCTTTGACTTTAAATTCTCCATATGTTTTTAACCAAACGATATATTGTTTAATTTGTTATTAAACATTTAAATTCTATTGCACCTTTTTCATTTCATTTTTTTTACAAATCTTTTTCATTTAATTAACACCATGTGGTCCTTTCATTGCAGATACTTCAAATATAACTATTCAGGTATAGCCACTTAGACTTTTTTCTTCTTTTTTTTGACGGACTAAGACTTCTTTTTTTGTTCAATATAAATGTTACATTTTTTGTTTATTACTAAATATCTTTCATCATTAATCTTGCTAATAAAAAAAATCTTGCTTATCCTCATTTGTTGGGTGTAGCTTCATCATTAATTTTATTATAATTAATTAAGTTATATAACTTATCAATAATTTATGGTTAATTATTGTAAAATTTTCTACATGTTGATGAAATTGGACAAATGAAGGCGTCTCATAACAAATCAGAGAATTCTAAGGTTTTGTCAAGCAGGAGGCTTCTTATTGGGTCAGCACCACCGGATTGCACAAACATATGCGGGGGATGTACTCCATGCACAGCTACCCTTGTGACAAAGCCTCCATCTGGCGGCGGCTCATTAGAGCCTCTTCCGCAGATATGGATGTGTACATGTAACAACCAGTTATACGATCCTGGCCATGGCGAGCAACAATAATACAATTTTTTTTGAATGGCATATATATATATATATAATAAAGATGGAAAAAAGTACAATGAATACTAAATCCAGAAAAGAGACAATGAACAGTACTACACAACTATCTACACATACAATCTAAAGGATTTACAATCCATTCAAAAAATAAACAAGGCGATCCTTCTTAATTATTTGTATGTTTAATGTATTTTTACCTGGATTGATCTGTGTAAAGTATATCATGGAAGATAATTTACGTTCAAGTTGAATAATATCTTAGTACCACTATAAATTTTAATTTTATTTCCATTAGTAAAGAGCGATATTGCAATATATATAGACTGAAGTACAACTTATTCATGTACACTATATCTACGTGCCTTCTAGCGATAAAGGAAGAGCAGAGACGAGTTTGTTTTTTCGAGAAAAAAAGTTCTCGGCATTTGTTTCGATTTTGAGAAAAAAAAAGTTTTCTTAATTTTTTTCAATTTCAATAAAAAAGTTTTCGGAATTATTTTTTGATTTCGAAATTTTTTTTTTGAATGTTTTTCCAGATTTCGAGAAAAAAAATTATCAGAATATTTTTTGATTTGGAAACGGAGTTGATCAAGAACAACATGAAAGAAATATGAAACTAGTAAAATGACTTACAAAATACTGAGATTTTAAAAATACTTTAAATATTTTATCCAAATAATACAATTTAGTGCAAATCATTAATATTAGAATTTCCTTACAAAATTTATTTTCCCTCAAAATATTTTACCTCATCCAAACACACTCTAAAAAACATATAGTTTGGGAAACCATATGTATATTATATTTCTAGGTGGTTGCGTGAAGGGGATGCGAATTCTCGGTTCTTTCACGCCTTGGCAAATTATCAAAACAAAAAGAAATTGATTGTGATCCTACAGGTTAATGAGTCTCCAGTCGAAGGGGTTCAGAATATCCGAGAATCTATCTTTCATCATTTTTCCAATCACTTTCAGTCTAGTAGAAGGTGTAGGCCAGAGGTTGGGGACATGCAGTTTAACATGTTGTCTGAGGCAGAATCTCTGTCTTTGGTGGCTCCTTTTAGTGAAGATGAGATTAAACAAGCGGTTTGGGACTGTGATAGCTTCAAGAGTCCGGGTCCGGATGGGGTTCATAATGGTTTTTTTAAAGATTTTTGGCTTGATTTGAAGGACGATTTAATCCGTTTTTTCCTTGAATTTCATCAACATAGTAGGTTTATCAAAGGTTTGAATTGTACTTTCATTGTCCTCATTCCTAAGATTGAGTCCCCGCAACGTATTTCCGACTATCGTCCGATCTCTTTGATTAGTGGTGTTTATAAGATCTTAGCTAAAGTTTTGGCCACGCGGTTGAGTAAGGTTATCGGAAGTGTGATATCAGAATTTCAGTTTGCATTTGTCAAAGGCAGACAAATTTTAGACGGTATTTTGATTGCCAATGAGTTAGTTGATGAAGCTAAAAAGTGCAAGCGGGAGTTGATTATGTTCAAAGTGGATTTTGAAAAGGCTTATGATTCTGTTGACTGGGGGTACTTATTTTCTGTCATGTCTAAGATGAATTTCCCTGCTACATGGTGTAGATGGATATCAGAATGTGTAAGCACAGCTTCTGCTTCTGTTCTAGTTAATGGTAGTCCGACAGATGAGTTTCATTTTGAGCGCGGTCTGAGGCAAGGAGATCCTTTATCACCGTTACTCTTTCTGTTAGCTGCTGAAGGTCTTAGTGTCATGATGACGGCGTCGATTCAAGCAGGGCTGTTCTCTGGTTTTCCGGTGGGTTCGGAGCAGTCTTACCATATATCACATTTACAATTTGCTGATGACACTCTGCTGATTGGTACTAAGAGTTGGGAGAATATTCGAGCTGTGAAAGCTATGTTGTTACTTTTTGAGTTATTGTCGGGTTTGAAAATTAATTTCCATAAAAGTATATGTTGATTGGTGTTAATGTGGCGACTTCATGGCTGGCCGAGGCAGCTAATATTTTGGGGTGTAGAGTTGGTGTGGTCCCGTTTGTTTATCTTGGTCTCCCTATTGGAGGGAATTCTAGAAGATTATCCTTTTGGAAACCTGTCATTGAGAAAATCAAAGCCCGTTTATCAGTCTGGAAATGTCGCAATCTTTCGATGGGTGGCCGTTTGGTTCTGCTTAAAGCTGCCTTGTCTTCCATTCCAGTCAATTTTCTTTCCTTTTTCAAGGCTCCCTCAGGTATCATCTCTGGCATTGAATCTCTTTTTAAAACTTTTTTGTGGGGTGGGGATGGGGAGGCGCGAAAGATCCATTGGATTCATTGGGAAAAAGTGTGTCTTGATAGGAGTAAAGGGGGGTTGGGGGTTCGGAAGGTTAGGGAATTTAATTTAGCATTACTTGCAAAATGGTGTTGGAGGGTGAAAACTGAGGAAGGGGGTTGTTGGAGGCGGGTGTTAGAACATAAATATGGGGTTGATAGAGGTTTGATTCGGGATGGGGGGAGTCGTGCTTCGACGTGGTGGAAGGATGTTGTAGGTATTAGTAGGGGTTCTGTTAAGGGGACAACTGGGTGGTTTCAGAGTTTGTTATTTCGGAAGGTGGGGGATGGCGAGTTGACGTCTTTTTGGGCTGATCCTTGGGTTGGGGAGGGGCGGTGTATGCAAGACCTTTTCCCTCGGCTTGCTGGTCTTTGTGTGGAGCCTCTTGTTTCGGTGGGAGAGTGGTGTCGTAGAGGGTGGGGGGTGGGCGGTGGAGGTTGGGTGTGGAGGAGACCTCTTTTTGCGTGGGAGGAAGAATTGGTGGAAGGGTGTTGTGCTTTGTTACATAATGTTATTTTGCAGCCTAATGTTTCTGATAGGTGGCGATGGCGAGGTGTTCTTTCTGATTCCTACACGGTTAAGGATGCTTACCTGTCCTTGATATCACAGGAAGATTCTGCGGTAGTGCAGACAGATATTATTGCTTTACCGTGGAGTAAACTAGTCCCTTTGAAGGTGTCCGTTTTTGCTTGGCGCTTTTTACAGAGTCGCATACCAACTAGAGATAATCTAATTTACAGAGGCATTATTCCTATTGATTCTGATCGGTGTAGTCTTGGGTGCTCTTCGTTGGAAACTTTACAACATCTATTTTTTGTCTGTGATCAGTCATATAAGGTGTGGAGTGGTGTTCTTCGATGGCTTGGTATTCAATGTGTTTTGCCTACGGAGCCGGTTGCTCATGCGTTGCAGTTTGGAGGTTTTCAATTTTTCCCGGTTAAGCCGAAGAGGTGTTTTCAGGCTTTGTGGCTGGCTACCATTTGGTGGATTTGGAAAGCTCGAAACTTGTGTATTTTTCAACAAAAAGATTTTGATGCGGCTTGGGTGGTGGAACAGATTCAACTACAGTTTTGGTGGTGGCTGAAAGCTAAACGACTTGATGCTTTGATTAATTTTAGCTTATGGTATACCAATCCTTTGGCATGTTTAGGATGGAGAGGGGTGTAATTTGCTGGTTGTATGTTTGTTTTCAGTTCGGTTTTGATAACTCGTATTTTGTTGGTCTCTTGTACTCTTTTAGCTAGATGTGCACTCCTTGTGCTCATCTAGTCTTTTAATAAATCAATTATTTGGCCGTTTCAAAAAAAAAAAAATCCTTACGAATGAAATGAGGCATGGTATCCAACCACAAGAAATTCCAGTAACGCTATGACCATGGTTCACTAACTTGTAAGCACAATTGCCCCATTGATTTCTTAGGTCCCGAAGAACAAAAGAATGATTCTTTGAAGTTGAATTGAAACTTTGAGAAAAAATAACTTAAATAATGGTTTCTCAAAGGATAAAATAATAGCCATTAATAACTCATCAAGAAAAATTGAACCATAAGCAAGCTTCATTGCTAGCGAAGTTACACATATGATTAAAATATGTCTATTATTTATAAGTATTTAATTAAAGAAAATAATTTTTTTATAAGTTTATTAATATTATTAGAAGTATTTACTTAATTTTATTTATGTTGTATTTTTATTTATGTTTCTTAGTTAAGTCTCAATGTATGATAGTAGATTCATTCCCTCATGAAGATATAAGGGGAAAATTAATGCTAATGATATCGAATCATGGCCAAAAACTAAGAAAACCATTACCAAATGATGAATGAGTTGAAAATATTGATGCACGGATACTCTATTTTTGGGAGAGTATCTGTATCGGGTACGTATTAGGTTTTAGTACATATTTGGTACTCGTTGGTCGAGCTGTCAAAATGAGCTAGTTGTCATATACAGATCCGTTAAGTCCGTTAAAATGTAGGGCTTGAGCCTTAAAATATGTGCCCGAACTGTTATCCGGGCTTTTTAGTCCGATCCGTTTACACCCGCATAAAATATGGGCTTATCTGAAAGGGTCGTTGGCAGCCTGCTAGCCCGTATAATTTTTTTTGTCGAACCCTGTAACACCCCGTTTTTCATAGCCCAAAAGTGGGTCTTTTTTTTTTCTTCCTTTAAAATAAACAAAGCCTTTGAAATGAAACATTCACGATCGCTCTTAAATTATATCAGAGTAACACTTTTAAAATAGAGATCGGAATGCAATGCCTCTTTTTATAAATCATGTTCACAAATAAAAGTTTTAAGAATAAAAACCATACGCTATGTCTACACAAACATAGTGGCACCATTTATTTCAAAATATAACATAATACACTTTCAGAGAATAGATACAGCGGACAAATAAATAAGAGTAAGCAAGACTCTAAAACTACCACCCCTAAGCTGATCTTTAAACTCTAACTGAAGACGTCTGGGTAACGAAGACCCATAGACAGCTTCAAGCCTCGTCGCTTCTTAACGCGGTACAAGTGAAGACCTAAAAATGCTCGTAAAGGGTCACCAACTAAAAATAACATATAACTAAAAATACGCAGCGCAAGATATACAATACATGGCATCATTTACACATTTAATTATATGAATCACACATCATACAAACCAAGTGCACGGATAATCTATCAATCACACACAACAGTATTCAAATGCACAATTAACCTATTAATGCAGACTCTATATGATTGTGATCACCCTTGCTGAGTCTTTTTCACATGCATGAATTCCGAAATTTAACCTCTCCGCAGAGAGTCGTAGGTTCACCCCTACTAAAAGTGTCACACAGTCCTCTGCGCCGACACGACTCAATAAAATCCCGCAGGATTAGGTGGGCTCCGTTCTCTAGAGTCCTAACCCGGTGCAGTCCTCTTGACATACACGCAACTATGAAAATGCATGAGCATACGCTTTCTCTACATATACCGATGCATCAAATATCATAGTAACTCAACATATATAATTCTCTCAATTATATATACATGACATGTACAAAAGATCATCAATCACGTACATGCATCAACATTTCATATTTATACAATCATATGAAATTCACAACAACCAGTCAAACATGGGTAGAAAATTGCATGTTCTCAACAAGTTCTCATCACGAGAATACATCACCAAATAAACATGCTCATAATTCACATTGCATCACATCAAGCAATTACACATACTCAAGCAACAATTACACATGCATAAAAAACCACTCAATATTTCGAGGTATATGAAATCATTAGAAAGTGCCCCTACCTTAGCAAGCTTCCAACACGTTCATTTTCGCTATGCGAGCAACGTCCGTCTCTCTCTCATCGAAGTCCCTATTTCAGCTAATACTCTTAACCTTTTAAAACACATAACTTGTCTAAGTTAAAACCACATTCTAATCAGTCACTCAAAATTCCTAGATCGGCTACTAATGAATTAAGGCTTAGGGTTGATCTCTGTCAATTAACTTGGCACAAATCATTTTCAAAACCACTTGTAAAAATATTATAACTTAAATAAATAGTTTTATCCAAAATCGCGGCCAATTAAATTGAAACTATTTTAAAGTTTTTCCAAAAGTAAGAATTCCCTTTCAAACAACTTACTCATTTCTTTATAAAACAAAACAAGTTCAAGCTACTAAATTAATGACCATGTCAGCCAACTCTTAAAAATATAAATCCTCGACAAAAGAATTTCCATTTCGCTTCACAAATCAATTTCTAAACATTTTTCTCTTTTCATAGAAAATAATCTCTATCATTTTGCTACTACTATATTTTAAATCCAAAAACGACGATAAATAGTTACAAACGTGAAATAACCATAACTCGGTCATCCTTCGTCTGATCATCGCAAATCATATATTTATTTTCATCGTTTTAAAAAGGCGGATCTAATGGTTCACGTTCTAGGACAATTTATCTCTTTTAAAATGACGAAAATTCCCCTTAAAAATTCGGCCAGATTCTAAAATACACTAAATCATTGTTTTCGAAAATCAAATATATTTAAATACTTATATACACTTACTAATTACACAAATACAACCTCAAATTGAATAGATTTCCAAAAACCAATCAAATTCCAAATCCCTAACTTCACCAAAATTTGAGGCTTTTTCTTTCATAGCATTTCTTTCCAAAATTAACCTCATGAAACAACTAGTGCTAGCTTCAATTGAAAGGAAATCATATCATAAATTCATTTCAAACAAATTTCAAAAGTCACAAAGAATTTAAAGTGCTCCCCATCATAATTTTCTTTTAGATCTATTATCACAATAACTCACAACATTATTAACAATGAAAAGAGAAAGAAAAAAACAAAACTTAACACAAACTTTCCTCCCAAAAACATGAACTTTATGTTCTTCTCAACTAAAGTCTCTCGTAATTTTTTGTTTGAAAATCATAATATGAAATAGTTAGATCTATGCATAAAGAGAAAGAAATTCCTTTGAAAAAAAATATATCATCAAGCATTATATGTTCGGCCAGCAAAAGAAAAAGGAAGGGATATTTTCTTACCTCAAATTCTACCTCACAAGAACCACCATGTTACAAGGATCAATTTTGGTTCCAAGCTTTCTTTCTAATTCCTTCTAGATCTCTCACACAAATGGAGTTTTTGTTTACTAACACTTAGAATAAAAAGGAAAAGGAAGAAGGTGGGGAGAAGGAGTTCACGCAGAGGGAGAGAAGGTGGTAAGGGAAATGTAATTGCTTTTCTATTTATAAGTTACATGAAACATTCTAAGCCCTTGGATTTAAAGTGTATGTCATGTGGATTAAATTTCCACCATCCATCCAATCTTGGTAACCAAGTTTTTTTCACAAAAATATCTAGATATTTTGTGATTTTGCCAACCCATCTCGCTCAAGTCCCGCACTCGTTCTTAAACGACTTGTAATCTCGCATATCGATAAATTTTACGGAAACAGAAAAAATTCTACCGTAAACAATTTAATTAAAGCAAATCATAATTTCTCGAATAAATTTTATTCCGAATACTTTTTTGCTCCTTAGCTCAAAAAAATATAATGAGATCAAATTCTCCTTTCAGCCGATATATAAAGTCCCCATTTAAATTTTGACAGAAATCGAAAACCGTAAAATTTTCAAACAGCGGGTATATCTTGCTCCTTTTCTCAAAAATCTAAATTAATTTCAAAATTCTGACGAGACAAAAATATTTCTAAACTCATTATTTAAATCTTATAAAATTATTGTGCCAATTTTTCAAATACTAAAACTAACGCGCAGACACAATCTCAGCAAACCTTTTGTTAAGACAGACAAAACAGAAAGCAGAATATAATTTAGTATTATCAAAAATCTAATATCTGCTATAGTATTTCTATGGGTCTTACAAACCCACTAGGAATGATGGAAGAGAAAAAAAATATCCTTTCACTCAATAAAAGTCAAATTCACCAAAAAATGATACTTTAGTCATACTTAAACTTAGTGTGTTTTCGAAAATTATTTGAAATTAGTTTATATTATTTTAGTTGATTGATAACTTGTTTTAGATAATTTAAGGTTTTTTTTTTGTGTTTAAAACATGTTTGTTATGATATATGTATCACCTATATTTTAATATAATCAATTTAGTATATATGTTTAATTTTTTATTCTCAATACAATTGATTTTTTTTTAAGTTCAAAAACACACACACACACACAAAAATATATTGGGTCGGGCTTACCTGAAAATCCGCTAGCACATGAAGGACCGGATTCAGGAACTATTTTTGAATGCCCATATTTCATCCGGCTTCTTTGTCCGGCTCGATGAAGTCCGCCGCCCATTCGGGCTAGGCTGCCGGTTTTGACAGCTCTACTCGTTGGATACGCATCAATGACGCACTTTTTTTTGATTATATTTTTAAATAGGTACTAGTTGGATATTTACCGGAGACTCGGCACCTCAGGAAACATTTTTTTTTCGTTTTTTTAGGAAGATGTATTTTTTTAGGAGGATTTATAGTTATGGGATATTGATTTTTTCATTTCTTGAAGTAGATAGTCATTCTCTCGATTTAATAAACCTTGCAAATTAAGAATTAATTATGCAAAGTGCACGGGTTATTTAGCGAGGGTTTATAACCGCCGTTAAATTATATTAAAAATCGACGATAAATAATAGATCTATTAAAAAAGTGCATCGACTATTTAGCAAGAATTTTAAACCGCCATAAATCAAAACATCCGCTAGATTAAAAAAAAAAACTGAAAAAAAGAAATTAAATTTTTTTTTTTAAAAACAAAAAAACTTATTTGGCCATTTTCTTAAGAAAAATGTCATGTGGCACGCCACGTCAGCTGCCACATCATAATTTTACAGGGGGTAAAACAATTTTAATTTACTGTATTTTACAGGGGGTAAAATATAATTAACCCTAAAATAAAAGACCAATTTAAAACTTTATCATTAAACATATATATAAAAGGCCAATTTCAAATCAAAAATAAATATAACAAGTGAACACATGCAATTAATTTATAATAAATAAAAGTTTACATGTTATTTTTGTCCCTGTATGAATCCAAAATTTTGGTTTTATAGTCATTGTATCAATTTTTATTCTAAATAAACCTTTGAATCAACAATTTAGTGCAAATTATTAGAAATAAACCCTTGAATCAACAATTGAGATTTTAAAAATACTTCAAATATTTTATCCAAATAATACAATTTAGTGCAAATTATTAGAATTTCCTTAAAAGAATTATTTTCCCACAAAATATTTAACCTCATCCAAACACACTCTAAGAAAATATATAGTTTGGGAAACCATATGTATATTTCTAATTAAACAAATCCTTACGAATGAAATGAGGCATGGTATCCTACCACAAGAAATTCCAGTAACGCTATGAACATGGTTCACTAACTTGTAAGCACAATTGCCCCATTGATTTCTTAGGTCCCAAAGAACAAAAGAATGATTCTTTGAAGTTGAATTGCAACTTTGAGAAAAATTAACTTAAATAATGGTTTCTCAATGGATAAAATAATAGCCATTAATTATACCTTAGTTTTTTTAAGGGTTAATTATATTTTACCTCCTGTATAATACAGTAAAGTTGATTTACCCCCTATAAAATTATTTTGTTGCTTTACCTCCCTGTAATATAATATTCTGCACTTTATTCCTTGGTCAAAGTCAACAAAATATGACATGGCAGAATAATGATGTGGAAGTTGATGTGGCGTGCCACGTGGCATTTTTTTCTTTAAAAAAAAATTGTCAACTCAGCTTTTTTTTTTTTAAAAAAAGAAATATATTTTTTTAAATTGTTTTTTCAGCTTATTTTTTTTAATTTAGCGGAGGTTTTGATTTATGGCGGTTTAAAATTCTCGCTAAATAGTCGGTTTTTAATATAATTTAACGGCGATTATAAACCCTCGCTAAATAACCTGTGCACTTTGCATAATAAATTCTTAATTTGCGAGGTTGATTAAACTGCTGCAAAATAAAATTTCCGCTAAATATTATAAAACCGCCGCTAACTATAATATAACCACCGCAAATTAAACTAGTAATTTCCATTAAATAAAAAATATATAAAAAAAAAGTTTTGAATTTTTTTTTTTTTAAATATCTAACTTTTTAAAAAAATTAGATATTTGTTATTTAGCGGACGTAAATATCTAATTCTTTTAAAAAAAAAACCTATTTTTAAATTTGTTTTTATTTAATGGCAATTACTGGTATCATTTGTGGTGGTTATATTATAGTTAACGGGGGTAAAATAATATTTAGCGGAAATTTTATTTTGCGGCGGTTTAATAAACCTCACAAATTACGAATTTATTATGCAAAGTGCACAGGTTATTTAGCAAGGGTTTATAACCGCTGTTAAATTATATTAAAAATCGACGATAAATAATAGATCTATTAGAAAAAGTGCATCGACTATTTAGCTAAAATTTTAAACTTCCATAAATCAAAACCTCCGCTAAATTAATAAAAAAGGGTTAAAAAAAATAAAAAAAAATAAGCTGAAAAAAAAATTATAATAAATAAAGGTTTACATGTTATTTTTGTCCTTGTATGTATCCAGAATTTTAGTTCTATTGTCATTGTATCGATTTTTATTCTAAATAAACCCCCGAATCAACTAACGTTTTTGCTTTTGGTCCTTAAAGTTAAATAACATTTTAACTTATCTTTTTTTGATACATCAGAAAAATAAATATTCACATCAAGATTTAAACTTCGGACCTCTTCCTACTCAATTCATATCCAACTCTTATCATTTGAGCTATCCATGGGGACACATTTTAACATATATAAACTTAACAATTTAACGTTAAATCATATAAAATTAAAAAGTTACCCTTATTATAAAATTATATAAGAGAATTAGTTTATTATGTGTTAATATTAAATAAAATGGTAAATATGTATTATTATTAATCGCTTTAACTTAATATTATTTATTGGGAACTTCAACAGTATATTCGAAAATATGAATGTACCGGTATACATTCAATTTTTAAACTTCAAAAATAACGATTATCTTTATGAATTATAAAGTTATTTGTCGATTATTGTATTTTTGAGATAAAAATTTCATAAGGAAAACACAATTTCATTATTTATAAACATCATACTAAATTTTTGTATTTTTTATTAAAAAATTCAATATTTACTATTAAAAATTCGAATTAGTTTTTAGAAAATTTTGATAAATAATAATTAACGATTATAACTTTTTAAATGATAGAAAAAGTATATATTAAATTGAATGTATCATATGTACCAAAAAAAATTGAATGTACCATAAGAACTTAATTAGTGTACCGGTACATTCAATACATTCAAATTACTGAATGTACCATAAAAAAAATTTCATTTATTTTAAGTATAATTTATACTGCTATTTAGGAAATTAGAATAATTTAGTTATAAAAATATATTTGTTTTCTTGGTCAAAATTTGAAGTAGTGTTTTGGTCAAAATTCATTTGTTCTTGGACAAAATTCTATTTTTTTATTCAAAATTATTAAGGAAATTTCATGAAGAAAATCATATAAAATGTTACACTATTTGGTATATATACATATTATCATGCTTGTAGTATTCATCAATAATATTTGAAGTACTTTTTCATATTCTTACAAAGAGGGCGAAGAGTACCATGATGTTCATGAACAAAACTCGTGTTTGTTATGCCTCTTTTTTCATGCTCTCAATTTTCACTATCATATTCGGCAGTACTACTGCCTCATCCATTACATTAAGAGGTATAAATTCTTTGACTTTGATTCTCCAATTGTTTTTAACCAATCAAATATATATATATATATATATATTTGACTCAACCAATGATATATATTGTTTAATTTGTTATTAAACATTTTTATTTTATTGCATATTTTTCATTTAATTTTTTTTTTTGACAAATCTTTTTCATTTAATTAACACCATGTGATCCTTTTCATTGCAGATACTTCGGATATAGATATTCAGGTATAGCCACTTAGACTCTTTTTTTAATATATATGTTGCATTTTTTTAATTTTTAAATATTTTTCATCATTCTTGTTTAGAAAAAAAAATTTAAATCTTCCTGATCCACATTTGTTGGGTGTAGCTTCATTATTGCTTTTATTATAATTATAATTAAACTACCTATGCTTATAGAAACATTACAATTGTAATTATCAAAACAAAAAAAACATTACAATTTCTATTAATTATATAACTTATCAATAATTAATGATTAATTGTAATATTTTCTATCAGCATGTTAAAGAAATTGGACAAATGAAGGTGTCTCATAGCAAATCAGAGAATCCTAGGGTTTTGTCAAGCAGGAGGCTTCTTATTAGTTTAATTGGGTCAGCACCACCGAATTGCACAAACAAATGTGAGGGATGCACTCCATGCACAGCTATCCTTGTGACAAAGCCTCCATCTGGCGGCGGCTCATCGGAGGCTCTTCCACAAATATGGATGTGCACATGTAACAACCAGTTATACGATCCCGGCCATGGCGGGCAACAATAATACGATTTAGATAATTATCTCTATGCGTTTAATGTATGTTTTTCTTGATTGATTGGTGTAAAATACATCATAGAAGATAATTTATGTTCAAGTTGAATAATACATCATGGAAGATAATTTATGTTCAAGTTGAATAATAAAATTTTATATCTTTGTTAATTTCTTTTAATTCATTATGAAATATATTACCACTTAAGCAAGCCAAATTAGCTCGCGTCAACTCCCACTAGAGTCATTTTAATTAACCATAGAAATAAGACTTTTGGTTAAGTGTTTTTATATCAGTGAAAGAAATATATGATTTTAATGAGTATAGAGTAGTTTTCACATCATGTTTCAAATTACCAGAGGTAAAAAAGACATAGTCAATACATTTCGCATCAAGTTAAGAATATCTGAAGCCAAAAGTCAACCCGGTGGCGAACGTGTAAATAAGTCGAAAGTTTGTCTAAATGATTTGGCTTTAGGCCCTTATGTCCAAAAATATTTGCCTCACGCAGCATAAAAAAGAAGCAAAACGCAAAACACACACAAAACACATAATCATTCTCGCAGAAACACCTCAAACTTCAATCTTCGTTCTCACTAAACACTCAAACGCATAACTCTCAAACCCAGAAACCTCAAAGCTTCATCAATCGTCATTGCTTTCTCATTCTCGTACAAAATCGACATCGTGATTGCTATCTCATTCTCATACAGAGTCATCATCGTTCGTCATCATTCTCAATGAAGCTTCGTTGATTTTCCAAGGTACTGATTCCTAAATTCAACCCTAAGTCTATGCTAATTGAAGTTTTTGTTTTTATCTCTTTTGCTGATTGAAGTTTTTGTTTTTCTGACTTCGCTATTCTGCAAGCTAAGTACTTGTTCAATCGTTTTTGTTTGTGTTTGATTTGATGTAGCAGGTTCAATCGTTTTTGTTTTGCGTTTTCCGTTTTGTTCTGCGTTTTTGTTTTCGTGTTTGATTCGTTTTTGTTCTGCATTTTCGTTTTAGTTCTACGTTTTAGTGGTAGCAGGACTTATTTTCGTTTATGCATTTCTTAAAGTTAAATAACATTTTAACTTATCTTTTTTTGATACATCAGAAAAATAAATATTCCCATCAAGATTTAAACTTCGGACCTCTTCCTACTCAATTCATATCCAACTCTTACCATTTGAGCTATCCATGGGGACACATTTTAACATATATAAACTTAACAATTTAACGTTAAATCATATAAAATTAAAAAGTTACCCTTATTATAAAATTATATAAGAGAATTAGTTTATTATGTGTTAATATTAAATAAAATGGTAAATATGTATTATTATTAATCGCTTTAACTTAATATTATTTATTGGGAACTTCAACAGTATATTCGAAAATATGAATGTACCGGTATACATTCAATTTTTAAACTTCAAAAATAACGATTATCTTTATGAATTATAAAGTTATTTGTCGATTATTGTATTTTTGAGATAAAAATTTCATAAGGAAAACACAATTTCATTATTTATAAACATCATACTAAATTTTTGTATTTTTTATTAAAAAATTCAATATTTACTATTAAAAATTCGAATTAGTTTTTAGAAAATTTTGATAAATAATAATTAACGATTATAACTTTTTAAATGATAGAAAAAGTATATATTAAATTGAATGTATCATATGTACCAAAAAAAATTGAATGTACCATAAAAACTTAATTAGTGTACCGGTACATTCAATACATTCAAATTACTGAATGTACCATAAAAATTTTGTATTTATTTTAAGTATATTTATACTATTTAGGAAATTAGAATAATTTAGTTATAAAAAAATATTTTTTTTCTTGGTCATAATTTGAAGTAGTGTTTTGGTCAAAATTCATTTGTTCTTGGACAAAATTCTATTTTTTTATTCAAAATTATTAAGGAAATTTCATGAAGAAAATCATATAAAATGTTACACTATTTGTTATATATACATATTATCATGCTTGTAGTATTCATCAATAATATTTGAAGTACTTTTTCATATTCTTACAAAGAGGGCGAAGAGTACCATGATGTTCATGAACAAAACTCGTGTTTGTTATTTCTCCTTTTTCATGCTCTCAATTTTCACTATCTTATTCGGCAGTACTACTGCCTCATCCATTACATTTAGAGGTATAAATTCTTTGACTTTGATTCTCCAATTGATTTTAACCAATCATATATATATATATATATATATATATATATATATATTTGACTTAACCAATGATATACATTGTTTAATTTGTTAATAAACATTATTATTTTATTGCATATTTTTCATTTAATTTTTTTTGGCAAATCTTTTTCATTTAATTAACACCATGTGGTCCTTTTCATTGTAGATACTTCGGATATAGATATTCAGGTATAGCCACTTAGACTCTTTTTTTAATATATATGATGCATTTTTTTAAGTTTTAAATATTTTTCATCATTCTTGTTTAGAAAAAAAAAATCTTGCTTATCCACATTTGTTGGGTGTAGCTTCATTATTGCTTTTATTATAATTATAATTAAACTACCTATGCTTATAGAAAAATTACAATTGTAATTATCAAAACAAAAAAAAACATTACAATTTCTATTAATGATATAACTTATCAATAATTAATGGTTAATTGTAATATTTTCTATCAGCATGTTAAAGAAATTGGACAAATGAAGGTGTCTCATAGCAAATCAGAGAATCCTAGGGTTTTGTCAAGTAGGAGGCTTCTTATTAGTTTAATTGGGTCAGCACCACCGGATTGCACAACCAAATGTGAGGGATGCACTCCATGCACAGCTATCCTTGTGACAAATCCTCCATCTGGCGGCGGCTCATCGGAGACTCTTCCTCAGATATGGATGTGCACATGTAACAACCAATTATACGATCCTGGCCATGGCGGGCAACAATAATACAATTTTTTTTAATGGCAAAATATATATATATATATATATATATATATATATATATAATAAAGATGGAAAAAAGTACAATGAGTACTAAATTCAGAAAAGAGACCATGAACGGTACTACACGACTATCTACACATACAATTAAAAGGATTTACAATTCATTCATAAAATAAACAAGGCGATCCTTCTTAATTATCTGTATGTTTAATGTATTTTTACCTGGATTGATTGTCTGTGTAAAGTATATCATGGAAGATAATTTACGTTCAAGTTGAATAATAAATATTTTACTGTAGAAGTTTTTAATATATATAATATCTTAGTACCACTATAAATTTTAATTTTATTTCCATTAGTAAAGAGCGATTTTGCAATATATATATAGACTGAAGTACTACTTATTCATTTACACTATCTCTCAATTATTTAATTCCATGCATCTATATCTACGTGCCTTCTAGTGATAAAGGAACAGCAAAGACGAGATGGTTTTTTCGAGAAAAAAAGTTCTCGGCATTTGTTTCGATTATGAGAAAAAAGTTCTCTTAATTTTTTTCGATTTGAATAAAAAAGTTCTCGGAATTATTTTCGATTTCGAGAAAAAGATTTTGAATTTTTTTCTAGATTTCGAGAAAAAAAATTATCAAAATATTTTTTGATTTGGAAACGTAAATTGAAGAACAACATGAAAGAAATATGAAACTAACGTACAAAGAATTTTAAAATTCTCACTAATTAAAGGTATTTTAAATTAAAATCCCTCATTTTGTAAAGATTAAAATGACTTACAAAATACTGAGATTTTAAAAATACTTCAAATATTTATATCCATATAATACAATTTAGTGCAAATCATTAGAATTTCCTTAACAAAATTAATTTCCCTCAAAATATTTTACCTCATCCAAACACTCTCTAAGAAATATAGTTTGGGAAACCATATGTATATTTCTAATTAAATTAAACAAATCCTTACGAATGAAATGAGGCATGGTATCCTACCACAAGAAATTCCAGTAACGCTATGAACATGGTTCACTAACTTGTAAGCACAATTGCCCCATTGATTTCGTAGGTCCCAAAGAACAAAAGAATGATTCTTTGAAGTTGAATTGCAACTTTGAGAAAAATTAACTTAAATAATGGTTTCTCAATGGATAAAATAATAGCCATTAATAACTCATCAAGAAATATTGAACCATAAGTAAGCTTAATTGCTAGCGAAGCTACGTACATATGATTAAAATATGTCTATTATTTATAAGTATTTAGTTAAAAAAATTAATTTTTTTTATAAGTTTATTAATATTATTAGAAGTATTTACTTATTTTTATTTATGTTGTATTTTTATTTATGTTTCTTAGTTAAGTCTCAATGTATGATAGTAGATTCATTCCCTCATGAAGATATAAGGGGAAAATTAATGCTAATGATATCGAATCATGGCCAAAAACTAAGAAAACCATTACTAAATGATGAATGAATTGAAAATATTAATGCACGGATATTCCATTTTTGGGAGAGTATTAGTACCGAGTACATATTAAGTATCAGTACGTATTTGGTACTCGTTGTTTAAACCGTCAAAATGAGCTCCTCATAGGCAGATCCGTTAAGTCCGTTAAAATGTAGGGCTTGAGCCTTAGAATATGTGCCCGAACTATCATTCGGGCTTTTTAGTCCGGTCCGTTTATACCGGCATAAAATATGGGCTTATTCGAAAGGGCCGCTGGCAACCTGTTAGCCCGTATAATTTTTTTTTGTCGAACCCACTAGGAATGATGGAAGAGAAAAAAATATCCTTTAGGTCAATAAAAGTCAAATTCACCAAAAAATGATAATTTAGGCATACTTGAACTTAGTGTGTTTTGGAAAATTATTTGAACTTAGTTTAAGTTATTTTAGTTGATTGATAACTTGTTTTGGATAATTTAATTTTATTTTTTTTGTGTTTAAAACATGTTTGCTATGATATAAGTAACATCTTTATTTTAATATAATCAATTTAGTATGTTTAAATTTTTATTCTCAATAAAATTGATTTTTTTTAAGTTCAAAAACACACACACACAAATATATCGGGCCGGGCTTACATGAAAGCCCGCTAGTCCGTGAAGGGCCGGGTTCAGGAACTTTTTTTGACTCCATGAATAATCGACATTTAAAGTATTTTTTTTAATTATAACTTAGTTTTTTTAAAAGTGCAATATTGCGTACTCATACCGGTACCAGTACCGTGCCCATACCAATGCAAAGGTGGTTGAAAATGAAAATTCAAGAGTTAAACTTTGAGATTTGGCCAAGCTGTACCAAGCTTGGCGGATGCAACAATTCAATTTTTTAGCACTGCCATGGCCCGTGTGAGTTGCATGACTATCGAAGGTTGGCATTGAATGGTTCTTTTTTGTCTCTCTACTACATCTTTTATTTCGTGTTTATTTTAAGAAGCTAAATTGGCGCATTTAAATTATCATTGAAGATAATCGAATTAACATCTCAAGGAGGAACACATTCTCAATGTATGGCATTAGAGTTACATTAAATTGTCCACATTGTGGCTATCATATTTGCATGTATGGATAACTTAACTTAGGGTTTAGGATGATGCCACATGGAAGTTTACATAGTGTTAACTCAATTTTTGTTTTTGACAATTGTTAACTCAAATTTTTATTATAAGAAAAGAACAAACTTATGCGGGCATCAATAAAATAAAAGACCAACTTAAAACTTTATAATTAAACATATATAAAAGGCCAACTTCAAATCTAAAATAAATATAACGAGTACACATGCAATTAATTTATAATAAATAAAGGCTTAAATGTTATTTTTGTCCTTGTATGTATCCAGAATTTTGATTTTATAGTCACTGTATCGATTTTTATTCTAAATAAGCCCCTGAATATAATCAACCAACATTTTTGTATTTGGTCCTTAAAGCTAAATAACATTTTTACATATCTTTTTTTTTATACATTAGTTAAATAAATGCTCCCATCAAAATTTAAATCTTGGACCTCTTCAAACCCAACTCATACCCAACTCTTTCCATTTGAGATGTCCTACAGGTACACATTTTAACATATATAAACTTTACAATTTAACGTTAAATCATATAAAATTAAAAAGTTACCCTTATTATAAAATTATATAACAGAATTAGTTTATTATGTGTTAATATTAAAAAAAAAAGGTAAATATGTATTAATATTAATCGCTTTAACTTAATATTATTTATTGGGAACTTCTACAGTATATTCGAAAATATGAATGTACCGGTATACATTCAATTTTTAAACTTTAAAAATAACGATTATCTTTATGAATTATAAAGTTATTTGTCAATTATTGTATTTTTGAGATAATAATTTCATAAGGAAAACACAATTTCATTATTTATAAACATCATACTAATTTTTTGTATTTTTTATTAAAAAAATTAAATATTTACTATAAAAAATTCGAATTAGTTTTTAGAAAATTTTGCTAAATAATAATTAACGATTATAACTTTTTAAATGATATATAGAAAAAGTATATATTAAATTGAATGTATCATATGTACCAAAAAAAAAAAATTGAATGTATATTTGACCAATCAAATATAATATATTCTTACGGTTTTAACCAATCAAATATATATATATATATTTGACTCAACCAATGATATATATTGTTTAATTTGTTATTAAACATTTTTATTTTATTGCATATTTTTCATTTAATTTTTTTTGGCAAATCTTTTTCATTTAATTAACACCATGTGGTCCTTTTCATTGTAGATACTTCGGATATAGATATTCAGGTATAGCCACTTAGACTCTTTTTTTAATATATATGATGCATTTTTTTAAGTTTTAAATATTTTTCATCATTCTTGTTTAGAAAAAAAAAAAATCTTGCTTATCCACATTTGTTGGGTGTAGCTTCATTATTGCTTTTATTATAATTATAATTAAACTACCTATGCTTATAGAAAAATTACAATTGTAATTATCAAAACAAAAAAAACATTACAATTTCTATTAAGGATATAATTTATCAATAATTAATGGTTAATTGTAATATTTTCTATCAGCATGTTAAAGAAATTGGACAAATGAAGGTGTCTCATAGCAAATCAGAGAATCCTAGGGTTTTGTCAAGTAGGAGGCTTCTTATTAGTTTAATTGGGTCAGCACCACCGGATTGCACAACCAAATGTGAGGGATGCACTCCATGCACAGCTATCCTTGTGACAAAGCCTCCATCTGGCGGCGGCTCATCGGAGACTCTTCCTCAGATATGGATGTGCACATGTAACAACCAGTTATACGATCCTGGCCATGGCGGGCAACAATAATACAATTTTTTTTAATGGCAAAATATATATATATATATATATATATATATAATAAAGATGGAAAAAAGTACAATGAGTACTAAATTCAGAAAAGAGACCATGAACGGTACTACACGACTATCTACACATACAATTAAAAGGATTTACAATTCATTCATAAAATAAACAAGGCGATCCTTCTTAATTATCTGTATGTTTAATGTATTTTTACCTGAATTGATTGTCTGTGTAAAGTATATCATGGAAGATAATTTACGTTCAAGTTGAATAATAAATATTTTACTGTAGAAGTTTTTAATATATATATCTTAGTACCACTATAAATTTTAATTTTATGTCCATTAGTAAAGAGCGATATTGCAATATATATAGATTGAAGTACTACTTATTCATTTACACTATCTCTCAATTATTAAATTCCATGCATCTATATCTACGTGCCTTCTAGTGATAAAGGAAGAGCAAAGACGAGTTGGTTTTTTCGAGAAAAAAAGTTCTCGGCATTTGTTTCTGTAACACCCTTGTTTCCCAACTAATTATAATTAAAATTTACTTAATAAAAAGAGTGTCACGTTTGAACCAACGACACAATTAATTTTAAAATTAAAGAAAATAGGCAGCGGAGAAATTCGTAATAGAAACCAAAGTTGAATATCATTGAAAGGAGATGGCTGAATTATTCTAAAATCAAGTGAGTCTTAAAAAAAAAATCAAATTACACCAAATTCCTTCGAACATTAATCCTTGTCAATAAATCAAGTTATGAATAGAAAATAAAACAAGTAAGCATAAATCTATCCCCCCAACTGTTACGGTACCAGAGAGACTCCGAAGGCTGAGCGAGGTAGACACTGAATAGATTCTAAAATTACTCCTTTTCCTGAAAATCTACGATTTCACATCGTAGGGTCAAACCAGAAGGGAATTAGTAATGGTATACACAATCTAGTTGAATGCAAATATTATTGCTAATATTAATACTAATAATAATAATAATAATAATAATAATAATAAAAATAATAACAACAATAGTAGTAACAACATATCAGTGGTAAATAGTACATATACATGTATACGAATGTTGTGTTTGTAGGTGTAAAACAAATAGAATGGTAACCACTGTGATGATAGTTAAGGACAACAAGTTTCTAACTCCTTCTCTAGATATAGTAATCACACGCTATTTACTTGTATAAGCTTGAATGAATGAGTTCAATCAACCAATTGTAGAAATAGCCGAACAAGCAAGGCATCAAGATACAAACACAAACCAATTAAATTCAAAACACTCATGAATGGTATGCCAATCTCTAAGACTCTCTAGTATGCATGTGGTACCAAGGTCGAAGGTCAGAATTATTTTACTGAACACTTCTCAACGTCGCTGTGCATAAGCACTAAATCACCGTCGTTGTGCATAAGCACTAATTCACCGTCACTGTGCATAAGCACTAATCAACTTCACTGTGCATAAGCACTTATCAACGTCACTGTGCATAAGCACTAACATGAATGTATGCATGAATGTATGCTCAAACATAAAATACTCAGAACAAACAGCCACAACTCAACCAAAGAATCAAAAACAAACAACGGCAAAATCCTCATTCTTAAACACAACTCTAATGACTGAAGCAAACCATCATTATTCTTAACCTTATAACCAAAGTAACTTAAAAATTAAGGCCAAGCATGAAACGTTCAAGCTGGTGATCAACATGCAAGAAGAGAACAATATATTACTAGTTCAAAACTATACTTAACCATAACACTCTCCAACACTAATTATTTACTTCTAATTGAAAAGAAAGTTCTACTCAAATTTTTGTATTCATCTAATAGTTTTTGATTCAAATGCTCTAATTCTAAGAGGTTTTAGACTTGGAAAATGCATGAGATAAATTCTAAAACTCATCCTCTTTCAATTGACTCTAAAAACACCGATTAATTCTTTAACTATCAATTTTTTTTGTTATTCTTATAAAAACACACTTTTGTTTTGATTATTAACAACACACTCTCTAAATTTTCAGAATTTTCAAATACGATAACGACACTGATACTGAGTACAGCTTACGGTACCAATTATAAAGAGTATCAAATGATCACTCATATGGCCGAATCTTAGCAAATTAATACCTCTGTTATTGATGGTTGAACTCAAATAATCCCAAATTAATAACCCTGTTATTGACCGAAACTAGCAACCACTTCATATGGCTTTCAATTGATTTGTTCCTCTACATATAGTATGCTCTAGTTTTATTATGATGCAAGTGATGACAATGAATCTCAATACATATACCCCACCTAACAAAAGTGCATACAAATCCAAGAATACCATGTTATCACCAAGCCATAAACAAACCGAAAATCTTTCTCCCCCCTCAAACCACACCATCAGCATATTAAATAAAAACAAGGGAAATCACTAAGAAAACTACGCCGACCCTAAATCAGAATCGCGATACAGAAACAAAATTAAAACCAAATATATGATATGATTCACGATCATAGTAGTATATATAAAATTATTTATTCATACTAAATTAAAATTAGAAGTCTTAACTAAATTGTTAGCTTCTTTTCATATTGCTATTTCAACACCACTACATAAACCAGAAACTAATCCCTCACCTTAGAGTTTTCTGAATTCTTTCTTTGATCCTAGCTGCTGAATTCCTTCTCTTTCACCTTCCTATATATGGCGGTTACTCACTCTCTCAACTCTCCAATTTCTTTTTACGTGAAACAAAAGTGTGCTAGGTCTAAAACTATTTTTTTTTTTTTTACTTATAATTAATTAAGCCAATAAAATCTTATTTTCTTTTCTAATGGGTCTTACCCACAACCCACTACCCAAACCCGATTCTATTTCTATATTTTTTTTTATAATATTTTTTTTTTCTTCTATTCAATTACTTTACTCTAATCTTTTCACTAAATCTTAGACATCTCGCATGGCCAAATAATTCACAACACACAACATAAAAGTGGTGACATAAAAACGAATCTATCAATCCTAAATTAATAGCAAATCAAAAATATATAAATAAATAAAAATTTGGGGCGTTACAATTCTCCCCCACTTAATTAATTTTCGTCCTCGAAAATTTACCTGAAGGAAACAACTCCGGGTACGACTCCTTCATTCGACTTTCGAGTACCCATGTTGCGTGCTCACCCATTGGTCCTCCCCATATCACCTTCACGGTAACAATTTCCTTGTTTCTTAGGCGCTTCACTTCACGGTCTTCAATTCGCAATGGCAAGGTCTCCACGGTCAAATTTTCTTTCACTTGTACATCGTCAGATTGAACAATATGAGATGGGTCTGAAACATACTTCCTCAGCTGAGACACATGGAATACATTATGCAAATTTGAGAGGAACGGTGGTAGTGCAATCTCATAAGCCACCTTTCCAACTCTCCTAAGGATCTCATACGGTCCAATAAAACGTGAAGTAAGTTTCTTAGCCTTCAATGCTCGTCCCACACCTGTTACCGGAGTAACTCTTAAGAACACATGTTCACCTTCTTGAAACTCAAGTGCCTTCCTCCTTCGATCATGGTAGCTCTTTTGCCTGCTCTGTGAAGCTTTCATCTTTTCTCTAATCATTTCTACTTTCTCAGTTGTCTGACGGATCATATCTGGTCCCAACACTACCCTTTCACCTGATTCATGCCAACACAATGGTGTCCTACACCTCCTACCATACAAAGCTTCGAAAGGTGCCATACCGATACTTGAATGATAACTGTTATTGTAGGTGAACTCGATTAATGGTAGAAAACGGTCCCAATTTCCTCCTTGTTCTAATACACATGCACGCAGCAAATCCTCCAAGGATTGATTTGTTCTTTCTGTCTGCCCATCAGTTTGTGGATGATACGCAGAGCTCATTCTCAAATTTGTACCTAATGCTGCCTGCACCTCTTTCCAGAAGTCGGAAGTAAATCTCGGATCTCTGTCGGATACGATGCTCAAAGGGACACCATGTAACTTCACAACTACTGCAACATAAATCTCTGCTAACTTTGGTAGAGGAAATGTAATATGAATAGGAATAAAATGAGCTGATTTAGTGAGTCTGTCAACGATCACCCAAATTGAGTCATGACCTGCTGAAGTTCTTGGTAAACTAGTTACAAAATCCATAGAAATACTATCCCACTTCCACTCTGGTATGCTCAGCGGTTGAAGGAGTCCAATCGGTTTCTGATGCTCCACTTTCGACTTTTGACACGTCAAACAAGCGTATGCAAAATTTGAGACTTCTTTCTTCATACCCGGCCACCAAAACATTTCCTTAAGGTCCTGATACATTTTTGTAGCTCCCGGATGGATACTCAAGTTGCTTCGATGTCCTTCTTCTAAAATTCTCTTTCTAAGCTCTGGCATATTCGGCACACAAACTCTTTCGTGAAACCTCATGGTTCCATTTTCATCAATCCTGAAGTCTTGCGCTCTATTTTTCTTAATCAACTCTAGAAGGTCAATCAACTTTGGGTCTAATTTTTGCCCTTCACGAATCTCTTCCAATATACCACTAGTTAACTTCATCATTCCCAACTTCACACTACTAGATGTCACTTCACACACTAAACTCATATCGCGGAAATTTTCAATCATCTCAATCTCTTTGACCATAAGTGTCGCCATATGCAGAGACTTTCTACTCAAAGCATCTGCCACAACATTTGCCTTTCCTGGATGATAGTTCAATTCAAAATCATAGTCCTTCAAAAACTCCAACCACCTTCGCTGTCTCATGTTCAATTCCTTCTGACTAAAGAGATACTTCAAGCTTTTGTGATCACTGAAAACCTCAAATTTTGAACCGTACAAGTAATGCCTCCAAACCTTTAGTACAAACACTACAGCAGCTAATTCAAGATCATGAGTAGGATAATTTCTTTCATGAGTCTTCAACTGTCTTGAGGCATACGCAACCACTTGACCTCTCTGCATCAATACTCCACCTAGGCCCATCTTTGAGGCATCACAATAGACCACAAAAGATTCATTCGAACTTGGCAGGATTAGAATAGGCGCTGAGGTCAATCTTTGCTTCAGTTCTTGGAAACTTTCTTCACAACTTTTACTCCACACAAACGCATGCCCCTTTCGGGTAAGTTGAGTCAACGGCATGGCTAATCGGGAAAAACCTTCAATGAATCTCCTGTAATAGCCAGCAAGTCCCAAAAAGCTCCTTATCTCAGTTACTGACTTGGGAGTCTCCCACTGTAACACTGCATCAACTTTAGTTGGATCAACTGCTATTCCACCCTTAGATATCACA
Source organism: Trifolium dubium (assembly GCA_951804385.1). Classification (NCBI taxonomy): domain Eukaryota; kingdom Viridiplantae; phylum Streptophyta; class Magnoliopsida; order Fabales; family Fabaceae; genus Trifolium; species Trifolium dubium. The sequence continues at coordinate 8,018,527 of OX638062.1, read as the reverse complement.
TGTCCTAAGAAACTTACTTCTCTCAACCAGAATTCACATTTAGATAACTTAGCGAACAACTTGTTATCTTTCAACACTTGCAACACTATCCTCAGGTGTTCTGCATGTTCTGCCTCTGACTTTGAGTACACCAAGATATCATCAATGAAAACAACCACGAACTGGTCCAAGTAAGGTTGGAAAATTCTGTTCATATACTCCATAAACACACCTGGAGCATTAGTCACGCCAAATGGCATTACAGAATACTCATAGTGTCCATAACGGGTTCTGAATGCTGTCTTCGGGATGTCCTCCGGCTTTACTCGAATCTGATGGTAACCTGACCGCAGATCAATTTTACTGAAAACACATGCTCCCACTAACTGATCCATCAAATCATCAATTCGCGGAAGAGGATACTTGTTTTTTATCGTGACTTGATTCAGTTGCCGATAATCTACACATAGTCTCATGCTACCATCTTTCTTCTTTACCAATAGTACTGGTGCTCCCCACGGCGATACACTTGGTCTGATGAACTTCTTCTCAAGTAAATCTTCTAGCTGCTTCTTTAGTTCATTCAATTCAACTGCTGACATACGGTACGGAGCCATTGATATTGGTCTAGTTCCAGGAATTACATCAATAGTGAATTGCACTTCTCTTTCCGGTGGCACATCATAAATATCATCTGGAAATACTTCGGAAAATTCACGAACCACTGGCGTCTCAGCAACTTCCGCCTTTTCTGTTATATTCATGGCTGCAAAAATCATAAACACTACGGCATCTTCATTCATCAACTTCTTCACCTGTCCGACAGTAACCATATCTAGTTCTTCATTCTCATCACGTCTAGGAAAAGTCACAGTTTTTGTAAAACAATTGATTTGAGCACGGTTGAATCTCAACCAATTCATTCCAAGAATGATGTCAAGTTTCCTTAAGGGTAAGCAAACTAAATCCACGCCGAAGTCTACTCCGTACATGGTCAAAGGACAATTCAAAATGACAGACGTAGTGGTTATCGAGTCCTTAGCTGGTATGTCAATAACCATTTTGCCCCTCATAACAGATATATCAAGATTTAATCTTTTAGCACAATCTAAAGCGATAAAGCAATGCGTTGCACCCGTATCAATAATAGTAATCAAAGGAACCTCATTAATAAAACAAGTACCTCTAATGAGATTATCTGAATCTAGCTCTTCCTCGCCACTAAGAGCAAATACTTTTCCTTTTGCAGGCGTATCATCTGGTTCTCTCTTTGACTGTCCGCAGTGAGTGCTGATATGACCGGCCTCCCCACAACGGAAACAGATAATATTTGAGCCTTTACATTCAAAAGCCAGGTGTCCTGTCTTCCCACATCTGAAACATCTTGATGTAGTCGCTTTACAATCTGCTATACGATGTCCAGTGTCACCACATTTAAAGCACCTAAGAGGATTAGAACTTCCTCCCCCACTAGTCACCTGCCCACTGTTGGTTTTCTGTTGGTCTTTCTGGCCTACTTTAGGAGTTGGATATGGCTTGTTTCGATTCTGGCTAGCATTCCTCTTTTCATTGATATTCTTATAATGATTCCTACTAGTCCTGCTGTCTTCATCATAGATACGACACTTATGAACCAATACATCAAAGTTCCTGATCTCCTGGAAACCAATGAACTGCTTTATTTCTGGACGCAGCCCATTCTCAAATTTTGCACACTTGGATGCTTGTGCCTCAACAGTTAGGTAGTGCGGACAATACCGGGACAACTCTTCAAACTTAACAGCATAGTCGGCCACACTCATATTTCCCTGAGTTAAACTTAAGAACTCCATCTCTTTCCTGTTTCGCACATCTGCTGGAAAGTACTTCCCCAAGAACTCAGTCCTAAAAAGATCCCAAGTAAGTACAGTGCCTGTAGCTGCCAATCTTTGACGGGTGTTCTCCCACCAGTGTTCAGCATCCTCTGTCAACATATGAGTCCCCAATCTGACTTTCTGATCATCAGTAGTAACCATAGCCTTAAAGATCCTCTCGATCCCTTGGAGCCAACTCTGCGCTCCATCTGGATTATGCCCCCCCGTGAAAGATGGAGGGTTGTTCCTCATGAACCTGTCTAGTCTATTTTCATCAGCATTTCCTTGGTTCATTTGTTGCCCCTGGAGTGCAGCGTTATTTTGAGCCATAGCTTGGGCTAGTGCTGTCAGGGCGTTTGCGATAGCTTGATTTCCTGCCATGGTTGTCTGCATAACCAAATCCAAAAGTTAGAAAAGAAACACTACGGATTGGTCTGACTGGACCAACTTGCTCTGATACCAACTTGTAACACCCTTGTTTCCCAACTAATTATAATTAAAATTTACTTAATAAAAAGAGTGTCACGTTTGAACCAACGACACAATTAATTTTAAAATTAAAGAAAATAGGCAGCGGAGAAATTCGTAATAGAAACCAAAGTTGAATATCATTGAAAGGAGATGGCTGAATTATTCTAAAATCAAGTGAGTCTTAAAAAAAAAATCAAATTACACCAAATTCCTTCGAACATTAATCCTTGTCAATAAATCAAGTTATGAATAGAAAATAAAACAAGTAAGCATAAATCTATCCCCCCAACTGTTACGGTACCAGAGAGACTCCGAAGGCTGAGCGAGGTAGACACTGAACAGATTCTAAAATTACTCCTTTTCCTGAAAATCTACGATTTCACATCGTAGGGTCAAACCAGAAGGGAATTAGTAATGGTATACACAATCTAGTTGAATGCAAATATTATTGCTAATATTAATACTAATAATAATAATAATAATAATAATAATAATAATAATAATAAAAATAATAACAACAATAGTAGTAACAACATATCAGTGGTAAATAGTACATATACATGTATACGAATGTTGTGTTTGTAGGTGTAAAACAAATAGAATGGTAACCACTGTGATGATAGTTAAGGACAACAAGTTTCTAACTCCTTCTCTAGATATAGTAATCACACGCTATTTACTTGTATAAGCTTGAATGAATGAGTTCAATCAACCAATTGTAGAAATAGCCGAACAAGCAAGGCATCAAGATACAAACACAAACCAATTAAATTCAAAACACTCATGAATGGTATGCCAATCTCTAAGACTCTCTAGTATGCATGTGGTACCAAGGTCGAAGGTCAGAATTATTTTACTGAACACTTCTCAACGTCGCTGTGCATAAGCACTAAATCACCGTCGTTGTGCATAAGCACTAATTCACCGTCACTGTGCATAAGCACTAATCAACTTCACTGTGCATAAGCACTTATCAACGTCACTGTGCATAAGCACTAACATGAATGTATGCATGAATGTATGCTCAAACATAAAATACTCAGAACAAACAGCCACAACTCAACCAAAGAATCAAAAACAAACAACGGCAAAATCCTCATTCTTAAACACAACTCTAATGACTGAAGCAAACCATCATTATTCTTAACCTTATAACCAAAGTAACTTAAAAATTAAGGCCAAGCATGAAACGTTCAAGCTGGTGATCAACATGCAAGAAGAGAACAATATATTACTAGTTCAAAACTATACTTAACCATAACACTCTCCAACACTAATTATTTACTTCTAATTGAAAAGAAAGTTCTACTCAAATTTTTGTATTCATCTAATAGTTTTTGATTCAAATGCTCTAATTCTAAGAGGTTTTAGACTTGGAAAATGCATGAGATAAATTCTAAAACTCATCCTCTTTCAATTGACTCTAAAAACACCGATTAATTCTTTAACTATCAATTTTTTTTGTTATTCTTATAAAAACACACTTTTGTTTTGATTATTAACAACACACTCTCTAAATTTTCAGAATTTTCAAATACGATAACGACACTGATACTGAGTACAGCTTACGGTACCAATTATAAAGAGTATCAAATGATCACTCATATGGCCGAATCTTAGCAAATTAATACCTCTGTTATTGATGGTTGAACTCAAATAATCCCAAATTAATAACCCTGTTATTGACCGAAACTAGCAACCACTTCATATGGCTTTCAATTGATTTGTTCCTCTACATATAGTATGCTCTAGTTTTATTATGATGCAAGTGATGACAATGAATCTCAATACATATACCCCACCTAACAAAAGTGCATACAAATCCAAGAATACCATGTTATCACCAAGCCATAAACAAACCGAAAATCTTTCTCCCCCCTCAAACCACACCATCAGCATATTAAATAAAAACAAGGGAAATCACTAAGAAAACTACGCCGACCCTAAATCAGAATCGCGATACAGAAACAAAATTAAAACCAAATATATGATATGATTCACGATCATAGTAGTATATATAAAATTATTTATTCATACTAAATTAAAATTAGAAGTCTTAACTAAATTGTTAGCTTCTTTTCATATTGCTATTTCAACACCACTACATAAACCAGAAACTAATCCCTCACCTTAGAGTTTTCTGAATTCTTTCTTTGATCCTAGCTGCTGAATTCCTTCTCTTTCACCTTCCTATATATGGCGGTTACTCACTCTCTCAACTCTCCAATTTCTTTTTACGTGAAACAAAAGTGTGCTAGGTCTAAAACTATTTTTTTTTTTTTTACTTATAATTAATTAAGCCAATAAAATCTTATTTTCTTTTCTAATGGGTCTTACCCACAACCCACTACCCAAACCCGATTCTATTTCTATATTTTTTTTTATAATATTTTTTTTTTCTTCTATTCAATTACTTTACTCTAATCTTTTCACTAAATCTTAGACATCTCGCATGGCCAAATAATTCACAACACACAACATAAAAGTGGTGACATAAAAACGAATCTATCAATCCTAAATTAATAGCAAATCAAAAATATATAAATAAATAAAAATTTGGGGCGTTACAGTTTCGATTATGAGAAAAAAGTTCTCTTAATTTTTTTTGATTTCAATAAAAAAGTTCTCGGAATTATTTTCTATTTCGAGAAAAAGATTTTGAATTTTTTTCTAGATTTCGAGAAAAAAATTATCAAAATATTTTTTGATTTGGAAACGTAAATTGAAGAACAACATGAAAGAAATATGAAACTAACGTACACAGAATTTTAAAATTCTCACTAATTAAAGGTATTTTAAATTAAAATCCCTCATTTTGTAAAGATTAAAATGACTTACAAAATATTGAGATTTTAAAAATACTTCAAATATTTTATCCAAATAATACAATTCAGTGCAAATTATTAGAATTTCCTTAAAAGAAGTATTTTCTCACAAAATATTTAACCTCATCCAAACACACTCTAAGAAAATATATAGTTTGGGAAACCATATGTATATTTCTCAATGGATAAAATAATAGCCATTAATACTTCATCAAGAAAAATTGAACCATAAGTAAGCTTAATTGCTAGCGAAGTTACACATATGATTTTTTTTTTGATAAGCAAAGAATATATTGAAAAAAAGAGTACAATGAGGGGTACTCAACCCATATACATCAAACAGATATTACAACCGGTGAAAACATTCTAACGGATTATTACACCACTCATCGAAAGTAAAAGGAGCCGGAGCTCTTGTCCTACCAAACAACCATAAAAAAGCTATATAAATGATTTGTTTCACAAGAGAAGAAACGACCACATGATCGTCACGAAAGACAATGTTGTTGCGCTTTCGCCAAACACACCATGTTTTAGCCAACCAGATAACATTTCTAACTCTCTTAGTCTTCTTTCCTTGAAGGACATCCCCAAAAGAGAGAAAGTGGTCTTGAATTGTGGAAAAAGGGATAGCGGTAATACCCATCCAATTATAAATCCCCCGCCACACATTAGCGGTAATGTCACATAGAAAGAACACATGAGCTGTGTCCTCCGCCTGCTGATAACAAAAGACACAACAATGACCAAAAAAGTTTGTAACAATACTTTTTTGTATAAAGCATCTCTAGTGGGAAGCTTATCTAGAATTAAACGCCATCCGAACATATGGATTTTAGACGGAACATTGTTACACCACAACTTCTTCAAGGCTTTCGTTGTTGGAATATCCAAAGCCGTGATTAATTTAGTGTTTTGCAGAACCTTGTAAGCCGATTTAACAGAAAATTCACCCATCTCCTCCGGAATCCACTTACGACGATCTCCCTCCTCCCTCCTTGGCCTTACGGTTTCAACCACATCCAAGAGCTCTTCAACTATACTGTAATCGGACCCTTGGAACTCATCCAGCCAAACAAAGTGCCAAGACCACTCATTATTAATCCATTCTCCCATTTCCGAAATAGTGCACCGCTGCTGCCGAGAGTTAAGATAAAGAAGTGGATATAAAACACTTAAAGGGGTTGTGCCAATCCATTTCTCATTCCAAAAATCAATACCCTTTCCATTACCTAAAATACTACTAATATTATGCCGAAACCACCCGCCATCTTCCTCACTTCCTAACCGCCATATATCTCGCCACCATATAGATGATTTACTAAGATCACAATTACCATGGATATGTAAAAAATTTGAAGCTAAATCCCCATATCTAAAAGTCAACAAATCAAGCCAAGGTGCTTCCGTGTCCGTTATACATCTCCACTTCCATTTACTCAATAAAGAAGAATTAAAAAGAGTCAAATTCTTAACTCCCAATCCTCTATTGGTTTTAGTTTGACATATGCGCTCCCAACTAACCCAACACATTTTATGATTATCCAAGCAACTGCCCCAAAGAAACTTTCGTTGAATATTGACCAACTCCTTAACCACACAAACCGGAGCCTTAAAAAAAGAGAAAAAATATAACGGTAGACTAGAAAGAACCGAATTAATAAGGGTGACTCTACCTCCAATAGAAAGATGACGACCGTTCCAATTACTCAATCTTTTCTTCATTTTCTCAATAATAGTGCTCCAAGTTGCCCTTCTACGAGGGTTTGCCCCGACCGGAATGCCAAGGAATCGAAAATGAAGTTTATCGACCCCGCAATGTAGGAAAGAAGCTGCTGCCCGTAAAAAGTGGTCATCAAGATTGATTCCGTAAAGTTTACTTTTATGAAAATTCACCTTTAAGCCGGATACAATTTCAAAACTTTTGAGGACAGTTTTAATAGTCCATAGATTGTCATTGTTGCCTTCCCCCACAAAAATCGTATCATCCGCAAATTGGAGGGTATGAAACTTGATAGAATCACTCACTTTATAACCTTGGAAAGATGAATTACCCTCAGCCTTACACATAAGAGTCGTTAGTCCTTCGACAACAATTAGAAAAAGGAACGGAGACAAAGGATCACCTTGCCTCAAGCCTTTACCCACTTTGAAATCAGCCGTAGGACTTCCGTTAACAAGAACCGACATCGAGCTTTGGAAAACACAAGCTCTCATCCATTTACACCATCCATCCGCAAAACCCATTCTACGCATCATATATTCTAAAAAATTCCAATTCACGGTATCGTAAGCCCTTTCGAAATCTACCTTGAAGAACATACATTGATTTTTCCTCCGTTTAGCCAAATCCAGTAGCTCATTAACAACAACCACTCCGTCTAAAATCTGCCTGTTAGGTAAGAAAGCGGATTGTAGTTTCGAGATAATTTTACCCAACACTTTTTTCAACCGACCCGCCAATACCTTTGATAAGATCTTATACAAACAAGAAATTAAACAAATAGGCCGGTAATCTGATAGTGTTTGAGGATGATCACGTTTAGGGATAAGTGTTAAGAAAGATGCGGTGATAGCCTTCGGTAGTATAGCAGTACTATGAAATTCAACCATAAAAGCCATAATGTCACTTTTAACAATGTCCCAACAAGTTTTAATGAAATTGAATTTAAAACCATCAGGACCGGGACAACGATTGCCATCACTTCCCCACACAACCTCTCTAACCTCTTCAATATTGAAAGGTGCCATCAAATCGAGGTTATCTGCCGTCGAAAGTGTTTCAAAATGTAGCCCATTCAGATTTGGTCTATGTAACCATTGTTCAGTAAAATTGTTAGCAAAAAAATTCTGCACAAACCCCTTAATCGCTTCAACGCCCTGAATCAACTGATTACCATCGTGGAGAGCTACTAATTGATTCCTACGCCGCCGACTCTTAATAGATTCATGGAAGAATTTTGTATTAGAGTCACCTTCCTTTACCCACTTTAATCTAGATTTTTGTTTCAATATACTTTCTTTAAACATAAGCTGCTGCCAAAAAACATTATTCAAAGCAGCCCGCCTAGTTAACTCGGTTGCTTCAGTTTCGCCTCCCATCATACCTTCTATATCATTGAGTTCTTGCACCGTCTTGTCAATATGTACGTCAAGAAACCCAAAGACCTCGCGATTCCATATTTTCAATCTCTCTTTGAGTAACCGAAATTTTTCTTTCACAACATAGGCCATTTTGCCGTGCACTCGAAAACTCTGCCATTCTTTCTCAACAAACGCATAAAAATCCGGGTGGTCCAACCATCCATTAAACACACGAAATGGTTTCGGACCCCAATCCAATACCTCAGCCTCTAACCAAATGGAGCAATGATCAGAGATATCACGGTTGCCTATCCATTGGCTAGATATACTATGATTTTGAATGAAGCCTTCAGATAGTAAAAAGCGATCGATACGGCTCATAGCTTGACCATTCGCACTAAACCATGTAAACTTCTTTCCGAGGACGGGTATATCTATCAATTCCATATTTTCCACAAAACTACGAAACAGATTTCTTTCCCCTAATTTATCATAAACACTACAACCCACTCTCTCCGACGCGGAAAGAACTGCGTTGAAATCTCCACCCACACACCACTCCCCAACACCACAATGACTTTTAAAAGAAAATAATTCCTCCCACAATCTTTTCTTTCCCACCAAAGAACAGAGGGAATAAACATTAACAATGAACAACGCACTTCCTTTTCTTTCAAGTTTTACACCCAAAAAGCCGTGACCAGTGAAACTGTCCAACAATTTTAGAGAAGTTGAATTCCATAAGGTGATCATACCTCCAGATAGACCAACAGAAGGTTGAACCACCCACCCGACGTCTTGGTTTCCCCACAAGTTATGAATGATATGATCCTCAAAAGAAGCTTTTTTAGTCTCTTGAATCAAACACACGTCACAATTAGATTGACGAATAATTGAACTGAGCCTTCTGCTCTTGGCTGTCCCTCCCCACCCCCTTACATTCAGTGAAAAAACCTTCATTGGAGACGGGCATTGGATTGCGCCCTCCGGATACTTTCTACCTCATCTCTTTTTTCGTGATCTTGAATCTCTCTGAAACACCTCTCCTCCAACTGCCCTGTCGGCTCAAACCCCTCACTAACTTGGTTACATGCTGAACAATCAACTCCCAAATTTTGAGCACCACGCCAAACTTTAAGCGCGACTTCCTTCTCATGTTTCTTCAAAAATAAAGCATTACAATTCCTTATATTAGAAGATGAAATAGTGTTTCCACTAACAGCTTGGCCTGAAACCGAAGGAGTTTGCAAAGAACAGTTGCATTGCTTTGACTGAGATTGGAACTGGATTGTCCCCCGACGAACTACACCGCCGTCGCGCGAACAGGTGGAATTGAGATGTCCGTTAGAAGCTGAATGAACGGATGTCGCCTGAGAAGACAGTGGCGCAGGGACGCAAGTGGTGTTCGCAGAAGTACGCAGCGCGGACTGTGATGAATTGGAAACATGGGATAAGGTATCAGGAAGCACAGTGCTGCGTGTTAACACTAAAGGAGCTGAAGGCCCAAAACTATCCACCCTTTCTTCACCAACCAAAGAGAAACCAACTGTTATTGGGCCTTTGTTTAATCTATGAAGGATACTTCTAGGCCCATCACTATACACCTCCCTCCCATATTCACCCAACCTTATCTCTCTCCGATTGCTGGAATCTCGAAATGTTAGCAAAGATTTTTTCTCCTCCGAAAACAATGTTATCCAGGTCTGTTTCGAGTTTATGAATATCCGAAACACTTACAAATCTCGCAAAGCCGAAGCGTCTTCCTCCTCTATCCCTTTTGGCAGGGATAATCACCTCCACCACATCCCCATGATTATGGAACGCATTGAAAATGGCCTTAGCACCATATCTCTCAGGAAACCTCGTGAAGTAGAACGACGTGGTTTCCAGAGCATCATACCTATTGTAATCCCACGCTGTTGCTATGTCTGGAACTGTCACCTGACGCCTTGTATTCCTTCCCCTAACTGACGTCCACCCTTGATCATCATTGGAAACCATGATCGGATCAAGCCTCCGCAAACCTAAAAGCAATAACAGGCAGAAAGCTACAACCCTAGCAGAACTAATGAGAACTGAGAAAAGAAAGATGAAAGAAGAAAAAGTGATATCGTAATCGAGAAGGAGTTAGCCACAGAGAAAAAAAACCGCTCGCAATAAAATACACGAACCCTATCTCCACCCCACAGTGATTCGTCAAGACCGATCCCTAACCGATAGAATCTCCGTTGCCGGAAATCCGTGCTAGGACTTTAAACCCTCGCTTGCCGAATCAACACAGGGAAAGAAAGGATCACCGTGGTTTAGCCATGGATTGGCTGCAAAACCCTAGCAGAGCGGAAAAAACTGTAGCTATTTTAGTTACACATATGATTAAAGTATTTCTATTATTTATAAGTATTTAATTAAAGAAACTAATTTTTTTATAAGTTTATTAATATTATTAGAAGTATTTACTTATTTTTAGTTATGTTGTATTTTTATTTATGTTTCTTAGTTAAGTCTCAATGCATGATAGTAGATTCATTCCCTCATGAAGATATAAGGGGAAAATTAATGCTAATGATATCGAATCATGACCAAAAACTAAGAAAACCTACCAAATGATGAATGAATTTAAAATATTGATGCACGGATGCTCTATTTTTGGGAGAGGGTACGTATTAGGTTTTAGTACATATTTGGTACTCGTTCGTCGAGCCGTCAAAATGAGTTAGTCCTCATAGGCAGATCCGTTAAGTCCGTTAAAATGTAGGGTTTGAGCCTTAAAATATGTGCCCGAACTATTATCCGGGCTTTTTAGTCCGGTCCATTTATACCGGCATAAAATATGGGCTTATCTGAAAGGGCCGCTGGCAGCCTGCTAGCCCGTATAATTTTTTTGTCGAACCCACTTGAAATGATGGAAGAGAAAAAAAATATCCGTTCACTCAATAAAAGTCAAATTCACCAAAAAATGATACTTTAGTCATACTTAAACTTAGTGTGTTTAGGAAAATTATTTGAACTTAGTTTATATTATTTTAGTTGATTGATAACTTGTTTCGGAAAAAAATTTATTCTCAATAAAATTGATTTTTTTTAAGTTCAAAAACATACACACACACAAAAATATACCGGGCCGGGCTTACCTAAAAACCCGCTAGCACTTGAAGGGCCGGGTTCGGGAACTATTTTTGAAGGCCCATATTTTATCCTGGCTTTTTTGTCCGGCTCGATGAAGTCCGCCGCCCATTCGGGCTGGGTTGTCGGTTTTGACAGCTCTACTCGTTGGGTACGCATCCATGACAACCTTTTTTTGATTATTTTTTTAAATAGGTACTACTTGGATATTTACTGGGGACTCGCGCACCTCAGGAAACTTTTTTTTTTTTCATTTTTTTAGGAAGATTTTTTTTTTTTTAGGAAGATTTATAGTTATGGGATATTGATTTTTTCATTTCTTGAAGTAGATAGTCATTCTCTCGATGAATCTAAGCTTTTTATTTTTTAATTATACCTTAGTTTTTTTAAGGGTTAATTATATTTTACCTCCTGTAAAATACAGTAAAGTTGATTTACCCTCTGTAAAATTATTTTGTTGCTTTACTCCCCTGTAATATAAGATTCTTCACTTTATTCCCTGGTCAAAGTCAACAAAATATGACATGGCAGAATAATGATGTGGCAGTTGATGTGGCGTGCCATGTGGCATTTTTTTTTTCTTTAAAAAAAATTGCCAACTCAGCTTTTTTTTAAAAAAAAAAAGAAATATATTTTTTTAAATTTTTTTTTCAGCTTATTTTTTTAATTTAGCGGAGGTTTTGATTTATGGCGGTTTAAAACTCTCGCTAAATAGTCGGTTTTTAATATAATTTAACGGCGGTTATAAACCCTCGCTAAATAACCTGTACACTTTGCGTAATAAATTCTTAATTTGCGAGGTTGATTAAACCGCCGCAAAATAAAATTTCCGCTTAATATTATAAAACCGCCACTAACTATAATATAACCACCGCAAATTATACTAGTAATTGCCATTAAATAAAAAATATATTAAAAAAAAAGTTTTGAAAAACAAAAATTTTAAATATGTAACTTTTTTTAAAAATTAGATAGTAGTATTTGTTATTTAGCGGCGGTAAATATCTAATTTTTTTTTTAAAAAAAAAACTTTTTTTTATTTTTATTTATTTAATGGCAATTACTATTATCATTTGTGGTGGTTATATTATAGTTAACAGGGGTAAAATAATATTTAGCGGAAATTTTATTTTGCTGCGGTTTAATTAACCTCGCAAATTAAGAATTTATTATGGAAAGTGCACATGTTATTTAGCAAAAGTTTATAACCGCTGTTAAATTATATTAAAAATAGACGATAAATAATAGATCTATTAAAAAAATTGCATCGACTATTTAGCGAGAATTTTAAACCGCCATAAATCAAAACCTCCACTAAATTAAAAAAAAAATTAAAAAAAAATTAAAAAAAATAAGCTGAAAAAAAAAATTATAATAAATAAAGGTTTACATGTTATTTTTGTCCCTGTATGTATCAAGAATTTTGGTTTTATAGTCGTTGTATCGATTTCTATTCTAAATAAACCCCTGAATCAACTAAAGTTTTTACTTTTGTTCCTTAAAGTTAAATAACATTTTAACATATCTTTTTTTTGATACATCGGAAAGATAAATGCTCCCATCAAGATTTAAATCTCGGACCTCTTCCTACTCAATTTATACCCAACTCTTACCATTTGAGCTATCCTATGAGGACACATTTTAACATATATAAACTTTACAATTTGACGTTAAATCATATAAAATTAAAAAGTTACCATTATTATAAAATTATATAAGAGAATTAGTTTATTATGTGTTAATATAAAAAAAATGGTAAATATGTATTAATATTAATCGCTTGAACTTAATATTATTAATAGGGAACTTCTACAGTATATTCAAAAATATGAATGTACCGGTATACATTCAATTTTTAAACTTTAAAAATAACGATTATCTTTATGAATTATAAAGTTATTTGTCGATTATTGTATTTTTGAGATAATAATTTCATAAGGAAAACACAATTTCAATATTTATAAACATCATATTAATTTTTTGTATTTTTTATTAAAAAATTTAATATTTACTATTAAAAATTCGAATTAGTTTTTAGAAAATTTTGATAAATAATAATTAACGATTATAACTTTTTAAATGATATATAAAAAAAGTATATATTAAATTGAATGTATCATATGTAGCAAAAAAAAAAATTGAATGTACCATAAGAACTTAATTAGTGTACCGGTACATTCAATACATTCAAATTACTGAATGTACCATAAAAAAAATTTCATTTATTTTAAGTATAATTTATACTGCTATTTAGGAAATTAGAATAATTTAGTTATAAAAATATATTTGTTTTCTTGGTCAAAATTTGAAGTAGTGTTTTGGTCAAAATTCATTTGTTCTTGGACAAAATTCTATTTTTTTATTCAAAATTATTAAGGAAATTTCATGAAGAAAATCATATAAAATGTTACACTATTTGGTATATATACATATTATCATGCTTGTAGTATTCATCAATAATATTTGAAGTACTTTTTCATATTCTTACAAAGAGGGCGAAGAGTACCATGATGTTCATGAACAAAACTCGTGTTTGTTATGCCTCTTTTTTCATGCTCTCAATTTTCACTATCATATTCGGCAGTACTACTGCCTCATCCATTACATTAAGAGGTATAAATTCTTTGACTTTGATTCTCCAATTGTTTTTAACCAATCAAATATATATATATATATATATATTTGACTCAACCAATGATATATATTGTTTAATTTGTTATTAAACATTTTTATTTTATTGCATATTTTTCATTTAATTTTTTTTTTTGACAAATCTTTTTCATTTAATTAACACCATGTGATCCTTTTCATTGCAGATACTTCGGATATAGATATTCAGGTATAGCCACTTAGACTCTTTTTTTAATATATATGTTGCATTTTTTTAATTTTTAAATATTTTTCATCATTCTTGTTTAGAAAAAAAAATTTAAATCTTCCTGATCCACATTTGTTGGGTGTAGCTTCATTATTGCTTTTATTATAATTATAATTAAACTACCTATGCTTATAGAAACATTACAATTGTAATTATCAAAACAAAAAAAACATTACAATTTCTATTAATTATATAACTTATCAATAATTAATGATTAATTATTTCCACCACCACCGAAGATCATCTTCTCCAATCAAAACATGGGGGAAATCATTGTTCCCTGGTCGTTTCTTTCTTTGAATGACCCTATTCAACAAAACTCATCTCCTTCGATTACTAATCCTAAAACCCCAAAGCAACAAAAATCTTTCGCCGACGCCGTCAACAACGTATGTGATATTCCTTTGAGTCAGCTTCCGAAACCTTGTGTTAAAGGAGACAGACTTGCAATTTGTATCCCTGAGGAGGAGTATCAATTTGGTGTGGAGGCATGTAAGCACAATTTACATGGAAGAGTCATTTGGCAGAAAGGTTCATCACCTCTGACTGTGGTTGCATTGAAAAGTAAGCTGTCAACACTATGGAAGTCAATAGGAAGATGGGGCATCACCTCTCTTGGTAAGGGTTATTTTGAATTCTCTTTTTCTTCTTTAGAGGATGTTAGAAGAGTTAGGTCTGTTAATTCGTGGAACCTTAATCCGGGTTTTCTGAAACTTTTTCCTTGGACTACGGATTTTAATCCTAACTTCCTTAAGCAAACCTCTTCTCAAGTTTGGGTGAGATTTTATGGATTGGCGCAAGAATATTGGCGTCCTAAAATCCTTTTTGCAATTGCAAGTAGTATTGGCACTCCTCTGTGCACTGATTCTGCTACAAATAAGGCTAGTTTTGATCGTCATTTTGGTCATTACGCGAGAGTCCTTATGGATATGGAGATAACAGGTGAATTGAGGTACAAGGTTTTAGTTGAAAGAAAAGGTTTTGCATTCTTTGTTGAGCTGGAATATGAGAATTTGCCTGATTTCTGCACCTATTGTAACTGTGTTGGACATCATATTGATAACTGTAAGAGAAAGACTCCGCAAGATCAACCTTTGATTGGGAAAGAAGATATCAACAACAGATTGCAAAGACTTGATACTAGACAAATTATACAAACTTTTGTACAAGTTGCAGATAAAAATAACACAAAAGGTAAGGAAGCTGAGATAGTGAATTTGTCTGACCCACCAGCTAAAGAGGGTAACAACTCAAATCCAAAACCTGCAGAGAAATCCATAGCCACTATTGATCAGCAGATGGACAATTCCAAAGGTCAAAATATTCAACAGAAGAATAGATTTGAAGTTCTGGATGTTGAAAATCCTGATGATAATGATCTAGAAAACTCACCACTGATATGTGAAGGCTCTAAAGGCAGTGATTTAGTGAAAGATAAAGCCCAAAATTCATCTAATCAAGGCTCTAAAGGTCAAAATTCCGAGCAAAATACATCTGATCAGTATAGGCACGAAGATATAGATGATCAACAAGATGAATGTTCCAAATGCACTGAATTTGTGGAAGACTCACTAGTCAATGGTGAGGATAACAGATGCAACAACATTGATGAAGGCTCAAGTAAATTGAATAGTGCAGATAGAAACAAAAGTAATATGCAATTCTTGGAGAAGTCTTGGGCAAATATGATAGAAGATAAAGAAGCAGATACGAATCAAGATATTAATTCAGAATTTGATGTCAGATCAATTTCAGCCCCTCTACCCATAATGCAAGCTAAAACTAAGCTTACATCTCAGAAATCTGTAACAAGGAATGCTCATGGAACCAGGTCTAAGGCTGGTAAAATTAAGCATTCCAAATGAAGTGCATTTTTTGGAATTTAAGGGGTTTGGCCAACTCCCCTACAAGACTGGCTTTGAAGAGACTTATTTTGAGTAATAATCCTGATTTTATTTTTCTTGCTGAGCCGTGGATGATGGTACATGATTTTCCTAGATTCTGGCTATCTAATTTGGGGCTAAAACTTTTCGCTGTCAATAGAAGAGAGAATTTAGTCCCTAACCTTTGGTGCATATGTAAATCTAATATTAATCCTACTACTATTTCAGTTGACAATCAACATGTTTCTTTTTCCTTTTGTGATAATGGTCAAACTTTGTACATGGCTGCAATCTATGCTTCCACTTGCTATTTGAAAAGAAGAGAGCTTTGGAATAATTTAACTGACATTCAGCTTCAACATCAAGCCCCTTGGTGCTTCATAGGAGATTTTAATGCCATTATGGGAGCTCAAGAGCACAGTGGTTTTGCAATTCCTTCAAGAGCTGCAATTGAAGATTTCCAATGTTGGACTGACAATAGTCTTCTTATGCATCTTCCAACAACAGGAGCCTTTTTTACTTGGTCAAATGGAAGAAGTGGTGCAAGACATACTGAGAGGAGATTGGATAGATCAATTTGTAATCAAGCTTGGATGAGTATTTGTTCTTCTATAAGTTGTTCAACTTTAGTGAGAAACAGGTCAGATCACTATCCTTTGCTTCTAGAGTTTCAAAGCAATAATCTTAAATATATGTCTAGCTTTAAATTTCTTAGAATGTGGTCCACTCATGATACTTGTAAAGAAATCATAACTAACAGTTGGAATGAACCTATTGTTGGGTGCCCTATGTATATTTTGAACATCAAGCTTAAAAGGCTTAAGGATAAGCTCAAAGTTTGGAACAGGGAAGTTTTTGGTAACATTCATGATTATGTAAAGGATGCTGAGAATCGGTTACAGGACATTCAACTCCAAATTCAATCAGTTGGTCACAATGATCATCTTATGAGTTTGGAGAAAGCTGCTCAATGTGATTTGGATCAGGCTCTTGAGAGGCAAGAACTGTTTTGGAAAGAAAAGTCAAGTTCAAAATGGCATACAGAAGGAGACCGAAATACTGCATACTTCCATAGGCTTGCAAAAATTAAAAGTGCTACCAAGTTGATTTCATTTCTCAAAAATGGAAATGATGTGCTAACTGAACCTAATCAAATGGCAAACCATGTGGTTAATTATTTCAAATCTCTTTTTTGTACTAACTCTCTCGTGCAGGATTATTTACTTGTTGAAGAAGTTATTCCTTCTCTAGTAGGCGACAATGTCAACAATATGTTAACTTTGTTACCTTCAAAAGAAGAAATTAAAAATGCTGTTTTTGATCTTAATAAAGACAGTGCTCCTGGGCCGGATGGATTTGGTGCTTTTTTCTATCAAGCTTATTGGGAAATCATTCAACATGATGTTGTCAATGCGGTTGTGCAATTCTTCACTTCTGGGTGGATCCTCCCTAACTTCAACTCAAACACTCTTATTCTTATTCCCAAAACGGATAGTGCTGATTCTATTGATCAATACAGACCCATTGCTTTGGCAAATTTCAAGTTTAAAATCATTACTAAAATTCTGGCTGATAGACTTGCTCAAATTTTGCCATCTATTATTTCTAAAGAACAAAGAGGGTTTATACATGGAAGAAACATTAAAGATTGTATTGGTTTAGCTTCTGAGGCTGTTAATCTTCTTCATAACAAAGCTTTTGGTGGGAATATAACAATGAAAATTGACATATCCAAAGCCTTTGATACCCTTGACTGGTCCTTTCTTCTCAATGTGCTGAAGCAGTTTGGTTTTAATAGCAAATTCTGCAATTGGATTCAAGTTATTCTGGATTCTGCTCAAATATCTATTTCTATTAATGGGGCTCTTCATGGTTTCTTCAAGTGTAAGAGAGGTGTTAGACAGGGTGACCCCCTCTCTCCTCTTCTTTTTTGTTTGGCTGAGGAAGTTCTAAGTAGAGGTATTATAAAGTTAGTCTCAGATGGCAAGGTTGATCTCATCAAAGCCTCTAAAAACACTTATATTCCATCTCATTGTCTTTATGCAGATGACATAATGGTGTTTTGCAGAGGTAAGTCATCTTGTATTAAAGCTCTTAAAGATCTTTTCACTAATTATGCTATTTGCTCAGGGCAAGTTATTAATGCTTCAAAATCCACTATTTACCCTGGAGGTATATCTCAAGTAAGGCTATCTAATATAGTTAACTTGATTGGGTTTAACATTGGCCCTTTACCTTTTAACTATCTCGGTGTCCCTATCTTTAAGGGTAGGCCAAAAGCTAGTTTTTTCTATCCAATTGCTGACAAGATTAAGTCAAAATTGTCAGCTTGGAAAGCCTCTCTTTTGTCAATTGCAGGCAGAGTCCAATTAGTGAAATCTGTAATTCAAAGCATGCTTATTTATAGTCTTTCTATCTACTCTTGGCCTGTGTCTATTTTAAAGACCATTGAAACTTGGACTAGGAATTTTATATGGAGTGGAGACATATCTAGGAAAAAATTAGTCACTGTTTCTTGGAAAAAGGTTTGTACTCCATTTGATGAAGGTGGTCTTGGTTTGAGATCCTTGGTAACTATAAATGAAGCTGCAAATTTAAAGCTTTGCTGGGAGCTTCTGCATTCTGATGAGGATTGGGCACACATTCTAAGAAGTAGAGTAATAAGAGGTCAAAATGTTATCAATCATCATATTTACTCTTCTTTATGGACTAGCATCAAATCTGAAATGTCTATCATCAAGGATAATTCTTGTTGGAAAGTAGGAACAGGCCAAAGAATAAATCTCTGGTATGATGCTTGGTGTGGAATTCCTCTAGCCGAATCTCTTCACATTCCTCACAGTGTGATTACTTGGCTTCCCCAACAAGTCAGTGACATAATCTTGAATCAACAATGGCACATTCCTCCAACTTTGGACCTCATGTTTCCAAATCTGAAGACCATGGTGCAGCACATTACTCTTTCAGTTGATAACATTTCTGATCAGCTTTGTTGGAATGAGTCCTCTTCTGGTAAGATCTCATGGAATATAGCATATGAATTCAAAAGAAAGCACTGCAGTTCAAAACATTGGGCCAAATCTATTTGGAGTATTGATGTTCCTCCATCAAAATCCTTATTAGTTTGGAGGTTGATGCATGATAAAATTCCCACAGATGATAAATTAATGGAGAGGGGCTGCAATATCCCATCCATGTGTTCTTTATGTCATAGGTGTGCTGAAACCGCTTTTCATGTATTCTTTGATTGCATCTTTGCTTTATATTTATGGCGCTGGTTTGCTTCAGTGATGAACATAACTTTACAATTTAATTCTATTGAAGATATCTGGCACTTATGTGACAGAACTTGGTCTCCTCAGTGTAAAATTACAATCAAAGCTGCTTTAATCTATCTTTTGAATGCTATTTGGTCTGCTAGGAATACTGCTAGATTCAATGATAAAGATACTAATTGGAAGTCTGCTATAGCTTGGATTATGTCTAACACATCTATAACAGGTAACAAAACTAAATGTGTATCAACTTCCTCTATTAGAGACTTTATGATTCTTAAAAGTTTGAATGTCTCCATTCATCCTCCTATGCCTATTGTTATGAAAGAGATCATTTGGCAACCTCCTTTGGTGCGTTGGATTAAATGTAACACCGATGGAGCTTCAAATAATCTCACTTCCGCTTGTGGAGGAATATTCAGAAATCACAATGCAGATTTTTTATGTGGATTTGCTGAAAACACAGGTCCGAAGTCAGCCTTCATAGCTGAGCTTTGTGGAGCAATGAGAGCTATAGAAATAGCTAATAGCAGAAATTGGAACAATCTTTGGTTAGAGTCAGATTCATCTCTTGTAGTTTCGGCTTTCAGCTCCTCTTCTTTAGTGCCTTGGGAGTTAAGCAACAGGTGGTTGAATTGTACTAAAATCACTAGAAACATGAACTTTGTGGTTTCCCATGTGTATAGGGAAGGAAATCAATGTGCGGATGGTTTAGCTAACATTGGTCTAAGATTAGATAGACTTACTATTTTGACTGATCTTCCGCCTCAAATTAGAACTTTTTTTAATGACAATAGATTAGGTAAACCTTGTTTTAGGTTTGTTCGTATTTAAGGAGGTTTTGGCCTAGTCCCCCTCCTTTTTTTGTATATCTCTTGTCACTTTTTTGATATATATATTTTGAGGTAGTAGCTCTTTGCTTCTCCTCTTTTTGAAAAAAAAAAAAAATAATTAATGATTAATTGTAATATTTTCTATCAGCATGTTAAAGAAATTGGACAAATGAAGGTGTCTCATAGCAAATCAGAGAATCCTAGGGTTTTGTCAAGCAGGAGGCTTCTTATTAGTTTAATTGGGTCAGCACCACCGAATTGCACAAACAAATGTGAGGGATGCACTCCATGCACAACTATCCTTGTGACAAAGCCTCCATCTGGCGGCGGCTCATCGGAGGCTCTTCCACAAATATGGATGTGCACATGTAACAACCAGTTATACGATCCCGGCCATGGCGGGCAACAATAATACGATTTAGATAATTATCTCTATGCGTTTAATGTATGTTTTTCTTGATTGATTGGTGTAAAATACATCATAGAAGATAATTTATGTTCAAGTTGAATAATACATCATGGAAGATAATTTATGTTCAAGTTGAATAATAAAATTTTATATCTTTGTTAATTTCTTTTAATTCATTATGAAATATATTACCACTTAAGCAAGCCAAATTAGCTCGCGTCAACTCCCACTAGAGTCATTTTAATTAACCGTAGAAATAAGACTTTTGGTTAAGTGTTTTTATATCAGTGAAAGAAATATATGATTTTAATGAGTATAGAGTAGTTTTCACATCATGTTTCAAATTACCAGAGGTAAAAAAGACATAGTCAATACATTTCGCATCAAGTTAAGAATATCTGAAGCCAAAAGTCAACCCGGTGGCGAACGTGTAAATAAGTCGAAAGTTTGTCTAAATGATTTGGCTTTAGGCCCTTATGTCCAAAAATATTTGCCTCACGCAGCATAAAAAAGAAGCAAAACGCAAAACACACACAAAACACATAATCATTCTCGCAGAAACACCTCAAACTTCAATCTTCGTTCTCACTAAACACTCAAACGCATAACTCTCAAACCCAGAAACCTCAAAGCTTCATCAATCGTCATTGCTTTCTCATTCTCGTACAAAATCGACATCGTGATTGCTATCTCATTCTCATACAGAGTCATCATCGTTCGTCATCATTCTCAATGAAGCTTCGTTGATTTTCCAAGGTACTGATTCCTAAATTCAACCCTAAGTCTTTGCTAATTGAAGTTTTTGTTTTTATCTCTTTTGCTGATTGAAGTTTTTGTTTTTCTGTCTTCGCTATTCTGCAAGCTAAGTACTTGTTCAATCTTTTTGTTTGTGTTTGATTTGATGTAGCAGGTTCAATCGTTTTTGTTTTGCGTTTTCCGTTTTGTTCTGCGTTTTTGTTTTCGTGTTCGATTCGTTTTTGTTCTGCATTTTCGTTTTAGTTCTACGTTTTAGTGGTAGCAGGACTTATTTTCGTTTATGCATTTCTTAGTGTATTAGCAAGTTCGACTTTGCGGGTTTGTGTTGCGTTTGAGTAGCAGGTTCGTGCTCTGTGTTTGTGCAAGTTCGAAAAGTTCTATGGTATGTATAAAAATTGAATATATCGGTATAGAAATTTTAAAATTAACAGATAAATCAGATTTTTTAAATAAATTAAAATTTTCTATCTTTCAAAAATATATAACTAAATATTATTCATCAAAATTGTCAAAATAATAAATTTTGAATTTTTTTTATTGTTTTTGAATTTGTATTAATCAAAATAATGAATTTTTATGAAAAAATATAAAATAAATTAGTATAATGTTTATAAAAAAATGAAATTGTCTTACCAAAAAAATAAAATTTTGATTTTTCTTATGAAATTATGTTCTCTAAAATATGATAGTCAATAAATAACTTTTTAATTTATAACTTTTTCCGTCAAATTATTTTATAACTTTTTAATTTATAAAAATAATTGTTAATTTATGATTTTAAAATTAAGTATATCGGTCCATTCAAATTTTCTATTATACCAAAGAAACTCCCTAAATTTTAAGGTCACAAACAATTATTTTACTTCATTTAGCGACAAATTAATAATATCATGAGACTATTTCCAGACATACACTAGCATGATCATGAACAAGATATGATTCTCAAATTTAGTTAATTAAGTGAGATTCATTTATTTATTTATCAAATGATGGGAATGATTGAATCATGTACGTTACGCACAAAACATACCCTAAAAAACACGCAAAGAGTCAAAATAGTTCGAATAATTATAAGCCTTTGCATTATTTATAGTCTTAATATGTTAGGCCTCTTCTGAATGTTCCTCTCATGAGGTGGGACAATTGCCTAACCTAAACCAAAAGTCTTTATATGTGAATGCTAACTATTAATGCTGACTTTACTTTCCTTGCTCAAGAGTGATTTGGCCTTGTGGACCAATTGCTTATTATTTATCTAATGAGAACTTAGGGTAGCAGGACAAATGAGCCAATTTGCATAGGCCCCGATCTATCTATATAATATATCTATATTTATAATTTATAAATAAAAATTTCTTCGCATAGAACTAAATTTTTCACATGACATTCTCTCAATAAATAAAACTTCCATTAATCCAATATGACATCTATACATCGTCATAGATTGAAACCTACAACAATTTATTAAGAGTTTTAAAGTAAGCAGTTCAATTTCAAAGTCCCTCAACCTCAAGTACAAAAGGGGATCTCGACTTTCAAAAACAAAAAAGAAACTTGACACTTTAGAAACCTCGACCTTTGAGCGTAACAACCCCCAGCAATGAGGCTCGGAGTGGATTTACAAAAATGAGGGGCATTTGAGTCAATGGAATGCAAATAGTAAAAATAAGTGACATTTGTGACTTGGATCGGAAAAAACCGATAAAACCGACGATCTCAAACAAATCCAAATCAAAAAAATTCCATTGTTTTTTGTTCGGATCAAAAACCGAACCGATGAGAATCGAAGTGATTTAGATCGGTTTTCAGATTTCAGTTTTTCAATTTGCGGAACCGGTGAACCGAACCGATCATCTTATAACATCTCTTTGAGCTCATATTTTGAATAGGCTCAAACTAAATTCACTTTAGCAGAACACGTAAAACAAAACATACAGAACAAACACAAGAAAAATACATCTCTCCAAACATAAAAATTCTAGATCCGTTTCGCTTCCATGCACTCACTTTGCCCACCGGCGGCTATCTCACTTTGCCCACCGGCGTCGGCCGCTGCTGTATATTGAATTAGATGGTAAATTTCATTTTACTGTGTTGTATTTTGTAATTTAAAAATATGTTATTGTTTATTTAGTTTATGTTATTTTGTACGTCGTTTGAAAAATTGAGCTTGAAATATATCGTTTGAAAAAATAATAGCAGATATTTTACGGGGAAAATAAAATGATACAAACCGAGTATAATATCCGATCCATACCTATTCAAATCGACTAGTTCAGATCGGATTTATTTTTTGAAAACCGAATCAAACTGACTTAAACCAAACCAATTAAAAGTTCATTGATTAGGACATTAAATTCACACAAAACCGATCCAAACCGGTCCAATTACACTCCTATTTCTATTTGAGACCCCAACTGTTCACGGTTTATAGATAGATAGATAGTTTTATAATTAAGCACACAATCTTTATAAAAAGTAACAATTTATCATTAGAATAACCTATATCAATTACAAACCACAATGTAATTGTGCATAGCCACTAGCCCATCATGACTACCAAATAACTAGAAATAGTTATAATTGTTTAAAAGTGCAGAAAATGCTAAAATTTTTAAGCTTAATATCTATAGCCGAGGTTTGAACCAAGATCTTCTATTTTGTGTATGTCAATTTTCAATAATTTATTATTTTGTATATGTGAGCTATCAATAGTTCTATCTCTAGCTAGACCTGAGGATTTTTCAGGAAACTCAACCGAAGATTCTTATAAAAAGTCAAAACTTTTTAAAATTTTTGAAGAGCAAAATAAGCTAGCTAATCTTGTGGCTTAGAGATTTAAGATGGCTTTAGTGACCTATAGGGACAACTAAGAAAGACTATAATGTAAAATCAATAAGCAAACATTAATTCTCTTAGCATGTGTATTACTTCCTCTGTCCCAAAATGTAAGAGAAAAAATTCAAATTTTTTTGTTCTAAAATATAAGAGAAAAACACAAACTTTTATATTTTTAAGAAAAGTTCATTCTCTTTCTTACCTTTTTCATAATCAATAATCAATCAAAATTGTTTATACATCTTTTCAAGTAACCTTTATTTTACTAAAAAACTTACATCCAATCATTATATTTTACTTTTTCTTAATAAACGTGATTTTTATTTTTTCTCTTACATTTTGGGACGGAGGAAGTATATTCGAGACGAAACGGCACATGTTCGTTAAACTTGAATGGTATCCTGGAAAATGACACCAGTGAAGCTCTAGGTCTACTCCTTGTCTTGAGATGAGTTCAATATTAGCAGGCTACATAATATGGATTTCGATTTTTTAAGGGGGTTGGATAGCATAAAAATAAAAAGATAGTAAATGTATCTTATTTCGATGACAATAATATTCATAATTGCGTTGAATTTGTTAAGAGACAATTCAATTAGAAATCTTTTTGTCTTTCAAGTTGCAAGAGTGGTCATATCTCTTGTTAGTTTTCATATTTTTAAAAGGTTTTTTTTGTCTATCCCTTCAAGATTTGGGGTATTTACCCTCAATCACTTAAAAAGAAATTTAACTGATATAATTTTTTATAAAATACTCCGTTGGATTAAAAGTTTATATCATATAGATGATTTGTGTAAAATTTCAAACAAATCTAAAATCATTTGATATGTTATTGAGACGCATCAAAATTAACAGTTTCTGTGATTTCTTAAACATCATTAATCTTTATGTGTCTCAATAACATATCAAATGATTTTATATTTGTCTGAAATTTTACACAAATGATCTATATGATATAAACTTTCAATCCAACAGTGTATTTTATAAAAAAATCATATCACTTAAAACTTTTTATTGTGGTAGGGGGTGATGTAGTATCAAAAGTAAGTTTGTTTTTGTATTATCGTATCCACAGGGACTGGTGCGATATCGATGCCGTTCAACAATTGATATAATTTCAAGTATAGAGTTTTAAAGTTGATTTGATTATGAGAACTTGCAAAAACATAAAAATAGTAAATTTAAATAGTTTGACAGAGAGATTAAATTGTTGGGATTAGAATTAATTGACTCGTTCATACATATTCCCTTAATCAGTTATACATGTTTTAGCTATCAACCAATATTATCACGTATTACTCATCGCGCGCTTCCGTTCCCAGATAACGACGAAAGATCGATTATATCTATCAACCCCCGATCCCTCGGGTGATTAATCGATACAATAGCTTTAAGTTCCAATACTTGAGTGAATATTAAACCCAAATCTATTCCTAGAGTTTAGATTTAATAGATATTATCCTAGTTCATCAATGATTCAAAACATATATTCCTATACTATTTCAAATCAAAGAGTAAAACAATAAACACAAGTATAATATCAAGATTGATTGAAGAACTAACCCACATATAACACCATGATCAATAGAAACACATACTAATAGAGTAATTTACATCCAATCCCAACAAAAGAGAGATTAGTTACCCATAGACATGGTAACTTTGCAAAGATGAGAGAAAGAGAAAATGAATACACATCAAAAATTGATTCCTCAACCAAAGTTGTAGATCCACCTTCAAATCTCCTTAGATCTTGTCTCCTTAGGCTCTCTCTGTGTTTTTAGAGTGTTTGGATCTTGGGAGAGGTGAGTTCTCTTTAAAAAAATCTGTTTTGAAGGCTATTTATAGCAAATATGACTTTTCAAGCTCGCTGGGCGAGCTACCCTCGCTGGGCGATAGGATGTTTCTTCATCTGTGGGTTTTCTGACACGTGTCCTCATCAAACCGCCACAGCTCGCTGGGCCACCAAATGCTCGCTGGGCGAGATCAGCTCGCCAGAGGTCGCCAGGCCGCGAGCAATTCTGCTTCCGTCGCCAGGTGGTCGCTCAGCCACGGGTCGCCTGGCTAGCCAGAGCTGGCTCAGCCACGGTGACAGCAACTGATTTTTCTGCATTTTTCTATTTTGTCCTCGCTTTAAGCTCGCTTAGCCCGAATGCTGAACTTCATTTCACTCTTCATTTGTCAAGATTCACAAGGCAAACACAAATGCCTACAAAATAGTTGGGATTAGGTACAAAAAACACAATTTGGCTATTTTCTAACAAAACATAATATCTACATCTTAGTTGGAGTTTTGATATGAAATTGTATTTAAAACAAGTCAATAAGTGCCTAAATTGTATATGAGATTTTACTACTTTTTGACACTTATCAACTCTCCCCAACTTAAAACTTTGTTTGTCCTCAAACAAAAGTCCAAAACAAACTTTCACAACATGGCTCAAACATCTTTAGTGTATAATTCATTCAAGCTTTGCAATCAACCAAAAACTTTTAAATCCTTTCAATTCTGCATGATTCAATTTGCTGCAAGTTCAAAATCAAGCATTCATAATCATCAAAGAATCAAAGCATGAATGTGAAATAGTTTCAAGATTCAAGTAAGATTTCAAGCTTTCCAAATCAACAAGATAATCAACTAGAATCACAATCCTCACAAGTGTTTCAACTCAAAGGTGGAGTGTTTCTCTCAATCCAAACAATGTGTTCACAACAAATCAATTCAAACATACATCTTAGCATAATCACAAAACATGCTATCAATCATGGATCACTAAGGACTTTCTTAAGCTTGTAATGGGGCTAGGCTACAAGAAATCATTGTTTTTCTTTGGATTCAAAAAGCCTAAGGATGAGAGAGCATAATTCTTGAGTATTTTCATCACATAAGCTATTCACCCTCTTTCATTTTTCCCATTCTTTCCTTTTGGTGATTCTTTTGTTTTGACATAATCTATATTCATTCATTTTTCTTTTGTAGCACATGTTCTTTGATTTTCAATTGTGTGTCAAATGACTTTCAAATTTATTTATTTATTTTTTTTTTTTTCTTTTTCAATCACCATCTTCAACATTTCATATTTCTCAACTACTTCTTCCTTTTCTCAACCAAATAACCTCTTTCTCCCCAACTTGTTTTCAACCCTACTTAAACTCAATGCTCAATCATCCTAAGACAAGGGTTAAGACATTGTTTTTCCTTTTTATGGTTCAAGGGTTCACAACAAGAAAATTTTCAAAAACAAATATTTTTGGCTCAAAGGGGGTGCAAGGGATCACATTCTCACAAAGGTAGGTTATATTTGGCCAAAGTAGTTGCACTCAAATAGAAAAATGGCCTTGATCATATCCATGACATCAAACACATCAAGTAATAGCAAGATTCAGTTAAAATCAATAGAGTTAAACATAATTTCCGGCTCTCAAATATATAAACAATGGAAGGTTCACACAATCTCACCCGGCTAGGTCTATGTGATTCATAATCAATTAATCATGTCAAGAAGGAATGAATGAAATCAAAATGAATAAAGCTACTTAGTTCAAATTCATCCTATCATTCAAAGATAATCACAAAAACTTGAAATCAAATATAGCAATTGAAAACATCATTCTAATCATGCATTTGAATTTGATTAATCACAAGCCGAAACTTCTCAATTCATATGCACATTTAGCAATCACAAAAGTCTAAACCATGGTTGTTCACAAAAATTCAGTCACACTTTGCAATGAAACATAAAACATGAATTTAAATGACTGAAACAATAAAATGTCACTATATATGGCGTACTTTACTCCTCTGCTTCTACTATTCTCCCTCTTCAACAAATGTGGACTGTCCTCAGGCCAAGAAAATGAAGTTATGCCTGCATTTACAACAAGGTAAAATATACAGTCCTAAGCTCTTGTCAGAATTTCCAAAAGCTCTGATGATCTCGCTGAGCGAGAAAAGTCTCGCTTAGCGACCATAGCAGAAAACCAAGTTTCAAGTGAAATCCATACCAATTCAAACTTTTTGCTTCCAAAAGTGACATAGACATATAAAACGGAAACTATTATGCAAATGCTGAATTAAAAATGCATGAAATAAAAGCTATGAAAATAAAATTGGGTTGCCTCCCAACAAGCGCTTCTTTAACGTCACTAGCTTGATGCCTGTTTGGTTAGGGTGGCCAAAATGAGACGGAAAGCACATCATCCGTCTTTTTCCTTTGGTTTGGGAGGAATTCCATGAACTTAAGATATAGATGTTGCGGAGTCCATATCCTCCTCAATTCTTTCATATTGAACAAGGCACATATTTCATCTATGACCCGATCAATGTCCGCCTTGTTTTCAGTTACCCTCTCTTGCTCAAATGATCTTTCCTTGTCAAATAATCCTTCATTTTCCTCTATATCCTTCATCACTTCTTCATTATCAACAGTGTCATCCACCTCGATACTTGGCCATTCTTGAGGAATTTCAACTTCATGTGGTGTCTCTATTTCTTCCACGACTACACCACATCCTTCAGACATTATTTCTTCCTCATTTTTTTCAACACCTTCAGCACTCTCTCCACATTTCTCATTCTTTGTAAGAATGTTATCTTTCTCATCAAAAGTGGTTGGAGTGTTGGTTTGAAATGTTGCTCCTTGTTTATCATTATTGGCTAACATTTCAACCAACTGACCAAGTTGATTCTCAAGATTCTTTAATGAAGCATTATTCTTTTCCTGATATTGTTGATTTTGTTGGTTCTGCTGCATCTGCATTTCCATGAATTTAATCATTGTATCCATCAATCTAGTCTCTGAGTTAGCTTCTGACCCCATAGTTGATTGCTCATATTGTTCAAATGGGTAATAATATGGAGTCTGCCCATAATTTTCAAACGGATACTGTTGATATGAATCATATTCATCTGGAGTATAGAAGTTGTTATAACCACGATCAGTCATGGTCCTATTTGTGATGATGAATCTGAAAAGGATTGAACTTAACAAGAAAAATTTTCTTTGACTGGCAAAGAAGGATTAGTGCAAGCAAAATATATACAATAAAGACAAATATTTACAAATACTTAAAAGAATAAAAATTGTTGCAATGCTCCAATATCTAAACGCCAGTCCCCGGCAACGGCGCCATTTTGATGTAGTATCAAAAGTAAGTTTGTTTTTGTATTATCGTATCCACAGGGACTGGTGCGATATCGATGCCGTTCAACAATTGATATAATTTCAAGTATAGAGTTTTAAAGTTGATTTGATTATGAAAACTTGCAAAAACATAAAAATAGTAAATTTAAATAGTTTGACAGAGAGATTAAATTGTTGGGATTAGAATTAATTGACTCGTTCATACATATTCCCTTAATCAGTTATACATGTTTTAGCTATCAACCAATATTATCACGTATTACTCATCGCGCGCTTCCGTTCCCAGATAACGACGAAAGATCGATTATATCTATCAACCCCCGATCCCTCGGGTGATTAATCGATACAATAGCTTTAAGTTCCAATACTTGAGTGAATATTAAACCCAAATCTATTCCTAGAGTTTAGATTTAATAGATATTATCCTAGTTCATCAATGATTCAAAACATATATTCCTATACTATTTCAAATCAAAGAGTAAAACAATAAACACAAGTATAATATCAAGATTGATTGAAGAACTAACCCACATATAACACCATGATCAATAGAAACACATACTAATAGAGTAATTTACATCCAATCCCAACAAAAGAGAGATTAGTTACCCATAGACATGGTAACTTTGCAAAGATGAGAGAAAGAGAAAATGAATACACATCAAAAATTGATTCCTCAACCAAAGTTGTAGATCCACCTTCAAATCTCCTTAGATCTTGTCTCCTTAGGCTCTCTCTGTGTTTTTAGAGTGTTTGGATCTTGGGAGAGGTGAGTTCTCTTTAAAAAAATCTGTTTTGAAGGCTATTTATAGCAAATATGACTTTTCAAGCTCGCTGGGCGAGCTACCCTCGCTGGGCGATAGGATGTTTCTTCATCTGTGGGTTTTCTGACACGTGTCCTCATCAAACCGCCACAGCTCGCTGGGCCACCAAATGCTCGCTGGGCGAGATCAGCTCGCCAGAGGTCGCCAGGCCGCGAGCAATTCTGCTTCCGTCGCCAGGTGGTCGCTCAGCCACGGGTCGCCTGGCTAGCCAGAGCTGGCTCAGCCACGGTGACAGCAACTGATTTTTCTGCATTTTTCTATTTTGTCCTCGCTTTAAGCTCGCTTAGCCCGAATGCTGAACTTCATTTCACTCTTCATTTGTCAAGATTCACAAGGCAAACACAAATGCCTACAAAATGGTTGGGATTAGGTACAAAAAACACAATTTGGCTATTTTCTAACAAAACATAATATCTACATCTTAGTTGGAGTTTTGATATGAAATTGTATTTAAAACAAGTCAATAAGTGCCTAAATTGTATATGAGATTTTACTACTTTTTGACACTTATCAGGGGGTATATACCCCCAAATCTTGTGGGGTGCACAATTTGTCACCTTTTTAATAATATCCCGACTTGTATTCAATCAATCATTTTGAATAAAAGTTTTAAATTTTTTGATGCAATAAGCATATCCTTTGGTCAAAATTATTAATTGCATTAAACAAGGGGTTTAATAAAATAATTAAATTCAAATCAAATTTAATATCTAGAAAGTTAATTAATTATATTGTAGATTATGATTTCTCTTTAGATAGATGAAATATTCAATTTTATTTTCGCAACCTCTTGATTAACAAAGTAGGTTCAAACCAAAATGCATTTATGATATTACACACATTGCCTTACTATCTAAATTTAAAATCCAAGCACACTAAATAATGAGAATAAATATAATTAACAACAAAACAAATGAGAAAAAAGTGACTTTTCTTGAGACGAAGTGCCTTGTGGAAACTTTGCTTCTCTTGTTTCTTTTTTACTTTGTATTATTGTGAAATGCATCTTCCTTGCTTTGCACTATGTTCTCTTTATTATCAATATTCCTCAAATCCTACAAAAGCATAAACACACATAAATATATCAATATCTTTCAGGGATCCGTCTCTATTCATAATCAATATCTTTCATCAATTTATTTTTAGACACTCTAAAACAGTAAAACAATATAAGTGAGAAAGTGGTTTACCATAAACATTATACAATAAAATTGTTTATTAATAAGTTATTTGATTTATAAGAAATATAAAACAGTAAAAACACTTGACCTAAAAAAAAATAGTAAAAACAACGTTTTCAGCAAAGAAAAAATTTAGAAAATTAAAATGTTACACTAAAATTTAGTATCTTTTTATGTAAGAGTATAGATAATTGAAATTTTTTCTATTTAAATGAATAGAAAAACTTAAATTATAAATAAAATAGTTTATATAATTTGCATTCCCTTTGTATATGGATAATAATGAGGCTAATATTAGATAATGACTTGCATGTATCAGCATGTAAAATTACTCTAAATTATAATACCATTTTGATTCACTTAGTTAATAATGAGGAGGAGGTTAAAATTACATCCATCTTATAGAAACTTGTACTTTTAGAGATTGACATATTTTTAATTATGAATTGTTTTGTGTAAGTTGTAGTAAGAATCATACCATGGGATATTGTGGTGAACCACTATCTAGTAATGGTAAGGAGGAGAAGGTGATGCATAGATGTAATGTGGTGGAGGAGGGGAGTAGACTGGTGGAGGGGGAGAAGAGTAGACATAGTGTGGTGGAGGTGGTGAGTAAACAGGTGGAAGAGGAGATTTGTACTTATAAATTGGTGGAGGTGGTGAGTATACAGGTGGAGGAGACTTGAATTTGTAAATTGGCGGTGGTGGTGATGGATACTTATATGGCTTCTTCACCGGTGGTGGTGGAGATTTGTACTTGTAAACTGGTGGAGGAGGTGACTTGTACTTGTAAACTGGGGTGGGGGTGAAGGATACTTGTATGGAGGTGGAGGAGGAGATGGATACTTGTATGGTGGAGGAGGTGAATTGTATTTGTAAACATGTGGAGGTGGGGATGGGTACTTATACAGTTTCTTTGGTGGAGGTGGAGGAGATTTGTACTTATAAACCGGTGGAGGAGGTGACTTGTACTTATAAATTGGTGGTGGAGGAAATTTGTACTTGTACAATGGTGGTGGTGGAGATGGGTATTTGTATGGCTTCTTAGGTGGTGGTGGTGATTTGTACTTGTACACCGGTGGGGGAGGTGACTTATCCTTATAAATTGGAGGTGGAGGAGAAGGATATTTGTACACTGGTGGAGGAGGTGACTTGTACTTATAAACCGGTGGTGGTGGAGATGGGTGGAGAAGGATATTTGTACACTGGTGGAGGTGGTGACTTGTATTTATAAATTGGTGGTGGAGGAGAAGCGTATTTGTATGGCTTCTTTGGCGGTGGTGGTGGTGAACTGTAATGGTAAGGAGGAGGAGGTGAGTGTACCGGAGGTGGTGGAGAGTGGTAGTAGTAAGGCTTAGGTGGTGGTGGAGATGAATAGATATAGTTATTTGCTGAAATTTGGGATGGCAAGCTTAGAGAAATTATTGCCAATGAAATAGTGAGAGTAATAAAGGCCATTTGAGAACCCATGTTTTCCCAGATGGGTTTTGGTATTGCTATTATGAAAGGTAGCATCACTCTTTATATAGTTTTTTAGTTACCCGTTTTATTTACAATTCACTTAGTTTTCAACTCCTACCAAAAACTTGGTCAAAATAAAATCCTACCAAAAACTTACAATAGAAAAATCTAATAATCCCTCTCACACACAATATGTTATTGTAGTTCAATTTTACGCAAAGCAAAATTTAAAAAGCATAAATTATAAATAGATAATAGAGAATGAAGAGAGATTCGTTGACTTCAGGAGTAACACTCTAAAGTTACTTTAAATTTTTGCCCTCCAATTCATTTAATCTAATGGTTATAATTAATTATAAATATATCTCACATAATCATTATTTTTCTTTACCTTACATGATCACTATCTCCTTCTCACACAATCTAGATTAAATGAAATGGAGGCAGATATTTGGAGTAACTTTAGAGTGTTACTCCTGGAGTCAACGGATCCCTCTTCATAGAGAATAGTTCTTTTATCACATTGATTTTATTAATCATAAATTTAAAAAATAGAAAATAATAATTAGAGTGATCGATATAATATTAAATAAAGAGTATAATAATTAGAGTATAATCGATATAATTTTTTTTCAATTTTTACTATCAGTTTAATCTGATACGGAGGTAGTTCTGGCATCAATTGTCTTCAATTTCCTATTAAAATGTAATCATATCTACTAAATTTATATCAATCACTACTAAACCAATTTAAGTTACATTCTTTTTAGAATAAAAAACTTTTACAAATTCGATAATTATTATGAACCATTGAATATTTCTTTGCAAAAAAAATATCGAACGAGTAAATATTATTAAAAAAGTAATAGCCTGCCTTTGAATAAGTAAGTACGGTTTTTAGACCAATGCAACCCAAGTTGTATGTAACGCAGACAGATTTGGATTTGATTGAGACAGCATACTATGAATGAATAATATTAAACAAATGGAATAAAGTAAGTTACTCACTACTTAACAAGACCCTATTTTCTATAGTAACTAGTAAGTATATATCAATCATTATTTGATTATTTTTGTTTGTAAGCTATTTTTAGAGTAGGTAAAAGTGGAATTCGAATTTGACCTAGTCATAATCGTCTGATTTTTAATTAACGTTCTAATTAGATTTATTACAAAAAAATATTAAATTATCTATAAACAAAATCGAAGGTAAGAGCCCTCAATAAATAAATAAATAAATCATTTTTAAACAGTTACAAATCTTACCGTTGATCCATTTTCTCAAGGCTCGTTGATCCATTTTTAAAAGGTAGTTTTTTATAGTGAAAATGTTTTGAAAAAAAAAAGTGAAAGACACGGATCCAATATTGGAAGTGTGGTTGTTTAATACCACCTCATTTCTTTGCAAATTTTCACTCCCAATGTTTATACTCTAAGTCAGTATTGGAATAGTACAAGTGTAGTACCAATATATTTTGTTGACTTCTGTTGACTTTGGTCTGTCACCTAAGCCACTAAGCCATTATAAAATTCAATTCATGTGAGCCCCCTGTCTCCTGAGAGATCGATCACTTGGTTGAGAACTTTCTCTTCTATCTACCAGACTCTCAGATCGAAACCTGGCATCGAGAGAGAAGAAAATGCATCCAATTCACTTAATTATTCATATTTAAAGTTTTTACCCCTACAAACACAAAATAATTAAAAACAATTAAATAGTTCTAATAAACTTTATTAAAACTATAATTTGTTTAGATGAAATGCTACCGGATATTAAGTATATTTTAGTGCTATATATCAGATCAACCATTTCGTCATTGAGCTCAATAAATCAACATAAGTGAAGGAAAAATAGATGAAAGTAGTTTAATTGACAATTCAACTAGGTATTTACAAAAAGTGGAAAGTTTTCTTATGATTACTACTCCCTCCGTTTCAAAATGAGTGTCGCTTTCACAATGTAGGATTAATTTAGTAAAAGTGTTATTATTTTTAACATAATGATTGTATTCTTTAATATGTGTAAAAACACTAAAAATAACATTCATTTTAAAACGGAGGGAATATAGAACAAGTTATTAATGAATGTCTAAACCATAGATGCAAGATCTAGTTCCTCTCAAGCATCTAAGCCTTTTTTTCCTACACCTTCAGTTATTAGTATAAAAACTTTATTATTTTTTAGTATATAGATAAAATGACAAAATCATTATAAATTTACATACAAAGTTGGAGGGATGGGGAATACTCCGGTCATGGACGTCCGACTTAATAATTTCGATATTTTCTGTCCGTTGAACTATGACTTCTAGACAAACCTCAACATTTCTAATTTTAAAAAATAAAACAAACAAAACAAAATAACTTTCACCACACACAAAATTAAAATGTACTACAAGACCACTTTGCAACTTGATATATATTGCTACACGATTAGGAAACATTAGAGGATAAATTATTACAAAAAAGATGACACGGGATTTTTTCCATAACTAATTTCCTATCTTCCTTGATTGAGAGATGTTTGATACGTATAAATTTTGATCCCATCATTTTGTGAAAAATATAAATTACTCTATGGTATTATTATAATTCATTTTTTTTATAAATTAGGTGAACATTCATGTACCCATCTTAAGTGGAATGGTACCGGTACCATGATGAGTTGGATACTACGTGGCAATGTGTTAAATGTTAGATTTTTTTTTTAATATTTCTATATTAATCACTCTTTCTTTATATTTGCAAACAAATCCTTCCTACAAATATAATCATAAATATTAATATTATTTAAGAATTTATTTTTTTGGGATAATGCAGCTCGTTTTCTTTTTTTTTTATGAGAGTGGGGTTGATTTTATTTTTTTTGCCTTAAACCTAAACTTTGTTTTTTTTTTGGGATAATGCAGCCTCTTTTTTATTTTTTTTTATTTTATAAGAATGAGGTTATTTTCTTTTTGTTTCTTTATACCTCAATATTTTAGTATATTATATATATCTCAATTTTGGGTATATAGATTTTACCTTTAAACTATGTTTATTATTTAAGCATCAATATAATTGTTATAATGTGTATAATCTTTAGTGTAATATTAATTTTTAGTTATTCATAATATTTTATAGAGTTAGTTAAATTTTTCTTATCTAAAAAATTAGTAAATTTTATTTTCCGTCTTATAAAAAATAAAAAATATTATGATATCATTCATACAAAATTGTTTTAGCTAATGATGAAGCTGTGTATTTTTTAATTATGCATATTTAGAACATTATAAAAAGCTCTTTCATAAATCAAGAGTTCAAAATTTGATTTATAGATCAAGATTTTTCGTTATTTTATCTTGATCTTTTGAATTTACTTTTTTTAAAGTTTTAAAAATAAACTTTGTATATCATTCTAAACATATACCTTCGAGTCTAAATAGTATTTCATAAGAAATATTTTTTTTTGAGTGAGAGTTATTTTAACTAGTTGGAATTGAACTGTTAAATTGTCAAAATTCGAATTTCTTAGTGTTTGTCATTCCAGTTAGTTGAGATTGAATTGAGAAAATTTGATTTCCAATCAATAGAATTAGTGGAGATTAAATCACAATTGTCATTTCAATTAGGTATTAGTCGAAATTTGTCTGATTTGAATTCATAAGTATTTGTCATTTCAATTAAGTGATATTTCAATTAGGTATTCGAAACCCCGACGAGATCAAATAACTTCAGTGTATCTTTTTGACAAAATGAAACTAAGAGTCTAAGATTGAAAACAATGACTTATAATTCAGCTTTAAGATTGGTGGTTATGCCACAAAATCTCAAAAAACTATAAAGACATTCACTAATATTTTTTCTAATGATGCCACCACAATTAGATTTACCAGGATTACTCAAGGAGCTCCCATTAACATTAAACTTATAAATTGTAGGTGAAGATGTTAGAGCTGTCAAAATTGACTAGTCTGTAACGGCCAGCTAGTCAAGCTTGAAAAAATGCAGGGCGTGGGTTTTGAAAATCTAGTCCTATTATAAGGGGTTTTAAGCTCAGCCCTAAAAAATATTTAACATATGAGTTAACTAGTTACAGGTAGCCTGCAATCCGCATAAACTAAACAAAACCCTAAAAATAAACCACATATACTTTTTTACTTAAAAGATTATAATTTGTAACATAAAAAAAAATTGTGTGCGTCAAAAAAAAATTGTGAGAAAGTAAAATATTTGTAAAAAAAATAAAAATAAAACAAAATTTATCACATAATAGAGTTGAATCATTGACTATTCACTAAAACCTCACACAAATTACCACTAAGACAATCTATGAATTCTTTTATGAATTTTGTTTATTATTATTATTATTATTATTAAACAAAAACTAATATGATGGTTAAAGAAAAACTAAGCCATTATTATATAAAAAGGAAAACTAAGCCTAAACCAAGATAAACAATTATAAAATACCCAAATTCATGGGCATCTAAAAACAATTGATCTTCATTTTTAATCCAAAAAAGCAATATCGATCTTTTTCATTTTTCACTCCGCCGCCCAACCTAAAACAAATCTAACTGTATAACAAAATTTTGACCTATAAATCAAATTTTAAACTTTTAATTATTTATGAAAAAAAATTTAAAATGTTCTACACACCGACTTAGGGAACATTTTAAAAAAAGTAAAACCATGAGTTAAAATAATTTTGTAGGAATAAAATCATGATATATTTTATAAGGGAAAATAAATTTAATAATTTTTTAGATAAGAAAAACTTAACCAACACCATAAAACATTATTATCAATCACTAAAAAGTAACAGTGCAATAAAATTTATACACATTTTAAAAATTACTCCCTCCGTCCCATTATATAAGCACTTTCTTACAAAAAGTTTAGTCCCAAAATATAAGCCCCTTTACAATTTAAAGGTACATTTATTACTTTTTTACTTACACATACCCCTAATTATTACTACTAAGTAATAAATGTACCTTTAAATTGTAAAGAGACTTATATTTTGGGATTAGACCTTTTGTAAGAAGGTGCTTATATAATGGGACGGAGGGAGTATATTGATGCTTAAATAATAAATAAATAAACATAATTTAAATGTAAAATCAATATACCAAAAAATTGAAGTATAAGGCAATAAAAAATCTCATTCTTATAAAAACAAAAAAAGCAAAGTTTAGGTCTCGTCAAAAAAAACAACAAAATTTAGCTATAAGGCAAAAAAAAGAAAATCTTATAAATAAAAAAAACGAGGCTATTTCTAAAAAAAATCAAAGTTTCCTTAAATAATACTAATTTATGATTATATTTGTAGGAAGGAGATATTTGCAAATATTAAAAAATAGTGTTTAATATAGAAAATATAAAAAAGAAAATCTAACATTTAATACAGTGCCACATAGTATCCAAATCATCATGGTACCGATATCCTTCCACCTAAGATGGGTACCTAAGAATTCACCTATAAATTAATGTGGTAACGCCTCTTCAATGCTTTATTAGTATTACTCTATGGTAATCAATCTACCCTTTCAAGATTTGAGATATTTACCGCTTAACTCCTCAATTATATTTTAACCGATATAAATTTTTGTAAAAAATACTATTTGATTGAAAGTATATATCATATAGATAATTTGTGTAAAATTTTAGATAAATCCAAAGTCATTTGATATATTGTTGAGACACATAAAGATTAATAGCGTTTGAAAAATCACATAAACTGTTAATTTTTTTTTTGAATAGCAAACCGTTAATTTTGATGTGTCTCAATAACATATTAAATGATTTTGAATTTGTCTGAAATTTTACACAAATAATCTATATAATCAGTAGCGGAGCCAGGAAACTTATAAAACTCGGACAAAACCTTAAACTTAAATATAAATCTCAGTTTTACAAAAGATTTCAGTTTTGAAAAAAAAAAAAACTCAATTTTGTCCTAAATTAATTCTTAAGAAGCTCAGTTTTATTCTAAACTAACCCCTATAAAACACGAAAAAAAATTGCAATGACAAATCTCAGTTTTCAACAAAAATGCTCAATTTTGCCGTAAATTAATTTCTAAAATATCTTTTTTATACCTTCAATTAACCTTTAAAATATCAAAAACATTCTGCCCAACCCGGGAAGTTCCCGGGCTGTTGACCAGACAGTATATCCACCCTTGTATATAATATAAATTTTTAATTCAACAGTGTATTTTATAAAAATTTGTATCAGTTAAAATATTATTTATAAAAATTTGTATCAGTTAAAATATTATTAAGTGGTTGAAGAGTAAATACCCAAATCTCAAAGAGGTAGACCAAATTTTAACTTTTTTTTATAAATTAATGTGGTATCGCCTCTTCAATGCATTATTTAAATTTGTATAACTAATTGTTTTCATAATTCATTACAATTATTCATTCTATGCGTTTTCCATTGTTTATCATGAAAAATTATATATTGCTCATTACCAATATTCTTATGTGAGTTTAGTAGGTTAAATGACACTTCGATATGTCTTATAGGGATTTAACAAAAATTACAATTTTAAGTGTTAAACAGTCTCAGGCTCCCAGCTCCCTCAATTTTAGGATGGTATCAAAATTTCTCTCAAATTTCTCAAAATTTTAGGATGACATTTTTTGTAGTGTAAAACACAAACAAAAAAAAATTTGTAACAACAAATCTCAATTTTTCCTTAAATTAATTTTTAAAATATCTTTTTTAATCTTAAATTAACACTTACAATATCAAAAAAATTCAGCCGAGCCCGGGCTGCTGACCAAACAGTAAATCTGCCCCTGTATATAATATAAATTTTTAATACAATAGTGTATTTTATAAAAATTTAAATCGGTTAAAATATTATTGAGTGGTTGAAGAGTTAATACCCAAATCTCAAAAAAAAGGTAGACCAAATTTTAACTTTTTCTTTTTATAAATTAATGTGGTATCGCCTCTTCAATGCATTATTTGTATAACTAATTGTTTTCATAATTCAGTAAAATTATTCATTCTATTCGTTTTCCCTTGTTTATCATGAAAAATTATATATTGCTCATTACCAATATTCTTATCATGAAAAATTATATATTGCTCATTACCAATATTCTTATGTGAGCTTAGTAGGTTAAATGACACACACCAATGCATTATTTGTATAACTAATTATTTTTATAATTCATCGCAATTATTTATTCTATGTGTTTTTCCTTGTTTATCATGAAAAACTATATATATTGCTCATTACCAATATTCTTATGTCAGTTTTATAGGTTAAATGACACTTCAATATGTCTTACTGGGATTTAACAAAAATTACAATTTTAAGTGTTAAACAGTCCCAACTCCTTTAATTTTAAGATGGTATCAAAATTTCTCTAAGATCTGATGGACTACACCTGTCATTAGGTTTACGCTTTAAGATCACCTATTTATATCTACGCATCAAGTCCAATATTATTGGACATGTGCGCGGATCTGTTATAAAGTCCTACATAAGTTTATAAGTTGAGATAATCATCATCTTACAAATTAATTTTATAAAATAATTGAGTTAGACTCAACTTCAATTCTAAGATTAAAATTGGCTTCTTTGCAACACCAAAGTGCTAAGATATATTTAATTATAGTTAATAAACTACTATAAATATTCCTCTAATAAAAAGGCCATGAAACAATTTTCGATTTATTACATGCAAATTAAAGGAGACAAATATGACCCAAACTCTCGTCAAATTTGTTTATACTTTAATGATATTTCTTTCTATGTTTCTTGTTGTAACATGTAGCAGCATTGAAGAAATTCCAATTTGTAAGTCATTTCTTGACACCATTTTTACTTTTCTTTATATATATCGAATACAAAATATTTTATGACCTATTGGTGATCATCTTTTATTTTTATTTGACATTGAAGTTCATCCATGGCCTTGTGGAGGGCATAAGGATTGTGCAAACAAAGCGTGTCATAAACCTTTAAAACCAAAGTGCGTTGCTACTAATTGTGACTGTGTAAAAGTGTATTATTGGTCTAACTTTTGAAAGAGGTAAAAGCAATTCAAGAGGTATAGATAGAATTGATTATGTTGTGATTGTACAAGGTTTGATTATTCTAATGCAGAATTGATTCTGTCTCCAGATTTGATTCAACTAAAATATGGAATATAAAGTTAAAGTAAGAACTTAATTATTACTCCCCTGTCTTAAAATTTTGGTACTTAATTATTACACGTAAATCAAGAAATAATAAAAATTGATAAGTTAAGTCATTTTTATTCGTACTTTATTTAGAGAGAAAAAATCATTAATTAAATGAATGCTTTAACTTTTATAAGGGAATAAATGATAAACCATTATTAATTTTACTTTGGTTTCCGAAAAGAATCAAAATTCTGGAACAAAATTAAAAAGTTTAAGAACCAAAGTTCTGAAACGGAGTGTAGTAATTAATAAATAAATATATTAACATAAGTATCAATTGGGAATTCTAATAGAGTTTAGAGAATGTTTTTAGATCATTTTCTCATAAGTTGTGTTTATTTTTTTCATAAAGCTAAGAGTAATGCAGATCATGATGAAATAATTTTTTTGGCTAATTTAAATTATTTAAGAACACAAGGGTTAAATTACAAAATGATCATAATTTATTTAAAATATAATTTAAGATGTTTGTTATATTTAAAACTTCA
Organism: Trifolium dubium; assembly: GCA_951804385.1. Lineage (NCBI taxonomy): Eukaryota > Viridiplantae > Streptophyta > Magnoliopsida > Fabales > Fabaceae > Trifolium > Trifolium dubium. The sequence goes on along the minus strand of OX638062.1, from coordinate 7,977,029 downwards.
CATTAAAATTTTGCGTAACTTTAATACTTTTATTTAAAATTTTGCCCGTAGTAGTGTCTAATTAATACATTAAATTAATCATAAATTAAAAAAAATCTTAAATAAAAGTATATCAGAGTTCAAAAAGTTCGTGATAGAAATCAAAATCTTATAAATATACTCCCTCAGTCCTAGAGTATTAGAGAAAAAACTCATCTTTTTTGTTCTAAAATATAAGAGGAAAAATATAAATATTTATTTTTTTAAGAAAAATTTATTCTCTCTCTTACTCTTCCTATATTCAATAACTATTATTCCTTCTGTCCCAAAATAAGTGTCATAGTTGACCAGTTTACGTTTCTCAACGCACAACTTTAGTCGTTCATATATTTAATTATCCCTTTTTAAAAATTATAAAAATTGTATATCTTATAAATATTCATCGAGACAAATCAAACAACATCTTACCTAAAAAATGGTTCTTGCATAAAAATTTACACTCTCTCTTACCTTTCCAAAATTGGTGGATTCAATCAAACGTCGTGGCAATGGTTCTTGCATAAGACAACTAAGGGACCGTGTATGTTGTATGAGTGAGTTTGGAATTCGGGAGACTATATGCTCCGGTGATCTTGTTGTTGTGGTGCTGGAGCAACGGGTGTCTTCAGCCCTGTTGGTGGAGCTGGGTTTGTGTGTGTTTTTGTCTGCTGCAGCTGCTGTTTTAATTTGTTGGTTTCCTGTGTTTGATGTCTTGCTCTATAGGTTTTCTCTCTGTTTGTTATTTTGTCTCCTTGTTATTTATTGAATGGATTTAGGCCTTGTTGTTAGTGTTGTGTTGTACTCCTTGTACTACCCCTTTGCCAATTAACAAAAAAATTTGGGTTAATAGAGTTATACCCTCCTGTAAAATATCTGTTTTTTTTTTTTTTTTTGAGAATTTAATCCTGTAATATTTGATTTTTTGCAATATTTTTTGGACTCAGTCAACATAATATAACCTCCACAAAACAGAACCCCCGCAAAAAAAGCGCCGCAATATATAATTTTGGCGGAAGTTTTAAACCGCCGCAAAATATAATTTTTTGGGTGAATGGAACGGAGGGAGTATAAGATTAGTTGTGAATTACCTATCATATTAGTCGTATAGCATAGATAAATTGGGTGGTAAATTATCTAGCAAATATTTCGTAGCTAATGTGCCTCAAAAATAAAATATATTTTGAAATTTAATTTGTTCATTTTCCATGATTAATCACTTAAATACAATAAAATAAACTATTAAAAGAATCAAGAAGCAAGTGATGCACGTTGCATAAGTCGTGAATAACACTATAACGAATATGAATTTTCTAAAATTCACTGTTTAATTGAAAGTTTATATCATATAGACTATTTATAAAAAAATTTAAAGAAATTGAAAATTATTTGATGTTTTATTGAGACCTATCAAGTTTAACAGTATTCAATAAAAATCAATAAACCGTTTGAGATAACATATCAAATGATTTTTAATTTCTTTAAAAAAAGTTATAAATAATCTATATGATATAAATTTTTAATAAAACGGTGAATTTGCATTCATATTTTATACGCTGCATCGTACACTACTTGACCAACTATTAGACAACCAACATTTTCATTGGGTTATTATTATAAGTCAATTCACCTGATTTAAAAAGAAAAATTAAATATATTTTAATTCCTATAAAATTACTAAAATTTATTTTAATCTCTATAAAAAAAAGTTGCATATTTCGGTGCCACAAAATTTTTATCTATGCGGTTTTAATTCTTACTACTATTTTCCAAATTTTTAAATTATACTTAAACATTTAAATTTTTAAATGATATTTTTTCAAACATGTTTAGATACTATAAAAAGTTTTTTTACCAAAAATTTTAAATAGAAAAGTATTAAATACTCCCTCCGTCCCAAAATGTAAGCAAATTTGACTTTTTAGGCACATTTGACTATTGATGTATTTGGTCCATAATATGAGCTAGATACATCAATAGTCAAATGTACCTAAAAAGTCAAATTTGCTTATATTTTGGGACGGAGGGAGTATGAATTTCATAGAGATCTAAAATATATTTAATTAACTTTGAAAAGAATTTCATAAAATTGAAATATACTAATAAAAAAAAAAATTATTTCCCTCTTTTCACCGGGAAAATGCACTTCTTTTCCTCTATATTGACAAAAACACGAACCAAAAACGCAAACCTTTTTCTCAGTTCTCCGCAATGACGAAACCGCTCTAAGCCATATTCTCTCTGCGATGTTCTCTATCACCGTGAAGTTCTCCTTCTGCAACGAAGCACAAACCTAATTCCTTCTCTCCGACATGACAGACGCGACGAAACCCTACCACCACCACCACCACCTTCTAAGGTTCAGATTTTACAAGGTTAATTTCTGTTTCAATTTTAGTCTTCTTCTCATTCTTCAATGGATTCTAGATCTAACTTCCCTCTTTGTGAATGATGCTGTTACTTCTTTGTTCTGCATTAAAACAATAATTTTTATGATTAGGCTGCATGCATAGTTAAATATTTATATTTGTATACATGTATATATATGATTTGATTTAGCCAAATATTATATCACTTAATTAACAAAGTAAATTCCAAGAAATTTTAAGTAGGATCATAGAAAGACTAAATCATGTAAACCTGCCCCAAGAGTCCATGTTAAGAAGTCTCACATCAATCAATCAGATGTGAGATGACCTGAACATGAGTTTATAAGTAGAGACAATTCTCACCTTATAAACCGGTTTTTTTTTTTTTTGAACAGCAAAATATATATTTATTTATAATACTGAATAGTGGAAAAGTACAAGTGGTACTCTACCAAAATGAGAGAGAAAGTACAGGATCAAACACGATCCAAACCCAAACACAACAAAGATAGCCCCAAACCAAAGAAGGCAAAAGCCATATCACCCCCTACAATGAAGCCACCAAAACTATCTAAGTAAGCAATCATAAGGGTTAACGCAGCATTCATAGAACAAACATGGTGATCGGACGTTTTTTGCAAGTAGCCATTTCCAAGAGACAATTTTGATTCTTTCAACGACATCTTCAATGCTAGAGACTTTATTAGAAAAAAATTTATCATTTCTAGTACGCCAAATCACCCACATTACAACGTGCCATATCAAAAAAATTTATAAACCGGTTTTGTAGGGTTGAGTTAGGCCCAATCCAATTTTTAACATGGTATTAGAGTTTCTCTGAGATCTGTTAGGCCGCCTGCTATCGGGTTTCTGTTCCATTTATATCTATGCAGTAAGCCTAATAGTGTTGGACTTGAGAGGGTGTGTTGATAAGTAGAGGCAATCCTATGGGGCATAAGGTGTAGAACTCTGCCATATGCCAGTAATGTATATAGGATAGTTATGTAGCTCATTTGCATTTAATTTGGCATTCATTTAGAAGTAGGACAGTTATGTATTTAATTTGCAGGAAAATTATCTAATATCTACCAGTTATGTATCTAATTATGTGCGACAGTTAGTAGAAGTTAGTAAATAGAAGTGATGTATTCACACAAAATAAAAAAGCAAAAATAACTTAAAGATTTCATTAAGGCTTCAAATCAATGGTACACTCACATTTCAAACAATACTTTGACATGAGAATGAGATACAACCTGCAACAATATCAACTATAGTTACTACATGAATTCATCCTAAAGTAAACATGATCACATAACCAGTAGGTATATTTCTTTACAGAAACAGTACCTATGGTTTCTGTCATTTAAGTATCTTTGCTTTAAGCTCGACAACAGTCAAATAATTCAACACCCCTGCATAGGAGGTGATATTTTTTACTAGGCTGGTCTCATGATAAAACAATGGAAAGTTCCTGAAACAATATCATATGATTAATTAATGTAAAAATAGAACTACCACAAATTTCAAACAGCATAAATGAATAGGACATAAGACTTATAAATATGCTCGTTCCTAGTTTCATCTCAATTTTTTATTAGTTAACAAAAACAAGTCAAAGTAAAACTAAAAATTGCAGAATCAAATGGCTCAAGGAACTCATGCAGCTTGTGATGGTCTAGGTGGTTAAATGGGAAATCCAGAAGCAGCTTTTTTGGCATGAGGGATAAGCTTCTCACCCTTGCTTTGAGAATAGATGAGGGGTTAATTGATCTCAGCGTTTATCCAATAGAGAACCAACACTATAATCAAATTATTAAATAAAATGAAAAAAGAGGTTTAAATTTATAGAATTATACGGTGTGTGTGTGGTCGATACTATATCACAATCGCTTTAGTGACCAATCAAAATATGGTCTTGGACGGTGGTCAAATTTTTATAAGGTTCACTAGTGGTCCATATTAAAATTTATCCTAAAATTAATTATAGTGCAAAGTGTAAAAACTAGGGAGTTCAATAATATCAGTAAAATTAGTATTATTGGTACAAAATATTAAGATCCCTGCACCATCTCAATTGTTAGTGACACTGAGCAACTCTTCTATGGGCATAACCTCACATCAATTATATTTAGACACATATAAATGAGAAAAATGAAGTCATAAATAATTTATTCACTTCATTAATATTAATAAAGTCTTTTATCTTTTAATTCTTTTTAGTTTGTGATTGTGCCTATATAAGTATGGCTATTAAAAATCAAGAACATCAAGATAAGAAATCATTGGATGTGTTATTTATAAAATAAATTTATCTAGGGTTCATATTTTATTCTCAATTATAAAATATATTTCAAAACTTTTTTTGTTTTTTACTTATTAGTGAATTAGACATGCAAGTTAGCTATATTATTGCCACTTCTTTGTGCAATGATATTCTATATAAATCTATCTATCCCATGAGTTTTGAATCTCCACACTTAAAAAGAAAAGCTTTATCAAAATCTTTGTTATATTGACATAATAAAAATGATGAGCAATTATTTTCTCAAAATGTTTTATGTATTTCAATTTTTATTAATGCTTAGCTTGGTATCCACTTTGGAATTCAAAAATACTACTACTACAATTGAAAGAGTTGAATCAAAGTGCATAGAGAGGGAGAAACAAGCACTCCTGGAATTCAAACAATCCATCAATGACTACTTTAATATGTTGTCTACATGGGAGGACAAGAAGAAAGATGGAGACTGCTGCAAATGGAGAGGAATTGAGTGCAACAACGAAACAGGTCACGTGACGAAACTTGATCTTCACGGTGATGATGAGACACAATTGTTGGAAGATTATGAAATTGATTTCAGTTCATTGGTTGCCTTGGAAAATATGGAATATTTAGATCTTAGCTATAATTATTTTCATAGGAGCTATATCTTAGAACATATAGGCTCACTTACCAAGTTAAGATATCTCAATCTCTTATATTCTGAATTTGATGGGAGGATTCCTTATCAAATTGGAAATCTTTTAGAGCTAGAGTATCTAGATCTAGGTGGGAACAATTTTTATGGAAAAATTCCTTCTCAACTTAGAAATCTCTCACAACTGCAATACCTTAATCTTGAATATACCAATCTTTCTGGAGTTGTCCCTTTTAATGTTGGAGATTTTCCCTTTTTGCATACTCTTAAACTAGATGCCTCTTTACATCTAACAAATAATTTCACCAAGTGGTTGTCTGCAGTCCCTTTGTTAACAAATCTTGTCTTGAGACGACAACGTCTTCTTCCTTTTGAGTACTCATTGCATCACTTGTTGCAAACAATCCGCGGGAAGATTACTCCAAACTTAAGAGAGTTGAGGTTAGTTGGTTTTGGTCTTATGGATAATGATGTTGCAAGTTTGTTTCATTCTCATTCAAACTTTACCACTTCTCCTACCATCCTTGATTTCTCTAACAATATGTTGACATCATCAACTTTTCAATTCTTGTCAAATCTTAGTTTTCTTAATCTTCAAGAGCTTAACCTTTCTCAAAACAATATTGTTTTATCATCTCATCTCTATCCAAATATGCCTTCTCTTGTCATCCTTGACCTCTCACACAATAATCTAACATCATCACAATTTATAGGTAACCTCAACTTTAGCTCCAAATTGCAAGAGCTTTATCTAACAAATTGCAACCTTATAGATAAAAGTTTTCTTGTGTCATCTTCTTCCACTTTGAAGTACTCTTCATCATCTTCACTTCTCATCCTTGATCTCTCCTCAAATTTGTTGAGATCATCCTCAAAAGTATTTTTCTGGATTTCTAACTTTACCACTAATCTTCATATCCTTGACCTTCATGGTAACTTGTTAGAAGGTCGCATGCTCGATGATGGATTTGGGAAAATAATGAAATCTCTTGAATACATTGACCTTTCTGATAATCATCTACAAGGAGAGATCCCATCTTTCTTTGGGAATATATGTACATTAAAACAATTAATCCTCTCACATAACAACTTTAGTGGTGAACTTTCTAAGTTCATTCAAACTTCTTCATGGTGCAACAAACACATATTGTGGAAATTGGATTTATCTTATAATAGAATAACTGGAGTTCTACCTAAAAGCATTGGCATGCTATCTGAGTTGAAGATTTTGAAGTTGGCTGGGAATTCTTTGGAAGGTTATATCGTTGAATCACATCTCACAAATTTTTCCAAGTTAAGATCATTATCCTTATCATACAACTCACTACTGTCCCTAACATTTCCTCATAGTTGGATTCCTCCTTTCCAATTAATATCTTTGATATTGGCATCTTGTCATTTGGGTTCAAGCTTTCCTAGTTGGCTACAAAATCAAAGATACATACGCTTTCTTGATATTTCTGATGCGGGGATTAATGACTATGTACTGGAATGAATATGTCTCACAACAATTTGATAGGTACAATTCCAAATTTTTCATTCAAGCTTCCTCAAAATCGAGCAATAATTTTGAATTCAAATCAATTTGAAGGTGAAGTTCCGTCTTTTTTGCGACAAGCTTCACATCTCATTCTCTCTGAAAATAAATTTTCAAATTTGTTTTCATTTTTATGTGACAAAAGCCCACCGTCCACATTGGCTACTTTAGATTTATCAAACAATCAAATAAAGGGACAACTTCCAGATTGTTGGAATTCTGTAAACACATTATTGTTTCTTGATTTGTCAAACAATAAACTTTCGGGGAAGATTCCACATTCCATGGGAACACTTGCTGAATTGGAAGCTCTAGTTTTAAGAAATAATAGTTTGAATGGTGAACTACCTTCCTCTTTGAAGAATTGCAGCAATTTATTGTTGTTGGACGTGGGTGAAAATTTGTTGTCCGGCTCAATTCCATCATGGATAGGAGAAAACATGCAACAATTGATAATCTTGAGCATGAATGGGAATCACTTTTTCGGAAACATCCCTATCCACCTTTGTTATTTAAGGCAGATTCAACTTTTGGATCTTTCAAGAAATAACTTATCAGAAGGAATTCCAACATGCTTAAACAATCTTACTGCATTGTCTGAAAAGAGCATCAATACTAGTGAAACTGAAAGTCAAATATATTCAAGTAGAGCGCTCTATTCTTTCAATTTTGATATTAGTTTCAATGGTTATGTGTTTAACATAAGTGTAGTTTGGAAAGGTATGGAACGTGGGTTCAAGCATCCAGAGACGCTTCTTAAGAGCGTCGATCTTTCAAGTAATAACTTAAAAGGTGAAATACCAAAAGAGATTGGATATTTGGTTGGATTAGTCTCTTTGAATTTATCAAGAAACAATTTGAGTGGAGAAATCCCATATGAAATTGGAAATTTAGTTTCACTTGATGTCCTTGACTTGTCAAGAAACCATTTCTCTGGAAAAATTCCGTCTACTCTTTCCCAAATTGACCGTCTTGAGGTGTTAGACTTGTCAAACAACTCTCTTGTTGGAAGAATCCCTACCGGAAGACAACTCCAAACTTTAGATCCATCAGGTTTTGAAGGAAATCTCGATCTTTGCGGTGTACCACTAGAAAAAACTTGTCCTGAAGATGTGACGAAAATAGTAAAGCCTAATCAAGGATCATATGACAATTCAGTTTTCCATGAAGGATTTTACATGAGTTTGGGGCTAGGCTATTTCACAGGTTTTTGGGGCTTAATAGGACCAATACTACTTCGGCGACCTTGGAGAATCGTATACCTAAGATTCTTGAACAAATTGATAGACTACATATATGTATTCGTTGTTGTCAATGTCGCAAAGTTTCAAAGATGGCTCTAAGGCTAGCAGGTACCTTACATAATGCTAATGAAATCTTATTTGAAGTTTACTAACATTTTTTTGGTTGAAACTAATTACATACTAATAACATTCTCATTACCCTAATTTGTTTCTCCATCACCATTAATGTTTGTAGTACACTTTAAATTTTGCAGATTACTACGCCCTAGTAGTATCAAGCATTGGGAATTGGTGGAAGGGAAAATATGCTTGTTGTATTTCAGTTCAAAAACAAGATCTTACAGTAATGACAACGAAATCATTGTTCCACAAAGTTTGTTCATTTTACTGTTTTTTTTTGTCAGTAGTCTAGTGGTTATAATTTTACCGTGAATAAAAGGGCAATGTAGGTTTGAACTAGCGAGCTAAACTCACTGAGGAATGTTTTATTGTTTTCTATAGTATCAATGTAATATGTTTGTTTGAAGTATTAATACTATGTTAAATTTTAATGATGTCTGGATATATCAAGCTTTCTACCGTAATTATTTTAGATGTTGTCTCCTTTCAAAACTATTTACTCTCTCTACTCCTTTTTATATAAAATATTTAACATTTTAGATTTATAGAATAATTGATGTATTTGATCTATATTATAAATTAAATATATTATTTATTCAATAAATTTAACAAATAAGTTGTTTTTTATACAAAGGATCGAAGAGGATATTAAATAAGATTAAATTATTAAAAGTACGAGGCTAAATTTTCTAAAGCCTACACCTTATTGAATCCAATTATAAATTTTATGACAATAATACCCTTAGTATATTTTTGCCTAACTTTTCAGAATTATCATAGGAAAATTTAACAAGAAAATTCAGAATTATCATATAATATAAATGTCTTAAGCTAATAATTAACTTTAATCTAACCTTCTATCATATCATATTAGAAATCTGCCCGTTTGGTGCGCCGGATAGATAGAGACAAGATATGATAAGAAGTTGAATAATAATACGATATGATAGTGACAAGATTAGCACATATCATGTCATGTGTTTGGCGCACACATGATAAGAAAAATAAAAAACAGTAATTGGATAACCTAGCCGAAAATAAGGATTAAAATACTAACAAAGAGTAATTGGATAGGCTTAATGATAAGTTAAATTTATCCTTTTCTATTGGTGCACCAAACAACGGATTAAAACAAGATTGAAAAACTTTAACATATCTTGTTTCCATAACATGCGCACCAAACAGACCCTAAACGGACACCCAAAGTCCATCAGCATTTAGATAAAATTTATTGTTTTTATTGTTATGCTTACTAAATATAATGATAATATGTATACTCTAAAATTCTATTTACAAAATATTGATTTATAAATAATATTTAACTTAGTAAAAATAATATTAAAATAGTACATTAATTAGAATATTACATCATAATATCATAACTCCACAAATACAAACATAACAATTCCTATCGTAGACTTCAATTCGTGATGTGATTGATATGCATAATTTCTACCTTGCAAAGCAAGTTAGAAAATTGGGTATCATAGCAAATACGGATAACAACAAACTTTAACAAGACAATTCATGATGAGGACTTCAAGTCTTTACATCAATTTCATATTCACTTTAATGTGATTAGAGTTTACCCCACTTGTGAGATTATGGACTAGGAATTGTTGGACAAGCGACTTTCAAAACCGCTTCATACAATATGACAAAGAATGAAAAAATGTATTTTGAAAATCAATATTTTTTATATTATTTATTTTTGACATTTTTTACTTTCTCGCATCAGAGATTGTAATTCTTCTGAATAGATTTCAAAAATTAATGCATAATACAAACACAAACACAACAATTCCTATCGTAGACTTCAATTTGTGATGTGATTGAAATGCATAATTTCTACCTTCCAAAGCAAGTTAGAAAATTGGGTATCATAGAAAATATGAATGCAACTCTTCTAACAAACTTTAACAAGACGACTTCAAGTCTTTACATCAATTTCATATTCACTTTGATGCGACTAGAGTTTACCCCACTTGTGAGATTATATATGGACTAGGAATTGTTGGACAAGTGGCTTTCTAAACCGCTATATATAAAGTGACAAAAAATGAAAAGCGTATTCTGACAATCAACATTTTTTTATATTATTTATTTTTGACATTTTCTAGTTTCCCGTATCAGAGACCGTAATTCTTCTGAATAGAGTTCAAAAATTCATACATAATAATATAATGTTGTGTTTCCTAAATGTAAATGTGGTTTTTAAAAGAATTAGTTTTGCAATTCAGAAAAGGATAGAGCGGCAGCTTGTTGTTTGTTTACCTTTTTTTTATATGTAATTATCTTAATAAAAATAAAATAAAAACTTGCAAAGAAGTTAGAAACTTAGGCTTGTTTGAAAGAATTTTCAATAACTTTATCAGTTTTTAAAAATTGAAAAAGGAAAAAATAATTTTCACAAGGATTAGGCAATGAGGTGCAGCACCGTGCATAAATAATAAAAATTGTTTAGTGCACCCCCTAAATTTCTAGCGCACACCCCTCATATTGCTTAGTGTACCCCCAAATTTCTAACGCACCCCTCAAATTGGGGGGTGCGCTAGATATTTGAGAAGTGCACTAAGCAATTTGGTTGAGAGTACATTAGGAATTTGGAGGGTGCACTAAGCAATATGGAGTATTTATGCACGCTGCATAAGCATAGTTTATGCACCATAACTTGTGTCGTTTAAGTGTTAGATATCTAAGTTCTTATGAATATGGAATTGTATAATGATTTGACAAAAAAAAAAAGAATTGTATAATGATTATAGGATAAGACTATAGCAACTCTATACATACGATCTGGCAGGCTAAATGGTTGTCATTATATATGTAGAATTTGTAAGTCAAAAAAATATATATATGTAAAATATGTGTCCACTAACTATTTAAATTGCTTTTCTATTTTCTATATTGAATCTAAATCAATTAAACAAATAGATTAATCATTTTTAGTTTGATGTTTGATTGAATTAAATTTTTAGATCATTTTTGAACATATTTTCACAATTCTATGCACTTGGCCAACAAAACCAACATGAGAAAAGAACAACTTGCACATTCATCTTTGCTTTATCAACAAATCTATGGCCCTTTGCAGAGATGAAAGAATTGTATTTTTCTCATATCCCTTTAGTCCTGTAACCTATTACATTAGCTGTGTAGTAGTGAAGCACACACCCAAGAATAAGAAGACACCAAGTAAATGGATAATATTGAAAAAATATGATAATTGAATAATACAGTTATTGACCAACACAAAGTAAACGCTATCATAAGTTAAACATCAAGTTCATACTTAATTTAGCAATAATAATACACAAACAAAAACCTCCATTTGTTAGATTCACTAAAATGAAATTGCTATGTAATCTCTGCCTGATAATAATTTGTGCATCTCAAGGGATCTAATAAGGAATGTAGACATAGGGAGCAAAATGAAATTACGCATTTGTATAGTTATGACCAACGAACATTCGAGCTCACATAAATATCATGTTTAAAGGACCATCCACATTTCTTATGAGCATAAATCCTAACTGGGCTATGTGAGTCACCTCTTACCACGAGATCCATGTCCACCTCTAGGACCAGGTCCACTACTTCTTGGGCCACCTCCACTTCTTGGGCCTGGATACCGAGAAAACTGAAGCCGCAAATGACTAGACTCAGGATTGATTTCATCGACTTTATAGCCTGTGACAGAACCACAAAGTTACCAAATGACGAGTAAGTATCTCAAAATATCACTAAGCATCGAGTTCATCAATAAATTTTATGAATGAATATGATAATAATGGGAGCACAGTTCAGGACAATAAACATATCATGTTTGTAAGCATGAGCTTTGCATTCTAGATGAACAGTTAGTGAATCATCCTTAATTTTCTGTTCTTGTCTAGTCATCTAAATTTCAGTTTACTATTATTGAGTAACAAATTTGTTTGCAACAAGAATAAAAGGATTATCTGTTTATCATATAATTTGAATTGAATTCAAACCCACTGCTAACGAGGGGGTTACAAACTAGTACTTTAAGTTCCTTTCACTATCATTCTATGGGTGATTTAATGGAAAATTGATATTTCTGGATATCAATGATAGTAACCACAATAATATTTCATCCTAATTATTGGTAGAGAAAGAGAAAACTAAAATGAAAATAAACTATATATGACATGTAATAATGTGACCCAAAATACTGCTGCTGACCAATATTTATACTAATCAGTAAGTTAGTATCCTTTTCATTAACTAGAGTCTAGAAACAGTTAGTTTGGTTTGCATCAGTTAAGGATACTGTATCTGTTTCCTTTGAGTCGGGTTAGTATCATTATCATGTTATTTAAATCAAAACTGAGTTTCTTTCTATCAACAGGTAACTATAGAAATGATACCTTGTAAGGCACTCAAAGCAGTTGCTGCACAAGCTGGATTTGCGAAGTCCACAAAACAAAGGATCAGAGGATCTCCACGCTGCAAGAAACAGGCATTTCAGCATAAAGAGGCATTTTAGCTATCAAAATAAGCAGACATCTGTTACATACGATACACTTACATGCTTGGCCTCTTTGCTTACAAGTCTCACTTCTCTATATCCCACAAAAGGGCGGAAAATATCTAAGATGGTGTTAAGAAATTTATATATATTTAATTAAATTAAAATAAAATAAATAAAGCTCAAGTCAAGAGTCATAGATGAAATCAAAATGATAAAATTCCGAAGTATTGCATCATAAACAAAGGATACGAGCCACTTCCCTTCTGGTACAATCAGAAGGTAGACCTTCAATATATAAAGTAGGGGAAGCGTCTGGGGGTAGAAGTGCCGTCTCAGGTCCAGGCCTGGAAACTGGATCCATTGGTGGCTGAAAACCATAATTAATACCTCGTCCATTTGGTGCCAGATCAGGACCACCACCCCCATGACGCCCCATCATGACAGCAGGATCACCTAGTGAATGGTTCGGTAATCCACCAACACCCCTTTGCAATCCAAGACCACCAATTGTACTGGCTTCCCCAGGAGGAAATGAAGCAAGGTTCTTCAAAACCAAACAAGATGCATATTTCAGCTAACAATCAGTGAAAATGCTACAAAAATAGATAGTAATATAATTTAGCAAACATAAAAGGATGAAATGTTACCCCACTCTGAAGGTAGCGATCATAAGCAGATCCAATTGATTGTGTGTCCTTTACTATTGGGTGACCTGGGTGACCAGAACGGTCCTCTTCGCGAGCAAGATAATTATGCATCTCATTGCCTGTAGGCACACCAGAAGTTGGCATTTCTGTAATGTAAAAGATGGAAATAACCATTATCATCTCTAGCATTTGCATTGAAGCTGGATAACAATATAGAGAAAGGATCTCCACATTCTATAACAGTATATATCATTCATACTCATACACTTCTAAACATCAAATATAATAGAACACTGCTATATTCATGGCAGTTACTTCAAACCCCATAATCCAACTTATTAATCACAATTTATCAACTATGGGTCCACATGCATTCTATGTCCGCGCATTATGGCAGTTTTCACATAGAAATTTTTTCTCATTCTAGGAATGTGATCTCAATTCCCAAGACAGCAAGCAGATTAAACAAACATAAATTGTCAATCTTAAACAATTATTCTCTTATTAAATGTATGCCAGCCTAGGTACTATAAACCCTTTTCTTCCACCCAAAATTCATAAAATGCTCAAGATTAAATAAAATGGCATCGGCAGCTGAGATACCCGTGCTTTAGAACAGACAAAAACAAAACATATCTGATACTATCAGAGCAGGCATGTTTCATGAAATGGAGAGTGGATTTAGATTATTGTAGGCTTAAATCAATATCTAAAGCTAATATTTTGTAGGCTCTGTTATCATGAATAAGAACCGTGAGAATCAACTGAGCTAACCATGAAAATCATGGTCTCGACAATAGAAGCATTTCATCAGGTGCTACAACAATGGAATGTGGCATGAAGATAGAAATCTTATTTGGTATTGGTAATGATTGCAAGTGGTTTTTTCTTGTTCCTATACATATGTTCAATAAGAACAAAACCAATGTAAGCCATTCATTGAAGAACTGGATTGTTGTCCTATATCTCAAGATAGGATAAGAATTCTATTAAGGAAGATTCTTTAAAGGTTTTATAATTCTTTCTTCAAGAATAGTTGGAAATTTAAATAAGGCAAAGGAAAACCTCACCATTGTGAAGTTGAGATGAATACATTGAGGAAACCATGAGATAAGTAGGAATTCTATCTTCATCACTTTAGTGCCCAGGTATAGGCCTTTAAATGTAAAAAAGATAGACACATAAACCTAATTGCTAGCATTTACAAGCACATTACCAGGTACCTTTCTTTGCATACTTTGTATTAAAATATTATTTAGTCCATAAACGAAGTGGCAAGCACCACCTGAAACCCACACACAACTGCAAGGTCCCAAGCCAACACTGTCAGATAAGCAAGGTCTTACCGACGAGTGAAAATGTACTTATGTAATAATGGTTATCTTATGATACATATTTAGTTATACTGTACAAATAGTGATTATTTATGACAAGAAAATAATTAACCAAATCAAAATATATCAGTTCACAATTAACAGAGAAGCATATGATTAAAGGGTTGATGTATTTCAACAAAGCCCATCAAATAAGTTTCAAAAGCACCCAACCCAACTTGGTTGACGAGTTTTGGGGGAAAAAAGACTTTGGAAGAGATGAATGAAGAATCATCCAGAGAGTATCATGCCGACCACAGAAGGAAGACTTCAGAAGAGGTGGAACAGTGACCAGCAAAGAATAAGAACAGAGAGAATCAAAATGCTCGCAGCATAGGAGGCAGAGAGAGAGAACACATTATATATGCTCACAGGTTGTTGCAGCATAGAAATTAGAAAAAGATCAAAGAACAGTGGCACATGGCCGAGCAACAGCAAGAATGGGTCTAACTCAGATAGGTTCAGAGTTCAGACTCAAATACTATCACAGCAGTCGGAGTCATAAGATGCTTGCAGCAATCGTAAATTGAACTCAATAACCTCTTAAAGTCAAACTCAGTTACACATAACCCTGATTGCAAACTCAACATCCCACAAAAGATTGTTTAAGTATAGGAAAATCATAAATCGTGAGATCGTAACACAGATAGAAAGATCCCACCAAATAGACAATTATATTTAATTATTTGTATATCATAATTAAAGCGCGTGAGAATTTTGAAGAAATAAGTAAGAGAAAAATAAAATAAAGAAAGAAAGAATTAAAAGATAACATGATTAAATGGAAAGTTAAAAATTAAAAAAGAACAAAAGATTTTTTTTTAAACGTAATATTTTTAAAAAATAAGTATTTAAAAAACAAAAGAAAGCAACTTGAAGGCTGCATTGGAACTTATTTTTAGGGTTTTACAATTGGGCCTTAGTTTCCGGATCGGGTCACATGACCAAACCCTTTTTTGTGAACCGGGTTACTGTACCTGCCACTCACTTTTAGGGTTTTCGAAAAAATGCGGTGGTCCTGTTGATTACATTACACTGGTAAGATCAGCAATTGTTTCGTTCCTATACAATTGCATCAATTTCTGATTCTGTTTGTCATCGAGATCTTTTGTAATCTGACAGATAGTAAGACTTTACTAACATACATGCAGAATCACGGTTTTAACTACTATGATGAGGATAATAAGATATAACACAACAACATTAAAACCCTAACATTGAAAATTGAAGTAATCAGCTTCCTTAATTTAAGCTTATAAAATAGTTGTCCAAAGCATCCAATTATCCCAAATGTCATTGGTGTTAGTGACAGCTAAATCCATCCAAAAAAAGAGGATCAGCAATCACCTTAGAACATTTTAGGGTGAAAACAGGGTAATATTTCTTTTTTTTTCCCTCTAAACCCCTCAATCCAAACAAGAAGTAAAGCAAAATTTAATCAAAAAGTGAACAAAAATAAGAATTTTGATTCAAAACAAAAACAATGTGCGGCGTCAACTTGTTTGGGAAATGTCAACCATTTATTTGCATTAAAAACAACTACAATCAAGATGGAAGAGAAAGATAACGAATTGCACAAACGAACAACAAAAGAACTAATATTCATGCATAGAAGAAAAGGGGAAACGAACCAGTGTCGTAACGTGGTCGTTTGGGCAGAAGTGCCGTCTTCTGCTTCCTTGAAATGTCTTCCATGGGGAGAAGAAAGGGGAAAGAAAAACCCTAATTTGGGGATTTGGAATCGAAAAAACAGAAGAAACACAAGGTAGGTGGGGATGACTGATGGTGGTTGGCTGTTACTAATACTAACTCACGAATTTCTACCCCACTTGAGTTGGTCTAGTGGTGTTGGCTTGGGTCCTTGGAGTGTGCTCCTCACAAGGTCTCAGGTTCGATTCCCACTGGTGCCAATTTCAGTGGGCGAGTCCATACAGAGCAAAAACTCTGGCTTTAAATGGGGTCCCCGCAAGTGGGCGGTGGGATTGATCCTCTCGGATTAGTCGGTCCTTAGGCCGGATACCGAGCTTTCAAAAAAAAAAAAACTCACGAATTTCTGCTAACACAACTTCGATTGGAATTGGAAAAAAATAAAATCCAACCATTTATAACTAAAATATGTTATTCATGATGGGGATATTTTTTAAGTCTTGTGAGACTTATATTTTTCTTCTCGACTCTTTTATTTTTTGGTCAGTAGATGAAGTGGCAAGTACCACTGAAACTCACATGCACACGCGAGGTCCCGGATTCTAACTTACGTGAATTTTGCCCATTTTATTATTCTATCATTTCACCACCTTAAAATTGTAGGGTAGGACATTTACGCGTCTGAATTTTCAAATTAGCAAAAAAAAACCTGATTTTGAATTTTGTCGACCAACATGGTCGTTCTCGTTCTTCTAATTAGTATCTAACTTACTTAAAAGTTAATATTTGAATTATATCACTTACTAGTAAATTAATCTCCGAACTATATCACATATTAGCAAATTAGTCTCTAGGTTATATATCACTTAATGTCAAACTAGTCAATACATGTTAATAGAAGGACCGAGTTAAAAAATTAAGATCATACATGCAGAACCACGGTTTTAAATTTTAACTACCACGCCACGACCAAGATAATACGATCTAACACAACATCGTTAAACCCCTAACATTCAAAGATGAAGTAATTAACTTCCATAATTTAAGCTTATCAATAAAACAGTTCTACAAACATTGCATCTCAACTAGTCTCAAACAAAAGCATCACAATTTCACAAAAATCATTGCACCAAAAATCAGAATTCCAAAATCATTGCTACACAAAATGTCAAACAACTAAATTGAAAAAACCCCAAAAAAATGAGGATCATCAATCTCCTATATAAACCCCTCAATCAAAAACCAAAATTGAAAAAACCCAATAACAACAAAATCAAGATATGATGAATTTCACGAAATTGATTGAGAAGGAAGAGGTAAACGAACCGTAATCGGAACGAGGTCGTTTATGGAGGCCGGAATGAGGGAGAAGCGTTTGTTGCCGGTTCCAGAAGCCATCTGCCATGGCGAGAAGAAACCCTAATTTGGGAATTGGGAAACGGAAGAAACCCTAATTTGGTGGGGGGGATGGTGGTGAGTGATGGTGGTTGGTGTTTGGCTGTTACTGATGATGCTTATGCTTATTACTCACTCACTACTTTCTACTGTGAAAAAATTCAACTTCGATCGAAATTGGGAAAAGATTGAGTAATCAAATCAGTTAGTATTCAACCGTGTTGAATTTGTATTCGTATCTGATGTAATCTATCGTAATTTTTTTTTTTTTTTATTTCGAAAAAAAAAAACTTTGTTTGAATATCAAGTTTCAAATATATAATATCACCTCCCCAATACTCTAAAATATATTTCCGAATTTATTAATATTTTTGATATAATAATATTTTTCTTTTATTATTGTGAAGAGTATATTCCATATGTTTTATTTATTTGTCGTGTTAGAAAAATAAATTATTTTTAATTATTTGTCGTTTTGTCAATTTAAATTATATTTTGCCTATTATATCATTCTTAAGGGTGTGTTTGGATTGATGGAATGTGGTGGGATGGAATGGAATATGTTTGAAAATTTCTTCCCACACCCCAAAAAAACCTAGTTACACCCAAATTTTAATAAAATTTTATCATAATACCAAAATTGCCCTTTTTTAAACCTCTTTTTTTTCTTTTCTCTAATTCTATTTCTATATTTCTTCTTCCATAGTTTTTCTTTCAAACCACATAATCCTTATCAAAGCTTTGAAGATTGAATTTGACGAACTTCGATTAAGATTTTATTCCATAGATTAGTAAAAATTTATGTAAATCACATAAGATTCTCTGTTGTTTAATACAATTTTCAATTTTATAAACTAACAATTTAGGTATACTTAAATCGATAATCCGCAAACTGAGTTTACATATGGTACGCAAACTGAGTTTACATAGGATACGCAAACTGAGTTTACATACGATACAAAAATTATTTTTTTAAATCGATAATCCGCAAACTGAGTTTACATATGGTACGCAAATTGAGTTTACATATGATACGCAAACTGAGTTTACATATGATATGCAAACTGAGTTTACATATGGTACGCAAACTGAGTTTACATAGGATACGCAAACTGAGTTTACATATGATACAAAAATTATTTTAAGGGTATTATAGTCATTTTGGGGTGTAACTTAGATTAATTGGGGTGTGGGAAGAAATTTTCACTATGTTTATGTTACATTGTTTGATTTTGTAAATAATGAATGGGATGGGATGGTATGGTATGTGATGGAACTCATTCCATCCAATACCATTTATTCTTTTAATTTTCCATTACGCCTAATTTGGAGTGTGTGTGCAATAGAATGGAATAAATTAATAACATAAATACAATTTTATCCCTATTTATTTTATTCTTTTTTTTCTAAAAAAGGCAAATAAAATAAAATTGTTATGAAACTTTATTTCTTCTCTCTCCTTCGTCTTATCTTCTTCTGTAACCAATTTTTTTTTGTACAAACCAATTTATATTAGTGTATCTTCCTCCCTAATCTTCTCTTCTTCTACAACCATTTTTTTTTGTACAAACCAATTTTATTATTCTTATTTTCTTTTACTAAAATTTTATTATTCTTGTTATTGTTATTATATTAGTGTATAAAAAAAAATTTACATCATATATATTCTTCTTCTCTTCGTTTTTTATTAAATTAGTACTACTATTTAGTCTGACAATATATACTACAATAGTATTATTTTAATATATGATAATACATTTTTTTTACCAATAAAATAGTGTTTTTTTGTAGAATAAGATATTGGCTTTGGCTACTTGTCAATCTTTTATAATTGGTTGAATTGAGTAGAAAATGTATGATATCAAGATTTTATAAATAAATGGTATAATTGGAATAAAAAAGTTATAACTCATTCCATTCTGTTCACTTTCCAAACAAACAATGGCTGCTATATAATGTTTCATTGATCACATTGATTGAGAATTTATTATTGATTTTTGAGGGCAAAATTTCTTCAATGTAAATAAAATTAATGAAGATGATATCACTAGATGCCAGGGATGAAATATGAAGTATATTAGCAAGTATACGTATGAGGAAGGAAGTAAATTGGGTTTTGAAGTTTCTTATGAGTTTTATTTGTAGCATAGACCATATATTTATACAGTGAAAAGTCTCAAAAAGATATAAATGATAGTTTTTTTTTTTCGGTACATATTTAAGTGATAGTATTATTTGTAAGAACAAAGATAATACATATCCTTAATAAAGTAAACTAAAAAGATAATTCTTATCTTTATTGGATAGAAATCAAATTTGATAATTATGGTTACCTTAGATCAAATTTGATAATTCTTATCTTGATAATTTTTTTTAAGCAAAGATAACTTAATCTTTTTTTTTTGTTTAGTTCAAACAAAAATCTTAAATATGTAGGAGTATTTTTTTTTGTTACTAAAAAGAAATCTTAAATATGCCTTTTGTTTTTGTTTAATTATAAGTATAAACTAATACTATAAAAAATAGATGTATTTAACCTGATATCTTTTTTTTTTCTATTTAAAATTTGAAGATAATCAAACCTAATACATCGAGGAGGAAGATGACACTCCTAAGTCTCAAGTCAATACTACCAAATCAATCAAAGTGAGTTGATAGTCAATAACGATTAGAATATAGCATATAACTGGAAAAAAAAACTACGTGTAGATTACACAATAAACAAAATAGATTTTTTTTAGACAATAAAAAAATAGATATAGATATATAAAGACTAAAACAATAGATAAGAGAAAAAGAAATTAAGAACATATCAAAACTAAATCTTTTTATTTTGATTAACGAGGAAAAAAATCTAAAATATATATATTTTTCATCCGTATAAAAATTAGTAAAAGAGAATTAAAATATGAGATAGATAAATAAAAAAAATTAGTTTAACAAAACAAAGAAGTGAATTTAGAGGGTGTGATTGAACTGTTGAGGCTCATCATTCCTTAATCACGAGTCGAGAGTTCAATTCTTGCCTTGACTATGGAGAAAGTTTAAATTTCAATGCCAATTGTCTCATCCTATGAGGTGACTCCAATCACTGCATTCAGCCGTGAAAATTCTAATCTCCGATAAAAAGAACAAAGCAGTTAAAACTCTTGTGTGTTTCATTTTACCAAAAATATATTTTTTATTTTTTTCTTCTTCTCTTCGAATGACTAAATCTCTCAAGTGGTCAAATGAGCAAAACAAATTCCATAAATTATACATTCACTCTACACACCATTAAAAGAATTTAATTTTACTCCTTTTTATCCTTTCATCTTTTATATTCTTCTTTTTTAAATTTAGATTGGATGCAATCGGCATTCCCAGTTTGCGTATACACAGTGAGATCTAAACCGTTTGATCGAGATCATACGATCTATATTTAAAGATTAAAAATTTTATGTTCAAAATATAAAAATTGTAATTAAGTTTAAACGTTTAATTTTAATCCAACGACAATGATGCACTAATTGCGTCATAGTTAATCGACCTAATCTATTTCCTTTTTTTAACTCTAAGTTTCAACCTTTTCACATTTAAATCTAAAAGTTCTCCGATTTAAAAATATTTACAGAAAATGGAATTAAAGATTCTCAATTTGAATAATATTAAATGAAAACATAGAAAATAATTTTCAGGTTAGAATTTTTCGAATGAGGATTTCATATGAAATAAGAGAAAATAAGATGTACACGAACAAAGAAAAATATTTTTAGACTCATACATAAGCAACTATGTATTCCGTCAAATCACTCTACTACATCCCACTTTATTCAAGTAATGTTTCACATTTATGCATATCTATTTTTGGCCAAGTCTATGGTGAAATATCTCGTTAAGTCTTTCACTATGCACAAGTCGTGAATATATTATAATGAATACAAATTTTACAAAACATGTCTTTGGATACTAAGTTTATATCATTTATATATAGATCATCCTTGTTAATTAAATTTTACAAAAATCTGAAATTATTTGAAACGTTATTGAGATCGATCAAAATTAACAGTATTCATTAAAAACACATGAATCGTTTATCTTGACGAGTCTCAATAACTTATCAAATGATTTTAGATTTGTTAAAATTTAACACGAATATTTGATATAAACTTTTAATCCAACAGTAAATTTTTAAAATTTATATTCACTATAGTGTTAAAGTGGTACACCGTGGAAGCTAAGACTTGTCCAAATTTACCACATCAGACTAAATCATACCATAATTTTAATCTATTGTTTTCAAGCAACAACCTTTCTACGTGATGATTTGAGCATCAGTAGGGGCCAACACATAGTGATTCAACATATATAGTAGTGATTCAAAATTAAAAAAGTATATCAAATTTTAAAATCATCCTAAAATTCCAACATACAGGATTCAAGATAGTTTGTAATACTAAAATAAACTCAATTAAAATAAGATAAATAACATACAATCTGATGCTATTAATTAAGAAAAAGCACTATAATATTAAAACTACTTTAGAGATTGTTTTTTGGTATTAAACCTACGAATTTCTAGCAGCGAAGCGTTTATATCAGTCGTTTTGTATCCAAATCGAGTGAGCAAAACATCATTCATGCCATTTGACAATTGAGGATAACTGGACGAGAGAAAGGTGATCGACGAGTAATGCATCTTCTAAGATATTGCAAAATACAATCTTTGTGAAAATTGTGCAAGCCGTCAGTTTTAACAAACTTTGAATTATTAGAGAACTCTTCCAAACAAATTGCACATTGTTTTGTAGAAAAACGAGAATCTTGACCTTTTTCAGCTTTCTCCAACAAATCCACAATATATTTGGATGCAAAACATACATGTGGGTGATTTTCTTGATTCATAAATCTATGATCTTGAATATTCCAATTAATACTCTCACCGGAAAAAACCATAACATCCATCTCGCAAGAATCATTTGAAGACAATTGCCTAGCACATTCACCAATATGAGGCAAAATTTCATTCAATATTGAACGATAAATAGGTATGGTTGCGAAGTAGCCATATAAGGGATTATTTTTGCCCTTTTTTAAGATTGTGCTTTTGTCACACTTGCACAATATGTTACTAGGAACCAACAATGTTTCATTGATCACATTGATTGAGAATTTATCATTGATTTTTGAGGGCAAAATTTCTTCAATGTAAATAAAATTAATGAAGATGATATCACTGGATGCCATGGATGAAATATGAAGTATATTAGCAAGTATACGTATGAGGAAGGAAGTAAATTGGGTTTTGAAGTTTCTTATGAGTTTTATTTGTGGCACAGACCATATATTTATAGATGAAAAGTCTCAAAAAGATATAAATGATAGTTTTTTTTTTTCGGTACATATTTAAGTGATAGTATTATTTGTAAGAACAAAGATAATACATATCCTTAATAAAGTAAACTAAAAAGATAATTCTTATCTTTATTGGATAGAAATCAAATTTGATAATTATGGTTACCTTAGATCAAATTTGATAATTCTTATCTGGATAATTTTTTTTAAGCAAAGATAACTTAATCTTTATTTTTGTTTTGTTCAAACAAAAATCTTAAATATGTAGGAGTATTTTTTTTTTTGTTACTAAAAAGAAATCTTAAATATGCCTTTTGTTTTTGTTTAATTATAAGTATAAACTAATACTATAAAAAATAGATGTATTTAACCCGATATCTTTTTTTTTTCTATTTAAAATTTGAAGATAATCAAACCTAATACATCGAGGAGGAAGATGACACTCCCAAGTCTCAAGTCAATACTACCAAATCAATCAAAGTGAGTTGATAGTCAATAACGATTAGAATATAGCATATAACTGGAGAAAAAAAAACTACGTGTACATTACACAATAAACAAAATAGATTTTTTTTAGACAATAAAAAAATAGATATAGATATATAAAGACTAAAACAATAGATAAGAGAAAAAGAAATTAAGAACATATCAAAACTGAATCTTTTTATTTTGATTAACGAGGAAAAAAATCTTAAATATATATATTTTTCATCCGTATGAAAATTAGTAAAAGAGAATTAAAATATGAGATAGATGAATAAAAAAAATTAGTTTAACAAAACAAAGAAGTGAATTTAGAGGGTGTGATTGAACTGTTGAGGCTCATCATTCCTTAATCACGAGTCGAGAGTTCAATTCTTGCCTTGACTATGGAGAAAGCGTACTGATCCGCGACTCCGCCAATAATTTCCTCAGTTGATTTTTCTGATTTCGATTTTCAAAACCGAAAACTAACAATTTTAAGACGATTCATACATGACAACTGAAGAGGTTATTGGTAGTTCGTCCGTTGGTGCTACAGAAAAACCGTTCAAATTTGAAGGGTCTCATTTTAAACGTTGGCAACAGAAAATGTTTTTCTTTCTTACCTTGAAAAAATGTGCCTTCGTTTTGAATGATCCTATGCCAGTTGTTCCCGTTGCCGATGACTCTGCTTCGGCTTCAGGAACAAAAGAATCAGTTACCGCTGATGGTACTGATAAATCTGTTTCTGCTGAAAAAGATAAAGAAAAAGAGACAGCAGAACAAATTAAAACCAGGAATCTGCAAATTCAGATTGACCAACAGAATTGGATTCATAATGATTATGTTTGCAAAAACTATATCATTAATGGACTCCAAGATGACCTGTATGATTACTACAGAACATACAGTACTACTCGTGATGTCTGGGAAGCTTTGTCAAAGAAATATGATACTGAAGAGGCTGGTGTAAAAAAGTATGCGGTGAGTCGTTATCTGAAGTATCAGATGGTAGATGAAAGATCAGTGGAGGTGCAGTCTCATGAACTCCAGAAAATTGCTCATGAAACAATTACCGAAGGTATGCCTTTACCTGAACAATTTATGATTGCTGTGATGATAGACAAGCTGCCCCCTCTATGGAAAGATTTTAAAACCAAGCTACAACATAAAACAAAAGAATTTTCCATAGAGAGCTTGATTACCCGTCTTCGTATTGAAAAAGAATCTCGGAAACAGGATCAGAGAGAGCTAGAAAAGCTTATGGTTGTCTCCAACAACAAAAATAAGAAACTCGGTGCGGTTCTGAAGCCTACGGGCAAACCTTTTAAAAATCAGAATCAGAACCAAAACCGAGTTAAGACTGGGAACCCTTCTAGGGCCCCTGCAGTAAGGCAGCAACAGCCTCCACCTCCTCCTAGAAATGATACCGGTGAATTCCTTTGTTTCAATTGCTGGAAACCGGGTCATATAGCAAAAAGATGTAGAGGCGTAAAAAGGCCTAAACCTGCTCATTTGAGGTGAATGTTACTGATGAAGGCTATGCCGCTATGATCACTGAAATTAACATGATCGGTGTTATTGAGGGATGGTGGATAGACACTGGCGCTACTCGCCATGTCTGTTATGATCGTGCTATGTTTAAACCATACACGAATGCTGAAAATAAGAAAGTGCAAATGGGCAATGCTCACACTTCTGATGTTGCTGGTGTTGGAGAAGTTGTGCTGAATTTCACCTCTGGAAAGACTCTGACTCTGAAAGAGGTTCTGCATGTTCCAGAGATGAAAAAGAATCTTGTTTCTGGTTTTCTTTTGAATAAGGCTGGGTTTAGTCAAACTATTGGGGCTGATTTGTATACCATCACTAAGAATGGTACTTTTATTGGGAAAGGGTACGCCACTGATGGCATGTTTAAGCTTAATGTTGATGTTGATTTCAATTTGAATAAAATTTCTACTTCTGTTTACTCTTTGTGTGATTTTACTATTTGGCATTCTAGACTTTGTCATGTTAACACTAGATCAATCTCACACTTAAGTAACTTAGGCTTAATTCCTAAACTGAATTTTAATGAAGTAGAAAAATGTGTTTTTTTGTAGTCAAGCAAAAATAACAAAAAGCTCAGTAATAAGGGAATCTGAACCAATGGACCTTATACATTCTGATATATGTGAACTAGATGGAACAATGACAAGAAATAACAAACGATATTTTATCACTTTTATTGACGATTGTTCCGACTATACCTTTGTATATCTTATGAAAAATAAAAGTGATGCTTTTGATATGTTTAAAGTCTTTGTTGCTGAAATTGAAAATCAATTCAATAAGAAAATCAAGAGATTTCGTAGTGATAGGGGAACTGAATAGAATTCTAGTTTATTTAATGAATTTTATAAACAACATGAAATTATACACGAAGTAACTGCGCCATATTCTCCTGAAATGAATGGTAAAGCAGAAAGAAAGAATAGAACTCTTACTGAACTTGTCGTTGCTATTATGTTGAATTTTGGTGCAGCTGCCCACTGGTGGGGAGAAATTATTTTGACTGTTTGCTTTGTTTTGAATAGAGTTCCCAAATCCAAAGAAATGATCTCTCCGTATGAGACATTAAAGAAAAGGCAACCAAACTTGTCTTACTTAAGAACTTGGGGATGTCTAGCTTATGTCCGTATACCGGACCCGAAGCGAGTTAAGCTCGCTAGTAGAGCCTATGAATGCGTATTCATTGGGTATGCAGCAAACAGTAAGGCATATAGGTTTTACGACCTAAATGCGAAAGTGATCATAGAATCTGTTGATGCAGATTTTCATGAACATAAATTTCCTTTTAAACTGAGAAATAGTGGGGGCGCTGGAACAAGTAATACTTCTGAACAGAGTCACATTCCTGTGATACCAAATACAGATAGCAATGATCAAGTAGAACCAGAACTCCGAAGGAGTAAACGAGTAAGAATTGCTAAAGACTATGGGCCAGAATTTGCTGCCTATATATTAGATGAAGATCCTGCGAATCTTCAAGAAGCCTTGTCATCGATGGATGCAGATCTTTGGCAAGAGGCTATTAATGATGAGATGGATTCTCTAGAATCTAACAAAACATGGCACTTAGTAGACTTGCCGCCTGGCTGCAAACCAATTGGTTGCAAATGGATTTTGAAAAAGAAACTAAAACCTGATGGCACTGTTGATAAATACAAGGCTCGCCTTGTAGCCAAAGGTTTTAGGCAAAGAGAAAATATAGATTTCTTCGACACTTTTTCTCCCGTCACTAGAATAACATCCATTCGAGTACTTATTTCAATAGCTGCTATTTATAACTTGGTAGTACACCAAATGGATGTTAAAACTGCTTTTTTAAATGGTGACTTAGAAGAAGAAATCTATATGGAACAACCTGAAGGGTTTGTGGTACATGGGCAAGAAACTAAGGTCTGTAAGTTAGAAAAATCACTTTATGGGCTTAAACAAGCTCCAAAGCAATGGCATGAGAAGTTTGATAACTTAATGGTATCAAATGGATACAAGTTGAATGAAAGTGACAAATGCATCTATTACAAGTCAGATAATAACATTTGCACTATAATATGTCTATATGTAGACGACATGCTCATCTTTGGATCTAACATTGACGCAGTTAATGTTGTGAAATCATTGTTGTGCAACAACTTTGATATGAAAGACCTTGGAGAAGCGAGTGTGATTCTGGGAATCAAAATCACTCGGTCTGAGAAAGGAATATCCTTAGATCAATCCCACTATGTGGAAAAGATCCTAAAGAAATATGAATACTTTGACTGTAGAACTTCACACACTCCGTGTGACGCAAGTGTAAAATTATTTAAGAACACTGGTGAAAGTCTTAGACAGTCCGAATATGCGAGCATCATTGGCAGTCTTAGATATGTCACTGATTGTACACGACCCGACATCGAATATGCTGTAGGACAGCTGTGTCGGTTTACCAGTAGACCTGGTAATGAGCACTGGCAGGCAATAAATAGAGTCATGGGATATCTGAAAAAGACTATGACACTTGGTATACATTATCAGAAATTTCTTGCAGTGCTTGAAGGATACAGTGATGCTGATTGGAATACGTTATCAGATGATTCCAAAGCAACTAGTGGTTATATATTTAATATAGCAGGAGGAGCTGTATCTTGGAAGTCTAAGAAACAGACTATATTGGCTCAGTCCATCATGGAGTCTGAGATGATAGCACTAGCAACAGCTAGTGAAGAAGCAAGTTGGCTGAGATGCTTGCTATCTGAAATTCCTTTATGGGAAAGACCAATGCCAGCTGTCTTGATCCACTGCGATAGTACCGCGGCTATCGCTAAAATTGAGAACCGTTACTACAACGGTAAAAGACGTCAAATAAGAAGGAAGCACAGCACTGTGAGAGACTTGCTCACGAAAGGTGCTGTTAGAGTGGATCATGTACGCTCAGAAGAAAACTTAGCCGATCCTTTGACGAAAGGACTAGCTAGAGAGAAAGTCTACAATACATCTATTAAGATGGGACTAATGCCTACTTAGAATTACTTATGATGGTAACCCAACCTAAAAGACTGGAGATCCCAAGAATTAGGTTTCAATGGGTAAACAACAAGTTGTAAGTAATAGGGAATGAACATGCAATCACAAGATGCATGAACCTGAAGTGAAAAGGTTGAGGTAATAGAAACTCTTAATGAGATCTATACTCTGAATCAGAGGAGTACCAGACTTCAGGGGTACTCGAGATAGACTCACCTATATGAATGTGGAACTGAGGCCGGTTCCTATGGAGTCTTGAGGCGGACTGCTAGAGCATTCATGAAACCGGGATTGACGTGCAGGGCCATTAAAGCACGGGCTGTAGAAAACACCTTAGGAAAAAATTGTGTGCGGGTTTGAGGAAAATCTGAGATAGAGTTCAAGCAAGCGTCACTCTTGTTAAATCGAACTCTTACTCGCAATGCTAAGGTTCAAGCATGCGTCACCTTAGCTTATGCACAATTTTATAGAAACGTTCAAACGTTATATCTGAAACAACTTTTTTAAATTCAAGTGGGGGATTGTTGAGAAAATGAACATTTTTGATGTTAATAATGGTTAGAAATGAAAAACTCACATTGTAGTGTGAATTGAAAAAAGTGGGATTGAGTCCCACATTGGAAAGAAAAATGAACAGTTTTTAAGGCAACTTACACCAGTGGAAGTTTAGTGTAAATTGAGACTGCAACGAATTTCAAGTATCTTCCACTGGTGGAAGTTATGTTGTTTTTGTGTCATTTTCGGGGTCTACATTGGATTCTTGCTGATTCAACACTAACCATATTCTCCCAATGATTTTGTAACGGACAAGTAATTATATCACTTAATTGTGATTAATTTCTTGTCCCTCACTTGAATACTACTAATGGCCTGTCTTCCTTGCTCCTTGATATATACCTTTTTTCAGAAAAAGAACATAAAAACTCTTTTCTCTTCTTCCTTGGCCGCCCAAACTCTTCACATTACACATTTTATTTTGTTCTTCGATTGTTTCAGAGAATCGATAATTCATTATCAATATTGACTGGTTTTTGTTGAAACCATCGGAGGTGTTCTTCTGCCCGTAAACTACAGTGCAGTGGTTTACGGTATTGATCTGAAATTGGCAGTTTTATCCTGGGGACTTCACGGTTGATTGTCTACCTTGCACAATTTGGGTAGTGCCGTGAAACGTCTTAAAGAAAGCGTACTGATCCGCGACTCCGCCAATAATTTCCTCAGTTGATTTTTCTGATTTCGATTTTCAAAACCGAAAACTAACAGTTTCATTTTACCAAAAATATATTTTTTATTTTTTTCTTCTTCTCTTCGAATGGCTAAATCTCTCAAGTGGTCAAATGAGCAAAACAAAATCCATAAATTATACATTCACTCTACACACCATTAAAAGAATTTAATTTTACTCCTTTTTATCCTTTCATCTTTTATATTCTTCTTTTTTAAATTTAGATTGGATGCAATCGGCATTCCCAGTTTGCGTATACACAGTGAGATCTAAACCGTTTGATCGAGATCATACGATCTATATTTAAAGATTAAAATTTTTATGTTCAAAATATAAAAATTGTAATTAAGTTTAAACGTTTAATTTTAATCCAACGACAATGATGCACTAATTGCGTCATAGTTAATCGACCTAATCTATTTCCTTTTTTTAACTCTAAGTTTCAACCTTTTCACATTTAAATCTAAAAGTTCTCCGATTTAAAAATATTTACAGAAAATGGAATTAAAGATTCTCAATTTGAATAATATTAAATGAAAACATAGAAAATAATTTTCAGGTTAGAATTTTTCGAATGAGGATTTCATATGAAATAAGAGAAAATAAGATGTACACGAACAAAGAAAAATATTTTTAGACTCATACATAAGCAACTATGTATTCCGTCAAATCACTCTACTACATCCCACTTTATTCAAGTAATGTTTCACATTTATGCATATCTATTTTTGGCCAAGTCTATGGTGAAATATCTCGTTAAGTCTTTCACTGTGCACAAGTCGTGAATATATTATAATGAATACAAATTTTACAAAACATGTCTTTGGATACTAAGTTTATATCATTTATATATAGATCATCCTTGTTAATTAAATTTTACAAAAATCTGAAATTATTTGAAACGTTATTGAGATCGATCAAAATTAACAGTATTCATTAAAAACACATGAATCGTTTATCTTGACGAGTGTCAATAACTTATCAAATGATTTTAGATTTGTTAAAATTTAACATGAATATTTGATATAAACTTTTAATCCAACAGTAAATTTTTAAAATTTATATTCACTATAGTGTTAAAGTGGTACACCGTGGAAGCTAAGACTTGTCCAAATTTACCACATCAGACTAAATCATACCATAATTTTAATCTATTGTTTTCAAGCAACAACCTTTCTACGTGATGATTTGATGATTTGAGCATCAGTAGGGGCCAACACATAGTGATTCAACATATATAGTAGTGATTCAAAATTAAAAAAGTATATCAAATTTTAAAATCATCCTAAAATTCCAACATACAGGATTCAAGATAGTTTGTAATTCTAAAATAAACTCAATTAAAATAAAATAAATAACATACAATCCGATACTATTAATGAAGAAAAAACACTATAATATTAAAACTACTTTAGAGATTGTTTTTTGGTATTAAACTACGAATTTCTAGCAGCGAAGCATTTACATCAGTCAATTTGTATCCAAATCGAGTGAGCAAAACATCATTCATGCCATTTGACAATTAAGGATAACTGGACGAGAGAAAGGTGATCGACGAGTAATGCATCTTCTAAGATATTGCAAAATACAATCTTTGTGAAAATTGTGCAAGCCGTTAGTCTAAACAAATTGCACATTGTTTTGTTGAAAAACGAGAATCTTGATCTATTTCAGCTTTGTCCAACAAATCCATAATATGTTTGGATGCAAAACATACATGTGGGTGATTTTCTTGATTCATAAATTTATGATCTTGAATATTCCAATTAATACTCTCACCGGAATACACCATAACATCCATCTCGCAAGAATCATTTTAAGACAATTGCCTAGCACATTCACCAATATGAGGCAAAATTTCATTCAATATTGAACGATAAATAGGTATGGTTGCAAAGTAGCCATATAAGGGATTATTTTTGCCCTTTTTTAAGATTGTGCTTTTGTCACACTTGCACAATATGTTACTAGGAACCAACAATGTTTCATTGATCACATTGATTGAGAATTTATCATTGATTTTTGAGGGCAAAATTTCTTCAATATAAATAAAATTAATGAAGATGATATCACTAGATGCCATGGATGAAATATGAAGTATATTAGCAAGTATACGTATGAGGAAGGAAGTAAATTGGGTTTTGAAGTTTCTTATGAGTTTTATTTGTCGCATAGACCATATATTTATAGAGTGAAGAGTCTCAAAAAGATATAAATGATAGTTTTTTTTTTTTCGGTACATATTTAAGTGATAGTATTATTTGTAAAAACAAAGATAATACATATCCTTAATAAAGTAAACTAAAAAGATAATTCTTATATTTATTGGATAGAAATCAAATTTTATAATTAAGGTTACCTTAGATCAAATAAATGTAACAAAAAGTTAAGTGTGACTAAAGTAAATAAAAAAAATCAGATAACTAAAATTATTTTTTTTAAAGCAAAGATAACTACATCTTTTTTTTTGTTTTGTTAAAACAGAAATCTTAAATATGTAGGAGTATTTTTTTTTGTTACTAAAAAGAAATCTTAAATATGCCTTTTGTTTTTGTTTAATTATAAGTATAAACTAATATAAAAAATAGATGTATTTAACCCAATATCTTTTTTTTCTATTTAAAATTTGAAGATAATCAAACCTAAAACATCGAGGAGGCAAATGACACTCCCAAGTCGCATGTCAATACTACCAAATCAATCAAAGTGAGTTGATAGTCAATAACGATTAGAGTATAGGATATAACTAAAAAAAAAACTACGTGTAGATTACACAATAAACAAAATAGATTTTTTTTAGACAATAAAAAAATAGATATAGATATATAAAGAGTAAAACAATAGATAAGAGTAAAAGAAATTAAGAACATATCAAAACTGAATCTTTTTATTTTGACTAACGAGGAAAAAGATCTTATGGGCCCGTTTGGTGCACAGGTTAGGGAAATAAGATATGTTAAAGTTTTCCAGTCTTGTTTTAATCTGTTGTTTGGTGCACCAATAGAAAAGGATAAATTTAACTTACCATTAAGTCTATCCAATTACTCTTTGTTATTTTAATCCTTATTTTCGGCTGGATTATCCAATTACTCTTTTTTATTTTTCTTATCACGTGTGCACCAAACACATGACATGATATGTGCTAATCTTGTCACTATCATATCGTGTTATTATTCAGCTTCTTATCATATCTTGTCTCTATCTATCCGGTGCACCAAACAGGCCCTAAATATATATATTTCATCCGTATAAAAATTAGTAAAAGAGAATTAAAATATGAGATAGATGAATAAAAAAATTAGTTTAACAACAAAGAAGCGAATTCAGAGGGTGTGATTGAACGGTTGAGGCTCATCATTCCCTAATTACGAGTCGAGAGTTCAATCTTTGCCTTGATTATGGAGAAAGTTTAAATTTCAATGTCAGTTGTCTCATCCTATGAGGTGACTCCAATCACTGCATTCGACCGTGAAAATTCTAATCCCCGATAAAAAGAACAAAGCAGTTAAAACTCTTGTGTGTATCATTTTACCAAAAAAATATTTTTTATTTTTTTCTTCTTCTCTTCGAATGGCTAAATCTCTCAAGTGGTCAAATGAGCAAAACAAATTCCATAAATTATACTTTCACTCTGCACACCATTAAAAGAATATAATTTTACCCCTTTTTATCCTTTCATCTTTTATATTCTTCTTTTTTAAATTAAGATTGGATGCAATCGGCATTCCCAGTTTGCATATACAGTCAGTGAGATCTAAACCGTTTGATCGAGATCATACGATCTATATTTAAAGATTAAAAATTTTATGTTTCAAAATATGAAAATTGTAATTAAGTTTTAATGTTTAATTTTAATCGAACGACAATGATGCACTAATTGCGTCATAGTTAATCAACCTAATCTATTTCCTATTTTTAACTCTAACTTTCAACCTTTTCGCATTTAAATCTAAAAGTTCTCCGATTTAAAAATATTTACAGAAAATGGAATTAAAGATTCTTAATTTGAATAATATTAAATGAAAACATAGAAAATAATTTTGCGGTTAGAATTTTTCGAATGAGGATTTCATATGAAATAAGAGAAAATAAGATGTACACGAACAATGAAAAATATTTTTAGCCTCATACAATAGCAACTATGTATTCCGTCAAATCACTCTGCTACATCCCACTTTATTCAAGTAATGTTTCACATTTATGCATATCTATTTTTGGCCAAGTCTATGGTGAAATATCTCGTTGAGTCTTTCACTGTGCACAAGTCGTGAATATATTATAATGAATACAAATTTTACAAAACATGTCTTTGGATTGTAAGTTTATATCATTTATATATAGATCATCCTTGTTAATTAAATTTTACAAAAATCTGAAATTATTTGAAACGTTATTGAGATCGATCAAAATTAACAGTATTCATTAAAAACACATGAATCATTTATCTCGACAAGTCTCAATAACTTATCAAATGATTTTAGATTTTGTTAAAATTTAACATTGATATTTGATATAAACTTTTAATTCAACAGTAAATTTTTAAAATTTGTATTCATTATAGTGTTATTCATAAGTGGTATACCGTGGAAGACATGTCCAAATTTTCCACATTAGGCAAAACCATACCATAATTTTAATCTATTATTTTCAAGCAACAACCTCTCTACGTGATGATTTGATCGAGCATCAGTACATAATAGTGATTCAACATAGTAGTGATTCAAAATTAAAAAAGTATATCAAATTTCAAAATCATCCTAAAATTCCTTCATACATGATTCAAGATAGTTTGTAATATTAAAATAAACTCTATTAGAATAAGATAAATAACGTATGATCCGATATTATTGATGAAGAAAAATCTCTATAATATTAAAAACTACTTTAGAGATTGTTTTTTGGTTATTAAACTATGAATTTCTCACTGTGAAGCATTTTCATCAATCAATTTGTATCTAAATCGAGTCAGCAAAACATCATTCATACCATTTGACAATTGAGGATAACCGGACGAGAGAATGGTGATCGACGAGTAATGCATCTTCTAAGCCATTGCAAAATACATTCTTTGTGAAAATTATGCAAGCAATTAGTCTTAACAAACTTTTAACCATTAGAGAACTCTTCCAAACAAATTGCACATTGTTTTGTAGAAGAACAAGAATCTTGATGTCTTTCAGCTCTCTCCAACAAATCCACAATATGTTTGGATGCAAAACATACGTGTGGGTGATTTTATTGATTCATATAGCTATGATCTTCAAAATCAGATAACAAAAATTATTTTTTGTTTTTTGAAGCAAAGATAACAAAAATTTATGATTTTATAGTTTATCCCATGATATCTTTCTTATTATAAATATAATCACTAACAAGTTATTGCTACAAGAATATGAAGGCCGTTAAATTTTCAACAAAACAAACATATTATTTTAAAAAACCAAAGATATAAGAATATTGGACATTTTGTCAAACAAAAAAAAATATATTGGACATTATAAAAAACTTAAATGACAGTAAAACAAAATATATCAGCAACAAATTGTCTATATCTATTTTTTTATTGTCTAAAAAAAATCTATTTTGTTTATTGTCTAATCTACACGTAGTTTTCTTTTAGTTTTTTTTTTTTTGATAAACAATATGAATTATAAGGAGTACAAGGGGTACTCAACCCTTACAATTCAAGAGAGCAAGTTCAATCATCAAGACACTTCATCGGATTTTGTTGCCGATCCGAAAACGGTACATAATTAAATTGACCTACTAAGTTACATAACCACGACCAAGAAAAAAACTTAATATTTGTCACCACCGCATCAACAGTCACCGAACCGCCTTGAAAGAGTATTTTATTCCGGAGTCCCCATATACGACCAAGTAGTAGCCATCCAAGTAGTTTTCTTTTAGTTTAATTGCTGTACAATAAAAAAAATTGATTTTGTTTAGACAATAAAAAAAAATATAGATATATAAGGCTTAGTTACAATTTGGTCCCAAATGTTTATTTTAGGTTTTAATTTGGTCTCAAACATTTTAAATGTTTTATATTGGTCACAAACCTTTATTTTTTGTTTCAATTTAGTCTTTTCTGTCAATTTTGTTCTATGTAGCAGACGGTTTGCACATGTATGTGGACATACACTTAGACACTTGGAAACTTGGACACTTGTCCAATTGAAACAGTGTTAATGACAAAATTGAAGGAAATGATCAAATTCAAACTTAAAATAAATGTTTGGGACCAATATAAAACTTTTAAAACGTTTGAGACAAAATTAAAATCTAAAATAAACATTTGTGACTAAATGTGTAATTAGACCAATATATAAAGAGTAAAACAATAAATAAGAGTAAAACAAATTAAGAACATATATCAAAACTGAATCTTTTTATTTTGGCTGACGTGAAAAAATCTTAAATATATATATTTCATCCGTAAAAAAATTAGTAAATGGGAATTAACGTATTTAATTCAAATTTTTTGTTGGGTTTTGTAGATTGGCTACAATTTGCAAAAACATCTACTAGTCAGATGTTGTAGCATATGGAACAACATTATGTGATCTGTATGTGCGCGCCAGCTAGCGTTATATTTTTGTATGTAATCTTCTACATATTCTATTGAAGTTTTATTTTACCCTAGCGTACTGATCAAGGCGTGCATATTTGATGAAGTGTAAAAGGCGGTCTTGCCTTGGTGTATTTCCAAAAGTGACATTGTTATATTTTTGGAAACATATTACTTTTCTTTGAAGATTTACCAGCTGGACCGGACAACGTCCAAGCTCGGTTTTAAAGCCCAAACTCGTGCTATCTGAGAACTATATATATGTAAAGACAAACCCTAATTTGTGTGTGGAAAACCGTGTGCGTACTAAGAGCGTGTGTTTAAGGTTTTAGGGTTTTCTTGTTAATTGTGAGCCTTACTTGTATCTTCTTGATTCAAGCTAAGGACTGGTTTTGTTTGAGTTGTAATTGTGAACTTCTCCTAAGCTTGTAAGTACAGAGTGAGTTTGTGTCATTAGAGTGTGTCTCTTTTGCGTGTGAACTTGTGTGTTTGATACGGGGTAGGAATTGAGACGGGGTAAGGTCTAGGTGCAAAGAAGAGCAGTGTGTCTACGTTCGTCCTTTCACTAGAACTATTATAGTGGGTTCATTCCTGGATTGGTATCCCCCAGATTAGGGCAGTTGTGCCGAACTGGGTTAACAAATTCACTGTGTTATTTATCTTTCTGCTACGTTGTTTTACTATTTTAAGTTCTGAGTTAGACAAGTGCTCGGACAGTTGTGCCAACATTGTTCACAGCATCTATCTGTCAGGTTGCCAGAATTTCATTTTTATTTAAAATGTGAGATAGATGGATAAAAAAAAATTAGTTCAACAAAACAAAGCAGCGAATTCAGAGAGTGTGATTGAGCGAGAATCTAGAGTTCAATCATTGTCTTGACTATGGAGAAATTAAACTTTAAATCTCAAGATCAGTTGTCTCATCCCATGAGGTGTGATAGAGGGAATTTATATAAGTATTTCCTTTACATTTTTAGTATAGTTTTTAGTATTTTTTTTTTTGAAGAAGCTAAACTAACCCACCTAAATTGTCACTGGAGAGAATCGAACCTGAGACCTCGAGGAGGAGCATACTCCCAGGTCCCAAGCCAATACCACCAGGCCAACCCAAGTGGGTTAGTTTTTAGTATTATTAATTTACCTTTGATAGCCAAATCATGGAAAAGACGTGAGAAACAAAGTTACATCTCGAAGAAACAAAAACAGAGGAAACTACACAAAAATGGGCCAAAACGGGCAAGAAAAGGAGCATAAACGAACATTGAATATTCACTCAGGATCTAGGAGGAGTATTTTGGACATATCTTGAGCTATAAGTATCAGAATGAGGATTGTGACCATTTGTTTGAAAGTTAAGAAAAATACCTACAACTTTCATGTTGAAGCAAAAATCTAAATCTAAGGTCTTCATCATGCCACGATGGAAGGATATATTTTTAAAGAAAATCTGTGAGCAAATCAGCACAAACCGCTTTTCATCGTACCACGATGGGTTGCATGGGGCCACGATACCCACCAAATTCCACCAGATGTGCTACGATCCACCAAATGGAAAATTTGACTCATCGTGCCACGAAGAGATGCATCGTGCTACGATGGTGCGGTGAAAAGCTCATTAGAAAGCAGAAAACAAAGCAACTCTTAAGAGCAAGAGAAGTTTCAAGGAAGAGCAAAAAGCTCTCAAGGGAATGTGTCCTCTCTCATTAGGAGTGCATGCCTACCTTCGGAAGGATATGAGGTTATTTACTAATTTCCTTAATTATTTTATTATGTTAATTATTATTAACTAAGTTCGTTAGGTTAGGTATAATAGGAGAATTCCTCTAGTACTATTTGATTCATGTACTTGGTTTGAGAAAGTTCGTATTATCTATATTTAAAGTTCGTATTATCTGTGTTATTTCTGCTTTAACATATAATTATAATAAAGGTCTTGTTATCAGTATATCATCTTAGCATTAGGGTATCGTAACTTACCCTTAATTTTCGAACCGAAATAATCACTCTAGTCTAGGATCGTAAGCAAGAGACTAGAACCCAAAGGATTAACCGAATGTAATAAAGCGTATATAACTTATATTGGTGAATTTTCTGGTATAAATGTTATATAGTACGACTTGCTAAATAGTTAATCGCTAGATAATACTCAAATCATAGGAAGTGGAGAAAATAGGACTAGGAGAGAGAATCTAGAATACTTAACCACTTGTCTTTCAATTTGAAACTATCTGAGTGTCAACCTAAACCAACTACAATTAAACCAAAGCGAGAGTAATCTAAACAAATTAATTACAAACCACGCCTAATCAATTAAATTCCTAGAAGAAATTAGTTATCTTGGCACAATCTCTTGTGGAATCGATGTCTTAAATACTATAAATAGATAAGAACTTGTACACTTGTCATAATTCAGTCAAGATGCCTCTAATTCAACGAAAAAAATAGTCACTATATTTGACGATGAAAATTCTAATCTCAGCTAAATAAAACAAAGCAGCTAAAACTCTTATGTGTTTTATTTTCTCAAAAAAATATTTTATTTTTTCTTCTTCTCTTCGAATGGTTAAAGCTCTCAGGTGGTCAAATGACCAAAACAATTATTTAGGCCTCGTTGTTTATTTTTTTGACAAAATTTAGGCCTCATTGTTGAAGACTTCTTTAAGTCCATAAATTATACTTTCACTCTACACACCATTAAAAGAATTTAATTTTGCCCCTTTTATCCTTTCATCTTTTATAGTCTTATTTTTTAGGATATAGATTGGATGCAGTCGGCTTCCCCTAATTGCATATACAGTCAGTGAGATCTAAACCGTTCGATTAAAAACATACAATCTATATTTAAAGATTAAAATTTTATATTTTAAAATATTAAAATTGTAATTAAATTTTAACTGTTTAATTTTAACCGAACGACTATTATGCATTAATTGCGTCTTTATTGGACTTTTGGGAAACCTTTTCACATTTAATAATTTTAGATCATCCTTGTAAATTTCACAAAAATATGAAATTGTTTAACATGTTATTGAGATCGATCAAGATTAACAGTATTCAATAAAGACACATAAATTATTTATCTTGACGAGTCTCAATAACTTATCAAATGATTTTAAACTTTGTAAAAGTTAACATGGATATATGATATAAATTTTTAATTCAATTGTAAATTATTATTTTTTTTGGTCTATTAGTGTAACGCCCCGATTTTTTTATATATTATATTTTATAAAATATTTAGGATTGTTTTATTTTCTTTTATTAATTATTTCTTATGTTTGTGCTTGTTAAGTTATTTCGTGTATGTGGATTTCAGGATGAGAGTTGGTGAATCAAGAAGTAAAATAAATGAAATTATAGTTTAGAAAATAGGAGAATAAGAACAATTAGATATTTGGGAGTGTGAAGAGTAATTGAGAAACATGGCCCGTAATAGATAATTTTAGAATATAATAATATACGTATATTTTAATTTAGTGCAGGGAAATAGAAGAAAAAAAAATATTGTTAGAGAAAGAAAAAAAAATAGAGAAATGGGCTTGGGTTTAGGGTTGTGGGTAAGACCATTAGAAACAAAAATCAGATTTTTGGCAACATAGTTTAGTTATAAGTAAATTCTGTCAAAACCTAGGTTAGCACACAATTACCTTACGTGAAAGAAATCTAAAAATTGGAGAATAGAGAATGAGTAACTGCCCATGGGAGAAGAAGAGAGAATTTTTGCAGCAGCTTAAGATCAAAGAAAGAATCCATCAAAATTAAGGTGAGGGATTAGTTTGGGTTTATATATAGGTAATTGCAATAAGGAATGTTTATGATTCTATTTTCTTTCTTTTCTTTTGATTCCGTAAATCTGTGTACGGTTCTGTTGTACCCCAATTTTAGACCTAAAATCCATTGTCCACTTTTTTCGTTATAAAATATCAAAAATATCCATCGTTTGAAAAATACTCTCGCATCGGTTCTATCTCCGTCTATTTACTTTATTTTTACTTGTTATCATTGTTTTTTTAAATTATCATATTACTATTTTTACTAAAAACACTTTTTACCATTACCCTTTTTATAAAAATATTTTTTATTACTCACCTTTTTCAACATTCTTTTTATCATCATATTTCTTTTTTTTTTTTCTTTTATCACTATTTTGTCACTTTTATTGTTATTACCACAATTATTATTTATCACTATCATTACTATCATTATTATCATTATTCCTATTATTACTACTATTATTATTTATTATTATTACTATTATCATTATCATTATTATTATTATTATCCAAAAAAAGACAAAAAAACAGTTTTAATTCTTTATTTTCTTCTTTTAATTTCGGTCATCTTGCTTTTTTTTCCAACAAAGAAAAGAAAAAAACAGAATAGCAACACAAAATTGAAAAAAAAGGGATCCAAGGCTTTTTCTGAATTTTCCAGCACATGAAAGTGATTGTTTCTTGTCCTCTTCCCCTGTTCAATACAATTTTCCCTAACCACAATCTGATTACACAAAGCAGATTCTGCTCTTTCCCATTACAATTCATCAAACCCTAAAACTTTTCCATATAACAGAAGCAAAGAGAACAGAACAAGGGGGGGAGAACAACAAAAGAGAACCTTAGGCAGAAACAACAAAAAAAACAATTCACAAATCTCACAAAATCAAAACCCTCCCTTCCACATAAAACATCATTCACCACTACTTCCACCTTTAACCTTTAATCACCAAAACCGAAAACAGAAACAAAACAAACAATTTACAGAAACACAAAAAATCAAAATCAACAAACCAAACCTTCGAAAATCTTAAACTCCACCAAAAACCATACAAATCCTTTACAAAAACTCAACTCTCATTCAAACCATTTTGAACCCATAAACCAGAAAAGAAAAAAGGAAACAAAAGAAGAAGGAAACGAAACGGAAGCAGAAGAAACAAGAAGAGGAACCGACCACAAAACCGAACCTTCACAGCCTCCATTGCTTAGTTTTATTTTTTCTCGCACAAAGAAGAAAAGGAAAAGTCAGAGAAAGAAAGGATCGAAATAGAGAGGAACAGAACAGAGAAAGGAGAGGACGAGGGCTTACCTTCAAGATTCACTGCAAGGAAGGTTACTCTTTGTTCTCTTCATTTCATTGCATAATTTCATTCACTGTCATGAACATATAAATCTAGGGTTTTTTTTGCATAATTTCATTCCCATGTTGTTTATTGCGTGTTTGTGTGACTGATTTCATGATTAGGACGAATTTGAGAGTTAGGGTTTCAAATTTGGGATTTTTGGTTTGGATCTGTGAAACTCGATCCGGCGGCTTTGATGATTATTTGTGGTTTTTGTTGTTGAATCCGTGTTTAGGATAGGATTTTAGGTATGGTTTGTGTTGATGTTTTTTTGTTTTTGGCCGGTTTGATTTTTTCTGGGGTTTGGGGGATTTGAAGAACTCTGTTCTTGAAGAAACAGAGAGAAAGAAACAGAGAGAGAAAGAAAGAGAGCGTGAGAGAGAGAGAAGAAGAAAAAAAATGAATTTAACTAAAAATGGCAAAGAGATTTCACAAATAATACCCCCCCACTTTCTATTTTCTCAACGCACCCTCTAGCTTCTCGCCCCCCCCCACCGGTTGGGTTAATGTGAACCGGGTTTGGGTCAGGTCCGACCCGGTTTTATCTAAAACTGGACCTGGGCTTAACATTACAGCCCAATTTTGCCCTTTTCTTTTCTTTTCTTGTTTTGTGTTTATTTTTTTATTTGTTTGCTCATTGATCTATTTGATTTTACCTTGGTATGTTATTTATTGTCATTTCTTTTTTTATCATTTGCCTAGCATTCACATATGGGTCATATTTGTGTTGTTTTTTAGATATTCTGCCATGAAAAATATATGCGTAAGTGTATAGTTTCTTTTTCTTGAAATTTTCTAAGTTTAAGTACTAATACAAAATTTCGAAAATTCTTTTTTAAGTAAATGCTTGTTTGTTTGTTATGACCTTTTTTCTAATTAGTTACTAAAAAAATTAAAAATAAAAAATGTTAGTTTGTTAGCCATTTTTTTTTCTTTAGTTATTTAGTATGCAAAAATAAAAAATGTTATGTGACTACAAAAATGCCAAAAAATTGAATTATGTTATGTTTGTTCTTTTTTTCTTTTATGGTCGATAACATGATTATGTCTCTTTAATTCCATTTTATAAAAACATATAACATGCTTTTTATTAAAATTTTCATGCATACATGCATTTAAAAATCTTACATTTTTACACTACATCACATTATGCATTTTTTTAGTCACATAACATTTTTTTTACAAAATTTCTACATCACATTACATTTTATATCACATGTTCACTACACATTTTCATGCATACATGCATCTGCAACACTACATTTTTTTACTACATCACAATCTACACTTCTTGCATTTTTACATGACATTGACACTAATTTTTGCATCACACTACAATTTCACATTACAATTTTACTTCACATTTTCCTACATGCATACATGCATTGCATGTAGATTAGGACAATGCATCATTTTAAAAATACATGTTAGAGACAATATTTTAATTAATAAAATCATTGAGCTCTAACATTAGCATTAATAGTTAAGGACCTTTTTTGGTCTAAATTCATTCTCATCAAAAATAAAATAAAATTTTTTTCTTTTGCTAAATAAAATTATATTTTTGCTTGTGTGTTTAGGTTAGAATTATTTGTTGTTATGAGTGGCCTCCAAAAAATGTATTATCATGTCTTTGCCTCCGACACATTTCTTTCACACACTCCCCTTTTAATTAGGATGTTATTTTGCGATGTTTCCTTTTCCTTTCGTATGTGCATTGCATTATCATATTTATTTCTCCGCACTTGCATTTTACTTTTATGCATTGTTATTTATTTATTTATTTTATTGCTTATTATTATTTATTCATTTTAATTCGATATGGTTGTAAATTAATTATTCAATTGGGTTGTAATAGCGTAGGATTTTATTTATTGCTTTTACTGCTTTCCTAGTTCACACATCATACACAACGCCAAAAATTCATTTCCAAGGGAGAGGACTCGTAATTGATTTTTAATTGATTACGAGACTTTTTTCGAAACAAAAAACCTTTTTCAAAACAAACATGCGATCCTTTTATAAAATAAACGCAAGCTCACCTTATAATCATCCTTAACAGTATACTATCTACAATTTATCTTCTTTACAACACACTTTTTCAACATCAAAAAACGAATACACTTTCGTTTTCAAACAACAACTTTTTTTTATTTACAACATTTTCTTTACAACATCCTCTTTCTCCCAACAATTACAATTCTTTCAAAAAAATCTTTTTTTACAAACAAAAATACTTACATTTCTTTTCTTTTATTTACTTTATGAAAGAAAATTTTCTTAATCTTTATCCACTTTCTTTCTTCTTCTATACAACTTCTCCCCCCATTCTTAAAGCATGTATATAAAAAAGGCACTAAACATATAAGAGGTTACCATGGAGTACCATGGGCGCTTGAGGTGCTAACACCTTCCTCAAGTGCAACTAACCCCCGTACCTAGAATCTCTTTCTTTTAAAGGTTTTCAATTTTTCCCCTCCTTTGGAAATGAAAAATAAAACTGTAGTGGGGTATGTCTCAAAAATCCTGCAACAGAAAAATGGCGACTCCACTGGGGATTCTCTCCTTAAGAGGGTTGAACCTAACTTATGTGTTTATATGTGTTTACTTATTTACATGCTTTATATACCTTGTGGGGATCCTTGAGTGATGAGACAAGCACAATACACCTGTTTGAGTGAACACATAAGATAGAAATGTGGTGGAATCATAGTTTTGTGTTTGGAGTAGTTCTGCACATACATGTGATATGGCCACGCTCGAGTGGAGGGTTTGTAAAAGTGGAGTTTGTCGGCACTAGTAGTGGTGTTGGCGACACTATTTTTATAGATCCCGAGAAGCTTGAGTAGCTTTTAGTTACCTTCAAACCCATCTTGGCCCTTAGTATGTAGCGCGATGGCTAAAGTCATAAGTAGTTTTGATTTTAGCTGTTCCGCGATGCTACGCTCAAACGAGACTTTTCTTCAGATATTTCAGTGAGCCATGAGTAGTTATGCGCACCTGGTATTCAATAGGAAAGTTGATGACGTTGGGAATTTTGTAGAACCCGTGTTACAAAATGAAGAAAACCAATAATTCATACCTTGTGGGTGGCTTTTACCTTTGACTCCAACATTATGATATCATAACCAACCATGTTTGCTTATGTTTGTGGTTGTTGCATCCATTCATCCATGCATTCATGGAAACTTTTTCTATTAGTTTTCGAAGGACTTAGAGGAATTTCTTC
This sequence comes from Trifolium dubium, assembly GCA_951804385.1. Classification (NCBI taxonomy): domain Eukaryota; kingdom Viridiplantae; phylum Streptophyta; class Magnoliopsida; order Fabales; family Fabaceae; genus Trifolium; species Trifolium dubium. The sequence continues at coordinate 7,932,775 of OX638062.1, read as the reverse complement.
ACAAACTTCGAAATCATCATGGACCTTCAAAAAAAAGGTTACTTTGAAAAGAAAAGAAAATTTCTTTTGATCATAAACAAAAATAAGGTCCTTTATGATTTGTATCCTAAAGTCCTTTGTAAATCAAAAAAATCAAAACAAAACTCTCTTTCTCATGCATCATTGTGCATTCATGGTCTTCTTCTACAAGGAGTCTAAGCTTTGTGTCTTCCTCTCAGTGGTCTGACGCTCTCGTCTAAAGTCAACTCACAACACTTGTGCAAACTCAAAAAAAGAATGGAAGGTCTTGAGCAAGAGAACCAGCAGCTACAAGAACAAGTCACTTCTCTTCAAGCTAGTGTAGCCCAATTGACGGCTATGTTTGAATCTTTGACTGCGGTGAGGGCTTCCCCTCCTCAAACACAGGGTTTGAATGTCTCTGTCCCGGAAATCATCTCAATCTCAGCTCCGTTGTCCTATGCTAGCATGCCAACACTCACTGCAACTACACGGTACCCGTGGGGTATGCCCGCCAATTTTGGCGAGAATTCTCAGCTTAATGATTTCAACACTCAGTTCTATGTCACTACTGCTCCGCAGGTGATGGCATCTGTTCCACCTCTTGGGATGACTTATGTTCCTCAAATGGTAGTGTCTATTCCGTCTCCTGAAATGACTGTTGCACCTCTCACTATGAATGTAAGGCAATTCGAGACAGAACCTGTTTACCATGCTAATCCAGCTGAAAGCGTGGTATCTTTTGGTCACAATGAGGAAATTCAGAATCAGTTTGATGAGATCCAGCGAGAACTTCGCGCTATCCGTGGAAAAGACTTGTTTGGAAAGAGTGCGCATGAGCTTTGTCTAGTGCCAAATGTCAAGTTCCCGCCGAAGTTCAAAGTGCCCGAGTTTGAAAAGTATAAGGGGAATTCTTGTCCTCAGATGCATCTTGTGATGTATACTAGAAAGATGTATGCTCTGACAAAAGATGATGAATTGCTTATTCAATGCTTCCAAGACAGTTTGACTGGTGCCGCTCTCAAGTGGTACATGAGCTTAGGAAGTTCGAAGATCAAGTCCTTTCTTGATTTATGTGAAGCGTTTGTGCTGCAGTACAAGTACAATGCTGATTTGGCACCGGATAGAGATCAACTTCGGGCCATGACTCAGAAAAACAAGGAATCTTTCAAGGAATATGCCCATAGATGGAGAGGGGTTGCAGCTCAGATTAGCCCACCTCTTGAGGAAAAGGAGATGGCTAAAATTTTCTTGAAAACTCTTGATGCATTCTACTATGACAAAATGGTTTCCAGTGCGCTTCGTGATTTTGCCGACATGGTAGACATAGGCGTGCGCATTGAGGAAGCTCTCCGAGAAGGACGTTTGACAAGAGAGACTGCTTCTTCCAGAAATGCAAGAGAATTTGGGTCTAGCTCTAACATGAAGAAAGAACAAGAGTTGAGTATGGTGGCTCATGGGAAGTCAAAGAAGAACAAACAACAGCATGTTGCTGCTATAACTCCTGCTACTAATCCTGCTCCGAAGAGATCACCTCAATATGACCTGATTCCTATGTTGTATGCAGATTTGTTCCCAATTTTGATTGAGAGGGATCTGATTCAGACTAGAGCACCGCCTCGGGTACCTGCAAAATTGCCTTATTGGTACAAACCAGAGCTCTCTTGTGCTTTTCACTCTGGGGCACCTGGCCATGACATCGAACATTGTTATCTTCTACAATCTGAAGTTCAAAAGTTGGTTAGGGATAACAAGTTTTCTTTCGAGGATGTAGACCCAGCTCTGTTATGCTTGGATATGGTTTGATACCATTGGGTTGTTGTCGACGTCACTTATGCTACTCTTTTATCTAGTTGAAGTTAGTGATACAAGGAAGTTTGTCCCTATGATCGCTAGGCTCTTATTTCTTTCTTGTCAAGCTTTTGTTTGCTTTTAACATTATGTCTTTTATCAAATACTTTTAATATAATAAACAAGCATGTTTTTGGAATTAATCCATTCGTGTTCACTCTTTTCTTGTTTTATTACTTACAAACTTGGAGCGAGGATGATGAATATAAATAACTAATTTTTGCTGATATATGCTTTCAATGGTGAAAAAACCTAGTTGACGATGTAAGGCATTGTTTCTCTTCCCAAACAGTGGAGATATAAGGAGATAATCCGTAATCAGCCCCTTTGAGCCTGAAGTCGGTGTTTCTTTCTATTTTTTTTTTCTGAACCCTTAATCATAACCTGGGGCAGGTTAGTATTTCAATTAATTTGATGATGCATCCTGATACAAAAGAATCGATTCATCTGGTCATACCAAATTAGAGGTTTAATCACAATGCTTTCCTCAGACAAAGGAAGCTGTCAATAGATGAGACTCACAACAGTTCATATGGCAGTCACAATATTCATACACCAAAATCTTACAAGAGTTGTTCAAAAAAAGGGTATTTACAAAAAAAAAAATCAAAAAAGAGCCCATAAAAAAAAAAAGAGGGGCACCGTGATGGACCACAAATTCAAAGTTCGAAAAGAACTAGTCCATACAAATAAAGAGTGATTCAAAAAATAGGAACAACTTCCTAAACACAAAGTGACTGTCACTTCAAGAAATCTCATCAAAGTCTATTCAAAAAGAATATCAATGAAGCTTCGATCAAAGTGTCAACCTCAGACATCATTGCCAAAAAGATTCTCTTGTCGACTGAGTGCATCAGTTGAATTAATTGAATTTAGGATTGAAGAACATCAAGAAGAATGGGTGGGACCAAATAAATTTTGAGCCTAACAATCTTTTTTGAAAAAACCGTGAGCCCAACCACGTTATAACATACAAAAGACCTAATTGAAATTAGGTTCATTGTGAAAGCATATTCGGCAAATTTATTGTTAAGCTGACTCCTCCTGTTTGATTAATCAGTAATTATCTTTTATACACACTATATGTGCTTCCATCCCAAAAATATTCAATTTCAAAAACTTACATATGCATTATATCAAAAATACTTTTCAAAAGAAATAATCTTACTTACAAATTGATACTTGACATCAAAGAAATTTGAGCTATGGTCTGATCAAAGGCAAAGCTGACTTGAGACACTCCTAGTCAGGGGCAAGTTACATATGAATTCTGCCAATCAGGGGCAAACAAGTTGAATGTTCTGCTAATCAAGGTTCGAGCACTTGGGGCATACTGTGTGAAGATCATATATTCCTGAAAAGCTACACCGGATGTAAAAGGTCAACCAGTCACGCTCTTCGAGCGATTCTTTCAAAGATCTTTAGACTGAAGCAAGGATCAAAGAGCCAGGGGCAAGTCGTCTCTATTCTCTCAGATGTTCATCAACAACAAACGTGTTTTCTCTAAGAGAATGTAAACAATCTTCTTCCTAGAAAAGGGTACATCCCCAATGAAGCTAATGGTGTTGTTCTACCTTCAGTTTAGCTTCAATACATGTTGATTGATATTGGGTTTTTCCCCAGAGAAGTTGTTCCTTCCCCAAGAAGAGTTCTCTTACTTTATCTACAGCGACATATACACTTTGTAGAGACATCCTGAACAGTGATGCGACGTTGGCTTGTGTTTCCGGTTTGGTCACTTTGTCTGTCCATCAAAAAGATGTTCCACATACATACATATACACATACATTCATAACATGCATACATTTATACATACTTTCATACATACATTCAAATATAGCATTTTCATATAACATAAACATTTACATCATTCAGACATTATTACGTCATTATACAGATTTCTATCTCTTTTGTCTTGTCGGTGTCTACAAAATAGAGTCGGGATGGGCATGTTGTTCCTTCCAATTAGAGTGTCAGCTTAGGCAGATAAGTGTACATCTCTCTTGTTTCAAAATTCCCCACTAGACTCCTCTCTTGTGGAAGATGGTTGTTTCAGTTTTCCTACAACAAAAGGAAAATGACAGTTGAACTTATTCATCAACTGAACACAAAGTCTTGTTTCAATGTTTTCCCTCCGGTTTGTTCCCGGATCGGACATCAATTCAAAGCAACAGTGACAAGCTATCCTTACAAGAAGCTTGTGTTTTACCAGATACATTTCCAATTTCTCAGGTGGGTTTATCCCCAGTGAATCTTATCAAGAAACTTTACACAAAAGATCATACAAGTCTTTTCTCTCTACAAATACATACACTTTTACAATCTAACCTACCCGCGTCTCTTTTGAAGTTCCCGGTAGAGTTATTGATTCTCATAGATGAGTATTATCTTATATACACTATCATTATACGGTAGTTGGTAATATCTGTCATTGTCTTTTATACACCATCACTCTGTTGGATGGTAGACAGTGTCTCATCTTTTCATATTACCTTTTATACACTATCATTATACGGTAGTTGGTAATATCCGACCTTTGTCTTTTACACACTATCACTTCATTGGATAGTAGCCAAGGTCTCATCTTTTCATGTTACCTTTTATACACTATCATCATACGGTAGTTGGTAATATCTGGTCATTGTCTTTTATACACTATCATTTCATTGGATAGTAGTCAATGTCTTGCATCTTTCTTCATATTACCTTTTATACACTATCATCATACGGTAGTTGGTAATATATGTCATTGTCTTTTATATACCATCACTCTATTGAATGGTAGACAGTTTCTCATATCTTTTCATATTACCTTTTATACACTATCTTTATACGGTAGTTGGTAATATCTGACCTTTGTCTTTTATACACTATCACTTCATTGGATAGTAGCCAAGGTCTCATCGTTTCATGTTACCTTATATACACTATCATTATACGGTAGTTGGTAATGTTTGGCCTTTGTCTTTTATACACCATCATCTTGTTGGATGGTAGATAAAGTCTCATCTTTCTTCATATTACCTTATATACACTATCATTATGCGATAGTTGGTAATATTCAAACGTTGTATTCTTTATGCAATCCGTCTCTTTGCAAGGCGGTGGACAATGTTCCTGTTCTTTGTAGAGGTTCTCTTCTTTATGCAATCCGTCTCTCTGTAAGGCGGTGGACAATGCTCTTGTTCTCTATAAACGTTGTCTTTTATCTGCAATCCGTCTCTTTGTAAGGCGGTGGACAATGTTCTTTTCACATTACTGTCATCCGCATGATAGTAAGTAATATTTCCCCAGTGTTTTACTTTATTCCCCAGTGGAGTTCGTTCTTCCAATGGACTTGAGGCACATCTTGTTATCTTCCCGGTCGGGTCATGTTATGTTCTTCCCCTGTGGAGTTCTATCTATGTTTTCTTCCTTTATCTGTCTTTTACAACATTCATACATAAAATTAAAAAAAAATCATCATCTGCATTTCATGCATTCATATTTGCATCATAAGCATTGTTAAAGGATTTTAGGTCCAAAAATGGTGCACGTTTTATATTTAAGTCTCTTTAATCCCGTCTAGACGAAGATTCTTAAATCTTCATCTTTCCGGGTGAAGAAACTTAAATAGGGGCAGCTGTTGTACCCCAATTTTAGACCTAAAATCCATTGTCCACTTTTTTCGTTATAAAATATCAAAAATATCCATCGTTTGAAAAATACTCTCGCATCGGTTCTATCTCCGTCTATTTACTTTATTTTTACTTGTTATCATTGTTTTTTTAAATTATCATATTACTATTTTTACTAAAAACACTTTTTACCATTACCCTTTTTATAAAAATATTTTTTATTACTCACCTTTTTCAACATTCTTTTTATCATCATATTTCTTTTTTTTTTTTCTTTTATCACTATTTTGTCACTTTTATTGTTATTACCACAATTATTATTTATCACTATCATTACTATCATTATTATCATTATTCCTATTATTACTACTATTATTATTTATTATTATTACTATTATCATTATCATTATTATTATTATCCAAAAAAAGACAAAAAAACAGTTTTAATTCTTTATTTTCTTCTTTTAATTTCGGTCATCTTGCTTTTTTTTCCAACAAAGAAAAGAAAAAAACAGAATAGCAACACAAAATTGAAAAAAAAGGGATCCAAGGCTTTTTCTGAATTTTCCAGCACATGAAAGTGATTATTTCTTGTCCTCTTCCCCTGTTCAATACAATTTTCCCTAACCACAATCTGATTACACAAAGCAGATTCTGCTCTTTTCCATTACAATTCATCAAACCCTAAAACTTTTCCATATAACAGAAGCAAAGAGAACAGAACAAGGGGGGGAGAACAACAAAAGAGAACCTTAGGCAGAAACAACAAAAAAAACAATTCACAAATCTCACAAAATCAAAACCCTCCCTTCCACATAAAACATCATTCACCACTACTTCCACCTTTAACCTTTAATCACCAAAACCGAAAACAGAAACAAAACAAACAATTTACAGAAACACAAAAAATCAAAATCAACAAACCAAACCTTCGAAAATCTTAAACTCCACCAAAAACCATACAAATCCTTTACAAAAACTCAACTCTCATTCAAACCATTTTGAACCCATAAACCAGAAAAGAAAAAAGGAAACAAAAGAAGAAGGAAACGAAACGGAAGCAGAAGAAACAAGAAGAGGAACCGACCACAAAACCGAACCTTCACAGCCTCCATTGCTTAGTTTTATTTTTTCTCGCACAAAGAAGAAAAGGAAAAGTCAGAGAAAGAAAGGATCGAAATAGAGAGGAACAGAACAGAGAAAGGAGAGGACGAGGGCTTACCTTCAAGATTCACTGCAAGGAAGGTTACTCTTTGTTCTCTTCATTTCATTGCATAATTTCATTCACTGTCATGAACATATAAATCTAGGGTTTTTTTTGCATAATTTCATTCCCATGTTGTTTATTGCGTGTTTGTGTGACTGATTTCATGATTAGGACGAATTTGAGAGTTAGGGTTTCAAATTTGGGATTTTTGGTTTGGATCTGTGAAACTCGATCCGGCGGTTTTGATGATTATTTGTGGTTTTTGTTGTTGAATCCGTGTTTAGGATAGGATTTTAGGTATGGTTTGTGTTGATGTTTTTTTGTTTTTGGCCGGTTTGATTTTTTCTGGGGTTTGGGGGATTTGAAGAACTCTGTTCTTGAAGAAACAGAGAGAAAGAAACAGAGAGAGAAAGAAAGAAAGCGTGAGAGAGAGAGAAGAAGAAAAAAAATGAATTTAACTAAAAATGGCAAAGAGATTTCACAAATAATACCCCCCCACTTTCTATTTTCTCAACGCACCCTCTAGCTTCTCGCCCCCCCCCCCCCACCGGTTGGGTTAATGTGAACCGGGTTTGGGTCAGGTCCGACCCGGTTTTATCTAAAACTGGACCTGGGCTTAACATTACAGCCCAATTTTGCCCTTTTCTTTTCTTTTCTTGTTTTGTGTTTTTTTTTTTTATTTGTTTGCTCATTGATCTATTTGATTTTACCTTGGTATGTTATTTATTGTCATTTCTTTTTTTATCATTTGCCTAGCATTCACATATGCGTCATATTTGTGTTGTTTTTTAGATATTCTGCCATGAAAAATATATGCGTAAGTGTATAGTTTCTTTTTCTTGAAATTTTCTAAGTTTAAGTACTAATACAAAATTTCGAAAATTCTTTTTTAAGTAAATGCTTGTTTGTTTGTTATGACCTTTTTTCTAATTAGTTACTAAAAAAATTAAAAATAAAAAATGTTAGTTTGTTAGCCATTTTTTTTTCTTTAGTTATTTAGTATGCAAAAATAATATGAAAAAACTACAAAAATGCCAAAAAATTGAATTATGTTATGTTTGTTCTTTTTTTCTTTTATGGTCGATAACATGATTATGTCTCTTTAATTCCATTTTATAAAAACATATAACATGCTTTTTATTAAAATTTTCATGCATACATGCATTTAAAAATCTTACATTTTTACACTACATCACATTATGCATTTTTTTAGTCACATAACATTTTTTTTACAAAATTTCTACATCACATTACATTTTATATCACATGTTCACTACACATTTTCATGCATACATGCATCTGCAACACTACATTTTTTTACTACATCACAATCTACACTTCTTGCATTTTTACATGACATTGACACTAATTTTTGCATCACACTACAATTTCACATTACAATTTTACTTCACATTTTCCTACATGCATACATGCATTGCATGTAGATTAGGACAATGCATCATTTTAAAAATGCATGTTAGAGACAATATTTTAATTAATAAAATCATTGAGCTCTAACATTAGCATTAATAGTTAAGGACCTTTTTTGGTCTAAATTCATTCTCATCAAAAATAAAATAAAATTTTTTTCTTTTGCTAAATAAAATTATATTTTTGCTTGTGTGTTTAGGTTAGAATTATTTGTTGTTATGAGTGGCCTCCAAAAAATGTATTATCATGTCTTTGCCTCCGACACATTTCTTTCACACACTCCCCTTTTAATTAGGATGTTATTTTGCGATGTTTCCTTTTCCTTTCGTATGTGCATTGCATTATCATATTTATTTCTCCGCACTTGCATTTTACTTTTATGCATTGTTATTTATTTATTTATTTTATTGCTTATTATTATTTATTCATTTTAATTCGATATGGTTGTAAATTAATTATTCAATTGGGTTGTAATAGCGTAGGATTTTATTTATTGCTTTTACTGCTTTCCTAGTTCACACATCATACACAACGCCAAAAATTCATTTCCAAGGGAGAGGACTCGTAATTGATTTTTAATTGATTACGAGACTTTTTTCGAAACAAAAAACCTTTTTCAAAACAAACATGCGATCCTTTTATAAAATAAATGCAAGCTCACCTTATAATCATCCTTAACAGTATACTATCTACAATTTATCTTCTTTACAACACACTTTTTCAACATCAAAAAACGAATACACTTTCGTTTTCAAACAACAACTTTTTTTTATTTACAACATTTTCTTTACAACATCCTCTTTCTCCCAACAATTACAATTCTTTCAAAAAAATCTGTTTTTACAAACAAAAATACTTACATTTCTTTTCTTTTATTTACTTTATGAAAGAAAATTTTCTTAATCTTTATCCACTTTCTTTCTTCTTCTATACAACTTCTCCCCCCATTCTTAAAGCATGTATATAAAAAAGGCACTAAACATATAAGAGGTTACCATGGAGTACCATGGGCGCTTGAGGTGCTAACACCTTCCTCAAGTGCAGCTAACCCCCGTACCTAGAATCTCTTTTTTTAAAGGTTTTCAATTTTTCCCCTCCTTTGGAAATGAAAAATAAAACTGTAGTGGGGTATGTCTCAAAAATCCCGCAACAGGTTCATGTGTGGCTTTTGGTGTTAAATTTCGTCCCTAAAGTTGTGATGGTATATATGAATATAGCTTTCATATATGTTTATCCATAGTTCTCGCTCTCCGTTCCGTTTGTTACTGGTTTCGTTTGGCATGAAAGCTAGTTCATTAAAAATTAAATAAATAATATACTTACATAAATTCAAAGGAAAAGGATAAGTGAGGCATGTGGTCTTGCACGATGAGGGGTATGTATATACCTTTATTCATTTATAATTTGTATAGTATGAATAGAAATATAATAATAATAAGATGAGAATAGTAGTAGTTTTAATTTAAGACTTTGACCGGAAATATATATAAATGAGATTTTGAAGATTAGCACTTAGTATTTGGAATAAATTAGAAATAAGCTTTATACATTCCTCTATTTCTAATTTTTCATTGCCCTTTGAAGTTATCATAATTCATTCCTTTGAATTCTCATATTTGATTTTCTAGTTTTGAGTTTTATTTTTGGTGTTTAGTTTTGTTTATATGAAATTAGAATTTTTGAACAAAATTTAAAATTAGAAGTTGGATTAGATTTCATCACATAATTCGTTCCTAATTAACTAGTAACCATTAGAGAATCAATAGCGGGTTAATTGAAATTGTTTGGGGTTGTTTTGGAACTTAAAAATCAAGCTTTAATTAATGAAGTCCCTTTTCTAAACCTATCAGGATGTTCTCTTCCTTTGTTTAGTAATGCAATCCTTGCTTAGAGTTGTGTCTATGAGTGAAACATAAACAAATAACTTGTACAGGGACGCATGTGATGTATATGTATATATACATATCATACCTAGTATAATATAATAAGATAGATAAGTATAGTAGTTTCAAACTAAAGTCATTTTGGTCTATTTCAATGCATAAATTTTCTTAATTAGATTAAAATTTAGGATCGAATAGTTGACACTAAATTTTTTATTAAACTAATTTGAATGCATAAGATTATTGAATGAGTATATTGGATTATCAGTGTGGCTATATTTCTTGACAAGTGCTTACAATTACGGTTTATATTTGGATCATATATGTGCGTCGGTCATTGATAAAAAAAAAAAAAAGACACAACTTTTGTCTTATTATTAGTTTAATGAAGAGGTCTCAACTTATATCAATATGGACTGTAGTTTATTTGTCCTTGAGATTTACAAGATAAAACAATGGTTTGGTTTCAGTCGTGTGCTTCTAGTATGGCTTCAAATTTGATTCTAGTTCTTGCTTATAATTTTGTGTTATGGCATATCCTATTAAATCAATTTTAGTCGTAACAATTGAGAAGTGATGTTCTAATATGTGCAATTGGAATTAAATTCGTGATGAGTAATTGGTAACTTTTTATTGTTTTGACTGAGATTGAGTAAGAGAGTTGTTTGTTTGAAAATTTTGATTTTTGAGACTTCTCAATTTTTGGGCTTTTGTCGTTGAGTGGTTGTAGTGTTGAACTTGTTTGATATTTGGGAGTTTTGCATTTGTTTGGATAACTTTGACATGCATACATTCATGTGTAGTGCTTATGCACAGCGACGTTGATTAGTGCTTATGCATAGTGAAGTTGATTAGTGCTTAGGCACAGTGACGTTGATTAGTGCTTATGCACAGTGAAGTTGATTAGTGCTTATGCATAGTGACGTTGAGGAGTGTTCAGTAAAATAATTTTGACCTCCGACCTTGGTACCACATGCATATTAGAGAGTCTTAGAATTTTGCACATCATTCATATTGATTTGAATTTATATATTTGTGTTTGTTTTCTTATTTTAGTTGTTGTGAGTATCCCATTGAATCCTTGGTTTGAATATTTTACTTGATTACTATTATTGTTATTATGACTGTGATTATTATTGTTATTATTATTATTATTATTATATCTAATAAGGTTTTAGTATTGTTATTGTCCAGCTACCTTATATAAACATCATTACTAATTCCCTTCTGGTTTGACCCTACGACTTGCAATCGTAGACTTTCAGGAAAAAAAGTAATTTTAGAGTTGGTTGGCCGCTTGTTCAACTTTTCAGTTGTTAAGTCTAGAGTCTCTTTGATACCGTGACGTTGGGGGGAATCACTTAGCTTATTTATTATCAATGTCTTGAATTTATGAAGAGCTTATGTTTTTAAGGATTTTTCTTTTATGTAATTTATTTTAGCAAGACTTAATCTCAATTTGAATTATTCAGACACTTCATTAAACAATTTAGTATCATAGTATGTTAGCTTTTTTTTTTATATTTAAATTTTTCGTTGTGTATTTTTGAATTAAATGAAATAAATTGTGCCATTATGTTTAGACGTGACACCCTTTTCATAACTAAATATCATTTTCTATCAATAATAATCAGTTGGGGTTTGAGGGTGTTACAAATAGCATAGTGGCTAAAAATTCCACTTTTAAAGTGGAGAAGTGGGATGACCGGGGTTCAAACCCCCGCCCCCTACATATATATAACGCGATGTCCAACCAATTGAGCTAAGCTCATAAGACATTCAATTGTAAATTTTAAAAATTCGTATTCATTATAGTGTTATTCACAAGTGGTACAGAATCAAAGACTTGTCCAAATTTTCCACATTAGACAAAACCATACCACATAATTTTAATCTATTGTTTTCAAGCAACGACCTCTCTACATTTGTGATGATTTGAGCATCAGTAAGGGGCCAACATAGTAGTGATTCAAAATTAAAATAGTATATCAAATTTTAAAATCATATTCCTAAAATTCCAACATACAGGATTCAAGATTTTTTTTTTGATGTAGGATTCAAGATAGTTTGTAATACTAAAATAAACTCTATTAGAATAAGATAAATAACATACAATCCGATACTATTAATGAAGAAAAATTACTATGATATTAAAACTTTTAGAGATTATTTTTTGGTCATTAAACCACAAATTTCTCATAGTGAAGCTCTTACATCAATCAATGTACATCTAAATCGAGTCAGCAAAATATCATTCATACCATTTGACTATTGAGGATAACTAGACACGAAAAGGGTGATGCATTTTCTAAGCCATTGCAAAATACAATCTTTGTGAAAATTATGCAAGCAGTTAGTTTTAACAAACTTTGAACCATTAGAGAACTCTTTTAAATAAATTGCACATTATTTTGTAGAAAAACGAGAATCTTGATCTATGTTAGCTTTCTCCGACAAATCCACAATATTTTTTGATGCAAAAAATACATGTGGGTGATTTTCTTGATTCATATAGCTATGATCTTGATTATTCCATGTAGTACCATCACCGGCAAAAACTATATAACATCCAATCCATCCCGCAAGAACCATTTGAAGACATTTGCCTAGCACATTCACCAATATGAGGCAAAATTTCATTCAATATTGAACGATAAATAGGTATGGTTGCAAAGTAGCCATATAATGGATTATTTTTGCCCTTTTTTAAGATTGTGCTTTTGTCACACTTGCACAATATGTTACTAGAAACCAACGATGTTTCATTGATCACATTGATTGAGAATTTATCATTGGTTTTTTAGGGCAAAATTTCTTCAATGTAAATAAAATTAATGAAGATGATGTCACTAGATGTCATGGATGAAAGATGAAGTATTTGTAACAAGAGGAAAGTATATTGGTTTTAGGATTTGTTGGATGAATTTATTTTGTTAAGCCTAGACCATATTTATAGTGTGAAAGCTCTCAAAAAAATTTAAGTACTAGATTTATTTGTTAAAACAAAGATAATACTTATCTTTAATAAAATAAAATAAAAAGATAATTCTTATCTTAAATAAAAGTCATAGGATCTGATAACTAAAATTTATGATTTTGTAGTTTATCCAATGATACATTTCTTATTATAAATAAAATCATTAAAAAATATTTGTGATAAGAAGACCGATAAACTTTTAACAAAAACGAACATATCTATAAAAAAAAACCAAAATACTATAAAAAGATTGAATAATTGAGTTGCTTCAAAAAAAAAAAACAAGATACAAATTAAAACTGATTTTTTTTGTTTTTGTTTTAACCGATAGATTTTGTTTTTTGAGAAACAGTTTTGATTGATGATTAAAATGAAATCTTAAATATGTATTTTTTGTAAGGAAAAAAAGTCTTAAATATGTATTCAGTTGATTTTTTTTTTATGACTAATAAATTGATAATAAATTATAAGTAAAAATTAATTAAAAAATTGATGTATTTGATCCAAATTATATATATATTTTTAAACATATCTAAATTCTATTTATAATTTGGGATAGATTAACTACAGAAAAATATCTCAACAAAAAAAAAATCTTAATAAATTTATAAAAAAATCTCCAGTGGGCAAATGCATGTTCATTATCTTATTATAGAAATTTTAAACTGACATAGTATATCCATTAAATTCCTTTTATTTGTTATAAGAGGATATAACTTAAATTCTATCAATAATTGTTTTTTGGTTGGTCAGATAGCTTACTGTTAGAATTTCACTCTAAAATTGAATAAGTGAGCGTACAAGATTTGAATTTCGAACTTTGCACATAACGTATCATTTCCTTATCACACGAGCTAAAAATATAAACTATTTTTCAAAAAAAGTATGGATTAAATATATCTTACTATCTTAGCACTTATAAAATATTCTATAAATAAATAAAATAATTTTGCTAGTTACACACTCCTTTGTTTTTGGTTATGTAATTAAACTCAAAACATTATACCACAACCACATATTTTTAAGATGGATAAAACTTAGATACATTTTTTTAGATACTTTTTGTATGTTTCTTAAAATAAAATTCACTTTTTGTGATTCCTACAATTTTTGAAATAGTCATGAATTTAAGAAAATCATAATTTGTTATTAAGAATTATACAAAAAGTATTTCAAAAAATGCTAAATAAATTTTACACTTTTAATTAAAAATACTAATATTCTAACCATGACAAGAATTAGTTAGAACTCCTCACCCAAAAGTTCAATGAAATAGTTCATCCCACTCACACTTAAAACCCAACAAATAAGTCAAATTATTAACGGCATAAAATCCGATTTTGTCGCCGACATTTCTACAATATGGACAACTTTGACAACAAATAATAAAAGTAAGGGTCAATTTGCAAAATTAAAGACTTTTTGAGATAGTTTTTCATAGGACTTAACTTGCTTTAAAGTCAAGAAGAATTTTGGAGGCTTACTCCATTCTTGAATTAATGTGCAATTAATGGTGCAATGAAAGAAGTTGCAAAGAAGAAATGTCAAAATACTTAAAATCCAACACTCTACATACACTTCACGTGTTGTAGTCACTTCAATGTTTTTCATCTTTGAGTTCAACTTTGTTTTCATTCTCTCATGAACAAAAGACCATAGATTTTTCACTATGTTGATATAACACAAAATCTAACCACTCCTCTCATCGATCATATCTGTCTCATTGTACGAATAGCATGTGGGCCCCATTTTACATGTCTCTAAACTATTAAAGGCAATTGTCCATTTTGGTCCATAGATGTTTAGTACATTTTCAGTATAATTTTTGAATATATTAAAATTACAAATATATTAAAAGTTATACAAAAATATTATTAAATATCGCTTAATTAACTGTTTTGACTTTTACATATTCATTTATATAATCAAATATATTTTTTATTAATCAATTTAATTTTTAAATTAAAAGTTATAAGGGTGATTTAGTGATTTTTTTGAACAAGCAAAAATGAATTATATTAACACCAATATAAAGTTCTTACTAAGTACAAAGTGTGTCGGTAAGAACCCAAAGAATTATTAACAAGATAGCTAGTTGATGCCCATACACACAAAAGAACTCGACTGCCACATATGAGAATTTAAACCAAAATTTACATTAGTTTTCAACCACCATAACGAAAAAGACTTAACTTTCTCTTTAACAATTGATTAATTGTGCTTTCTTCTATCTTGAAGACTCTATTGTTTCACTCATTCGCCGGAACTCACACACCACATAGATGTTTAGTACATTTTCAGTAAAAAAATTTAATATTATTAACTGTTTTGACTTTTGATCCTTACATATTCATTTATATAATCAAATATATTTTTTATTAATCAATTAAATTTTTAAATTAAAAGTTATAAGGGTGATTTAGTGATTTTTTTTTAATAAACAAAAATGAATTATATTAACACCAACATAAAGTTCTTACAAGCACAAGGTGTGTCGGTAAGAACCCAAAGAATTACAAACAAGATAGCCTATAGCTAGCCGATGCTCATACACACAAAAGGGCTCGACAGTCACATATGAGAACTTATACCAAGATTTATATTATTAGTTTTCAACCACTATAACGAAAAAAAAACTTAACTTTCTCTCTATCAACCTGTTAATTGTGCTTTCTTTTGTCTTGAAGACTCTATTGTTCCGCTCATTCCATAAAATTCACACACCACATAACCAAATAACTGCAAGAAAGACTGTCTAACCCGTGATCTTCCACAGAAATAAGTGATAAAGAGTTCAATTTTTAGTCAAATAAAAAATTAACAATCCTAATTTTATTTTATTTTACTATATTAACAATACTATTTTTTTAACCAAATTAACAATACTAATTTTTGACAATAAATTAACGATATTAATTATTAACTATTAACATTGGTTTCGGTTGTTTCAAAAAAAATTGTCAATTTTTTTTTACTTAAAGATGTTTATAACATTTCTTTCATAATCAATTAATATATTTAGGTACATCAATGATCATATTGAAACTAACTTTAAATGTGGCTACTAAATTGTCCAAATTGTTGAATATGCTTTTACCAAATAAAACTATATAATAAGTTTTTATATGAATGACAAGCATATGATAAAAATTGTTCGCTATGTATTTGATGGGCCCTTATCTACTATACCCAACTTTTAATTATGTCATGAAAACCCTACGTTTTGGTCTATCTACTCATGCAGTACACGCCTCATTCATCAATTCCCCTGTTAATGTTATATGAAGATTCAGGAGCAGAGTTGGAATCTAAGCTTTCAATTTAATTTATAAAGTACTTTTATTCTGTTGAGGAAATTTATAAGGTAGTGACTAGTTTAATTTAGTATGGCTCATTCATATATATTTTTGGATAATAATATTATATATGATTTGTAAAACTATAAATTCTGTTGATTAATCTGTAAATTCATGTTGTTATTTGAAATGAAATTGTTGAAATAAAATATGCAACGCACGAGTGATCAATTGTGACATTTAAAAAAACAAAAAGAATATTATTTAATAGGTAAAATATTTCAATGTTTTTTTCATAATGTAAATATTTGAATGATGTTAGACTTCCCACTGCACTTGTAGAGTTTCTTTACTCATTCATTATTTTCCATGCATGGCCCACAAACTCACCTAACCAAACGACAACTTCCCTTTTTTGCTCTCAAGATACTATTGCAAAACAAATATTTTAAATAAAGTGTTACCATTTTCCTCCATTTTCTTGTTCACTTTCTAATCAAATTAAAGGGCTTAAAATTCTACTTAAAATGTACGAGTTTAATCATTAAATTATTTATTTTCTATTATTGAAAAATTCTAAGAGCTTAACCATAATGACTCGTACATTGCATATTTCAGAAATTTCAAAACACATACAATAGGAAAGATAGCTAAAACAAATTTGTTGATTTTTGGTTTTTTCTTTACAAAAATTTCTTATGCTTTAAATGCTCTTCATATTATGAGAAAATATTATATGCATAGTATCCAATATATTGAATATAAAGGAATCACTAATTAGAGTTGTTTTAATTTTTTTTTAAATCCATATATTGATATTTAGATTGTTTGATCTTTACTAAACAATCACAAATGTGTTATGTTCATATATTTTGAATATTCTAATAACATATGATTTATAGGTAAAAAAAACATTGACTTGTACTATAATATGTAGTTTAGTTGATAGTTATCAGAGACATTATTAAGAGACATTATTTAAGAGATTAGAATTTGAATTATGAATTTCTAATTGCTCCATGTGAGTCCAAACTAAACTATCTAATCTTATTTGAAAAAGAGAAAGAAAAAGAAAAATATATTGACTCATTGTCTTTTTTTTTTTTACATCGAAAAGATAAATGCTCTTATTATTAAAGAGATTAGAATTTGAATTATGAATTTTTAATCACTCCATGTGAGTCTAAACTAAACTATCTAATCTTATTTGAAAAGAGAAAGAAAAAGAAAAATATATTGACTCATATTGTCTCATTTTTTTTACATAAAAAAGAGAAATGCTCCTACGAGAATTTGAACCCTGAACTTCTCCTTGCCCAATCAATATCCCCCAACTCTCATATTGTCTCATTTAATGCTACAATCCACAAAAAAACATCACATACAAATATGATTCCTACCATCCAAATTTTAATATTGCATTTATTTCCCCCGTGTGTTCCGCACACACATTTCCTTCATTACCGGTACCCTTTAAATTCTTTCATTAAATCATAGTAACTTTCACAAAAACAAATCATAACTCAGTCATACCCCTAAAAGCACCATATAGTAGTAATAATTTTCTTGTATTTATCACCATTCATATTATTCTGTTTTTCCACTATTTCACAAACCTTCTCTCTCTCACACACACATTTTTTCTTCATATATTTCCATTCTTCTTGTGATTTTCTTAGTGTAAAAGTTTACTCACTTTCACTTGATTTTGCTAAATGGGTAGGAAGAATATTCATGTATTGCTAATTCTACTTTTTTTGCTCATATATTTTGTTGGTGCTAGCTATTGTTCTAGACATACTCAAGCTTTTAATGTGAAGGCAACATCTCAAGGTTTACATCAAAATTTCTTAGGTTCATTGCCAAAAGCAATGCCAAAGCCACCTTCAGGACCTTCAAGGGAGCATAATGGTGTTGAATTACACAACTCAAAGGGGAAACCATAGAGAGAAACCTCTTACTCCTATATATTGCATTGAAAAAATGTGTATGTAAATTAATGTTTATTTTGTTGTACTCAATTTTGATTTAACTTTTTGTGTATTATTCATCCTTATTTTTGGAATACTTTTGAGGCACTTTTAAGGGCAGAAATAATTTTAGAAGTGATTGATACGATCAAAAATTGTCGTTACGATGTTGTTCCTGATACTTCAATATTCTTTATACTTTATAGTGCGTCCGTAATTGCATTTGCAAACTACAATTTCAAACCATGTCAATGATATATGAAGCTTCACTATTCCTAGAATTGGTATTCGGCTTTTCATACACAACTTGAATGGAAGGTAAAGAAGGCCGCCTAAAAAAAATAAAAGAAGGCCGCCTATCACGGAGCCAAAGCCATTAGTGAGATATCGTTCTGGAAGAGCTAAAATTCTAACATTGTGCCAAGGTGCCGACATGGGAACATCTCAAGTAGACAATTTTTATGTGGCGCATGCCTCCCTAAAGATAATGGAGACATGCAAAGGTTTTCTTGTGTCGAACAGAGATTGACTCTCGAGTGCAAAGACAGAAGAGAGTTTGACTGCATGACCTATCCGTCAACCACGATAACCAGTCTTAGTGATGTGTCGCCGGTACCAAATAGGACTAATTCTTTGAGAATGTGGAGTATCAATTATCAGTTAAGAGGAAACTAATGACCCAATTGATGCTGCTTAATTCTCATTATTCACATTTGAAGAGAATACTTAAATTAAGTTGATTCATACTCTGTGGTTTAACTTAAATTAAAAGGAGATACATGAAATTTTGCACCAAAAAAAAAAGAGGAGGTGCATGAAATTGAAAACAAAGAGAAATCAGTGACAAATTCCGTGAATTCAGTTACGTATCTATAGTGCTATTTAATCTTAAATTTATTGCAATTTGCAACTTGTAAGATTTTTGTTTGGTTATAAATACAAGCTACAATTGACAATTTTAGTGAGTGGTACATACACAAGTCCTTTAAAATTAGTTTAAAGTTCAATTATTGATATGAAAAAAATATTTGTTGAAAAATTCAACCCTAAAATGAATTTAAGCTACTTCGATTATGTATACGTTATTGATTTTAAAAGTAGATTACACCATTATGTACGATGTTATTTTGGATGGCCTTCGTGAATACTTGACTAAGAATTGAGTTGTTAGTCTTCGTCATACTCTTTAGAAAGATAACTAAATTAAAAGCTATAAGTTAATTAAACCCATAGTTATACTTCAAGATCCCCTCCGAACCTTCATAATAACCTCTCCATTGCGCTTTTAACATATATATCGAGAGAGAGAGTCCGTTTTGAAAATTTAGTTTTTCGTTTTTCTTATTTTTTTTTCTCTCATGTAAAAAAATCTCA
Source organism: Trifolium dubium (assembly GCA_951804385.1). Taxonomy (NCBI): domain Eukaryota; kingdom Viridiplantae; phylum Streptophyta; class Magnoliopsida; order Fabales; family Fabaceae; genus Trifolium; species Trifolium dubium. Next base: position 7,913,171 of record OX638062.1, on the reverse strand, counting down.
ACATGAAACCTTAGTTTACCAATATTCGTCTAGGACCAAAGGTTCATATCTACTATAGTACACCCCTTTTCCTTATAAACTAAAAATATACAAGACATGTTCCACGTGGTCACAACTCATAAGAGTAACTTGGCTAATTCTTGTGAATGTTTTAGCTTCTTCTTATTTTGTTTATGTGATTGAAGTTAATTGGTTCCTCAAAATGATAACTTTGTTTGTTGGTTGTTAAGCTGTCTCAAATCTCATGTATTGTCTTGATTTCAAAATTCACATGTGACTATGTGAGAGTATTACTATGGTCATTTTCAAAGACAAAAACCAAGTCAAATTAATATTAATAATAATTCTTATGGATTTGAGGGTGGCGAATTTTAAGTGGATTTGGTTAAAGAAATGGTCCTTGTTGCTCGGTTTCTACTGGTATTAGGACCTTTCATTGAAATTTAGAGGTAATGTACCTCTTTAATTGGGCCAGCAAGATAAAATTACTTTCACATTTTTGGTAGCCAAGAGGAGCTATACATGTGGCTTCATAAGATAAGATGTGTAACTTTATATTTCCTCCGTTTTAAAATGAGTGTCGTTTAAAGTTTTTAAACACAAATTAAGAAATATAATTACGGAGTCAAAAGTAATAGCACTTTTATTAAATTAATCATACTATATTGGAAAATATTGTTGCATTGGACATTGAAAATTAAAAACAATACTCATTTTAAAACAAATTTTGTAAGTTAAGGGTCATGTTAACATGTGCCCTTAAGAATCTAAAATAAGAATTATTCTCTTAAATTTTGTGCATTGAAAACATAAAAAGTTTAAAAATTACACTAATACACGAATTCCGATACAAAATTTTCTTTATTTATCTCACTAACATGTGCCTTAGATGTGCCGTAAGGGCACATGTTAACATTTTCCTCTTAACTTCATAAACTAGTACTAACCACCACACATTATCTCTATCTTTGCAATTTGAACTTTAAGAAATTGGGGCACTGAAAAATTAAGGCTTGTAGATTTTGTTAATGGGGGAACAAGTTAGGGTTATAGATTTATAGAAGAAACTTAAGACAACTTGTTCAATTTTTGTCATATCCCTTAACTCCTAATTTGTCTTATCTCACATTTAAAATCAAATATAATAGGTGGAAGTTGTTCTATCTCTTATTTTTATGTAAATCAAACGCAACCTTATGCATATCTCACCGCTCTTTTCAGTGACATGCAAATTCATATGTATAAGACAAATTTTTACTAAACAATAGAGTATAGGTATAAATTTTAACTAAACAACACCAGATAAATTTTTAAAGATTGGACAATTTTTTTATCTTATAACATGTTTGTTGGACAAAAATTTGTTTTGATATTTTACACAACTTTTGCAGTGGTTCAGTGATGGACAAAAATTTCAATTTTTGTCCTATTCCTTAACTCCTAATTTGTCCTTTATCAGATTTAAAATCAAATACAATAGAGCAGAAATTGTCCTATCCTTTATTTTTATGTAAATCAAACGCAACCTTAAGCATATCTCACCACTCTTTTCTATGACATCGCGAGATGAGACCACCGGTTAATCCTCCTAAAACTAGTCCCTAAAATATTAACATGCCATTTTAATATGCCAGCCATTCATGCCTTCCCCATCATTGAAATGTGCCCAATGTGAATCCTCAATCCACTTTTTAGTAGTCTCTATCTCACCAAAATATGTTACACCAGTTGCAAGAGACCCAGCACACCAGGTTCTTAACACCACTTAGAATAAACCATCAATTTGATCCTAAAACTATCATCTTCTCTCCAATTTGATTCATGAACTATAGAAATATCCATCAAATTAGTCCCTCAGTTCCCTTAAAAAGAGAGAAGGATGGATCAAGAGACTATTTTGATGAATTAATAATAGTTTAGGGACTAATAATATATTTCTATAGTTCATTGACCAAATTAGAGAGAAAGTGATAATTCAGAGACCTTAACTTAAAGAGTATTGAAACTAATTTCTTCAAAGCTGCTGCCTGATTAATGAAAATAAAAAGTGGCGATTGACAACTGATAGCAATGTAGCAAATGCAACTGAAAATATGATAAATGAACTACATAGGACCTGTAAATAGCTAAAAAAATCAGCAGTCCCAACAACAGCAGACGTGGAAAGAAGACATCACTAACAATCGAACAAAATTGAAAGTGAATCAAATATTTTGAACATGCATAAACAAATGAATATAATGCCATGTCCTTTCAAAACAAATAAGGCCCTAATAAAATCCACGAAATAGAAATCAACAGAAAAGAACAGGTTATAATTTTCAAAACTCTTCAGTATTAAAGAGTAGAAGCATTCAAGACAAAGTACTAAACTGCTTTATACATAGCAAACTAATACACAAAAGAAAAAACATTGTTCCATACCCTTTCCAATCAAAAGGACTTTTCAGTTCTGATATCTAATTTGCAACATAGGCATTAGGCAAGAAGATTTTATTGCACAGAAAGACCCAATTATTTTTTCACATACCATTAATCATAATTTATTGCACCTAGGATCAAGGTGTTCAACCATGTGTGTTGCTTAATGCATAATGTACTCAGCATAAAATACAGAACGTGAAAAAAATGCCAACAACATTTTATAAACAAAGATATTTAAACCCGATTCCAACATATCCTTAACATAACAATTTGTCAAAATGTTAAAATAACAACCAAGATGCCAAAATGTGACAAAATTAAGTTCTATTACTATCTAAGACCTAGCCCGACTATGGCATAAAGCTAACAATGACATCCTAACTATGTTTGCACCTTAGATGCTACTCATCCTCTGTAGCAAGCTCAAATGTATTAAAAATAATTAAGTACTAAAAATTGGGGGGCATAGACTGCTAACATTGAGGTTTGAGAGGTCTTCACAATTGGACTCCAACAATAACTAGTACGCACCTTAATACTTGGTCATGACATGCAAGTTTTATCCTGAGTGAAAGGAAGATTGAGTTTTTCCTCGTACAACTTTAATAGATAAGAAGAAGACTCCTTATAACGATTTATACACATATCAATAAACATTTTCTCCGGCACTACAAATGGACAAGTTAAGCTTGCATTCTTTTTCCGCAAACCATTCTTCAGCAGAAATTGCACTATTTCAGCCCTTGGAACGATCCTTTTTTCCAAACTTAGTCCCAAAATATACGGTGTTTTAGCAATCTCCATAGCATCCCAACCCAACTGATTAACCCAAAAGCTCATCACTAAATTAATTTTATCAACCGATGTTAACATACAATAAGGTATCTTTTTAAACGCTTCAAGAGCATCTTCCTCAGACCAACCCCACTTCTTAAATTCATCAACTTTCTTTTTCCACAAAGTTTTACCAGACGCTTTAGCACACAACGCTACAGAAAAAATAATTTTCTTAGGATTAAACCCTAAACCCTTAACTTCCTCAACAAACTTCATCAAATCATGCGCCCCAAGTATCTGACTCCGAATACGAATCAATCTTGCCACATTCGCTTCAGCCACTCCACTCTCAATCAACAATCGAATATTAGTAGACACATGACGCTCACAATGAAAAACCGGAATTCGAATTAAAACAGCAATAGTTTCCTTATGAGATTTCAAAAATCTATAAACTAATTCATACATCGGAATAACATGATTCTCTAAACTCGGAGACAAAACTCTAGGGTTTTTACTAATAAGTTTAACAATGTCAGACATTGATGCACCTTTGGATAGAAAAAATTGAAACTTTGGCAAAACCCTTTTCTCAGGATTGCATTTAAGTAACTCTGGCAGCTTAAAAATGATATCATGAATTTGGGTATCTGAGAAACCGTAGTTTTTGAAGAATGCGACAACGGCGTCGGGTTGTTGGTTGGTTTTGAATTTGAGACCGTAGATGGAGCAAAGATTGGAAGCAGATTGTGGTGAGAAGGAGAATTTGTTGATGAGGTAGGTGACAGGAAATGGGGTTGAACTTGAATTGGGAGTGAAGGTGCAGAATTGATGAGAAATTGGTGATGGATTTAGGGTTTGTAATGGTTTTTGGGTGGTTAGGGTTTTGAGATGATTGATTAGGGTTTTGTGGAGGGTTTTGTGGTGCAATGTATTGAACTTGAACATGATTTGTGAAAATGGTTACCTTGAATCTATTGCTTCCGGCGGTGGAGGGAGGAAATGGTCAGTTCGTGATGCAGTTACGGCGGCGACACGGCGGCGATGGTAGCATTAGGAAGTGGAAGCTCTGATGTTATGCTATATTGAGTTATGCTTCACTCATTCTTTCTTAGAATACTGCTCAGTGCTCACTGCTCACTATTTAGAAGGAAGGAGAATGTAAAAAATGGGTCGGGTTGATGAGTCGGTCTATTAGTTCATGAGTTTGGACGGGTCAAGTTTAAAAAAAATTATTCACTTAAATAATATTTTTGTTTTTGTATGTACATGTGTTTTTTATTTTAGTTGTTGTATCTTTGTTTTTAAGAATTCATCCTTTTTTTCAAAATCTTTTGGTTTTAGCCTCTAAACTTAAAATTGGGAGTGGTTATGGTGCATAAGTTTTTTCCTTATGCACCGTGCATAAATAATAAAAATTGCTTAATGCACTTCCTAAATTTCTAGCGCACCCCCAACCATATTGCTTAGTGCACCCCAAATTTCTAGTGCACTATTTGGGGGATGTGTTAGAAATTTGGGGGTGCACTAAGCAATAGCGATGGGGGCATTAGAAATTTGAGGGGTGCACTAAGCAATATGGGGGTATTTAAGGACGGTGCATTAACATGACTTATGCACCATAACTTGTGCCATTAAAATCTATAAGTTTTTTCTTTAAATTTTTCTGCATATTTTACTTTTATAGACTAAAATCAAAATGATTTTAACATACTGAAATGAATTCCTAACAAAAGAAGATGCATGAACTCTTATAGGAAATAAGTATTAAGATTAGTATATTTTAGACAATAGTTTACTTTACGCTATTTTACTATTTTAGCTCTTTTGGATGTATTTAAGAAGGTTTTTGCCTCATCTTTGGAAATCAATCAAACATTTATCAAATATCTTCTTCTCTCAAACTCTCTCAAAACTATGTTTCATAATATCTCATTTGTACCGGATTCTATTCTATATCATTAGAATCCCTACTCTGAGACTCGGATTTTATCGGTTCGCCCCTATAATCCGTTTTCCCGTCTCAATTGGTATCTAGAGCCTTCGATTTGGCGCGCAATGACTGCTAAACAGAAATTGGTGAAAATTTTGAATGCTTTGGAAGTAGAAGAAAAGATGGAAATGGGTTTATGTTTCACCTTGGAACATCATCAATTAATGCATAAAAATATTCGGATATCTGTGAAGGATATCGATGAAGAAGTTGAACCAGAAAGTGAAGGTTTCATAGAGCTGAAGCAGAACGATATGAAGTGTTCTACACATGAAGAAAGGGTTGCTGATGATGGAATGTTGAAAGCAGCTGTGAATTCCACCAACGACGATTGTTCCAACTTCCATCAAATTGCAGATGTCATTTTTGTCGACCCAGTTCCAAAAAATATTGACGAACAAGAGGAAACAACGGTTCCGCCGACCATTGACGTATCCACTAGTTCTGCAATTTCTCATCCCTGCTTCGAAATCCTTAGTTATGCCAAATTTTTACCCAGTCAGTTGAATGATGATCCCTTATCTGATACCATAGGACCATTAAAATTCATGTCATTCAACCAACCCTTGTCACAGTGTGTTCTCCTCACAGGCAGAGAATTTCAACCTCTATGCCACATTCATGAGCACCCACCCACCGCCGCCGAAACCACCTGATATGGTTGCCACTCTGACACTGCCACTCAATTTGTATTTGTCTGTTACCACTGCTAAGCATTTTGAAGCAACCGAACAAGCAAATGTGTATTCATTTTCATTGTTACAAACTTTCCTCCAACTGTTTGATGAAAAGCCACAGTGGCACAACAACTCAGTTTGGATAGCCATCTCTACAGCTAGTGCTACTATTCTTAAACCAATTTCAATACCTACTTATGTTCATGTTCAAGCTACAATGTTGGGGTTAGTAAATGGCAGAATTGGTGACAAGTTAGGAACATTATTTGTTAACTTTGTTATTGATAATACAATGTTACTAGTTGTTATTAACCAAAGTTTGCAAGAAGTTGATCATGCAGAGGGATATTTATTCTTTAGGGATGGAGAGCACTTTCAACCAACTTACGTTCTCATCATTTTTTCCCCTTATGACCCTTGGTATGTAGAGGCTTATGTGAAATTTATTTTAGATTATTCTGATGATTGGGTCTGTGAGAGTTCTAATTTGATGTCTTGTACTTGGTCCAATCTTGTGGATAGTGAAATTCAGCCTTCCAAAACTGATTGTTGTAAGAGACGCAATAATTGGTTTGGTCTTTGTCATGATGGTTGGATTAATTTTGATGTGGCAAGCTTTTTTGTGTCTTTTGACAAATCTGCAATTTTTTGGGTGCTGTCGAATTCTTTTTCACATGACAACACTCAAATTGAATATGTGTATAGCCAGTTACATGTAGAACCAATGAGAGGCTATTGTTTTAAAACAATTTATCGTAGGAACAATTATGATGTTGATAAAAAAGGATCCTCACAGTTGAATTGTGGCAGTTTGCTATATAAAAATAAGCTTAAGAGAGTTGAAGTTTGGGATGCATTGGTTTTAGTTGCTGTAGCTGCAATGTCCTTTACATATTCATCTATTGGACTAGGACTTGCCATCACAGAATTAACAGAAGAGGCAAGAATTATGGGGTTGTCATGGTGGTGTAGTGAGTTAGTTTTGGGAGCACAATTACTACCCATTATTGACAAAGCTGTCTCATTACATTCAAGGTATGAGTGGTTGAGATATGTTTTTGTAAATATTTACTGCTATTTTAATTATAGTGCAAGGGGCAGAAAAATTTATTTTGTTTCTAAAGCTAGTGGAATTAAACATACTATTGGAGAGCTATTGTTTGAGCACTTAATTTCTCAATGGTCTGAAGCAAAAGTAGTCAGGTTTTATGCTCCAGATTTTTTATTTTTCCTTCTCTCTATCTTTGGCTCCAAAAGTTGGATAAAGCATCTTGCTTATGATGAGACTCAATCTCTCTTTCTAATTTCCCTTGGTTCAAGTGTGGTACCATACGAGCTAGTGAAGATTAATGATGGAAAGAATATGGAAGTACCAACTATTTATGGTTGTGTTGAAGGACAGGCTATTAGTACTATAATGGTATTTTGGATTCTTTGAACATAATTGAAATTAATCTACAACAGGTCCAAGAGTTGGCAATTTTAATTGATGATGTTACATTTACTTTTATAATGGTGGTGAGAACATATGTTTTTCTGGTGATGATGGTTATGAGTTATGGTGAGAATTGGTATTTTGATTATTTCTTGTGCATAGTTGGTAAGCTAGACCTCTATGGATACAAAGATGAGGCGGAAAGAAAAGTTCCAGATTTAAAATATGGAGCACATTCCAATATATGTGAGTCATTGCTTGATGCTTATGCAACTTATGGTTATTTCAAATCTGTAAGTATGGTTGCTAGCTTAGATAGTGAAATAAGTATGGTGAATGATGTCTGCAATTATCTTATTTTGAAGCTAGACACAAAACATTTTTATGCCAATTCCCACCCCTTAACTAAAGGATCTCTATTGTTCCTTCATCATGTGGTACTAGTGGTTGTTTTTCACAGGAAAATGATCTCAAGAGGACAATTGATGCTCTTGAAGCACTTAGAAATTTTCATGTGTGATCATGAGAATGTTGCAAGGAAACTGTGTGTAGCACCACTTCATGCTTCTTTCAACCATCTAACTAAGGAGTTGTTCCTAATTTTTCAACACAAAAAGTTGGTGGCTGTTTTGCATAGAAAGATGATCAACAAAGGTAGTTTTCATGCTCCTAAAATTTTAATCAACAAAGTTGGTGGCTGTAAGGATTGGGTTCCAAAGCATCGATCTTGGAATTTTGCTCCTAATGTTGATCTTGTTGTGGCTATTCTACATAGGAAAATGATTGAAAGGGGAAATGTTCATGTTCTTTTAGTTCTACTCAAATGGAAGATTTTACCTCCTAAGCATGGTACTTGAAAATTTTCATCCTTGAGGACAAGGATGTTTGAAGGGGAGGGTATTGTTATAGGAAATAAGTATTAAGATTAGTATATTTTAGACAATAGTTTACTTTACGTCATTTTACTATTTTAGCCCTTTTGGATGTATTTAAGAAGGCTTTTGCCTCATCTTTGGAAATCAATCAAACATTTATCAAATATCTTCTTCTCTCAAACTCTCTCAAAACTATGTTTCATAATATCTCATTTGTACCGGATTCTATTCTATATCATTAGAATCTCTACTCTGAGACTCGGATTTTATCGGTTCGCCCCTAAAATCCGTTTTCCCGTCTCATGAACTAATGTCATTTAAGCCATATTTATTTATATTTTTCCAAGATGATTTGGAGTTTATACTAAACCTCATCCATGGTCAGCTTTTTTACAAAATGCCAACCACTAATTATACTATCTAATTACTTTCTATTTGAATGATTATCCCATCTAATTATACCTTAAAAAATGAATTGTGCTTGCTGAGGTAAAAGTTTACCAAAAATTGATTAAGGATTTTTTTCTTCAGTCCTTATTATTAGCTATTCTCCACTATGTTATGGAGTGGCCATAAATGTGTAGAAGAAAGAGTATATTTATAAATAAAATCAAAAATCAAAATCAAAATCAAAAGATCAACTGGTCCAAAAAATAAAGGATTTGTATCATGATCGTTAGCCGGTGGGATTGTAGAGCGGGTAAGAAAAACTAAAACTATTTTGCATACACGGATGTGAGTTCACAATGAAAGGAAACATTGATTTAGGATCGCCAATGCAATTACATAACTAGCTAGCAAGATCGAAAATAAGGTCCTAAAATAAGGTCCTATCGGATAATAAAAAGAAAAAGAAATCAGAATGTTGATTAAAATCTATTGTCATATCATCCATCATCATATATTTAAACAAGATAGGTTTGTATGGTAATTCTGATATGGCTTTCGAGAAAAATTTCTCAGAAGACTTCATTTATCAACCCATCTTGAAATTCAATTAAACTCAACTATGAAACAAACTCCAACTTCTGGGAACATGGGGATGGATGGATTCTTCATTGCAGTTTACTCTACTTCACCCAAATAATCATCGATTTCAGATGGTGTCAATACCCTGCAATATAATTAATTAAGAAACTATTAAGTTACCGAATCCGGCATACAAAGCAAAAATAACTTGTCTTATTTGGAGTTAAATTAGTTAACTCAATTTTGACAGTGTTAGCTACTTAGGCTAAATGAAAAGTTCCATCCCTCTACTTGTGACAGTGTTATCTAAGTTTTGACATTGGTATAAATGTAAGAAAGAACATCATAGTCTTCAATTGAGTTGCTATATCTCTAGCCTGCTCCTTTTACTAGTTTAGATTGACAACCCAAAATTTTCGTTCAATTTAATCCATGACAAAAACTAGATGATGTCAAGTAAATAAATACTGAAAAGGGAAAAAAACAAAACAGATAAGTCGGCCAAAGTATATTTTAGTGAACGGAGATATGCACCTGAACTTTTTGTCAGCACCGATTATGCCAATTTCAATGTTCTTTGCTGAGATCTGTCCCTCAAACCTGGATAATGCACAAAAGAAAACAAAGGAATTGTTTCAGAAGAAAAATAAAAGGCAGTATAGGTTGCAAAATACAATATGGGCAAGGAAAAGAAAAGAAAAGAAAAGAAACAGATAACATCAAAATTGTCAGTATAGGGAATCATAAACAGTTATCAGACTGTCATTTTTTTATTTTTCAATTTTATAAGATCGGAAACTTTCTACCATAAAAGCTTGCTCATGATGATTTTAGAGGGATGCGACGCTGGTGATTGTAAAGATTATTACTATTCACTAATACAAAATTTGCTTTAAACCCCAGTCCCTAAATAAAAGATTAAGGTCAATAATTTTCATTTGAACCCATAAGTCGTGCATTTTTGCATTTTTCCTTCTACAATTAATAATTCTAAAACACAGAAGCCATCATGCACTATTTATAGCTAGCAGGAAGAAACAATTTGATTAAATGGAAAAGGAAGCAAAAACTTATATAGAATTATATTTTGCCTCATAATTAACTGTAATAATTAAATATGATATTTTCATTAAACGGCATTCTCATACCCTTCCTTCAGTGTCAAAATTGCTGTGTGGACTGCATCATCAAGCTCCATATCGTCTGTGTACCTACAATAGGACAAAAAAAAAGTTTGAATTGATAGACATGGGTAATAACTGTAATGAAAGATAGTAAGATACTATCATCAAACAGGAACATATTACATATAGTTACAGTTAACTTTAAAATATACTTTCAAATCACATAATGGACATAACATACATCGATACACTCATGCTGAATATTTGACTACAAATACAATATTGTCATCATTGATGTTAAAGCATACCTCTTCTCAAGAAATGTCTTAGCATTAGAAACATTTTTCCCCATAGCAGAAGCTTTCCAAGAAAAATATGAACCAGATGGATCCACCTACAGCAAAAACAGGTTGCACCTTCAATTTTTCCCTATCTTCTCTAAGAATGCAGTAAGTAGTAAACAATTCTAAGTGAAATTTTTTCCAGTAAAATCTCATCAAACAAAATTCGAAGAACACAATACGTTTCACCAATGAGTGAATACTGTTTAAACTTTTCATATGTACAACATATGTTATACCTGATATAGTTGTGGCCCATTATCATCAAACCCAGCAACAAGCAGGGACACTCCAAAAGGCCTAACACCACTATCAAGACAAAAAAATAAATATTAATATCCAAATTCCGAAACATAATATAATGGAAAATGGAAAGAAAAATGAGTGCTTGTGTATAAAAAAAAAGGATTCAACTAAGTTCACTGCATTTTAGATTTACGGGTTCATTATGAAATTCCAATAGAAGCCAAAATGTTTATCTAAACAGTTAGTCCCCAACAGTTGCATCAAAATTAACTCATGCTGACATCGGATCCACAAATACTAGTTCTTTCAGAAAGGAAAATGTCAAAAATTTAAGACAGCTTGTTTTATACTCATTCCAAACTTCCCTCATCATTTAATGATAATCGAGGATACACTAACTACGAGGGTTTCAAAGTATTTTTCTCTCTTAGTGTTTTTCTTTTCGTAGTGGGATGGATGACATACACGTACGTACATAACAAACATAAACTTATATGCAATGAGTAGATAAGGTAAAGTTCAGCAGTGAAAATATTTCTGAAAGTGCAGACGCTACAGAGAAATATACTTACCCAGACTGAGTAAATTCCTGCATAACAGCGGCAACTTCCCTTACAAGTTGAGTGACAGGGATTGGTTCCTGCAATTTTCATTACAAGATCAGATAGCCTATTTCTAGCAAATGATCAAAAATAGAATATCAAAAGATAACAGAAAAGACAACTAGACTAGAAAATGTATATTCATAAAGATAAAGATTAAGATTATCATTAGCATAAATTGTGTATTTTTTCACAAATAGAATTAAAAAGTACTCATTGCTATCGAGGAAAATAAAAATGCCCCAAGGAACATGTAATTAATGTATAACAGACAACACTCAGAACACATCCCACAGGGCAGCAAAAGGATTAACTAAGATCCCAAGCAATAGGAAATTAAGGAATAGGCAGACTACATATAGACATATAAGTAACATTTTAAAAATAAAATCCATTCCAACGTTGAAATTCCAAAGTGAAGGTGATGATAAAATTATAACTGAATCATATTAACCAAACATAGCAAGAACAGAAAGAAAGAAAGAAAGAAAGAATGTTGCAATATAAAATGATACTGTACTTTATATAATCGGTGATACTGCTCAGCCTGCTTCCTGCTTTTTCGTACCAAAACTCGGAAATCAGGACCCATGCCACTGAACAAAAAAGACAACATTGAAGCCAATTAAATACAATGTCTGAAAACAATTTAAGGAAAAATAATCCGTCATATACCAAAAGCTCAACAGCAATGGAAAATGTAGGCTAATAGACTATATATAAAGTTTCACACATGACGTAAACATCAGATTTCTCTCTTACGAAGTCTAACAAGAAAATAGAAAAACATTGGATATTTGAATATAACTTTCAAAAGTCATCTGCTTTTTATTTATTTGAGAAACTGTTTGAAGGAGTTATTAATAAGAGATACCCTCTCCCAAAAAATGTCAATAGCATTAAAGACAGTAGATCATTTTTAATCAGAGAGTCCATAGAAATACTAAAAGGAACAGCAATGATCCATTATTAATATATCAAAACTCTAAATACTATATGCCTGCCTCATGCCCACATGCATATAAGATCCGAGTACCTTTACAAATTACATCGGTACAAAACTGCATTTTACACTTTGACTGAAGTATCTATTTTCCTTCTATTATTTCTTTAAGCAGCTTTAAGCACGACACATCTATTACCATTCTATACATAATAAATATTTAAGATGATTTTTTCAAAAAAAGTTGAGTCACTTCCATCGGGATGCCTTTCCACCCACCTCAATCGATATTGTATCTCTGAAACTGTTAGAATGTATCATTGAGTAGAACACAAACAACTTCTCAGTTAGGGTTTAGTCCATTAGTAAAGCTAGCTAGGTGGAAGGGATTAGAAGGGGATTAGTTAGATAAATAGTGGGAAATCAGTTAAGGGGGATCCATCGAGTACTTCTTATGGTTTGTAAACAAGAGGGGTCTTTTGAGTTCTCTAAATATACATGTAATTTTCAATCATTCTTTCATTTCTATGGGTTCCTAATAGAAACTTCAATGACGCTTCTACTTTATCATTCTTTCATTTCAATTTCTATGGGTTCTTAATACAAAGTTCAATAGCATCTCATGTTTAAGAACACATTCAAAACTTTAACCATCAACTTCCATAATATGAAGCAGCTACTATTGTACAACAAAATAGTAATGCCATAGAAATATTTTTTGACATAAAATGATTTAAGCATGTATGAAGAAACAAACCTGTATACAACACCTATGTTTGGTGTTAATAACTGAATTTTTTGGACCTGCGATCATATGACAAAAAGAGTAAGACCCAAAATGTGTCAAATCTCAGACTAATGAAGCGAAAAACCAAATATCTTCAAATTTATAAAATAAAATAAAATCACAAACGGCTTGCAGAAACTAGGAAAAAGATTTTGTTTTATAGATGGCCGTACATGCTAATATCCTTAATTATCAAGATATAATAAGAACATTTTCAATTTAGAAAATACTTTTCAATGAAAAAATAAAACAAAAACAAAACATATTATATTTTTGTGTACTAGGCATAGAAGGGTTATTATAGAAATTCAAGGAAAAATATAACACAACAAAATTAAATACAACCATGAAGAGGACAATTTTATAAATTGGTCACATTCATAATGTACAAAAATTATCCAAACAAAGAGCAACTTACTGATGCTTCATCAACCAATATAGATGGCAGTTTCTTCTCTGTTGCAATGACAACACCGTTTGCAGCTGCAAGTACCAGATATATATAGTTACAAATAACAAAAGTTGCAAGCAATATTACAAGAAACAAATCATCCACACAAACTCATTGAGTTAGAACATAATAAATAGTAAAAATTGCAGATAACTTAGAGCATATTTGCAAACAAATGAACCCCCTATATGCAAAGTCAACAAACTATGCCAAAGTATGAACTGCATATTAAGAACTTTCCAACTACTCTGGCCTCCTCTATACTGAAGCCGAATTTCAAAGATTCAGATAACATGGTTATCCTATACTCCACACCATGCCAAATAAACTCACATGGCCTCAAACAGAACTGTAACCTTGTTTATTTATACAAAAATACATAAGAAATCAACATTATGCCGATCTATTAGACGACAATCATACAAGTTCATTCATTCCGCCTTTAGGAGGGACAAAAATAAAAACCTATGTCATTCTTCTAATAATGAAAAATCAAAACAAGAACAAGTGAGCTCATAAAAACAAACTGTACTACCGAGTGCAAGACTCATACAACCCACACAAATTTCTTCAGTAATACATTACACAAACCAGCCACAGTCTACTGTCTTATAACAAAGGGTCAAACTTGAAAAGTCATATATGTTGCTCATACCACCACCGAGTCAAAGATACAAATTCTATTCACCTACCATCTCACTCCAGCTAAATTCACTCAGAAATCTAGAATATTTGTGAAACTAGAGTATGAAATCAAGAACCCAAAACCTAACCTAAGTTCAGCCATCCTACCTAGCAAGCACCCACCCCACTAGTCTATCAGTCAGTCTTCATCCCACAACCAATCAACAATACAAGTGTCTATCTAATGTTTCCTTAAAAGTATTGACGACTATAAATTAAAGTCATTCCATAAATAAAAATATGAAAGCAACATGAACAATGGGAAAATAAAGGGTCACAACTCACAAGCAGATCCAAGAAAACAAATTAATTACCTTTAATTCCAAGAGAAGTTTGTCCAGACCCAACAGCAGTCAAAGCATGCTCAATCTGAACAAGCTTTCCAGAAGGACTGATCCACAACACAACAACAGAATCAGTTTAAACAACTTCAAAGATTATGGACCTGTTTGAATCGACTTATTTGAGCTTATCTACTAGCATAAGTTTCATGACACTCTTTGGAATAACTAATAAAAACCGCTTATGACAACTTTCATAAGTTTTTTTCAGCTTATTATCATAAGTTTTCCAATATAACCTATAAAAACAGCTTATGACAATTTTCATAAGTGTTTTTCAGCTTATTTCAATAAGTTTTCCAATATAGATTAAGAAAACAGCTCTACATATATAAAAATAATTTATCTTTATCTTTATTTTAGCTTTTTCTATAAAAATAGCTTATGCAAGCTTATTCATAAGCACTTATCATGATAAGTGATTGTGCTATAAGCTGCAAATAAGCTGTTTATTCAAACAGATCCTAAGAGTAATAAGCTTGAATCAAATATATTACAAATAGTAAAGTAGTTTTGTGAATATGAAACCGGCATAAGTTTTGTGACACCATTTGCCTATTCGGGATAACTTATGAAAATAGCTTACGACAATTTTAATAAGTGCTTTTCAGCTTATTTCCATAAGTTTTCCTTTTACAATATAGCTTAAGAAAACAGCTCGTAGCATATATAAAAACAATTTATCTTTATTTTATATTTTGCTATAAAAATAGCTTATGCAAAGCTTATTCATATTTTTTAAGAACCTAAATTAGCCCACTTAAATTGACATTGGATAGTATCGAACCTGAAACCTCGAGGAGGAGCACACTCCCAGGTCCCAAGCCAATACCACCAAGCCAACCCAAGTGGGTTACTTAGCTTATGCAAGCTTATTCATAAGCTCTTATCATAATAAGTGCTTTTTATCCAAACAGATCCTACGAGTAATAAGCATACATACCTAAACGTTGTAAGAGAAAACGAGTATTGACTATCACCCATGATAAATCTCTCACAATAATAACAACAACCTGTACAAACAAAAACAACCTTATAAATCACAATCACAAACAACAATGTAAAAAACACTTCAATCTTAAAAAAAACAAAATTTTTTACAAAAATCATAACAAAAAACACTTCAATCTTAAAAAAAGAAAATCACTATAAACAATATTGATTTTGATTTATGATACCTACTAGCCCTAGTAAAAAAAATCGATTTTTATTTCAAAATATGAATTTTGAAGTGCGAATCGTGAGTGAGTTAAATTAGGGAATAAGGTAGAAAGTGAAAATAGTAGCGATCGATGATTTTTTTGGGAAAATAGTGAGAAAACGAAGGAAAATTTGTCTAACCTGAGAATAGAAGAAAACGAAGTAGAAAGAAAAAGAGAGAGAGAGAGAGAGAGAGTGTTACTAATGAGAAAGAAAGAAGGAGTAGGGAATAAGTTAAAACTTGGGCCTTCAAACTTTGTGGTCTGTATGTTTTATTCACAGCCCAACATATTTATCAAACTATTAATATAGATCGGTTCGATGATGGATACTTTTGTCTTGATCGAGAAAAAAAATTAATTAGTGTGTTAAATTGAAAAAACTGAAGAAAAAAAAATATATATATATATATTTGCTGCCTGCATAGCAAACTGAGTTCACTATTTATGTAGTGAATCTGATAAAAATCAAAAAAATTCTTCTCGTTCACTCTTCTTTCATCACATGATTTTTTTTTTGAATGAAATGTTCACAAGTTAAAGTGTGAACTATCTTTTCACCTTCAAGAATTATACGGTGTGTATGTGTGATTGGTCATTACTATTAGATAATCATGGAGCAAATCAAGAGATCATGCACATAAATTCAATTATACGAGATTTCAATTTATAATAATTAGTGAGTGATTGAAAAAAAATTCAATTAGTAGAATTATACATTGTGTGTGTGTGTGTATGATTGATCGATACTATGTTACGGCCAGTGTCAATCAAATTATGGTCTTGGGTGGTGGTTAAATATTGATAAAGTTCACTAATTAAAGTGCAAATTGAATATACTACCTAGATAACGAACTGAATTTGAGTTCCTTATCTAGATAGCGAACTGTGTTTGAGTTCATTACCTACGTAGTGAACTATAAATTTTCATAATATTTTCATTCATGGGGGCCTCAAAGGGTGCGTTGGTCATAAAAAAAATGTCGTTCGATACTTAGGGTGCTAACGGAGTTCCCTACCCTAGGTAGCGGGGTTATTCTAGTCATCCAATGACAGGAGAGAAATGGCAGAGGGCGCGAAAAACAATTTCCAACAGTAAAATAGATATCTCGTGATTTAAACATTACTTCCCTATGTTTTGAGAGTCTAATTTTTTATGCAAGACTAAAATGTAGGAAAAAAATTATCTGCACTTTTTTAAAGTATTTTTGTATGATTTTCTCAAAGTTTGTTACAACCATAAAAAATTAATTTTATGTTAAGAATCATATGAAAAAATACCTAAAAAATACAAAATACACTTAACTTTTTCATACAATGTATTATATCTCTATTATATATATATATATATATATACACACAAGATATACAAGATCTCTCCATTTTTCAAAAAAGAAACTTAGATTTTATATCGAGAAATGGACACAAAAAGTAGATAATGTATTCTATAATCAAATGAATCAAACCATTATTAAATATTTTTTGAAATAATTCAAATTTCTTTGTCTATTTTTTTAAAAAAGAAATTCTCTATTTCTCATACATACATTTCTCAAATATGTAGAGGATCCAAACTTCAGTTGAATAAGGGTTAACTTTTACTCGTAATAATTGTTTTAGAATATAGTGTAATATTTTTTACCATATTATATATATAAAGTGTCTACCATTGTTTAACGATGATTAACACCAAAAAATTTCCCTATTTTATTTGGTTGGAGAGAAATTGGGAGAAAAGAAAGTGAAACACGGAAACCAATGCATGTATTTGGATTATAAATTAGTCTAAATACATGCATTGATTTTCATATTTCACTTTCTCTCTTTCTTATTTCTCTCAAATCAAACAAGCCCTATGAGATTGTCAGTGATTAAACTTAATTACTTATTTAAGTGATTTCCCTTACCAATTATATCAATTTATTCTTGATAATTTTATTAATATTATCATTGTTTTTGTTTTAATAATATTTTTATTGTATATTTTTTTGACACAATTAATTTTTTTTTTTTTTGTAATACCTAATTTAAACCGAAGATTTTTATCTTCAAGTTATTGCTAACAAGATTGAAAGTAAATTATATGTTTGGAAGGCTTTATGATCTTTATGTCAGATAGGGTGGAGCTTATCAAAAGCATTGTTTATTATCTGCTACTTTTATAGTTGATCGTTGGACAGGTGTTGTTGGGTGAAGAGTTGGGGTTTAGAGTTCGGCCAAAGTATGAGAAACATATGTAGTATATCTTTGTCATCTATATTGGTCTTCTGTGAAAGAAAATGTTCAATGTGGTTCGGTGATGGGGTTAATATTAATTCTAACGGTTTTGTGTTGCGGTAAACTCTTCATTAATATTTTATATATTTATTAATTGAATATGTAATTTAAAATTTTTTGTATATAAAAATATTTTGGTGTATTCCGTTGGTCATGATGATGAGTAGAGCTGTTAAAATGGACTAACTCGTGTGGATTGACTTGTCAAACCCGAATAAATATAAGGTTTGGGTTCTAAAATATGAACCTAGTTTTTTTTTGAGACTTTTTAACCCAACCTGAAAAAATCCGTTTAAAATATGGACTAGCCCGCATGGGCCCTGGGTAGCGTAGCCCGCTAGCCGTGTAAAACAAAATAAACCCCAAATAATTAAAATCAAAACTAAACTAAGTACCCTACAATGGCTTAATATTGTAATTTCATTGGTTAACACATTAATTCCTACACTAAATAGTACTTGTAATTGTTTCATAATTCTTCGTGTAACTTCACAATTTCTTTTTTTCACAACCAAAATCTTATTCTAAAGGTGCATGTCTTATCATTAATTTGCATTTTTCACAACTATTTTTTCCCTCCATCCCGTCCCCACGGAGGTAAAAATCCCCAACTTTCGGATCTCCGAATAGATAATCTCTACAGATAAATCAATTGTCAGGTCCAAATTGACATCCCTACTCAAGAATCAGGATATTGTCTCTCTTGGTCTCCATCTACAAGATACTCATTCATAGAATAATACTCGTATTAGTATTAACTAGATGGACACCTTAAACAAAAATGTGACTAAAAGGATTAACTTCAAAACTTTTTAAACGTAATAGACCAAATTAAAACTTAAAATAAACGTAAATGATCAAATACTCCCTCCGGTCCTATATATAAGAAAATATTCCTTTCTTAGATACATTGAGAATTTGATGTGTCAAGACAATAATATAGACTAGATACATCAAATTCTCAATGTATCTAAAAATGAAATTTTTTTTCTTATATATAAGACCGGAGGGAGTATATAATTAAGCCAAACTTGTATATTTTTTTGGACAATTTATCTATAGATTTGATGGTGTCTAAGGTGAGGGTGCATTTAAGTCCCTCACCAATGAGGGTGCAAAACATAACCAAAAGATTTGATAAATAGTTGATATGTGATAACATTAAAAGTGAGAACACATGAATCTTTTTACACACGATTTTCTTTCACTCTTATTTTTTTTAATAAAAATCTTTTATTGAACACCAATATCGATAATTATTGCATCTATCCAAGTTGTATGCTTTTATTGAACACCATAATCTGAAATGTTAATCAATGCAATATATCAACAAAAAAAATAGTGAACTTTTGTAAGTTAAATACTCCAATCGTACCAAAATATAAGTCATTTTGAGAAAAAAAAATTTATATTAAAATATAAGTCACCTTACAATGTCAATGAAGCTTATTTTTCTTATTATACCCTTAACTATTTATTACTCTATTTTTTTTTTACTTTTTCGATTTATCTTTTTTATACTATTAATGAAAGACAATTTTATAAACTAATTCATAATTTCCTTTTTCCACACAACAATGATTACATTTCTTAATTTGTGTGATATGATAAAAAAGACTTATATTTTAGTACAGAAGTAATTTGTGTGATACTCCTCAATTTTATTTTGGTAAAAGTCATGAACTTTATTTCATGAAAATTGATCAACTTGGATAGATGCAGTAGTTGCTTCTAGTCTTCTACACTTTTTCTTCTCCAAATTTTCATTTGTTTATGAGAAATCAAGAAAACCTCATGACAAACCCTAATCTAATTTATGTCTGCAACTCGCACAAATCCAATCCAGGTTTTGTTATTTATGTTTAATTTTTCATCTTCTACCTCCAGACGGGTCATAACAACCCGATTGAAAACCCACGAGGCCAGAAACATAAAAACCATAACTTTAAGCAATGATCAATCAAATATAACAATTATCACCATAAGGTAAAGGTTAACACTGCACCTAATTATGCAATGATCAACCCAATATAACAATTATCACCATGTATACATTTAATTATTTGAATGCATATAATATTCATAAGGTAAGAAACAAAAAGAGTGCTAGAAACAAAATAGAACAAGGAAAGAAAATTGGTACCAAACTTATGTGAACTGATTATTTTATATACACTACACTACAATAGATATATATAAAGGGCATCTGCCAAAAATAAATAAAAGTATTAATTAATTAGAGAAAAAGGGATTGTGAAGAGAATAAGAATAGACATAACCATGATTGTTAAATTCTTGAGTCAACTTGTAAAACTGACTGAGTTTGAGTCTACAGAAGCTCCACGAGTTTACGCAGACTCATGAGTTAGAGAGTCTTGTCGCATAACCATGCAAAAATAGGAAGGATTCGAAGTTTCTTCATATTCGTTTGTGCTTTCCTACAACTTCCTTGTTGTGACAAAAGGGGTTAATGGAGAATTTTCCTCCTTCTATTTTACCTAAGTTTGGGAAAGAGGAGAACCAACTGCCTCTGACTTATGTCCTGCTTGGCTAGAAGACTTGTCCACACTATGGACATTGTATTTTTGGTATACCTTCTCCCGGTTCTCTGACCACCAACTCTCGGCTTGGTTCTCTCCAAATCTCCTCCGGCTGCAATTACATTTACCAACAAATATGTTACATATAAAGTTCAAAAACTATTACAAGACAATTTAAACTATTTATCTTAAGACAAAAACAATAGTGTGTGTTTCAGGGAGCTTGCGGACTCTCTCCATGACATTGTTTTATTAGCAAAGTATCGGCCACATTTATAAGCAAAAAAGCATTTTTCTGATAGACCAAATACATCAGTTATTCAATGAACCTAAAAAGTGCATTTTTGCTTATTAATGTGGCCGGAGGGAGTAATTGGCTGATAGCCAGAGATTATAGTTAAAGAACATATATTTAAATTCCACAATCACTATCAACATAAATCATTATCTATGAAGCACCGACACAGACATGAGGCTGATGTTGACACGTTGACACCAATAATAATTTGAGAATATCCAATAATTGAATATAAATATGTCTGGCATCGTATCAGTGTCAGACACCAGACATGCCTTCAATCTGAAGTGTTGGTGTTGCATATCACTAATTAAATATAAGTGAGGCTATCTACAGTTGGGAAGCAAAACATAAAGTAGAAATGGATAAAGATAAATTGGTCACATGGAGAATTTTTCTTACCTGAAGCGCACTCGTTTCAGATCTCTAGTTCCATCATGCATGGCCACAAGTGTTATATAGACACCAGGTTCATACTGTTCAATCCATTCTGCATCAACTTGATTATTACTATTAGTAGCCAGTGAAGCATTTGTCGATTTCAAACCACTCTCGTCATCGCGGAAATTCCCAGAATCCCTACCATCAACAATATCGGACAAACTACTGCTGCTTGACTGAAGCATGCCACCACCATTTGGCAATCTAACATTTGAATAATTACTGGTCCCGTTGGCAGTCACAACACTCTGTATTTGTTGGAGATTAGATCCATAGGGTCCTGGCAAATTACCGCTAGTTCTTTTGAACGGAGAGGATTCAAGTCCTATGGAGGCCAAACTTGAACCGCTGATTGATTCCACCGTGGAGTGCTGGTCCCAATTTGAATGCGGATAGTGAATGCCGTTCGACTCGAGACCATTTGGTGGGTAAGCTGTTCTAACTTTCTCAGCATCATAAGCTTCAGGAGGAAGCTTCTCAGCTAGATCTTTGAGCTGAAACAATGTTAAAGTGTCAAACGGACATATTATTCGGTGATTGAAAGAAAAAGAGACAGAAAATTATGTACTTTGAAAAAGACAAAGGTGTTGATTATAGTCAAAATTATAATTATTCTCTCTATTTAACATCGTAGATTCAGTTTCCTAAGATTATTTTTCCTTATTTTGAGAGATTCTCTCTTTGTATATATCTGTGCGTCCCATTTGTGTAATGCAACTTGATCATTCTAAATTATTTAACTTGGTATCGGAGACTTCTCTACATAGATCCCAACAAATAAAATAAATGTATTTAATATACCAGTGAAACCAAAATAAATCGGAAAGGAAATAATTTTAAAATTCCAAGCAACAAGATGATGAATGATAAATATTCTTCAAAAACTGAGTCCACAAATATCTTGTACAGATAGAAAAGATATGAACATAAATCCCATAATTTATATATGGTTTCATCAGGTCGTCCATTTTATTCCATTGAAAATGGCGAACATTGAAAAGAAAACAAACCTGTGACGTAAGTGACTTTATAACTTCTTTTGCAGCTTTGCATTTAGTAGACTCCTCAGTAGCTAGTGCCATAGCTTCTTGAGTCTTTCTTGCTGACCTTTGAACCTCTAATTGTTGCCGTTCACATTTTTGTTTCAGGCTTTCAACCTGATAATATCCATAATTAGACTGTTGATACTTTATAAAAAAAACAAATATAAGAGAAATAATAATTTGACACACAAATTTGACATCAAATTTAGATGGTTAACACCAATCAAAAAATGTGGTTAATGGATATACCAAGGGGTCGCAACAACTCATTAGCCATCCACTGAATACAATTTACCACGATTTCGAACGTCATTAACCACAATTTTCAAATCAAGACACGCTGTAATATTAGTGTTAATGAAGGGAACTTCTGCTACTTGTTGCGCATCAAAAGGAAAACAAAAATATACCTGAGAACGTAACTTCTGAACTTCTTGATTTAAAAGTTCATTTTTTTTCTTCAAACTATCAGAAACATTTTTGGAGAAGGAAAGTCCCGACATAGTTGGAATAGGTGTAGCTGAACGAGGAGGGCTTGATCTTCTAGAGAAAGGGGACGTTGACCTCGAACTTACACCCGACGGTGCAATCACCGGTCTTGGAGCTGTTCGCTTCAGATCAACAGCAGTGGAGAAGACAACATCTTTCAGTTGTAGCAAAGGTGTTTGTGAGTTGCGAATTAGCGAGAATGTATCAGCTTTCTTTCCCTGTTTTGCTGCTTTATTATCTAGCTGCTTTATCAAATCCATATTTGAAGGAACAACAGCTTTGGACAATCTTAGATCACCCTTGTCTAACCTGTCCTTGTTTTCACCCGAAAGACGCGGCAAAGAGTTCCTCCGATTATTATTGCTAGCTTCTGCAACCTTGCTTAATTTCACGTAACAAGAATCACACACACGGAAGGGCTTGTCAGGGTTAGGAGCTAGTGCTGCTCTTAATACTTTCCTTGAACTGCATGAATGGCAGTGCACAAGTCCACAATGATAACAATTGTGCCGTTTTCGAGTGAAGCCAAATGCTTGTCTACAAGCCGAGCACTGAGACTGCTCCGCACTGGATACCCACTTATGAAGGCATATGGCGGCAGAGTAATTTGAACCACATGCAATGTATTTCACATGTCTATCTTTTAATGCTTCAACCAACGTCGGAGTTTTTCTATCTTCAATATCTCCATGACCTAATCTCCCATTTGAACCTTTACCCCAAGTATAAACTTCATTTTTGGATGTTAAAACAGCCACATGATATGCACCACAGGCAATTTCATCAACAGATTCTAATGTAATCTTATCTCCAACCAAACATGGAAGCTTTCCATCGGACTGAGGATTCCCAAGCTGACCGTAAACTGTACTTCCCATTGTAAAAACCTGTCCAGACGTCGTCAGCCCTACTGTCAAACTATGCCCACAAGCAATTTTTTGAAAATTGTAATCAATAATAGCAGGCACACAAGTTGGTTTAAGCCGTGCCTCTTTGTCCCCGTGCCCAAGGCGATTTTTGTCTCCGTCGCCCCAAGTAAACAATTTACCTGATGATAAACTAGCAACAGGTTGTGTTGCGATAACCTCTACAACAGCTGCCGTATGCCACACTCCACATGCAACAGCTATTGTCCTCAACCCTAATAGCGATTCCACTTCTCTAGGATACGAAACATTTTCCCTATCTCCATGTCCCAAGACACCAAACGTTCCATCGCCAAATGTAAAGAGCTTTCCGGTTGAAGTAATCAAGGCTGTGTGCCATGGACCACAAGCAACAAATGAAACTTGAAGTCCCTCTAATGGACCCCCAATTCTCTTCGGTATCCAATGACTAACATTAGAACCATGACCTAGCAACCCAGCATTATGAGTACCGTCACCCCACGTGTATAGTTCTCCGGTCATTGTAACAGCGCAGGAATGAAACTCCCCGCATGCAACAAAGTCAACAGTTGTAGAAGTCAATGCTTCAACTAGACGAGGTTGAACCACATTCTTCCCAACACCATGGCCAAGGCGTCCGCCCGATTCTTCACCCCACGTAAAAACTTCACCTTGCCTAGTGACTAATGAAGCATGTTTAACACCGCATGCAATATGTTGTACATCTAAAACTACATTGGATTCCAGTGGTCTCGGGAGAAGCACATCTGCCCTTGGGCTGAAATAATGGACACTTTTGTCGGCACCAATTTTGACGTTTTCACAGATAATTTCCCCCCATATGTATACATCTGCTAGAGCATCGTAATCATCTGGTGCAGATCCATGACTAGACGTGCTGGGGGCACTTGAAACACTAACACGAAAAGTATCTGTGCTGGATCCTTTTATTTGCATATTTGTTGACTCTGATGGTGCATGTGACCTTTCGGAATTTAATATATTGTCAGCCCGAAAGGACTTTGGTGAAGTGTTTGGAAGACTGACAGAAATGTCGGGAGAACTGATGTCTAGTGACGCACTAGCTGAACTTTCACTTGGACTATTGGATGTTAAGTCCTTGCTATCCTGAAATTAATCGAGAAAGAAAGAATTATAAGCAACTTACCATGCATTTCATCAGGGAGCTGTCACAATTTCACAAAGAATAAAGGCATCACTTAATTTTCTCTTCTGTAATATATTGTGTTTTTCATCAATAATACAGTTTCTATTTCACTTAATTTTCGGTTTCCTAAAGAGTAGATTTATCACGTTTTGAGCTGATAGATATAGTAGAAAAAACATAACACAAGTACACTACTAAAACGAATTTTAACTACAAGTTGGTGTGTGTTTACATCAAGATTGAGGCCACCATCACTCCATCCATCTATTTTGGACCGACCACCTTGACCTGAGGATATCAGTTTTTTGAGACCAGAAATCCACACATCTGCCTCAACTTTATCCTTGCAAATCTGAAAACAACAAATAAATTATTATAATGGAGAGGAAAAAACATAAAATGAAATTAATAACAATGTAGTTATCCATGGAGTCGCATAAACTGCCACTAACCAAATCAAGGGAGCGCTTTCCGTTATTATAAATAAGTGAAAAAGATACATAGTCCTTCTCAGGACGCAGGTACCGTTGGAAAACAGCCTGCACAATGATAAACAAAATTAAAATAGAGAAAATAAGAATGTAAGCTTTGAAAAAAAAATTCACAATCACTTAATAAATCACGGAGAATTTCATGGCATAGTATGATTCTTATAGTTGCAGAAATCTTACAGTTCTTTGTCCAGGAATGATTCTTGAGACAGAAGATAGCTTTAGATTTTTTTCACCACCGCTTGAAATCCAGATTAGAGATGATCCGTCCTGCCATTTTGAGATATTTTAACATGTACACATACAAATAAATATGGTAAATTCAAAGCCTACAGTACATGGGTGTTCAACAATACATTCTACAACCAAGGAAGCACGGTATACAACTAAAAAAACATATATCAAATAAGAATTAAGTTTAATCATCAATAAAGCTACAATACCACTACTATGCCGCATTATCACTAACTACTGAACATCAAAACACAAATTAAGAGTGTGCTACTCGAGGAATAAAACATGTTATCACATATGGGGAATATAATATGAAAAACACAAATTAGAAGTATTTGCGTACTATATTGCTCGAATAATTATAACATCAGTGAACATCAAAACAATTATCTTTCAACCAGCTAGAAAGGAAAGAAAATAGAGAATCCAAAAACAAATTCCTACAAAAGCTTTCATCTAACTTACATGTGAGAGTCTAAATGGACAAAATTTTGGCTTTCCCTTACGACCATATTTAAGAAGTTGAGCACCCTTTTTCAAAGCAATCAACGCCTGCAGGATGAAAAAGTAACATTTTAAACCCAAAAAAAAAAAACAAAAAAATTAGAACAGAATTAATATAAGATATACATTATATGGGGAGGAATGAAGAAAATGAAGAGTTGACGAAGCCTGTTTTTATAAATATATTATAAATGCATGCCGTGAAATTTCATACGAAATTCAGTATACTATGACATTGATTCAAAAGTCTCAGTTCCTTCTTAATATTATCACCAAATCTACAGGTTGGAAATGTTGTACGGACTACAGATATTTCAAATTCTACTATGATACCGTGCTACGGTGCTTCTACATCTGCTATTTGACAACACATTATACTAAATCACATTTTGCAGAACAAAAGCAGTTTGTTAAAGTTCCACTACACTATAGCTTCTATTTGACAGCATTGTATTTTGTACTTCTAGGTAAATAATACCCATTGTCCAAGCAATAAATAAACATGCCTGGCTCAATTTCACTAGATAATTATGTTATTCAGCTTCAATTTAGAAAGGTTTGGTCAGTGCAATCAATTCTTCAAGTATACGAAATTCAATTTGCCACAAGTAAATACAATAGCATAGAATCACAATCAATTATGAGTTTAAAACTCAGGTATCAAAATCGAGTTAACTCACAAAATTGTTTCTGTATACACTCAAGTAAGTAGAGTCAGTAGACTTGCATAGAATCACAAGTTTGAGGACGATTGAATGAGTCTACAACATAATGGTTATATTTCCGCAAAAATGCCTCAACTAAAAGTGGTTTAGCAATTGTTTTTATTAACCTCACAGTGGTAGCACTCAGTCACTCTGCATATGCATCTAAATGAAGCCACAAACCAGAAAACATGAACAAATCCATCGTTTGCAAGTATATAATGAAACCATAAGCCAACAACAACAAGGTGAATGGGCTAAACTTAGAAGAGCAGAAACCTAGGTCTACAAAGCGGAAACCAGCTCCATCGAGTGGAAGGAGAACTCTGTCCCACCATACTTCACTTTTGAATAAGTTTTACCCTTGTGATTTGTCTACTAGTTCATTACTTTTGAACCTGTTATGCTTAGTGTTCTGAGTTCTGAACTTAACATGTGAATTATGAATTTGTTCATCATTTTGAATTGTGAATCTGTGATGCTAAGTTGGTGTAGTGTATCTGGTCTGGTTTAGTCTAGGATGGTATGCTCAAGACATTATATTTTGTGTAAAAGTCTCTTACGACTTTATGAGTTGAGTTTACAAGTTTGAGTTTTCACCAATCACCAGTTTACATTGACTCTCGAGTATCACAACCTTACATTTTATCATTATAATTTAACATCATTATATGGCATCAAAAGACATTATATTGCACTCGTATTCTGCTAGTTCAAAACCAAGCTACTCAAATACAAATCAAAACCATACTGATTTGTTCAAATTCTGCTATACAATAGTGTTGTAGACGCTATTTGACCATATATTATACTAAATAACATATCGCAAAACAATAATGACTTGTTCAAATTCCACTATACTATAACCGCTACTTAACAACACCATTCTCCTATCCCTCAAAGTTCCCATGTATTATTCCAAATAAGCAACACAATCTTAACCTTCTTAGCCAACATAAAACATCAACCATTTTTAATAACACTACAAAACAATTAAACTAAAAATCAAAATTGGAAACAAAAATTGGTAACTTACACACCTAAATGTGTGAGGCAATGTCCCTACAATCCTCAAATGTATTAGAATTACAATAAAAAATCCTCGAATGTGTCTTCTGATAGTAAACTGATCGACCAAACTAACTAACAGAAGACACATTCAAGGACCAAACTAACTAACAAAAGACATGTTCAAGGACCAAACACATTCAATGATCAAACAATCCAACTCCAACTAAAAACACATACAAATGCACGGGTCTTTTACTAGTAACTTTTGGTAAATTCGAGAACTACGGCGTTACTAATATGTTAGTGTTACAAATTAAAGGACAAAAATTACTATTTACTCCAAACTAATAACCTTTCTAGAGAGAAAGAGCTTACTTGCTCAATGTTACGATCAGCATTCCCTAAGTTAACAAGATCTGCCATTCAATGACAAAGATTCGCCGAAACACCGCCACCCTCTCCGATCCCAAACCGGAGCTCCGGTCATCATAAAAAACTCCAACCACTTCTTCTTCTCTCCACAACCATTCACCTTTTTACATCAAAACCAAAACTTCTCTCTCTCTAAAAACCAAAACCCACTTGTAATTCTCTCTCTAAAACACAAAAAAAAAAAACCTTTTTGATTCACTCTTCTTTGCAAAATTCAAAACCCCAGAAACTCCATTGATGATTCCAAGTCAAACCCAGTTGTTGTTTGTGTTTTCAACAAAGGAAATTGACTTGGACCGGTTAAAAAAATTGACTTTTGAACCGGTTGAACCGGGTTTTTCAAAAGGGTAGTTGTGGTTTGGTCAGAAAAAGAAGTTTCCGGTGACGGATGGTAGCTCCGGCGAAGGAAACGGAAAAGAGAGAAAAGAAGAAAAAAAATAATAAATTGAAAATAAAAATAAAAAATTAAAAGACAGAAAGAGGTTATATGAGAGAGAATCGAAGTGTGTAAAAAGTGCAACTAGTCAAAACAAAAGAAAACTATAAAGTTTTTTTGATAATTTTTGTTTAAAAATCACTATATGAAAACAATTAATCCTAATATAAAAAAAAATTAATCCTTTTTTATTTATAATATTTTAATTCTTTTTGTATTTAGATAGAAATTTTAAACTTTGAATTTATGGTGATGAAGATTTAGGTTAATTCTTTCTAGCACAAAACTCTAGCATTATATGGATCATACGCATTTGTTAAAAAAAAATGCATTTTATGTTAGTATATTGTTGTATTAATTTCCCTCAAATTAATTGATCTTTTAAGTTTTTTTTTACAAATTGAACTTTTAAGTTGGATACCAAGCCTTAAAAAATTAATATTCAAATATTACGAGAAAAATATAGTTACTCATCGGTTCTCTTGATTTATTTAGGAGTATTTTTTTATAGAAATTTCATTAATGAATTTTATAATTTAGAGATGTCTACACAAAGTCCCTTTATGTATAAAAGAATAAAACTAAAATTTTATTATATTTGATCTATGAGTTTAATTGTTATGCACTGACAGTGTAAAACTTTTTTACACATGCATTCAATCAAAACACAACAAATCGCCACTTTTATAAGTTGGTTCCTGAAATATCTTCATTAATACTTACATGATGTAATTTAATTGGATGCACGAGTAAAATAATTTTACACCTTTAATGCATATAAATTAAATTCTTGATCTATTGATTGTTAAATGAATAAAAATATTAACCATAAAACAAAACAATATTAATAAATTATTGTAAACATTACGTATAAAAGAATTTTTACAAATATTATGTTTTTTTTAAACAGCAAAAGTAATTTATTAATTAACCTAGATTAGCACAAGTTGTGCTTAATCTAGAATAAGAGTTATACAAATACAGCAAAAAATCACCACTCAAGTGGAGTATCAACCACAGCGCCATCCTAGGCAGGCCAATGGCTGAGAGTACCATAAACTAAAATCAACAGACAAATGAGTAAAAATATCATTTAGCCACCACCAAAGATGAATTTTGATTTGATCAATAACCTGAGAGACAGAAAACTCTTGGTTCTGAAAAAGACCTGCATTACGAGCCTGCCAAATCCGCCAAGTTGTTGCCAACCATATAATCTGAAAGCAGTGTCTCGGTCGCAGCGGTCTACAAATATTATGTGATCACAATACCAATGAACAGGTCTTTGTAACATATTTTTTAAATAAATTTTAGATTTTATGAATTTTCAAAAAATTTATTAATTATATTAATCTTTCAAATTGATTCATATCTTTATATTTTACAATTTACGATTAATCTAATTATTAAATTTATACATTTATTTTTAATTTAATCCCTAACATACTTTTTTAAAGAAAAAATATTTGAATGTCTTACAAAGTTTTTGAGTAGGCCAATGTGTTTTATGACATGAGTCATTTCCAAAGAATAAAAGTACAACATAGTTAGTACATGATACAACTTCGTCTTTATTTTATTCACGTGAAGCCTAACGTTTGCTTCCCCAAGCCATGTTTGCCTTGTAAATGGGTTTTCTTTTCCTTTAAACAAAAGAATAAATAAAGTAGAATTTATTTATCATTATCTTTTTATATGTTTTTTTATTTGTTTTTGAGTAGTACAAGTACAACAATAATTCCTTTATTTATTTTTCAATATTTAATATTAATTGAAAAAGTTCAATATTTTAGTGTTATTACTTTCTTAAAAGAATTTGTACTTGGCAGGCACGTAGGGTAGACTAGGATGTTTTGGTGGGAAGGTGGAGAGCATTTAACTCGAGATGTCATGCAATGCAACAAAGGTTATGTATTGGCTATGGTTGAAATAAATGAGAAAATGACAAAATTCTAGATTTTTTGGGTAGGAAGGAAAAATTGAAACTTGCCAAAGGAAAAGAAAGAAAAAGAAGACTTTTTTTTATTTAGACAAAGTACATTTTGCAATGCTTTAAGTTATTTAACTTTACTATATAAATTATTTAGATTTTTTTGTTTTTAATATGTTTTCAACTTATTTACATTTTTAATATATTTTGTTATAAGAATATTATATATATAATTGCCTGCAATGTTAGTTGTTTTTTTATTGAGAAAAGAGATAGAGAAAAAATTAATATAATTTATATTTAATTTTGTGAGAATAAGTAATGTCAATTTTTTTTTTATAATTTGGAATGGAGGTAGCACAAAATTATAAAAGATAAATTTTGTAAACAAAGAAGAAAATAGTAGAAAATAAGAATGTTTATGGACTGAATTAATGTTTTTTTTTTTGTAAGAACTAAACTGAATTAATGTTTCAATTATTACAAAATAAATGAAAACTTAAAATCTGGCTAATAAATTGTCTTCCACTTAAAACATATTTTATATCATATTGATTTGAACCGAATTTGGATGGCATGCTAAAAATACGAGTTGTAAACGAGTCCTTATCTTTCCAATGCTAGAAATACGAGTTGTAGACATATATATATATCGCCAAAATGGAGTGAAATTTGTTGATAAGATTCAATTAGGATTCTAGTCCAAGAACCAAAGAGGAGTCACACTCACATGGTATAAGTTGCTTTGTGGTTGGCCGCTATTTGGTGGATTTGGAAGGCTCGTAATGAATATATTTTTCGGCAACAACCTTTGGATGTGGGATACTTAGTGGAACACATTCGACTTCAAGTTTGGTGGTGGTTAAAATCAAAGTGTAAAGACTTTATGGTTGATTACAGTTTCTGGTCTACTAATCCTTGGTTATGCTTAGGATGGAGAGGAGACTGATTTTGTTATGTTCTTTTTAAGCCTTTTGTGCTTTTGTCCTTTTGCAGAAACTATTATTGATTTTGGTTATTTCTATATTAGACATTATTTTATCCGCCTTAGGTGAGCACACCTTGTGCTGATCTAATGAGCTAATATAATTTTATTTGGTTTCTTCAAAAAAAAGAAGAATGTTAGTCGTATAAGACATGATAGATAAAGTGCGACACGCAGTTCAACATGTAAAGAGTGTGTTGCAAATGTTTCTCCTCTAAAAATAGATCGGACTAGGAGAGATGAACATGATATTGCAGAGTCCTCACCTCCACAAGCACACACACTGACACCACTAGCGTATCCAGAAATTTTTGTAGGTGGGACTAAAAAATAGTATACTTCTTCCGACTTTATTTATAACCAATTTTCCACTATTTAGATTAGATTCATTAGATAAAACGAGTAACATTTGAAGTAAAAAAATTGGAATCTTACGTATTGAAGGGAAGTAAAAAGAAGATGAAAAGTCAAATATTATTGGGAGAGAATAATTTTGTGATGTTTAAGCAAGAGCAAAAAGGAGTGACATATTTGATATACACCGACTGTGTAATTTTTTTACACATATATTTTAGATATTTTTGAAGATATTTTAAAAACTTACTTATAAAATTGACATTATAATATGATTTAATTGGATGTATATGTAAAAAATATACTCATAAGAAAATGAAACTCAATAAAAATATAAGTTTTTGGTGATTTGATTAGTAGTTAATGACCTGGACTTAAAATTAAATTTGTGACGGGGGCTTAACAAAACTATATAACAAGTAATTAATTTTTTTTTTCAATTTGGTGGGAGCTTAAGCCCCCAATTGCTTGTACCTAGATACGCCCCTGACCGACACACACAAGCTCACATGTTGGCGTTTGTGGAATAGAAGAGTGGCATGAGTTACCATAAGTCCCTCCACAACATCATTTTCAACCACCACCACAACTAGAAGAGCAAGAACTACAATGATGTGGTTTGGCAAGGATGTGGTTTCCTAGATTCGGCTTTCGTGTGCTTGGGTTTCAATTTGAATAATATAGCTAAAGTAGTCCACAAAATAGTGAGCAATATTTAGATTCTTGAACCTTTGGTTATGTTTACCATTTTGTGTACACGAAACAAGCTAGTTTTTGACATTGTACATAAACAGTTGTGACTACTTTTTTTTTTCTTCCAATTCCAAGTTCATCTTGCTCATCAGACTTTTGATACCAAGTCCTTAGCCACTCATATACATACTCCAAAAAGGTAAGTTGACAACATAGAGAGGAGAACAAAAATACCATAATTCTCAATCGTTGATCCAAGTGTTTTGGACCCGAACTCCGACCCTATGTATTACAAAAATATAATGATTAATATTTATATTTCAATAAAGGTGAGATCTGATCGTCTCATGAACTTAGTTCAATTGGTTAGACACCGTATCATATATGTAGGGGCGGGGTTCGAACCCCGATCGCACTTCTCCATTTTAAAAGTCGAATTTGTAGCCAAAATCATTTGTATGGTATTGAGATACATCAAAATTAACAGTTTTGTGTGATTTTTTAAATGCCTTTATTTCTTATGTGTTTCAATAACATATCAAATAATTTTGAATTTGTCTGGAAATTTACACAACTGATCTATATGATATAGACTTTCAATTTAACAATGTATTTTATAAAAATTTATATCGGTTAAAATATTATTGAGTGGTTGAGAGAAAAATACCTTGAAGGAATATATTAGAAAAAACCTTCAATAAAATAATGGACAAGATAAACCATTAGATTTATTATATTTGATTTAATGGTAAGGATTTGGTTAGAGGTTGTAGGTTTGATTATTTTATTAGACAAGAAAAATCACTGGATTTATTAGATTTAACCAATTTATGTATGTCAATGTACATCTTGTAAAAAATAAATATTCCTCTATTTTAAAATGATGTCGTTTAAGATTTTTGCCATATATTAAAAAATACAAACATTATCTCAAAAGAAATAACACTTACTACAGTAAAAACTCTATAAATTAATAGAGTCGGGACTGGAGAAATTTATTAATTTAGAGAGTTATTAATTTATCGATAAATTAATAATTATTAATTTAAAGAGTTTTTAATGACTTATGACGTTACACGAAAGGAAGCACTTATGGCGTCAAACATTCTTCACAACTTTATGATACAATACAAAAATACAACACCTGAGCTATTGGATTCAATAAGAAAAGTTAGAGATGAACTTCAAATGAACTTGAACTTTAAAGAAAAACAGACAACTATTAAATCATATTTTAATAGAGTGTAATATATTTTTTTCAATTTATATGAATTATTAATTTATGATTTTCTTGGGACCGAAAATTACAAAGAGATCTCCCGAAAAAATATTATCTTATTATTTTATCGATTTTTTCAATTTTTTACACTGACCTAAGTCGGGACCGGACAACTTTATTATTTTAGAGAGTTTATTAATTTACTGAGTATTAATTTAAAGAGATTCTACTGTATATTAATCCTACTTTTTTTAGTTTATTTTCTTGAAATTAGTACAAATAATAAGTTAGATAGTAAAATCGCAAAATGTTGCATTGAAAATAAAAAACAACGTTCATCTTAAATTTTTGACTAAAACAAAAATAATTTTGAAAAGGATGGAGTAATAAGTTAATTTTTTTTGGATTATCATCCGTCAGGGAACTTGTAAAGCATATAAGGTAGGTTCTTCTCTCTCAATCAAATTTTTTACAAACATATTAAGTCAAGATTCGAACTCCTGACCACATACTTAAACGAACTAAATCTTTATCATTTGGTTTAATTTATTATCAGTGAGTAATAATAGTTAATTTTAAAAGGTTTAAACATCATTTTAGTCTTTTTTATGTACGCGAAATTTTGGTTTTAGTCCCTGTATCGAATTTTGTTCAAAATAAGTCCCTGAATCAACCAATTTCTTTTATTTTAGTCTTTAAAGCCAAAATCTGCAGCAAAATTTGTAGGAAAATCTGCAGGAAACTTGTGAATTTTTCTGCGGATTTTTGCTTTAGAGATTAAAATCAAAAAATTTGATTGATTCAGAGATTTATTTTGAACAAAACTCAATACAGGAAGAACTAAAAGCAAAATTTCGCGTACATACAAGGATCAAAATAATATTTAAGCCATTTTAAAATCAAGACACTGATTTCACATGATTAATGAACTTTGTGAAATGACCAATTTTCAAGTAATAATTTTTTTTTGTCAAATTTAGTTAAAAAAAAAAGTTGTCAAAATAAAAATAAAAATGGAGTAATAGTTAATGGACAAGAAACAACTTGTTTCATTTCTCTAGCCACTGAACCATGTCTTCTTCCGTGGAGTCCAAAATCTCATCCTCCCTCAATCTCCCTTCTCCAAATCCCAACCAATTCTCCTTCAACGATTTCAATAACTTTATCAACCACTTCACTACCCTCACTCTCACACCCCCTTTCGCATCAATCACAAACTCAACCCAACAACCCCACTTCAAACCACCCCCTCCAACAACCAAACCCCAAACCCTCCTGAAAAACCTAACCGTCATCGAACGCGCTTTAATCGGCGCGTCCGGTGGCGGCATAGCTGGAGCATTTACCTACGCTTGTCTCCATCCACTTGACACTATCAAAACCAAAATGCAAACCAAAGGCGCTTCCCAAATTTACAAAAATACCCTCCATGCCGTTTCAAAAACTTTTACCGAAAACGGCATTCTTGGCTTTTACAGCGGTTTCTCTGCTGTTGTAGTTGGATCAACTGCTTCTTCTGCTGTTTATTTCGGTACTTGCGAATTCGGTAAGTCTTTTTTGTCTAAACAGAATTGTCCCAAGATTTTGATTCCTCCGATTTCCGGAGCTTTAGGTAATGTTTTATCGAGTGCGATAATGGTGCCGAAGGAATTAATAACGCAGCGAATGCAAACCGGTGCGAAAGGTAGGTCTTATGAAGTTTTGATTAGGATATTACAAAATGAAGGGGTTTTGGGTTTGTATAGAGGCTATTCAGCTACATTGTTGAGGAATTTACCTGCTGGGGTTTTGAGTTATTCGTCGTTTGAGTATTTGAAGTTAGCGGTTATGAAGAGTACGAAAAAGAATCATTTGGAGCCGATTCAGAGTGTGATTTGTGGGGCGTTGGCTGGGGCGATTTCGGCGTCGATTACTACGCCGTTGGATGTGGTTAAGACGAGGTTGATGACGCAGGCGCGGAATGAGGCGGTTGGGAAGGTTGCTGCCGTTATGTATGGTGGGGTTAAGGGTACGATTAGGGAGATTTTGAAGGAGGAGGGGATGGTTGGTTTTACGCGTGGAATGGGACCTAGGGTTCTTCATAGTGCTTGTTTTTCGGCGTTGGGTTATTTTGCGTTTGAAACGGCTAGGATTGCCATTTTGAATGAGTATGTTAGGAGGAAGCAATTGGAGTTGGAGAATGTGGTTGTTGTTTCCAGTAGTAGTTGAGTTTGAGAAATGGGTTTGTTTTCGTTGCACAGTTTTGATTGTTGATGAAATTTGAACTGCTCAATATCGATTTTGTGTAGTTTATGCATAGAGCAATGATATAAGTCCGGATGAAAGGGAATCAATCGTGAAAATCACGACTGAGTGTCGTAGTTTCAAAACAAATAATGAAATTTTCAGTAGGCTTTTGATGGAAAACACAGGTCAATTGCCAATGAGATTATTTTGCGATGCTTTGTGACAGTACCTTTCGTTACCTCAAGCAATTTCTTATAACCGAATGGTGTTGATGTTAGATATTATGTTAGATATTGCTGATTGCTGAATTGTTGTGAAGAATTAAGTTACTTTATTTTTGTAATCCTTTTTAATCATATAATTGATTTTTTTTATTTGGAAATTTCAGTTATGTTGGTTCATCATAGTATGGTTGTATATTAATGGCTATATCTATGCTGAAATCACCTTTCAGTTTTGACGTTGAATTGTTTTGGCATCATAATATGATTCTAGAAATCTATTTCTAAGAATCATATAGATTGAACCATGTTAATTTATTTGTCCGTACTCCGCAAGTATTGCATTTTGAATGGATTTTCAAATATCTAACATATTGGATGTTTATTAGTATCTTTATCATTCTTTGTCATAGTCATGAGTAAATTGGACCTTCCTTAATTTTGAGATAGATGGAACATATTAATAATGTATGGTTCCTAAGTCAAGAGCTAATTATGTGAAAACACTATGCTCTTTGTGGGCATTTATCAATGGAGGGGTTTGGAGGGGGAAAGGGAAGGAAGGTTTTAGTTTTTCTGTTTACTTCATCTTTTAGTTTTGCGATGTTTTGTGACGGCACCTTTCGTTACCTCAAGCAATTTCTTATAACATTGTTTATTTGACATGAATGGTGTTGATGTTAGATAGTCTCTGAATGGATTGGTGATTGCAATTCTGAGTTTGTGGCATTGTATTTTGTTCTATATTTGCTTAATTTTTATGAATAATTAAGTTACTTTATTTTTGGAAGTCTTTTTAATCATATAATTAAAACAATTCTTTGGAAATTTCAGTTATGTTGGTGCATCATAATATGATTGTATAATGTATATTAATGGCTAATGTGCCATTAGTCTAAACTAGAGTGCTATATCTATGCGTAAATCACCTTTATGTTTTGGCATCTATAGTGCTATTTGATTGTTGATATATGTCCTGATGAAAAGGAATCAATCGTTAAATAGTGGATTTATTGATCTGATAACAATGGTGTTGATTTTAGATATTGTTGTATAGATTGTTGAAAACGAATGCATATGAGTTCTTACTAATTACTAAGTACATATACAGTGTCAATCATCGTTGGATCAACTAACATGGTCCTCCTTTCCAAGTTCAACGTCAATTATCACTGGACTAACTAACGTTTGATATGTGGGTCGGATAGTTTAGATATTAGGTTATGCAATTTAGATCCTCGAATTCATGGGTTTGCCTATTTAATATTTATTTTTAAGGTTTAAATAATCAATTGGTCCTTCTGTGAGCGCTTTTTTGATTTTAGTTCCTGTAATTTTTTTTTTTATTTTTTTAAATAAGTCCCTGCAAGTTCAATTACTTTTAAATATAGTTATATTTTATGTTGTATATAATTTAAATATAGGATGTTTTATTAAAAAAAAAATCACTTTTTATGTAGGATCCATTTTTAATATTCGATGAAGGTCCTGCTTCAAAAAAATATATTTGATGAAGGTCTCTAAAATGTCATGGCCGGCTTTGCTATTGTTGAGTGCATATAGTGCAGAACAAAAAAAACAATATTGTGTCAATATTTTAATGTTGAAATGACATAATTTTACATGAAATTTACCACTTGACTATCCAAATGAGGGGGAGAATATGTATGTAAAACACATGCTCAACATATTATATATATATATATATATATTGCGAGTTGATATTTTACAATAAACGACGTTTGCAATTTTCAAAGTTTGGAAAGGCACTTCGACAGCTCCTTCCCCTCCTTCTATGTAACGAAATGACGAGAGATGGCTTAGGTATCGTAGTATCATCATATATCGCCTCATGATTAATTTAGTTGAAAATGAAAAGCATTTTTGCCAATTTGACAATGGAAGATTTCTTATTTGTTTCTTAATTGATAGATTTCTCTTTAGGTATCGTAGTATCCTCATATATCGCCTCATAATTAGTTTAGTTGAAAATGAAAATTGGGGATGGGCTGGCTGGGGGGCGCGCAAGTAAAGAGAGGGGTGGCTTAGAATTTTTCTTGTTTATGCAAGACTTATGCACTATAACCAATCCCTTTAATTTGAGTACTGTAAGATTGTTTGCAAATTCATCATTTTCAATTTTAGCAATTTTGAATTTATAATGATCGATGTATTTTTTAATTTAGATGAATGAATTTATTTTTTAATCAAAATAAAATAAAACATTTCAATGTCATTGCTCAAATAAAATATAAGGTCAAAATAAACCAATAAAATTATTAGACAATGCAGTAAAATTGTCTAAGCATGTTGGAATTTGTTTTGATAAATTATTTCTTGAAAGATCCTAAAGTTGAATCTGCATTAAATAACAAAGGTGGATAGGAATGTAACCGAAAATGTGAGTGTAGTGCAAGGATTGATAACATATTTAAGTCTGAAGAAATAAATTTATCTTCTATTGTGCCACGTGACTTATATTGATTGGGCCACGTGCACTCCTTTAAATTTACCAATTTTCTAACGTCTCGAATAACAAAGGGACTAAAACCAAAACTTTTTCGAATTAAAGGGGTTAAAAGCAAACAAATAAACTACATGGGCTAATAACAAAAGTATGTGTAATTGCAAGGACAAATACTAACATATTATTTAAAGTTTTTTTTTGTTTCAAAATAAGAACTAATTTAACTAACAAAGTCAAACTTTGTTTAGTTACTATTTTATAAGTAATGGAATTTTTAAGTCAATTAGTAATTACTACCTCTGTTCCTTATTATAAGAGACATTATACTTTTTAGATTCATTATAAAATTTATGTATCTGGACTATAATAAAGACTAGATACATCAGCTTTTTAATGAATCTAAAAGTGCATTATTTCTTATAATAAGGAACGGAGATAGTATTATTTTTTGTGGAATAACTTGTGGAACACTTAAGATTTTAGGTGTATTATTTTCTTTAAAACGAATTTTTCGTTTTAAATATGAGTTAAATTTTTTTACACGTGCATTCAATTAAATCACACCATCATGTCACTTTTTATGATATAAATTTATTATAATTTTTTATAATAAATAATTAAAGGTATTTTCAAAATATAATTTTTATTAATACATATTTTTTTATAATTTTCATGACCAACAATGAGGATTATGTAATTTTTTAAAAAAAAAAACGATATAATATAAATACTTGAAATAAAAAATCAAATATTTTTTAAAACTTGTCCCGACGAACTTTGGACAATTAGTGTCCCCTTCTCATATGAACCAGAGGACAAAATCAATTTTTTTTTCTTAAAATTAAAATTGTTGATTCAATATAGCTAGAATTTTGCAATTTATTTTAAATATTTTGTTGTTGGATTAAAAGTTTATATCATATAGATTATCTATGTAAAATTTAAAATTCATTTGGTATGATATAAAATTTTGCGAAAATGATTTTTTTTTGTATAGAATTTTGCGAAAATGATTGATATAATATAAATTTTTAACTTAAAATTGGATTTTACAAAAATTTGTAGTGTGATTATGTAATTCTAATCGTTTAAAATATTTGTCCATATTAAAATTAATTAATGAGTAAATTATATGAAAGTCACCACACTGAGTCAAACTATATTCTCTATTCTCATTTTGACAAGATCGATTTCTATTTACAGTCTTCAGATCACTCAAACTAACTCTTCTCCTCTCTGCTAACAAACCCCATACAGCCGAGCCGACCACCACCGTACCCAACCTCCAAACCCTAATTACACCAAAAACTCACAAAGTTATTCTTGGATATTTATATTTGTTTATAAGAAAAAAGACAACAAAAACATTAGAATTTATGAAGAGATACAAAATTTAATAAAAAAATAAATAAGACTAAACTTAGAATCATTTTATTATTTTACAAGAAAACGAAAACAAATATTAAATTAAATTGAAAGAAAAAAAATATGGATTTTTCTAACCTGTGCTAGTATGCACAGGATAAGCAATAATTAATACACAGTTTTTCCAAATATCATTAATGAGTCAATTTAAGTGTCAAAGTTGATCAAATCACACACTTTAAGAAAAGTGTATAAATGAAAGAGAGAGAATATGGTTTTTACAAAAATATCCTCGCTTTTGAGTATTTGTGTCATTTTGGAACAAACAAATAATAAATTTGTGAAGTGTATTAGTGCATGATGTTAAATCCCACACCACCACCAAAAACAAACAAATTTAACCCTAATTTATATTCGTCGTTTATCACGCACTCTTTCACCGGTGGATCCAAATCGTTAGATAATGGCAACGGATGAGGCTGCAAGGATCGCCATTCTAGGAGCGGGCACATTTGTGAAGTGTCGATACATTCCAAAACTCTTGCAGATCTATAGACTTGAACTCTTCCATCTCAAAGCAATTTGGAGCCGAACTCAAGAATCTGCAACTTGTGCTGTGGAAATAGCTAACAAACATTTTGGCGGCGAAGTGGAATGTAAATGGGGAGATAAAGGTCTTCATGATATCATTCAAGATCCATCCATAACTGCTGTTATTGTCGCTTTGGCTGGACAATATCAGGTCTATAATTCTTTCTGATCTTCCACTTCATATGGTATTGGCTGCGTGCCTTTGTTTCAGATTTTATAAAAATCATTTTTCTCTTCAAAATGAAAAGTTTTTTTCAAAATCTATTTTTTTAAGAACATGAACCATGTGTTTGTTCTCAAAAATAATTTTTTTAATTATAAACAAACATAAAACAACTTTAGATTTTTTTCAAAATCTCTATAAAATAAATCTATTTTTTAAAAATAGATTTTTTTTTAAAAAAAATCTATTTTATTTCAATCTCAAACAAACACACCCATTAACTAGTAGGGTTAGTTTAATAAAAATGACATGTCTTTTGATAACATAGTTGTAGTATTTCTTCATATTTGTGCAACTTGTTAATAATGAACTTACAACTAAATTTAAAGTGATTAACCTTGATTTTCAAGTGTTCAAAGCACACTTAATTGGAACACTTGAAATTGTGGTTAATAATATTCAACTTCATGGTTAATTAAGTTTGTTTAGTTGATGATTAACAAGTTATCCAATCTTGTTATACTCAATAACCACACTCTCACATTTCTATGTATATGTATATTTTACAAATTATCAATTGTTGCAGGTGGACATGTCACTCAAGTTGTTAAAGGCCGGTAAACATGTCCTTCAAGGTAATGATTTTTGCAAATGTAGTGTGTGTTGATGGTTGGTATGCCTGATGCATTTTTCGAGAGAGAGAGTTTAATTAAGTTTGTAAGGCTGAGGCACTTGATTTTCTGCTATACATAATCCTAGTCCTAGTAAATTGACATTTGATAATCATTGTTTTATTTATTATTAATCATTTTGTGCCATTGACTAAATTTCCTCTTTATTTGGATGTATTGTATGTGTTTGGTGGCTGATTTGGTGGATATGAAGAGAAACCTGCTGCATCTTGTAAGTAGTTTCTATAACTTTTATATGATATTATGTAGACAAACATTTTAGGTGGCTCTTGCTAGCTTCTCTGTTATTATTATTGCTGTTGCTTTTTGTTCTTATTTATTTCTTTTCTTGATTTGGTATCAATTTTATTTTATGGAGCAGGTCATTAGAGTATTATCATGTTTTTGCATTATTCTCGGAAAATTATAGACTGTGCTTTCTTCATTTGCATGCGATCCCTTGCTTATACTACCGACTAATCTTCTAATATCCTATTAACCTAATAAAAAATATTTTGGAGGAAATATATATTTAACGTAAAATTCTTTTTTGTATAATGTGATAATAATATTGAAGTCAAACTGAAATATTGTTGCATTTAGGCACTCTTGAGAACCCGCACACTTTCTAATACTAATTTTTCCGCTTATCTATTGAAATTTGCTTGATTTAATTCAAAATGTAAGTCAAGAAAGATGGCAAGAGTGCAAGTTATATTCAAGTCTTGCAGCAGTTTGGTTGGGATTTTGCAGAAAAAGAGAGAGTAAGATAAGAAAGAAATATCAGAAAAGAAGTGAGAGTGATATAGCTGCTTATTTGATGTGATAGTCAGGCCTATTTGTAGCAATCACGAGTCAAATATCATATTGCACACTAATTAACTGGATTACAGAATTTCACCAGGGATTTGTGTTGACCATCCTATCTCACTTTTGTAATGAAAAGTCTAATGATCCTCATTTAATGATACCTAATAGTGACTTGGAAAAACACTTTAGTGCTTTGCCCTCTATCATATTGATAATTTCCATATTAGCTGATCCACATATATTCTCTCCCTCTCTATTAGATGGAAAGTTGCAGTTACCTTATCCTAAGCATTTGGCATAATTATTTATTAATTTGATACTACAGGTATTACTGAGCTGAAAACTGCATTATCTAACTACAAATCGATTTCTGCTGATGTGCCTCGCCAAATAATTTGGTCTGTGGCTGAAAGTTTTCGTTTTGAGCCTGCCTTAGTAAAGGTATTTGTTTCTGTCTAACATTTTAACCTAATTCAACTGGCTGTTCATTCACATAATTCTTTTGGCAGGGCAAGAAACTAGTTGCTGGCCTTGGTAAAATGATGAGTGTCAACATCACTATAGAAGGATCAATGAACGATTCAAACCCGTACTTTTCAAGCTCTTGGAGGCGCAATTTTACTGTATGTGCTTTGTAATTAAGCTACATATTCTGTATTTGCTTAAGTTCAAGAGAGCATTTGTCCTAGCTTTGCATCACTTAATCAGCTCAACTGTTATTCTGGCATAAAAATGAAGGGGGTAAAATGTACTTTCTAATATAATAACTGAAGAACACGTATCCTATCACAAACTACGAAAGTAAATAATAGAGTACTGAGAAATTCCAACGTATATTCATTAACGTTCACCATGGTTTTCTGTATATCTTTATATCAGGTTAAACTAGCATGACTATTTAAATTTCTGAATTTTTTTATGAACTTTTTGTGCTATCTAACTTAACACTGTAACAGTTTTATCCTACCTTTTCTCAACTTTTGTTCCTTATGTGAAGGTGTCGTTTTTTCTTTTTGGCAGGGAGGCTTCATTATGGATATGGGGGTACATTTCATTGCAGGATTAAGAATGGTAATATTAAAGACTTTACTGTATAATTCACAAACTATTTTATTCATTAACTCACGTTTTTCTGTATTTCTTAATGCAATTTATGGTGCAAATAAACTCTGATTATCCAATGTCTAATCAGTCGAAACTTTGGCATATGAATCTTAAACTATGAATATAGTGAACCATTTTTTACCAAAACATTCTTATTAATGTTCAAGCCTTTTCTGCCAAAAATAAACTTGTGAGTATGGAAAATCATGTTTGTTTGATATCAACTTTTTGTGAAAGAATGCATTTTGAAATATATTTAGTTTCACACTTCATAAATTGTGGAAAAGAAATGTTTTCTTTTTAGCACCAAAGTGAGCCTCAAATCCTCAATTGGTGAAGTTGTTCATGATTCTAAAAGTTGGTAAAATTTCCAATATATACATAGGAAATCAAAAATTGAAAAGAACTATTGGTCAGCTCTAAATCTCTGATACAAAGTAAC
The DNA here is from genome assembly GCA_951804385.1 of Trifolium dubium. NCBI lineage: Eukaryota > Viridiplantae > Streptophyta > Magnoliopsida > Fabales > Fabaceae > Trifolium > Trifolium dubium. Next base: position 7,869,107 of record OX638062.1, on the reverse strand, counting down.
TTCTCTATTAGAAACTTAGTAAAGAGGCCATTAGGCTTTACTTCTATATAATGATTTGATGGCCATTTGTCTGATACAGCTTGTTGGATCTGAGGTGGTTTCAGTTTCAGCTATGACATCTCATGTGGATTTGACCATACCGCCACCTGATAATTTATCGTCTGTCTTGTAAGCCTCTATTTTCCAAAAATAACTTAACAAACACTCGGCCGGAAGTCTAACTAAAATTATTGTTGGAATGTTTTTCCTTTAGTCATTTGGAGAATGGATGCTCAGGAGTATTTTCAATGGTTGTTTCGGCCAGATCACCCAAGGCATGTGGTAAATGATTGTTCATCTTACAAATGCACACACATGTTCTTGCAAATCTTTACTGATGGCATTAACCACATTATAGATCCTGTGGCGAGTTGTTTGCATGAATGGAACCCTTCAAATTGAGCGTGGATTCTATGGACACCCTGGTTACCCCCAGACTTACCAGGTATGTGCTATAGTTATAGTTACAGGTTTTGGTAAATAACATCTTAGGTAGGATCTGAGCTTTTGCTTCAATATGCACTTGCAATTATTTTAATTATTAAATCACTTTCAGTTATATTCATTATTTTCCGACGTTATAATATAATGCTATATAGGTTTCATTATATGATGTTAATGGATTATACAAAAGGTCCTATTACCCATCCAATGGAGTAACTGAAGAATTGGAAGCATTTTTGTATGATGTTTCTCAGACCGACTTCGAGGTTGTTAGATTCTTGCAAAATTCTTCCATCTTGTCATTTTTTAGTTCCATTACAAATTCTTTGCATATATATTTGTTCCCAACATTCTTTTCTTATCCTCAGACCTCAATTATATGTCCAAACACACCACAAACAGTTGATTCAGACAATAACATATATTCATATAGTTAATTAAAAAAAATAAAAAACCAGTTCGTGCCGGGAGGTATTCACTAGTCTAATATAATTTATTTCCATTTTGCAGAATGGTAGCGAGTTTGTGCCTGAGCATCGTCTCTCTTTTGTCGAGGGTGCGAGAGATGTTGCTATTTTAGAGGCAATGCTTGAATCTGGATCAAGGCAGGGTGAGGTAGTTCATGTGGAAAAGTTTTGAGGCAATCATAGAACTCTTTTCGTCGGCCTCTTAATTCAGTATCTACAGATATTTACTAAGTGTAGATGAACAAGCCCGTGGATCAAGGCAGAGAGATCAATGTGATTGAATGAAGTTTTAAGATGTGTATACATTTATTGAAATTATTACCGGTATGTAGGGGTGAGCATGGTTTAAAAACCAAACCAAATTAATGGTTCATGAACCTAACCATAACCATTTCCTCCTAAAGCCGGTTTTGTAACAAAATCAATTCGATTTGGTCCAGTTTATAGAAAAAAAACGGTTTTTTGATTTAAACTGGTTCTAAACTGGTTTTTTACCTTTAAAATAGGTTTTTTTTTTCTAAATCAAATTTTCTGCCTTAAAACCAGTTTTCAGCTCAAAAACTGGTTTCTATAAATACTTTATTTTTTATTGACAATAATAATTAAACAAACAAACAGTAATCAATTCACACTCACGGCATAATTAATTAAAGATAATCAATCCTCAATTTCATTTATTGTTTTAATAACTTATTATAACAATAAAATTTCAATTACTGTCATAGTAATTTTGTTTTGGTTAAGTAGTCTAGCGGTTAGAATTTTTATTTTTAAAGTGGAAAAGTGGGATGACTGGGGTTCGAAACTCCATCTCCTGCACTGCACATATAATGCGATGTCCAACCAAATAAGCTAAGTTCATGCGACTACTGTCATAGTAGGTGGGAATAATAGTATATGTTTCTACTGGTTTTGATGCAATTTTGTTTGTAATTTGGATACTAGTTTTTTATGTGTTTTGGTGTTTGATTAGTTTTGGTGATATGGTTAAAGCTTGTGCCATCCTTAGAATTTTAGTGTTTTTATTCATGTTTCACTTCATTGTGCGTTATTTTTTTCCCTTTTTTTTTTTATACACATATTATGCACTATCATGTACTATCTTTTATACACTATCAAATCTTCTTGTGATTGGAATGGTTTTATATGTTTAACATTACCGTTTTTCGGGTTAGCATTACTCACGTTTTTATGTAATCTTATTGTATTATTATTGTATCCGAATTTAAATATGATTGTTCATCTAGAATCCTAGACAATTCTAGGTGTTACAATGTCCTTGTCATCCATCTCTATAGAATAGAGAAACTTTTTCTCTAAATAACTTTCACCTAGGAAAAAAAACTCCTAAGTGTCCTATATGGGTCCTCCTAAACCACTAAGTGGCATTATGGTCTACTGCTTTTATAAAGTGAACCTTCCAACAACTAGTTTTACTAACTCTAATAATTTAATTGATTAGCTCCAACTTCACAAAATTAATGCATGCTAATTTAGAGCATGTGGCACTTACAAAATTAAGTGACTAAAAATTGTTGAAGGACAAGATACCCTCCAAGCAAAATTGGAAATATATGAAAACTATATTAACTAATCAAAATTTGCTTACAAATTATCATATTCTAGCATTAGCCATTACTAGACAACATATATATACATCAGTTTGCGAAAAGAAAAATAAGATATTCAGAGAAAACTCTAGAAGATGGAATTAAAAATTCCTATTCAACTACAAAAGAAAGCTCACAATGAGCCTTATTCCTATTTTTTTTAGTAATGTTTAGCATTTATAAAAAAAGTACATACCAATAAACAATTAATTAGGCTCAAGCAAAACCCACTTGGGTTGATATGATAGTATTTACTTGAGACTTGGGATTTGGGAGTGCGCTCCTCCTTAAAGTTTTAAGTTCGATTCTCTTTGGTGCCAATTTGATCGGTTAATTTAACTTCCTCAAAAAATTAATTAGGCTCAAGCATTGTTTTGTCTACATGATAGAGCAAAAGTAATATACCATTTAAGTAATAACAAAAGAAAGGAATTTTTTTTTGGTTTTAACCACTAGTTTAATCTGGTTCGGGGGTCAGTTCTGGCATGAAAGTGGTTTCAGCCCCCTCCCGATCGTAGTTGTGGGGGATCGAACTGTGGTCCTCCCTACCAAGTTCAGCGCCAATAATCAACTAACGATTAGTTCAAAAAAGAAAAGGAATTGATACTTGTTAAAATAACACCAACTATCAATAAATTTATTACTAACATCCACTTTTTTAATTCTCATGATTTAGTCAACGGGATTTTATAATTAGAGATGGAGGTAATATTTTTAGGGTCTTGTTAACTAGTGCCCTTAGGGCAATGGTTAAGGTTACCAAAAAAGGTAAAAGTTGTATTGGGAATTGTGTTTATTGTTTTAGAAAAGTAAAAAACATAAGTTTCAAGAGAATATTTACTATTTTTATTTTCTTAACCATTGCCCTAAGGGCAATGTTTATCATTTTCCATATTTTTAATAGGAAGGGTTGCATATATCTCATATTTTCTCTTTAGCTTGAAGGAATCAGATAAGGTATTCATATGTAGTCTTTGAAAATAAACCTTTTGTATACAAATATTTCCTTTAACAAAATGTTCTCTTAAATTTTCTTCGGAAAAAGTCATGTACATCACTGTTCTTGCGTATCTCTGGTTAAAATGATGCTCTGAGAGTAACAAAGTCTTAATCGATTTGTTGTGTTTTTAACCTTATGACTAATTTTTTTTTCTTTTTCGATAAGCTAACCTAATGACTAATTAATGAGGTTTAAAATGATAGTGTGTTGCTTCCTATCTTGTATGTTTTTTTTATAATGGATAGATATTGATGCTGCCTTGATGGATGCTCATGAGTCATGATTTTCTATGAATTTTTATTTAAAACATAGTTTGCCTCTTATGTTGTGATGAGAAAGTCCATTTCTTGTACGAGTTTTGTAGTGCAAGTTTTTATAGTATTCTCCTATTTTACCAATTGTTGAAAAAGTTGGAGCCTTAAAACCTAATGTGTGGCCAACAAAGGAAGAAGTTCTTCCATATCTCCCACTTATGGTCTGTTTGGATTGATGGAAAGAGGCAGAATGGGATGGAATGAGGTGGGATGGAGTCAGATTCCATTGTTTGATTTTGTAAAAAATAAATGGAATGGAATGGAGTGTGACAGAACCCATTCCATCCAATACCACCAATTTCTTCAATTTTTCATTCCGCCTAATTTAAGATGTATGTGATGAAATGGAACACATTAATTTTACAATTACATTTTAATCCCTAATTTTATAATACTTACCCGATTGTGTGCTGTCACGTGCCTTTTTTACTTTAATAAACTCAATTTCACTTTAATAAAAAATCAGTTTCTCTCTCTTCTATCTCTCCTCCTTTCATCTTTGATCTTTAACCACTAAAACAAAGAACCCTTCTTTCTTCTAATCTCTCTATGCAATTTTATTAGAGGCATAACATGGGTAAGTTGTAAATTGTCCCACCATGGACAAGTTGATTTTATCCATTAGATCAAGTGAAGAACACAACATTATTATAGTTTGTCAACACTAAGGCTTTGTTTGCAAGTTTGGAGGGGAAGGGAGGGGAGGGCTTTGGAGGGAGGGGAATAGAGAGAAAAATAGAGAAATCTTTTACATTTTTTGAAAAAGTATTTTTTATAGAGAATGACAAATAAATACTTATGATTAATATATTATGAATTTAAGAATATTATAACAACATTAATTAAATTTGAAGAAATCATATAAACCTTCCAAACCTCCATCCAATACAATTTTTGAGTTCCACCAAATTGGGGGGTTTTAGTGTTATGAAGAAAAAATAACCGTCCAAACTCCTCCCCTTCCATACTCCTCTATTCCTTCCACTTGTTTCTTCCTTTTTTTCAAAGGTAAAAGTTGTATTGAGAATTGTGTTTATTGTTTTAAAAAAAGTAAAAAATACAAGTTTCAAAAGAATATTTACTATTTTTATTTTCTTAACCATTGCCCTAAGCCCTTAGGACAATGTTTTTCATTTTCCTTTTTCAAAACCATTCCCTCCCCTCCCCCTTCAAACTCGCAAACAAAGCCTAAATGTTTTCTCCTTCTCTCTCCCACTTCTCTCTCCCACTTGTTCCTCGGTCCTCACTCCTCCACTTCAACACAGCACTTCACTATCTAGTATCTACAACCATCATTCTCCTCCATTTCAATTTCCTTATTCATCATCTTCTCATATATTATATAATTAATATTTAATCCCCCCTTTAGAGAAAAGAAAACTCTAAAGTCTTTCTTTTAATTAGTAAAAATAAAATAGAAAACTTCTTAATCTTTCTTTTAATTAGTACTAAAAGTTTATGATTAAAATGTGCTCATTAATTGATCTAATGGCTACAAATCAATTGCATCAATTGCACCATGGTGGGAAAGGATTCAACTTTCCCATCTTAAACTCCACCCATTTTATTATTTCAAGATGTTCTTCCGATCAAATTTTTATCTCACATTCTTGGGTTGTACTTGGTTCTCTCTCTCAGCTTCCATTTAATTTTTTCTTAAACTTGTTATTCATGTATTGATTAAAATCTCTTTCTATTACTCTCTCAAAGCCTATTTTTTCTTAAATTAGTTTTTTTTTGTTTGAAAGAAATGTATACTGTATGATGATGGTTGATGGGACATGAATATCTAAATGGAATTTTTGAAAGTGAATATTTTGTTAAAGGATTTGGGTTTTTCTCTGTATTGGTGGAGATGATTGAGGAATTGGTTGTTGTGAAAGAGATAAAAAAAAACCCTTAAGAAATAGAAGTTTTTAAGTTGCCAAATCCAGCTAAAAACTTGAAGGGAGGTAGGGGATGATTTTGTTGAAGCTAACCTGAACACTTTTTTTAGTTTTTGGTTGGTTTTTCACTGTTTCAATTCGTGAAATATGTATTCGCGAGATATAGCAATGCTCATCGTGCTTCCAGTTCACCATCGCCGGATCTGATTTCTATTCACGCCGTTCACCATTCGTCCTCGAGTTCACCATCACCTTTTTTTGCTATAGAATTAATAAATAGTTGGATTTGTAACCTGTGCAAGATTGCACAAGCCATAACTATTGCTCCATTTTATTAATGTTTTCAATTAATTATTGAGTTATTTTTATCTCTCCTCTTCAATTCTCTCTCTCACACTTCTCTCTCTCCGTTACCGATAGCTTTTCTATTTTTCTTCTTATCTGTGACCAACAACAATCCTCACCATCGTCATCTATTTTCATCTTTCTCGCCACTAATTTCTTAAAAACAGTTTATCTCTTTGCTTTTAATTCCTCCCCATTACAGTAACACCCACATGGTTTATTCTCACAGGCCAAGCACCACCACCACCATACTGGAACACTTACTTGTATTTTTTCGCCGGCAACCACCACCGCCGCACCGGCACTGTCCTAACCGCCACCGAACCGACATCGTTCTAACCACCACCGCACCTGTCAGAAAAAACGCATATGGCATCGCTCTAATTGTTCTCAGGTCTGAGCAAAGGGAACGAGAAAGATAAAAGAAAAATAAAATAGAAAATGGGAAATATGGGTGAAAATGATGATGATGATGATGATGATGATGATGGTGGTGGTGGGTGTTGTTGATGACAAAGAGAAGTGGAAACAAAAAACATCGGTGAGAGAGAGAAGTAGTGAGAGAGACTGAAAGAGGGAATTGGAGAGAAGAGAGAGAAATAACTCATTAATTTAAATTGAAAACACCATTAAAATGGTGCAATAATTATAGTTTATCCTGTGTAGTTTTGCACAGGTTAGAAAAACCTTAAATAATTTGATGTAAAATATAACCTGTCGAAAAAAGAATTAATAAAATTTCAACTATTAATCTTAGTTCAACTATTGATTTTGATTCAACTAATAATGGTTCAACCATTAAACTCATGTTTAACTAAGATCTCTTATCGTTCAACTATTAGTTTTAGTTCAACTAAGATTCTTAGGAAGCTTATATCAACTAATCTCCAACTAGACCTAATAAGTTTTCAACTACTAAATCTTGATTCAAGTAAGACACTTAGGAAGTTTATATCAACTAATCACATGTCCGCTTACGCCTAATAAGTGTTCAACTACTTAACTCATGTCTAACTAAGACCTTTAATCATTTTACTATTAATCTTAGTTCAATTAAGACTCTTAGGAAGCATATATCAACAGCTAATCTCCTATTAGACTTAATAAGGATTCAACTACTAAATCTTGGATCTACTACTTTTAGAAAGCCTATATCAACTAATGTCATATTCGCTTACAACTAATAAGTGTTCAACTAAGACCCTAAACCCTAAACTTTAAACCCTAAACCCTAAACTATTAATTTTGGATCTTGGTTCAACTAAGACACTTAGGAAGCCTATATCAACTAATCTCATGGCCGATTAGACTTAATAAGTGTTCAACTATTAAACTCGTGCCCAACTAAGATCAATACTCGTTCAACTATTAATCTTAGTTCAACTAAGACTCTAAGGAAGCCTATATCAACTATTTCATGTCCGCTTACACTTAATAAGTGTTCAACTACTAAACTCGTATCCAAATAAGATCTAGAATTGTTCAACTACTAATTAATCTTGGTTCAACTGTCGTCATATATTCACAGGGATTCAAAAAGCAATTTTAACAAAACTTATCCAAACAACATCAAATAATAATAATAATAATAATCAATTCTATGAAATATATCCAAACATAAATCAATTTAAATCAAATCACTTTTATCAAAATAAATTCTATCAAACTCACTTCTTGTCAACAAATCTAGTTTCAACTAATCGTAAATAACCTAAGACCTAAGACAACTCATTTCCACTAATCTTAAATGTCAACCAACATTTAAAAGCTAAAATTTAATTAATCTTTAGCTCAACTAAAATTTAAGTCAATGTATACTTAAGAACGTTAGATTCAGTTAATGCTACGTTAACGACTAATGAACAACCTAATTTGAGTTAATATAAGTCTATTACACATTAAGAAAAAAAACATTTAACTTAAACTTAAATTTAAGTAAATTAAACTTAAAAGCAATAGTTTCGATTGATTTTAAATTTATTAAGACTCAACAACCCGAATATCAGGTAATTTTATGTCTACTCATTTAGTCATTACAACTTAGTTGAAAATGATTTAAAATTTATTTTTATTTAGAAATAAAATGATATATTGTACATGTATTTACAATTTTAATAGATATAAACTAAATATATAGAATATACTAATATACATAACCACGTTTTTTTAATTTGTAGTACAATTTTATTTTTTAGTTTCATAATCAAGTATATGGCTTATGTGGCTTTCACGTACCAAAAAAGATATGGCTTATGTGGAAAATTACTCTCCGCCCCCCCTACACTTCTCTATTACCCCCCTAAAATCCAAAATTACCCTTCAATTTCTTATAAAAATCAAGTTCGGATTATAAAATCCGAATTTTGTGGGGGGTTTTTAATAGGTTCGGAATATAAAATCCGAATTTTGTGGGGGTTTTTGCAGGTTCGGAATATAAAATCCGAATTTTGTGGGGGTTTTTGCAGGTTCGGATTATAAAATCCGAATTTTGTGGGGGTTTCACAGGTTCGGATTATAAAATCCGAACTTTGTGGGGGTTTCAACAGGTTCGGATTAAAAATCCGAATTTTGTGGGGGTTTAATAGGTTCGGATTATATAATCCGAACTTCGCAGCTATATCGTAGCTAAATCCTAGCTACTTCTCAGCAACTCGTTAGCTACGATGGGTTTTGTAGGGCATTCCTAGTTAGTCCCTAGTAAAAATAAACACATCCAAAACGGATATAGCTAAAACCAGATCTGTCCCTTTCGGTGGAAACATTAGCAAAAGCCAAGCCACAACCCTTTAAATGTAATAGATTCCAACTCCAATACTGTCTCCCAACTATGATCTTTATCATCATCATACTCTCCTTCAAGATCAATCAAAGGCTTCTCCTTTTCATTACCTTTGGTCATGTTTTGTTGTTGTTGTTGTCTTCCATCTTCTTCAATGAAGAGTGAAAACTGAACTAAATTCCAGATTAGATCAAGATGCCATTTACCACTCAGAAAACTTTCTAAAGCTTTGATTTGTATATGTGTAATTGGTTCTAACAAAAGGTATTCATAGTAACCACATAACCCTTTTGCTTTACACCATTCATAGAACTCACAAAGCTTATTTGTTTCCATATAAGACATCTCAAAGAGATTCTCCAAAACCACCACAATTTCTCACAATTTCTTATTTGCTCCGATTTGCAGTTCGGATTTCGCAAATTTACCATGGTTTCGGATTCTATAATCCGATATTTTTCATGATAACCTCAAGGTCAAAATGGGTAGTTGAGGGGGGGAAAAAGAAGTGAGGGGGGGGGGGGGGGGCGGAGAGTAATTTTCGCTTATGTGGCTTTCAAATAAATCATAATCCATTTAGTATGCAGGCCCATTATCCACTACTACATTTTCCAAACAAACAAAAAAATAATAATATATAATATGTAATGTGTGGGGCCTCACTTTTTGTTTGCAATAAGTAATTAATAGGTGACCCATATTTGATCTCAACCATCCATTATTTTAATTAGTATATCAATGGTTCAAATATAGACTTTCCCATGGTGAGAAAGGAAGTAATTTACCCATCTTAAATCCCACCTGGTTTGAATTTGTTGGGTGATTGGTAAGTATATCATCATCTATTATGTCATCATGTTTGAATTAATAATAATAATAATAATAATAATAATAATAATAATAATAATAATAATAATATACTATATGAAATTTATTAGTGGAATTGAGTAGAAAATGCACCTTATTAGTATTTTATAAATAAAGGATAAAATTGAAATAAAAAAATTATAATTCATTCCATTCCGTTACTTCCCAAACAATGGAGTGAGAAATTTATTCCGCTCCATCATAAAATATCCAAACAATGGAATGCAATCTATGTTTCATTTCACTCCGTTCCATTCCGTTCCGTTTCATTCCATTCCGCTCCGCTCCATTCTATACCATAAATCCAAATAGACCCTTAATCTTTTACAATACTTGTTGTGTTATTGTTATTAATTTTTGTTATAATAACAATTATATATTTCAAAAGTCTGCTATTATTAATGTGACCATATTCCATACCCAAAAAAATTAATGTGACCATACGTTTCCTTTTAAAAGGCACGTTTTATAACTTCCTAATTATAAGGAACAACTTTTCACAATCTGTTACTTTTTTTTTTTTTTTGGTTTTAACCACCAGTTTAATCTGGTTCGGGGGTCAGTTCTGACATCAAGTGGTTGCAGCCTCTTCCTGATCGCAGTTGCAGGGGATCGAACCATGGTCCTCCCTACCAAGCTCAGCGTCAATCACCACAATCTGTTACTTTGTTGCCACAATTCAAGGAGTTCAGTTTATTTTATTAGTTAATTGTATTATTTATGATTTACAAATAGGAACATCATTGATGGAGTCTCGTACTTACAGAAAAAGGATTCCGATATTGAGGATTACTAACAGAAGACACATTCGAGGAATTTTTTGTAATCCATAATCTTAACAATTGAGAATTCTCAAATTGAACCTCTTAGCAGCACTGTTTGCGATCAACTTAGCTGATGTGGCATCAATTTTGTTGAAATTTTGTGGTAAAATGTGTCCACGTGGCATATAGTTGTGTAGATTTTGAAGGAGTTCCCGTTTCTTAGTTTTATATTATTGTCGGTGCAGTGAAGTTTTGTCGTTTTGGGCATTAAATGGCATTAAATGGTATTCACTGTTGTGTCAGACCATTAATGGACTAGAAAACAAAATCATTTAATTGTTTTAACTTATATCCTAGACCGCCTTATTTTTCTTCTATAAACTAGTATGATCCCCACGCCATGCGTGGTATAAGTATTGTTTAAATCATATATTAATTTTATATATTTAATTTATATATATTATTTATTTAAAAAACAATTATACATGCATCGAATAAAATAATTACGCTCATTATTTTTAAGTATTTAAATATTATTATGGTATAGATTAGAAAATATGAAATTGGATTATGTACTAACACATCATAGTCCAACTGTACTGTAATATTCATTTTAGCTTTCAAACCATTTCGTTCGAACTCTTTTTGAATACCAACTCCGATTAGCATTCTCATAACATCTATAAAATATGATTATATAAAATTTGATTTATTAATATAACATGATGAGTGATGACAATGTTTAATGATAAATAGAAATTTATACATAAAATATATAAATTTCTTGCAGAAAGATAATTTGTATCGTAATATTTTTGATTTTGACTGAACTTCCATTGCGAAAAAGATAAGATATTTTTAATGAATTATTGTCGGTTTAATCAGATGTTAAATTAACGTCTACAATCGAATCTTTTGAATTTGTAGAAGACTTTACAGTATCATCAAACTTTATCAGAAGGTTCTGTAACAATTTAATTATCATAAGGATTAGTATAATTTACAATATAATATTAGCAGCGTGATTAAATATTATATTAATCTCATATGTTGGTTTTTTTAATTGGTAAATTGAACAAATACCATGGTAAAATAATATAACAAATAACATATAAACTAACCTTTTTCAATTCTTTGAACCACTCAATTGTTATCTTAGAAGTGATTTCATCATCCTGTTATTTAAATTCAAATTACAAATAATAAAGTAATGATTTCATTTAAGTTACTTAAATAATGAAAGTCAATAAATAATAGTGATGCATAGTCATACCTATTCTTCATATCATTGGCGCTTATAAAATAAGGATTAAACAAAAACTTAGTCGAAAATAATGAATTCTGAACGGTTGCAGATCCTATAAAATATACAAAGTCTCAAACTTTTATATACACATATATCCGAAAATAACTTAGTAAAAAATTATTTTTATTGTAACATAACTTTGTCATATCTTGATTTTAACCATTAACACAACAACTAATACATTTTCAGTCTTGCCAGACGCAACGAAAACATTCAATTCGTCGACATATTGACCAAAAATGGTATCTAATGTACTTAACTGTAATCATTTTAGTTTTCATACCATTTTGCTCATACTCTTTTTGAATACCAACTCCAGTTAGTAGTCTCGTAACATCTATAAAATATAATTATATCAATTTGTTTTATTAATATAACATGATGACAATATTTACTAATAAATATAATATTATACATAAAATATATAAATTTCTTACCATAAAGATAATTTGTATCGTAATCAAGAACAAACACTTGAGGAAGACTTTCAATCTTATAAATATTAGAAAGAACTTTTTTTGAGTCATAAATTTTAACCTTTGTTTGGAACTAAAATTTAAGATTATATTCTTGCATAGTAGTCTTGTATTAACTACCATTATCGGCCACTTCAAAATTAGTAATTGAGTAAACATTACCTTTTATAACTTCTTTTTCAAACTTATAAATCAAAGTGCGACATATTGTGCCATGAATATTGTTTTATTGTACAATACAATGAATTTTTTTAACATAATACATGATATAAACAATAATTTTATTGATTATTAGAATAAAAACTTATATTGTCAACAAAAATAGTAAGGTAAATTTATATAACCATTCTTACCTTTGAATCCATTAGTATAATGTCTAATGAAAAAGTTTAGTTGTTGCGAGCCAAATCTCGAACAAACCATAGTTGAATTACATGAACAACAACATTTAAACTGCGTTGATTTCAAGTAGTTGATTAATTTTAGAAGCGATTTTGTATTGACTTAAACAAATAGGAAATCCAAAAATGATAAACACAAAAATGTAATATGAAATGAAATTGTGAAGTTGTTGTGGAAATGTACAATATATTTATAGTGAGTTTGAGAAATACAAAAATAAAGTTAATTTATTAAATTTAATTTAATATTGGCCGTTTTATTTTAAAGAATCATAATTTTTACGTAACTGACAAATATGCTTATGAAACATAAATTGATATCGTAATGTTTATCATTATCAACTTAATTCTTTTGTAACTGCCAAATATATTTATGAGACAGAAAATTGATATCGTAACGTTTATTATATTTAATTTAATTATTTTGTAACTGCAAAATAATAATAAAATATAAATATAAAATCGAAACGTCGTTTGCAAAAAATCGAAACGTTGAAATATTTTAATATAAAAAAACCACGTCAACATCAAAAAAGTTAATAGTATACGTGTACTATTTTTTTTATGAGGAATGTCACAAATATACACATTGTAGATGAACTGTTTATACATGTGTACTATTTTATTTTTTTCATGTGATAACATTTTTGACAGTCTCACCTGCATTCTTTATCGCGTTCATGACAAATTATCAAAAATAATTAGCATAACAAATTATTAATATTAATAAGTTATTATGTTTAAGGATATATATATACACTTTGTCAAAAAAAAAAGGATATATATACATATATAATATTAAAAAAATTATGAAAAGTATAATCACATTATTGTCAATTTGTGTTTCTCAAATCTTCATAATCAATTCTTTTGAAATGCAGATCTTCTTCACTTTATAAGATGACTCGAACTTAGAGTCACTATTGATTTTTGACTCAACCTTAATTAAAAAGGTAGAATCAACCAAGGCAGAAATCTCTTTTGGAATAACTTCAGATGATATATCCTATACAAATACAATATATATATATATATATATCTCTTTAGATGTATAATATAAAGGATATATCAATATTAATATTTTTTGTATCAAATTTTTTAGTCAATCAAACACAATACCTCAGTAGACTCAATCATTTCAGACATAAATTTCTTGAAAAAAGTGGTTGCATCTTTATCAAATATCACGAATGTTGCAGATCCGTTGAATCACTTACACAAACCCTTATAATATATCTATAAAATAAAATATCCAAAAATAAAAGTTATACATTTTTTTTTCATTTACACGTTTCCAATATATGCTGTGTGACAGAATATGTTACCTCTGATAAACGTTGTCTACATGTTTATTGCATTTAGGACAAAAATACATGTCTTCGTCTGAAATAACTTTTTTGTTACACTGACATACAGTGTACTACCAATTACCTATATCAGTGATGCATTTGATTGTTCCCAAGACAACAAAAGATGATTCCTACATTAATTCTTTACAAATAAAATTATTCGTTAAATGAATTAAGCTCTACAAAATTGATTCTTAAATGTGTTGATATATAAATTAAACAAAAAAGTTCTCAATAAAATAAAAAATAATATACCAATAAACATATAAACCAACCACTTTCAATTCTTTGAACCGCTCAATTGTTATCTTCGGTGTGACCTTGAGGAAATCATCTTCATCACTAATGCTATTGGATTCTTGGAGCAATAAAACTTGAGGAGAAGAAGTATGGTTTTTTTTAAGCACCCTATTATTGTAAAATTCAAATTTTAAATTAATAAAGTTATAATTTCATGTAAAGTGTAAACTACTTAAATAATAAAAGTCAATAAATAATTGTAATTGTATAGTTGTACCTATTCTTTAGATCTTTCACGCTTGTAAAATCAGGATTAAACAACAACTTAGTTGAGAATAATGATTTTTGTTCCTACATAATATACATGTCAAAAAAGATTTATATACACAAAAATCCTAAAACAACTTTGCAAACTAATTTTTGTTGTAACAAAATACCTTGTCATATCTTGATTTTAGCCATTAACACTACGACTAATGTATTTTCAGTATTGTCAGCCGCAACGAATGCATTCAACTCGTCTACATATTGACCAAAAAGAGTAACTTTGAAATTGTATCTGTTTAAGTAATAAAAATGATTAATTTAAATGTAAGTATTAAAATATTATTGTTTAGATTAGTGTCATACCCCAAATTTTACCCACCAAGTGTAGTATATATATTTTTTCTTCCATTCAAATATTAGAAAAATGACTGCAGTTGAGTTGGCAATATGGGGGCGCGCGTGACAGTTCTTTGAGGTTAAGGTCAAGGGTTCAAATCCTCACTGAAGGCATTTTGGTCTTACTTTTAAGTTTTTCTTTTTTTATTTATATATTCTGTTTTTTGGTTGTTTTTGTCCAACATTGTGACTTAGAATAAAAAAAAAACGGAAATACATTTCTTAGAAAGAAATCACGCGTGCAGAATAAGAGAAAGTCCATCAAGAACACATTTTTGAACCAAATCTTTGGCCTTGGTAATCAAGTAAATAAATTTATACTGTAAACTTAATTTCACAGCAAATCAACATTAAAATGACAGAAAATTTCTCAAACTAATTTACAAAACAAATCTGTCAGATTTTTTCTACAATTTAATCAACCCTAAATCAACACTATAAATACACAACAATTTCACACTAATTCCTACACACAAAGTTACATAGGAAAACACACACAAAAAACAAAAAAAGAAATTCAGAACACAGTCTGAAACACACGCACACAGCGCAACATAAACCAAAGCTAATTTTCTACACACTGTAGAAAATTAGCGCACAGAATCCAGCCTCCGTCACCGTCGCAGAACCTCGTACAGAACAGAACACAGAATCAGAAAGAAGGCAGAAAATCATAAACGGAATCGGGACCGGAACCGTTCGAAACAGAAAACAGAAACAGAAAGTACTTACCTTATTCCGAATTCACGGCACTCAGGTTGGTACTTCAAACTCTTGTAGACATGTAGCTTGCTGGTGTGAATTTATTTGTTTGTACATATCTATGTATTTTCCTTTGCTTTTGTGAATATGTGGTGCCATGGGATCTATGTTTGTACATACGGGTTTAAACTAGTTTGAGGACATAAGAAATTATATGTCAAATGTAATAAAAAACAGATTTAAGGAGAAGAAAACAAAAAAACAGAATTTGGTTTAAATCTAATTCCGGACAGAATTTTTGGGGTTTGATTTTAGGAATTTTAGTGTTGATTTATGGCTTAATCGGTCAAAAAAAAAAAAGGGTTAAAAAACGGATTTTTGGGGTTTGGAAAAATTCTGGAATTTGCGGCGGTGCCGACGGCTGTACGGCGGCGAGGCCGCCGGAAACTGGGTTCGAACGGCGGCTCCGGTTGAAGCTTAACCGGAGTTCTTCATTTGTGAAGAACACCAAGAACAATAGAGAGAGAAGAGAGAGAACGGAGGGAGAGGGAAAAGAAGAGAGAGAAAGATGTTGTAAAAATGAGGAATTTTCTGAAAAAAAAACAAATATATACTCCCCCTTTTAATCTGGTGCACGCGCGCCCACAACAGCTCCCATGTACCACTCTGTTGATCAAGAATCATGCAGTCTTGATCCTACGCGCGCGCACCCACTGTAATTGTTGTGTTCCCTTCTGTTTGATCAGGATCAAACAGGTCCTGTGCTCCGCGCGCGTTGGGCCATTCTAATGAGTTGGGCCTTGCTTCTTTCCCATCTGTTTTGCTGTTTGAACCCAGTTTCTGCTGTTTGCACCCCTTCTGTAATTATTTTAATTCATGTAATTAATTTTAATTAACTCCAGTTTAATTATTTAATTCAATTGTAAAGTGTTCTCTTATTGTAAGTAAAACATATTGTAAAATATTGTGAATTAAAAAGTAGAGGACGAACGCACTTTCGTTTTTCTCTTGAATTATTGGTGGCTTTGTGTACACTTAGTTTACCAATAATTTGTCTTCCACCTAAACTCATAAAAAGAACATTAAAAAACATCAACAAATTCAATCTAATTTTTTCGCCTTCGGGTAATTCTTAAAAGTCATTTTAAGAGATAAATACAAATTCTTTTCATAAAAGACACCAACCAACAATCTACCCAGAACTACGTAGCTTTGATTTCCTCATCGCACCGGAGGATACGTAGGAGCAAGAGTCATCTTGTCAAGCATAATAATAAAAAATGTAAATTTTCCCCTTTTCTTTTTCTTGGTAAATATCTCTTAATAAATAAAAATTCTAATGCTAAAAACATGTAAATAAATTTTAATCACTTAATACCCTAGAACTAATTAGGAGGTTCCCGTTGAGTACAACGGATGTGAGGGGTGCTAATACCTTCCCCTTGCATAATCAACTCCCGAACTTGGAAATGGTTGCGATGACCATCTTTCCATTATTTTTTAGGTTTTATCAATATTTCCCTATTAAAATAAAATTTGGTGGCGACTCTGTGTCATTCCGAGTGTCCTAAACGCTCGGGCGATTTTCGCGGCGCGACAGCTGGCGACTCTGCTTGGGACATCTAGAGAGTTAAGCCCATCCTTTTAGTTCTAGGGTTAAGTGTTTTACTTTTTGTATTTATTTACATGTTTTATTTTTTATTTGTATTTTATTGCAAATTTTTATTTATTATTTTTCATGTATATATAAATATTGTGGGTGGTTTATTTTCTGTCAAGTGAAACTCTCTACCCGAGTTTGAGAAAAACTTAAGTCACATATGGACTAGTAGCATGGATCGGTGGGATGAACATCCCATTTGGTGATTTGTGAAAACTCCGCTCAGATGAGGTCTATTCAAAAGGTTCGTTGAGAATGGGCTAGCCCCTACCCCTCAATGAAAATTTGAATTAGGTCTAGGACTCAGGGAACCTTACCTTAAACCAAATAAATTCACCCAAGGGAAGACCCTGTGAAATCACAGATGGGTCCCTGAGCTTAGGTGATATGTTTTAGAGCCACCCTTGTGAGGGGCGGGTAGAAAAACTCAGAACCTCCTATCATATGAGTCCACCTATTTAGGTCGTTTAATCTTCACCATCTTGCATCTATCATGCATGATCTTCATATACATGCGTTCATTCATGGAAAAAAATAATTTCTTGCATCGTCATGTGCATGCATACATTCATAAAAAGTTCATTTCTTCCTCTCACAAAAAAAACTCCAGGAATTTCAAAAATAGTCTGAAAGCCAAAGAAGCAGTTACCACCAGCACCTGAGCTCCCACATTCTCACAGAACGCGTGCTAATTTGAAAAGGATGACAGAACAATTGAAAAGAAACCAAGCCATTTTGAAGGAAGATGTTGACTCCCTCAAGAAAAGCATAGAGAGGCTCTTTGAAATGTTCCAGAAACAAGCTACCGAGAAAGCTGCAAGGGCCGAGGAGAAGAAGAAGGCCAAAGCGCTTAAGAATAAGCACAAGGGAAAAGAGGACCTTGACCAGAGCCCATGGGATCCTAAAGATCCTCCTTACTCAGGCTTCAAACCTCAAAAGATCCCAGGACAAGCCTCATCTGGAGTGTTCATAGAAGTACTAAGGCATATCGATGATTTCTCTGATGGCGAACAAGAGTATGTCAAGCCTCGGCCTGCTAATAACATCAATGGGCTATGTCTAACCAGCAAGTGATAGCTGATAATCGTCAAAGTGATGAATCTGCACATATCCAAGCCCTAGAAGAAAGACTAAAGGCTGTGGAAGGGTTCAATGCTTATGGTTTCAACGCCTTGGACATGTGTCTAGTCCCAGATGTGGTAATACCACCAAAGTTCAAAGCACCCGACTTTGAAAAATACAAAGGGATTCACTGTCCCAGAAACCATTTGAGGATGTACTGTAGAAAGATGGCGGCACACGCCACCAATGAGAAGTTGATGATTCATATATTTCAAGACAGTCTAAGTGGAGCATCCTTGGATTGGTATATGCAGTTGGAAAAGGACCAAATTCAGTCATGGAAGGATCTCACTGATGCTTTCATAAAACAATACAAGTACAATCTAGACATGGCTCCCAATCGAATGCAGTTGCAAGCTACTACACAAAAGAAGGATGAGTCTTTCAAGGAGTACGCTCAGAGATGGAGAGAATTGGCTGCTCGTGTCCAACCCCCACTCTTAGAAAGGGAGTTGGTTGACACATTCATGAGCACTTTACAAGGGCCCTATTATGAGAAAATGGTCGGGAGTTTATCCTCTGGTTTTGCTGACATGGTCATAATTGGCGAACGAGTAGAAGAAGGTTTGAGGAGTGGCAAAATCCAAGGCACATCCAACAATCAAGCTGGGTCGAAGAAGTTCTTCCACAACGATTCAAAAAATAAAGAGGAAGAAACTAATGCTGTGATGACATCCTCAAATCAGTCACAACATCAATCTGGATCCAGAAATAATCAAGAAAGAGAGACTCGTCAGTTTGACTCGATCCCAACAACATACAGTCAATTATGGTCTCATCTGGTCCAAACTTCTTCAATAACTCCTAGAAGGACTAGGTCAATGAAGTCTCCATTTCCTCCTTGGTACAACCCAAGTACCCAATGTGAATTTCATGACGGAGTAGTGGGGCACTCAATTGAAGACTGCAATACCTTCAAAGAAGTGGTGCAAGATCTGATTGACAGCAAGCAGCTAACTTTTGATAAAGATGGCCCGCATACGGTGGCTAACCCCTGAAAGCAGATATACCAAGAAGCATCCCTCAGCGTCGGTTAGTCATCAAGAAAGCTCCCTTCCAAGGATCATCAAGCTTCGAATTTCTAGTTTTTGTTTCATTCTTGCTAAGAATTTATTTGCATTTGGAATTGTAACTTTGACTAGTATTTTTAAAATCAATATGCATGTTTTTGGAATTCATCTTTTCATATTTCATTCTTTCATCTCTATCTCTTTCCATTTCTTTGTTCATATTAACAAATTTGGGGGAGGATGATGTAAATAAAATAATTAAATATGCTGACATATGCTTTCATTAGTAAGACCTGGTTGACGATGTAAGGCATTGTTTCACTTCCTAAACACTGGAGAAATAAGGAGATAATCCGTAGTCAACCCATTTGAGCCAGATGTTGGTGTTTTTTGTCTACTTTTTCTGAACCCTTAATTTGAACCTGGGGCAGGGTAGTATTTCAGTTAATTCGATGATGCATTCTGATACAAGAGAATCAATTCATATAGTTATACCAAATAAGGGGTATAAGCACAATGCTTTCCTCAAACAAAAGGAGCGGTCAAGAGATGAGACTCACATCAATTCATGTGGCAGTCACAATCCCCATACACCTAAATTTGGTTGTTCAAAAAAAAAAAGAGGAAAAAAAGGGGCATCCTGATGGACTTCAAATTCAAAAGAATAGTGACTGCCACTCCAAAAAAAATCTCATCAATGGAGCTCGATCAAGTGTGAACTTCAAACATCACTTTCAAAAATTCTCTTGTAGACAGAAAACATCTGTTGAATTAATTGGATTTAGGAATGAAGGACATAAAGGAGAATGGGTTGGGACCAAATAAAATGTTGAGCCTTATATCCTTTTATTCAAAACCGTGAGCCCAGCCACGTTACAACCCTTAAAAGACCTAACTGAAACTAGGTTCACTATGAAAGTATATTCAACAAAGATATTGTTAAACTGACTACTCCAAGTCAATTTTTGTTCTATCACTTCTTCATCGTTCTGATTTCAAAACTTGCATGTGCATTGTGTTAGAAATACTTGTCAAAAGAAATAATTCTATTTTGCAAATCAATACTCGGCATCTGGTTAATTCAACAAACGGTTCAATCAAGGAAGAACTGAATCAAGATGCTCCTAATAAAGGGGCAAGGCATCTAAGGAGCCTACCAATCAGTGGCAAATTCCCAATAACCAATGGCAAGTCCTCCTAATCAGGGGCAGGTCATTCAAGTTCCTGCTAATCAAAATCAAAATATTATGCCTTGAAAGAAAAAAAAATGAAAGCTCGCTAAGTCGAAAAACCCGAAAGGGCGGCTTAGGCAAAAAAGAGCGTCCCGGTGGACTTAAAACCTGAAAAGGCGGTCCAGGCAAAAATTAGGGACATCAAAAAAGGAAAATACTCCCGGTGGACTGAAAACTCGAAAGAGCGGTCCAGGCAGAAGTTAGGGATTTCAAAAGCAAAAGGCAAAACGAACAGCAGTAGAGGCCATCCCTCTCCATACTTTCAAGTCATTCAAGTGATTCATGTAGGGTGTTGGGAGATCATGCTATCAAAACTGATGTGGCTTTCGGACAAAGAAACTCCGCAAAACGCATTTTCAGGCCTTAAACCATTCAAAAAGCCTTCAAATCATATTCATGCATCATTCAACATCATGACATGCATTGGCATTCATAGGCTCAATTTCCATTTGCACTCAAAACCCAAATTCTTTCACTGAATTCAAAGTCCAGTACCTGTTGGCAACCACAAAATTCAATCATTATTCGACCTCAATCAGTCACCCAAAAACATTCTTTCTCTTGACACCTCAAGTCCAACCCACACATCTTGAAGTCCAGTATTCATACACACATTAACCTTGCATTTCATTTCATGCATAATGTACACTACGCCAAACAAAAAGACATACCATGCATATGCACAAAGCATGCATTGCATAACAAAATCTCAATATTAAGGAGGTAATTCAAAGCCCAATCGTCATTGGCAAATCAATTCAAGAGTCCATTTGTCATGGGCAAATCAAATCAAAAGTCCAATTTTCATTGGCAAATCAAATTCAAAGTTCAGGCTTCCCCAACATTTCATTTCATGCATCAGTCATGAATGACACAACAAGCATCAATCATGCATGACATAACATGCACAAGATAGCATGCATTAATATACAATCATCATTCTCATCATGCATCTCGGCGGTAGATCTTGTAGTTAATCCCGACAGAAGATTTTTTAGCAAAACTCGACAGTAGTTATTATCTCGTCAGTAGATCCTTTGGAAAGCTCGGCAATAGTTAATCTCATCAGTAGATCCCGTAGCAAAGCCTCGACAGTAGGTATCTCTCATAAAATCTCGACAGTAAATTCTCAAATTAATCTCGACAGTAGATCATCTTGACAACCTCGACAGTAGGAATCTCCCATAAAATCTCGACAGTAGATTCTCAAATTAATCTCGACAGTAGAACATCTAGAAAACCTTGACAATAGGTATTTCTCATAAAATCTCGGCAGTTGATTCTCAAGTTAATCTCGACAGTAGATCATCCAGTAAACCCCGATAGCAAGTGTTTTTAGCAAACCTCGACAGTAGGTATTTCTCATAAAATCTCGGCAGAAGATTTTTACAAACCTCGACAGTAGGTATTTATCATAAAATCTCGGCAGTTAATCTCAACCATAGATCCCCTAGTTGGCATCGGCAGAAGATTATACAGCAAACCGCGACAGTAGGTATTTCTCATAGAATCTCGACAGTAGATCCTTCAATTTTGCATCATGCATCATTCATAATTAACATCATCATGCACAAAACCATGTGCAACATAACTAGAAATATATCTAAAGTTTCCTCAGCATGGAATGTTAAGCGGGTATTTCATATCCCCAGCAAATCAGATCAGCTCGGCCACGAGCTGATAGCAACCACTCTCACTTATTCTTAGGATTTAAGCACCCAGAGGGGAGACAATCTAATTATGTTAGCACCCTGCGGGGCAATAATCAGTCATCTTTAGGATCTAAGCACCTTGAGGGGAGACGATCTAATTATGCTAGCACCCTGCGGGGAAATAACCAGTTATCTTTAGGATCTAAGCACCCTGAGGGGAGACGATCTAATTATGTTAACACCCTGCGGGGAAACAACCATTCATCTTTAGGACCTGAGCACCCTGAGGGGAGACGAATCTAATTATGTTAGCACCCTGCGGGGCAGCAACCATTCATCTTTAGGATCTAAGTACCCTGAGGGGTGACGATAATCCTTTGACGGAAACACTCTGAGGAGTGATGATTTCCTTTACCCTGAAGGGTGACGATAATCCTTTGACGGAAACACTCTGAGGAGTGACCATTTCCTTTACCCTGAGGAGTGACGATAATCCTTTGACGGAAACACTCTGAGGAGTGACCATTTCCTTTACCCTGAGGGGTGACGATAATCCTTTGACGGAAACACTCTGAGGAGTGACGATTTCCTTTACCCTGAGTGGTGACGATAATCCTTTGACGGAAACACTCTGAGGAGTGACGATTTCCTTTACCCTGAGGGGTGACGATAATCCTTTAACGGAAACACTCTGCGGAGTGGCGATTTCCTTTACCCTGAGGGGCGACGATAATACTTTAACGGAAACACTCTGCGGAGTGACGATTTCCTTTACCCTGAGGGGCGACGACTATCCTTTAGCGGAAACACTCTGCGGTGTGACGATTTCCTTTTAGTTTGAGTACCCTGAGGGGCAATGACTATCCTTTATCGGAAGCACTCTACGGGGTGACGATTTCCTTTTAGTTTGAAGTACCCCGCAGGGCGATGACTTCTTCTTGGCTCAATAAACTAGGCACCCTGCGGGACAATGCCTATCTTTGGTTTAAACACCCTTCAGGGCATAGACTATCCTTAAGATCTAAACATCCTCGAGGCGATAATTGATCTTTTACTTTCATAAGGCAAAATTATGGGTATTTTTATATTTAAACTATCTTTCAAAGGCATTTAAAGATATTTAAATAGGGGCAGCTGTCATACCCCAAATTTTACCCACCAAGTGTAGTATATATATTTTTTCTTCCATTCAAATATTAGAAAAATGACTGCAGTTGAGTTGGCAATATGGGGGCGCGCGTGACAGTTCTTTGAGGTTAAGGTCAAGGGTTCAAATCCTCACTGAAGGCATTTTGGTCTTACTTTTAAGTTTTTCTTTTTTTATTTATATATTCTGTTTTTTGGTTGTTTTTGTCCAACATTGTGACTTAGAATAAAAAAAAAACGGAAATACATTTCTTAGAAAGAAATCACGCGTGCAGAATAAGAGAAAGTCCATCAAGAACACATTTTTGAACCAAATCTTTGGCCTTGGTAATCAAGTAAATAAATTTATACTGTAAACTTAATTTCACAGCAAATCAACATTAAAATGACAGAAAATTTCTCAAACTAATTTACAAAACAAATCTGTCAGATTTTTTCTACAATTTAATCAACCCTAAATCAACACTATAAATACACAACAATTTCACACTAATTCCTACACACAAAGTTACATAGGAAAACACACACAAAAAACAAAAAAAGAAATTCAGAACACAGTCTGAAACACACGCACACAGCGCAACATAAACCAAAGCTAATTTTCTACACACTGTAGAAAATTAGCGCACAGAATCCAGCCTCCGTCACCGTCGCAGAACCTCGTACAGAACAGAACACAGAATCAGAAAGAAGGCAGAAAATCATAAACGGAATCGGGACCGGAACCGTTCGAAACAGAAAACAGAAACAGAAAGTACTTACCTTATTCCGAATTCACGGCACTCAGGTTGGTACTTCAAACTCTTGTAGACATGTAGCTTGCTGGTGTGAATTTATTTGTTTGTACATATCTATGTATTTTCCTTTGCTTTTGTGAATATGTGGTGCCATGGGATCTATGTTTGTACATACGGGTTTAAACTAGTTTGAGGACATAAGAAATTATATGTCAAATGTAATAAAAAACAGATTTAAGGAGAAGAAAACAAAAAAACAGAATTTGGTTTAAATCTAATTCCGGACAGAATTTTTGGGGTTTGATTTTAGGAATTTTAGTGTTGATTTATGGCTTAATCGGTCAAAAAAAAAAGGGTTAAAAAACGGATTTTTGGGGTTTGGAAAAATTCTGGACTTTGCGGCGGTGCCGACGGCTGCACGGCGGCGAGGCCGCCGGAAACTGGGTTCGGACGGCGGCTCCGGTTGAAGCTTAACCGGAGTTCTTCATTTGTGAAGAACACCAAGAACAAAGCAAGAACAATAGAGAGAAGAGAGAGAACGGAGGGAGAGGGAAAAGAAGAGAGAGAAAGATGTTGTAAAAATGAGGAATTTTCTGAAAAAAACAAATATATACTCCCCCTTTTAATCTGGTGCACGCGCGCCCACAACAGCTCCCATGTACCACTCTGTTGATCAAGCATCATGCAGTCTTGATCCTACGCGCGCGCACCCATTGTAATTGTTGTGTTCCCTTCTGTTTGATCAGGATCAAACAGGTCTTGTGCTCCGCGCGCGTTGGGCCATTCTAATGAGTTGGGCCTTGCTTCTTTCCCATCTGTTTTGCTGTTTGAACCCAGTTTCTGCTGTTTGCACCCCTTCTGTAATTATTTTAATTCATGTAATTAATTTTAATTAACTCCAGTTTAATTATTTAATTCAATTGTAAAATGTTCTCTTATTGTAAGTAAAACATATTGTAAAATATTGTGAATTAAAAAGTAGAGGACGAACGCACTTTCATTTTTCTCTTGAATTATTGGTGGCTTTGTGTACACTTAGTTTACCAATAATTTGTCTTCCACCTAAACTCATAAAAAGAACATTAAAAAACATCAACAAATTCAATCTAATTTTTTCACCTTCGGGTAATTCTTAAAAGTCATTTTAAGAGGTAAATACAAATTCTTTTCATAAAAGACACCAACCAACAATGTACCCAGAACTACGTAGCTTTGATTTCCTCATCGCACCGGAGGATACGTAGGAGCAAGAGTCATCTTGTCAAGCATAATAATAAAAAATGTAAATTTTCCCCTTTTCTTTTTCTTGGTAAATATCTCTTAATAAATAAAAATTCTAATGCTAAAAACATGTAAATAAATTTTAATCACTTAATACCCTAGAACTAATTAGGAGGTTCCCGTTGAGTACAACAGATGTGAGGGGTGCTAATACCTTCCCCTTGCATAATCAACTCCCGAACTTGGAAATGGTTGCGATGACCATCTTTCCATTATTTTTTAGGTTTTATCAATATTTCCCTATTAAAATAAAATTTGGTGGCGACTCTGTGTCATTCCGAGTGTCCTAAACGCTCGGGCGATTTTCGCGGCGCGACAATTAGTTAACGTAAAATTGTATGATGTACTAACCCATCATAGTCCAATTGAATTGCAATCATTTTTGTTTTCGAACCATTTCGCTCGTACTCTTTTTGAATACCAACTCCGGTTGGCATTCGCATAACATCTATAAAATATATAAATTTTATTTTATTAATATAACATGATGACAATGGTTAATTATAAATATAAAATCATACATAAAATATATAAATTTCTTACCATAGAGATAATCGGTATCGTAATCAGGAGCAAACACAGGAAGAGGACTTTCAATCGTATAGATATTAGAAGGAACCTTTTTTAAATCATAAATTTTAACCTTTGTGTGAAACTGAAAGTTAAATTTATATTCATGCCTAGTAGTGTTATACGAACCACCATTATCAGCTACTCCAAAATTAGTTAGTGAGTAGACATTACCTTCAATAAGTTCTTTTTCAAACTTATAAATTAAAGTGCAACACACAATGCCATGAATCTTATTTCTCTGTCCAATAGAATAATTTTTTTTAACATAATACATGATAAAAACAATAATATTAGTGATTATAAGAAGAAAAATATGTATTGTTAACAAAAATAATAATGTAAATTTGACTTATAACCATTCTTACCTTTGAATCCATTAGTATCATGTCTAATGAAAAAGTTTGGTTGTTGCGAGCCAAATCTCGAACAAACCACAAACGAATTACACGAACAACAACATTCAAACTCTCACTCTTTGCGTTGATTTCAGATATAAGATTAATTTTGGGAGTCATTTTGTATTGACTTAAAGCAAATGAGGAACACAAAAATGATGAAGACAAAAATATAGTTGGATATGAAATTTGGAGTTTTTGCAAAATATACAAACCTTATTTATATTGAGTTTTAGAAACATAAAATTAAATTAAATTTATTAAAATTTACATTTAATATTGAACGTTTTATTTAAATAATTATGATTTTTACGTAACTGACAAATATTTTTATGACACATAAAATTCACATCGTAACGTTTAACTTATTTAATTTGCTTCTTTTGTAACTGGAGGAATAATTAAATTTAATATTGAACGTTTTATTTAAATATTTATGATTTTTACGTAACTGACAAATATTTTTATGACACATAAAATTGATTTCGTAACGTTTATCTTATTTAATTTAATTCTTTTGTAACTGAATGAATAATTAAATATAATATTGACCGTTTTGTTTAAATAATTACGATTTTTTACGTAACTGAAAAAATATGTTTATGAGCCATAAAATTAATACTGTAACGTTTATCTGAATTAATTTAATGTTATTGTAACTGCCAGAATAATTATTTGTAATTAAAAATAAAATGAAACGTAATATACAGAAAATCGAAACGTTAAAAATATTAATTTAAAAATCGTAACGTTAAAATATTAATAGGAAATAGTACACGTGTACTATTTTCTAAGAGGAAGGTCACAAATATGTATATTGTAGATTGAAGTTGATAGCAGTTGTTGAAGCACGGAAGACATCCCATCTTCCTGTTGTGAGAGATAGAAGACACTATTAGGCTTACTTTAATATTGTTGTTGGGCATATGCTTAGATTGCAGATCTGGTAGTGCAATGAAAAGGATGAAACAACAGAAGGTAATATGGTTTAAATGAGATTCAGAATCAAGCACATCCTCATAATCGAAATTACTTACTCCAGTAGTTAAAATATCTTCAATCTTGTCAGTATCTTCGCAAGTGACATCAAATTCAGGTTCTTTCTTTTTCCTTTCTTTATTTTATTTTTTTAGTTTTTTTTTTACATGTGATTTGGAAGTTGGTGTGTGTGTGAATTGAATTTGAAGTGGAATTTGAATTTGATTTTGAATTGCAGGGATTTTGTTGGATTTGTGAATACCTCAAATCTCAAAGGCAAGTTTTTCTTCATTTCCATTCTTCGTTATTTCTCACTAACCATAAATTGAAACGATATATCGATCCACGTTTTTCTTTGTTTCTTCATTCCAATTTCTGATTTCTCCTATCTGAATTTTAGTTAATGATTTATTTTTCCCCTTCCTTGATCTATTGATGTGTGTATTTAGATAATGATTTCAACTTTGATTCTCTTTTTGTTTTTCAGTATTGAAATTAGGATTAATTGAATTAATTTGTGCAAGCCGAACTTGAAGAGATCTTTGCCCATGCTCATATAGAAATAGAACCGGAGGCTGCAAGAAATAAGATTATGGCATTGATTGATTCTGGAGATATTGAACCAACTGAGTTACTCGCTGACATGGACAATCAAATAGCGAAAGCGAATGAAGAAGCTTTAAGCCGAAAAGACATATTGGACAAGGTTGAGAAATGGATGTCAGCATGTGAAGAAGAGAGTTGGCTTGAGGACTATAATTGGGTAATTATAATCTCTCTTGTGCATTTTTTTTGTAAGTTTGTGTAGTTGGTTGTCAAAGTTTTGGTGTGAGGTGAATCAAGACATTTACTGTTATATTAGCAAAAGTTGTAACCCTTTGAACTGATTCATTTTGCATTTGCCTTTCTTCTATATCGTATCAGTATCGGTGATTTGCTATTTGATAGTGCCTTGCTCTATTTCCAGAATTCCCAAGTTTGGGCTTTACTGCAAGCAGAGGTGCACACTTAAACCTCAAACGAGTTGAGAAAGCTCAGATACTGGTAAATAAAATTCCGGGTATGTATGGAGTGAAACCACTAGCACCTTCAGATACGGTTTTACATCATATTTGCTGTGAATTTTAAGTAAAATAAAAATATATTATATTATTTTAAGTATAACCTGCCCACAGTTACAAGACTTTTACTCAAAGCACTTCATTGAAAATTTGATCATGACCTTATATGTATTCCAAGGAAGAAGAAGGTTTTGTTCTCTAATTTCAATCGACTCTATTAACTTTGGCCCTTGCCATTACTCTGTTAGTGTGTTTTCCACCTAAAAAATAGCTCAAGCAATTTGAATAGATGATTCACAACAAGTTAAAGTAAGAAAACTAAGTTAGCTGGAATGAATTGAAGATAAATAAATTATAGTGAAAATACACGTACTAATTGTAATGAGTAAATTATTATGTTTAGAGTCTCATGTCATTGTATGTACTAATGAAGTTGTAATTAGAGTCCTTAGCCAATAATTGATGGAGGAAAAAGAAACAATGATTGCTTCTGTTTGATGTTTTTAGTTGAAAGTGTGATATAGATATGATGTGATTTATGCGATGAATTTGTGTTCTTTCTTATGGAGATGTGTGTGGTTTTTAAATCTAAGTTGAGATTTCCTTTCTTACCAAATTTCTCATGATTTAAAGCTCTAATATGGTTTAGACAAAGCTTGAGGGCTATAACCAACTTAAAGGTTTTGTGAGGTTCAATGGGGTGTTGATAATGTATGTTTTAACAGCTGTTTACGTTAATTTGTTTGCTGTTGTTGATAATCAAATCTACATTTTCTGATTTATATTGCTATCTATATCTATGCAATGCATGAGCTTAATTCAAGTAGACAGAGGATGAATCTTGAAAACCATTGGTGCATATGACAACATATGCTTTTATTTTTCGTGATGGAATTTCAGCATGAATTAGGAAGCAAAAATGTGTCTACTTGGGTAGCCGTAGTGTAATATGCGCTTGACTTCATTTGTTCTATGAGTTGATGTCAGCCATTTGTACTATGGTAATTGAGAATATTGATAGTGATTTTTCTGAGAACTATAGGTTATTTGAAGAATAGTCTGCACACTGCACATAATGGAAGAAGCAAAGGGTAAGGTGAGGATGTGTGCTGAGATGGCTGGAATGGCTGTACAAATTGTTGTGTCTGCTGTTTTAGAAGGTAGAATTGGTCCTTCAGATTAGTCATGCTACTGTAAGTGGAATAGTTGTGTGTTGATTTGAATGGATTGTATAAGGATCATTTATACTGAAGTTCTTATCTTGGACTTCTTTGATGGATTGTGTATAGAAATTTTGTAACCTTACTTGAGCATCTGTGGTGAAAAGTAATATCAGAGTCCTCTAAATCTGTATTTGTTTTCAAGTAGTTGTGACACCAATGTATCTGCTCTAATGTTATGATAAAATTTCACCTTATGTCATGGTTATATGACAATTTGGTTGTTCTGACATCGGTTGCAGTAAAATTTATTGCCATAAATCCAAATTACCTCTCTACTTTAAGTAGCTAACCAATAAGTTATACTTATGTAGCAATAAAAGGGAATTTGAGGGTATTAAGTTGAATTTCCAAGTAATGACTAATGAAGAATATCTGGGTGGGTTGGTTTGGAGAAGACTCTTAAATCATTGTCGTATCATAATGTAAAATAGGAGTAAGTATTACATATCTTCTACTTCTTGAATCTAAATTTCTTGAAATTCTGTTACTTTCTTCGTGTATGGCTGTTGAAAATTTTGTCACACACATTATACATTATACCAACCTTTGACAGGTTGCATTAAGAAAAGTGAATCAAAACACATTACCCATAGCAACATGGAAAATATTCCCTCCTTCACACACTTGCTAATTTTCAATTAAATAATATAAAAGAACTGTGCCTAAATAAATTTGTAATTTATACTGAGTATTTATATTTTCACTTATCTATTACTACTTCAATTTCTTTTTAACCGTCGTTTGAGATATGTGTACTATTTATTTAATTTACTTTGGCTATATTTTTATTAATATAGAATAATAAATATTAGCATATAAATGTTGTTCAATTTTTTGTAAAAAAAGATGTTCAATTTGTCTTGATGAACATTTTTTATAATACATGATTAGAGATATTAGTCATCAAAAATATGCATTAATTTAGGGATAAATTATGACACTTAAAAATGAAGAGAGGAAGCAATATGAGGATCCATTTTTTTGGTAATTTCTAATGAGACCTATCTTTTTACTTATATATTAGTTGAGGGCTATTTTATTTTTTTTATAAGTTCTATGTAAGTCTATTTCTTATCATACATTAACAAGGGTTTATGGGTGGTTTATGCACAACTATTAACACATTTTTCTATTTTTCATTGCTATATATCTCATTCATTAATGACACGGGGCCTTTTTTTTTTTCTTTCTAATTCTTTTTTGTATTTCTAACAAATCAAGCGTACTTGCGGGATTGATTTGTGGTCTTTCCTATCAAGATCAATTCTAATAATTTATGGATCAACTAACATTTTGTATGAGTGTTAGTTTTAATTATCAGTGAAACCACTTGATATTATAATTCACTCTAAACCGAATTAGTTAACCAATAGACCATATACAACAGGTAAAAAGAAAAACTATTGAACTGCATATTCAGACCCTAACAAATTCTAGAGAAGGAAGAGA
The DNA here is from genome assembly GCA_951804385.1 of Trifolium dubium. Lineage (NCBI taxonomy): Eukaryota > Viridiplantae > Streptophyta > Magnoliopsida > Fabales > Fabaceae > Trifolium > Trifolium dubium. Next base: position 7,837,936 of record OX638062.1, on the reverse strand, counting down.
TTTGCCTAACTTTTAGTGTTACGGTGGAGAAAAATAATGACGTGGTACAAATCAGTCAGACAGTAATTAGATGTATTGGACTTGACCCAAATCAGGTAGTATGAAGTATTGATACATAGAAATGGATGTGTGAATAGCATTGTATAAATACCTTTTTTTTTCAATTATCATTAGATTTTTTTTTTTGTCGAAACCGGGGTATCCACCGCTGAACGCAGTGACTAATCCCTCGCGAGATTGGAGGCACCTCGAAAGGTGGGATAGCTGACCCAAGAATTTAAAGTTGCTCCATACCAAAGGTGAGGATCGAACCCTCGACCCTTGGTTAAGGGAGGATGAACCCCAACCTTTCAACCACACCCCTTGGGTTTATTAGATATATATTTATTCTCACGTAATAATAATTTTTTTTTTTTATTTCAACTGGTATCTATAGTTTCACTCATACTTTAAAATAATTCGAAGATTTTTTCAAAATTTCAAAGGGTACCTAATTATTATTTTTTTTAACTTTTTTTATGATGACTCATATTTTTACTTATATATTAATATGAACGTTTATTTTTTTAATAATTTTTACGGGTATCTATATTTTGACTCATATATTAATAATTATGCCTATATTTTTTATAATTTATTTAAAACCAATTCTAAGTTTTATGTAAACTGTTAATATTTTCTTAATTTAAATTTTTTGTAAAAATTCGACCAAATCCCGTGCTAAACTCAATAATTGAGGTAGAAGTTGATTGAAAATGATGTTTTTTGGGGCGGAGGTCCTACTCCAAATCCAGATATGTATATAATTAGTGTGTGCCATATGACACTGTGGCGCGTCACAAATGGTGGGGCAACTAGGGTTTACGTGTAGGAAAAGAGACGAGAATATTATAGTGAGAGAGAAACTAATATTCCGAAGAAAAAATAAAATGAGAGAGTACGGCAATCATAATTAAATGGAACAATGGAATTAGTTAAAAAATAGATGACAATTTTTTTGTATCTTTTATCAAAAAAAAAGAAAACTTTTTTGTATCAATTTATTAAAAAATTTAAATTAAATATTATACATCAATAAAAAATAAAATAAAAAGTTATGGCATATTAAGCTTTAATGGTTAAATATATCTTGATCCGTGTAAAATAGGGATCTTTAAAGTTTAGTCTTTACTTAATTTAATAATATTTTTAGTCCTTACAAATTTATTTTCAATTAGTGTTTAATCTCTTTTAAAATTAAATTTGTTTAATTTGCTTTAAACTCTTCAAAATTTGAATAATTTTTTACAAACATATTTGTCATTTTATAAAATGTTCATTTACCGAAATTTATAATTTTAATATAAAATTACTATCATATTACAAAAAAAATAATCTTAAGAACACTTATTATAACTTTTTTGTTTTAATTAATTATGAACATGTTAGGACCCTAATCCATTGTAAACATGATTGGGGGTTCGATTTTTAACTCAAATGTATTGAAAAATTCGATTGAATGAAGATAACTCATCTTGTGTGCCCTAGAGATTTTCCGAGAGAAATTAATCGTCTTTAATAACAGTGGAATGTTTGACTTATATTAATTTATTATGCAATATGTTTTTTAATTATTATTCTACCTAAACTTTGACTCATAGTATTATACGAATTGCTTATTATTTTGACAAAAAAAAAATGAAGACGTTATTATAATTTCAAAGGGTATCTAATTTTTTTTAAAATTTCTAAGGGCACGTAATATTTTTTAGTTTCTACAACGACTAATATTTCTACTTATAATGTGAACATTTACTTTTTTGTAATTTTTAAGGTATCTATATTTTAACCCATATATCAATAAGTATGTATCTCTATTTTATATAATTTACTTCATTCTACCGTTTTTTTAATACCAATTTTAAATTTTATATAAAACATTATTATCAGTTTTTAAAACTGATCATTTTTGTAAAAATTAGGCCAAATGTATTCAAAGTTCTTTTAAAGGATCTATCCATTGTAAATGTAAAACTTAAAAGATATTTGAATGCATTTGTCTTAAAAATGATTATATTGAACTTTTATGTCTTTAGATATATTTGTATTTTATGTTTCATAACATTTTTTTGTATTTTTGAAAGGTTTTAGAGCGTTTTTTTTAATTTAAGAATATTAGTTTAAATCTAATGTATATGCAGGGTTGTCAATTTGTATATGGTAAAAGATTTATCCCTAGGAATTACCTGTACATCTGTACAGGTATTCGAAGTCACAATTTTTTTCCTCGCAAGAACGTGGATGACAAGTGAAATTCCTCCTTAGATAATTTGGGGCGGAGAATGGGGGAGATCCATTCGCCACCACGGATAAACCTCATTTCCAATTTAGTTAGAGGAGTGAATTGTGTGGATGGTAGAAAAAAGTTTGATTTAAAATATAAATAGTGAACATTGATTCATTGTCTAGGTAGTTAAAGGAGTATATTTCATTGCCAAAAGTTTTCGAAGCGATTGAAGACGCAAAAAGAAATTTCAAAAATAATAAGGTGAATAGCATTATGTCAAAAATTGCATTCACATATATATAACGATAATTGTTTATGATTTAATTGTATATAAAAGTGTCAACAATTGTAAAAAAAAAAGAAGAGTTAACAAAAATAGTATACCAAGTATAATTTAATTAAACCGTGCAAACGCACGGGGTCTACACTAGTCCTAATACATTTGAGGATTGTAGGGACATTGCTTCACACGTTTAGGTGTGTAAGTTATTGTAACATCCCACCAAAATAATTAAAAGTGTTTTATAGTGCTAATTATGAATTAAGAATATGATGTGGTGGAAATTAGATTATGAAATGATAAGTTAAATTAAGTGGGGGCCACCTATTAATTGGATTATACTAATGCTCTTTTTCCTCTTATATCCTTATCTAATTATTTCTCTTTCTTCTTTTCATTCTATAATTTATCTTTCTCATACAACAATGATTATATTTTTTGTCCTCGTGAGTTTAGCTCAATTGATAAAGGACATTGCACATTTGTGCAGGGACCGGGGTTCGAACCCGGTATACCCACTTATTCATCTTTAAAAGGTGAATTTCAAGCCGCTAGGCTACCTGACCAAAAAAAAAAAATGATTATATTTCTTAATTTGTGTGATATGGTCAAAACGACATATATTTTGATATGGAGGAGATAATACATATTACTATTACTATTACTATATCAGTATAAGTAATAGCCACCCCCTTCACTCACTCTTTCTCTCACACGATAACAACAACAAGCTCTCTCCCTTCTCTTTTCTTTCTCACGCAGCAAACCCTAACCCTCTCCATTGTAAATCCTTCAAATTCTCAACAAAATTCACATGCAGTCAAGGAATTAAAACTATTAGTTATTATAGAACCCAAATTAAGCACTTATTTCTCCTTTCTCTCTCCCTGACCGAGCTACCATCATCCTCTCCAATCCATGAAGATTGTTCAAATTCATGAGAGAACAACTTGCTTGTGATTAAGTCTTGATTCTAAGCTATTGGGTTCATGAACAGACACTGGAGTGGAAGAATTTAAAGTTGATTTGGTGTGTTAAAGGGTTGGAGCTGTTATGGAAATCTTGAAGAATTTAGAGGTGAGTAATTATTAAGTTTCAATTTGGGAATTAGAAACCTATGTTATGTTTTTGTGTTAATTCTGCAATCCCGATTTTGGATACCCTGTCAGTATTTTACTCATAACTCTTACTACATATATCGGTTTGATTTGAAACCAAAACCATTGGAAAGTAGACAAAATTTCCTACAAGATAGACACTTATTCATGAAATTTCACTGGGTATAGAAGGAGATTTTCTGCTCACAAGTTTGATGAAAAACTCTGTCCTGTTTGTGTACCTTTGAACCTTCTTTTGCTAAACTGTACCAATTGGCTTGTTAAATCTCAAAACAAAAATTATATTCATAATCTTGACATCCTAAGCTTTCCAACGAGTGGTCATTTACTCAAATCAGATATCGTTTGATAGATTAATTAATTTGGTGAAGTTAAGGTACTGTTATTGTGATTCTGCAGAAAACTGGTTTCGGGCTGGATGTATTTTAGTTGGAATTTTGCATTTTGCAGAGTCCCGGTGTTGCAAATGGCACCCTATAATAGAGTGGTTTCATGAACAAAGTTTACAACATAAAAGAAAGCTCAAGGGTAAGAAAGAAAGATGGAAACATGAAGTCGGAGTAGCTTATCTCAACCATTTTATTGAAAGCTTGAGGTGAGTTCCTTTAGATAGGAAACCCTTCTATGGATAGATGTATTTTAGCTTTAAGTGTTAAGTTAATGTATGGGAAAAAGACTAGTATATATACTTTTCGAATACCCCTCTCTATTGGCACATAGAGGTCGGAAAGTTAGATAACTTAGGAAATAATATTTCCCCAATATTTGATATGCATAGATCTAAGGTTTAAGAGAAGACATGTCAATAGAAATGTTAGATTATGGATGACAATATAAGTGTAGAAATGTTATCGAAAGATAATAAAGCAAAGTTAAGTGATATGATAGTAATATCTATACAATTGAAAATTGATTGAGTATAGTATGACATTAAAGACTTGGGCAATTTAGCTAAGGATTGATCTATGTTATCGGACCTCCGTACCGATTGTGTGATGAAAGTTTAGTATAAATGATTTAATTACCGAGTCCCTTGGTATTAGGGCCGGCTATGTATAAATGATTTAATTACCGAGTCCCTTAGTATTAGGGCCGGCTATGTATAAATGACCGAGTCTCTAGTCCATTCATTGGTATTAGAGCCGGGTAGCTATGATAAATAAGAGAGCTAGCACCGAGTCTCTAGCCCTTTAGTTGGTATTGGAGCCGGGTATGTATGGGAATGTTTCGGGACCGCTCATCTCGATCATTCCATAAAAATCAACTTAGATAATTTTGTGACATACATTACTTATCGTTGAAAATGATATTTATTATATATTATGAATACTTATGATGATCAATCCTAGACAATATAAGTATGATTAGTTACCCCTATGATTACTGCCAAGTAAGTAGTCTCGATTTCTTGGTCTGAAAATTTAACAAGAGAACATGGTGATTACTAACTGAAGCACGTAGCTTCAACTAGAGGATGCTAACACCCTAAGATAGGTCGAACTCACTGAGATAAGTAGTCTCACCCAACGCCCTTTATTTTTTTTTTTACGGATGAAAGGTTAAGCAATACGAGTTACGAGAGAAGCTATGGATCAAGTTGGATGGTGAAGAATCGGTTTTCATGTTTAGTTAGTTTATATGTTAATCTTTGTTTTAGATTCAAATGAGTTGTACTGTTGTGCCCATGTCCTGGATTTATTTCCTTCCGTTGTATTGTATCAGACAGTTATTACATGAAGTAGTTATGTAACTATTATGCGGACTGTTGTAATCTTATTGATTTATTAATGTATCCGGACCTAAATATGTATATTCATCTAGAATCCTAGGCAATTCTAGTATGGGTGTTATAGTTACCAAATTTTGTTTCCAATATTGATTTTTAGTTTCAATGTTTTGTAGTGATACTAAAAATGGTTGATTTTTTTGTTGGCTAACAATTTATGATTGTGTTGCTTATTTGGAATAATACAATAAAATCTCTTTAAATTAATATTTGGTAAATTAAAAAATTCTCTAAAATAATAAAGTTGTCTGGTCCCGACTTGGGCCAGTGTAAAAAATTGAAAAATTCGATAAAATAATAAGATAATAATTTTTCGGGAGATCCCTTTGTAATTTTCGGTGCTAAGAAAATTATAAATTAATAATTCATAGAAACTGAAAAAAATATATTACACTCTATTAAAATATGTTTCAATAGTTGTTTATTTTCCTTTAAAGTTCAAGTCCATTTGGAGCTCATCTCTAAATTTTTTTTATTGCATCAAATAGCTCAGGTTGTTATGAAATAAGAGAAAGATGCAAGATAACAAAGATATAGAAGATAGAGAGAGTATTGTATTATGCTTTGCAAGTGTGTGTATTACAATGAAAAGAGAGTCCTATTTATAGGACACAAATGGGAGACAAGAAAACATCCACATTAATGGGCATTCACCCATATTATTCATAACACTTCCCCTTGAATGTCCATTAAAGATATATGCCTCGTTAAAACCTTACTAAAATAAAACCCAGTAGAAAAAATATTCTAGTGAAGGAAAAAAAAGTACAACATCCTATGTGTCTAAATCTGCCTCGTTAAAAACCTTACCAGGAAAACCCAATGGGATAAAATCATGGTTAAGGGAAAAAGAGTGCAGAACACAATTATATCTCCCCCTCATGAAGACAATTATATTTGGGACGGATAAGACCGACTAATTTAGTTGATCAAAAATTTTACTTGATGAAGACTTTGTAGAAAGATATGATTTATCTCCTTTTATATACTCTTCTCTGGATTAGCCGTTGATGCATATTATCTTCTTCACGTTTCTTGTATGTGTAGAATCACAAACCTCAACAAAATCATATTCTCAACTTTCTTGATGTAGTGCTAAAACTTCCCCTTATTTGGATGATATTGCCGTATCTTTAAGATATAAATTATATGCTCGACTTTGTTCTAATATCTTCAAGTTTATTGATATTGACAAAGATAAAATACCACTGCGTGCAAATTTGCAAAATGCAATAGTGTTCTCAATTGAACTAATTAAAATATGGTACTTCAAGACCAATTCAAGTAACTCATCATTTTGTTGAGATGTGGAATAATATAATATTTGTTCACGTCAAGTCACATCATTTTGTTTAGTACCTTTGATATATATAATTTTCTTCATGCACAAAACCTCGTTGAAGTACTAAATTTGTAATTTCAAACAAATTTTGATCATCGGATATATTTCATTTCAAATTTTTCTGTACTCAACAGATTTCATAAGCTCTTCAAGAGTTATGATAATATTATAGTGTTTGATGTGGTACTTCAGGACCACCTACTGAATCGTCATTTTCTCAAACCCTGATGAGATGTTTGTTCATAACGAGTGACCTTCAACAACTAGAGCACACTACCGATAACAATTTCATATTTCTTCTCAATAGAAGAAATCAACTTTCAGAAACTCTTCAAGAGTTCTTATAATATTCATGTCATAAAATTTGTTTCCAAATCCTTTCTTCAAAATTTGACAAATGATGTCTATATCATATTTCTCATTTGGAAATATTTACTAAAATTATTATACGACATACACCTTAGATGTATGAGTACACAAATAGACTTATCATTTTGTTAAATCATCTATTCAATTGTTTGAATAGTATGTCTCATGAAATTAAATCTTTCAGAGAGTTTCATATAATCATCACTAAAAAGTGAGTCATACAAATGTATTGTAACACTTCCAATAAATTGAACATTTCAAGTGTTATTGAACTTAATCAAGTAAGAAAAATATTTTCACTTCAGGTGAACATTTCTCTTCACAATCAATGACAAACTTTTATCGATATTCTTGTATATCATTATTTTCTATTTGCGAGAAAATTGATTCATATTTCATCATTTTCACATCTTCAGATGTACGGACTGCTGGTCCAAAAATCTTTCACTTTGCAAAGTAATTTTAATTACGTAGCAATTACATCTTTTCATTTAGACAATTGTGTTGTCTATAATTCTCAATAAATTTTGGTTCATGATCCTCATTATCTCTTATCATATATAGCGCTATATTATATATAAAAATATCGTCAACGTTGACTTCCTTTTGGTTCCATCGTATTTTATTCATGACATAATTTTTCGAGATCTCTCTATTTATTAAAAATTTCAGGTACCTGATAAGTTCTTCTGGAACTTTAAAATCAATTATGTCAATACTCTTTTGGAGTTTTCATATCCTCACTTGGGTCATCTTTCTTTTTAGCTCCTTTTCTTATTTGAGGATTTTTTTTTTTTTTTTGGAACCAAATTTCACACCATACTTCAAGTGTGGTTGAACTCATTTGCAATATAGGATTGTTCAACAGGAACATCCATTTTGGTTGGAGCATTAGCAGCTGATATTTGATTTAATAAACTTTGCAAATGGTTTATCTTTTGAACACCTAGTTCAAACTATTTTATATGAGGATCAAGATGAAATAACATATTCATAGTATTTATTCATTTGAACATCTGGTTCATATTTTCAGCTGCTTATTATCTCCCCCTAATGTTGGGAAAACTAATTCATGATATGATAATTAGCCTTCTAGGCTATAAACTAGTCTCCAATTTTTGGCACAAGATAATAGGAGATTCATATCAAATATATTTTCCCAACATTCCTTAAAATGAAAATCATCTTAGCGTATTATTTTGGAGCAATTGAAATATACACAACACATCCAAAAATTTACTAAGACGAAGAATATTAACTCATTAATCTAAAATTGTAAAATTAAAGGGAAGATTTACATATAATAATTTGTTGGCTTGATGCAAATCAATATCTCAAGATATATGATTGAGTGTTCCCAAAATATGAGCTAGAAGTTATGATCTCATTAGTATCAGCCACAATGAACTTTAGACGTCTAAAGAATGGATCTTGAAGTCCATTTTTTTTATAAGAATATATATTCTACAAAATGTTCATCATCAATTTTAATTGGCATATGATACTTAACAAATACTTTCTAGAAAATGGGCTCTTAAAAGATAGTTGAGAAAACAATCTCACAAACTTCTGGCTGTGAAGTGACAATAAACAATTATCAACTTTCTTTGAGAACTAGTAATGCACAAAAGCTATTACGTTGAAGAAGCTTCTGGTTCTTCAATACATTTATTTTTACATCATAATAAATCCGGGATGACCCAACTGGTATTGCCAACAATAACTTATTATAATTTGTAAACTTCTGGTTTACAAATACAATAATATGTGCTTCGATTGCACTAATATAGGTGTAGCACAAATTAGAGAAAAATTTGATAACTTTTTCTCTACACCAATTTAATCTTATATTCACATATAGATTTTGTTCCTTAATGTAACAATACATTAACACGCTCTTCTGGAGCCTTCAATAATTTTTTGTGTTGCTAGATATAATACATATTTTTCTTGCATCACTATCGGCAAGAAATATATTTTCATTGAAATATATAGATAAAAATATATATATACTTATGTGTTAAACGAAACTCATGAAAACAACACTTATAATAAATAATATATAATACTACTAGGTATCTAAATGAGAGAGAATCATATAATTTTTTTTTAAATCGAAACAATTTAAAAGAAATACTAATCTTACAAATTAAACTTATGTAAATTTATAGTAGATATTAAAAAAATAACGGTAATATAAAATTTATTTTTGTAACCGAACTTACTTAAGACCAATTCATATAGAATTAGTTAATAAAATATATCTTATAAACTAAGATCATAAGAAATTTTCACATTGAATATATGGTATATATCTCTTGTTCAATCACATATGTGACTTATTTTTTAAAAATATTCGATTTTTTTTTTTTTTTTTTTTTTGATTTTGCTACTTCAGGAGCATAATCAAGAGACATAAGTAAGTTTTATCTTAACTATATTTAGTTCAAGATATACTAAGATCAAATAGATCTTATAAACCTCAATCATACTTTAAATTTATAGTTCTTCAAGAACTCAACCACAAATCTATATTATTATTGACTAAAGAAAATTTCAATGTCCAAATCCTTCAAGGATATTTGATGTCAATATATTTTCTCAATTTTGCTACTTCGGGAGCATATGCATTTTAGCGTTATAGACTTCAATCATGCTCTAAATATTTTTAGTTATTCATGAATTCAATCACAAATTTTCATAAATAATGAGCACGAAAATTCACTTGTAGCAATCCTACAAGAATGCTTGATAATATATTACTAGTTCTTCAAGAACTTTACAAATATTTTTCATTAGCGATCCTTCAAGGATGTTCCATAATAAATTTTTAGTTCTTCAGGAACTATATCACAAATGATTTATAGTGATCAAATTTTTCCTTTAAACAATTCCATAAAACAAGGGGATCTTTTACAGTAAGGTATTCATTTTTAATATCCTCATGGAGATGGTGACGAAGGAATATCATGGCTTTTTCCTTTTGTTGGGCAGATGTTTCATTTCCTTCTTTGATTGTGTCACCATTACCTTCCGCATCTAAATGAATTTCAGCATACAATGCCCAAGATAAATAGTTCTTTCCAGAAATGTCAAGAGCCTCAAACTCAAATTTTGAAAGATTTGCCATTTTAATACTATCATCAAATAAAATTAAGCAAATAAGCAAAATAACCATATAAGCAATGTAACGTAACCATATAAATATATATAGTCATTGAATAAAGTAACCCATGGAATATATCAATTTATATTAGGTGGTGATAAAAACAATTCAAATTATTATATTCATTATATTATTAAACTAATACAGTGTACGAAAGTTTGTTTGGTTAAAAAGTAACGTAAGCAGATAAATTGGTGTATAAATCATTATAAGATATAAATTGGCTAAAAAGTAACGTAATTCAAAATATCATTATGAGATATAACTATAAAAAGTAACGTAAATTAAAATATTAATTGGTGTATACATTATGAGTATGACAATAATTACCAAATTCAAAATATTATTACACATGAAAAAAAATCATCGTGTATGGTCCTGAAGCACATGATAAAATATTAATACACATGATAAAATATTAATTGTCGTGTATGGTTAGTTTGTTCTTTTATATATTTTATTTATTTATTTATTTTTTATTCCTTTTACAATATAACAGTAAATAAATAAAGATTTAGATAAAATAAATTCAATAAATATTATAAATTATCAAAACAGATATATTATCCTTCAAGGATATATGTATGTTGAATTCTTCGGGAATTCATATGAAATATATTGAATTTTAGAGTTCTTCAAGAACAACTTATATGACATTATATTGTTATAATATAAATATGATTATTTAGTGCAATCCTTCAGGGATGCAATAAACTAAGTAAAAAAAGTTTAAGTTCTTCAAGAACTATAATGAATTTTTCATAAATTCATAGAGAATAAAATTATTATTTGTTAGTTCTTCAGGAACTATAATGAATTCTTCAGGAATTCTTAGAGAATAAAATTATTATTTTTATTTGTTAGTTCTTCAGGAACTATATTATGTATATAACTAATCTCTTGTGCAATCCTTCTTAGAATGCATTATCATGAATTTTATTGTAAATAAACAAACAAAGATTAAAAAGAAAATTATTTTACATAAAAAAAATTAAAGAAGAATTTGTACATCAGTTGATTAGAGCGTGCTGATAACGTGTTATGAAATAAGAGAAAGATGCAAGATAACAAAGATATAGAAGATAGAGAGAGTATTGTATTATGCTTTGCAAGTGTGTGTATTACAATGAAAAGAGAGTCCTATTTATAGGACACAAATGGGAGACAAGAAAACATCCACATTAATGGGCATTCACCCATATTATTCATAACACAGGTGTTATATTTTTGTATTGTATCATAAAGTTGTGAAGAGTGTTTGACGACATAAGTGTTTCCTTTCGCGTAACAGGTTCCAAAGACACCGTATCATCTTCGCCGTCATCCTCTACATTGTTTTCAATGATAGTACCTACAATATCTTCTAAACTCTTTAAATTAATAATTATTAATTTATTCGATAAATTAATAAATCTCTAAATTAATAAATTTTTCCGGTCCTTACTCTATTAATTTATAGAGATTTTACTGTACATGGGAACTTTGTGGGTGAGGAGAGTAGTGTTGTTAAATAGTGGTTATAGCATAGTGGAATTTGAACAAATAATTATTGTTTTGTGATATGTTATTTAGTACAAAATACTGTCAAATAGCGACTACCACTCTACTGTATAGCAGAATTTGAACAAACCGGTATGATTTGTGATTTGTATTTGAGTAGCTTGGTTTTGAACTATGAAGCCCAAATACGTAGTACTGGTAGTATAGTTACGAGTGGAAAAATTGTCCTCCCACCCCAACACTTAACCCTTCACCCCTACAAATTATCTGATAATCCTATTTTACCCTTATTTTTTTTTTGTAATTGAATTTTTTATATTATTATTTTTATCATTCATTTTAACTTTTCGGAATACTTTATTCACCCCCACAATTTGTTCCGGTATAATAAATTTTCTAATTTTTTTCAATTCTATATACCGGAACACTTTTATCAAGTGTTCCGGTTTGTTTAATTTTTCCAAAAGTTGTTACCGGAACCTTGTTCAAAAATATTCCGGTTTGTTTAATTTTTCATAAATTGTTACCGGAAAAGATTTGAACACTATTCCGGTTTGTTACTAAACAAAATCAATAAAACCGGAATACACTAAAAAGTGTTCCGGTGTTGTGTAATTTTCTTTTGTTACCGTTCAGAGGGGTTGGCATGTATTTGGTCCAAACAAGCATTCGGCATCTCTAGGAACATTTTACCCTTCTTTGAAGTGTCATGTGAAGCAGCCTGGGATGATTCAATTTTGGCTGAATGGTAAGCATATAACCATCCTAAAAAATGGTGTTGTATCGGTTAAAATGAAGCTAAAGAGAATGTGTCACAACGAAAGAGATTAGAGCAAAGAAAAAAAACAAGGAAACATTTTAAATAGTAAGGGAACAACGTATTCATAAGAGTAATGCATTGCCATATTGTACAAATTTTAACATTTCATAGGATTTAATTAGAACACATAAAACATTGCCTTTGAGCTTCAAAAGCATAGAACTATTGGAGATAATCAAGTTCATCAGCTAAGAAAATTCTGGAAAATTAAACAAACCGGAACACTTTTATCAAGTGTTCCGGTAAAGAGGATTGAAAAAATTGGAAAGTTTATTACGCCAACAAATTATGGGGGGTGAATAGTGTATTCCAAAAAATTGAAATAAATGATAAAAATAATTATATAAAATTCAAGAAGGGTAAAATGGGATTATTGGGTAGTTTGTAGGGGTGAAGGGTTAAGTGTTGGGGTGGAAGGACAATTTTTCTTACGAGTGTGATATGGATACACAGATACAGAAGTAGATGTCTTTTGATGCCATATTATGATGTTAAAATTATAAATGATAAAATTTAAGGTTGCTGACACTCGAGAGTCAATGTAAACTGGTGAAAACTCAAACTTGTAAACTCAACTCATAAAATCGTAAGAGACTTCTACACAAAATAATGTCTTAAGCATACCATACTAGACTAAATCAGACCAGATCAGATACTTCAACTTAGCATCACAAACTCAAAATGATGAACAAATTCATAATTTGCAGTTTCATATGTTAAGTTCAGAAGTCAGAATACAACAAGCATAACAGGTTCAAAAGTAATTAACTAGTTGACAAATCACAAGGGTAAACATTATCCAAAAGTGAACCATGGTGGGATGGAGTTCTCCTCCCACTCAATGGAGCTGGTTTCCGCTTTGTAGACCTAGGTTTCTGCTCTTCTACGTTTAGCTCATTCACCTTGTTGTTGGCTTATGGTTTCATTATATACTTGCAAACAATGGATTTGTTCATGTTTTCTGGTTTGTGGCTTCATTTAGATGCATATGCAGAGTGACTGAGTGCCACAACTGTGAGGTTAATATTTTGTGCATTATAGAGTTGTATCATTTGGCGGTTGCATTTTTTTAATAAAAAAAATCACTAAACCACTTTTAGTTTAGGCATTTTTGCGGAAATTGAACCATTATGTTGTAGACTCATTCAATCGTCCTCAAACTTGTGATCCTATGCAAGTCTACCGACTCTTCTTACTTGAGTATACACAGAAACAATTTTGTAAGTGAGTTAACTCGATTTTGATACCTGGAGTTTTAAAATCATAATTCTGAGCTAACTAGAGAGTTTGACGACAATGATAAAATGTTCTAGTACCAAGCTTTATAGTTATCTTGGATTGTTTCAAATGGGATATTGAACTTTACGTCAATGTTATCTTTAATACTATAAATTGGGAACTTTTTATTTTCTTCCTATGTCCATGTGGCACTTTTTCAAAGCATTCTTCTCACAATTTTTTCATATTAAATGCATACTCTTCTCACAATTTTTACAATTTTTTCATATTAAATGTATACTCTTCTCACATTTTGAGTTTCTTATATCGGCAACCTTTATAAATATGAAAAATAATTTAAGTTAAAGACATAAATTCATTGTCAAAAATCAAAATATATTTTAATGTTAATTGCCAAAACATATTTAATATTAAAAAGGATATTTGACCAAAAAAAAATATTATTTAAACTTTTCATCAGAGTGTTGGATTAGAAAAATAACAATCAGATGTTTTTTTATTCATTTATTTAATATAATGAAAAAAGCAGTCTTTAAATTTTTTATAAAAGAAATATATTTTGTCATTTTTTTTACCTATGGTTTTTTTTGAATTTGATTTTAAATTTTGAATGCAATATAAATCAAACGTATGGTGTTAAATGGAATTGAATTGCACATTAATTGATTTTCATTTGCAACATGATCATATTCCTTAGTCCTTGCACTATATAAAGAGATGTAAGTTAGTGCAAAATATATTACATGTTAATTATTTCTTCTTCTTTTTCTTCCTTTTTGTTTATAAATTATAACGTAGTTATAATTTCCTTATTCTTTATTATTGAATTTTTGAATGTTTGAAATATAATAGAATACCATTTTAACAATTTTCATTTTATATTATATATATTTAGTAGTTTTTTTTTTGACGCAATATATTTAGTAGTTTTAGGATTATCGTATCCATACAACGGTTCAAAGGACTCTAATCTACAAGTTAGAATAGGAAATACAGAGATCAGAGTAACGTATACTCCGTAGCTAATTTTTGTATTATATTGTATCCTGTTTGTTACTCATATTGAAATATGTGAAGAGGGTTATTTTGTATAAGTTCATGAGACCAATTTTTTTTTTACTAATAGTGACCAATTTCTAAAACTCTTGCCTAACATATGGGAAAAATATATACAAGATTCATATTATTAAAGTTCTTTATTGTGCAATTTTTTTTTTCTATAATTATAAAATTATATGAATACTAATTTTAATTTACAATTTTAGCGAGAAATATTGCATGTTCTTCCATCTCTTTATAAAAATGTTATTGTTATGAATTATAACAATTAATCACTACATGTACGTATATGAGAGGATTATGTTCTAATTCATGGATACATACATGAGAGGATAGGTCCAAAAAAATATATATATGAGAGGATTATGTTGTTAATCTCACTATTAAAATGAACTAAAATTATATGATTTTTTTAACACATAAGAGTATTCAAATCGTAAAGGAATGCATGTCAAAAAAAAAATCGTAAAGGAATGATATCACGGTTAAAGAGATAAGTGATTTACAACTTTTATTTTTGAACAAATAAGTGGTCTAAAACTTGAAAAGTACTTGCAATCAAATTTTCATATATATATATATATATATATATATATATATATATATATATATATATATATATATATATATATTTTTTTTTCTTTTTTTCTTCAAGAACATTAACAAAACCCAAAATTGAAATTTTTGCGTTTAACCGTATCAATTTAATGTTAGAATTGACATCCAAACTAATTGGTGGTGAAAACTAAAAAATAAAATTTTAAATCCTATTTTATTTTATTTGGTACAATTGAAGTCCTATTTATAAATGTTGACTAAACAAATTGTTCTCAATTTTTATCAATTTTTATTTAGTAATTACTTTTACTCTTTTTGCTTACTAAGTGAGTGGAAGCTGAATTTAGTATTAACAAATTAAAAACGTTCATACATTTAATTTACATAATACATGTATCTTTCTGAAATTAATTCACATATTTAAATTTCTTTATTAATCTCATTTATTATTATTGGTTTTTTTTGGTACAATTATTATTGATTATTTTTTGGGGAAATTTATTATTATTGGTTGATACCTACAAATTTTCTTAAATGCATATTATTGATTGTTTATTTGAAAACCATAATATTAAATACTGAAAAAATCATTCAATTTTCTTTTTGACGGAGAAAAAAAATCACTCAAAATTAACATTAGCTCCTTTTTTACTCAAAAAATCTTTACTATATTAGTTGTTAATTTAATTTTCATTCTTGAAAATATATTTTTTGGGACAACGTCTGGAATATATTTTTCATTAAATGTGGCCTAATAAATTATATTGAATGAATAAAATTTATAATTAATAGATCTTTTGAAATTAATTTTAATTATCTTTTTTAAAGCAACAACTCAACCAGCATTCAACAATTTAAATTTGTAATTATACATATTTTTTTCAACGCCTCCAAATATGTAATGAGATATTTTTTTTTTGACAAATATAATGAAATGTTGTATTCAAAATTTGTGCAGAATTCTTTTTTTTTTTTCTTTTAATTTCTAAAAAGATATTTGATTGTTTTAGTAATGGTTATTTTTTTTCTTCTAATGATCATATAGGGTCTGCAACCCCATCATCTATGGGCCATTGGGACAACAACCATTGAGGTTACAATTTTGTTTTATATTTTTTTGAGTTTTATTTTCATCGATTCATTTTGATCGATGAATCGATCATTATTTTGATTTGAGATAGAATAATAACATACTCTTTGTCATTTTACATCAAATTTGAGATGATTAAATTTAAAAATAGACGTGCCATGTTTGATACAATTGGAGGTTGGGTCTAGCATAAAGAAATATTCACACGATTACATAGCGAACTAAACTACAAAATTTAGTTGAAAGAAATATTCATATTATGTTTATATCACGTCTTAAATAGAATTATCTGTTGTGAAATAAACATATGGAAAACAAAAAAGAATGTTTGAATGATTGTTCTAAGGAAATTAATAAAGGTGAACTCCTCATCATATATTTAAATTTTATCTTTGTTCATCAAATAAAATGCAAGCACCGGTATCATTTCTTTTAAAAGTACAACCTATGAGTGCGTTTGATTCGCAAAGCAGTAAGTACTGGACAGAACAGCACAGGACAGAACAAGATAGTACTGGACAAAATAAGATGGTACAGGACAGGACAAAATTGTATCGAAGAGAGATAGAGAGATAATTTTTTTATATTTGAAAATAAAAAGGGTATTTTCGTATTTTTTATAGTTGTACTGTGGACAAAAAGTTGTCCTGTGGTTTAGTGAAGAACAAAAATTCCTGATTTTGTCCTGTCCCTTGCTACCTATTTTGTCCAGTCCCATAACCAGTTTTTACAGCAAACAGAGTACAAAAAGTTGTCCTGTCCAGTACTCTGTTTTTTAGCAGATCAAACGCACCCTATAAGTCTATTTTAGAAGCTCAATAAATCCAATTTAGGGATGTCAATTTGTATCTGAATACAGATTATCCGTGGAAATTATTGTACGGAGATTCAAAGTTGTGGATTTTTTTCTCCGCGGAGACGGGACGAAGGGAAAAATTCCCCCGTGGATAATTTGGAGCGGGGAACGGGGAAGATCCCTCCGCCACTGCGGATTCCCCGACCCCGACTTTATTATTAAAAATTATATATGTAATATATAATTATATAACTTTATTTTTTTTAATACAAAAATAATTATTATTTATTAATACGTTATAAAGATTATGATTATGATTATGTATGGTGGCAACAAATTTAATTAATTATTTATTTATTTTTTATAAAAAGAAATATTAGAAAGTACTTTTGCAATTTTTTGTATTGATGCAAAATGTACTTTTATTTAAAAAAAACGAAAGATACAAAATATGTAGATTTTAGAAAAAAAGGAAGAAAAAACAAGATATTTTATGTTAGTGTCGTAATTTTGATTAAAATATATATCAATTTTGTTAATTTTTTATGTTCGTAGAGCTCTGTGGATACTGTCGTGATCCGTGGGGATGGGGATGAAGGAACAAATCTCCTCGCCGGGATGAGGATGGAGGAAGAAATTTCCCCGAAGCGGAGAGTTGTGCAAGGTGTGGTAAAGTAACCTCCGGTCAATCTCCGCCCAGTTGGCATCCCTAATCCAACTCAAATATAGATTAATTTAGGGGATTAGTTCTACCGTTCACTAATAAGACATTTTTTTGAACATAGAAGAAGTGACAATTAGACATTGAAAACTCACACACACAAAGTAGATAGATCGGAGTTTGAACACCAGTCATGTGTCCGACCTACTAATTTTGATATTTTCTTCATGTTAAAATAGAACTTACGGACCACTTATTAAATATATTTTTAATTTTAGGGAACAATAAAACATTTTAATTTTCAACATACCAACACTTATTAGCAATATTTTTAATGACATGAACATTCAGTATGACTTATTAAGTATATTCATTTTTCATGTTTTAATTTTTTTCATTTTTTATTTGATAATTATAAATATTTTAATATTAAAAATATAACTTTTTTATAGATGCATTTTTATCCGTGCTTTGCACGGGTGTATATACTAGTTGTATTTACTTATGGCAAACTTGAACTTCGTATACCTGAAGAATTAATTGCACTGACTAAACCTTTATAAATTGAAGTTGAATAATAAAGTTATCTAGTGAAATTGAGCCAGGAATGTTTATTTATTGTTTGGACATTGTATTTTGTTCTATATTGCTTAATTGTTATGAAGAATTAAGTTACTTTATTTTTTTATGTCTTTTTAATCATATAATTAAAAAAATTCTTTGGAAATTTCAGGTATGTTGGTGCATCCTAATATGATTGTATATTAATGGCTAATGTGCCACTAGACTAGAGTGTTCACTACTAGAAAAATCGCATTTGGAGACCGATTTAGAGACCAAAATATTTTGGTCACTTTAGAGACCGAATTAGAGACCAAACTTTTGAGTTCAAAGTAAAAAAATATTTGGTGGTTAAATCGGTCACTAATATAATATAGCGACCGATATAGAGACCGAATAATCGGTTACATAATAATAAATATTTTGGTCTCTAAATCGGTCACTAATATTATATTAGTGACTGATTTAGAGACACATAATTAGAGACCGATTTAGAGACCAATATTTACTATATTTATATTAGTGACTGATTTAGAGACAGATAATTAGTGACCGATTTAGAAACCAATAATTACTATATTTATATTAGTGACCGATTTTGAGACTAATAATTAGTGATCGATTTAGAGACTAATAACTACTATATTTAATGACCGATTTAAAGACTAATAACTAGTGACTGATTTAGAGACCAATAATTACTATATTTATATTAGTAACCGATTTAGAGACTAATAACTAGCGACCGATTTAGACACCAATAATTACTATATTTATATTAGTGACCAATTTAGAGACTAATAATTAGTGACCGATTTAACTACCAATAATTACTATGTTTATTTTAGTGACCGATTTAGAGACCGATTAATAGGTCACATAATAAAAAATATTTTGATCGCTAAATCAGTCATTAATATAATATAGTGACCGAATTAGAGACTGAAAATCAGTGACCGATTTAGAGACTGATAATATCAATGACCAATTTACAAACTGATAATTAACGATTGATTTAGAGACAAAAAATTATTATATTTTTAGCCTGGGAACCTTCTTTTTTTTGGTCGAGACCGGGGTATCCACCGCCGAACGCATTGACTAATCCCTCGCTAGATTGGAGGCACCTCGAAGGGTGGGATAGCTGGCCCAATGATTTAAAGCTGCTTCATACCCAAGGTGAGAATCGAACCCTCGACCCTTGGTTAAGGGAGGATAAGCCCACTGCCGCTAAACCACACCCCTTGGGTTTAGTCTGGGAACCTTCTAACAAAAGGAAATATATTTTTTTTCAACTTTCAGCCAAAAATATTAAAATAGGAAAATATATATTTAACTAAATACTCAATATTTAGTTAAAACAAAAGATAATTAACTAAAAAAATCAATACTTTTTTTTAAAAGAAAAAAAAACTCAATACTTAGTTAAAATAAAAAGAAGCAAAATTCATACTCCAAAATAAAAACATAAAGCAACATTCAATTTGTTCTTGTACTCTTCGCTCTCTCATCCAGGGTTATTATAATTAGTGTCGGTTTTTTGGACTAATAATGATAAAATATAGCGTTTTAGCGTTTAAACTTGTGTTTTTTTTTTTTGTAAAAATCTATATTTTCTTTAATAAAAATAAAATAAAAGTTTTATTTTTTCTATAAAGATTTAGATCAGTTTAGAATTTTAAAAATATTTACTAAAAAAACTTCTAACAATATATATATATATATAAAAACACTATTAATCGGTCATTTTATTTTTTAAAACGCATAAAGAGTAACATGACAAAACTTTCTTATAAATAAACGCATATATATAACAAACTTCTAACAATATATATAAAAAACTTCTAACAAGAAAAACTAAAATTTGTTTTTTAAACAATTTTTGTTTTTAAAAAAAAGTTTGTTACATTTAGATATCTAAACAAAAGTTTGTTACATATAATTATTGTACTTTAGTCTTGATAAAAAAAAAATAATGGTTCTATGAAGGGATACAATTCTATAAATAAGATGAGTAGAAATTAATAAAAATTTTAAGTGCAGAGTGAAATAACATATCTAAGAGGGAGAGAACGCAGTGACTCTTCTCTTCGTTAGATTGGAGGTGCCTCAAAGCATGAGATTGCTGACCAAGAGATTTAAAGTTGCTCTGTATGTACCCTATTCGAGGATCGAACCATAGACTCTTGGTTAAGGAAGGATGCACCCCATTAAAAATCATCTTTTTTGATAAGTATTTGGTAATCCTTAAATCTACTATGTTAATATTTTTGCGTTCATGATTAATTGTTTGGTGTCTATGAAATAATTTTAGAGATATTAAAAATAATACCTCATCCGTTTCTTTTTACTTGTCGTTTTAGAAAAATATATTTGTTCCCTATTACTTGTCGTTTTAACAATTTAAGTTATATTTTACCTATTATACCCTCCTTCCTATATTATTTTATTGACTAAATTTCGTACAATCTTTTTGTTGTTTTTTTTTTTGAATAAGTGAAATTTTTTATTAAGAACAGGTTCTATGCACAAGGAGTACAAAGAGAACCTCTAGAGAACAAAAACAGCAGATCAAAAGACAAGCTGATCCGAAACAGAAACAATAAAAAAGAGGCAAAAAGAAAAGTCCCTCGTAGGAAGATGTACATCAAAAGCCTATAACTTCCTATCTACACATAGTCACGTACATATAAATGGTTCATGTAACCATTCATATAACATATATGGCAAAGCTTGAGATCTTCCTAACCACCATTGTCAAGACTTGAATTTGACCCCTTCAACCTTATTCCGATGTTGCCATTCATATAACATACAATTTTTTCATTGTTGAAACAATATAATTTTTTTTATTGTATACAAATTTTATTTGTTTTTAAAATAAAGTTTGTTACATTTTTTTTTTGGAAATAAATAATATTTGTGAAAAAGTAGGAATTTATTGGTGGAAATAGACAATGTTTGTGATATATATTTAAAAAAACATATAATAGAAAGATAAGGTGCAAAATAACACTATCTTAATTTGGTCTTTTTTCTTTCAAAAAGGACAAATAAAAAGTAAAGAAGGGAGTATTAAAAAAAAAACTCATTAGAGACCGAATTTGAAACCAAATTTAACATACCACTTTTTAATTCGGTAGCTGAATCAGTCGCAAAAAAAATAGATATTTATTCTAAATTGGTCACAATAACAATCTCTAATAAGGTCACTAAATCAGTCGTTGATAGCGTCGATCAAGGCGTCGCACGTCAGGTCGCTTGCACACTCTAACTCGGTCTCTAAAACCAGTCTCTAAATCGGTCGCTAAATTCAGTCACTAAATCGGTGTCTAAATTCAGTCATTAAATCGGTCTCTAAATTCAGTCACTAAATCGGTCTCTAAATTCAGTCTCTAAATTGGTCACTGAACTCAGTCACTAATTCGGTCACAACAAATCGGTCACTAAATTGGTCACAACAGATCAGCCACCTAAGATCTTTAAAACTGATTTTAATTGGTCTCTATATTAGTCACTAATTGATTTAGTGACCGATTTGCATTAAAATCGGTCTCTAAATCAGTCTCTAAACACGAATTTTCTAGTAGTGGTTATATCTCTGCTGAAATCACCTTTCTGTTTTGGCATCATAATATGATTTTAGAAATCTATTTCTAAGAATCATATAGATTGGAACCATGTTAATTTATTTGTCCGTAGGTATTGCATTTTGCATGGATTTTCAAACATCTAACATATTGGATTTTGTTAGTATCTGAATCATTCTTTGTCATATTCATGACTAAATTGGACCTTCCTTAACATTTAGATAGATGGAACATACTAGTATGTATGGTTTCCTAAGTCAAGGGCTAAATATGTGAAAACACTGCATATATCAATGGAGGGGAAAAGGGAAGGGAGGGTTTAATTTTTCTGTTAAAACTAACTATTAAAATGAGAAGTTTGCTCTTCAAAGTTCTAACTAAAAAGAAACAATATTTGCATATATCTCAAATGACTACTCGAGGCTTTATTATCAATTTAGTGGATTTATTTTATTGTGATTTTGTTTTTCGTTTTCACTCTCTGATTTTTAGGAGAATGGGTCCTATTAGTATAGAGTTTGAGGCGAGCGCTACTACTGCGCTAGCATAAAGTAGTTCAAATTTTCTTGCGGGGATCGAACCGTGGTCCTCCATATAAAGTTATGTATCAACGTTAGAGGCGTGTACTTACATACCTATCACGTTGACAACATTTTTTAAACTTTAAAGAGTTGGACCAATTAAATTGTATGTTAAATTTATTCGTTCTGTAGAAGAAAAAAGTTATCACTTCTTTTTCTTTTTTGAGGAAAAAAAGATTATTATGTAGGGGTACAAACACATTTAAGAATATATTTTATTTAAAATTTTTATCTTAAAAAAGTCACAGTGATAAGAAATACAAAACGGGGTAAACTTGGGGCCTAAATTGAACAATTGAAATTTATGTGATTAAAATCGAGCAATTGCGAAACTTAAGGAGTTAAAATTAAATCAAGTAATTAAGTTAAAATCACTTTAATCAATAAAATTTTTCTTCTGTTAGCGCTTTTTTAATTTTAGTCCCTATAATTTTTTTTTTGTTTTAAATAAGTCCCTGCAAAATCAATTCCTTTTGAATATAGTTATATTTTATGTTGTATATAATTTAAATATACAACTTGTTGAATAACTTGTGGAACACCTAAGATTTTAGGTGTATTATTTTCTTTTATATATGAGTTACAATTTTTTGACACGTGCATTCAATTAAATCACACTTCATGTCACTTTTATAATATAATTTTATTATAATATTTTATAATAAGTAATTAAAGGTATTTTCAAACTATAATTTTTATTAAGCTCAAGGGGTGTGGTTGAGCTGTTGGGGTTCATCCTCTTTTAACCAAGGGTCGAGGGTTCGATTCTCACCTTGGGTATGGATCATCTTTAAAACCCTGGGCCAGTTATCCCACCCATCGAGGTACCTCCAATCTAGCGAGGGATTAGTCACTGCGTTCGGCGGTGGATACCCCGATCTCGACAAAAAAAAATTATAATTTTATTAATATTTTTATAATTTTTTATGACCAACAATGTGGATTATGTAATTTTTTAAAAATAAAAATACGATATAGTATAAAGACATTATTAAAAAATTTATAAAATTATTAAATGTTTGTTGGTCCGCATTGAATTTGGTAAGAAGGACCATGATTCAATTTCTACAACTACGTTTGGGAGGAGACTGAAAGCACTCGATGTCAGAACTTGTCTTGACGAACTCTGGATAATTAGTGTCCCCTTCTCATATGAACCAGAGGACAAAAACAATTTTTTCTTCTTAAAATTAAAATCGTTGATTCAATATACCTAGAATTTTGCAAATTATTTTAAATATTTTTATTTGGATTACATAGCTACGAGTTTTGCAAAATTTGCTGTTGAATTAAAAATTTATATCATATAGATTATCTATGTAAAATTTAAAAATCATTTGATATGATATAAAATTTTGCGAAAATAATTGATATAATATAAATTTTTAACTTAAAATTGGATTTTACAAAAATTTGTAGTGTGATTATGTAATTCTAATCATTTAAAATAAAAATATTTGCCCAAATTAAAATTAATGGATAAATTATATGAAAAGTTACATTAATGCCCCTTTGAACCACACTGACAAGAGTCAAACAATATTTCTCTATTCGCATTGTTTTGTAAAGATCCATTTCTATTTCCAGTCTTCTGTTTCCAGTCTTCATTGCTCAAACTAACTAATTCTTCTCCTCTCTTCTAACAAACCCCATACAGCCGAGCCGACCACCACCGTACCCGACCCCAAAACCCTAATTACACCAAAAACTCACAAGCCTCCTTCTTCTTCTTCCTCCTCCTCGTTCTTCTTTCTTCTTCTTCTTCTTCCTCCTCGTTCCTTCTTCTTCCTTTTTCTGTGAAAGTATGTGTGAAAGTATGTCGGAGATGAAAATTCTCCCTCCCAGGGAGATGAGTGACAATGATGTGTTCAATGTTAACAACCTGATTGCTAACGGTAGCAAAGGAGTAAAAATTTATGAAGGTACTTGGAGATCTCGGGATGCCGCTGTAAAATGCATTCCTCGTGTTCTTCACGAGAAGGCTACAAATGAAATTCAAGCCTATAAAGCATTGGACCATGTGCCGAGCATCGTACGGTGTTACGATGATACACAAGACGAGGATTATTATTATCTCACTTTAGAACGAGGCTCATGCAATTTGTACGAGCTCATACAGGCGTCTCAAAATAACAATTCATACCACGATAATGAAAAGTGTCGACTTTTTCTCCAAACAGCCAAGAGCAAGTTTCCTCTGTGGGATGCAAATCGTAACCCATCTCCCTTGTTACTTGATCTAATGAGGTAATGAAATTAATCTATCTTTTTTTATAATTACAAAATTAATCTATATTTATTTCAGTTTAATTTATTAAGCATATTGTTTATTTTATTTATTAATTGTAATTGTATTATTTTATGATTTAAAAATAGGGACGTTATTGACGGAGTCTCGCACTTACAGACAATAGGATTCCGACATCGGAATTTAAAACCTGATAACATTATCATATTCGAAGAAGAGTCTTGGCGGCATGGTCTCTGCGCCAAAATATCAAACTTATCTTCTTGTTATTTGTCATCCGATATTCAGTCTCGTGAGTACTGATGTTTTCTTTTATTGTTTGTTTAGCATATATGAACCCTCATCTTTTTTAATTATATTATATTCTTTGTTGCAGCTGCTTACGGCACTACAGGGTGGATATGCCCAGAACAACTCAAAGGACGACAATTTGAAGAACGACGATCAGACTTATTTGGACTGGGGTTAATCTTATGTTTTTGTTTAACAGGAATGCATCCATTTGGACCGCTCGGTAATTTAGGTGTCTGTCAACTAAATATTAAAAAGAACAATATGGTTCTTCCAACTCAACTTTCTAAACTATCTAGAGATTTTTTGAGATTTCAATTACTAAATCCTAGACCAGTTGACAGGTATGGTATGTCATTATTCTTATTCCCTTTAATTGTTCTTATTGAAACTTTAATTGAATTCTTTTGTATTTGTTGTGTAGGGGAGATGCCTCTTCACTCTACTCTCATCCATTATTTTGGACTACTAGAAAGAAAGCAGAATTTTTATGTGAGATGAATAATGTGATGCATTGTCCACTTATCCCTAATGTCGAAAAGGATATATTTTATTCCAAGAGGCCGGTTATTATGCGCAACCCTATTAGATGGGATAAGGATATCCCTGTTCCACTTTTGCTGCAATTTGAAAAGGACGATACTATAGATTATAATTATTTTGGTATGCTCGATATACTGCGGATGGCGAGGAACCTGATCCAGCATTATGCTGATTACAAGGTATCTCTGTACTATAATTTAATTTATTTTAAATGAAATTGATTGGACTTTAATTAATTATTTGTTTATCAGGATAAACAAGTACAAACGATGGAGGCAATGTACGATCATATTTTAATTTGGTTTCCTCGTCTTTTTGTTGAAAGTTATTTTGTTGCTAGAAAAGTTTGGAAGAAGGATGTCCGATTCAAGACATTCTTTTTGGATTGAGTTTCCCTTTACCAGAAAAGGAATAAAACGTTACAGAAATAATTTAGAATTAGGAAACAGGAATAAAACACTACATAAATAAGTTAGAACCCGAGGAAAGAATCAGGAAAAAGAAATAAAACGCGATAGAAATTATTTAGAACCCAAGGAAAATATAAACAAGCATTTGAATGACAAAGGAGGCATCCAGTGGGACTGATGATGGTAAAAATCAGAGTTCTTCAAGTCCAATTTTGACACAGAATTTACAAATGCAAAGAGTGTGGTGTCTTCTTAGTTACAAGGGTCCCAGAAAGAAAAGTAAAAAACTACTTTTTGAGAAAGGTATTTTGTAATTGCATTTGATTATCTCCTTCATAAAGTTGGTTTTCCTTTTATCAACTGATATATTTTTGTGACTTGCTATTTATAACTTAAATTATTTGCTTAGCTTAATTGTCCTATTAAGCAAGGATGTCTGCTTTATGGTTCAAAAAAAATGAGGGGACCTTGTTGGTATCTGGTGATTTTGTCATGAAGCAAAGCTTAATGTATTTCTCACTGAAAGAGCGATCTTTGACTCTGGAGTATATTGTTTTTTTCCTCTTAACGAGTAAATAAAAGTCGTCGTCAGTGTTGGAGAGGAACTATTCTCTCTTCTAGGCAAAACTAGGGAGTAAGGGACAAACTTTCTAACCAATTTTAATTAGTAAGTTACAGAACAACGGAAGTGATAGAAAAACCAACCTTCTTTGCCAAGGGACTAAGCTATTTGATTCTAAACTATATGGCTGATATATGTTCTATTACATTTTTTTCCCATTTATTTTTCTATTTTATTCTTTCAATTTGCTTTTTAACTTTTTTTTTTGGGGGGAATGGAAGCTAAGTTTTGTTTTGCTCTGAAACATTACAAGCCTGAAAAGCCCTTTTATCGGCCTCATATTTTATTAGAAAATTTTGGCATGAGGCTGTCTAGAGTTTATGATTTTTGTGCCTTAAAGTTGTTGCACGTTGCACTTGGTGTTGTCTGAGCAGGGGATGAAAACCAATTGGATAAGAATTCATTATTGTGTAGGGTGCAAGATAAATGAATTGAACTAGACTTTAGTTGACACATTATGTAGCACATTCTTCTTTTTAAATTTTTAACCTTTATAGATCAAATAAAACTTTTTATTGCATTCAATTCATCCCCAATCACCTCTTCTCTGTGTTTCTCTCTTTTTGTAGATAAAGGTTCGACTTTCTTCTGTGTCTCAGAATCATCAGTGCAGTTCAATAAAGGAAACCATGATGTGGTTGATGGGTTTAAAATGGAAACAGATAATGGAAACAGTTCGATACAACGGGGCAATGTTTCTTCTAAACAGATATGGTATTTTGGCATATAGTGCACAAGTAAGAATCTGGCTATTTGGAAATCCTCTTGAATTTCTTTCAGAAATTTTACCCCGGCACAAACTTTGTCATTTTTCTCTTGCAAATATTAGGATTGTCGCAGATGAAAATTTGAGATCAGTAAACGTGAAAATAGAGGTAGCATTTTGCAAATTAACCAGACAATTTTCTGACATTAAAACATATTACATATTTAATTAAAATACTTTTGCTGGTCATTGCAGTCTGCAGATGGAAAACAATTCATATTTTGGTGCATCTATGCATAAACTTAGTGCTGCTTTCTCTCCTTGTCATCACCCTTTACGAGCATCTGCTCTAGGGAAGATTATGAAAGACCAAGGAAATAGAGTATTTGTAAGTACAAATGAGAATGCAGCGCAGCAGCTCATAAGTATGATAAGCAGTGACAACTGTCATGTGGTATGTTTTAGTAGGTGTAGAGATCGCCACAAGTTTTTTATATTTATTCTGCTGCTACATTTGATCATCATGATCGCCACAGGTTGAACAAGCCTGCTCTGCTCTTTCAGCCGTTGCCTCTGATGATTCTGTCGCACTGCAGCTGATGAAGGCAGACATCATGCAACCAATTGGAAATAGTTCTGAAATCTGCTGGTTGGAAAGAGGTTGTATCTGTATTGAAAGTTGAAACTTGTGGTTCAGTTCGCTTTCACATCTGATATTGTTGCTGAGAAGATGTTGGCCAAGGATGTTTTGAAATCGTTGAAAATCTTCTGTGCAGATAAAGATCCAGAGGCAAGTCAGTTTCTTTTCTTTATAATGATTTAATTGATTCCATACAAGTTTGATAAAACATCTTTAGTTTTCACTTTCAATTAACAAACAGTCATATTTTCACTCTGTTTTTTTGTTTTCATGTAGAAATCTTGCCCAACAATTAACACAGCAAAAACAAAGTGGTTATTTTATTATTAAAAGTGAAAAAAATTAAAACACTAAACAATTTCTGAAATCAAACAAATCCCTGTATTTTAGGAATTTGGCCTTTCGTCTGGAGAATCGTCGCATCCTTGTTACTTCGGAAAGCTTGCGAGAACTTCTCCTAATCCAGGCTGTTGCTACTGACCAACATGTTTATAAAGCTGCGGCACGTGCTTTGGCAATTCTTGGTTTGTCTCTGGATATAACCACTTATATGTTTTTCTGAGTGTTTTATTCTGATTATTGAATGGGTTAATTCATTCTTGCTTTCGTTGTAGGAGAAAATGAAAACCTGAGGCGTGCCAGAAGAGGGAGACAAGTGACAAAGCAAAGGGCTTCACATACTCTCAGTTGATGGAGGTGGGATGAAAGGTCTAGCAACCGTGCATATGTTAAAGGAAATTGAAAAGGAAACTGGGAAACACATACATTAGTTGTTTGATTTAATATGCGGTACATAAACGGGTGGTATGCTAGCTGTTTCCCTTGAGATGAAGTTAATGACTTTAGAAGAATGTGAAGATATATACAAAATCTTGGTGAGCATGTTGCTTTAAAATGGCAAAGATTATATTTTGATAGATATTGATGCTGCCATGATGGATACTCATGAATCATGATTTTCTATGGTTTCTTATTTTAAACATAGTTTGCCTCTTATGTTGTGATGAACAGGTCCATTTCTTGTACGAGTTTTGTAGTGTAAGCAAGAGGCTATAGATGGACCAGCAGCTTCAGCTTTTTAGGTATGTTACATTGGTATCATGACACAACCTGTTCTGCTGCTTGTCTTCCTTAAAGGATTTAAACATTAGTTACTAATTTCCTATGCGATCACATGGACCTAATTAGAGATTTTCGACTAAACCTTACTTGGTATTTCAATTTGTCAAATTTTGTGTACATGTTATCTAACATACTACCAATTAGCAAGTTTGTACTTAGCAATTAGCATACAACCTCTGACAATATATTTTTTTTTATATATATTCTTAGCAGTTAGCATATTTTTTTTTTGTGAAAACTTATGTCTGTAGTATCTGCTTTTGAACCGAACTGGTATACATAATTCAAATACCCTTTGTTTTACCATTTTATTCTACATTTTGGGTGTCTGTTGAATCCCATTGTTTAGTAGTTTCATATTCTTGATGTTTGTAGGGATCTGATAAATGAAGGCATCTTTGACATTGTCAGTGATGTTCTGCAAAGTCAAGACAAAAAGCTTGTGCTAACTGGGTATTGATTCTTCCTTTTGTTAGGTTTCTATATAAAATTCAGCTGACTGTTCTAATTGTACACTCCTTTATGATTAATTGTAATAGGAAATCATTGTGATGGTTTCAGAACGGACATCCTCCTTTTTATGAATCAGGATCCTAATCTTCTGCGATCATATGTTGTTCGGCAGGAAGGAGTTGCTCTTCTAGTAGTCTTGGTATGCTCTTCTGTGATCATAAAAGAAATATATTTAATAAGGTTCGGATGGTTGCTTTCTTTGTATTGTGGTTATGGCACGAAAGGCAAACTGTAATATTGTCGTCCAAGTTGATCTTAATTATTGTATACTTGGTGTGCATGTTAATTATTTAGATTTAGATTAATTAAGCAAATACTGTAAGTGTGCAAATGTATTCTTTACTCTTTTTTGTGATTTTAATAAAATGATAATGACGTCGTGTTTTTCACGTTTGTTTTCAGGTTTTTGTCACTGTAATGTATAGGGAGGGAAGCTATGTCATTTGTGTTCTGGTTTGAGAGATATAATTTGTTGTTTTTGAATGGAACGAGGTCCAATTCCTTCACCATGAGGGTTGGATAGATTCGGGTAACACTTCGAAGGCGGAGTCAAGACAAGTAGATCAGCATATGAGTATGAGAGGTATAATGTTTTTCTCATACTGCGTCATGCGTTTCTCTGTGTTTTTAAGCATGAATGAATGACCATCAAAATATGGCCAGTGATTTTTAATTTTATTGTCGGCTATCTTTCATCAGAATTAAGGAAGGGAGAAGGGTTAGAAAATGGAGGAAGATGATTGGGGTTGGTTGGAGTGATTGGAAGCATTACCTAAGGAGAAAACCTAATGTTGTTAGAAGGCGTATAACATATAAGGCAAGGAATTCCCGATTGTTTAAGAGGCCTTGTTTGGCAGTTAATATCTGGAAGCCGAGACCTTTTGCTGATGAATCCTGGAGTTTACGAGGTAATCAAGTTAACTTATTAAAACAAAAAATTGTGATTCTTATAATAAGGAACGGAGGTTGTAATTTGTAATACTGGTCAATTAAAAATCCAGGGAATGGGATTCTCAGCCGGTCTTTTGCTTCTTTATATGGAGGGGTTGTATCTAGTAACTATTATGTTCCTTGAATTCATTTGTTTTGATTGTTGATGCTAGCAATGTATTATGTTATCCCTTTCTCTTATAATATACGTTTTGCATTGTTGTCAATTATGGAAAATAGCAGTTTATTCAAATTCTGCTATGCTAAAATGCTATAGCGGTGCTACAACGGCTATTTGACAACATGTTGTCCTAAATAGCGTACTGCAGAATAATAGCGATATGTTCCATGTCCTTTCTGTTACCTATATTAGCATGGTAGAACCACTATAGCCGATATTTGACAACACTGATTTTTGTATGAGTAAAGACCTGGAAATGTTTTAAATTGCATGCATGTTTTGACTAGTATGTTCTCTTTGAATGCAGGCAGGATTGCCTCTAGTGCAGCAATACCTCTTGCAATTCGAACGCCAGGTGAGGGAGCTTCTACCCAAGTTAGGAGAACATTTTTCCGAAGAAATGATAAATCCTAGCATGTGCCAGCCAGTGGTTCATAGCAGTATTTTTATATTCCTTTCCATTCCATTTGGCTCTTTGAATATGGGGTGTCTTTCTCTATGAGGTTAGCCATTCTCTCCCCAAGAACTGCCATTTGTCGGTTTCAAATACTAATCTATGATAATGGCAATCTTATCCTTCCAGGGTGTTTAAATTTTTTTTTAAAGTTGGCTTGGCCCTATTAAAGTACTGCCATGACGACTTGGTAAGTATCACGTGATCTTTTATTTTTTATGACTCAAAGCAAATTCTTATTCATTGGTTTGTCTTTTATTTGCTTATCAGGTTAAATTACCTTTTGAGAAGCTGATACATGCCTTGAAAAAATTTCCCCGAGGATGCAATGAATCCTGACACGTTATTGCTGTTGGCTTATTCCATCAAGGTTCTCTTTCTTCCTCTGCTTTTCAATTTATTTTCACTTGCACAGACCTAAAGAGACTTGTTTTCCTCCCTAACTATGAAGCACTGGCACGGACACTGCCACATTGACACCAATGATAATTTGAGAAAATAGAATTATTGAATGTTATCACATGTGTTGGTGTTGTCTCGGTGCGCACACCAGACACCTTCAATTTGAAGTGTCTGTGCTACATATGCGTATTTTTACACTGCATTCTTTCATTCAATCCGTATTCTTTCTCGATCTTTCTATTGTATCAGTTGAATCTATCAGAGAGTCGTTCCAATCTTTGGATGCCTAAATTGAGAAAATACATATTTACAACGTTCGGGGAATAAACTTTCATGTTTATTACTATAGTCTAGCACTATTGAAAAGATTCTTAGTTGTTTGTGCTGTCTGGTTTGTTCGAACTGTTCTCTCGCGCAATGTAAGTTTTAACACTCAGGCACTATTTTTTGTAATGAAATTCGGAGATATTGTAAATTGGTTGAAGAAAAGGATGTTACTGTACTTAGTTTAATAGTATTAGTTGTCAATAGCAGTTTCACTGGCAACATAATGGGTAATGTAGGGAGTCCCCATTATCATGAAATACTGTAAATATTTGATACAATTTACAACCCCCAATTTGAAATTTTGAATAGTGATTTGTTATCCTCACAGTCCAGTTATAAATTAAAAATCTGTTTGAGTTAGATTTTCCATAGGTTTATTTAAAAAAATCTGTTCACTTTTCAGAAGTCAATCTGCCATAAAATGTGTTCATCTTGATTTTCAGTCGAAGGTCACTGGTTGACTATGAAGATGATGAGAACAGTGAAGATTATAAACCACCACCAAAGAAGCATCTGAGAAAGATGAAGAGATAATGGAGTCTCTCAGACTGAAATGAAAACTTCCTTCAAAGGATAAAGATCCCGAATTTGTGAAGAAGCAGAAGTTAACAAAGAACTCAAAATCTAAAGATGGTGATTTTGGTGACTTGTGTTCAACATTGAGCCAAGCCGTGTTACCTAGTAAGAAATCTGCAATCAATAACCATACGGGTGCTCAAACAGTTGAAGGGAGGACGAGTTCTAGTTAAGACAATCAGAAAGACATACAAAATGTTACTAGAAGCAGCTATGATAATAGCAACAAAGGAGCTGAAGATAACTTTGTAGAGAAAGATTCTTCAGCCTCTAGAAGCTTTGCCGATTGTTTGCATGCAAAGTCGGATAAACATACAATTGGGAGGCAAGGCGGGGAACGTCCGCTGGTTCCTCCTAAATCCTCACGAGAGATGGCTGTAAATGGATCATAAGCTTCTACACTCTTTACAAGAAGGCAAATTGTTTATTCTGTTTGGTGTATAAATTTGCTGGTGGCTGAGTCGTTCCTGACTATAACAGAAGCATGCTGTGTAAGACAAAAGGAATTTTACCTGGAGGGGCGTAAACTCTGGTTATCCGTTGCATTGAGGGCATGTACTGTACAGTGCCGCCAAGGTGAAAATAGGTTCTTGCTTTCGCATAACTTTTCTAACTTTTTTGAAGCAGTAGTTTTGTATTTTTCTCCTCTGCAAATTTTACCTCTTCCAGCTCATGTATTTAATTACTTTTGTAGATGAGAGGTGATGTTTTTATTATTCCTCTTTTTGGTTAATTTTTTTTGTTTGGAGCGCTGCACTCTCTTTCCCCTCACTTGCTTTATTTCCCTTGGGGTTTTACAGGTATGGTTTTTAACGAGGCAGTTGATTTTTTGTTGTAGCTCCCACTTGGGTTTTGGTATAGTCCCCCCAAGTTTTTGTACTCTTATTATTTTATTAATATATATTTTTTGACGCAAAAGAGAATATATTGGAGCTTGATTAGGTAGTTAAGTGGCGGTTGAGGGGTGCCAACATAGTTGGAATGTCTTAATCTCTGTTAATTCAGAAAGTTCATTTATTATAATTTAATTTTTGAAAAACTTTTTTTTTTTTTTTTTTTTTGTATTTTTATTTTATTTTATTTTATAGTAGAAAAGAATAGAATAGAATTGCTCGTAAATTCTTAGAGCTTATATCATTAAAATTAACATATAATGTAGCACTATAAATTATCAACCGCTAACTGAATCAAACAAATCAATCTATAGTCATGACGTTTGCAATTTGCAAGGGTTAGAAATGCACTTCGATAGCTTGTTCCCCTTCTTATATGTAACGAAATGACGAAAGATGACTTACCATAATGTCTTCTTGGCCGGAAACAACAATCATCTTATGAGCGGTTATGAACTTGACTTGAGCTTTTGGTGCAAAGTAGAAGTGCATGAATGAATGGATGGCTTGCTATCATGCATGATTGAAATTATAAGTAATGATCTTATAATTTATGGAGATGGCAAGAAATGACGGGGTGCGAAAAGTAATTAACCAGAAAGGGTTTAGTGGGCTTTTGTTTTAAAAGAACATTGGGCTTAGGAATATATATATCCGTAAGATTATTCATTTCATTCATTTGCGCTCTCTCTCTCTCTCTCTCTCTCAAAAGCTCTCTCCTCTCGTGACCGCCCCAACATCATATACCTGATGGCGATGCTTTGCGACTCCAATTCCTCTAGCCGCGTCGACTACCACGATTCAGGTACGAACCACCGCAAACCAGATCACGATACAGACTCATCTATCTATCTATCTATGTAATTTTTTACAATTAATTGAATTAATGGATGATTTGTTGTTTGATTAGTTGAGAAGAATGACAAGGATAATGCTCGACCGACAAAGAAATCCAAATTTAACAATGATTTAGTAGGAGGAGAAGAAGAAGAAGGTTTTTCCGATGTTCCTAAAGGTACAATTCCTAAACCCTAATTCATCATATTTTCTTATATATCGAGAACGAGAATGGATTTCTTGTATATTTCTTTTTTTGTTTTTATTTTAATTGATTGATTGATTTCTCTCTCTTTAGATATCGTAGTATCTTCATATATGCCTCATGATTAGTTTAGTTGAAAATGAAAAGTATTTTTGCCAATTTGAGAATGGAAGAAGATTTCTTGTTTGTTTCTTTTCTTATTTTAATTGATTCTTTTTTTTTTTTTCTCTTCTAGTTACAAGACCCTCAAATCGAGAAATTTTCAATATGTGGAAAGAGGCATGGGGCAAAACATACTTCTGCGAATTCGAGGAAGAGTACAGGTTCGGTATTTTCGAGAAAGCTATTCAACCTCCCACAGCTCAGGAGGAGCTTTATCCCAATTTGATATATTATGCTGATCAAACCCCAGAAGAATTGCTTCAACTTCGAACCTGTCCCAACACACCTTTTTATTCTTATATTTATCAAGCCGACATTGAAGTTTTGCCTCAACTTATTGTACGCTTCAAAAATATTGAAGCACGTCGTGCAAAAGCAAAACCGTGTCAAGAGGAACAAGGTCTGGTTTTTCCCGAACCATACTTTTGAACGACCTTGTCATCTTAGCCTACCTCACTTACTTAGTATTCCTCCTTTTCATGAACAAGTTATATTGTTTGTGTTTCATTTTAATTTTATTTTACATGTTGTTGTGAGACTATGACTATCTATGTATCTATCCTCATGTGTGTGTCGAACAAGAGAACAACTTATATTGATACTCTTCAACAATCCTATTCTAATGCTGTTTGATTCATATATTTTTCATTATTGTATTGCTGTTTGTGTCTTTTTAGTGTTGTTGCTATTAGTCTTGAACTATATTGGGATTGCTTTTGTTTCTTGTTGGTTGTAGTAGGTCTTTGTTGTATTATTTCCTCATCGCTTTACCATTTCACTCTAAAACCAGAGTAGTAAAAGGAAGAAGTTCTTCCATATCCCACTTAATCTTTTCTATCTCCGGATCAAATTGCAACCCGGAAGAAGTTTCACCTTGCATACACACAAACAAGAAATACCTCAGTAGCACTGCACTTAGAAAAGAAAGTAAAGAATTAGGAAATTTGCTTGAAATTTAAAAACAATACTAAACTAAAACACTAAGTGTGTGTTTGGTTTGGCGGTGACTAGAATTGAGTTTGGTAGAATTGAGTTTGACATAATTGATTTTGGTTAAAAGTGAGTTTAAGTAAATTGATTTATGTTTGGATATGTGAATGCAAAAGTGATTCTTATCTTGTATATTATTTTAATATTATGGATTAAAATTACTTTTAGATGTATAATGACTAAAAAGGGTTTTAACATCATATGTATAAAATTAAATTTCAATTTTTAGACAAAAAATTAAAATAATTCCATTTATAATTTGAACATGGGCTTTTCAATTTTCTCTCTAAAGAAAGAAAGAATATTTTTAATAAATTGAAGAATTCTCTAGAAGTAATCTCTTAATTAATAAAAATAAAATAATATAACGATGTAGAACACTCTAGACCTTCATCAACTATTCAATTTCTCTGAAGTTTCTCCTGCAAAATTTCATCTTCCTTATTCTCAAAATCTAATTCTTCCCCTTGTTCTATTTTTTAGTTTGTCAAAATTTATATTTTTTTTTTTTTGTGTTGTTATTGTTGTTTTGGTTGAAGCTTCTATGAAAATTGGGTTTTTCCCCCACTCTTTCTCATCCCTTTTTTTTTTTCCAACAAATTTGCAAAAATAAGGAGAAAGGTGTTGCTGATAAAAAAAATGGAAACTTTAAATGATATTCAGTGATGAAGAAGAAGATAAAGGTGAGGGCAAGTGTGTAAATATATTTGTCACCAAAAATTAAAAGTATGAATTTGATTTTGCTTTGCCGCAGAAGCTCCAATTTGTGGCTTCTACATAACTCGCGTTTGGAACAAAATCCACAGTTCAGAGAATTGATTTTGAAGCTATCCAAACATCAAAGAATTTCTTAAAATCACGTTTGATTGACAAAACGCACGTTTAGGGCCAACAAACGTGTAACCAAACACACACTAAGTATGGTTCTGTTGCCTTGTTGAATTACTCAACATTCCCCGACAACGGCGCCAAAAACTTGATAGAAATTTGGCAAGTGTACCAATTATACCATCAAGTAGTAAAATATCGAATCCACAAGGAATGTGTTATTCACGCAATGCAATAGAACTCATACTTATTTGTAACAATAAACGATTGGGGGATTTTCATCAAGGAACAAATTTGTAAAATTGGAGATTTTATCAATATTAAAAAGGCGGTTGGGTTCTTTCGACGCTTTGGGTTGTTTTATGAATTGGTAATGATTAGGATTCAATCAATGTACTTCAAGTATGTTAAGGACAATTACAATTGATTATGTTCAATCTCTTGACACATAATCCTCTCAATTGAATACAAACTCCTAATCTCTTAAGTAGATTTGTATTCAATTAAGGTTTTCAAGGTTTTCAAGCAGTAATTATTTATCCCAATTAGCAAATCAAAATCTCTAAAGAATCTACTAATTGATCATTATTCTAGATCCATCACCAAAGTCTATTCTCATAGTAAATTGGAAACTATATTCATTTCATAATTGATCAAGTCATAAAAGGCATTAAAAACAAGATATAATGAATTAAACACAAATCCATACATTAATTATAACCTAATATTCATTACATAGATCAATTCATAATTCAACCCATTTTGTCTAAGAACTCAACCTAGTAAAGAATTAGCTACACATCTTCATACTTACAAGAATCAATTTGATGTACATCTTCCTAGATTCTTGATGGTAAAGCAGAGAGCTTCCGCTTCACTTGAACAACACCAATCTTAAATACTCACTTCAAACTCCAAATTGTCCAACCAAACACCAGAGAAATGATTTTCTATTTATATGCTAAAAAACCAGATCTGGCGCGCGCTGAGCGTGAGGTTCCTGCGCTGAGCGCATCACAAACTGCAGCAGAGCTGCGCTGAGCGCAGCTGGCAATGGCAAACTGCCCTGAAATGTAAAAGAATTGCGCTGAGCGCAAATAAGGCTGCGCTGAGCGCGGCTGACAGAGCTGAAAAGGCCAATTTTGCAATTCAATTGCGCTGAGCGCGGATAAGGCTGCGCTGAGCGCAATTTGCAGAGTCAAACCTACAAAATTCATCTTTTCTTCAATTCCAAGCTAACTCCTTCACTAGGCAAATTCCTTTGTTTTGGGTCATAAAATCAATACAAAAAGTACCTAAAATGACTTGAAAATACTTGTAAAACTAAGAAATGACACGGAGTCATCACAACCCCAAACTTATACTTTTCCTTGTCCTCAAGGAATGCATCTACCATCTAAGCAAATTCTAAAACATTGATCAAATTTTCAAACCATTGCAAATTCAACTACCTTGAAGTTTCCTCTAAGCATTGCTTTGATACAATCTTACCATGCAACTTTTCATTACTTCAATGGTCGATCCGGACAATTCCGAAAAGATTCACAAAATTTGACAAGTTTGATGATCACTTCACAGACTCACCAAATCTCTCATAAGTGTAAGTGTATCACTCATAATCAACACGATCAACACCACTCTACCATAAGCTTGAGAGAATTCTAAAAATCAATCGACAAACAATAATCATACACTTTTGAGGACTTTCATAGGTTGTAATGTGGCTTAGGTCAAGGGTGGATATATTTGGGAAAGTGAGTAAAAAAACTTGGAGTCTAGACTAACAAGAAGTTCTAAAACCCAAAATCCCAATATTTTGAAACAAACTATACTAGAGAACATTTCACAATTCTTTTGTTGTTTTTCAAACATCAACATAATACAATAAAAAATTTCTTCTTTTCTCAAACATATACTTTCTTTTTCTTTTTCTCATTTTCTAAGAGGTCAATCACTTCATTTTCATTCATTTTTTTTTTTGATATCTTTTCAAGATATTTTATTGACCTCTTCTTTACCATAACCAAAACTTACACAAATTATTTTTCTTTCTTTTGTTTTCTCAAACTTTCCAACATAGATAAACTCATCATCAATATTTATTTATTTTTTTTTTTTTTTTTTTTTTTTTTTTATGTTCTCTAATATAGTGTACCACCCCAAACTTAGTAAATTGCCAAGTCCCAAAGGCAACCCCAAACTTAATAATGTGCAATGTGCATCAATCATCAAGGTTTGTTATCTATACTCCAAGAAAATCATTTTTTTTTTAAAAGTTTTCAAAACTTGGTTAAAATGTTTTTCAATCAACAAAATTAAACAATTAGGCTCAAAGGGGGTTACTAAGGATATACAAATTAAAGGGATGGCTTCAAAGGCTCAAGCTACAAGAAAAATGCCTCAATGCATAACTATCATCATCAATCGACAAAAAGAATAATCGCAAGTTCTAGAGAGAAAATGAAGTCGTGGAACGCACATACCAACAAAGTAAGTGTTTGGCTCAAATTCTCGCGGCTATGCTGGATCATCAAGCCGTCAAACTCTGTGAATAATCTCGTACTTGTCGTTCAATCTTATCGAAACAACGATGGTTGCACTACAAGAAATCACGTTAGCTTTGCACAAGAGTTCATAACAAGAATAATCTCATTCACATGATCATCAAAATAAAGTCAATATTTCAAGATTGTCTCAAAAGGTGAATGCATTCAAGGAAGGCAATTAAAAAGTAGTAGTTAAGAAGTACAGTCATCCAAGTAAATTCAAGTCATCAATACAAGTTACTACTCCTACAAATCATCAAATCTAGAGCAAAAGATAAAAGAGTTAAGAGAGTAGAGATGGAAAAAGATGAGATGGCCTCAAAAATGAGGAATATCACCACCGGATGAAGAACTCGGGACATTTGGATCAGCAGCTGCATTGGCTTCATAAGGGAGGTTTTGCTGAAAATCATCATGAAGGAAACTTGCATCATTCAAAGATTGTGACCCTTGAGCATTTGCTAACCAATTCGCACTCAACTCCATCGCCTCAATTTCAGCCATTTGTTTTTGACGCAAAAACACTTCCACATTTGTCTCATGTTGCACTCTCATGGCCGTAATCTTGTCTTCCAAATTCTGATTAAAAGCATCCAAATTACCATACCGAGGATAAAACGAGCCACGATTTCTTTTTTTCTTCAACTCCATGGCTTGTATATGAAACGGATCATTTTTGTCCACATAATCATCCTCTAAATTGTGAACTTCCGCCAATTCCAAGTCTCTCAAATAATTACCCAACTCATGATCAGAAAATTTCTCCACCGGTTCACCCTCTTGGTTTGCTCTTTCACCCTCTTGAGCATCAAGATCAACATTCACCACCTTTTTCCCCCGCCTTTTCTCTACACCAGCTGTTGCCACCACCGGACCACGCGGAAAAGCATTAAATTCAGCCAGCGTCAAAGTCCTTACCGGAAGCTTCTCCAGATCTTCCGTATATTCAGGGACATGGTGTGCACGACACAAAGCTGTAATCAAACTACAATGAGCCAATGGCTTATCTCCTCCCACAATTTCATAAATGTTATTGCTTAGAAAACGCCCCAAATTAAATCCTTTCCCTTCCATAATAGCCCTCACAGTAATAGAAGTTATCAATTGAGTTTCTGACGAGTTACCACAAGTATCAATGTTTTTTAACACAAAAATTTTCCAAGCATGATCCTCAGTTTTAATTTTAAAAGATGTGCCACCCTCAGTTCTTTTATACCAATCAGCATTCTCTCTACAAACAGCCTTTTTAATTTTTTCCTTTTCTTCTAATGACATATTCACTAACTTACGTCTCTCATCCATTACATCATGATTTTCAGGAATTTTAGCACCAAGAAATTTATTCAGAGCGGATGCAGAAAAATTTACCTCAACTCCTCTCACCAAACTCCTCTCACAAGAAAAATTTATTCAGAGCGGATGCAGAAATTTCTCTTTCAGGAACATCAGCATTCGCGAAAAATTCGCGTACCATAGTTTCATTTTCTGGCCTCTCTGGATTCTTCTGCATCAAACGGTTGAATTTTTCCCACTTCCTGCCAAACAATGGCTCCTTGATTCCAGGTAGTTTCATCACTTCTTCATCAAATCCCTTTTCTTGAAAAAATTGGCACTGTTGAAGGCGTTTGTATGCCTTCTTTGCAGTATCAGTAGGATATCGCTGATCAAAGAGTGACAGAGAGAGTGGTGGTGGTTGCACTTGGACTTGAACTGAAGGATTTTGAGAAGAACTTTCACCACTAGTTCTTGGTGCTCTAGTGGCTCTTGTCTTCTTAGTAGGAGGTTTAGGTGCACTAGGAGAAGCCTTTTGCTTGCCTTTTCCATTGCTTGACTTCATGATTTCACAAAACAACAACTTGAACACTCTAAAAATAAGAACACAAAGTAGTATGAAGGGGGTAATGGAGGGAGTTACACGAAATATTTGAAGAATGAGGGAGAGGATGTGATTTTCGTTGGGTTTAGTAAATGGGTGTGAGGAGAATATGAAATTTTTGTAGCTTTTTGGTGTGTTCTTGAGAAAGGTTGAAGATTTGAGTAGGCAAAGAGTGTTTGTGATGTTGGGTTTAGGAATCCATGGTGAAAATGAATTGGATCTTATGAGAAAGATGAAGAAAAGTTGGAGATTTGAGAGAAAAAAGGTGAGGGGCGGCTAGGTTTCTAAAGGACGGTGAGAAAATTCTGAAGACATGATTTTATATCAGTCACCGCGCCCAGCGCGTGACAGCACGCGCCCAGCGCAACACCAACTGCGCCCAGTGCAAATCCTTCCGCGCCCAGCGCGCTTGCCAGTGGCAAACTCACAAAAATTGAAATAACATTGCGCCCAGCGCGCGTGGCAGAACGGAAATAGCAAAATTCTGAATTAATTGCGCCCAGTGCAAGATCTTGTGCGCCCAACGTAGCTTCCGGAACTGAATCTTCACAATTTGTTGTAAGATTGCGCCCAGCGCAATCCCTTCTGCGCCTAGCGCGCGAGACAGAATAGAAATGGCAAACGCTGCAATTAATTGCGCCCAGCGCAGCTCCTCTGCGCCCAGCGCC
Source organism: Trifolium dubium (assembly GCA_951804385.1). Classification (NCBI taxonomy): domain Eukaryota; kingdom Viridiplantae; phylum Streptophyta; class Magnoliopsida; order Fabales; family Fabaceae; genus Trifolium; species Trifolium dubium. The sequence continues at coordinate 7,796,184 of OX638062.1, read as the reverse complement.
AACATACACCAATTTTTGACATCTTTGTAACTTAGAAAAATTTCTTGTCTCCAATCAAAGTTACACTCACTTTCCTTGATTTTCCTGCACATAGAACACACCATAGACACAACGAAACTGGAATTTTTGGTTAGCTTAAACGGTGTCGGTGTCCGTAGCTTGATTCTTCAACTTGATAACAAAACTATAAAAAATGGCCAGTGGAAATCATGTGAACTAATGCATTCCTAGTTTCTTCAAACAAAAATATGCAAGATTATGTCGATGATCTTCTTGATATAAAACTCATGAACTAACACGCTTATGAAGCAAAGAGAAATAAGTTCTATACCAAGAGACCACCCTCCTAATCTAACAATCTTGTAAAAACACGAGAGTAAGTTTAGAAAACTCATCCTCAAACCTATTCCTTCATTTATTCTTATCTCTTGCTCAAAAATTTGATGACCTACAAAACAAACACACAAACAAAAGAAACAAAAGTTAACTCAAAATAAAACGATAAAGCTTGGGTTGCCTCCCAAGAAGCGCTTGTTTATCGTCACAAGCTTGACGTTGTCATGACCGTTATGGTGGATCCTTCAACACCACATCAACCTTGTGGCGATCAACTTCACCTCCTTTGTAGATCTTCAATCTTTGTCCATTCACCTTGAAAGAGCTATCTTCCTTCCCCGATTTGAATATTTCCACGGCCCCATGTGGAAAAACCTCTTTGATAACAAAATGGCCGGACCACTGGGACTTTAGCTTGCCCGTAAACAACTTAAGGCCGGAGTTGAACAATAAGACAAGTTGTCCTTTGTGAAAATCTTTTTTAACAAGGCCTTTATCATGGTATCTTTTGGTTCTAGCCTTGAAAATTACTGCATTCTCATAAGCTCTCAAACGCCATTCCTCCAATTCATTAAGCTTAAGAAGTCGCTTCTCACCCGTCAAGTCGGCATCAAAATTGAGAAACTTGACCGCCCAATAAGCTTTGTGCTCCAATTCAACCGGTAAGTGGCATGCTTTGCCATATACCAATTGATAAGGAGAAAGCCCCAAATGAGTCTTGAAAGCGGTTCTATAAGCCCAAAGAGCATCATCCAACTTTAATGACCAATCCTTCCTAGATGAGGAAACCGTCTTCTCAAGTATTTGCTTCAATTGACGATTATACACTTCCACTTGACCACTTGTTTGAGGGTGATAAGGGGTAGCAACCTTGTGCTTGACATTGTACTTAGCTAGCACACTCTCCAAATATTTGTTGCAAAAATGTTTACCCCCATCACTTATGAGAACTCTTGGTACCCCAAACCTTGTGAAAATGTTCTTTTTCAAGAATTTTATCACCGTATGAGCATCATTGGCCATACAAGCAATTGCCTCAACCCACTTAGTTACATAGTCCACACAAACTAGAATGTGAAGGTTGGACTTAGATGACGGGAATGGTCCCATGAAATCAATCCCCCAACAATCGAATGGTTCCACCTCCAACATGCCATGAAGAGGCATTTCATCTCTCTTTGACACATTTCCGGTCCTTTGGAAATTGTCACAAGCCTTGACAAATTCTATGCAATCCTTGAACAAAGTCGGCCAAAAGAATCCACATTGAAGTACTTTGGCCGCGGTTCGCTCTCCACTATGGTGCCCACCATATGGAGCACTATGGCAATGCCACATGATCTTTTGAGCTTCGGAGTTATCAACACACCTTCGAATCACACCGTCTTGTCCTACCTTAAAGAGGTAAGGCTCATCCCAAAAGTAGAAATTAGCCTCACGGTAAAACCTTTTTCTTTGTTGCCAAGTCAAGTCATCCGGAACCTCATTTCCGGCCTTAAAGTTAGCCATATCCGCAAACCAAGGTCTTTCGGATACAACTAAGAGTTTCTCATCCGGGAACTCCTCCTTGATGGGCATCTCCTTGCTTGTTACTTGAGGGTTCTCCAACCTTGAGAGGTGGTCGGCAACCACATTTTCAACCCCTTTCTTGTCTTTTATTTCCAAGTCAAACTCTTGAAGTAGAAGAACCCACCTCAAAAGCCGAGGTTTGGATTCTCCTTTTGCAAAAAGATACCTCAAAGCCGCATGATCTGTAAAGGCAATAACTTTGGAACCAATTAGATATGATCGAAACTTTTCCAAAGCAAAAACTATGGCGAGTAATTCCTTTTCGGTTGTGGTGTAATTAATTTGATTTTCATTTAAAACTTTACTCGCATAGTAGATGGTGTGGAAAAGTTTCTCTTTGCGTTGGCCGAGCACCGCTCCAACCGCATAATCACTCGCGTCGCACATGATTTCAAAGGGTTGCCCCCAAGTAGGTGCGATGATTATGGGCGCGGTGACCAACTTCTCTTTAATGACAAGAAAAGATTTCATGCACTCTTCATCAAAATTAAAAGTGTTTTCTTTAACTAAGAGAGTACATAAAGGTTTTGCTATCTTAGAGAAGTCTTTAATGAACCGCCTATAGAAACCAGCATGTCCTAAAAAACTTCTCGCTCCCTTCACATTGACGGGATGAGGCAAATCCTTTATGACTTCAATTTTTGCTTGATCAACCTCAATGCCTCTTGAAGAGATTTTGTGTCCAAGCACAATTCCTTCTTTAACCATAAAATGACATTTTTCCCAATTCAAAACTAAGTTGGTACTTATGCATCTTTTCAAAACGACATTGAGATTATTAAGACAATGATTAAAAGACTTACCAAAAACTGAAAAATCATCCATAAATACCTCAATGGAGTCTTCCATCATATCGGCAAAGATATAGAGCATACACCTTTGGAAAGTAGCCGGAGCATTGCACAAGCCGAATGGCATCCTCCGGTAAGCAAATATACCAAAAGGACAAGTGAAAGCGGTCTTCTCTTGATCCGCCGGGTCAACCGCAATTTGATTATACCCGGAATACCCATCCAAGAAACAATAGTAAGCTTGCCCCGCAAGCCTCTCAAGCATTTGGTCCATAAAGGGCAAAGGGAAATGATCCTTCCTAGTGGCGGAATTGAGTCTTCTATAATCAATGCACATCCTCCAACCGGTAACGGTGCGAGTAGGAATCAATTCATTTTTTTCATTTCTCACCACCGTCATTCCTCCCTTCTTAGGAACGACATGCACCGGACTAACCCATTCACTATCCGAGATAGGATAGATCATGCCGGCATCAAGTAGCTTTAAAACCTCTTTCTTGACAACTTCTTTCATGGTGGGGTTCAATCTCCTTTGAGGTTGCACCACCGGCTTGTATTCATCTTCCATCTTGATTTTATGCATACAAAACCCGGGGCTAATCCCCTTCAAATCACCAATTGTCCATCCTATTGCCTCTTTGTTGGATCTCAACACTCTCAAGAGCTTCTCTTCATTCACTTGTGACAACTCATTGCTTATTGTTAGTGTTTTTGTGTTGGCCTCATTTTTTGCAAAACACAATGTGGAGGACAATGTGCGCACATCATTAAAGATGTGGGAACAATGTGCGCACATCACAAGTCCTGAACCTCAACGCTTATTTACGCGCCATATCTTTCTTGAAAGATTTGTTTTGTTTTTACTTCACTCAAAACTCAATACAGGAACTAAAACCAAAATTTCACGTACATACAAAAGACCAAAATAATGTTTAAGCCATTTTAAAATCAAGACACTGATTTCACATGATTAAATGAACTTTGTGAAATGACCAATTTTCAAGTAATAAATTTTTTTTGTTAAATTTAGTTAAAAAAAAAAATTGTCAAAAAAAAAAAATGGAGTAATAGTTAATGGACAAGAAACAACTTGCTTCATTTTCTCTAGCCTTGGTGTCACAACCTCCCCACTGAATCTTACCTTACCATGATGTCTTCTTCCATGGAGTCCAAAATCTCATCCTCCCTCAATCTCCCTTCTCCAAATCCCAACCAATTCTCCTTCAACGATTTCAATAACTTCATCAACCACTTCACCACCCTCACTCTCACACCCCCTTTCGCTTCAATCACAAACTCAACCCAACAACCACAAAAACCCCACTTCAAACCACCCCCTCCAACCAAACCCCAAACCCTCCTCCAAAACCTAACCGTCATCGAACGCGCTTTAATCGGCGCGTCCGGTGGCGGCATAGCTGGAGCATTCACCTACGCTTGTCTCCATCCTCTTGACACTATCAAAACCAAAATGCAAACCAAAGGCGCTTCCCAAATTTACAAAAATACCCTTCATGCCGTTTCAAAAACTTTTACCGAAAACGGCATTCTTGGCTTTTACAGCGGTTTCTCCGCTGTTGTAGTTGGATCAACTGCTTCTTCTGCTGTTTATTTCGGTACTTGCGAATTCGGTAAGTCTTTTTTGTCTAAACAGAATTGTCCTAAGATTTTGATTCCTCCGATTTCCGGAGCTTTAGGTAATGTTTTATCGAGTGCGATAATGGTGCCGAAGGAATTAATAACGCAGCGAATGCAAACCGGTGCGAAAGGTAGGTCTTATGAAGTTTTGATTAGGATATTGAAAAATGAAGGGGTTTTGGGTTTGTATAGAGGCTATTCAGCTACATTGTTGAGGAATTTACCTGCTGGGGTTTTGAGTTATTCGTCGTTTGAGTATTTGAAGTTAGCGGTTATGAAGAGTACGAAAAAGAATCATTTGGAGCCGATTCAGAGTGTGATTTGTGGGGCGTTGGCTGGGGCGATTTCCGCGTCGATTACTACGCCGTTGGATGTGGTGAAGACGAGGTTGATGACGCAGGCGCGTAATGAGGCGGTTGGGAAGGTTGCTGCGGTTATGTATGGTGGGGTTAAGGGTACGATTAGGGAGATTTTGAAAGAGGAGGGGATGGTTGGTTTTACGCGTGGAATGGGGCCTAGGGTTCTTCATAGTGCTTGTTTTTCGGCGTTGGGTTATTTTGCGTTTGAAACGGCTAGGATTGCTATTTTGAATGAGTATGTTAGGAGGAAGCAATTGGAGTTGGAGGATGTGGTTGTTGTTTCTAGTAGTAGTTGAGTTTGAGAAATGGGTTCGTTTTCGTTGCACAAGTTTGATTGTTGATGAAATCTGAACTGCTCAATATCAATTTTGTGTAGTTTATACATAGTGCAATGATATATGTCAGGATGAAAAGGAATCAATAGTGAAAATCACGAAAGCAAGAGTGTCATAGTTTCAAAACAAATAAGAAAATTTTCAGTAGGCTTTTGATGGAAAACACAGGTCAGTGGCCAATGTGATTATTTTGCGATGCTTTGTGACGGTACCTTTCGTTACATCAAGCAATTTCTTATAACAAATTGTTTGATTAGACGTGTCGATGTTAGATAGTCTGTGACTGTATGGATTGCTGATTGCAGCTGAGTTTGTGGCATTGTATTTTGTTATATATTGCTTAATTGCTATGAAGAATTAAGTTACTTAAATTTTGTAAGTCTTTTTAATCATATAGTTAATAATTGAATTTTTTATTGGAAAATTTCAGTTCTGTTGATGCATCATAATATGATTGTATTTTAATGGCTAATGTGCTTTATGATGTCTATGATGCACCTAAATGTCTGACCTAAAGTTTATGATGTTTATGTATTTCAAAAGTTAGAAAGAAAAAGACAAGATGAAAATATGATGGTTGTTTAGTGTATTTTGATGGGAAAAAACTTAAAAGACAAGATCTGTTGTTGTTCATAGTCATACCGGTAAGCTATTTTTCAACTCCATTATGCATTTTGAAAGTAAACACAAAATTTGTTCTTATTAGTAAGAAGGAATCAAGTAAAAAAAATGCAGAAATGTAGAAAAACACAGGTCAATTGCCAATGAGATTATTTTGCGATGCTTTGTGAATTGTGACGGTACCTTTCGTTACCTCAAGCAATTTCTTATAACGAATTGTTTGATTAGACATGAATGGTGTTGATGTTAGATAGTCTGTGACTGTATGGATTGCTGATTGCAGTTCTGAGTTTGTGGCATTGTATTTTGTAACTTTGTTCTATATTGCTGATTGCTGAATTGTTGTGAAGAATTAAGTTACTTTATTTTTGTAATCCTTTTTAATCATATAATTGATTTTCTTTTTATTTGGAAATTTCAGTTATGTTGGTTCATCATAATATGATTGTATGTTAATTGCTAATGTGCCACTAGCCTAGAGTGCTATATCTATGCTGAAATCACCTTTCTATTTTGGCATTGAATTGTTTTGGCATCATAATATGATTCTAGAAATCTATTTCTAATAATCATATAGATTAAACCATGTTAATTTATTAATCTATTTCTAATATGATTCTATACACATCAATGGAACATATTAATATGTATGATTTCCTACGTCAAGGGATAAATATCTAAGCTCTTTTAGGGAATATCTCAAAAGGCTACTTGAGGCTTCATCAATTTTGTTTTGAAATTGGATAGTGGATTCATTTGATGCAATTTTTACCATTGATGAAATTTGAACAGTTGAAAATGATTTGTTTAGTACTCTATCTGTTCATAAGGGAAAAACCACTTTTTTGGTCTCAAATTTTTTTTTACTTATTTTTATAAAATTAAATGTAAATTTAATTTAATTTTTTCTCTCTCCTTTTCTCAATAAACAATCAATAAAAACTACTTCATCTATGTTGCCCATACATACATTTTCTCTAATGCTTAATTTTCTAACTTCTTTTGCAAGGTTGAAATTAATTATGTCAATCACATCAGAGGGAACAAGAAGTTGCTATAATGTCTTGAAGTCCTCTTGTCTTGTTAGTGTCTTGCTATAAAGTCTTGAAGTCCTCTTCGTCTTGCATACATATTTTCTATGATACCAATATATTGATCATATTTTCTATGATACCAATATATCCAATTTTCTAACGTGCTTTGCAAGGTAGAAATTATGCATATCAATCACATCACATCATAGACAAACTGAAGTCCTCGATAGGAATTGTTGTGTTTGGTCTTGATGTAAGGAATTGTTTCTCAAAGTTCTTATCAATTAGTTTGAGAGCTGAACATCATGTTTCTCAACTGCAAACGTGAGGTATGAGTAGTGTGTTGGGATTTGGTTGTTTGGTTAGGCGATAGAGTAGGGGTACGACTTTGGATTTTGTTATTGATCTTTGTTCTATTACTCTTTTGTATCATTCCTCTCCATATGTATGTCTTATACTTATGGTTGAGTATTATATTATTAATATATATTTGCTGATTCAAAAAAAAAGAAAAAAGTCTTGATGTAAGATTCTAACTATTGTACTATTTTAATATTACTGTTAAATAGTATTATTTAGTATGACCCTTTTGTAAATATTAGAATTTTAGTACAAATTATATTAACATTAGATTTAGTAAACATAACAATAAAAACAATAAATGTAATCTAAATGCTTGATGGACCTTGTGTTTCCATCCAAACGTTAGTTGGTTCTCAGTGGTCATTGATGTTGAATCTGTTAGAGAGGACCGCGGTTCGATCTTCCGCAACTGTGTTAGGGAGAGGGCTGAAACTACTTAATGCTAGAACTGACCCTCAAATCATATTAAACTGGTGTTTTATTGAAGGATGTTGTTTTGACAGATGGTTTGGTTAAAGTTAATTAGTCGTACGATAATTTTTTTGATCTTATTTAATACTACTTTTGTTCCTTTTTATTATAAGAAACAACTTATTATAATTGATGTATTTGATTAGATCAAATACATCAATTATTCAATAAATTCAAAAGAATCAAAAAAATTTATAAAAATAATTGGAGAGACTAAATAAGTAGTTAGTTTTGAAAACAACATGTAAATAATCTGTATAAAGCTTGATTAGTTTTAGTCATCTGGTCTTCAATGAGTTTCACAACAAAATTTAAACTAGTTACAAATTTAACATTTTTTTGGGGGGAGGCTTTTAAGAGTGAAGCATGGCTTTTTGCACATTTTCCTATAGTATAATAGATATATCAAGACATCCTTAAAATAACAAAGAAACATATTACACTGATATTAGAAAACAATAAAACATTCCTCCACGAGTTTAGCTCAAGAGTTTCAAACTACACACCCATTTATTCGCGGTAAAATTATAGCCACTAGACTATTGACAAAACAAAAAAAGAGTAAAATGTACAAACTTTGTGGAACAATGATTTTCCTTGTCATTACTATAAGATCTTATAATAACTCAAATGTAACAAGCAGATTTTTCCATCCACCAATTCCCAATGCTTGCTACTAGGGCGTAGTGATCTGCAAAATTAAAAGTATATAGTACAAACATTAATGGTGATGGAGAAACAAATTAGGGTAATGAAAATGTAGTAATCAAATGTAAATAACTAGTTATAAGGTTTATGGCATTACTACACAGGAAATAAAACAACAATAAAAAAAAACTATTAAGGAAACCAATAAGAATCAAATCGCAAAACATTAGTTGGTCCAATGGTTATAGACACTGAATTTGGTAGGAAGGATCACAGTTTGATCCTCGCAATTGTACTTGGGATAGGACTGAAACCACATAATGCTAGAACTCGTCCTGAACTAGATTAATGGCCCTATGAACCGGACCAGATATTGGTGGTGAAAATAAAAGAATAATAAATAAAAAAGACGAAAAAGTTATAAACTTAAAGATGTCATTAGCATTATGTACGTACCTGCTAGCCTTTGAGCCATCTTTGAAACTTCGCGACATTGACCACCACCAATACATATATGTAGTCTATCAGTTTGTTCAAGAATCTTAGGTATACAATTCTCCAAGGTCGCCAAAGTAGTATTGGTCCCATTAAGCCCCAAAAACCTGTGAAATAGCCTAGCCCCAAACTCATGTAAAATCCTTCATGGAAAACTGAATTGTCATTTGATCCTTTATTAGGCTTTACTATTTTCGTCACATATTCGGGACAAGTTTTTTCTAGTGGTACACCGCAAAGATCGAGATTTCCTTCAAAACCTGATGGATCTAAAGTTTGGAGTTGTCTTCCAGTAGGGATTCTTCCAACAAGAGAGTTGTTTGACAAGTCTAACACCTCAAGGCGGTCAATTTGGGAAAGAGTAGACGGAATTTTTCCAGAGAAATGGTTTCTTGACAAGTCAAGGACATCAAGTGAAACTAAATTTCCAATTTCATATGGGATTTCTCCTCTCAAATTGTTTCTTGATAAATTCAATGAGACTAATCCAATCAAATATCCAATCTTTTTTGGTATTCCACCTTTTAAGTTATTACTCGAAAGATCAATGCTCTTAAGAAGCGTCTCTGGATGCTTGAACCCACGTTCTGTACCTTTCCAAAATAAACTAATGTTAAACACATAACCATTGATAGTAATACCAATATTGACATCATAGTAGGCTCTACTTGAATATATTTGACTTTCAGTTTTACTAGTATTGATGCTCTTTTCAGACAATGCAGTAAAATTGTCTAAGCATGTTGGAATTCCTTCTGATAAGTTATTACTTGAAAGATCCAAAAGTTGAATCTTCCTTAAATAACAAAGGTGGATAGGAATGTTTCCGAAAAAGTAATTCCCTTTCATGCTCAAGATTATCAATTGTTGCATGTTTTCTCCTATCCATGATGGAATTGAGCCGGACAACAAATTTTCACCCACGTCCAACAACAATAAATTGCTGCAATTCTTCAAAACGGACGGTAGTTCACCATCCAAACTATTATTTCTGAAAACTAGAGCTTCCAATTTAGCAAGTGTTCCCATGGACTGTGGAATCTTCCCCCAAAAATTATTGTTTGACAAATCAAGAAACAATAATGTGTTTACAGAATTCCAACAATCTGGAAGTTGTCCCTTTATTTGATTGTTTGATAAATCTAAAGTAGCCAATGTGGACGGTGGGCTTTTGTCACATAAAAATGAAAACAAATTTGAAAATTTATTTTCAGAGAGAGTGAGATGTGTAGTTTGTCGCAAAAAAGACGGAACTTCACCTTCAAATTGATTTGAATTCAAAATTATTGCTCGATTTTGAGGAAGCTTGAATGAAAAATTTGGAATTGTACCTATGAAATTGTTGTGAGACATATTCATGAATAACAACGTATTTTGTGAGTTGTTCCAGATCCATTCCGGTACATAGTCATTAATCCCCGCATCAGAAATATCAAGAAAGCGTATGTATCTTTGATTTTGGAGCCAACTAGGAAAGCTTGAACCCAACTTACAAGATGCCAACATCAAAGATAATAATTGAAAAGGAGGAACCCAACTATGACGAAATGTTAGGGACAATAATGAGTTGTATGATAAGGATAATGATCTTAACTTGAAAAAATTAGTGAGATGTGATTCAACGATATCACCTTCCAAAGAATTCCCAGCCAAGTTCAAAATCTTCAACTCAGATAGCATGCCAATGCTTTTAGGTAGAACTCCAGTTATTCTATTATAAGATAAATCCAATTTCCACAATATGTGTTTGTTGCACCATGAAGAAGTTTGAATGAAGTTAGAAAGTTCACCACTAAAGTTGTTATGTGAGAGTCTTAGTGTTTGTAATGTACATATATTCCCAAAGAAAGATGGGATCTCTCCTTGTAGATGGTTATGAGAAAGGTCAATGTGTTCAAGAGATTTCATTACTTTCCCAAATCCATCATCTACCAAGCGACCTTCTAACAAGTTACAATGAAGGTCAAGGATATGGAGATTAGTGGTAAAGTTAAAAATCCAGAAAAGTACTTTTGAGGATGATCTTAACAAATTTGAGGAGAGATCAAGGATGAGAAGTGAAGATGATGAAGAGTACTTCAAAGTGGAAGAAGATGACACAAGAAAATATTTATCTGTAAGGTTGCAATTTGTTAGATAAAGCTCTTGCAATTTGGAGCTAAAGTTGAGGTTACCAATAAATTGTGATGATGTTAGATTATTGTGTGAGAGGTCAAGGATGACAAGAGAAGGCAAATTTGGATAGAGATGAGATGACAAAACAATATTGTTTTCAGAAAGGTGAAGCTCTTGAAGATTAAGATGACTGAGATTTGACAAGAATTGAAAAGTTGATGATGTCAACATATTGTTAGAGAAATCAAGGATGGTAGGAGAAGTGGTGAAGTTTGAATGAGAATGAAACAAAGTTGAAACATCATTATCCATAAGGCCATAACCAACTAACCTCAACTCTTTTAAGTTTGGAATAATCTTCCTGATTGTTTGCAACAACTGATGCAACGAGTCAAAAGGAAGAAATAATTGTCGTCTCAAGACAAGATTTGTTAACAAAGGGACTGCAGACAACCACTTGGTGGCATTATATGTTAGATCTAAAGAACCATCAAGTTTAAGAGTATGCAAAAAGGGAAAATCCCCAACATTAAAAGGGACTACTCCATAAAGTTTCATATATTCAAGATCAAGGTACTGCAGTTGTGAGAGATTTCTAAGTTGAGAAGGAATTTTTCCATAAAAATAGTTCAAACTTAGATCTAGATACTCTAGCTCTATAAGATTTCCAATTTGATTAGGAATCCTCCCATCAAATTTAGAATATGAGAGATTGAGATATCTTAACTTGGTAAGTGAACCTATATGTTCTGAAATATTGCTGCCAGTAAAATTATTATAGCTAAGATCCAAATATTCCATATTTTCCAAGGAAGTCAATGAAGTGAAATCAATTGCACTACTTACCAACCATTGTGTATCATCACCATGAAGATCAAGTTTCTTCACGTGACCTGTTTCATTGTTGCACTCAATTCCTCTCCATTTGCAGCAGTTTCCGTCTTTCTTGTTGTCCTTCCATGTAGACAACACTTTATAAGGGTCAATGATGCATTGTTTGAATTGGAGTAGTGCTTGTTTCTCCGTCTCTGTGCACTTTGATTCAACTATTTCAATTGTAGTAGTATTTTTGAATTCCAAAGTGGATCCCAAGCTAAGCATTAATAAAAGCAATTGAAATACATAAAACATTTTGACAAAATAATTGCTCATTTTGGTTCTGTCAATATAACAGAGATTCTGATAAAGCTTTTCTTTTTAGGTGTGTAGGTTCAAAACTCATGGGATAGATAGATTTATATACAATATCATTGCACTAAGAAGTGGCTATTGTTGAAGTTTCTTAGAAGAGTTGCATACATATTTTCTATGATACCCAATTTTCTAACTTGCTTTGCAAGGTAGAAATTATGCATATCAATCACATCGTAGACAAACTGAAGTCCTTAATAGGATTTGTTGTGTTTGTATTTGTGGAATTATGATATACTAGATTTTAATGCAATACTCTAATTGATGTACTAATTTCTACACTTTGCACTATATCTAATTTTAGGATAAATTTTAATATGAACCATCGTGGATCAATACTTAAAAATATGGGTTATGCTAACCAGTGCACCTCCTGTACTATAGTTAAACATACAAAATAAATAAATAACTTTTGTATTGAAAACAACACTTATTATATTTAATAAGCATTGACTACACAAGTTTCAATGTATTTTTACTATATTGAGTTTCCTTAACTAGTGCATTAGATGCACTAGTTAACATTTTCCTAGAAATACTTATAATTTCAACTTTTACATACGTTTATTACAAATCTATACACAAACTACATAGTGTTATCTTGTTATAGATCTTTCCCTAGTTCACAACTTCATATCTATCTCTAATTTAAGTTATTATACATATATGATAGTACAAATAATTTTAATAAGGTTTGTGCCATGTTATGATTAATTCACACCATAACGTAGCATCTGTAACAACCAAAATTGTAATCCTCCTTACATAACTGTGACCTTAAGGCTATGTTTGGATTGATGGAATGCAATGGAATCAAACGGAGTGGTAAATAATAAGATTTCATTGTTTGGATTGACATAAAATGAGTGGAATGGAACCCAAATACCCAATGAAACTCATTCCATCCAATCCTTCAATATTTCATATTCCCCACAATTTGGGGCGTATACAATAGAATGAAGATTCACAACTAAAGTATCCAAACAATGGAATTGAGTATATGTTTCATTCCACTCCACTTCATTCCGTATTATTCTGCTCCTCTCTGTTCATTTTAAATTATCCGAACATAGTCTACAAATTTGGCGGGAGATTTTTTCTTTGTGCAACATCTTTGTGTTAATGTATATCTAAAATCTATTTGTTTTTGAAAGCTCGGTATTCAGTCTAAAGACCGACTAATTTACTAATTTAACTAACCCATAAATTTAAAATTGTTTCAAAGAGAAGGGCATACCCGTTATGGAGAATGGAGACTGTCACTCGAGCTCTGCACTGCCTCCGTGAATACTGATAGAGATCCATACCGGCGCCATGAAAGGAGCTAGCTGGAGTCCCCATCAATGGATGGTCACTCTTGGTCTCAATGAAGCTCTATGATTTAAAGATGGATGCTCAGGTCATAGAGTAGGTAAATCCCTAGATTCAATTGGGGATGTACCGTTCATCGCTGTGGTTTGTTTCGGGAAGAAAATACTGCTCTTCCATTTCGAAAGTATCATTTTTGTCCTATAGTTTCGTTTTTGTTGGACATTGGAAATATAAATTACTCCAAGATCTCGAACCCTCGACCTTCTCCAATTCAATCTATATGTCCTCAGCTTTTACCACTTGAGCTATCCGTATAGTTTGGTTTTAATATTTTATCGATAATTTTTGTTTTCAATAAATTTTTGAATTAAACAAAAATTTGCATGACATTTGCAAATTTTACTACAGATTTTAGGGGGTTATTGGATTGAGATTTCGAGGGATTATTTTGACAAAAAACTTTTGAAGATTTTAAAAGACTTCGTGGGATTATATTGATTTTGTGAGATTTTGAGAGACTTTTTTTAAAAGATATTTTACAATTAAGATTATTTTTTTTTGACAAAAACAATCAAGATTCTTACGTAACAAAGAAAAAACAAACCTTTTATTTTTCTAGCCAACACAAAAAGTTCTTGGAAGTTTATGAGATTATTTGGATATGTAACTTATTTATACTTTTGAATACCAACAGATTTTGTGGCGTGGAAAAAAAAAAGTCTTTATTAAAAATCTTGATTGGATAACAACATATTTTGTGGCATTAAAAAAAAAAAGTTTTGATTAAAAATCTTAATTGAATAACAACGAATTTTGTGGCATTGAAAAAAAAAATCTTGATTAAAAATCTTCATTGAATAACAACGGATTTTGTGGGATTGAAAAAAAACAAAAAAAGTCTTGATTGAATAACACAAGACTTTTAAAATCCATTAAATTCCCTCAAAATCCATTAAAATCCCTCAAAATCCTAATTGAATAACCCCCACTTAGTTTTTAGTGATCAAAAATAAAAAATTGAGTTGATTCAAAAGCTTATTAAAAAGAAAAATCGGTACAGAGATTAGAGGTGGAAATAAGCCAAACTTGAGTTTGACCTGTTAAAAATTTAAAGGCATAAGTCTGATCTATAGTCTGTTGTCGGGAGTGGTTACGATGTATAAATTTTTTCCTTATATACGTATATAAATGATGAAAATTACTTAGTGCATCCCAAATTTCTAGCGCACCCCCAAATTTGGAGGTGTGTTAGAAATTTGGGGAAATGCGCTAGAAATTTGGGGGTGCACTAAACAATCTGCTTGGAGGTGCACTAGAAGGAGTGCACTAAGCAATATGAGATAAGCAATATGAGATATTTATGCACAATGCATAAATATGACATATACACCATAACTTGTGTCATATAAAAGGACGGAAATAATACTTTAAGTCTTGTTATTATACATTATAATGTCATTTTTATAAATTAAGTTCTTAAAATATCTACATGAATATTTATTTGATATCATGATTTGATTGAATTATGTATGTGTAAAAGAAATTACATTATCTTTATCAATCAAATCATGATATCAAATAAATATTCATGTAGATATTTTAAGAACTTAATTTATAAAAATGACATTATAATGTATAATAACAAGACTTAAAGTATTATTTCCGTCTTTCTATATGACACAAGTTAAGGTGTATAAGTCATATTTATGCACTGTGCATAAATATCTCATATTGCTTATTTCATATTGCTTAGTGCACTCCTTCTAATGCACCTCCAAGCAGATTGTTTAGTGCACCCCCAAATTTCTAGCGCATTTAAATTTATTAAAAATTATATAAAAATTGTTATAATAAGAGCTTATATTGTAACAACCAAAAAAAATTCCATTCACTTGTGTGCTATGGCTCTGAAAAAAAATCATTATCAATGTACTTTGCATAGGCTTCCGTTATGACGACCCGACTACAGCGGAAGCGTGTGTGATATATTTTGCCATTCGTTTCGCCGCCGATTGTTGCTTCTTGTTTAGTCACTCTTTTATAAGTAATAAAAATTATAACGTCAATTAGTAATTATTATTTTTAGTCGAAGAATTCGCGGAACACTTAAGATTTTAGGTGTATTATTTGTAAAAAAAATTAAATATTTTTTTTGGATTATATAATTAAAATAATGCAAAATTTACTGTTGAATTAAAAGTTTATATCATATAGATTATCTATGTAAAATTTAAAAAAAACTGAAAATCATTTTATATGTTATTGAGACCCATCAGAATAAACTAATTGTTGAAAACTGTTAATCTTGATGGGTCTTAATAACATATCAAATGATTGATATGATATAAAATTTTGCGTAAATAATTGATACGATATAAATTTTTAACTTGAAATTGGATTTTACAAAAAATTTGTAGTGTGATTATGTAATTCTAATCATTTAAAATATTTGTCCATATTAAAATTAGTGGATAAATTATATGAAAAGTTACATTAATGCCCCTTGAATAGGTGAACATAAATGGTCACCACACTAACAAGAGTCAAACTCTATTCTGTATTCTCATTTTGTCAAGATCCATTTATATTTCCAGTCTTCACTTCATTGTTCAAACTACTAACTCTTGCTACGCTTTGCTAACAACCCCATATATTACTGCTAACCACCACCGTGCGCACCACCAAAACCCTAATCACATCAAAAACTCACAAGCCTCTTCTTCTTCTTCTTCCTCCAACTAAAACCCTAATTACACCAAGTCTCACTATCTCAGTATTTACTTATTCCTTTTCTATGAAAGTATGTCGGAGATGAACATTCTCCCTTCTAAGGAGATGAGTGACAATGATGTGTTCAATGTTAACAAGTTGATTGCTAACAGTAGCAACGGAGTAAAAATTCATGAAGATATTTGGAGATCTCGGGATGCCGTTGTAAAATGCATTTCACATGTTCTTCACGAGAAGGCTATAGATGAAATTCAAGCCTACAAAACATTGGACGATGAGCTGAGCATATTACCTAACTTTAGAATGAGGCTCATACAATTTGTACGAGCTTATACAAGCGTGTGAAAATGACAATTAATCTATGGGATGCAAATCGTAAACCAAGAGCAAGTTTCCTCTGTAGGATGCAAATCGTAAACCATCTCCCTTGTTACTTGATCTAATGAGGTAATGAAATTAATCTATCTTTTTTTATAATTAAACAATTTGAAGAAGAGGTAATTGTTTAAACAATTACCCATCTCCCTTGTCACTTAATCTATTCTGTTTACTTTATTAAGCATATTATTTATTTTATTTATTAATTGTATTATTTTATGATTTAAAAATAAGGACATCATTGACGGAGTCTCGTACTTATAGACAAAAGGATTCCGACATCGGAATTTAAAACCTGATAACATTATTAAATTCGAAGAAGAGTCTTGCTAGCATGGCCTCTGCGCCAAAATATCAAACTTAACTTCTAGTTATTTTTCATCCGATATTCAATCTCGTGAGTACTAATGTTTTCTTTTTTTGTTTAGCATATATGAACTCTCTTGTTTTTTAATTATATTACATTCTTTGTTGTAGCTGCTTACAACACTACAGAGTGGAAATGCCCAAAACAACTTCAAGGACGACAATTTGAAGAACAACGATCAGACTTATTTGGAATGAGGTTAATCTTATGTTTTTGTTTAACAAAAATGCATCCATTTGGACCGCTCGGTAATTTAGTTGATTGTCAACTAAATATTAAACACAACTGTATGTTTATTCCAGATCAACTTTATGAACTATCTAGAGATTTTTTGAGATTTAAATTACTAAAACCTAGACCAGTTGACAAGCATGACATGTCATTATTCTTAATTTCTTTAATTATTCTTATTGAAGCTTTAATTGAATTCTTTTGTATTTGTTGTGTAGGGGAGATGCCTCTTCACTCTACTCACATCCATTATCTTGGAGTAATAGAAAGAAAGCATACTTTTTATTTGAGATGAATAATGTGATGCATTGTCCACTTATCCCTAAAGTCGAAATTGATTTATTTTATAACAAAAGCCTGGATATTTTGGACTATTACATTATTAGATGGGATATTGAAATCCCTAGTCCACTTTTGCTCCGATTAGCACATGATGATACTATAGATTATGATTATTTTGGTATGCTTGATGTATTGCGGGTGGCGAAGAACCTGATCTTGCATTATACTGATTAAAAGGTATTTCTGTACTATAATTTAATTTATTTTAAATGAAATTGATGGGACTATAATTAATTCTTTGTTTATCAGGATAATCAAGGATATGAGATGGAGGAAATGTATGATCACATTTTAACTTGGTTTTCTCGTCTTTTGTTGCTAGAAAAGTTTGGAAGAAGGATGTCCGATTCAAGACATTCTTTTTGGATCGAGTTTCCCTTTACAAGAAAAGGAATAAAATGTTACAAAAACAATTTAAAATCAGGAAAAAAAATAAAACACTACTAAAAAATTTATAAAAAAATGAATAATATAAATACGTTTACAAAAAATTTATAAAAAATTACTAAACATTACTAAACACTAATGTTCAAATTCTTTGATCTTGAACATGTATTTTTCACAATGAATGCATTTACTTTAGAGCTAGGTTATGATTTGATTGTTGTGTCTCTTTTTGTTGTTATCCATATTTTTTAAAATAATTTTTATTCATAATTTTTTATTTATAATTGTTATCTACAATTTTTGTAAAAAAATAAAAAAATAAGAGAAGCTCTAATTAAATAAAACGTAAAGAAATTTTTCTGAGAATGCAACTGAATTATGCTAAAAAAAATATATAAAAAAAATTAGAGAAACTCTAATTGAATGACACACAAGCAAATTTTCCGAGAACGCACGAGTGAGCTCCGTGGAACTATCGTAATGTATAAAAAAATTGAGATAAATAAATAAATAGAGATAGAGATATTTGTTTTAATTGTTTCTCTACAAAAAAATAAAAAAAAGTAGATTTTTATAAAATATTATAAAAATTTAATTATGCTAAAAAAATATTAAAAATCTTAGAAATATATAAAAGAAATATTAGAGAAGCTCTAATTGAATGACACCTAATCAAATTTTCTTGAGAATGCACGAGAGAGTTCCGTGAAAATATCGTAAAGTATATAAATAAATAAAATAAAATAAAGATAAAGATAGAGATAGAGATAAAGATATTGATTTTAAAAAAATTTCATATTTAATTTATCCTTTGTTAAAAAATTATAAATTTTGGTAAATGAAAATTTTATAAAATGATAAACATGTCTTCAGAAAAAGTTATTCAAAAATTTAAAGTTCTGTAAACAAAATAAATTTTTACAGGGATTAAACAATAAATTTAGAAAGAATTTATACAACTAAAAGTACTATAACAATTAGGTAAAGACTAAACTTAAAGGTTCAGTTTGTCAAAAAAAACACTTAAAAGGTTCAGATTTTATAAAGATAAAAAATATATTTAACTCTAAAATTAATTATTATTTGCTATTTTTTAATATTTCATATGTATATACCGTAATTTATAAGTTGCAACATACCAAAAAAAATATTATTTATAAGTTGCTGTGACCAAATATTGTTTTATAAGTTATAAGTTCTATGAAATTTCTTCCAAGAAAAAAATTCTATGAAATTGATTCTCACATAGTATGAGAGTATAAATGTCTCGTTAGTTATAAATTTCGAACGGCAAAGTTTGAATTATGCAATTTCCACTTATTCATTAGACTACCGGCATTTTTATTTTGTAGTTTTTCTTTTATCGATTTTTATTATTTGCTATTTTCTAATTTTTTTAATATTTCATATGTATATAATTTATAAGTTGCTGTAACCAAATATTGTAAATTGATTCTCATAATATGCGAGTATAAATGTCTAATGAGTTATAAGTTTTGAATGGCAAGTTTGAACTATGAAATTTCCACTTATTCATTAGACTGCCGACATTTTATTTTGTAGTTTTTTTTATCTGTATTTATTCTTTTTTTTGGTATATTAGAAAGGTAAATGCTTTCACCAGTATTTAATCCCTATACTTCCTCCTATCTAACTCATGTTCCACAACTCTTACCACTTGAGCTATCATACGAATATTTTTTTTGATAATATATCTACTAGTAAAAGAAAATCAAATAAAAAAGTAAATAAAAAGATTGACCTATTAATGGCAAAAAAATATCTTCCAAAATCCAACAATAGTTTCACTCACTCCCACATAGATAGATTCAGCTTGCGTGTTACTGTACTGTAAAACCCTATTAACTACTTAAACCACTTCTCTTGTTCCTGTTAATTATTAACGTTAATCTCATCACTTTCCATATTGTCTCTGTCTCTGTCTCTGTTCTTCCTTCAATCCGACACAAACACAATGGTTAGTTTTTATTGTTCTGTTTTTTTTATTGCTGAATTTTGAGTTTTTTCATGTCAAATTGAAATTCTAGATTGTAATTTCTCTTTTTGTTAATGAAATTTGTTGTTTTTTAATAAAAATATTTTTTTTTTGGGAAAAAGTTGAATTTGCATGAATTATGAATTAGGGTCAATTATGAATTAAGGGTGAAAGTGTGTTGTTTGATTTTGAGGTTAATTGTTTTTGTTTTTTAATTCTGTTTTTTGCAATTGGGTTATTTTCTTTTTTTGGGAAAAAGTTGAATTTGAATGAATTATGAATTAGGGTCAATTATGAATTAAGGGTGAAAGTGTGTTGTTTGATTTTGAGGTTAATTGTTTTTGTTTTTTAATTCTGTTGTTAAATAATGAATTATGAATTGGGATTTTGGGGAAAAGGTTGAAATTTGAATCCTTACTGAATTGAATTAGGGTAAATATGAATTATGAATGATTAAGGGGTTTTAAGTGGTAAAAGTTTCATATTTGATTTTGGGTTTTGATTCTGTTGTTGTTCAAGATGAAGGACATTGATTTGGATGTAATTATAAAGTTAGCATTGTACTTGGTTTTTTTTTTTTTTTGATAGGCAAGGTTAGTTGTTAGTAAATAATATATTACAATCTCCTTTGCCAAGATTTGAACCCTGGACCTCCGGTAGCTCCTTGACCCTTAGCATTGTACTTGGTGGTTTTTGTTTAATCTATAAAATTTCATTAGCTACTAGATATTGAAATTGGAGTTCGTAAACATACCAAAAAAAGAAGAAGAAGAGATTGGAGTTCGGACAGGATTTCGAAGTATCAAAATTGTTATTTGAAATTGGTGGTTTTTGGTTTTGATATTTTTTATTACTTGTTAATCAAATGAAGCACGGACACTCCTTGGATTAGGCGTGTCCTAGTGTCAGACATGTCCGACACTTACAATTACATCGAGTTATATTACTTTTTCAAAAAAATTATCCGTGTTGACGTGTCAGTGTCGGTGTCATGTCTGATGTCTGTTTCAGTGTCTGTGCTTCATATTCAAGACTAAGGACATTGATTTGGATGTATAGGAGATTTAGAACTAGAAGAAATCACCAATTTCTAAGAGGGTAAAACAAATAAGTGACTAATATTAGTAAATAGCCAGCGTGTATATGGGTCACAAACACTTAGCAAGTTTGCATTTTGTATTTTTATTTGTTTGATAAGAAAGATTCCATCTTGTATAATTTGAATTGGTTTAATTTAATTTGCGATTGATTCAGATTAGGGCTGAGGCATATAGGGGAGAGCAGTATAAATCTGTGGCTCTGAAATACCCGTAGGTTTTCTATGGGGTGCCCTGCCTTTCCAGCCCTTTACATAAAAATGGCATCATAGTACGGATTTTGTGATTTTTACACAAATCCGCCTCCAAACGCCATTACATCACAACCATACACTTCATCATTGTCTTATCTGAATTTGTTTAACTGGGTTTCATTTGATTTTGTTAAATGTTGAATCTTTACATCCTAGTTTTGGTCTATATGCATATTCACGTGAGAAATTAACGCTAGTAGAACGTATGCAAGTTTTCATGTTGATGGAAATTGATCTATTTGAAACATTTTGACTATGTCTCTTTGTACTGTGAAGTTTTGTTGAAATTTTGCAAAATCTGAATGATTTGTTTGAAGTTAGATGCGTGTCAGTGTCAAGGTTACTATATACAAAATGACGATATTATAACTAATTAACTATCAAAATATGTAAATCAATATGCTTGTAGTAAATGTCAAATTGTTAGAATTTTTTGTTGGGACTTGTGATTGTAGTGAAAATATTCTAAAATATTTAGTTGAATCTGAATGTGAATGCTTTTCAAAACCGGGACTAGTTTGGTAGTGAAGTTCAATGGTTTGTTTCTGAATGGTAGAATCAATTAAATGATTTAGTGATTGAACCTTATAGCAAGAAATTAGAGGTCGTTGTTTCTGAAAGACATGATTGGTTTTATATCTAACACATTTCTTCATGTTTGAATGCTTATTTGCAGAATGGAAATTTTCAAAACAATTATAATGGCGGTTGGAATAATGTGCCATTCAATGGTTTCAGTCAGGGGCAGTTTAACTACAATCACCAACAAATGCCGATGCAATATAATGATAACAAGTACTTACCACATCAAGCACCGACACATGCTGGTAACATGCATTTATCACATCAAATCTCGCCGCAATTTGTTGATAACATGAGGTTACAACATCAGAAACCAGCACACTATGTTGATAACAAGCAGTTACCGCATCAAATGTCGATGCAACATGATGATAACAAGAAGTTACCACATCCAATGCCGACGCAATATGTTGATAACAGGCAACCTCATCAAATTCCAACGCAACCTGCTGTAAATCGGCACTTACCACATCAGATGCCGATGCAACATGCTGATAACAGGCAGTTACCACAACAAATGCCGATGCAAAATGCTGATAATAGACAGTTACCTCATCAAATGCCGACGCAATATGGTGATAACAGGCAGTTAACACATCAGTTGCCGAAGCAATATGTTGATAACAGCCAGTTACCACATCTGATGCAGATGTTACCACATCTGATGCAGACGCAATATGTTGTTAACAAACAATTACAACATCAGAAGCTGACGCAGACACACTATGTTGATAGCAACCAGTTATTACATCAGACGCCCGCACAATATGTTGATAACAGGCAGTTACTACATCAAACACCGACAAAATATGTTGATGACAGACAGTTACCACATCAGACGCCAATGCAATATGTTGATAAGAGGCAGTTACCACATCAAATGCCGACACATGCTGATAACAGGCAGTTACCACATCAAATGCCGACACATGCTGATAACAGGCAGTTACCACATCAAATGTCAATGCAACATGATGATAACAAGCAGTTACCACATCAAATTCCAACACAACTTGCTGAAAACAGGCAGTTAGCACATAGAATGCCAATGCAACATAATGATACCAGGCAGTTACCACACCAAATGCCGACGCAATATGTTGATAACAGGCAGTTATCTCATCAAATTCCAACACAACATGCTGTTAACAGCCAGTTACCACATCAAATGCCGACACAACATGCAGATAACAGCCAGTTACCACATCAAATGTCGATGCAACATGATGATAACAAGAAGTTACCACATCAAATGCCGACACAATATGTTGATAACATGCAGTTACCTCATCAAATTCCAAAGCAACATGCTGAAAACAGGGCGCAACATGTTGATAACAGGCAGTTACCACATCAAATGCCGACGGAACATGCTGAAAACAGGAACTCACCACATCAAATGCCGACACAATATGTTAATAATAGGCAGTTACCGCATCAAATGCAGGTGCACTCTGCTGATAATCAAGACTTACCACATCAAACACCTGAAGACCATGCTGAGAAGGAGTGCTTACCACCACGTGTACACTGTGAAATTTGTGATATTATGATAATTCCCAAGTGTTTGAAAGAGCATAACAATGGAAAGAGACATCGAAGATTGTTATTAGAACTACGTCAAGCGGTAGAAGGCTATGCTGATAAAAGGTGCTTACCACAACAAATGCCAGAAGTCACTGCTGATAAGAAGTGCTTACACCCACTACCATCACCTGTACACTGTGACATTTGTGATGTTATTGTGCCTCCCAAGTGTTTGGAAGCGCATAATAATGGAAAGCAACATCAAAGATTGTTATTAGAACTACGCGAGCAATCAATGAAACATAAGACTTCAAATGGAGAAGAGAGTAGAAATATTCAAGATTCTCAAATTAATCCAGTAGTTCAACCTGAGAAAGTTCCAAAATTTAAAAAGAAACGCAGGGTTCGTAAAAGGAAAGTCGGAGATAACACGGATGCAAAGGATCATGGTTTCAAGCACAAGATTGGAGGAGCAAAGGGAAGTAAGTACACGAAGATGAATAATGGGATAAGAAGGCCCGTGAAACAATCAAAAGCTGAGGTCAATACTCTGTCAAGTTCAGTCAATTCTCTAGTCCAATTACCTGAATTGACACCATCATCAGGGAGTGTCACTTCTTCTAAAATGGCACCAATCCCTGCCGAAGGATCTAGCTTTGAGCCACAATTTCAACATGTTTCAGCGTCACTGTCTCAAGAGTCCAAAGGCAAAGAACATCACAAGTTTCAAAATACTACTGTGGAAAAAAATGAACAGCCACAATCAAGTCTGGTTGAGTTGAATGCCTCAACAGGCTCTAATAATACAGAATCTATGAGTTGTAATTTTGCAGCAATAGCACCACCACAAGTCCCTGCAACTTCTCAGGTATTCATATCACCAGCAGTGGGATCAAGTTTTGAACCGAAAAATCATATTGATTCACAGAGAGAAGTAACCAAAGCCAAAGAACATCGTAAGATTCAGAATCGTGCTTTGGAAAGATATGATCATCCGGACTCAATCTCAATGGAGTTTCATACCCCTGCAGGTTCTGATATTAATACCTTGATCGAAGATTCATGTTCTGATTCTGGTGCCATAGTAATAGTACCACCACAGTCCCCTATTGCTTCTCAGGTATCCACACCAGTAGCAATTATTGAGACAGAAATGTCAAAAAGCAAAGTTCATAATGAGATTCAGAATGATATTATTGACTCAAATGATCGGAAGCATTTAATGTCAATGGAGGTGCAAGACCCTGCTGGTTCTATAACTAACAACCAAACTGAAGTTGTGAATTCTGATTCTTCCGCGATCGAAGTAGTTATAGAACCACTTGCATCCGCACTGCCAGATGCATCACTTTCAAGTTTTGAACCTCTAACTGAACATGGTCTACATACTGAAATTGAACCTGAAGTATCGGAAGCCGTAGCATATTTTGACAGCCAACATCCTACTGAGGAAACAAATATTGAATTGCTACCATCACTCTCAATGGAGATTGATGCTCTTTCAGATGTCAGTGCTGAAACTGAAAGTGAAGACGTATGTTCTCAAGGGGAAGTGGAAATGGATGTTGTCGCCACTGAGTCAGAGATAACTAAGTTGCCTCGGGTATTTTTCATTTTCTGATATCCAATAGAAGTCTTAAATAATACTACTTTTACGAATCCTTGCAGTAAACTTTCCCTACTTGATGCAGGTATCTGTTTGTCTTACGTGTGGTGATGAAGGCTTTGAAGAGACGTTGGTATATTGCAACAAATGTGAAGATTGTGCCCTCCATAGGTAATTTTTACTTACACTTTTCATGTACTATAATTGTGTGTACATGCAGCAAATTTTAATCATTTCAATTTACTACACATGTAAGATAGAACCGCTTATATTTCTATCTGGATATGTGACCCCAAATAATATTGAAATCATACACATTGATTTGCTTCGCATCAATACCCTGAACCTGTTTGTGGATACAGCAGAAATTATATATTAGTAAGATGCATGGTAAATTATGGTTTTAACAGGTTTTCATCATCACACTCAAGCAGCGTACACATTATTTTTATTGCCATATGGACATTCGTTTAAGTTTCTATTTATACACCATCGATATTTTTTAAGAATTACTATTCTGTTCGATTTCTGCATCATAAACATATAGATTTGTGCATGCTATTTTAATTTCCCATCATATGTTTCAATGCCTTTTGGCCTTATACACTTCAAAATCAAATTTTCAGGTATTGTTTAGACGGGCCTGTGATTTTTACAGAAGAGGTTATTTGGTTTTGTGAGGATTGTGAACAAGAGGTAGTAGACACGGATTATCCTGATGAAGTTACTACAGATTCAGAAAAAGGTGAAGTTGATTCTATTGAGGACTGTGTGACTGTTGTTGATCCTCAGCCTATTGCCGATCCAATTTGGAGGTAAGAAATTTGTTTTTTTGTAATTCTGTTACTGTCTTTCGTTATTCAATGAATATTTTGTAACTGCTATGGCGAAAGCATTGTCTGAAGTTGAATTTTGTGGATCATAGTGGAAGTTTGCAGGTTTTGCACAAAAGCATTAATAAAATCACTAGAGTAATGGGTCATTTGTCCACATTAGCATGCCCGAAAGTTCTCGAGGAGACAAGAAATCTTCCTAATATGATTTCTGCAGACTTGCTTCAAAGATCAGCTGTGTGGCCAGAGAGTTTCTTGAAATTTGGAACAAATAATCTGAGCATTGGCCTTTATTTCTTTCCTCAAAATGAAAGGTGACATTTTTCACAAACTCGTGAACATGTTTTATTAATTATAGAATGTTGTTTTTATTTTCATTTTGTTTTCTGTTTCCAAATATTAAAAGTTCAATATTTTGCTACATCAATCCACTTTTATAACCGTGCTTACAAATTAATGACATGACATGGAAAAATGAAGAGCTCCTCTTGAATGTCATTGTAAAATTAACTTACACCTATGAAGCACGAATACCGACACACATGCACCGGACACTGATAATAATATGAGAAAATGACATAATTCAGTGTAATCATGTGTCGGCATTGGACACTGATGTGTTTCCGATATCATGACACGCCTAATTCAAGGAGTGTCCGTGCTTCACAGACTTACATTAATGGTTATGACCACTATTTTTACTGTGCTTATTGTAACTGTATTAGATATTGTGTTTACTAAAACTATTTGTTTACTAGTATTGAATAAAAGTTATTGTCTTCTTAAAGGGCTAAGAGATATTTTGACCAGCTAGTTGATGAAATGATTTCCGACGACCTTGCCATAAGAGCTACGGCTGAAAAAGCCGAGCTTTTAATTTTTCCTTCTACAATGCTCCCAAGCCAGTATAAGAGTAAGTTTACATTACATTACATATATATACTACTACTTCATTTAAACTATATTGTTGGTTAATTGTGTCTAAATTTTGGAGTTACTCATTTTGCAGGATTTCAATCAAAGTATTACTTGTGGGGAATATTTAAAAGTAAGCAAGCAGCAAACACCATCAAAGATTCATGATGTTATGGAAATGTTGCTAGTGTCTTAATCTGACATTAGTTTTTTGATTAGTTTGGGTACTAGTGGTGCTTTTTATTTCAATCCATATAGTACAAATGTGTATCTAACCATAGTTATGTATGCTTAATAGTTTTACTTATCATATCAAATTAGTGTATATATATAATTATCATTGGAAAGATATCTTTAATAAAATGAATTCTGCATTTCAATAAAATTATTAACAACTTAGTGCTTCTTTTCTTTCATCCTCTGACCATTATAGCAAATTGTCACTCTCCATCATTCTACAAATATTATCCTCACAGCTTTTGCTTTCGAGTACGCAAGGCGCATAAACATTAGCCACAAATATTTACTCTTCCGCTTACCGGCCACCACCAATACATGATGATAACTACAAGATGTAAATTCTGCTTTGAAAGAACTAATATCCCATTAAGTAAGAAATACTTCCAAAAGGCCGATAGATGGTCCTATAATTAATTGCTCAAAAATTCACTTCCATTTTAGTTTCATGTGAACCAAGAACATTAGAACTTTTCACAACTCGATTACTATAACAAATGAATGAGTTTCAGTATTTTATTATTTCATGACTTAATAGTGCTCGTGTCAATGAATTTTTTTTTTTTGTGTTCCGAAGTTTTTGATTCGAACTCTGCAAGAACCTCAAACGTATATAACTTGTTGTTGAAGAAAAGTCGAGGGGTTGGCTATCGGTCAAAATTACTAGGCGTTTTCTGGTCATGCTAATCAAATTTGAGTATGAAACACAAGTTACTTTTGCGGTCCGCATGCAGAATTTGGTTAGATCTGATTGGCCAATGCTACTGCCTACTGGCATGAAATTCGCTAAGTAGGAATTCGCTAAACGAATTTGGGCAAACAACTACAAATAGGCATCATCAAACTTCTTTCTTTCTCATGTTTCTTCTTTGAATTCTTTCCTTAAACTTATGTTGTACTTCGTCACGAGTAGGGTTCACTACTCAATGATACAAAAGAATTCCATCTAAGAAATTGACAACATTGTACACGTCTTGTTCTTCTCCTATCTTATAAAGGGTCTTGCATGTTGTCTTAAGATTTAGCATGTCAATGATGAATTGTGAAGCAACTTTGCACATTGTATTGTATTTTTCTAACTGACATTTTAGATACCATACCAGATATATTTTTTCCTCTACGTGGTCAATAAACTTTTATTAGAATCGGGATTGAATGCTCGCAGTCGCACATTACAACAAAATTTACTATAAAAACTGGATTTTGCAGATAACAAAATATCAAAATACGATTTTTCACAAAGAACAATCCAAAAAGAATAACAACTAATGATACAACACAAAAGATGAAGTGAGATTAATGGACATAACAATCACAAACAGTCAATTAAGATTAGCACATTGTATTTGACTCCTGCAAATGACGAACACTGATATGATGAAAAATTATGGGAGGTATCCAGAGTGAATAGTGTCTTCTTTTCATGCAAAGTCGAGCACTGGCATTCTGCAACGGCTAAACATTTACGATATGATTTTCACAACGAAAGGCTACTTACTACATAGAAACTAATCATGCTTTGATCGGCTCAGCACGTGGCCTCCATAATCCGAGCCTATACTTGTGTGCATGTGCTACAAAAATGTCTACAAAGTGAGGGCTATTTTGTAAATTTATGAAAATTAAAAGAATAATTTAATTATAGTTTATTTAAATATATTTGGTGGTTATTATTGAGTTTGTAAAAAATAAAGTAGAATATCGTCTGTGTCCACGTATCCTAATTCAACTGATAAAAATAAAACGAAATTGCTAAGTCGAGTGATCTTTTATTGTTTTTCGTTCTACGAAATTGAAAGAAAGTATGTAGGGGATATTGTACTACAAAGTTAAACCAAAGCCATCCAACTTTTTTTTTTCCGGCTCGAAATCAATCGATGCTCAACCTTAGTGACGTGTGTGCATCAAGTAAATTAGTAAGAAGCAGCGTTGTCATTGTACGGGTACGGTACTAATATCCAGTACTGGTACAGATACGGGGTATGCCATTTATAAGATGACGTGTGCATCAAGTAAATTAGTAAGAAGGTGTTATACATGTGCATGTGCTACAAAAATATCTTCAAGTGAGGGTTAGTTTGTAAATTTAAGAAATTGAATATGCGTGTCACAACAATGCTATACTCGGGGATGAATTTTGCATGTCTTCAAAGTCAAAGGGGATAAATTTTGTACGCAGGACCCACCATGACTCTATTGGTACTTTTTTCTTCCTAACATTGCAAATTCTAAATGGATCATAGTATATAAGTGTAAATAAATAGTAATTGATATAGTTGATTACACTTTAATTAAAATAATAGAAATTAAAATGTAAGTAATATTTAATTGATGTTAATTAGGTTATAATTGAAAAGTTGTATTTTTAATTTTTTAAAAATATTATAAATAATAGTTTGTGTTTTCGATATATTTGTTGTACGTAGAAAACTGACATGTTATTGAAAATTCATGCAATCAAAGTGAAAAAATTGTGGTTCAAATTTTGGTAGTAGACATCCGACCTAATAATGATAGAGTAAGGTTTAATTTGTTGATATGTTTGTGTTTGTAGAAGGAAATTCGAAGAATAATTTAATTATTATTTATTTAAAAATCTTTAGTTGAGCTCATAAAAAAAAAACTAACTATAATATCGTCTACACATCCTAACTCAACTAACAAAAAAATTAAAATTTTTAGACTGAATGATCTTTTATTGTCTTTCGTTCTTCAGATTTAAAATAAAGTAACTCCTCTTTATCGTTCTTTTAGTTTTTCTATCATTTTTTCTCAGGTACCAAATATTGAAGCATTATAAGATATTAAGAATAGGAATTCCAATATTATTTATAAATATAATAACCGATTCATTATACTCGTCATCCGTATTACTATATGAATCCATATAAACTAAAGATGTAAACGATAAAAATTGAGTCCAAATTAAATAATTATACTTTTTAACAGTTTGACAATTTTTGATCCAAAATTAACCGATGCTCATCCTAATTAGTAAGGAGTGTATCAAGTAAATTGTAGTGAAAGGTTATACTCCATATTATTCATGTGCTACTACATACAAAAATGTCTTAAGTGAAGGGTTATTTTGCGGAATTGATTTTTGACGGAATTGTTTGTGATCATGCTTTGGACGATGGGACCCAGCAAGATTCTACTAACACTACACGAGTACATCTATTTTCTGTTCCTAACATTGCAAATTGCAACAATGATATGTTCCATAAGCCTAAAGTTGGTATAATTTCATATTTTGCCAGGATTAAAAATTCTAAACGGAGCATCACTACCACTAAAAGTGTAAATAAAAATTAAATTTTCAATGATAATAGTATTATGTTATTGTTTAGGTGTATCAGAGTATGAACCCCGGTCCATACACATACGTGTAATATGTTATACTAATTAAATTAATTTACGGAAAAAATATTTAGTTCTTATTATTGAACTTGTAAATATAAATTATAATATTGTCATACATCTTAACTCACGAATTGAAATTGTTAGGCGAATGATCTTTTATTGTCTTTTGCTTTACAAATTTGAAACAAAGTAACTCTTCTTTATTGTTCAATTAGTTTTTCTATCATTTTTTGTTTAATATATGAGATATTGAACTATTTTAAGATTAAAAATTTATGCGTGTTATCAATAATAACCGAACTGTTATATCCATCATCTATATTATCCGAACTTGAATTGAAGATGTTCAAATTTTAATGGTTGCAGTTTGTAACAGTTTGGCAATTTTCGGTTCGAAATCAATCAATGTTCAACTTATGACTTGTGCATCAAGTAAATTACTACTCTCTCCGTTTCAAAATGAGTGTCGCTTTTGGTGTTTTCACATATATTAAGGAATGCAATCATTATGTTAAAAGTGATAGTACATTTGCTAAATTAAGTATACTTTTTCCTTTATTTTCTTAGAAATAGTGTATAAAGTAGTAAATAGATGATATAAATGGAAAAAGTTGCATTGTGAATTAAAAAGCGACATTCATTTTAAAACAAATTTTTTGAGCTAAAGCGATATTTATTTTAAAACGGAGGGAGTAGTAAAAATGGAGTACTATAGAGGTGGTACACAAATGTGTTCAAAGTACTTAGAGCTAGTTTGTAATTTTAAGGAATTTAATATGCATTTTAATATACGTCACCACACTTTCGTCGCAGAGGATAAATTTTGCATGTCATGTCTTCAAAGGGGATGGGACCCACCAAGATTCCTCTACTACTTCTTATTTCTTCCTAACATTGCAAAAACTACCATACACTAATATAAAAATTTAAAATTTTTATTTAAGAATAATACATCTTGTTGATTTTTTAGTCATGTTACATCAGGTCGTTAAAAATTCACGCGTTCAAAGTGAATGCCGATTATAGATATCCGATTTATAATTAAGGAAGTAATATTTGTTGTTTGAAGAATTAATGAAAATTAAAAATAATAATTTAATTTTAATTTATTTAAAAATATTTAGTGGTTATTATTATTGAGTTTGTAGAAAATAAATTAGAATGTCGTCCATGTCCACGTATTCTAATTCAACTATAAAAATAAAATTGAAATTGTTAGGCATAGTGATTTTTTATTATCTTATTTAGTTCTACAAAATTGAAAGAAAGTATGCATGTAGGAGATGTTGAACTACTATTTTTGAAATAGGAGTTTCGGCCGTAATTAAAAAGTAATAATAGATTCATTATATATGTCATTCGTATTTAGTATTATCTGAATCCGAATAAATTGAAGATGTAGATGATAAACATTAAATCATAACTAAATACTATTTCAATTGCGATTTTTAAATTGTTAGACGATTTTTAACTGATTAAAAATATCGAAATTAATTATTAAAAAAAATTATATGAATCAATAATAGTAGTATATAGTAATTGGAAATAGGCAGCATGTACGTACAGCGTACTAGTGTGTAATACTACTGGGAGTGGTTATGGTGCATAAGTTTTTTCCTTATGCACCGTACATAAATAATGAAAATTATTTAGTGCACTCCCAAATTTCTAGTGCACCCCCAACCAAATTACTTAGTACACCTTCCAAATTTTTAGTGCACTCTCAATTCAGTGGGTGTGTTAGAAATTTGAGAGGTGTACTAAGCAATATAGTTGATGGTGCACTAGAAATTTGAGGGGTGCACTAAATAATAAGAGGTATTTATGCACTGTGCATAAACATTATTTATGCACCATAACTTGTGCTATAATACTACTAGCTCTGAAACACACTGAAACTCCTCCTCCCTAGAGTATATATAGTAGTAATTACTAATTACTTTTTGACATTTCATTTGGAAAAAGTAAACAAACAAACCCACACTCCAGAGTTACGCACGCACGACTGCTTCTTAATTTTTAGTCATTTAACATATTTAACACTCCAGAGTTGCTTCTTAATTTTTAGTCATTTAACATATTTAACACTCCAGAGTTACCATACAATAGGGTAGATATACATATTTAATTTTTATTTAAGGATAATACATTTTGTTGATATTTTAGTCATTTAACATCAGGTCGTTAAAAATTCAAGTGTTTAAAGCGAATCCCGATTATGGATGTCCGATCTATAATTAAGGAAGTAATGTTTGTTGTTTGAAGAATTAATGAAAATTAAAAGAATAATTAAATTATAATTTATTTTAAAATATTTAGTGGTTATTGTTGAGTTTGTAGAAAATAAATTAGAATATCTTTCGCCCACGTATACTATTCAACTGATAAAAAATTAAATTTGTTAGGTGTGTGATTTTCTTATTGTCTTTAGTTTTACAAATTAAATTTGAAAGAAAGTATGTAGGAGATATTGAACTATTATTTTAAGAATAGGAGTTTCAGCGTGTTAGATGTAATAACGAACTTGTTATATCCATCATCCGTATTTGATATTATCCGAAATCAAATAAATTGATGATGTAAACGGTCATAAATGAATTATTGTTAAATACTCCAGTTGTAATATTTAACTGTTAGACAATTTTTAACTGATAAAAATACCGAAATTATTAGAAAAAATTGTATCAATTGAAAATAGGTAGTACTAGTGTACTAGTGTGAGTGTTATAAGCCATAAGTTCAAACAGAGCCATACAACCTTTTCTTTTTCGGATTCATGATTAGTAAATTAGTAAGAAGGTGTTAGTTTGTAAATTTACGAAATTGAATATGCATGTCACAATGCTATACTCGCAGTGGATGAATTTTGTACGCCCCCACCAAGACTCTACTGGTACTTTTTTTCCTTCCTAACATTCCAAATTCTAAATGGATCATACTATATAAGTGTAAACGCACAAAGTGTAAGTAAATAGTAATTGACATAGTTGATTACACTTTAATCTATACATATAATAAAGAGAAAATTTAGTTTTGGTGTAGCCTTTTTCTATAATACCTAAAATATTATTGGTAGTTTTGTTTTCAAAAAATTTAAAATTTAATCAACTACACACAACATATAAGTTGGTATAATGGAAAAGATGTATCACACAAACGGGCACGGAAGGTGCCCGTTTGGCCCGCTAGTTAAAATAATAGAAATTAAAATGTAAGTAATATTGTAATATTGAATTTTTTTTTTAACACGCCAAAATGAGATGATATATATACCAAAAAAGTCGACCCCCAGCACAAGATGTGCTAGAAACAGATCAACTAGAAATCACAAATACATCGAGAGTCGTAATCACAAAAAAGGTCCATACAAATCAAATACCCAAACACAATAAAGGATTCACCCACCAACTATGTAGGTTTACCCCTATCCCTGGATACTGAGTCCTCAACCACCAAAAAGCATGCCGCTTGATCAAATCCAGCAAAAGAGAGATCGGTCGTGCTGAATTATTGAACAGGCGCTGATTACGCTCTGTCCAAATAACCCAGACACTAGCCAGCCATATGAGCTGCATGAAAGATCGCCGCTGACGACTGCCCCCTGCTGCATAAGTGAACTGAAGGAAATGGGCAGAAGGAATCTCAGGATCAACCATCGCGAAGCCAATCCAAGACCTGACCAGCGTCCACACGGAACCAAATAAGCCACAGGAGAAAAACAGATGCCAAGCTGTCTCCATACCGCCGCATCCAGAAACACAAAGCTGATCTGGCTGAGTGAGAATGCCTCGTCTCCCCAGATTAGTCTTCGTCGGTAACCTGTCTCGCAGAAGCCGCCACGCAAGAATGGACACCTTCACCGGGACATGTCGATGCCAAATAAGAGCTGCTACGTCATCTGTAGGAACGGTCTCCTGAGTAGTCAGTAACTGATAAGCACCACGAACCGTATAGCCACTCTCCGGGTCAAAACGCCACCGCCACGCATCTGCCACCTGATCCTGTATGTGGACATCATGAAGTAAGATCTGACACTCCCCCAGCATCTCCTCCTCCCATACCCATAGCTGACGCCGCCACTCCCACGCCCTCCCACCAACCTCCCAGCCTAGCTCAGACATCTCAGCCACCGTGTGTTGCTTGGTCGCTGCCAAATCAAACAATCGACCAAACCGCACCCGCAGTGGTACTCCTCCCACCCAAGGATCCGACCAAAAAGAAGTATCCCTCCCATGCCCTACACGGCGTACCACTCCCTCCGCAAACCAGCCACCCTCTACCCCTGCGTCACCATCCCTAATCTTCGCTATCTCCCTCCACCAAGCCGACCCTCTCCGCCCCCCCTCACATAAATGTCCTCCCTCCAAGCCATACCTAGCTGTCAGCACCCGAAACCATAAACCCCCCCTATCTACCAGCATCCTCCAACACCACTTCCCAAGAAGAGCGGTGTTGAACTCCCGTAACCTCCTGACCCCCAAACCCCCATGCTCCCTCCGCGTACAAATGGCTGACCAACTAATCCAAGCAATCTTCCTATGTTCCTCACCCCCACCCCAAAAAAAATTAAGGAAAACAGAGTTAAGAGAAGAAATGATACCTGTGGGAGCTTTGAAGAAGGACAGAGCATAGACAGGAAGAGAGGACAGAACAGATTTAAGCAGTACCAGTCGACCACCAAAAGACAAGAACCGACTCTTCCAACTTGATAATCTCCGCTTAACACGCAACATCACCGGGTCCCAAAAACCTAAACGCCTCGGATCCCCCCCGATAGGTAGACCTAGATAAAAAAACGGAATCTTACCTACTCTACACCTCAGAGCACTCGCAGCCTCGGCTAACCAGTAATCAGGAATATTGACCCCGACCAGCATACTCTTGTGGAAATTGACTTTCAACCCTGACATCACCTCAAACAACATAAGAACAGCCCGTAACGCTCTGACATTGGCCCAACTCTTAGCCCCTATAAGGAGGGTATCATCTGCAAACTGGAGATGAGACACCGTGAGGTTATCCTGCATACCGACTTTATACCCTGAAAATCTCTGTTGATCCGTCAACGCCGTCATGAGGACATGTAACCCCTCCGCTGCCAAGAGGAAAAGGAACGGCGATAATGGATCCCCTTGTCTTAAGCCCCTCTCTAACGCAAACTCCTCCGTTGGACTGCCATTTACCAACACAGATGTAGTGGCCGTACTAACACATTCCTTGATCCATTTCCGCCAGAGGGTCGGGAAAGCCATCCGACCCATCACAGCATCCAAGTACCCCCAGTCCACTGAATCATAGGCCTTTTCAAAATCCACCTTGAACATCAACAGTTCCTTCCCGTTTCTCCGAGCCTCGTCCACAACCTCATTGGCTATAAGGATCCCATCCAAAATCTGTCTATCGCGAACAAAAGCAGTTTGAGACTCAGAGACGACACTCCCAACAACCAAGCGCAAACGATTAGCTAAAACCTTTGCTAGAACCTTATACATACAACCCACCAACGCTATAGGCCTAAACTCATTAAGTCGCTGCGGGCTGTCCACTTTAGGGATCAGGGCGATAAAAGTAGAATTCAAGCCCTTACTCAACCTCCCATTACGGTGGAACTCAGACATGAACCTCATTATATCGCCCTGCAACTCCCCCCAGAAGTCCTTGATGAAGCCAAAATTAACCCCATCAGGCCCTGGGCTCTTAAAGCTATCACAATCCCAAATTGCGGCTTTAACCTCCTCAGTCGAAAACGGTTTCGTCAAGCTATTACCCTCCACCCAACCCAGCCGCTTAAACTGAAGATTCTCCACCCCCGGTCTTTCCACATTACCCGCTTTGAAGTGAGACGAGAAGTGGTCAAACACCGCTTGCTTGATAGGAGCTACTGTATCCAATTGCACCCCATCAACAACGATAGACTTGACCGCATTTCCCCGCCTCCGATTTGCCAACAGAGAATGGAAAAACTTGGTGTTTGCATCCCCCTCCTTTAACCACAAAGCTCTGGATTGCTGCCACGAAATGCTAGCATGCAGTCGGGACAAAGCATGAACATCAGAGGTGATACCATGTAACTCCGCAATCTCTAAATCGGAGAGACTGGTTTCTTCCCCTTTGTTATCTAACTCTGCCATCCGAGTTTTCAAAGCACCAATCTTACTAGGCAAGTCCTGGCTGTGAGCTAAGTGCCACTCTTTTAACGCCTGTTTAATTAACTTCAGCTTCGTCTTTAGGACAAAGCCTCCCCACCCCTCCACCTGAAAAGTTCCCCAACGCTCTGTCACAAAATCCCGATACCCAGGAATGTCAGCCCAACACTTTAACATCCTTGACGGTCGCGGTCCCCAGTCTTCCTCACTAGCCGTTAGAATAATAGGGCAATGGTCCGAGAGACCCCTTAGATGCGCAGACTGCAAGCAATTTGGCCAGATTAAGCACCATTCCTCAGAAAGCAAGAATCGATCTAGCCTGCTCATCGACGTCCCATCCCCCCGATACCAAGTAAATTTTCTCCCACTCAAAGGGAGATCGACCAAAAAATTATCCTCAACGAACGAATTAAAAGGGGCAATATCCCCCAAAAGGGGCCCAGACCTTGTCGACCGGCGCTCAGATGGGTCCCTAACTGCATTAAAATCGCCACAGACACACACAGAATTCCCTACCTCCTGTTGAAGACGTGCAGTCAAAGATACCCACAACACCTGTTTCGCCCCATTATCACACGGGGCATAAACATTAACCACTATAAAGTCCTCCTCTACCCTCTTAAATCTACCCTGGCTCCACAAAGCATATGGTTGACTCCCTGACGACCTCATCTCAACTTCATCTGTGTCCCAAATGGTTAGTAACCCCCCTGACGCCCCCACCGAGGGGCGGAAAGAGTAGGCGTGAGGGGATGAACCCCAAAAACTGGCCACAAAAACGCCATCGCATACCTGCATTTTCGTTTCCTGAAGACATATAATAAAAGGCTTGTGCTCTCCTATAAGTTTTCTAACTTCCTTTCTTTTTTCCAACCCACCCAACCCCCTAATGTTCCAAGATATGATCTTCATTGATCACCCTCTCTCGCGATACTAACACCCTCTTGCCTCTGACTCACTGCCTTAATCTTACTATGACCAGTCCTGGAAAGAACATGAAACATATTATCCTTATGCCCGTTAACGGAAATACCTAATGCCTGCCCGAACCCCACCATATCATTCACAGCTGCCTGGTCGTTCCCCTGCAACGTTACCCAGTTCTGCCAGTCATTATTAACCGAGACTGATGAAGTATCCCCTGCAGAACAGACCGGATCCGCATTCCCTAAAACCTCTACCTTACGTGTGCGCTCATTCTTCCTTAGGACCCCCAAAACCTCCCTTCGATCCTGTCTAGGCAATCTCGCGATCTTTTTAAGGCGCACAGCGTGTGGAAGCGCCCTGACACCCTCCCCTCCCCTACCTACTGTGCTAAGATCTCCTCCCCCCTCAAGGTTATGCTCTCGAATCCACTCCAAACTCCAAGGCCCGGACACCGCTGTACGAGTTGCAGAAGGCGGACAAGATTTAGTTCGCTGCCGACTCGATCCAACAACAGAAACAGAACGTCCATCAACCCGTTCCATTGTCTGTTCTGGAACCACTGGTGCAATCTTCTTAGAGGCATCATTTGCATTGACAGCGTCCCCGCTCTTCACAACCCGCACAGATGAAGACGCAGAGGTAGGCTGGCCTTGCGTACGAGGCCGGCCATTCTGCTCGCCTACTGGGTCCTCTTGGACTAAACCCTCCATCACCTTCTCTAACGCCTCATTATCTACATGATTTCCATCCTCAAAAGCATGCCTAAAGTCATCCTCTGATTCATTTTCCATCGATTCTCCTTCCTCCCTGAACAAACAAGCGTCATCCCCTAAGACAAACCCCCACTCCTCAATAATTTGGATTTCGACAACCTTCCCATCAACAAGCAAACTCTCCTTTGCCTTAATCACCTCTACATCCGGAGTTGCTATAAGTATCCTAGCAAAGTCTAGCCTAACTCTATCTACAGTGCAGTCATCGGCTCGGATGTACCTCCCACAATCTAAGACGCAGAGTTTGAAAAACTCTTCACTCCACGCATGTAGAGGAACTCCATAAAGCCTCACCCACGCCCCTCGCCGTGCAGACACTGCCTCACTTTCCCATTTCGCCCAATTGGACAAGAACAAACCGAAAAAATCCCTTGACCCATCAAAGATTGTCAACACCTCTTTGGAGGACGCACTTCGAATAAAAACCTGATCTGCCCCCAAAGGTGTTACAATCAGATCCGCAAAACCCCCATCCAAGATACGGCGTTGAACCAGAGGTATCGCTTCACCGTTACTCACAGTAGCAACCACACCCCCTGTTGCCCAAAGAACCTCCTCCTCTCTCGTCCTATATTTTCTCATAAACACCCCTTTTCCTAAAGATTCGTTACCCCCCATAGGCCCAGACTCTCCCTTATTCCTACCTAACTGAATATCCACCTCCCCCACACGTACCGACATACCCGGGGCTTGATCTCCGCCTTGTTCTCGAAGACCTCTTTAGGCTTGTCACGACTAAATCTAGCTAAGCTAGCCCTAACACGATAATGACCAAACCAAACATCGTTTAAAGCCCTAATCATCCTATCAACATTCTTAACCTTCGAGAACCGGACAAAGCCATAAGGTTTCCCGTTTGCGTTCAAATTCTTAGCTACATACACATCTTCCAGTATACCACAAACTTCGAAACCTTTCCTTAGATAAAAATTAGACAAAAAAGGCGGAAAATTGGTGAAATAGAAGGACACATACCGATTGTTTTCTTTCCCATGCAAACCCCCTACCTCTTGTTGCACTACCATGTTACACGTCGCCTTATCCAAAGCATTATGAGCTTTAGCACATTCTGCCTCCTTCCTCGTGTGCAGATCAGTACACTCTCCTTCCTTCCCCGCGCGCGAGTTGATACACCTTGTGCCTCCATACCCGTCCCTAAATTCCAAGCGCGGTTGCAACCTTGCTAGGGCATTCGGACCGTGCTCCCCATGTTGCCGTCGTGATGTCGATGAAGCTTTCTCCCTGCCGAATACACCAGTTCGTGATCGCCCAGCCTCATCACCAGCAAGCCGATACATGTGATCGTACTCCTCAGCATAGTGTAGATATCTCCTATCACGTGATGATCCAAAGCTCAAAGGAGAAAGGTACCGCCGCTGTCGACTGTTCTGCCGGAACCGATCAGAAGTAAAGCCATGCCTGGTCTGATTGTGTTCATGGTACTGCGCAGGCCTTCGTCCTCTGTCTCCCTGTCTCGTCACTGTTCTCCGTCGTCGGCTCACCACCGACCATTCCTCCCCGTCCCCCCCCATCTGTGGCACCCAGCCGGCGACCCGCACCCCCCCAACACCTCTCTCTGCCGGCGATAGTGACCGGCGCGACCGCCCTAGGGAAACCCTAGAGGCGTCGCCTCTCTCTCTCTCTCTACCTCTCATGTACAAACAAAATTTAAAAATAATACTTATTTAATATTGTAATATTGAATTGATGTTGATTAAGTTATAATTTTAGCCTTAAAAATTAGAAGAGTTGTATTTTTTATTTTTAAAAATATTATAAATAATAGTTTGTGTTTTTGATATATTTTTTGTACGTAGAAAACTGACACGTGATTGAAAATTCATACAATCAAAGAGAAGAAATTGTGGTTTGAATTCCGATAATGGACATCCGACCTATACTAAATGGAGTAATGTTTGTTAATATGTTCGCGTGTTTGAAGAATGAAATCCAAAGAATAATTTACTTATTATTTATTTAAAAATATTTAGTGCTTATTATTGAGCTTGTAAAAAATAAACTATAATATCGTCCATAGTTCTAACTCAATTAACAAAAAAATTAAAATTCTTAGACTGAATAATCTTTTGTTATCTTTCGTTCTTCATATTTAAAATAAAATAACTCTTCTTTATCGTTGTTTTAGGGTTTCTATCATTTTTTCTCATGTACCAAATATTGAAGTATTTTAAGAATAGGAATTTCAATGTAACTTATAAATATAATAACCTATCCGTTATACTCATTATCCATATTATATATGAATTCATATAAATCGAAGATGTAAACGATAAAAAATGAGTTAAAATTAAAATAATTATAATTTTTAACAGTTTAACGATTTTTATCCGAAAAATTGACCGATGCTCACTGTAATTAGTAACGTGTGTATCAAGTAAATTGTAGTGAAAGGTAATATTCATGTGCTACTACATACAAAATTGTCTTTAGTGAAGGGCTACTTTGACGAAATTGAATATGCATGTGATATGTGATCATTCTTTTTGATCTTTGAATTATACTACCTCCGGTCTTAAATATAAGAGAACTTTTGCTTTATAGATACATAGAATGATTAATGTATTTAGTTCATAATATAGACCAAATACATCAATCATTCCAGGAATCTAAAAAGTAAAAAGTCTCTTATATTTAGAACCGGAGGGAGTAATTTGGACGTGGGACGATGGGACCCACAAGATTCTACTACCACTACACGAGTACTTCATTTTCTTTGTTCCTAACCTTGCAAATTGCAACAAATGTTTCATGAGCCTAAAGTTTGGAAAATACTGCTACTAGTATTTGCATAATAACTTCATATTTTGCCAGGATTACAAATTCTAAACGGAGCATCACCACCTCTAAAAGTGTAAATAAAAATTAAAATTTGAATGATAATAATATAGTATTATGTTGTTGTTTAGAAGTATAAAATTTTGGTAATTTTCATTTTTACTGTAGAATTAATAACTTGACATAATTGATACTATCACTTTAGTACTTATTCTTGAATGAAGAAATTGGAGTTCGAACACCGATAAATGGATGTCTGACGCAGAACCGAGGGAGTAATATTCGTTGATATGTTGTTGTTTGAATAATAAAAATTCAACAAATAATTTAATTATTGATTATTTAAAAATATTTAGTGCTTATTATTTTTTTTGAATTAGATAGTTCAGTTACTATAATTTCACCCTTTAACGGTGAAAAGATAGGTGTACATGGCTCGATTCTCAGTCTATACAGATACGTGCAGTATGTCCTATCAATTAAGATAAGTTCATGAGACAAATATTTAGTGCTCATTATTGAGCTTGAAAAATATAATCTATAATGTCGTCCATACATCCTAACTCAATTGAATAAAGAATTGAAATTGTTCGACCGAATGATCTTTTATTGAAATTGCCACGAGTAAAGTTCTAAATGACTGTACATATATAAGTGTAAATAAATGGTGTAAATACATGTTTTTTAAGAAGATTTTTTGTGAAAATTAGAAGAGTCGTTTATTTACTTTTAGTAAATTAGTTAATTGAAATGTTTTGTAAAATTAGTGGTAAAATAATTTATAGATATAAAATATTGTAAAAAATATATATTTAATTAATACTAGTATTTAATAATTTTTAAGTAAAATAATATGAGTAAAATTGGAAGAAAAAATAACAAGTTAATTAAAAAGGGATAACATTGTCTTAATTGTCACAATGTTATACTAGCAGTGGATGATGAATTTTTGCATGTCTTCAAAGGGGATGCGTTTTGTACACGGGACCCACCATGACTCTACTGGTACTTTTTTTGCAAATTCTAAATGGATCAATTCATACTATATGGAGTAAGCGTAGATAAATAAAAATTGACATAGTTGATTAGTGATTACACTTTAATTAAAATAATAGAAAATTAAAATGTAAGTAATATTGAATTGATGTACACCAACAAGTAAATTACTAGTAAAAACTATAATGGGAGTACTATACATGTGTATACATGTGGTACAAAAATATGTTCCTAATGAGGGCTAGTTTGTAAATTTAGGGAATTGAATGGATATCTAAGAAGTTCCGATACTTCAAAATTGATTAAGTATCGTGTTAGATACCGTATCCGATACCGATACGCGTCAGATACTTCCCGATACTTCGTTATACGTATCGGGGAAGTATCCAATTATTAAATTAAATAAAAAAAAGCCGACACTTCTATGATATTTGTCAGATACTTCCCGATGCGTATCAGAGAAGTATCCATTGTTTATATTTTATCCATTCTTTGAAAAGAAATAAAATTGATCCAAAAGAGCTAATGATTTGGTTAATGTGCATACAAATTTTTAATTTTTGTCAAAGAAAGATGAAGAATATATGAAAGGAGCGACAAAATTATAGGTCATTAGTGGTGATGCGCATGACTGATTTTTTTGATAGTATTTAAGATATATAATTTATTTGTTTTGTAATTTTAATAATGTAAATATTTCTTTATTATCAATTTTAGTTATGTTTTATATATTTTGCATTTGTATATTTAATTTTTTATTGAAGTATCCTAGCCGTATCGTATCTTAAATTTTAAAATTTTCTCGTATCGTCGTATCCATATCGTATCGTGTCCGTATCATATCAAGTATCTGAGCTTCATAGATGGATATGCATTTCAACGTACAGGATGAATTTTGCATGTCATGTCTTCAAAGGGGATGGGACCCACCAAGATTCAACCACTAATTCTTATTCCTTCCTAAAATTGCAAAGACTACTATACAATAAGGATGAATAAATATTTAATTTTTATATAAGGATGATATTTTAGTCATTCAAGCATTCAAAGCGAATTTCGATTATAGATATCCGATCTATAAATGTAATGTTTGTTGTTTGAAGAATAAATGAAAATTAAAAGAATAATTTAATTAAAATTTATTTAAAAAATATTTAGTGGTTATTATTGAGCATGTGAAAAATAAATTAGAATAACGTCTGTGTCCACGTATCCTAATTCAACTGATAAAAATAAGACGAAATTAAAAATAAGAGTTCTGGTGTAGTTAAAAAGTAATAACGAATTAATTATATATGTCATTCATATTTAGTACTATCAGAATCTGAATAAATTGAAGATGTAAACGATAAAAATTAAATTATAATTAAATATTATTTCAATTATACGATTTTTAAACCGTTAGACGATTTTTAGCGGATAAAAATATCGAAATTATTAAAAAAAATGATATAAATTGGAAATAGATAGTTGTACAAATGTGTGTGAGATGTGTAATAGTTGTGAAACAAACTCGTCCTACCTAATCTATTGTATTTAGTAGAGTGTAGAAATTGAAGAAGATTAGATTAGATTAGATTAAATTAAAAAGTAAAGAAAACAGGTGGCAAGTGTAAATTGATCCAACAATGCATGAAAATGTATGTATGTATATCCACTAATATAAATATGGATAGACACTCTCTTCTTCTCTTGGTCTTCTTCTTCTTCATTCAATCACACACACACTTCTCTGTATGCAGTGGCGTATCCAGGACCCTGGAACAGGGGTGTAAAATTTTTTACGTCATTAATAATATTTTAATTTAATATATATATTATTTAAACTATGAAAATTATTTATAAATTTTGTCATTATCATTATTAAATTAGAATTAGTTTAGAATTTATTTAAAATTTGACTTAAATCAAATTAAAAATTAGGATTAATTTTGTTTTAAAGGCTAACAAATTATAAATATTTTTTTAATTAAGAAATAGAAAAACTTATAAATAAATAATTAAA
The DNA here is from genome assembly GCA_951804385.1 of Trifolium dubium. Classification (NCBI taxonomy): domain Eukaryota; kingdom Viridiplantae; phylum Streptophyta; class Magnoliopsida; order Fabales; family Fabaceae; genus Trifolium; species Trifolium dubium. Next base: position 7,752,419 of record OX638062.1, on the reverse strand, counting down.
CAATATGTAAATTTAGAAAAAACTACACCAATAAATAATGTTTATCATGATTATACTTTTTTATGTTGATTATTTTATCATGATTATACTAAAATATTTGTCTAATTTATTGGGCATATATATATGAATTTGACATGTAATGGCCAAACGTGATATTTAGAAATAAAAGTTCAGTGGCCCAAACCCATAAAACATTAATAGATAGTTACCCTAAAAAACACTTCTTTCCACTTTACATATAAATGTATAATAGCCGCCGCACATCTTCTTCTTTGATCTTGCTCATCTTCTTTCACTTTACAATATTTTTTTCTTCTTTCATGGTGCAAACTGCAAGACTTCTTCTTCTTCACTTCTTAATTTTTCTTCGTTAACAGTGCATCAAAGGATCAAAGGTGCAAAAAGAAATTTTCAGGGTGTGCAAAGTACAAAAATATAAGATTATATATACAAATTTTAGAAGTTCAGGGGGTGCAGCTGCACCCCCTGAACTGTAAGTAGATCCGCCCCTGTCTGTATGTATCTTTATTTGTTGTTCATTTTTCATTTGCAAATCACAAAAAACATGCAAGAAACCACCAATTTGGATCCATTTTTCATGTTTTTCCATTATTCCATAATAACTACCAATACCATAGAGTCAAAAATCAATGAATCAATTTGTAAGTAAAAGAAGAGCGAAGGCGCGAGCGGCAACAACCAAAATAAAATTGTAAGTACAGTACTTGTTTTTTGCAAAATCAATTTCCTTTTCATCAACACAAATGACACACACATGCACACGCACAAATCACTCCCTCACTCATTACCTTCTCGAGCTCTCCAAATCAATTTTTCATTCTTTCATTTTTTTTTTATAGCAACTTCGTTGTGACAGAGGTCAGACAAAGCATCAACTTCATCTTGCTAAGGAGGTAGTAATTAAGCCTGAGAGAGATATAGTGTTTAATTTTTTGATTAAAATATTATTATACACACACTAACTAACTAACTAACTAACTAACTAACTTGTAATTACTAATTGCATTGCAGAAACTGAAATCTGAGCAAATTACTATGGGAATTGAGAAGCCTTTTGGCGCCAAAACATTTTACTTGGAAAATACGTATGTTACTATACTTTTTACTTTAATTAGTAATAATTAACTAATTAATTAATTAATTGTTACTAACTAACTTTTTTTCATTCATTTAGGACTGAATTGGTTGATTTTGCCACTGAGCTAAGGGAGAAGGAAAAATCTCTTGTTCCTCTATCAAAGGAAAAGAAAGAAGAAATTAAGAAGAAGAAGAAGAAGAAGAAATCTCTTGAAGAAGCTGAAATCAAAGAAAAGGAGCTTAAGTTCAATCTCCTGCTGCTGTTCCTGTTCCTGCTCTTGTTGTTGCCCCTAAGAAAGCAAAGATGAACATCATTCTTGATGATGAGGAGGATGAGGATTAAGCAAGCTCTATTGATAAGGATTAAGCTCTATTAAGCAAGCTCTATTATATATTAATTACTTAGTACTACGTACCTTACATTACTGATTAAGTTTCTTTATTATTATTATTATTATTATTATTATTATTATTATTATTATTATTATTATTATTATTATTATTATTATTATTATTATTATAGTAGTATTAATAAGCTCTATTATGTTATGATGAAGATGATCGATGAGGATTATTAATTAGTAAGCTCTATTGTTCAATTTCATTACTTACTTTGCATATGGTTAATAGATTGATCTTATTATAGTAGTATGTATTAAGCTCTATTATGTTATGATGAGGAGGATTATTAATTAGTAAACTCTGTTGTTGAATTTGATTACTTAATTTGCATATGTTGTTTTTTTTTCTTTCATAAACTACGTACCTTCACAAACTTATTTATTTGCATAAAAAGTGATTATTCTACATAAGTTCAAAAATAAGCCAATTCAAAATAACTTATAATTCTTTCCGAGACTCTTGCTATAGATAGATAGCTAATTAGGAAAAACAACTTATTAAACAGTGCCCATTTAATATGTACTATAAATACTTAATTAAGTTGATTATCAAAACAAAATCAAATTTATTCATTGAATGTATCGAACTGCTTACTGAAGGAAAGAGGGAATTTATCAGCTATAACGTCGTCGTCGTATATTTCACCTTCTTGCTCCATTTCATTCTAATAGATTATCAAGTCATCAAAATAAATTATCTCAAATTAACAATAATTATCTTTAATTAAGTATGTGATTATCAAAATAAATTATCCTAAATTGCTTGTGTCACAAGTCTACTATATCTAGTGATTATCATATTGACTTATATTACATAAGCTGATGTTCTTTGTGGCACAAACTCTTCTAGTCCTTGTCCATGTTAATCTCCCAGATTTCTGAAGTTTTCATTATCGAAAAAATTAGTTATAATAGTGTAAATTTGAATTCTAATGATGACAAAATATGTGACTTAATTTGTTGTTTTCCAAAAGCTAATTATTCATAAAAAATGTATGAAAAATTAAAACTCAAAATATCATATTATGCAGATTACTTAATTTCAATATCCTTCATTGCAGGATTTATTGGCATGGCTTTAACTTATGGTCTTTCACTAACAATTCCTTAGTATATTCGATTAAAACTCAATGCACTCTTGCAAGTCAGATAATATCAGTAGAGAGACTAAATCAATATATGCATATACAAAGCGAGGCCGAAGAAATAGTGGACGAAAATCGTCCTCCTGCGAATTGGCCAATTGCAGGCAAAGTAGAAATACGTGACTAGAAGGTAATTGATACTTTATTTTCAAAATTTGAAACATAATGTTTAGAAAAAAAAATAGGCGTTAAAATGAAATACGTACTTTGTTTTTTGGTACCTTGTTAGATACGTTACAGGCCCGATGGACCACTTTTACTTCACGGGATCACATGCACATTTGAAGCTGGTCATAAGATTGGTATCGTCGTTGGCAGAACAGGCAGTGGGAAATCGACTCTTATTAGTGCTTTATTTCGTCTTGTCGAACCAGCAGGAGGAAAAATCTTAGTTGATGGAATAGACATATCATCTATCGGTCTTCATTATTTGAGGTCGCGTTTTGGGATTATACCTCAAGATCCTACACTTTTTAACGGGACAGTAAGATATAACTTGGACCCTTTATCTCAACACACTAATCAATAGATATGGGAGGTAAGATAAATATACAGAATTCTGTTTAACTTAACTTTAGATAATAGAAAATGTGGAATAATTCGAATACAATATGAAGGTTCTCGGAAAGTGTCAATTGCGAGAAGTTGTCCAAGAGAAAGATGAGGGCTTAAACTGCTCAGGTACACTTTCATGTAATGAATGTTAACATTTTTTTAAAGAAAAACAAAATCAGCATTGTTGTTAGTATAATTTATGATTTGTATAGTTTACATGTTTTTCAAGTTTCAGACTGTGTTACTGAGCGAGCTGTTTCTTTGCTAAGCGAAACAGAATCGTGTTCAGTGGCTAAGCGAGCACACTAGTGTTTGTCTGTCAGTTATGACAGTTGAGAGAGTTAGTTTTTTTGTTTTTTTTTTCAGTTGTGACTAGTTGTTAGTGCAATTACTTGCAGTATAAGTAACTCGTTCAAGTGTATAAAACTATTTGTATTTCTCAAATTGTCCCAACAAGCATTAACTCTTTTGAACATATTTCGGACTTATTGGTGATTTTATCTTTTGTTTCTTATAAATAGGATCATAATCATTATTAGTCATCGATAAAAAAAAAGTTAATAACGATTAGTGAAAAATTGTTGTGCAGTTGTTGACGATGGATCAAACTGGAGCATGGGATGGGACAAAGGCAGTTATTCTGTTTAGGGCGTGCGCTTTTGCGAAGAAGTAAGATATTGGTACTGGATGAAGCTACTGCATCAATTGATAATTCAACTGATATGTTTCTGCAGAAAACAATTAGAACTGAGTTTGTGGATTGTACAGTGATCACAGTTGCACACAGGACACCAACTGTGATGGATTGCACTATGGTTCTCGCTATAAGTGATGGTAAGTTTATATTTCGAGTTTTACTGTCCCTCCCTCCCCGTAGACATTTTCTTATATGGATGAAAATTGATGCATAATCATTGCTAATATGCGATAGGGTTGCATTCGCGTAGTTAAACATAATAAACTATGATTACAATGTTTTATTTATGATTTCAACCTTGTAACTCACGTAAAAGATAACATGAAGTCACTGACTGTGTTTTCAGGAAAATTAGCAAAGTATGACGAGCCGATGAGGTTGATGAAGAGAGACGAATCGTTGTTCAGAAAACTTGTCAAGGAATACTGGTCTCATTTTCAGTTCGCAAAATCGTATTGATGTTAACAATGCTTTTTCCTGCCAGCCTTTTGTATCAACACTAGGTCAAGAAATAGAGTGAAAGTATAATGTGTTATGTTCTATGAAGTACGGACACAACTGAAACATCGGTCCCAATAGAAATTGAAAAAATGATAAAATTCAATGTAATCATAAATGTTGGTATTGAACATCGGCACATGTTCAATATCTGAACACGTCTAATCTGACAAATGTCTGTACTTCATAGGTTTTATCATGTCGTTAAAAATTCATGCGTTCAATCATGAATGTCCGATTTATAATTAAGGAAGTAATGTTTGTTGTTTGAAGAATTAATGAAAATTAAAAGAATAATTTAATTATAATTTAAAAATATTTAACAGTTATTATTGAGCTTGTAGAAAATAAACTAGAGTATCTTTCGTCCACGTATCCTATTCAACTGATAAAAAAATTGAAATTGTTAAGTGAGTGATTTTTAAATTATCTTTAGTTTTACGAACTAAATTTGAAAGAAAGTACGTATGGGACATTGAACTACTAATAAGAGTTTCAGCATTTTAGATGTAATAACGGACTTGTTATATCCGTCATTCGTAATTGATATTATCCAAACTCAAATAAATTGAAGATGAAATTTTTATTAAATACTCCAATTACAATATTTAATTGTTAAACAATTTTGAACTGATAAAAATATCAAAATTATTAGAGAGAATTATATTATTTAGAAATAATTAGTAGTACTGGTGTGAGTGTTATGAGCCATAAGCTCAAACAGAGCCATCCAACCTTTTCTTTTTCTTCTCGAAATCGATCTATGCTCAACCTTAGTGACCTGTGCATCAAGTAAATTAGTAAGAAGGTGCTACAAAAAAGTGAGGGTTGAAAAATCGCCACTCCAAACAAAAAAGTGAGGATTAACTTGTAAATTTACGAAATTGAATATGCATGTCACAATATACTTGCAGGGGATGAATTTTGTAAGCGGGACCCACCATGACTCTACTGCAGCAGGTACTTTTTTCCTTCCTAACATTCCAAATTCTAAATGGATCATATTCATACTAAGTAAATAGTAATTGTCATAGTTGATTACAATGTTGAACAATTTTTATTTATCACTCGTTAATTTTTTGTTGACTTGACAGATAAAAGTCAAACTTTTTGCTAACGATGAAATCTTCACATTATTGGAAGTTCGAGTTTAACTCTATGAAAAGTTTAGTTTAACAAAAATATTATAAGAACAAGATGTTTCAATTGAATTTTTAAAAGTCAACTGTGTTAAAAATTTGAATTTATAATTTCAAAAGAGAGAGTTTAAGTTCTCTCAAAAATAAATGTAAAAAGTATCATCATCAATAGTAGTACTACTTCAATTAATAAAATTCCAAAAAAATCATAATCTTATTTGAACAAGAACTAATCATCAAAATGGATCATAGTTAAGACATTTTATACCTATCCATATTTTCTTTGAGTTTCAACAATTCTTCTTCTTTGGTGTCTACACTTCTCCTAAAGCATGCATTTGTAAGAACTCTCTTCATGGCAACGTACACATTAAGAGCTTCCTCATCATCTTCACGTTTAGATTTTGAGAAAACATCCATGCAACGGTTCTTCCATGTTTTAGTGATACTCTTCTCCACTTATCTCATACATATGTTATTTTTTCATGCTTGTGGTATATATATATATATATATATATATATATATATATATATATATATGTTAGATTGTTAATTCATATTCATCAAAGAATTTCTGAATAACAGGACAAGATATTTTACTAGATGTTGGAGCATTTGTGCTTAGTAATAAATGTCGGGATGTCCTATAACATGTGCGAGACATTTGTACCTATCTATTTTAGTTATAGGGGTGGTAAAATAATTCACCACCCACACCCGGTTCTAATTGAACCGCAGTCCCAGAGATATATTTTGGATAGTGTTCATTTAAAAAAAACCTGATTCTTATTAGTTCTTTAATCATTTTGAATATTTCTGTATAATTATTATTTTGTATACATCCAATCCGTCCACTAATTTATTATTCCAATCCATCTACAAAGATATTTATTTTGTAATTGGATTGGATCAAATTCATCCACTAATTGATTGGATGGATTTAATTCATCCACCTTAAATTTAAAATTCATCGAATTATTCATTATTTAAATTAATTTATACTTACAAAAAATTAAAAAAAAAATTAAAAAGGAAATTTTGAAAATTAGTGTTGTAATATTGGACCTGAAACTAATTCAGAATAATAAACTCATGTTACTAAAAATATCAAACAAATATATTAACAAGAATAAAATAAAATTGAGATTAGAGATGAGCAAACTTATCTTAATTTTGTAGTGATTGTCGTCGTCAACACCATCAACGACGGATGACCTCCAAATTGTAGTAAACCATAGAATAACCTGAGGTGTGACAAAGTCAATGTTCTTAAGGATTTATCCGTCTCATAAGTGGAAATCCCCCATGATTTAACATGTCCTTCTTCGAGTGTACAAATTAGTTGTATGCGAATACTAACGAATAATGTGGCACTGTATCTTTATAGTCCTCCCCGTATATGTTTTTTTTTGGTACAATTGTTCTTGGATTTTGTTTTCTTTTAACCAAAGCAAAATTGGGACAAGTTATGGTGCATTATGCACCGTGCATAAATACCCCAAATTGTTTAGTGCACCCTAAATTTTTAGAGAGTCCGCTAGAAATTTAGGAGGTGCGCTAAGCAATCTGAGATGTGTGTTAAGCAATTTAGGGGGTGTATTAAGCAATTTTTATTATTTATGCACAATGCATAAGAAAAAAGCTTATGCACCATAACCACTCCCATCAAAATCGGCACAAGTTATGGTGCATAAGTCATGCTTATGCACCATGCATAAAAATCTTATATTGCTTGGTACACCCCCTAAATTTTTAGCGCACTCTCCAATTTGGGGAGTCTGCTTGAAATTTGGGGTGCACTTGAGGGGTATGCTAGAAATTTGGGTGGTTGACTAAGCAATTTTTATTATTTATGCACAGTGCATAGCGAAAAAGCTTATGCACCATAAACCACTCCTAGCAAAATCAAATTACAAGAAAAACGGATAAAATCTAGTTTGTATCTTTTGTGAAATACAGTAATAATTTAGTTTGCATAAAAATAAAAAAATAAAAAATATAGTAGGAGATTTTAGCACTAAGAAAAATATATATTAGGTTTAGATATAAATATAGACGGCAATGAGCAAGAGAAATATATGATGCATCTTTCTTTCTTTAATTCCTCTCCTTGCTGCCAAAGATGTCATCATCCTCCCATGAAAAGAGAAAGAGAAGGAAGAAGAACAAATCTTCCAATCAGTCAAATTTGATGGTAGATAGAATTATCTGTGACATACTTTATTCTTTTCCAACCAAATTTGCTGCAACCACAAGTGTGCTCTCAAAGAGATGGAGATATTTATGGCTTTCAGTTCTTGCTCTCAACTTTGATTCCCGCCACTTCAAAACTACTTCTGATGATGTCTTAGGGTGTGTAATGGATCGGCGAGATATCACACTACCCACCCTTTCCTTTCGCGTCAAATATCATAATTCTAGTTGTTGTAACCAAGAGGTTGTCGATCATTTTGTTCAACATGTAATGCAACGAGGAATACAAAACTTCGACCTCGACCTATCTAAAGATTGGCCTACATTTGATTCATTCGTCGAATTACCTGTTACCATTCTTAGTTGTAGAACACTAAAGGTTCTTAAGTTGACAGACATAAGAGTGACAAGTCTTTTAAAGTCGAAGGATTTACATTTACCAAGTCTTAAAACTCTCCATTTGAAAAGGGTTTATTTTGAAAGTTATCCAATTCTACCAGGCCTTTTATTAAGTTGTCCTATCCTAGAGGATTTGGAAACAATAAGTTGTGATATGTCCAAAATGAAATTCCGTTTTTTCGTGAATTTTGGAATAGTCTTACATAATTTGAGAAAGGCAAGGATTTCTGAATTTGATCTTCCACTTTGTGCAGTTTCTAAGGCAAAGATCCTACGTATAGATGAAGTGGTATGAATATTGTGGTCCTAAACTCATACATAAACGTTTATTTATTGTGTATTATATATATATATATATATATGGGGTTTGCTAACTTCCTCCCATGTGGGAGGAAGTTAGCAAACCTCCTCCCACTAACAATTTACTATAACACCCTCACAATTGCTCCACATCCCCCCATTTTTTCTAATGGCACCCCCCACACACCCTCTTCTCATTTGCGCCCCCCCCCCATTTCTCAGCGCCCCCCCCCACCCTTTTGTACTGCGCGCGCCCCCAATTGCTGGGCGCCCCCCCAACCCCCCCCCCCCCACCCCTCACCCCCAAAAACCTATTTTTTTGTATTTTTTTTTTAGTTTATTTCTCCAACCTGTTTTTTATGTTTTTTTTTTACCTTTTTTTTTTTAGTTTTTTTGTTCATTTAAAATATATAAATATATTACAAAAATATTTTTTTGATGTTTATATATCTTTATTCTGATTTAAAATTGCATACTAAAACATGTACTATAATTATGTTTAATTTATGACAATTAACATAAAAATTATTAAATGGAGCAAATATGGTTTTGACATACTAATAATAATTTAACAATAATAATCTCATTGTTCTTTTATTTTATTAGCAACCATAACATCTTGTATTAATATTTGACTCAAATTTTTTCTATTTTAGAATAACGAAACCATTAGACCATACTAATGGTTTCAGTTTATAACGTCGTGAAACCATTTAACAATGTTTATGGTTTCAAAGATTTATTTTATGATTTCAGTCATAATTATTATTTAAAACCATTTAACAATAATAATTTTATTGTCCTGTTATCTTTATTAGAAATTATATCATCTTGTTTTAATATTTGACTCAATTTTTTTTCTTTTTTAGGGTATTAAACCATTCGAAACCATTAGACCATACTAATGGTTTCACTTTATAACGTCTTGAAACCATTTAACAATGTTTATGGTTTCAAAGATCTATTTTATGATTTCAGTCATAATCATTATTTAAATCCATTTAACAATAATAATTTCATTGTTTTTTTACTTTATTAGAAACTATATCATCTTGTATTAATATTTGACTCAATTTTTTCTATTTAGGGTATCAAAACCATTCGACCATACTAATGGTTTCAGTTTATAACGTCGTGAAACCATTTAACAATGTTTATGGTTTCAAAGATCTATTTTATGATTTCAGTCATAATCATTATTTAAAACCATTTAACAATAATAATTTATCTTTATTAGAAACCATAACATATTGTATTAATATTTGACTCGAATTTTTTATATGTTAGGATAACGAAACCATTAGACCATACTAATGGTTTCCGTATATAACGTCTTGAAACCATTTAACAATGTTTATGGTGTCAAACATCTATTTATTAAAACGTAATTAAATAAAAAACTCCACAAAATTTATTTTATGTATGGAAACCATTAGACCATACTAATGGTTTCAAGTTATAACATCTTGAAACCATTTAATCATATTAATGGTTTCAAAGGTTTATTTTAAGATTTCAGCCATAATCATTATTTAAAAATATTTTATAATAATAATTTCATTGTTCTTTTACTTTATTATAAACCATATCATCTTGTTTTAAAATTTTACTCAAATTTTTTCTAGTTAGGGTATCGAAACCATTAAACCATACTAATGGTTTCAGTTTATAACGTCTTAAAACCATTAAACAATGTTTATGGTTTCAAAGATCTATTTAATTAAAATTTAATTAAATAAAAAATTTCACAAAATTTTTTTTAAAAAAAAATTATAAAAAAAAATGAAGGTGGAAAGGAATGTATTTTAAATAACTAAAAAAAACTATAAAAAAAATAAAAAAAAAAAAAAAAAAATTGGGGTGGGGGGGTGGGGGGTGGGGGGGTGGGGGGGGTGTTGGGGGGCGCGCCCAGCAATTGGGGGGGCGCGCGAAGTAAAAAAGGGTGGGGGGGCGATGAGAAATGGGGGGGGGCGGGGGGTGCCATTAGAAAAAATGGGGGGTACAAAGTAATTATGAGGGTATTATAGTAAATGTGTAGTGGGAGGATGCTTGCTAACTTCCTCCCACATGATTTTAGGTGGGAGGATGTTGGCAGCCCCCTATATATATATATATATATATATATATATATATATATATATATATATATATAAGATAATTACATATGTGTCGAAAGTAAACGGGCAACAAGCTGCGCCGCTACTCCTTTTTGAATTGCAAAACCAATTCACTTAAAGACCACATTCACAGATTTAGGAGAAACATTTACATAAACGTTTATTGAAATTTTGATTTAGCTTTATATATTTTTGATGTTGTGTCTTGTGCGACTCATGCAGGCGATGTTTACACGTTGGACGCAAATTCTTATGTTTCAGAGTCTCACTCACTTGGACCTTAACTTTTATAAATTTGAACTTTTGAGTCCAAGATAGACGTGGTTGCTTGAAATACTCAAACTTTGTCCCACACTTCAAAATCTTATCATTAAGGTTTTGTAGATGTTTAGATAATTTTTTTGTGGTGAATATTTTCTTATTAACTCCAATTCAATGTATTTTAATTTTATAAAAAAATGTGAATTTTTTTACAGGATAATAAAGTTCTAGATGATGAGACGAATGATGAATGTTGGAAGGATCCACCACATGTTCCAGTATGTCTTTCGATACAACTGAAAATATGTAGCATTATAAATTACAAAGGAAAAAAATATGATCTTGATTTTGCAAAATATATTATAGAAAATTCAAAATTACTAGATACTATGATAATTACTTCCTTAGATAGAAAGACAAAGCACAGAATGTCAAAGAAATTATCTTCGTGCACAAGAGGTTCAACAACATGTAAACTTTTTTTGGATGGATCATGGCTACGTTAAATCAGCTCTACTTAGTATGATGTGATTCTTTGAAAGATTTGAACTATATATGTTTCATTTTGTACTATGTCATAAAGTTTATCCTATATATATCCTCATAATTTTTTTCCTTATTATTGGTGATTGTTTTAATTTGAATTGCAGTCGTTTGATTTTTTTCCTTCTTATATTTGAATCATAGCACCTTATTAAAGTTTGCAATTGATGATGCGTGTGGAATTGGCAATATTAAATTGCAGCATAGAAATAAAATGTCTTCATGACACTATAAAGTGATACATGAGGAACCAATAGTGAAATAGTTCAATTTGGCATAGTGAGTAGTGAGATTGAAAAATGTTAAGAGCATGGTAAGTAGGTTTTAACCAAGAAGTTTTGTGGAAGCTAGATTTGTGTTATGAAACATGAAAGCCATGGAGAAGTAGAGAGAAAGCTAGAAAATTTTGTATTGATGGTAATGAATGGAATTACAATAATAAGAAAGTTAGTCTTTGTAATAATAATCCAAAGGCTTATATTTTCAGTTTTTGTAAATATATCACTTTTAGTTATTAGTCTTTGTACAAATATAGTAACATTTTGCTTTTAATCTTTATTTTAGTCATGTAAAAATATTTTGCGCCGAAACTAGTCATTGTAATATTCATTTTAGTCTTTACATTGCCCATAAGAAATATTATTTTTGTTTGTTAAGTGATCACTTACTAATTAAATGTGTAGTCAAAAAAATTAAATGTGGTGGTGTAAATTAAATGTACAGTTGGTATCATGTGTGCAACTGTGATCACTGTACAATCCATAAACTCAGTTCTAATTGTTTTCTGCAGAATCATATCAGTTGAATTATAAATTGATGCAGTAGCTTCATCCAGTACCAATATCTTACTTCTTCGCAAAAGCGCACGCCCTAAACAGAATAACTGCCTTTGTCCCATGCTCCAGTTTGATCCATCGTCAACAACTGCACAACAATTTTTCACTAATCATTATTAACTTTTTTTTTTTTTATCGATGACTAATAATGATTATGATCCTATTTATAAGAAACAAAAGATAAAATCACCAATAAGTACGAAATACGTTCAAAATAGTTAATGCTTGTTGGGACAATTTGAGAATTACAAGTAGTTTTATACACTTGAACGAGTTACTTATACTGCAAGTAATTTCACTAACAACTAGTCACAACCCAAAATAAAAACAAAAAAACTAACTCTCTCAACTGTCATAGCTGACAGACAAACACTGGTGTGCTCGCTTAGCCGCTGAACACGATTCTGTTTCGCTTAGCAAAGAAACAGCTCGCTCAGCGACACAGTCTGAAACTTGAAAAACATACATTACATGAAAGTGTACCTGAGGAGTTTAAGCCCTCATCTTTCTCTTGGAGGACTTCTCGCAATTGACACTTTCCGAGAACCTTCATATTGTATTCGAATTATTCCACATTTTCTATTATCTAAAGTTAAGTTAAACAGAATTCTGTATATTTATCTTACCTCCCATATCTCATGATCAGTGTGGAGATAAAGGGTCCAAGTTATATCTTACTGTCCCGTTAAAAAGTGTAGGATCTTGAGGTATAATCCCAAAACGCGGCCTCAAATCATGAAGGCCGATAGATGATATGTCTATTCCATCAACTATGATTTTTCCTCCTGCTGGTTCCACAAGACGAAATAAAGCACTAATAAGAGTCGATTTCCCACTGCCTGTCCTACATGATTAGCTAAGTAGGATCTCATCTCATTGTGCCATTCATCCGCATCACTTCTTTTGCGGAGGCAAAGTAGCATCTCTGCTTAAAACACAAAATAAAACATGTTTTTATCGATATTTGCTTTATGTTGAAGTTATGATTTTTTGATAAAATAAGAAGAACATGTTCACTACTACCTGCAAGCGAATTGTAACGTAAACCATTGGTATCGCCACAAACAATACTCGCAGAACTGCTAAAACTGTAAAACTAGAATAAAAATTTATAGTCGATCCCACCGCAAAAGTGAGGCTAAATGGCATGTCAAGGTCCATTAGGCTTAGATCAGATGAAACCTAAACAAAGAAATAACAATTAAGTTATTATTTTTTCTATGGCATTTCACAGGGAAGGAAATGATTGTTCAATATGCTTACCCTACTTTTAATTTTTCATACATTTTTTTATGAATAATTAACTGTTGGAAAACAACAAATTAAGTCACATATTTTGTCATAATTTTTTTGATAATGAAAACTTCAGAAATCTGGGAGATTAACATGGACAAGGATTAGAAGAGTTTGTGCCACAAAGAACATCAGCTTATGTAATATAAGTCAATATGATAATCACTAGATATAGTAGACTTGTGACACAAGCAATTTAAGATAACTTATTTTGATAATCACATGCTTAATTAAAGATAATTATTCTTAATTTGAGATAATTTATTTTGATGACATACTATTAGAATGGAATGGAGGAAGAAGGTGAAATAAACGACGATAAATTCCCTCTTTCCTTCGGTAAGTAGTTCAATTCTCAAACGTATGTGTTACATCCAATGAATAAATTTGATTTTGTTTTGATAATCAACTTAATTAAGTGTTTATAGTACAAATTAAATGGTCACTGTTTAAGTACTATAATGAAAAGTATGTTATAAGTTATTTTGAATTGGCTTATTTTTGAACTTATGGAGAATAATCACTTATGCAAATAAATAAGTTTGTGAAGGTACGTAGTTTATGAAAGTAAAAAAAAGAACATATGCAAAGTAATGACAATGTGACCAATAGAGCTTCTCTTTGATCATTCTATTAACCATATTTCAATTAAGTAATCAAAATTCAACAATAGAGCTTACTAATTAATAATCCTCATCATAACATAATAGAGCTTAATACTACTATAATAAGATCAATCTATTAACCATATTTCAATTAAGTAATTCAACAATAGAGCTTACTAATTAATAATCCTCATCATAACATAATAGAACTTAATCAGTAAATACGTAGTACTAATTAATATATAATAGAGCTTGCTTAATCCTGATCAATAGAGCTTAATCCTCATGCTCATCATCCTCATCATCCTCATCATTATCTTCAAGAATGATGTTCGTCTTAGCTTTCTTAGGGGCAACAACAAGAGCAGAAGGAACAGCAGCAGGAGATTTGTTCTTCTTCCTCTTCTTAGAATTATTGTCCTTGAGATTTTGTGTCTTGAGTTGAATCTGAGAGAGATTGAACTTAAGCTCTTTTTCTTTGATTTCAGCTTCTTCAAGAGATTTCTTCTTTCTTTTCCTTTGATAGAGGAACAAGAGATTTTTCTTTCTCGTCTAGCTCAGTGGCAAAATCAAGCAATTCACTGAATGAATGAAAACAAGTTAGTTAGTTAGTTAGTTAGTTAGTTAGTTAGTTAGTTAGTTAGTAACAATTAATTAATTAAATTAATTAATTAAACTAAAAAGTTAGTAGAAGTAACATACCTCTTTTCCAAGTAATATGTTTTTAAGCCAAAAGGCTTATCAATTCCCAAATTGATCTGCTCAGATTTCAGTTTCTGCAATGCAATTAATGTAAATGAAGAAGAATACATAATTAATTACAAGTTAGTTAGTGTGTAGTAGTATATAATAATTCATGCAGCTTAATCAAAATAATAATAATAATAAAAAATTAAACACTCTTTCTCTCTCTCTTAGCCTTAATTAATTACCTCCTTAGCAAGATTGAGTTGATGTGTTGTCTGACCTTTGTCAGAACGAAGTTTCTGTACAAAAAATTGATTAATAAATTATTAGTAAAACAGAGAGAGAGAGAGAGAGAGAGAGAGAGAGAGAGAGAGAGAGAGAAGATAACTACTGAGAGTAGTGATTTCTGCGTGCGTGCATTTGTGTGTCATTTGTGTTTTGTATTTAATTGATTTTGTTTATAATAAATTTGTTGTGTATTTGTGCATGTGTGTTGTGTAATTTTGATTTTGTTTTGAAAATATGATGATGATGATGATGATGATAATGAAATTGAGTTGTGTGATGATGATTTGTGTTGATGAATTAAAATGAAATTGATTTTGCAAAAAACTACTTACATTCACTCTATCTTCTTTTACTTCCAAATTGATTCATTCATTTTGGACTCTCTATATATGGTAGTTAGTTATATGGAATAACACGAAGACAAATAACAAGGGGAAAAAAGTGAAAATGGATCAAAATTGGTTTCTTGCATCTTTTTTTGATTTGCAAATGAAAATATAATGAAGCAACAAAGATACATACAGAGAGGTGTGTGTGTGTGTGTGATTGAATGAAGAAGAAGAAGACCAAGAGAAGAAGAGAGTGTCCTTCCATATTTATATTATTATACTATATGCTTTCTTTTCAATGACTACTTATTAATTACTGGATATACATACATACATTTGCATGCATTGTTGGATCAATTTACACTTGCCACCTGTTTTCTTTACTTTTTAATCTAATCTAATCTAATCTAATCTAATCTTCTTCAATTTCTACACTCTACTCTACTAAATACGATTAGGGAGGACGAGTTTGTTTCACAGCTATCACACATCTCACACACATTTTTGCAACTATCTATTTCCAATTGATATCATTCTCTCTAATAATTTCGATATTTTTATCGGTTTAAAATCATCTAAAGGTTTAAAAATCGCAATCGGAATAGTATTTAATCATGATTCATTTTTTATCGTCTACATCTTCAATTTATTCGGATTCGGATAGTACCAAATATGAACAGCATATATAATGAATCCGTTATTACTTTTTAATTACGCCAGAAACTCCTATTTTTAAAATAGTATCCCCTACATGCATACTTTCTTTCTATTTTGTAGAACAAAAGACAATAAAAGATCATTCGACTTAACAATTTCGTTTTATTTTTATCAATTGAATTAGCATACGTGGACACATACGTTATTCTCGTTTATTTTTTTAATTATAAATCAGACATCCACGATTGAAATTCGCTTTGAACGCTTGAATTTTTAACGACCTGATGCTAAATGAATAAAATATCAACAAGATGTATTATCCTTACATAAATATTTTAAATATTAATCCACCCTTAGTCTTTGCAATGTTATTGAATCTTGGTGGGTCCCATCCCCTTTGAAGACATACATGCAAAATTCATCCTGTGCGACCAGAGCATATTGAATTTGAAATGCATATTCATTCAATTCCCTCACTTTGAACACATTTTTGTACCGCATGTATAGTACTCCCTTTTTAGTTTTTACTAGTAAATTTACTTGGTGCACATCAAATCAATATTACTTACATTTTAATTTTCTATTATTTTAATTAAAGTGTAATCAACTATGTCAATTACTATTTATCTACACTTTTTTTTTTTTGAGGCACTATTTATCTACACTTACTCCATATTATAGTATGAATATGATCCATTTAGAATTTGCAATGTTAGGAAGGAAAAAAGTACCAGTAGAGTCATGGTGGGTCCCGCGTACAAAATTTATCCCTTTGACGACATGCAAAATTCATCCACTGCGAGTATAACATTGTGACAATTAAGACAATGTTATCCCCTTTTAATTAACTTGTTATTTTTTCTTTCAATTTTACTTATATTATCTTACTTAAAAATAATTAAATATTAGTATTAATTAAATATATAATTTTTACAACATTTTATATTTATAAGTTACTTCAACCACTAATTTTACAAAACATTTTGATTAATTAATTTACTAAAAGTAAATAAACGACTCTTCTAGTTTTTAAGGCTAAAATAATGACATGATTAACAACAATTCATTACATTTACATTTTAACTTTTTTCGTTATTTTAATCAAAGTGTAAACAATTATGTCAGATTTTATTCATGTCAGAAAAAATAAGAATGACCAAAAATACTTCTAAACAACATGTATTTACACCTATTGTCAAAAAACATTTAGTTACACTTATATAGTACGGTCCATTTAGAATTTTACTCGTGGCAATTTCAATAAAAGATCATTCGGTCGAACAATTTCAATTCTTTTGTCAATTGAGTTAGGATTTATGGACGACATTATAGTTTATATTTTTCAAGCTCAATAATGAGCACTAAATATTTGTCCCATAAACATATCTTAATTGATAGGACATACTGCACGTATGTGCATGGATTGAGATTCGAGCCATGTACACCTATTTTTTCACCGTTAAAGGGTGAAATTATAGTAACTGAACTATTTAATTCAAAAAAAATAAGCACTAAATATTTTTAAATAAATAATAATTAAATTATTTGTTGAATTTTTATTATTCAAACAACAACATATCAACGAATATTACTCCCTCAGTTCTACGTCAGACATCCATTTATCAGTGTTCGAACTCCAACTTCTTCATTCAAGAATAAGTACTAAAGTGATAGTATCAATTATGTCAAGTTATTAATTCTACAGTAAAAATGAAAATTACCAAAAATTTATACTTCTAAACAACAACATAATACTATATTATTATCATTCAAATTTTAATTTTAATTTACACTTTTAGTGGTGGTGATGCTCTGTTTAGAATTTTTAATCCTGGAAAAATATGAAATTATGCAAATACTAGTAGTGATGGGGAATTCACATAGAATAACGATAACAGAGTAATATGCAGCGGAAAAATAATTCCCCAAACTTGTAAGAACCTATGAGGATCAATCAACAAATATATGGCAGCGAATATAACAAGATAAAAGCACAATCGAACACCGGAATTTTAACGTGGAAAACCCTCAATGTGAGAGTAAAAAACCACGGGTCGTCCAGACCAAAGAAATAGCTCCACTATAATCAAATAAGGTTACAAGAGAGTCTCAAAGTGATGCACAACAAGTGCTAACAACAAAGCCAAACAACAAAGCAAACTAGCTTACAAATCAAGAACAAGAAGATGAAAAATACCAAATAAAACTGCTTCAGTGCGGGGTCGATTTCTCCCCAACCAGAACTCGTTTTGAAGATCCGAACGGTCAAAAGATGGCCTCAGGTGTTACGAACCTAGCCCCAAAATGTCAGCTCGATCCAACGGTTAACGAATCGGGAATCGCATTTTTAGTCAGACTGTTTTTCCAAAACCGAGAGCAGCTTTCTCTCTTCCTTTCTCTCTTTCTAATGTTGTGCTTTCTCACAAAATTGACTCTCTCCTTAACCATAGAAAGACCACTCTCCACTTATATAAGTGAGACATAATGGGTTAATAATATTGGACTTTTCTCCACATAGGAAGGGAGCCCAAACCCAACAAGTAGCAGTATTTTCCAAACTTTAGGCTCATGGAACATCATTGTTGCAATTTGCAATGTTAATTAGGATAGGACAAAGAAAATGAAGTACTCGTGTAGTTTTAGTAGAATCTTGCTGGGTCCCATTGTCCCACGTCCAAATTAAAATGCGAAGATCACAAAGAATGATCACATGCATATTATATTCAATTCCATCAAAGTAACCAGCCCTTCACTAAAGACAATTTTGTATGTAGTAGCACATGAATATCCTTTCACTACAATTTACTTGATACACACGTTAGACTGAGCATTGGTCAAATTTTCAGGTTGAAAATCGTTAAACTGTTAAAAAAATATATAATACGGATAACGGGTATAACGGATCGGTTATTATATTTATAAGTAACATTGAAATTCCTATTCTTAATTATAATTAATTAAAATACTTCAATATTTGGTACATGAGACAAAATGATAGAAAAACTAAAAGAACGATAAAAAAAAGTTATTTTATTTTAAATCTAAAGAACGAAAAATAATAAAAGATCATTTGGTCTAAGAATTTTAATTTTTTTGTCAATTGAGTTAGGATTTGTGGACGATATTATAGTTTATTTTTTACAAGCTCAATAATAAGCACTAAAGATTTTAAATAAATAATAATTAAATTATTCTTTGAATTTCATTCTTCAAACACGAACATATCAACAAACATTACTCTATCTAGTATAGGTCGGATGTCCATTACCGAAATTCAAACCACAATTTCATATCTTTGATTGTATGAATTTTCAATGACGTGTCAGCAGGGACGGATCCACATGGAGGCACACTGTGGCTATAGCCTCACCGGATTTTTCGATTTTTAGTAGGTATATATACATATCTTTGCTAATAGTTATTGTATATATATGTAGAATTGTCAATCTATAACATGTTATTGTATTTGGTACAATGGTTGAGCGCGTTTTAGTTAACTTGGGTGGCATGGGTTCGATTCTTGCAACCATATATTTGGCTTTTAATTAAAATTTAAACAAAAAAATGTTATGTTATGTTGTAAGTTGAGTAAAGACTGTTGTGTTCAAATTATTATATTTTAAAAGCAGTGGGCAACTTTCGTCAAAAAAAAAAAAAAAAAAAAAGCAGTGGGCAATATATATTATATATACACATATTAGAAAAATTAAAATTGTACTACCGATTATAATTTAACGAGTATTAAATTTATCATTAATTCTGTTTTTTGCTTTTTTTTTTCTTCGTGTTTTCTATATACAAAATTACTTCTTTAGCTAATTTGAAAAAGTGAATTTTTTCGATTATAAATTTTGTAAATATTTTTTTAGCCACACCAAAATATCATGTCTAGATCCGTCCCTGCGTATCAGTATGTACAAAAAATAACCTAATTAACATCAATTCAATATTACTTACATTTTAATTTTCTATTATCTTAATTAAAGTGTAATCAAGTATGTCAATTACTATTTATTTACACTTATATAGTATGATCCATTTAGAATTTGCAATGTTAAGAAGGAAAAAAAGTACCAGAGTCATGGTGGGTCCCGCGTACAAAGATGCAAAATTCATCCCCTGCTGCTGCGAGTATAGCATTGTAACATGCAGAGTACTACTACCTATTTCCAATTGATACAATTTTTTCTAATAATTTCGATATTTTTATCAGTTAAAAATCCTCTAATAGTTACATATCACAACTGGAGTATTTAACAAGAATTCGTTTTTGATTGTTTACTTTTTCAATTTATTTGATTTCGGATAATATCAAATACGGATGACGAATATAACAAGTCTGTTATTACATCTAACACGCCGAAACTCCTATTCTTAAAATAGTAGTTCAATATCTCCTCCATACTTTCTTTCAAATTTAATTTGTAAAACTAAAGACAATAAAAAAATCACTCACCTAACAATTTTAATTTTTTATCAGTTGAATAGGATACGTGGACGAAAAATATTCTAATTTATTTTCTACAAACTCAATAATAACCACTAAATATTTTTAAATAAATTATAATTAAATTATTCTTTTAAATTTCATTAATTCTTCAAATAATAAATATTACTTCCTTAATTATAGATCGGACATCCATGATCGGCATTTGCTTTGAACGCGTGAATTTTTAACGACATGATGTTACATGACTAAAAAGTCAACAAGATGTATTATTCTTAAATAAAAATTTTAAATTTTTATCTACCCTTATTATTTTATGGTAGTCTTTGCAATGTTAGGAAGGAATAAGAAGCAGTAGTGGTGGAATCTTGTGCAAAATTCATCCTGTGCGACGAAAGTGTGTGACATATTGAAATGCATATTCAATTCCTTAAAATTACAAACTAGCTCTCAGTACTTTGAACACATTTTTGTACCACCTGTATAGTAATCTCTTTTTACTAGTAATTTACTTGATGCACAAGGCATAAGTTGAACATTGATTGATTTCAAGCCGAAAATTGCCAAACTGTTAAAAACTGCAACCATTAAAATTTGAACATCTTCAATTTTTTTAAGCTCGGATAATATAGATGATGGATATAACAGTTCGGTTATTACTGATAACACGCATAAATTTTTAATCCTAAAATAGTTCAATATCTCGTACATTAAACAAAAAATAATAGAAAAATTAATTGAACAATAAGGAGGAGTTACTTTGTTTCAAATTTGTAAAGCGAAAGACATCAAAAGATCATTCGACTAACAATTTCAATTCTTTTATCAATTGAGGTAGGATGTATGACGATATTATAGTTTATATTTACAAGCTCAATAATAAGCATTAAATATTTTTCCCGTGAACTTAACTTAATTGGTATGACATATTACGTATGTGTATGGGCCGGGGTTTGTACCCTGATACGCCCACTTATTCACCGTTAACGGATGAAATTATTATTTCTATAGTAAAAATAAAATTTCGAAAAATTTATACTTATAAACAACAACATAATACTATTATCATTGAAAATTTAACTTTTATTTACGCTTTTAGTGGTAGTGATGCTCCGTTTAGAATTTTTAATCCCGGCAAAATATGAAATTATACCAACTTTAGGCTCATGTAACATCATTGTTTTTTTTTTTTAAAAGAAATTCATTGTTGCAATTTGCAACGTTAGGAACAGAAAAAAGAAGTACTCGTGTAGTGGTAGTAGAATCTTGCTGGGTCCCATCGTCCCACGTCCAAATTAAATTGCGAAGAAAGCATGATCACAAACAATTCCATTAAATATTACCTCGTGCTTGGTATTTTTTTTTAGTTTTTTTTTATTAGCTTCTATACAAAAAAAAAACAATTCCATTAAAAATCAATTCCGCAAAATAATCCTTCATTTAAGACATTTTTGTATGTAGTAGCACATGAATCAATTCCATCAAAAATTATAACCTAATTAACATCAAATCAATATTACTTACATTTCAATATTAATTTTCTATTATTTTAATTAAAGTGTAATTAACTATGTCAATTACTATTTATTTACACTTATATAGTATGAATATGATCCATTTAGAATTTGCAATGTCAGGAAGGAAAAAAAGTACCAGTAGAGTCATGGTGGGTCCCGTGTACAAAATTCATCCCCTGCAACTGCGAGTATAGCATTGTGACATGCATATCTACTATTAACATAATAAAAATTTAGCTTCGTTAATTATTATTTTGCCCTTGCCAAATCAAATTACTGTTTAATAATAAAGTCAAAATTAAGGGGTAGACTTGGAACAATTTTCTGAAACCCACCAAATTCAACAAAGACACTATCACTCTACTTCCAACTATCTATTTTCGCAGTTCATTGCCCGAGGGAAGAAAAAAATGGTTATGATGTGATTTTACTCTGCTATATGGAAGGGTTGGTAAAAAAAAAATTAAAACAACTTACTATCACTCTCTCTTTCTTCTCTTCTGAGATCTCACACTCTTTCTTTTCTATTTTTTCTTTCTTCTCCTTTCCCTCACTTCACCTTCCAATTCAAACCCATCCCAACAGAGAAGAAATTCGCGGGAGGAAGAAGAAGATCCGTGAAAGAAGAAGAATACACGAGATGAAGAAAAGCTTCACAGGTTAGTAAATTTTATTCCTCTGCAATCATTTTTCTCTTCTCTTCTCTTTCACATATTTCTCTTCAACTTTCCCAATCCAGAGAAAGAAAACAATGAAAACGCGGGAGAAAGAAACGTAAGAGAAAGAAGAAAATCCATTAGTGATGATTTATGAATGAAAACCCATGAGAGAAAGAAGATCTATGGGAGAAAGAAGAAGAAGAAGAAGTTCTATGGCAGAAGAATATGGGAGGAAGAACAACTCGATGGGTTAGTGATTAATGCTTCTTTCCTCTACTATCATCTTTCTTTACTGGAAAATTTAGGGTTTCTTCTTCATCTCTTTAAATTATGTTGTTTGATTTTAGATTTATTTATGCACATAATGTGTTTGATAAAATGTTGTTGTTGATTCTCATAAAATTTTATTGTTTGATCCTCACTCTTTCCATCATATCATAAAATCAACGGACAGGAAAAGAAAAATGGGAGAGAAGAAGAATACACGGGAGGAGGAAGAAGAAAATCTACACAGTTTGTTGATGGATGATTCTTTTCTCTACCATCATCCTTCATTGTAAGTAATTGATTTCCCTTTTATTTTTCAATCACATTGAGATAAATGATGGATGTGTTTTAGTTTCATACATGGTGAGATTTTGGTGTTTTGGTGTATGAGTAGAAGAAAAAAAAATAGATGTGTTTTGATTAAAATTATGTCATTGTCTTTTTTTTCTCCATTTTTTTGTTTATTTTTTTTCCCCTCTTTAACAATATTATGGTTCTCCATTTGGGTGTAAAATAGTTTATTCAACCTCATCTTTAAATGGACATTGTGATGAGTTTTGCTTATGTTCTTTCTTTTAGGTTTTTGTAATTTTGTCTTTTAAAGTTTGGTTTTGTTTCACTATTCCTAACTTTTATTAATTTTATACATTTTGAATTATATTGCACTATTCCCAATTTTTCTTATTTTTGTACCTTTTGTATTTGTTTTGATAATTTGTGATTGAGATATATGTTGGTGAATAATTGAGAGATTTGATAGTGCAACTTGTGACCTTCAATGTATTGTGAATTGAAATGATGTAGTGGTAATATGGGACAACGATGAGAGATGAAGCATATCATAAAATTTGAGTGCATATTGAAGGATATTTGATTTGATTGGTGTTGTTTGTTCTTTTTTCTCTCAATTTGTGCAAGTTTATATATTGTAAATTATTGGTTTTTCTAATCTTTGTTATTGTTCTTTGTTATCTTTCTAATTCTTTGTATTATTTATTTGGTTCCGCTTGTTGTTATTGTTCTGTCATTGTTTGTGTTGAGCTTTTATATGGTTCAAGTAGCAAGAATCAGTAGAATATGAATTGAACATATGTTTAGTTGTACTAACAGTTTATGAGTCATTGTTTGATTTTGAGCAGCTTTTGGTTGGATTGGTGACCTCATTATTTAGGTATGAAGGTGATGAG
Organism: Trifolium dubium; assembly: GCA_951804385.1. Taxonomy (NCBI): domain Eukaryota; kingdom Viridiplantae; phylum Streptophyta; class Magnoliopsida; order Fabales; family Fabaceae; genus Trifolium; species Trifolium dubium. Next base: position 7,728,301 of record OX638062.1, on the reverse strand, counting down.
ATCAATGCAAAATTATCACAAAGTGAAACTAACATTATTCATGAAAGTGTGAAGGAAAAGAAAGCAACAATGAAGAAGTCATTCGGATGCTTACTACAAGAAGCAAGACTCAACTTTGGCTACTTTCAACTGCTATAGAGATGAACATGGCATCTCCATTAGTAAGGTATGAAAAGAGATGTATTAACAAAATTTTCATCTATACAGAAATTGTTAGAACTCATTTTCCATCTCAAATTTTTCATTAAATATTTCATCTATGATAATATTATATTGTTGTAGAATGGTTCAGCTTTAAGATCATATACATCTATGATCATATATGCATTAAAACCAATTGATCTTCCAAGGCTTTCTACCAAATACAATCATACTACTTACTTTGATCTAATCCTTTTTTATGTTGATTTAACACAAACAGAACTGGTATTTTTGGTTTTAAAATTAATATATAAAACTGCCTTTACATAAGTAAAATTAGAACTCTTATGGTGTGTATTCTACAATTCTTTATGCAGAATTTGAGACTTGACTTTGCAAAATTTCTAAGGAACCAAATATTCAATTCTATTCTTCTATGTAGTGACCAACTCAATGTGGTTCAATGTTCTGTTATCTGTAGTCCTCCTCCAGCAACAAATGTCAAACTAGGAAATGGATGGAAAGTCTTTTGTGATTTGATGCAATATCAAACTTGTGATATACCAACCCTTAAAATTGTAAGACTGGCTTCCAACTTGATTTATGTTATTAAAATTTAATCTTATTTATAATTTCCCTAATTCTTTAATGAGAATCAATGTTGATTTGTATCAAGTTATGGGGTTTTTCAGTTGTATCAAGTGTGTTTGTGTACCAATGTTATATTTGTGTAGTTTATGTCACTTTTTGATGTGTATCGTTAACTTATGACTATATTATTGAGTTGATTGGTATTATTTTAAAGTGGTTGAATGTAATTGCATATCAAATGAAGTTACAATTTAGTAATAAAATGACGTATTGCTATGATCAATTAGTACCTCTTAGGATGCTGACATTTTTGTCCTGCAAGTTTTTACATTGATTCTCATCGTGGAACGGATTAAATACTGAGTCTTAGCACTACATCATTTTGTTTTATTTAAGTATATCTACCAAATTGTGTAGCTTTAGTATTTTTATGGCCATCACTCTATTCTTATATCTTATTTTGAAAATTTTAAGTAAACTATTATACACGGGGAGCAAGTTTTTGATTATGAACAATTTAATTAATTATCGTACGGAAGACACTAATTTTAACATACACGGAGATGATCGAATTTAACTTAATTATTTGAAAAATCACGGGAAATAAGTATTCATTTTTGTACAAAACAAATATTTCTTCCGAATCATTAGTTAAAATATCATCATATAGGTGTAAATTAGTTTTTTTTGGAACCAGCAAGGAACAAATCCAATCACGGATTAAACTAACCAGAAGTTGTTATTTTTTAAAAATTTAAATAAACTATTATACACGGGGAAATTTTTTTTGACTGTGAACAATTTAACTTATTATCGTACTCAAGACTCTAATTTTAGCGTACACAAAGATGATCAAATTTAACTTAATGATCTGTCTATTTTAATATTTTTTTTTCTATTTTTTTCAATTTCATCAAAAAATAATCGACATCTTAAAAAATATTTTTTTAATTATTTATTTTTACCTTATCAAAATAATTGATAATTTTGTTTTTAAAAACAAACTATAACTATTGGACATATGATTTTAATGTACAACCACAATCTTCTCTTGACGCACCCATGTCCCCTACGACCCAACTCTCGACGCACTCACGCACCCTACGACCCAACCATCGACGCAGAACCCGTGCATTTGCACGGGTATCTCGCTAGTTCAATTTCATAAATTTACAAACCAATCCTCACTTAAAGATATTTTTGTAGCACAATGTATAACACCTTCTTACTAATTTACTTGATGCACACACGTCACTAAGGTTGAGCATCGATCAATTTCGAGCTGAAAAAGAAAAGATTAGATGACTCTGTTTGAACTTATGACTTATAATTTATAACTTGTAAATTCATTATAAAAAATAAGTACTATTTGTTAACTTTTATTTACATAAACTTATAGTTTATTTTTAATAGTAACTTTTAGCTTATTGTCTTTCTTCAATATTACCCTCAATTTTTAGAATACTATTAGCAATCTAGCATGTTTATTTTTATTGGTAATCGAAAAGGCAAATGCTACACAGAGCTATCTCTGTATCTATATATTGCTTACACGCATATGTATGATATTTATGACTGAAATTTGAATTCTAATTATTTCATTTTGAATGTACAACTTTTTAATTACGTGTCATTTCCTCTACATTAATAAAAAACAATAAAAAACACAAACAATCATTTACAATACTCTTTAAAAATAAAATATAACCTTCTGGTTTTTTAAGGCTAATACAATGACATGATTAACATCAATTTAATATCATTTACATTTTAATTTTCTATTATTTTAATCAAATTATAATCAATTGTGTCAATTATTTAATGACCAAAAATTATACAACATATATTATCCTGAAATTTTTAAATATTTATTTACACTTATATGTATTGTCCATTTTAGAATTTGTAAAATATTTTTTTTACAGTAGAATTTGCAATGTTAAGGAAGGAAAAAGAAGTACAGCATGGATGAGTTTATGAAATCACCGTCACTCAAAGGTAATTACTATTTAACACTCACACTAGTACAGTAGAACTGCCTCCCATTAATACTAATACTATTGATGTACTTTCTCTTTAATAATTTTGATATTTTTATTAGTTATAAGTCATCTAACAGTTAAATATGCAAATAAGGATTTAATTTTGATTGTTTAGATCTTCAATTTATTTGAGTTCGGATGATACCAAATACGGATGACGGATATAACGGGTTTATTATTAGATATAACACGCCGAAACTCCTATTCTTAAAATAGTTCAATATCCCGTAAGTAATTAAACCAAAAAATGATAGAAAAATTAAATGAATAACACAAAGAAATTACTTTCTTTTAAACCCAACTTCAAAATCTTATCGTCAAGGTTTCGTAGATGTTTAGATAATTTTTTTAACACCTTTTTTTAATGATTTTTTTGAGGTGAATCTTTTTTATTAACTCCAATTCAATTAATTTTATAAAGGATGTGAATTTTTGACGAGATAATAATGCTCTGCGCCGCTACTCTTTTTTGAATTGCAAAACCAATTCGTTTAAAAATCACATTTACAAATTTAGGAGACACAACATTGTTATGCATGACTTTTTGAACTCTATTTAGAAGATTAACCACATCTGAAGCTAAAAAGGCAAAAGTGTCAAAAAGCAAAAGGTATAAAAGCATGTTGATTGTCAGAACACGTTTTTTCATATTTTGTCACTTTGCTTGAAGCGGCCTTGAGTGTCGCCTGTCCAACACTCAAACTCGTAGTCCCTAATCCTACAAGTGGAGAAACTCCAATCAAGTCAACACACGCATGTTTTCCTCCTACCCATCCATATATCAAAACATCAGCTGACCTAAATGTCGATCTCCTGTCATATGGGTCAGTCATGAAATTTACGGGTGCCTCTTTCTTCACTAATACTCCTGCACGTTGCAGAACATCAACAAGAACATCTCTCACGAGATCATATCTGTATTTGAAGCCTGGAAGCTCCCTGCAATGCAGTGCGTGCTCTCCAAATGTATCCAAACATGCGGTACGACAGATCGGACAAGTCTCGTTAGAAGGAAATAATGGTATCATGAGGAGATATCTGAGGATACTCCAATACTCTATCGGTGACATGTGTTGACCCAGTCCAACAATGGGGATAGCAAGAAGAAAATCACGGGCATGCGATGCTTTCAAACACCATAAAACCGCTTTTGATAACTTATTTCTTTCTTGTGACTTTAGTATATCTTAGTATAATATTTTTAATTGACTCGGATTTAACAGAGTTTATCCTGAATATATGTTAGATCATCTTCTTCAATTCAGATTCTTAGGCGAGTTTTCAAAAAGTGTCAAAGCTACTTTGATTGTCATATCTCTCATGTGTGTGAGTGACTTAGAGTGAAAAAAATGTTCAAATTTTTAATCATTCATTATTTCAAATTTTCGATAAAATGATATTTCAATCGTATTAATAATTGAAAACAAATCAACCTAAATTTGTTACTATTTAATTAATTATTAGTTAAAAAAATTAAAATGAATTCACCAAATACAGTTAAAAAGTGACAATGGAGTGGGGTCAATTACTCTCTATTTCACCAATGTGCACCCATGATGGTTAGGGAGGAACTTTTCCTTAGACCATCTCCAATAGAGAACTCAATTTTTGAGTACTTAAAGGATCCTACTATTACATATTATTTATTTATAATTTTTTAATAATAGTACTTAATAAGCACCCAATCCTTCCAACTCAACACCTCTTTAAAAAGTTCTTAATGAATCCCACAAATAACTCTATATCATTTATAAATTATTATTATATGTCATAAAGTATGTGAGAGAATAAAAATAATATATAAAAGTGTGTGGGACCCCCATAAGAACCAAGAAAGAGAAAGTTCTTATTTAATAATAGGTACTTAATAGGTACCATTCTTTCATGTTCTCCAATAAGAGTACCTATTAAGTACTAGTTCTTAATAAGTATTAATTAATCCACAATTGAAGATGGTCTTACTATTTGTACATATGTTAACAGAGATAAAAAAATATCAACAAAAAATAATAAGATTTTTTCTCGATTTTATATTTGTTCTGTGTTTTAAAATTTCTTTTAAATTTTCAATGATATTTATTATTTCTTTCCCATCCTATCCTAATTATATTACATCTTTTTTTTTGGGTAAGGTATATTACATCTTTTTTTGTAATATATAATAAATAAATTTTATAATAAAAAATTAATTAATTATTTTTTCTTTTGAAAGTATTAAGTTCTTTTCATAAAGACTAAACCTAAAAAAATAATATTAACTATCAATTCATTTACCACAATAAACTTGCTTAATATTATGATTTACCATGATTTATGTTTTGGGACACTAATCTTTTTTTATTTTATTTTATATATATAAAAGAAAACTCACAAATTGTTCTACTATCTTTCAAACACTCTCACTCTTCACTTTCTCACTCTAAAATCTCAATAAATCTTCGCGTTTTCAGAGCTATACTACCCGCTAAATTCTTCTCATCTTTCTTCTTCGACAAACCCTTCAATCCAACACAATGGTAAGTTTTTTATTTTTTATTTTAAATTTTTCCTACAAATGTTGTTTTTTTGAGGTAAATAACGTATGAATGATGAAGAATGTTTGCATAGGGTTTTTATGTATTGAATGTTTTTTGTTTAGTTTTAAGAATCTAGTAATACTAGGTAGTTTTAAGAATCTTTCTATTGTTTGGTCTTAAGAATCTAGTAATACGAGGTAGTTTTAAGAATGTTTCTCTTTTGGTCTTAAGTGAATTTTGCTAAAAAGATTTTTTTTTTTTTTTTGTGATAAAGTTGAATTTGATTGAATTGTGAATTAGGGTAAATTATGCATTCATGATTAAGGGTTTAGAAAAGGGTTTTAATGGTGAAAGATTTTTTTTTTTTTAATTTCTGTTTTTATTCAAGATTAAGTACCTATGACACGGACACTGTCGACACGGATAATTTTTTTTGAAAAATTGATATAATTCAATGTAATTCTAAGTGTTGGTGTCGGACACGATACCTGTGTCTGACACTGGGACATGCCTAATTTAAGTAGTGTCCATGCTTCATAGCTAAGTACATTGATTTGGATGTATCTTGTATCTGTAAAGTTAGCATTGTTATTTGTGATTTTTGTGTAATCTTTAAAATCTCAATAGCTATGATTTTTACTAAGCTTGTAAATTGTAAACGGGATTTGTACATGATGTAATTGTTGTTTTTGAATTTTGGGTACTTTTTCGGTATTGCAAGAAAGTCGAGGTGGTTGTTTATGAATGTTGTCGCAATATCAATCTATGCATTGTGTCATGAATCAATTGTTTTGAATGGTTAGGTTGTTAGGTGAAAGACATGATTTGTTTTATGTCTTACACACGGCTTCATGTTTGAATGATTTCTTTGCAGAATGGAAATTTTCGTCGGGAGCAGTTTAACTACGATTACCGAATTCCTCATTGGGGTTTCCACTATGTTAATGGTATGTACTTATCACATCAAATGCCAGTACACCATGGTCATGATATGCGCTTACCATATCAGACGCCGGCACACTATTATGGTATGCGGCACCCAACACATCAAATGCCGGCACACTATCCATATATGAGGCCTTTACCACAACAAATGCGGCCACACTGTGCTGATAAAAGGCACTTACCACAACAAAAGCCGAAACAATGTGCTGATAAAAGGCCTTTACCACATCAAATGCCCAAAGACTTTGCTGATAAAAAGACCTCACTGCATAAAAAACCGGAAGACTTTGCTGATAGAAAGACCTTACCGCATAAAAAAACGGAAGACCTTGCTGATCAAAAGAACTTACCACATCAAAAGCCTGAAGACTTTACTGATAACAAATGCCTGCCACAACAAACCCCTGATCTACCGCAACAAACACCCAACTTACCACAACAAACACCTGAAGACCATGCTGATAAGAACAGCTTACCACATCAAATGTCGGAACCAACTATTCCTTCTGATAAGAAGCGCTTACGTTGTGAAATTTGTCATGTTATGATTCCTTCCAGTAATATCAAAGAGCATATTAATGGATGGACACATCGAGAAAACATCAAATCAATAAAACGTAAAATTTCAAAAGAAAAAAAAAAGAATAGACGTATTCGAAATTCTCAAATGAATTCAGTAGAGAAAGTTCTAAAATCTATGAAAGATGGGCGCCCTGTTGAAAATATTCGTGAAGCTCCTAGATTCAGGTGTAAAGAAGTTCCAGCTGAAGGATCTAAAAGGAAACTTGAGGATCACACTGGTGCGAAGGATCACGGTTTCAAGGTAAAGATTAAGAAAAATGAGGATGCTAGTATCAAGATTGAGAAAGTTCCAGCTGACAGGTCTAAAAGGAAAGTCAGGGATAACACTGATGTAAAGGATCATGGTTTGAAGCGCGAGATTGGAGAGGCATCAGAAGGTAAGTACATGAAGACGAATAATGGGATAAGAAGGCTTGTGAAATCATCAAAACCTGAGGTTAATGCTATTTCAAATTCCGTCAAAACACCAGTCCGAATACCTGAGTTAACACCATCAGGACACACAACTTCTCCTAAAATGGCACCAATCCCCGTAGAAGGATCTAATTTTGAGCTACAGTCTCAACATGTCTCGGCCTCACTGTCTCAAGAGTCCAAAGGCAAAGAACATCACAAGTTTCAAGACTCTGTGGAAAATAATGAGCAGCCACAATCAACTCTGGTTGAGTTGAATGCCTCAGAAGGCTCTAATAGGACAGAAGATTTTGCAGCAATAGCACCACCGCAAGTCCCCGTGACTTGTCCGGTATTCACACCACCACCAGCAGTGGGATCATGTTTTGAACCCAAAAATCATATTGATTCACAGAGAGAAGTAACAGAAGCCAAAGAAAATGGTGAGATTCAGAATCATGTAAATGCAGGATCTGATATTAATATTTTGATCGAAGGTACATGTTCAGATTCCGGTGCAATAGTAATAGCACCACCACAATCACCTATTGCTTCTCTGGTATCCACACTAGCAGCACCAGTTGAACCAAGTTTTGAACCCGAAAGTCAACAAGTTGTACAGACAAAAATGTCAGAAGGCAAAGTTCATAATGATATTCAGAGTCATACCGTTGATTCAAATGATCAGCAACAATCAATCTCAATGGAGTTGCACGACCCTGATGGTTGTATGACCAACACTCAAACAGAAGTTGTGTATTCTGATTCGACAGCAACGGTATTAGTTATAGAACCACTTGCATCTGCACCGCCAGATGCAGTAGTGTCAGATTTTGAACCCCTGAACCAACATAGTCTACATACTGATATAGAACCTCAAATATCAGAAGCCGTAGTATATTATGAAAGCCACCATCATATTGTGGAAACAGATATTGAACTGCCACCATCTGTCCCAATGGAGATTGATGACACTTCAGAGGTCAGAACTGAAACCAAAACTGCAGATGGAAGTCCTCAAGCTGAAGTGGAGATGGATGACCTTGCTGACGAATTGGAGATAATTCAGTTGCCTCAGGTGTTTATTACTTTCCGATTTCCAATAAGTATTGAACAAGTTGTGTTTTTTTTCTTTCTTATAGTCTTTATACATCTTTTTCGAATCATTGTAGTAAACTTTGCATACTTGTTGCAGGTATCTGTTTGTCTTACATGTGGTGATGAAGGCTTCAAAGAGGCAATACTATATTGCAGCAAATGTGGAGATTATGCCATTCATAGGTACTGTTACTTGCTCTTTCCATCTACTCTCTTGCATTTCAAGTACTTGTGGCAAATATCAACCTTTGTTCTTTGCTGTACATGCAAGATGCAACCACTTCTATTTCTATTCAGAGATGTGACTCCAAAGATACACATTGTTGTGAATCGATACCCTGAACCTGTTTTGTTTCTCTCACATCTTATATTGTTGGATAATGCCAAAATAAGCTTTTATATTTTGGTAGAGATAAATGATAAATTATGATATTAGCAGGTTTTCATTATCACACTCAAGGAAATTGAATTATGATTTTAGCAGACGCATATATTTTTATTGCCATATGGACGTACTTTTAAATTTATTGCCATATGGATTTGAAATTGAATTCTAAAGACAAAAATAATGGTAATAATATGTGTCTAAAACATGATTTAGATGCACATTATTATTGTTTTGTATCATAAGATATTGTTTGCCCGTGTTTCAAATGCATCTATTCTATAAGTGAAAATCACCTTGTGAATACAACCGTTTTCTTCTTTCGAGTCGGCGAGCAACTCATTTGTATTAGTAATACCATGAACTTCCATTTTCAGCATCACAGAAGCATTGTGATTTTAACAAGCGATTTTACTTTTCCCATCATATTTTACTACACACAGTTTTTGCATTTTAAATAGTTGTAATTTAACATTCTTAAATACATATGAAGCATTGACATGGACACGTACATGAGACATGGCACTTACCCTGACACGTTGGCAGCAGTAATTATTAGAGAAAATAGAATACATTTTGGTATTGTGTCTCGGTGCTGCATAGTTTAATACCTTTTGGACTTACACACTTCAACCTCTCCTTTTCAGGTATTGTTTAGACGGGCCGGTGATTTTTACAGACAAGGTTATTTGGTTTTGTGAGGATTGCGAACAAGAGGTAGTAGACGCCGATGATCTTGATAGTGAGACTGCAGATTCAGAAGATGGTGAAGTTTGTTCCAGCGAGGACTGTGTGATTGTTGTTGATCCACAGCCTGTTGCCGATCCAATCTGGAGGTAAGAAACATGTTCTGTATCTTTCTGTTACCGTCTTTTGGAATTAATGAAATTTTAGTAGCTGCTACGGCAAAACATTGTCTGAAGTTGAATTTTGTGGATAATAGGGGAAGTTTGCAGGTTTTCTACCAAAGCGATGATAAAATCATAAGACTAATGGGACATTTATCCACATTAGCATGCGTTAAAGTTCTTGAGGAGACAAGACATCTCCCTAATGTGCTTTATGGAAAATTGCTTCAAAGATCAGCTGTGTGGCCAGAGAGTTTCACAAAATTCGGAACAAATAATCTGAGCATTGCCCTTTATTTCTTTCCACAGAATGAAAGGTGACGTTTTCGCTCAAACTTAAGAACATATTTGATTTTATAATTTTTTTTTTAAAATTTTAATTTTATTTATTGTTTATAGAAATGTTACTTTTGTTTTCTGTTTTCAAGTATTTGTATTAAAACATAAAAAAAGATATTATTTTGGATTTAAAAGATAGATATACACCATTAGTGTGAAGTAGATTTATACTAACATTAGATAAAAATTTATTATTTTGCCACATCAAACCACTTATGTAGAAATACGATATTTTTACCATAATTAATTAAAATAAATACAATTTTTTCCAAATGAGATGATAAGCCTTATATGATTTCTCCATGCTCATACTTAATCTATTATTGAATTGAATGTTAATGTTTTTACAGATTTGAGAGATATTATGACCAGCTAGTTCATGAAATAATTACCAACAACCTCGCCATAAGAGCTACGGTTGAAAAATCCGAGCTTTTAATTTTTCCTTCTACAATGCTCCCAAGCCAATATAAGAGTGAGTTACATTACATTACATATATGCATTACTACTTCATTTAAACTTCATTGTTGGTTAATTGTATCTAAATTTATGACTTACTCATTTTCCAGGATTTCAATCAAAGTATTACTTATGGGGAATTTTCAGAAAAAAACAAACACCATTCAAGATAAATGTTGCTGGTTCTGGAAAGAATGGTAGTTTCTTACCTGATACTGATCTTTTGAACAGTTTTTATGCTAACAACAAGTCTTTTGAATAGTTTGAGTACTAGTTGTATTTTTTTTTGTTTCAATGTATAGTTAGTACTAATGTGTAATCTAATCTAATTAACCAATAATTAATGTATGCTTCCTAAGAGTTTTACTCATTACCTTTTTGTTAGAATATGGTGCATTTTTTTGACAAATATAATTGTAAGAATTATATGATGATTAAATATGGTTTTCTTCTTGAGCAGCCAAAGCATTTAAAAACCATTAATTTTTATGTTTTTTTTTTAAAACAGGAAAGTAGCTTGATAAACAAGGTTACTGCATTTTATTGACTAACAAACTTGAACGCGAACGTTCTCAACAACAAAGATGTCTTGGCGACACAATTCACCTTGATGACTACATAATCAGATTCTACTGGAGAGATTTGAATTGTTCTCCTTTTGGCTTCTGCACAAGTTTCATCAGATGAAATGCATTGGCACAATTTCAGTTTTCATCTAATTAGGCAATGCATGCATGCACAAAAGATGAACTTGTAATCATAAAATGTGATGTGGTAAAATATGAGAGGAATGTAATTGCTGAAATGTAAACATTATTATACTTTGTTTTGATTCAAAAAGTTTATATTATAAATAGATAACAAAATTGTTGGTAAAATAATCATTCTGCACTAATGAAAATGAGACCAATATTCCTTTACAAGTTGTCCAAACAATGATTTTTCTCTCTTCATTAACTTCATCGGCTCATCATACTCAACCAACTTTCCTGTAAAATAATCAAATTAATCTTCACATTAGGTACTTCTTGGATTAATTTGACAGACTAAGGACAAGTTGCATTTATTCGAGAACACGTAAAAATTTAGTACTGTTTAATTATTAATCCAATTATATACTCGGCATTTTGTTTTTGATATGAACGTACCGTCGCTTATTGAAAGAACCATATTGCAATTCATCACAGTTGGTATCCTGTGTGCTACTGTGATCACTGTACAATCTGCAAACTCTTTTCTAATGGTATTCTGAAGAATCAAATCAGTTGCATTATCGATTGATGCAGTTGCTTCATCAAGAACCAATATCTTACTTCGCCTCAAAAGAGCGCGCCCTAAACAGAATAGTTGCCTTTGTCCAATGCTCCAGTTTGATCCATCTTCAACAACTGTATAACATTTTAATCCATTCTCAAAGGATGTTCTCGCGGCAAATTAAGTAGCTTCATCGAAATGTTGAACTAGAAAGCGTACCTGAGGAATCTAAGCCGCCTTTATCTTTGACAGACTCTCGTAACTGACACTTTTGAAGAACCTTCACATAGAAGCAACTATTATTCCATATTTGCTCGGATAAACAAAGTTAAAGAAAAAAATGTAGAAATTAATTATCCTTACCTCCCATATTTCTTGATCAGAATGTTGAGATAAAGGGTCTAAGTTATATCTAACTGTCCCAATGAAAAGGGTAGGATCCTGAGGTATAATACCAAAACTTGACCTCAATTCATGAAGACCAATAGACGATATGTCTATGCCATCAACTATAATTTTTCCTCCCGCCGGTTCCACGAGACGAAACAAAGCACCTATCAAAGTGGATTTCCCACTGCCTGTTCTGCCAACGATACCAATCTTGTGCCCTCCTTCCAATATGCAAGTGATACCATGAAGTACAAGTGGATCATTCGGCCTGTATCGTATCTGACATCGTATATAAACAAACAAATTATTTGGTCTGTTTTATCAAACATTAATTTTTCTTCTAAACTTTATGATGAAAATTTCATAATACTAACAAATACCTGCAAATCTTGTATTTCTACTTTTCCTACTACTGGCCAATTAACCGGAAGAAGATTTTCTTCTATCATTTCTTGGCCCTCACTTGGTATATTCATGTATTGGTTTATCCTTTCTACAGATACTATATAATTTGCCATAATGCACTGGCTCTGAAGTGAATATACTAAAGAACCATTTAGTGAAAGGCCGTAAGAAAGGGCCATACCGATAAATCCTGAAATAATATGGAGGTTGGAAATAAGAAACTTGCATAACAATTAACAAAGATCACACTGGTGTTTAAAGATAAAAACATATAATTTTCATGATCATTAGAAAACTCAAACAATGATGTTTGAATGTTAATAATAATTGATGTCTCACCAGAAGTTAAAGTCCCAAATGGAAGCATAGCAATGCAAAGTGCCGCAGAGGCAAGAACAACGGCGTACGCTGTTTCTACTCGTTGGATTAACCACTCATTTGAGGCAAAACTGTGGAAGAAAGCGCTAGCATTGACGTCGATTAGATTAAGATTGTGTTCGAAAAAACGGTCTTCCTCATTAAAAGCCCTTATTGTCATAGCTCCAGCAAAAGTTTCAGCTACATGATTAGCTACATTTGATTTTGTTGTGCCATTCATCCGCATAAGTTCTTTTGCACAGGCGTAGTAGTGTCTCTAGTAAACAAAAAATCATATGAATTGAAAGTTGATAAAAATTAAGATACCCTTTCATCATTGCAAAACAAAGATACCATTGAAGTCGATCACAAATGGTTGGTGCGTAGTGTGCGTGTGTGTGTCACTGTGTTGTAAACTTTGAGATACCGAGTTCGATTCCTACTCATAATAAAATTAAATCAGACAAAAGTGTCATTACCTGTAACTGTATAATAACATAAGCCATTGGTATAGAGACAAACAAGACTTGCCAAGTGAAGGCTGTTAAGACTAATAGATCCATGTAACAAGATATCGTTGATCCAACGACATAAGTGAGGTTAAATGCGATATCAAGATCCACAATGCTCAAATCAGATGAAACCTAAATAAGGAAACAAGATAAACAATAGTCAAAACACTAATTCATCCATTGCATTTATGGTAACCAAGTGGTCGTGCTCAAATGGTTAATGAGCTCTAGTTAAAGACGAATCATCCAGAAGAACCCGTGTTTGAAGGGTGACGACTAAAAAGTACTAGAATTGCTTTAAAAAATGTTTAATATGCTTACCCTACTAAGTATCCTTCCCAAAGGTGTAGAGTCATAAAAAGACATCGGTGCTCGAAAAAGAGAGTTCATTAGCTGTGAGAAAATATATTTTGATGATTGAAAACCCAATAGAGCCACAAGAAGACTTCTGATTATCATGAAAATATTAGAGCTAACTCCAATCAACAAGTAAACTGCAACCAATTGTAATGTGCTGACTTGAGGATCGTCAACACGGGAAGCCATCCACGAGTTTTGCAATATCTGACAAATCACAAACATCAGATGAGCAAGAGAACTGACAAAGAAGTATGTGTATCCTCTTTTCTGATTCAGATATTGTAAGTAAGGCTTCAACCCGGTGTTTCCTTGTTCTCTTTCTTCTTGCATAATTAATTGATCACCGTTTAAGGCTTTAAACGGCTTCTCAGTGAAAGTACTTTTAATCTCTCTATCAGAATTTAAATTTCTTTGGGAGGAAGTAACATCCAAAAGTCGACCGGAACCAGCAGTCTCTTTGTGAGCATTGACAAGGTCCGTAAACTCTCGGCTAGAGGTCAGTAGATCATGATAAGGAGCAGCTTGCAGGATTTTTCCATTTGACATCAACTGTAAAGAATTTTCCATTAATAATTTTGAGATAGCAAAAGTCAAGTTTATTAAATAAAAAGAAAATAACTATTGCCTTGAGATACAAGAAATTACCAAAACAGAATCAAATGCAGGTAGAAAGTCGACTTGATGTGTCACGAGAAGGACCATCTTTCCAGAAAGTCCTTCCAATATGTATTCCTACAAAGTTTCAAATCCATCTATAAGTAAAGAATGATTCTTATGATGTAACTGAAGTTTGCGAAGAAAGGAAAAAATCATTACATTGAACAAATTAGTGGCAGTGTGCGCGTCAACAGCACTGAACGGATCATCCAAGAGATATATATCGGCATTCTGATAAAAGGCCCGAGCAAGTTGAATTCTCTGTTTCTGACCTCCACTTAGATTAACACCTCTCTCTCCTATTTCGGTTAGATCACCGTACGGAAACAACTCAAGGTCCTTCATCAGTGAAGACCGTTGAAGTGATTCTTGATACCTTTGAGCATCTAAAGGTAATCCAAACAAAATGTTTTCTTGTATTGTTCCTGTTTGTATCCATGCTGTTTGTGAAACATAAGCAAATGTACCGTAAACTTCGATCTGTAAATTACAAAAGCGAATATGATATCGATTAATAATACACACCAGTAAGTAGAAACTTAAAAGAGATAAACAAATTAAGTATAAGGGGTAAACAAAAACTTACATTTCCCTTAGTATTCGGGATTTCTCCAAGAATTGCTGCTAAGAGAGTTGATTTACCTGAGCCAACTTCGCCACAAATGGCTATCTTTTGTCCAGCACTAACCTCTAAATTTATGTTACTTATTGTCGTCTTCGATATATTATATTCCCACGAAAAGTCTGCAGACTTGATTAAAATTGAGCCCTTCAGCTTCTCATCGAAGCTACTCTTTCTGAGTTTTGAACTCTGCAGCTCAGGTGCGTCGAGGAATTTCACAATCCGGGAAAATGCAATATTTGCTTGAATGATCACTCCAATGACGTCTGGGATGGTTGAAATTGGATCTTGCAAAAGGCGTATTGTTGCAACGAAGGTGAAGAGATTGTTTGCATGTAAAGGAACTTTCAAGAAGTAACATGCCCCGAATGTCGCAGCAGATATGAAAAACGGCGAAAACCAAAACAGAATGACATTGTATGCTTTTTGTAGTAACACTGAAAACAACCATTTGAGTTCAACAATTCTTAGGTTTTCGATAGCATTTTTAAAATGGATTTCCCATGCATATAACTTCAACACTTTAACATTCACAAGAGCCTCGGAACTAGCCTTCAATCTTTCGTCTTGCGCCACAAGAAGTTTGCTTAGAAACTTATGTTGTAACTTCGCTAGCGGATTATTTAAAACCACAGTCAAAACCATCACCACCAACGATGCAATTGTTGCGAACCCAACCGCGCGAAAAATAATTACTAATGCAATGCATAGCTGAAGGCCTGTTGTCCATGTATGGTGAAACCAAAACGGAAGTTCTCCGATTCTATAAGCATCCACATTCACATAATTCATTATCTCACCACCAGAGTGAATCGATCTTGCCGCATTGGATAACCTCAGTTGTTTCTTATAAACGGCTGCAATTAGTAATGACTTAACTTTCATGCCAACAAGTCTAGCGCGAAAATACCATTGCCTTTGTGATATGGATTCTAAAATCTTCGTAAACAAAAGTGAGATGGCTAACACATAACTTTCATATTTCGAACTTTTATTACCGTCAGCCACCAAAATAAAGGCATTCAAAATTATAGGACATAAAGAGAGTGCGAGTACCTTGAGTAATGCAAAGAATCCCGATATCAAAATCTCTCTACGATGGCACAAAATTATTGTCCATAAAACCGATGACCGTGATGATTTTTCCTTCTGCTTCTGTCTATTCAATTGATCTAT
Source organism: Trifolium dubium (assembly GCA_951804385.1). Classification (NCBI taxonomy): domain Eukaryota; kingdom Viridiplantae; phylum Streptophyta; class Magnoliopsida; order Fabales; family Fabaceae; genus Trifolium; species Trifolium dubium. The sequence goes on along the minus strand of OX638062.1, from coordinate 7,712,228 downwards.
AAACAATGAATAACATTTTTCTGCTCTATCTGACTCCCGTAACTTTGGGATATCTTCGTTCTGAAGTGTTTTCTCTTGACCCTTTTTCATCAACGGATTCAACCACCAAAATGACATCAAACTAAAGAATCCACCTTTGGCAAAAGGGGTTTCATGATTAACATGATCAACTTCATTGAGATAGTTATTTAAAGGGGCGTATAGACTTTCATCGATTTCCATGTAAGTTTGTTCATATTTGCTTGCTTTGTATGTGCAAAATAGTAGCAAAAATGCTCCCAAAAATGATAAAACATCTAATGCGACCTTAATACACAATTCTTTGGTTCTAAATGCATAAGATAAGGACAAAGCACACAAAATACCAGAATCGAAAAATACAAAAAAAGAACATAGCCACCACCATGCTTTTGGAAGTTGTTTTAGTACAAGACTTGTAGTTAAAGTAACTAAAATCCATGTGAATCCATGAAGAAATTCTAGCAGCCATAAATTAAGAGGAAAAACAGTGAGATTTTTCCTTAACCTCTCTTCTAAAATCCAAATTCCTAAGCACAAATGCATCAAACCAATACAACCATTGGTTATGGAAGAAACTAGTTGCAACTTTGAATGTCCTTCCACTCTTATGAAACTCCAAAATTGTCTCAACAATGACTTGTTTTGAATCAAAACAATTGAGAGCATGATCAACAACAATAAATCAATGCAAATTATCAACAAATTGTTGGTGCATGATGAAGGATTCTTCAAAACCTCGAAATCGAAACGGATCAAAGGGGTTCCTCCACAAATCATGTTCCAAAATTCCTCCATTTTATCTGGTCAAAATTTGTAACAAAATCATTTTATTTATGGTGAAAACTTTGTCTTTAAACTTAAACAAAATGTGTAACAAAATTTGCAATAATAAACCAAAAAGCCATCAATACAAGACATTATGAATCATTTAACTTAAACAAAAACACTAACAAAATATACCAAGTGCAACATTGAACATTAGCCTATGTTTGATATCACGGTGAAAATATCAGAATTACGATGATCTAGCGTGATTTTGCAGAAGTTATAACTTGAAGCTTATGTAAAATCACGGTGGGCCACCGTGATTCTAATACCTTCACCGTGATACTAAATATATGTTAATTAATTAGTTAAAGAAATATATAGAACACAACAAACATATTTTTTGAGTAAGTAGACGAAGTGACAAACCCCACTTGAAAACACTTCTAACAATCTCAATATTGTCGGTTGATCATTTAGACGTTATGGACAAACACACCAAACATCTATAAATCACAACAATAATAATAATGAAAAAAGGAGATGATTAAAATAGTAAAATGCATGTAACAAAAAGAAGGAAAAAAACAAAAAAGTTAAATGGATTTCCAGAAACTTACTTGTTATAGATACTTCGAAAGATGTTGCTTTTGAGTGAGACACCAATGCATGTATGTGTAAGGCAATAGAGTGAAAATGCGTTTTTGTAGTGATGTGAGAACAAAGACATGTCATAGCTAGTATCTAAAAAAAAGATATGAAGCTAATTAACAATAAATTCTTTTGGTGTATTTTTTAATGACATGTGCCAAACCATATATATATTTGGGCCATATTTTAATAAATTCATTGACTTTTAAAGACAATCTTATAAATCTCATTTGTTAGTTGTATAAATCCTTTTGGTGTATTTTTTAATGACATGTTCAGAACCATTATGTCTATTGGTCCATATTTTTATAAATTTATTGGTCCTTTTTTTTGACAAAATAAATTTATTGGTCCATTGTTAATTATATAATTATAATTATGCAAAATCTTTAAATAAATCATAAATTTAACTCATTAAATTGTAGGGTTCAATATTTTTATTTTGGTACATATAGGGGTCAAAAATTTACTCTCTTGAATAATTGCAACTAGGCACAAAAAATGCTCATTTTAAATAATGTAAAACTATTTGGTTCTTTTGTTAACTTGTAAGGAATAGTTTAACAATAAATGATATGATCTAGAATTATATACTCTTGACAGCAAATTGGACATAAAGCTAAACGTGAAAAAATATGTGCGATAATTAACATATTTTTATATTTTTTGGATTTTATTTTTTTAGTTTTCTAATATTAGATGTTGTTGATTTTTAAATAAAGTTTAAAAAATCATGTATAACAACGTTATTTTTCCTAAATCTGTAATATTTTAAAATAATTAATTTTATGATAAAAAAGTAGCGGTGCAGTTTATTGTGATTTTTATATCTCATTTGTTATTACTTATATAATTATATAAAAATTATAAGAGTTCAAATTTTTATCACTTAATCACTAGTACCTTTTGTAGGTGATATTTTTCTTGGCAAAATTATACTATTGATCTTTTATCTTTTTTATTTGTAATAAATTGGTCCTTTATTTTTCATTTGTAACAAATTGATCATTTATCTTTTTAATTTGTAACAAATTGATCCTTTATCTTTTTTTGTAACAAATTGGTCCATTATCTTTTTCATTTGTAACAAATTGGTCCTTTATCTTTACTAATATTTGCATCATTAGCCAATTTTTCATTTCCATTTAGTAAAGATAAAGGACCAATTTGTTACAAATGAAAAAGATAATAATGGATCAATTTGTTACAAAATCAAAAAAATAATAGACCAATTTGTTATAAATAAAAAATAAAGGATTAATTTATTACAAATAAAAAAGATAAAGGACAATGATGTAATTTTGTCTATTTTTCTTTCTTTTCAATAGTCAATTACTGAGTGGCATTTATTTTAATTGATTATTCTGACACAAGAAATTATGTGGAACCTTTGCCTCTCTGTCTCGTGCCCTCCATGTTTTCTTTTTCTTCCTTTGTTAATTTTTTTTTTGGTGAATCTTCCTTTGTTAATTTTATATGGGCTTAATTACAATTTTCATATACATATTTTGGAATATTTTCCTTTCATCCCTATAATTCAATCTTTACCCCTACAAATCGTACAATATTACAATTTTATTTTCATTTTTTCATCCTTTTAGACCACACATAAGCTTACCCTCATATTGCTGTTTTTACTACGGATTTAGACTTTCTTTGATATTTTTATTCTGTCACTAAATACAATTTTTTAGAACTTAAATAAAGGATTAAAATTGAAATTTTTTTTGATGAAGAAGACTGAATTAGACTAATTTGAAAAACATTATTGATATAATTTTAGCGACAATTTTAGTGACAATTTTGTCGGTCACTTCAAGTCAAATTTTTTTGTAAGCTCAAATAATAAAGTGTAAAACTGAAGAAAAAACAAATTAAACTATAAGGTTGAAAGTATAATTGTAGGAGTGGTAGGAAAATATTTTTCATATTTTTACTATTTTAGTAATGGGATATATATTTAAAATGATCTGATAATAATATATAAAATATGAACAAGAGAACAATAATATAAAATTGAGAAAAACTCTGCTAAAACTTTTTTACTAGCTCTTGTAAAGTAGTGGTTAAAATTTTATATTATAAGGTAATATGTGAGCATATCAATATTTGAACTCTAATTCTCTATATAATATGTAATATTTCTACTAATTAAATTATGTTTATAGAGACATTAAATATTTTATTTTAAAACATCTTATCTCACTTTATTTTAGACCAAATATTTAATAAAAAGACCGAAAATATTAAACTTTAAAATAAGAATACTAATTTCACAAAATGATAGAAATAATAGAAGACTAATATTTTTGTCAAAAAAAAATAAAAATAGAAGACTAATATTACAATTAAGCCTTTTATATTTCATGTGGAACAAATGCGTTTATTAATTAATTTTTGTGATTCTATAAAAAATGATTAATGAGGAGGAACACATGGCATCGTTTTAAATATGATTAATTTCTTTAAACTTTCACTTTACTTTGAAATATGATTTCATCATTTTAAATTATTTCAATGTGGTCGTCGTGTTCTTATGCTTCTGAACCAAACTAGCTCTATAATTAAATTAAAGAATTGAACTTCTTATATTTTCTGAGTTGTGCCAAAACAAACAGAACCGTAAATATATAAATTGTCCAACATTAACCTGTTAAAAAATTGTTCAATTAATATTTAAATGAACTGATTGTCTTCATTGGTATAAGAAAATGTCCAATATTAATATTAATTAAATAAGTCATACATGAAAACTAAAATGAGGCCATCATGCATGAATGTTGACAGATGTAAGAGAAATTCCAAAATATACGATGCAATTGTTATTTAAATATAATGGTATGATTGTATGAATTTAAAATAATGTATTTTTTTTTGGTGAATTACAAGTATTGTTTTAGATTAATATTGTTCAAAAAATATTTAAGGGTTATTTTTCTTCATCAAACATGAGTTTTATTTATAAGTAGATACACTTTTAAGAAAAAAAATAAAACACAAATTTCAAGTTTGCTAACTTTGTTGTTTAGGGTGGAAGGGTAGCTAACTTTGTTGTATCCGGTGGTTTTCGTTTTGACCTTGCGTTTTTGTTTGGCCTTAGTTTTTTGTTTGGCCTTAGTTTTTGTTTGTAACATTTTTGACTCTTTTTCGTCTTAGATTGTATGTGCACACCTTGTGTTATTTTAGTGTGCTAATTTATTTCGAACTTCTTTTGCTATTTCTAACAAATCATTAGAATTTTTTAATGTACTAAAGAAGATCCCTTGCATTATATTTATATGCATAAAGATGAAGTGATGGAAGGAATTGAATTTAGAACTTAATATATGATTTTCTTCATATTGAGATTCATCTTCTTGTTGAAGTTATTGCAATGCTCCTCCATCCAATCTCTTTTTTATCATTAATTATACTCTATGTTTGTTACTTAATTGATTTTTTTTGGTAAGGTTACTTAAGAAAATTTCCCATTCTACCCCCTAATATTCTCTTTTCCCCCCAAAATGATTTTTGTATGAGAGTAAATTTTTTTTTGTATGAGAGTATATTAGGGGGAAAAGAGAGTGTTGGGGGGTGGAAATAGAAATTTTTGTTACTTAATTGATTAGTTATGAATTTATCTTTTATGTTTTTAAGTGGTAAATATACCTACAAAATTTTCAGATTACTTTTGTTGATAAAAATAGCATATACTCTTTTCGGAAAGAAAACTTAAATATACATAACATTTATGTAGTTTTGAGTCAATTGAATTTGAATTTGAATTTTAATCGTTGTACTTTAAAAAACTTTTAAATTGACCATGTACTTTTATTATACTTTTAAAATGGTCTCTGGGGCCATTTTTTTATGATGTGTCACATTTTTGTACACGTGACATTGATGACTCACATAATTTTAGATAGATAGACAAAAATGTCCTTATTACTTCAATTTGACAACTGCACTTAGTTGTTGTTGATGCTTTCGACTCCAAGCTATTTTCATGCAAGTAATAAGGGTATTTATGTTAATCCATCTAAAATTATGCGAGATATCAGTGCCACGTGTGCAAAAATGTAACATATCATCAAAAAAATAGACTCAGGGACTTTTTTAAAAGTAAAATGAAAGTATATAGCTAATTTAAATGTTTTTTGAAATGCAGGGATTCAAGTACAAAGATCTTTCGCATTTTTAAGCAAAAAAAAAAAATAACATATACTTTTAAACAATTTTAAAAGGGGCATACAAATACAGTAGTAGATTTGATTCATAAAATTGATTAAACAAATTTCTATAAAATGATTAAAAAATGACAGTGTCAGTGTGTAACAGTTTAGTCTTTGTGTCCGTCCCCTTAAAAATGTTGAAAATGAGAGATTTTGTTTTAGAATCTTAAGCAACAGGAAACAGATGAACATAGCATGGTAAAATACATTAAGGATGTTTGAATAATAATTTGTGTATTTCAGTTCCAACTGAGATTAATCAGAAAAAGATACATCCTTTATCAACATTGCGTTGGTCCGAGTGAAACTTGAGTCGAATCTCTTAAATAAAATATGACTCGATTCTTGTGAATAAAAAAAAAATATTTTTGTTGCTCGATTACCTTCTATTCATATGTAATTAAATTATATATATAATGGACTAATTACTAACCTTACAACTTAAAAAAAAACACATTTAAAAAGAATCGGGGATTTCATGAAAGGTTGTCATCTAAATTAATTAGATGAGATTAACTATGGACAATACGGATGGATATTTTGCACCTTTCGATGAATCTATCACCTATGAAATATCGACATAGACACGGACACGGACACGACCCTTACACCTCGACGCCAATAATAATTTGAAAAGAAAAGAATGAATTAAATGACTGTAATAATGTGTGCCACTGTCAAAGATACTGACACATGTCGGACACCAGTCATGCATTCGATCAAAGGTATCGGTGCTACGTAGTCTCTCAAAGAGTCAATCACTTAAAATAAATTGTTACTAATATGAAATGGTTAGATGAATGATGCTCTTTTCACTAGCTTCCAATCTCTCATTTTCACCACTTTCAACAAGTAGAGAATCAAGAAGAAATAAAAACACTAAAATCCAACTTTATTTATTATATTATTTTTTAAGAAACTGAAAACAAAATTTTGATTGGTAATGAAACAGTACAAGTCCTACCAATTGTTAGAAGTTCCACATTGGCTAGAGATATGGCAAAGATAGCCTTTATAAATGTGTGCAAACCTCAACTCTCAAGCTAGCTTTTGTGGTTGAGTATAGGCCTCCTAAATTCTAAGACCAATCATTCATATTCATTTCACGTTACATATCCATTCAGCAGTTTTTTCCACTGTTTTGAGGTCACTACTCACTACACTATGATTTGTAAGAATATTCTGTATTATGCAAGTTTTCAAACTTGACTGAAAAGCTGAAAACTGATCTTGTTGCATAGATTGAACAATTATCTTCTTTTTGGTTTTCACCACCAGTATCCTGCCCATTGGGCCGACTAATCCCGTTTGGGGTGAGTTCTGACATCAAGTGATTCTAGTCCATCTCAAGTGGAGTTGCGGGAGATCGAACTGTGGTCCTTGCTATCAAGTTCAATGCCAATCACCACTGGACCAACTAATGCCAATCACCACGGGAGCAAACTGGTCACTATTATATTTTTAAGAATTTTTTTGATACTATTAAGCATATGAAGATATAGTTTTGTTTCCATTTATTTTTCAGAGTTTGAGTAGCAAAGAGAAGCTAAAAAGAAGATGAACGATTTTCGGAGCATATTTTGTGGTGACTTTAGCTGCTCTGAAACTAATAGAAGTCCTTTCTGTTATGATTTCAAGAATTTGAATGATCCTTCCTCATGTAATAACCATTTGATGGTAATTTTCATTGATTTGTTCATGCTAATGATGCTGTCATTCATGATGTTCTTAAAGTCTTCCTCGAGACCCTTTCGGAGTCTAGTAAGATATTCAAACTTGGAGCTTGTTTCTGCGATAACCAATTGTTCTATTGGTTTGTTACATTTATGCTTAGGAATTTGGATTTTAGAGGAGACATTAAGGAAAAGTCACACAGCATTTCCTCTTAACTTGTGGTTGGTAGAACTCTTTCATGGACTTACATGGTGTTTAGTAAGTTTAACTATAAGTCTTCGGATAAAACAACTGTCAAGAGCATGGGTGTTGTCGTTCTCAATTTTCATATTCTTTGTTTCTGGTATATTATGTACTTTATCGATATCTAATGCAATTGATAAAGGAGACATGTCGCTCAAGGTAGCTTTAGATGTTATAACGTTTCCAGGAGCAACTTTACTGATGTTATGTACTTACAAAGGACGTAAGCGTGAAGATGGTGATGAAGACGGAGAAACTTCTGAAAGGGTTTATGCTCCGTTAAATAGCCAGTTCAATGATGTTTCTCAATGTGATGTCACCCCATTTGCCAAAGCTGGATTCTTTAGTAAGATATCGTTTTGGTGGTTGAATCCGTTGATGAAAAAGGGTCAAGAAAAAACGCTACAGGATGAGGATATCCCAAAGTTAAGAGAGTCTGAAAGATCAGAAAGTTGTTATTTGTCGTATGTAGAACAATTAAGAAGACAAAGAGAAAGAGAACCATCATCACATTCATCGGTATTACGGACAATCATAATGTGCCACCGAAGAGAGATTTTGATAACAGGATTCTTTTCTTTGCTCAAGATACTTGCTATTTCTTGCGGACCTCTACTCCTGAATGCGTTTATATCGGTGTCCGAGGGTAATGAAAGTTTCAAATATGAAGGTTATATATTGGCCATATCACTCTTCTTCATAAAGATCGTAGAATCCGTATCACAAAGACACTGGTACTTTCGCAGTAGAATTGTTGGGATGAAAGTTAGGTCACTACTTACGGCAAAAATTTATAAAAAAACATTAAGGCTATCCAATTCTGCTAGATTGATTCACTCTAGTGGTGAGATAATGAATTATATGACTGTCGATGCTTATAGAATCGGAGAATTTCCATTCTGGTTTCACCAGACATGGACAACAATCCTCCAATTGTGTATTGCATTAGTAATTCTTTTCCGAGCAATCGGACAAGCAACAATAGCTTCATTGGTGGTGATAGTGTTCACCGTGCTTTGCAACACTCCACTAGCAAAGTTACAACATAAGTTTCAAAGCGAACTTATGGTGGCACAAGACGAGAGATTGAAGGCTAGTTCTGAGGCACTTGTAAATATGAAAGTGCTAAAGCTATATGCATGGGAAAATCATTTTAAAAATGCTATCGAAAAGTTAAGAAATGCCGAACTCAAATTGATATCTGCAGTGCAATTAAGTAAGGCCTACCTTCTGTTTCTCTTTTGGGCCGCACCGGTGTTGGTGTCTGCTGCTTCTTTTCTAGCATGTTACTTACTTAATGTTCCTTTGCATGCAAGTAACGTTTTTACTTTCGTGGCAACTATACGCCTTGTTCAAGATCCAATTACTGCTATCCCGGATGTAACTACGGTGATCATTCAAGCAAAAGTTGCATTTGCTCGGATAGGTAATTTCCTTGAAGCCCCAGAACTACAGAGTAAAAATTTCAAGAACAATTACTTTAATGACAACCTCAAAGGCTCGGTTTCAATAAAATCAGCCGACTTTTCATGGGAAGATAGTGTATCAAAGCCAACACTAAGAAACATAAATTTGGAAGTTAAACATGGACAAAAGGTGGCTATTTGTGGAGAAGTTGGCTCAGGAAAATCAACGCTTTTAGCAACGATTCTTGGAGACGTTCCTAACACAACGGGAACTGTAAGCTTTTATTTCCTTTCTACTCATATAGTTCACTCATATAGCTTGATGTAGTGAATATTATTTGTTCATGATTTTACAGGTTGGTGTTTATGGGAAGTTTGCATATGTTTCTCAAACAGCATGGATCCAATCCGGTACAATACGAGAAAATATTCTGTTTGGATCCGAGTTGGATGATCAAAGATATCAAGAAACACTTCGAAGATCTTCATTGTTAGCGGACCTTGAGGTTCTTCCCTATGGCGACTGCACTGAAATAGGCGAGAGAGGAGTTAATTTAAGCGGAGGTCAGAAACAGCGAATTCAACTAGCCAGAGCTCTTTACCAGAATGCTGATATATATCTATTGGATGATCCATTTAGTGCTGTTGATGCACATACTGCAAAAAATTTATTTAATGTAATGGTATTTTTTCTTCACATTTAACATAAACATGTCTAGTCTCATTTTATACTTAAAGATATTTTTGAAGCTTGACAGGAATACATCATGGAAGGACTCAAAGGGAAAACTGTCTTACTCGTTACTCATCAAGTCGACTTTCTCCCTGCATTTGATTCTGTTTTGGTAATTTCATTTGTCTCAAAGCAATGATTATGCCATATTCATCTCGTTGTTGTCATTATTCCATACTATGAAGCACGAACACTGACATAGACACCGGACACGGCATCTTTTGGATGTTGTTGCATTGTTATTTTCTTTACAGTTGATGTCGGATGGGATAATCCTACAAGCTGGTCCATATCACGAGCTATTGATCTCAAGTAAAGAATTCCAAGAACTTGTCAATGCTCACAAGGAGACTGCGGGTTCAAACCAGCTTGCGATTGATACTTTCACACAAAGATATTCAACTTCTAGAAATGTTGCGCAAACTTTCGTGGGAAAGCAGATTACAGAAACAAATGGAAATCAATTAATTAAGCAAGAAGAAATAGAGAAAGGAGACACAGGATTGAAGCCTTACTTACAATATATGAATCAGATGAAAGGCTATATATTCTTCTTTGTGTCTTCACTTGGTCACCTTTTTTTCGTTGTCTGTCAGATATTGCAAAACTCGTGGATGGCTACTAATGTTGACAATCCTCGCGTCAGCACGTTGAAGTTGATTTTAGTTTACTTCTTAATTGGAGCTTCTTCGACATTTTTCATGTTAACCAGAAGTCTATTTGTAGTTGCTTTGGGTCTTCAATCTTCGAAATACTTATTTTTACAGTTGATGAACTCCCTCTTTCGCGCACCGATGTCATTTTATGACTCTACACCGTTGGGAAGGATACTAAGTAGGGTAAGAATATTAAGAAATCATTTCCTTTGCTGTGAAATGCGATCGAAATAATAATAAATTAATTGTTATTTCCTTGTTTAGGTTTCATCTGATCTGAGCCTAATGGACCTTGACATCCCGTTTAGCCTCACTTTTGCGGTGGGAATGACTATAAATTTTTATTCTAGTTTTACAGTTTTAGCAGTTGTTACTTGGCAAGTATTGATTGTTGCGATACCAATGGTTTACGTTACAATTCGCTTGCAGGTAATAGTGAACATGTTTTTCATATTTTATCAAAAACTTGTAACTTCAACAGAAAGCATATATCGATAAAACATGTTTTTTTGTGTGTGTTTTAAGCAGAGATACTACTTTGCCGCAGCAAAAGAAGTGATGCGGATGAATGGCACAGCGAAATCCTACTTAGCCAATCATGTAGCTGAAACTGTTGCCGGAGCTGCGACAATAAGGGCTTTTGAGGAGGAAGATCGTTTTTTCGAGAAGAATCTTGATCTAATAGATATTAATGCTACTGCATTTTTTCATAATTTTGCTTCGAATGAGTGGTTGATCCAACGGTTAGAAACATTAGGTGCAGCTCTTCTTGCCTCTACCGGGCTTTGCATGGTCTTACTTCCACCAAGAACTTTCACCTCGGGTGCGAATTTGATTATAATTATCTTCAAATTAATTTCTTCTATCCTAAAAAAAAGCATATTATGCGCAGATTACTAAATTTCGATATCCTTCGTTTCAGGATTTATTGGCATGGCTTTAACTTATGGCCTTTCACTAAGCAACTCCTTAGTACAATCAATTAAAACTCAATGCACTCTTGCAAGTCAGATAATATCAGTAGAGAGACTAAATCAATATATGCATATTCAAAGTGAGGCCGAAGAAATAGTAGACCAAAATCGTCCTCCTGCGAATTGGCCAATTGCGGGCAAAGTAGAAATAAATGACTTGAAGGTAATTGATACTTTATTTTCAAAATGGGAAGCATAATGTTCAGAAAAAAATAGGCGTTAAAATGAAATACGAACTTTGTTTTTTGGTACCTTGTTAGATACGTTACAGGCCCGATGGACCACTTGTACTTCACGGGATCACATGCACATTTGAAGCTGGACACAAGATTGGTATCGTTGGCAGAACAGGCAGTGGGAAATCTACTCTCATTAGTGCTTTATTTCGTCTTGTGGAACCGGCAGGAGGAAAAATCATAGTTGATGGAATAGACATATCATCTATCGGCCTTCATGATTTGAGGTCGCGTTTCGGGAGTATACCTCAAGATCCTACGCTTTTTAACGGGACAGTAAGATATAACTTGGACCCTTTATCTCAACACACTGATCATGAGATATGGGAGGTAACATAAATATACTACATTCTGTTTAAGTTTTCTTTGGATAGAAAATGTTGAATAATTCGTATACAATATGAAGGTTCTCGGAAAGTGTCAATTGCGAGAAGTTGTCCAAGAGAAAGACGAGGGCTTAAACTCTTCAGGTACACTTTCATTTCAATTCATTTAATGAATGTAACTCATTATTATAATCATTGATAAAAAAAGTTTATAATGGTTAGTGAAAAATTGTTGTATAGTTGTTAACGACGGATCAAACTGGAGCATGGGACAAAGGCAGTTATTCTGTTTAGGGCGCGCTCTTTTGCGGAGAAGTAAGATATTGGTATTGGACGAAGCAACTGCATCAATTGATAATTCAACTGATCTGATTCTGCAGAAAACCATTAGAACTGAGTTTACGGATTGTACGGTGATAACAGTAGCACACAGGATACCGACCGTGATGGATTGCACTATGGTTCTTGCTATAAGTGATGGTAAGTTTATGTTTCGAGTTTTACGGTCCCTCACTCCCCAAAGACATTTTCTTATAGAAAATTGATACATAATTATTGCTAATACATGGATAGCGTTGCATTTACGTAGTTAGAGGGTAATAAACAATGAGTACAATGTTTTTTATTTAAGTTTTCGACCTTGTAATGCACGTAAAAGATAACATGTAAAGAAAATGAAGCCACTGATCGTGTTTTCAGGAATCTTGGTGGAGTATGACGAGCCAATGAGGTTGATGACGAGAGAAGAGTCGTTGTTCAGGAAGCTTGTCAAGGAATATTGGTCTCATTTTCAGTATGCAGAATCACATTGATGTTAAAAATGCTTGTTTTTATATTCTTTATTCCTTAATGTAACAATACATTACGTGTCACTCTTTATATTCCTTTGAGGGCACACCGGCATGTTTCTTCTTGTACTCCATTAGCTCCCATTTCTTAATATGCCTTCATTGAATTGTAAGTATTTTTCTCATTTCATTCACATTCACATTTTTTTTCCCACTTTGTATCAAATATAAAAAATGTAAATTGTTTCTCTTTGAAGATATTTCAAATGAAATAACTCCATCGCATTCAGATATTTCTCTTTGAAGAAATTGAGTAGGACTTGCACTTATATGTTCACCCCAATGTTCAAAATTTAAAGGTTCTTGCCATTCCCAACAGGTAACGTGCCATGAGATTTTCTTTTCATATATTAATAATTTCTTAATGGAATACAAAATCACTCTTTTTAAATAATTCATACTCTGTTTGTTGTATTGTGGGGTATTCATCATAATCTTTTCATAGATATATCACTATCCAAATAAAATGGAGAAATGTATTCAAACTTATAACTTTTAAGCATTCTATTTGTTGTCTCCTACATATAGTACTCTCTATTATATTGTTACTAACTACTCATCTCATATTTAAACTCTATTTATGTGTGACACCTTCATATCCTCTTCTATTTATATGTATAACACATTAAATCCTATTAAGTTATTTGTTATATTCTTCTAATCCATTCAAAAGGTAGAGTAACCCAAAAAAAAGTAGGCTAAAAATTAATTTGACCTAATTAATTTTGCCTAATGGCATTTTATTATTTTATCTATCATCTTATACCATAGTTTAATTTTTACAAATGCACTCAATCATTTATTTTACACATCCTTCTTTTAATTTATTTCCCCGACCACCGTGCAACGCACGGGTATCTATCTAGTTAGTTATTATTTACTTAATTTCACTGTCTATAGGTAAGTCTCTTCCAAGCACAACACTTGGTTAATTGAACATTTGTTTATGTTTGTTTAGAAGTGACTGTGTTTAACTATTACTGAGTTGCATCTAATGATACCTTTTTGTGCAGAAATTTCTGAAAGATATATCGAAAGGTCTTTGTTTCTACAATAACAAAAGAACCAATCGAGACTCCTAAGATTTATTTAGGTTTTGTTTGAGCTTTTTTATAAGCAAAATTTGGTATTAATAAGAAGTACATATGGGGTCTTTAAACCCTTACATATGAAAAAGAATCCTTAGATATAAAGTAAAAATCTAAAGGATTATTACACCAATTAAAAATAAATAAAACTAATATTAGACCTCGAGCATCCTAACATCTAAAAGCAAGAAATATACTTGATGTTATCAATCAACTGAGAAAAAGCTGCAATTTCTCCTCTAAACTAATGTTGTTTCTCATCCTTCAAATACACCAAGTTGTGTAGCAAGTGAAATAAAATGTTTCTCTTAAATCCATTTCCTTGATTTAACCAAATTACCAAGTGAAATTAAATGTTTCACTTTAATAGATGTCTATTAGTCATTGACCTGTATCATTGACCCATTGTACAACACATCTTGAGAGAATCCAACACTATTATGTGTTACAAAAGTGGTGGGACTAGAAGATGTTAGGACTAAAATAAAATAAAATAAAAACAGAATCATTGGGTAAGAAAAGACATTAAAATAGTTAGATGTGCTCATCAACAACAAACCACTCCACTGTATCATAAATTTTCTAAAGGCAGATTTATTCTTTAAACTATGTAATAGGTGACTGATAATAATTTTATATATGGTATAAGAATTCTTGAATAATTTCTAAAAATATTCATAGGCAACTGTACATTTCGTTTTGCCCAAAAATATTATCAGAAATTATTCAAAATTTTCTATAAAATACAACAATAACACTTTTGTTGCCATATAAAATTCTTATCGCAGTCACCTATTATATAGTTTAAAGAATAAATCAGGCTTTAGAAAACCTATAATACTTGTTGTGTTACCGTTGAACACAACTAACCATTCAAGTGCCTTTTTTTTCTCCCAAAGATTCATCTTCTTTCATTCCATTTCCAACACACTTGGTCCCACCATTTATGTAATTTGTAAACTTAAGATTGCTTCAAAACCATTCCTTCTCAGATGATAGCAAGCCATCTTCTATAATATAGAATGGTGTACATAAAATATTCTATGACATGAAAATTTATTGGATCTTCACATTAAATAAAATTTATCTAAGTTTCTAAAGGACCAAAAAATGATCAATTTGATAGAGTACATATTTGTTTGGTTAAATTGAAAGTTCATGTTCATTTAGTGATAGACATACAAAAAACTTTATGATCGTAAGCAGAAAGACAAATAAATAACTAAATAAATTCATAAATGAAATAAATAAATAAATAGTATATATCCAAGAAAATATATGTATTTATAAGAAAAATAAAACATATAATTAGTATAACATATGCACATGTAAAAAAAAATTATAACATATATGAACATAGAAATACATAATAGAAACAATAATTTAGAGGATTTAGTATTGATAAAATACATAATAAATATGTATTCATAAGGATGTCATTATCGTTATTGTCATCTTTATTTAATGTTGTGAAAATTAAGATGAACTAGATGTAGACCCGCGCGTTGCGCAGGCGGACATATGCTTTTGAAAATTCAATTAAAATTTGTAGTAGTACATGTGTAAAATATGACATTTATGTAGTTAGTGGTGTTTGTCACACAAAGCAAAAATTATTTTGGTTAATGAGTTTAGAATAACCTTTTGGGATAACCTTTTGGTGAGTTATAACTTATAATTATTACTATAATTGGTGTTTAGAACAATTTAGCATTACTAAGAAGTAAGAATATAGTTTTTAAGTTAATCAAATAATTGATCTATCTAGTTGCTATTAGCATTTCAAGTACTAATAATCATGAAAGTATTCACTTTTAACATATTTCCACACTCATTGGAACACTCCGTATGCATATTTCACAACTCTATTTGAAAACATCTCACGGTCATCATTGAGTTGACTCGATAAGCCATAACGTGAGAAGATAGTATAATTCTAAATATAGATCTATAGAATTAGTCATTTAATCATAGTAAATACTTAAAATCGCAGAGGCTTATTGATTTTATTTTTTTTGACAAATAGAGGCTTATTGATTTTAGAAACCTGATTCAACATATTTCAACATATATGAGACAAATACATTGAATGACATATAATTTATATAGGAAGACAAAATATAAACTCAGACACCAATAACGACTATCAGAACACAAATGACATAATTAAAATTGTAAAGAATTCTTAGATTTCTTACTTTTCCAAAAGAATAAAAAGAAGTCTGAAAGCATGTTAAACATGATTTTGTTTTCTGCTCTTATTCCTATGTTGAATCAACAAAAATAGGATGAAACCAAGTACCAGATTATCAACAATCAATAGAGAAGTCATATATACACCCGGTTTTAATTGGAGAGCAAGAGCCATGGATTAGGGAGAACGGTCACCATAATGATAAAGGCTAAATTAGTGTCAAGTGTAACTGATGTCAATTGCAGTGTAACTTATGGAATGGAACATGAATAACCCATAAAGAATATTAATTAAATGAAATACTAAAATAGTAAAATGTGGCAAAGAAATCTTTGAGTATCATATCATATATGGAGAATGGAAGAATACACTCATAGACATGCCACCTTAGATTTTTTGTAGATGTGGCAATATTTGAATGAAATGACACATTATTGGTGATTTGTCACAATATAATTTGAGGGCTCTATTTTAATATATAAAATAGATTGACAAATCGGATTGATTTGATTAAATGCCAAACACATAGTTGATTTGATCAAGTTCAAATCAAGAAAGCTAATTGACATATGCTAACATCGACAAGTTGGTTCTAACTAAAATTAAACGACTGAACTCAAATCCTAGATGACATGTTAATTAAATTGCAGTCAAAATCACAAAAATAATGATCGATAAATCCACAAACACAACGAGAATCTATAAAGTAATTGTTGAAAATATAGAATATCAAAAAGTAAAATGAAAGGAAAAACAAATGATATGTGAATAAGAAACAACATATAAATAATAATCTAGAAACAAGATAATGAAAGAAAAAAAAGTACTCCTTAAGAGGAGAAGAAGAAGAATAAGAATATGAATTGGAGAAAATGAAATGTGATGGCTACGTTTTATAGAATGAAAAACTAAAAAGGATACAAATTTAGGGATAGCGATTATGGGCCGGGTTGGGGCCCAATATAGATCATCCTCAACGTTTTCCATCTCATTTAAATTCACATCCACCCTTAACCCTAACACACAATCACTCAAGTTTTATTGTCTCCACCATCCTTTTTTGCTGTCAACAAGCTTTTCACTCCGTAGATCCCATTATTTTCCCACCTTGTAGTCTTCGCTTTCTCACCCCCACGTCTTGGTCGGCACCATTCTTTGAGAAATTATTCATTACACAAGTAAAGAATCATGTCCTAACACACAATCACTCGATCACTCCATAGATCTTGTTAGTTCCCCACCTTGTATTCTCCACCTTCTCATCCCTATCATCCTTTATAAACATGTTCCATCCCACTTAAATTGACGTGAATCATCCTTCTCTGCCCACCCCCAACCATTGATCGGGACCATCCTTTGAGAAATTATTCATTCAACAAGTTAAAAATGATGTCCTAACACCCAATCAATCAATTTTTATTGTCTCCACTATACTTTTATGTTGTCAACACACGTTTCACTCTATAGATCCTATTATTTTTCCACCTTGTTTTCTACGCCTTCTCATCCCAGTCATCCATAACCATTTCAATCCCACTTAACTTCACGTGAATCATCCTTATCTTGCCCTTGTCACGTATTGGTCAACACCATCCTTTGAGAAATTAATCTTTCAACACGTAAAAAATCATGTCCTAACACACCATCACTCAATTTGTACTGTCTCCACCATACTTTTATGTTCTCAACAGGCGTTTCACTCTGTATATCTTGTTATTTCCCCACCTTGTATTGTTAACCTTAACATCCCTATCATCCTTAACCTTTTCCATCCCACTTAAATTCTCGTGAACCATCCTTCGCTGGCCACCCCTACGTCTTGCTCGACACTATCCTTTAAGAAATTATTCATTCGACAAGTAAAAAATATGTCCTAACACACAATCACTCAATTTTTATTATTTCAGCCATACTTTTATGTTGTCATCACTCTCTTAACTCATGACATTTAGCTTCAATCCCGAGATTCATTTGTTTCCCCCGTCTTGTATTCTATGTCGTTCCACCTCTCTCAGGGTAAACCTTTATCATCCCATTTAAACTCATCTCGATCATTCATCCTTTGTTGGAAATCCCATATCTTGGTCGACACCACCATCCGAGAAACTTCTCGATTTTTTGTTATCTCCATCTTGGTCACTGCGGTCACCTATTACATAGTTTAAAAAATAAATCTGGCGAGAATCTATAATACAGTGCTCCTTTGCACCAATATTATCCAGTCACTCTTTGTCAGATTTCCAAAGTTTACGTAAACAATGATTCTGTTGAGACTTGTACAAAGTTGTCTTCCTTCTTTCCGTTGGGTAGCCTAAGATCCATCCTTATTCTAACAGATGACTTCTTGCCTTCAACTTCTACTTTCTCTTGTCAGCTGAGTTTCTCTCTAATGAGTGAAAGTGGTATTTCCCGATGGCTAGAGGACACAATTCTGGCTCAACTTCAACATGAACTGGAGATGGCTCATTAGTGGGGGGATAAACAACTAAATCTCGGTTCATTTGGGGTGGATCAGAGAGAAGATGCTATAGACATTTGGGGTGATTCATTTGGAGATGTTTTCTTAATTGTCTTCAAATGCTTCAAAATCATCTTGCTCTTCAAGTAAATTCTTCGGAAGGTTTAATGCGGGGAGAAATTTGTTTACTTTGAGGGTATAGTAATCACTAATTACCTCAACAACCATTTCATTCCATCGAGGATCATCCACATTGGGTCAAGAACATCGATACTCTTGACTATTGAACAATAAAACTTTTCTAGAATACTATTGTTTATGTGTGTTATCATTTTATCTTTTTTTGTTGGTAATGTTTTACTATTGAAAGCATGGTCATGTAACTTGTGCAAGTACACAAAATCTGTCATCAAATCAGCAAAGTATGTGTTGTGTTTTTGATATGTATTATGCATAAATATGTAAGAAGACATGTAGTACTGTATTGAGGCATTTCACAAACACAAAATTGTCTTCTCTCCCATTTTTCTCCTTTATTTTTCTGGTTATATTGTGTATGGTTCTGGTCCCACTGCATGTTTCTAAGTTGTGTGGTTGCAGTTGCGGACGTGGTTCTGCCCTGAACTTTAATTTTCTCCTCTATTACTTTATGTGGTAGTCATTGAACACTTAAATTACTAAATGAATTCTACAAAATGAATTCTAACTATATAGAAGCTTGCTTTCAATAATTTTTGTGTTACTAGATATAATACTAAAGTTTAAGAGAGTCGCGCTCTGAGGAATTTCACCATAAAGCTTATTATTAGAAAGATCGAGAGACTCCATATTTTGCATACCTCCAATCTTCTTCGATATTGTTCCATTCAAATTATTGTGAGATAAATTCAATGTTTGAACTTGAACAAGCCGAAATAATTCCAACGGCACTTCTCCAAACAAGTTATTGGACGAAAGGTCAATAGTTCGCCTTTGCGGATCTATTTTATACATATAATCCTGACTTTTTGTAAACAACTCAATTGTAGCACTATGCCATGGTTTCCATTGAAAAGTAATCATATGAGTCAAGTTATAAATATGCAAATTGGCATGGATCCTGAAAATTTGTTATGTGCAAGGTCTAAATGAAACAAATAAGCTAAGAGAGATTGAATAATTGTGTTGGAATAAACCCTTCAAATTGATTAGCTCTCAATATAACAATTTCCAAATTTTGTGACATCTCAACTGGTATGGTTCCAGAAAATTGATTTTTTTTCCTATATTCAAAATCTCCAATTGTGTCCAATTAGAGAGGTGCACTAGAGCTTCACCAAATAGTTGATTACTCCACAAGTTAATGTAATTTAAATCATTCAAATTCTTCCAACTATAAGGAATTAATCCTGAGAAGGATCGGAGTTGTAGGAAAAATCAATAATATTTGCCATTGGTGATATTTTTGGGAGTCCTTCTGTGAAATTATTGCGATCCGGCCAATTTTAGAACATTACCGTTCAATGTTAGGTTTGATATATCTCCGGTCAACGAATTGTTGGACAATAAAAATAGATATTCCTGCAATAAGGCTTGAAATTTTTTTTCTAATCTACCAATGAAATTCCTGAGCTCGATAAATCGAGAGTTTTCAGTGACTTTTGTGTATATACCCAAGGTGGAAAGTTTGGACCTTGATTTGTATTCGATAGATGGATTAACGATGAAGTTTTTGAGTTTACACCCGCTTAACCGTAGCTCTAATAGTGAAGGAAGTTTAGTCACTGCTTGAAGCCAATTGGTTTCTTTATGAAGATCAATTCCACTAAGGTTGAGATATTTCAACGAAGAAAATAGCGAAAGCCAATGAAGATTGTCCATTTGAGAAGTAGCGTCGTAGGGCGTGTATATGTTAAGGTAGAAAAGTTTAGATGAATGTGTGATATTGTTGTGTTGAGTGGCTGAAATAATTATGATATCAAAATAATTCCAGCTCAAATCTAAGTAACTCAGAAACTCGAGTTGTAGGATAGCGAAATTGATCTCACCTTTCAAATGTTGATCGCTAAGAACGAGTTTTGTAACTCTATTTGTAATGTTATCGCATTCGACTCCTTTCCATGTACAACAATTTGTTTCGGTTGACCATGTTGACGATATCATACCATTTGAACTATCATTGATTCCTATTTTGATGATTAATAGCGTTTCTCGAACTTTCTTATTACATTGAAACAATTTGTGGTCATTTCTAGACATGCTTTTGTGGAATGTGGTTATTGATAAAAGTAGAAGCAAAAGAAGTGATATTTGTGAAGTATGAATGTTCATCATGAATGATTGATTGTTAAGAAGTTGTATTTCAAAATAGCAATGTGATTTCTAAAAAAAAGTTGTTGGTAGCTTAATGACATACTCCCTCTGTTCCAAAATATAAAAGTGGTCAACAAAAATTGATGTATTTGGTTAAGAATTTGGTCCAAATGAATTTTATTTGACCAACTTTCTCTAATATTTTAAGACGGAGTAGTATATTATTAGGAGATTGGTGTGTGATTATATAAGTTGTTAACTAGTGGGAAAGCATTAAAAAAGAATGACTTTTGGAAAAGCAGGGAAGACTTAGAATCATAATTAAGCTGATATGTAAACAAATAGAAAGAATCAAATAAATACATTTTTTTTATATATAAGTTAAGGAGAGATCTATATAGTATTTGAGACTACACTGTCTTGTTTAGTTGAACTTTGACTTTGTATATTTTTGTTTTTTAACTAATACTCTCTCGGTCTTAAAACTAATGTTCTTTTAGAATTATGCACGTGGATTAAGAAACAACAATTATTGATAAGTTAAGTCTCTTTTAAATATACCTATAAAATTTTCATATTTCTTTTGTTATAAAAGTGTTGAAAATGAGAGATTTTGTCGTAGAATCTTAAAACAACAGCAAACAGACAAATATAACATGATATAAAATACATTATGAGCCATTTGAACAATATTATATGACATGATTTGTGTATTTCAGTTCCAACTGAGATTCATCAGAAAAAGACATTTCCTTTGATGAACATTGTGTTGGTCCGAGTGAAACTTGAGCCGAAAGTAGAATCGAAGACTCGAATCTTGTGAATAAAAAAAATACATTTAAAAGAATCGGATATTTTGTACCTTTTGATCAATCTATCACCTACGAAGAAAACTGACACATGTACATGTTGGACATCAATCATACAATCGACCAAAAGTATCAGTGCTACATAGTCTCTCAAAGAGTCAACCATGTAAAATAAATTGTTAATATGAACTGCTTAGATGAATGATGCTCTTTTCACTAGCTTCCAAGCTCTCACTTTCACTATTTTCAAAAAGAAGAAAAACACTAAAATCCAACTTTATATTGTTTTTTAAAAAGCTGAAAACACAAATTTTGATTGGTAAATGGTAAGGCTTTCATTTCACGTTACATATCCATTATTGTAGTTCTTTCTACTTTTTTGAGGTCACTTCACTATGATTTGTAAGAATATTCTGTACTATGCAAGTTTTCAAACTTGACTGAAAAGCTGAAAACTGTTTTTGTTGTTTGCATAGATTGAAAGGTTTTCTAATATTGAGCAAACTGTTCACATTCTAAGGTATACTATTATTTTTTTTAAGATTTTTTTGTTCTTATTAAAATCAACATAGTGTTGTTTTGATACTATTAAGCATAATTTTGTTTCCATTTATGTTACAGAGTTTGAGAAGCAAAGATAAGCTAAATAGAAGATGAACGATTTTCGGAGCATATTTTGTGGTGACTCTAGCTGTTCTGAGACTAGAGGAAGTCCTTTCTGTTATGATTTAAACAGTTTGAAAGATCCTTCTTCATGCAACAACCATTTGATGGTAATTTTCTTTGATTTGATCATGCTAATGATGTTATCAATCATGATGTTCTTGAAGTCTTCATCGAGACCCTTTCGGAGTCTAGTAAGATATTCAATCTTGGAGCTAGTTTCAGCCATAACCAATGGTTTTATTGGATTGTTACATTTATGCTTAGGAATTTGGGTTTTAGAGGAGACATTAAGGAAAACCGACAAAGCGTTTCCGCTTAACTTGTGGTTGCTAGAACTCTTTCATGGATTCACATGGTTGTTAGTAAGTTTAACTATAAGTCTTCGGATAAAACAACCCGCAAGAGCATGGTTGTTTATGTTCTCGATTTTCATATTCTTTGTTTCTGGTATATTATGTGCTTTATCGATATCTAATGCATTTGATAGAAGAGACTTGTCGCTCAAGGCAGCTTTAGATGTTATATCGTTTCCAGGAGCAACTTTGCTGCTGTTATGTACTTACAACGGATGTAAGCGTGAAGATGGTGATGTAAACGGAGAAACTGCTGAAAGGCTTTATGCTCCGTTAAATAGCCAGTTCAATGATGTTTCTCAATGTCATGTCACCCCATTTGCAAAAGCTGGATTCTTTAGTAAGATATCGTTTTGGTGGTTGAATCCGTTGATGAAAAAGGGTCAAGAAAAAACACTTCAACATGAGGATATCCCAAAGTTAAGAGAGTCTGAACAAGCAGAGAGTTGTTATTTTTCGTATGTAGAACAATTAAGAAGACAAAGGGAAAAAGAACCATCATCAAATTCATCGGTATTATGGACAATCATAATATGCCACCGAAGAGAGATTTTGATAACAGGAATCTTTGCTTTGCTCAAGGTACTTGCTATATCTTGCGGCCCTCTACTTCTGAATGTGTTTATATTGGTGTCTGAGGGTAATGAAAGTTTCAAATATGAAGGTTATATATTAGCCATATCACTCTTCTTCATCAAGATCGTAGAATCCGTATCACAAAGACACTGGTATTTTCGCAGTAGAATTGTTGGGATGAAAGTTAGGTCACTACTTACGGCAAAGATTTATAAAAAAACATTAAGGCTATCCAATTCTGCGAGATTGATTCACTCTGGCGGTGAGATAATGAATTATATGACTGTCGATGCTTATAGAATCGGAGAATTTCCATTCTGGTTTCACCAATTATGGGCAGCTATCCTCCAATTATGTATTGCATTAGTAATTCTTTTCCGAGCAATCGGACTAGCAACAATAGCTTCATTGGTGGTGCTAGTTCTCACCGTGCTCTGCAACACTCCACTAGCAAAGTTACAACAGAAGTTTCAAAGTGAACTTATGGTGGCACAAGACGAGAGATTGAAGGCTAGTTCTGAGGCTCTTGTGAATATGAAAGTGCTAAAGCTATATGCATGGGAAAATCATTTTAAAGATGCAATCGAAAAGTTGAGAAATGTGGAACTCAAATTGATATCTGCAGTGCAATTAAGTAAGGCGTACCTTCTCTTTCTCTTTTGGACCGCACCGGTGTTGGTATCTGCTGCTTCTTTTCTAGCATGTTACTTTCTTAATGTTCCTTTGCATGCAAGTAATGTTTTCACTTTCGTGGCAACTCTACGCCTTGTTCAAGAGCCAATTACAGCTATCCCGGATGTAATTACGGTGATCATTCAAGCAAAAGTTGCATTTGCTCGGATTGGTAATTTCCTTGAGGCGCCAGAACTTCAGAGTGAAAATTTCCAGAACAAGTCCTTTAACGATAACCTCAAAGGCTCGGTTTTAATAAAATCAGCCGACTTTTCATGGGAAGGTAGTGTATCAAAGCCAACACTGAGAAACATAAATTTGGAAGTTACACATGGACAAAAGGTGGCTATTTGTGGAGAAGTTGGCTCCGGAAAATCAACGCTTTTAGCAACGATTCTTGGAGACGTTCCTAACACAGCGGGAACAGTAAGCTTTTATTTCCTTTCTACTCATATAGTTCACTCATATAGCTTGATGTAGTGAATATTATTTGTTCATGATTTCAGTTGTAATTTAAATAATATTAATCGGTTTCGCTTTTCTAAATTACAGATTGGTGTTTATGGGAAGTTTGCATATGTTTCTCAAACAGCGTGGATCCAAACCGGTACAATACGGGAAAATATTTTGTTTGGATCCGAGTTTGATGATCAAAGATATCAAGAAACAGTTCAAAGATCTTCATTGGTAACGGACCTCGAGTTGCTTCCCTATGGTGACCTCACTGAAATAGGCGAGAGAGGAGTTAATTTAAGCGGAGGACAAAAGCAACGAATTCAACTAGCCCGAGCTCTTTATCAGAATGCTGATATATATCTATTGGATGATCCATTTAGTGCTGTTGATGCACATACTGCAAAAAGTTTATTTAATGTAATGATATTTTTTCTTCACATTTAACATAAACATGTCTAGTGTCATTTTTTACTGAAAGAATGCTTTGAACCTTGACAGGATTACATCATGGAAGGACTCAAAGGGAAAACTGTCTTACTCGTTACTCATCAAGTCGACTTTCTCCCCGCATTTGATTTTGTTTTGGTAATTTCATTCATCTCAAAACAATGATTATGCCACATTCATCTTGTTGTTGTGATTATTCCATACTATGAAGCACGGACACAGACACCGGACACGACATCTTTTGGATGTTGTCATATTGTCACTCAACTATTTTATTTTCTTTACAGTTGATGTCGGATGGGGTAATCCAACAAGCCGGTCCATATCACAAGCTACTGACCACAAGCCAAGAATTTCAAGACCTTGTCAATGCTCACAAGGAGACTGCTGGTTCAAACCAGCTTGTGAATGATACTTTCACACAAAGATATTCAACTTCTAGAAATGTTGCGCAAACTTTCACGGAAAAGCAGATTAAAGAAACAAATGGAAATCAACTAATTAAGCAAGAAGAAATAGAGAAAGGAGACATTGGATTGAAGCCTTACTTACAATATCTGAATCAGATGAAAGGCTATATATTCTTCATTGTGTCTTCTTTTGGTCACCTTATTTTCGTGCTTTGTCAGATATTGCAAAACTCGTGGATGGCTGCTAATGTTGACAATCCTCGTGTCAGCACGTTGAAGTTGATTTTAGTATACTTTCTGCTCGGAGCTTCTTCAGCATTTTTCATGTTAACCAGAAGTTTATTTATAGTTGCTTTGGGTCTTCAATCTTCAAAATACTTATTCTTACAGTTGATGAACTCCCTCTTTCGTGCACCAATGTCTTTTTATGACTCTACACCATTGGGAAGGATACTAAGTAGGGTAAGCATATTGAACAATCATTTGCCACGCTATGAAATGCGATAGAAAAACTAATAACTTAACTGTTATTTCCTTGTTTAGGTTTCATCTGATCTGAGCCTAACGGATCTTGACATGCCGTTTAGCCTCAGTTTTGCGGTGGGATCGACTATAAATTTTTATTCTAGTTTTACAGTTTTAGCAGTTCTTACATGGCAAGTATTGATTGTGGCGATACCAATGGTTTACGTTACAATTCGCTTGCAGGTAATAGCGAACATGTTCTTCTTTGACTTACATCACAATTGTATTTTCTCATATTTTTCTTATTTTATCAAAAACTCATAATTTCAACAGAAAGAAAATATCGATAAAACATGTTCTTTTTTGTGTTTTAAGCAGAGATACTACTTTGCCGCAGCGAAAGAAGTGATGCGGATGAATGGCACAACAAAATCCTACTTAGCTAATCATGTAGCTGAAACTGTTGCCGGAGCTGCGACAATAAGAGCTTTTGAGGAGGAAGATCGTTTTTTCGAGAAGAATCTTGATCTAATAGACATTAATGCTACTTCATTTTTTCATAATTTTGCTTCAAACGAGTGGTTAATCCAACGGTTAGAAACACTAAGTGCCGGTCTTCTTGCCTCTACCGCGCTTTGCATGGTTATACTTCCACCAGGAACTTTCACCTCCGGTGCGAATTTGGTTATTTTTATCTCTAAAATGTCATTGTTTGAGTATTATAATTAACTTCAAATTAAAATTTTCTAGCCTCAAAAAATAGCATATTATGCAGATTACTTAATTTCAATATCCTTCATTTCAGGATTTATTGGCATGGCTTTAACTTATGGCCTTTCACTAAACAACTCCTTAGTATATTCAATTAAAACTCAATGCACTCTTGCAAGTCAGATAATATCAGTAGAGAGACTAAATCAATATATGCATATACAAAGCGAGGCCAAAGAAATAGTAGATGAAAATCGTCCTCCGTTGAATTGGCCAATTGCAGGCAAAGTAGAAATAAATGACTTGAAGGTAATTGATACTTTATTTTCAAAATGTAAAGCATAATGTTATTTTTTTCGTAATTATTTTTTTCGTACCTTGTTAGATACGTTACAGGCCCGATGGACCACTTGTACTTCACGGGATCACATGCACATTTGAAGCTGGTCATAAGATTGGTATCGTTGGCAGAACAGGCAGTGGGAAATCGACTCTTATTAGTGCTTTATTTCGTCTTGTGGAACCAGCAGGAGGAAAAATCATAGTTGATGGAATAGACATATCATCTATCGGCCTTCATGATTTGAGGTCGCGTTTTGGGATTATACCTCAAGATCCTACACTTTTTAACGGGACAGTAAGATATAACTTGGACCCTTTATCTCAACACACTGATCATGAGATATGGGAGGTAAGATAAATATACAGAATTCTGTTTAACTTAACTTTAGATAATAGAAAATGTGGATTAATTCGAATACAATATGAAGGTTCTCGGAAAGTGTCAATTGCGAGAAGTTGTCCAAGAGAAAGATGAGGGCTTAAACTCCTCAGGTACACTTTCAATGAATGAAAGTTAACATATTTTTAAAGAAAAATAAAATCAGAATTGTTGTTAGTATAATTCATGATTTGTATAGTTTACATGTTTTTACAGTTTCAGACTGTGTCGCTGAGCGAGCTGTTTCTTTGCTAAGCGAAACAGAATCGTGTTCAGTGGCTAAGCGAGCACACTAGTGCTTGTCTGTCAGTTATGACAGTTGAAAGAGTTATTTTTTTTGTTTTTTTTTCAGTTGTGACTAGTTGTTAGTGCAATTACTTGCAGTATAAGTAACTCGTTCAAGTGTATAAAACTACTTGTAATTCTCAAATTGTCCCAAGCATTAACTCTTTTGAACGTATTTCGTACGTATTGGTGATTTTATCTTTTGTTTCTTATAAATAGGACTTGAATCATTATTAGTCTTTGATAAAAAAAAGTTATTAATGATTAGTAAAAAATTGTGGTGCAGTTGTTGATGATGGATCAAACTGGAGCATGGGACAAAGACAGTTATTCTGTTTAGGGCGTGCTCTTTTGCAAAGAAGTAAGATATTGGTACTGGATGAAGCTACTGCATCAATTGATAATTCAACTGATAAGATTCTGCAGAAAACAATTAGAACTGAGTTTGTGGATTGTACAGTGATCACAGTTGCACACAGGATACCAACTGTGATGGATTGTACTATGGTTCTTGCTATAAGTGATGGTAAGTTTATATTTCGAGTTTTACTGTCCCTCCCTCCCCGTAGACATTTTCTTATATAGATGAAAATTGATGCATAATCTTTGCTAATACAAGGATAGGGTTACATTCGCGTAGTTAAAGGGTAATAAACAATGATTATGATGTTTTTTATTTATGATTTCGACCTTGTAACACACGTAAAAGATAACATGTAAAGATAATGAAGTCACTGACTGTGTTTTCAGGAAAATTGGCGGAGTATGACGAGCCGATGAAGTTGATGAAGAGAGAAGAATCATTGTTCAGGAAACTTGTCAAGGAATACTGGTCTCATTTTCAGTTTGCAGAATCGCATTGATGTTAACAATGCTTTTTTCATGCCAGCCTATTGTAACAACAATAAGTCAAGAAATTGAGTGAAAGTATAATATAAAGTACGGACTACGAACACAACTGAAACATCGGTACCCATAGAAATTGAAATAATGATATAACTAGATTGAGGCCCGCGCGTTGCGCGGTTGCTGCATACCCGCATAAATTAATAATATCTATAAGCAATAGGAGGAAATGAGTTAGTGTTTGTGTAATTGTACAGAATCATTCTATATGCAGGCGCTACAAAGTTTGTGACAACAATAATATATGACAAAAACTATAGCAAACCGAATTAATTGTTCCAAATCATTCCATGAAATCAAGCATCTATTGACAATGTAATTAGAAATATGATCACTCAACAATGAGGATGCTGTCAATTTCAAACTACTCAATATGAAGAGATTTAATTTTGGAGGAAGGCACAATGCATTCTAATGGATTGGTAAAAAAAATTTCTAACAAAAAATGCTGGAAAAGAAAAACTTGTAACATAGGTTGTTCTTTTACGCACACAATTTATGACATGTCCATAAGTTGTTCTTTTAGTTAAAGTAGAAACCAAAATTGACCGGAGAGATGATGCATAAGATCTCCTTTGAATATGATAAAAAAATCACAAGAAAATTGTTAGGAGACATGTGAAAATTGGGGAAAAACATCACAATACATAAAAGAAACACACAATAGTTTCAAACTTAAAATAGAGTGAACCATCAATTTTCATGTGTATAAACTTAATATATATATATATATATATATATATATATATATATATATATAACAAATCAATTATCAAAATATAGAGAAAGACATTTCAAGCTATTAATTGGAAGACAACATAAAAAAAAAATTCAATTGCACAACAATTACATAAACTGATACTTACATCGATGAGACATTGGCAATTGAATGCAACCGTCGATTGAGACGCACAAAAGAGGTAGGTGAACGACGGCACAGTGCATTGATGTTGTCACGGCGACGGAGGAGGAGATAGAACTTTGAGTGTGAATCACGTCAAAGACTGTTGCTGCCATTACGACGATTGAGCAGAGAGAGGTTTGGGCAAAATTGCAATAATCGAGAGCAAAGTTACGCGGCGCAGGGTGGCTATAACGGTGATGAAGTGAGAAGGGCAGAGGCAAGAACATGCATGGTTGAGGTATGGGTGTTAGAAGAGGATTGGAAAATTGGGAAATTGAGATTAATGTTAGTACAATATGGGATTAATGTTAGTAAGAGAAGAGAATGATGGATTAATGTTAGAAGAAAATTGGGAAATTGGGAAAGGGATTAGAATAATAGAAATTGCAAGGATGGAGTTGTAGCAAATGTGAGAGAAGAGAAGTGCAATGAGATATGATACATAGGATTTTGGACATACATGGCACTTTGATGCATAGGTGGAGAAAAATAGGACACATGGCAAGAGAGAAATTGGAGCTTTACAATTAATATATTAAAATAGATTCAATGTAATCATAAATGTTGGTATTGAACATCGACACATGTCTGATACCTGAACACGTCTAATCTAAGAAATGTCTGTACTTCATAGGTTTTATTAGTTTTTGTGGAATGGTTAAGGATTTAGCAGAATGTAGAAGATTGTTGTTTCATAAAGCTTGTGTTCTTGATAATGAAATTGCGCTATTATACTAACAATCTAACATAATAATAAGAGACAATATCACATCATGTAAACAAGATCGATAATTAGCATTAATCATAGTCCTTTGACATCTTTTCTCATTGAATCAAAAACCAAATTCATCCAAAAGTACACTTTTCTTTTTTATAATCAACAGTACACATATCTAGAAGCCAAATACACACACAATTTATTTTTATAAAAGGCTAAAAGATACGAAGATTGACAACTAAGACATCGTCCCAACTAATAACTATCTTGTCATTCAAAAGAAACTACTTAAAAATCAATGTCTTAAAATTTTAAATAAAAGTGTGGTGTCCGACTCACTTATATAGATGTTCTTGAACTCAATATGGATGATCCTATCTCCGGCTGCCCCCTCATAACCCTACAGATCAAGACATCGTATTTTATATGCAGAAGTCACCTACCAATTATGGACACTTCAAAACAATTTCACTACATAGTTGTTGATAAGAACTAATTTCTAAATTATCAATATTAAAAATAATTTTTAAAGAATATAAATTTAAAGCAACCACACCTTAATTGTATTTTATTTATAAATTTTCTTAGTTTAGTGTTATTTTGTGTGACTTTATCGTTTGCTGCCTGCAGTTTAATAATTGTTGGTAGTACTTTAGTTGCTGTTTCTTCGAATATAGTTTGGTTTTATCTGTGGCTCAGGGCCGTCTTGTTTGGTATCCAAAATTGGCTCTTGGTGTAAAATGAAAACAATATTATATGTAGTCAATAGTCATGTAGGGTTCATAAAAAAATAAAAAATTGAAGGAAATGTTAACCACTGCTTTTAAAATATTGATTAAATTAAAAAAAAGTATAAATATTTATTGACAAATATCATTTCATATTAAGTTATTAAAAATTGTATATATATTTGTCAAAAAAAAATTGTATATATATAATGATTAATGATGACTGTATAAAAAAAGAGGTGACACTTGTGGTACAAGAATTGTTAATTAGAACACATACTACCTCCGTTTTAAAATATTAAACTCGCACATATGTACGTATGTCAATACACAATTTTGATCCATATAATATTTTTTATTATTTATTTGTAAAAATTATAAAAATTTGATATTTTAAAAATATTCATCAAAACAAATCAAACAAAATCTTATATACTACTACCTCTGTCCCAAAATAAGTGTCCTACTTGTCAAAATTGTTTGTCTCAAAATAAGTGTCATATACTATTTATAACATTGATTTTTACTATTTTATCCCTTAAAGCAATTATTAGGTGAGAGAAAAAGTACACTAAAATATCTACTTTTTAGTAGTACTCCGTTTTAGGGAGAGTACCAGTACCGGGTACCAGTAAGCACCCGGTACTCAGTGGGTACGCACCGATGCCGCACCTTTTTTTTTTTTTTTTTTTTGGTCTGGGTACTTGTCGAGTACTTACCGGGTACTCGAACGGCTCTTAAAATTAAAAAAAAAAACATTTTTTTTTTAGAAATATTTTGTCAAAAAAAATATCTTTTATTCATCTTCTGCTGAGAGAAATTGGAGAACATATAGATTTATTCACTCATTGAAAATGAATAGGCTCAATCCAAAGAGAGCAGAAGTTTTAGTTTTTATTCATACAAATTTTCGTCTGTCTTATGTTAAGAAAGAGTAAGAATTATGATGAAGGAGCAACAAGAATGTGGGATATTGGTGGAGATCAATTGAATCTATTTGATTAAGTTGGTATTCTTGAAGTTGCAAATTTTTCTATTGATGAACCTGAACTAGAGGCCGCTCATTTAAATGATGATGAAGGAGGAAAAATATTGAGATTCAATTTTGACTCAATGTATAATCGACATTTTAAAAATGTTTTTTATTTATTATTGCTTATAATTTGACTCTTTTTTAGTAAATTGTTTTTTAATTTTGTTATGATTGTTTTGATGTTTTTGAACAATTTTAATTACTTTTAAAGTGTAGTATTTTTTATGTTTAATTATGTGTTTTAATAGTATCTTACCAAAAAAAATGTGTTTTAATAGTAGGTTTTTATTATTTTATTTATATAATTATTTTTTAAAAAAATTATACTAACGTACCCGTACTTTAGTTTTTTATAAAATGACGTACCCCGTACCTGTACCAGTACCGAGTACCGGTACCGTACCCGTACCATGGCAACCCTGATTTCAATGTCTACTACCAATAAAAATAAAGGGTATTTTAGTAAAAGTCATATTCTCTCTTTCATTTACACACATTTCTTAAAATGTGTGATTTAGTCAACTGTGACACTTAAAATGGGACGGTGGGAGTAATATTTACATCTATATATTATTAAAAAAAGACAATCAAAACAAAATAAATAAAACATATATCAATCGTTAGTTGGTTCAGTGGTGATTGACGCTGAACTTGGTAGGGAGGACTATGGTTCAATCCCCCGCAACTACGAGGAAAGGAGCTGGAACCACTTGATGTCAGAACTGACCCCTCAACCAGATTAAACTAATGGTTAAAACCAAAAGAAAAATAAATAATATTATTTAGTTAAAATATGTCTTATATATTGAGATGAAGGAAGTATATTTTATTTGTTTTCCATCTTTCTCACACACAATCTTTAATTAGAAATTGTGAAGTGACTCACTAAACATATAGACACCGGTAAAATATCTAATATGAACTTATATTCTTTTCTTTTTAGAAAGGATGAACTTATATTGATTAACAACCATACACGAGATATTCTACTAACGCACGACTATATTAATTGATTATTTATTTTTAACAAAGTTATTCTGATATTAACTTGTTGATTTGATTGCATAAACTCATATTAGTATATGTCAATATATATCACATTTTATACATATAGACGACACATATAGTCATGCTCATGGAAAGGCGATTGAAACCCAAGAGAATCTTTAATAATTACAATAAAATAAGCTCAAGAGAATCTGTTAAATGTTACACTTGGACTCCTTAATCATTTGATCTGAATTCGAACTCCGGCCGATGTGTATAGACAAATATTTATTAAAAAATATTAACCTCTTAAATAAATCTCAGTTACTTTAAAGAGATTAATCTCTGCAGTTGCGCGTAGATGATACATTTGATTTACAGAAAAGATGTTAATTACCACACATCATGATAAAATTATGTACAAGAACAAATTAAATACAACAACGAGAATACAATTTCATTATTTTCATAAGACATTTGCTCACTCACACACAACAAATTAAATACATGAACGAGAATACAATTTCATGGAAAGAATTTACTCATGAAAGTGCCAAAATTAGAAGCAACAGAATCCTGTGGTTGAGAGACCACAGAGTTTTTGTTTTATATTTTAAAAGACAACCTAATAGTATATTTTTTAGCAATTTCATCATGAGAATAATTTAGTTGGTAATATGTAAGGTCCGCAATTTGAACTCGGATACTACTTATTTATTTTATAAAGTGAAATTTTAACTACAAATTTAACGGGAATATCTTGATTTTAGTTCACCGCATTTGTAATTTGCTTAATTCTAGATAGCAAGTCCTAATTAATCATATTTGGCGCGAAGATAATAGGTGTGCTAATTGGGTAGCGACTTTTAGTATTTCTTTAAGTGACTTAGAGGTTATAGCTATAGAGAGTCTTCCTAATGAATTTCAATAGCTTCTTTTTGATGATATTTTCGATGCTTGCATGCTTAGGAGTGTTCGTGTAATTTCTTAATTTTTTATTTGGGCTACGCCCTCTTTTAGTGCCAAGAAAAAGTGAAATTTTAACTATTAAGTAAAAAAATTGAACAATTTAACCCTTATATTTTTTTTTCTTTTTGATTTGATCATTTTCCTTTCATTTTTTTTAAATTTACATTAAAAAAACTACTATTTATTGACAAAACATCCATTAGAATGCAATTCCTAATTAAGATTTCAAACATATTTTAAAATTTTCAATATGTTGTTTGTTTTCACCATTAATATCTGATTTATTAGATCAACTAATTCGATTCAATGGTCAATTCGATTCAGTGGTCAATTCTACCTCAAATATTTTTAATCAAAGGTTTTCTTCATTTTCTTAACTATTATATATTCTTTTTTATTTTTCTATCCTAAACTATTAATTTTATCAAAAAACTAATATATATTCTATTCGGGATATTGATTAGTTTTTAGTGACGATTTGATTTATTCAACTTGCAAGTTCTTAACTATTTAATTAATTAGTTTCACCCTGTGTCAAAAAAAAAATTAATTAGTTTCACCCTTTCAGTCACATTATTTAAGTAATCAAATGAACTAGACCAAAAAACAATAATCAGATGAAAAATTGTTACAATATTAACCATTGCAAAAACAACAAAAACATGATTAACCATGCTCAAAGGGTTAGGAAGATTTGAAGAGAATGAATGTTGTGTGTTTTGTCTACCCTTGAAATAACCCTCTTCCATTATTGTTTCCTTCTTCACCATTAACAATATAATCATGCTCTCATTCTCATATGTATCTTGCCAATCCTAAGTGGAACATTTTCAAAAAAAAGTGAAACATTTTCAATAGTAAAAATGTCCAAGCTTGCAAAAAAATGAAACTAGACAAGGAGACATATGTTCCTAAACATTTTCAAATTCAAAAAAACTCAATATTCAAAGTTATCACCAGGTAATTAAGCTCCTCTTTATTGTTTTATATAGTATTTCTTTTTATCATCATTTAAATAAGTTATTTTTATCATTTGTACCTTGATTTTATTTAGGCTTAAACAACCTTTTGATCACTGTAAATATTGTCTTGTTTTTTTTTAGCTCCTAAATCTTTTATTTATTGAATTAATCCTCGTTAATTTCTTTTGATTTTAATTCTTAAAATCAAATTCTGTAGGAAAATCTGTAAAAATTTTTTGAACTTTTTTGCGGATTTAAAATCCGTAGCATATATATTTCTTACCTCAATTGAGTGTTCATTTGAACTAAACTCATTTATGGGACAATAATTGCTAGTTTGAGTCTCATTAATTGGAAATGTTGTTATGGATCATGCCTAAAAATTTCTGGGTTGATCCAGAGTGCTAGGGTGTTGCCTGAAACATAATTACATAAAACCTACAACGATAGCTAGTTTAATACTAGTTTTTACAATAAAATAAATAAATATTTTACAAAAAATACAACATAAACGTTGGTACTTTCAAAATACTCATCAATTTGAAAAAAAAAATACTCATCAAGTTTCTCTATTTAATAGTATTACTTAACATCAAATATAATTTATTAAATACATTTAGTTAGTACACTTAAAATTTTCAATAAGAAAATGTTAAATTTGTAAAGAAGTTAAATAAAATTTAAAATTAAATTAAAAATACAGTACAATCATTTGTCCATGATACATAAAAATACGGGATAAATATATATAAAAGAAAATTCAAGACACATATTTGTCAATGATACATAAAATAACAGAATAAATATTTGTCACCGATAAATAAATATATACAAAACAAGGAAAAACATATCATCCCACAAATATAATATAAGCACATAAAATCTACAACATGTACAAGTAAATTTTTTTAATATTTTTTAAAAATACTATATTAAAGTTATTATTTTAAAAATATTCATGAATTTTCAAAATTTTATTATATCGATTTTATATACCAATTACAAATCAACTAACCAATGCAAATTTACTAGTCTTTTTCTAGTTAATCAAATAATTTTATTTCTTCTTTTATTACAGTGTTTGATCAGTAAAAAGAAGCTAAAAGGAAGATGAAAGATTATTGGAACATATTTTGTGGCAACTCTAGTTGTTCCAACACTGGAGACAAACTTTACTGTCATGATTTCAACTTTTTGAAAGACCCTTCTTCATGCATCAACCATTTCTTGCTCATTTTCTTTGATTTGTTCATGTTGATGATGCTGTTAATCATCATGTTCATGAAGTTTTCGTCTAGACCCTATTGCGGTCTAGTACGATATTCAATGTTGCAACTAGTTTCTGCCATAACCAATTCCTCTCTTGGATTGTTGCATTTCTGCTTAGGAATTTGGGTTTTAGAGGAAACATTAAGGAAAACTCATAAAGCTTTTTCTCTTAGCTGGGGGTTTATGGAACTCTTTCATGGTCTCACATGGTTCTTTGTGACTTTTACTGTAAGTCTTCGGATAAAACAACTCTCGAGAGCATGGATGTGGTTGTTCTCGATTTTCATATTCATTGTTTCTGGTATATTATGTGCTTTATCGATATCTAATGCAATTGATAGAAGAGACTTGTCGCTCAAGGTAACTTTAGATGTCGTATCATTTTTAGGAGCATCTTTGCTGCTGTTATGCACATACAAAACATGTAAAAGTGAAGATGCTCGAAGAGAGATTGCTGAAAGTCTTTGTGATGCTTTGAATTGCCGGTTAACCCCATTTGCTAAAGCTGGATTCTTTAGTAAGATGTCATTTTGGTGGTTGAATCCATTGATGAAAAAGGGTCAAGAAAAAACTCTTCAGGACGAGGATATCCCAAAGTTAAGAGAGTCTGAACGAGCAAAAAGTTGTTATTTGTCATTTGTAGAAAAATTTAACAGACAAAGACAGAATGAACCATCTTCACATTCAACAATTTTTCGGACAATAATTTTATGCCACCGGAGAGAGATTTTGATAACGGGATTCTTTGCTTTAATCAAGGTACTTGCTATATCTTGCGGCCCTCTACTTCTGAATGCATTTATATTGGTGTCCGAGGGTAATGAAAGTTTCAAATATGAAGGTTATATATTAGCCATATCATTGTTCTTCATAAAGATCATAGAATCCCTATCACAAAGACAATGGTATTTCCGCAGTAGAGTTGTTGGATTGAAAGTTAGATCACTACTTACCGCGAAAATATATAAAAAAATATTAAGGTTATCCAATTCTGCTAGATTGATTCACTCGAGTGGTGAGATCATGAATTACATGACCGTCGATGCTTATAGAATTGGAGAATTTCCGTATTGGTTTCATAGGACTTGGACAACAATTCTCCAATTGTCTATTGCATTAGTAATTCTTTTCCGCGCAATTGGACTAGCAACACTAGCATCATTACCGGTACTAGTTCTCACCGTGTTTTGCAACGCTCCATTGGCAAAGTTACACCACAAGTTTCACAGCAAACTTATGGTTGCACAAGATGAGAGATTGAAGGCTAGTTCTGAGGCTCTAGTGAATATGAAAGTGTTAAAACTATATGCATGGGAAACTCATTTTAAAAATGCAATAGAAAAGTTAAGAAATGTCGAACTCAAGTTACTATTTGCATTGCTATTAAGAAAGACATATGTTGTCTTTCTCTTTTGGACCTCGCCGGTTATGGTATCTGCTGCTTCTTTCCTAGCATGTTACTTGCGGAAAATTCCTTTGCATGCAAGTAATGTTTTCACTTTCGTAGCAACTTTACGCCTTGTTCAAGAGCTAATTACAGGCATCCCGGATGTTATTGCGGTCATCATTCAAGCAAAAGTTGCATTTTCTCGGATTTGTAATTTTCTTGAGGCACCAGAACTGCATAGTTCAAATTTCAATAGCAAGGGCTTTAATGAGAACCTCAAAGGCTCGATTTTAATAAAATCAGCCGACTTTTCATGGGATGGTGGTGTATCAAAGCCAACACTAAGAAACATAAATTTAGCCGTTAAACACGGGCAAAAAGTGGCTATTTGTGGAGAAGTTGGCTCAGGAAAATCAACGCTCTTAGCAACAATTCTCGGAGAAGTTCCTAATACGAAGGGAAGGGTAAGCTTTTGATTCATTTCTGCTCATACAATACACTTTGATGGGTTTCTGATTCTTTTCAGAATTGCAGATTGATGTTTATGGGAAGTTTGCATATGTTTCTCAAACAGCGTGGATACAAACAGGTACAATACGAGAAAATATTTTGTTTGGATCCGAGTTCGATGATCAAAGATATCAAGAAACACTTCAAAGGTCTTCACTGATAAAGGACCTTGAGTTGCTTCCCTATGGTGACCTCACCGAAATAGGTGAGAGAGGAGTTAATTTAAGTGGAGGTCAAAAGCAGCGAATTCAACTTGCTCGTGCTCTTTATGAGAATGCTGATTTATATCTCTTGGATGATCCGTTTAGTGCTGTCGATGCACATACTGCAAAATGTTTGTTTAATGTAATGTTATCTGTTCATAGCGCTCTACATGTATACGTCAAGTGTAATTTTTTACTTAAAAATGTGTTTGAAACTTGGCAGGAATACATCATGGAAGGACTCAAAGGGAAAACTGTCTTACTCGTGACTCATCAAGTCGACTTTTTCCCCGCATTTGATTTTGTTTTGGTAATCTCCATTTTTCATCGATATAAAAGATACATATGTTTTCATCACTTTGTATAATTTCAATGTTCTTTACAGTTAATGTCAGATGGGGCGATCCTACAAGCTGGTCCATATCACAAGCTATTGACCTCAAGCCATGAATTTCAAGACCTTGTCAATGCTCACAAGGTTACTGCTGGTTCAAACCACCTTGTAAATGTTACATTTTCTCAAGCTTCTAGAAATACTAATCAAGCTTTAGTCGAAAAGCGGTGTGAAGAAGCGAATGGAAATGAATTAATTAAGCAAGAAGAAAGAGAGATAGGAGACACAGGGTTCAAGCCTTACTTAACATATCTGAATAATATGAAAGGCTATATTTTCTTCTCCATCGCTACATTCTGTCACATTGTTTTCGTGGTTTCTCAGATACTACAAAACTCATGGATGGCTGCTAATGTTGACAATCCTCGAGTCAGCACGTTGCGATTGGTTTTAGTTTATTTCTGGATTGGAGCTTCTTCGATATTTTTCATGGTGATCAGAAGTTTATTTGTAGTTGCTTTAGGTCTTCATTCGTCAAAATATTTATTTTTACAGTTAATGAACTCTCTCTTTCGAGCACCAATGTCTTTTTATGACTCTACGCCATTGGGAAGGATACTAAGTAGGGTAAGTTTATGAAACTATCATTTCCCTTGCTAAGAATTAGAATCGAAAAAATATTCTAACCATTTTTTTGTTGTTTAGGTTTCATCTGATCTGAGCATTATGGATCTTGACATGCCATTTAGCCTACTTTTTTCCGTGGGATCCGCTATAAGTTTTTACGCTTGTCTTATAGTTTTATCAGTTGTCACTTGGCAAATATTGATTGTGGTTATACCAATGGTATATGCTACAATTCGTTTACAGGTAATGAACATGTCTTCTTTGACTTATAATGCGAAATGGTGTCTTATCTAGATTTTTTTTTTTGCATTGAGGTGTCTTATCTAGATTATCTCTAACGAATATTTTTCATATTACTTAGTTATCGTGGTGATTTGTTTTTTCGTTATGGTTTAAGCAGAGATACTACTTAGTGTCAGAAAAACAAATGATGCGGATGAGCGGAACAACAAAATCCTATTTAGCTAATCATCTAGCTGAAACTGTTGCTGGAGCTGTGACAATAAGGGCTTTCGAGGAAGAAGATCGTTTTTTTAAAAAGAATCTTGATCTAATCGATATGAATGCTAGTACATTTTTTAACTGTTTCGCCTCAAATGAATGGTTGACGCAACGGCTAGAAACAATAAGTGCACTTGTTCTTTCTTCTGCAGCACTTTGCATGGTTATACTTCCACCAGGAACTTTCACTTCTGGTGAGGAAATTACTAGATTTCATAGCATCGATCTACTTACGCAAATTACTAAATTTCAATATCTTTTGTTTCAGGATTTATCGGTCTGGCTCTATCTTATGGCCTTTCATTAAATGCTTCCTTAGTATTTTCAATTGGAATTCAATGTAGTCTCGCTGATCATATAATATCAGTAGAGAGACTAAATCAATATATGCATATAAAAAGTGAGGCGAAAGAAATTATAGAAGATAATCGTCCTCCTTCGAATTGGCCAACTGCCGGCAAAGTAGAAATAAATGACTTGAAGGTAATTGTTACTTATTTTCATAATGCGAAGCATAATAATGTTCAGGTAAGTTGAAATGAAGTACATAATTTTATTGTTTATTACGTGTCAGATACGATACAGACCGGAAGGACCACTTGTACTTCATGGGATCACATGCACATTTGAAGCTGGTCACAAGATTGGTATCGTTGGCAGAACCGGTTGTGGGAAAACCACTCTTATCGGAGCTTTATTTCGACTTGTGGAACCAGAAGGGGGAAAAGTTGTAGTTGATGGCATAGACATCTCATCTATTGGCCTTCATGATTTAAGGTCGCGTTTTGGGATTATACCTCAGGATCCTACGCTTTTTAACGGGACAGTAAGATTTAATATGGACCCTTTATCTCAACACACTGATCAAGATATATGGGAGGTAAAATATTCGACTTCCTATTATTTTGTTGCATTTTATAGCGAATGTGAACTAATAATTGATCGATTTGAAGGTCCTTGGGAAGTGCCAACTACGAGAAGTTGTCCAAAAGAAAGACGAGGGTTTAAACTCCTCAGGTACACTTTCAAGATTGATAGTTATATCTTATAGGACTGGAGAGAACAGTTAGTAATGACTAATGACTAACGAAAATTTGTTGTATAGTCGTTGACGATGGATCAAACTGGAGCATGGGACAAAGGCAACTATTCTGTTTGGGGCGCGCCCTTTTAAGGAGAAGTAGAATATTGATACTGGATGAAGCAACTGCGTCGATTGATAACTCAACTGATTTGATTCTACAGAAAACCATTAGAACTGAGTTTGCAGATTGTACAGTGATCACAGTAGCACATAGGATACCGACCGTGATGGATTGCACTATGGTTCTTTCAATCAGTGATGGTAAGTTTCTTTTTTGAGTTTTAAGGTTAAGATTATGTTTTCGCTTACTTGTTTTCTTGAAAGAAAAGAAAGCTTCTAACTGTATATCCAGGAAAATTGGCGGAGTATGATGAACCGATGAAGTTGATGAAGAGAGAAGATTCGTTGTTTAGGAAGCTTGTCAAGGAATACTGGTCTCATTTTCAGTCTGCAGAATCGCATTGATGTTAACAATGCTTTTTTGATGTAAAATATGTTCTATTAAGAGACCTGAAAGTAGAAAACCGATTCTAAACTTCGCTGAACTGGCTCTACTTCGCTACAAACTGAATTTACAGTATGGTGCAAAACAGTTCAAGTTTCTCAACCAGACACTTTTTGAATCGAAAATTGTACCTATCTGATAGTGTCAATATAAAATAGACGGATTTCGTTTTACCACTAACTATTCTGTGTTGAATGAAGTAAAAAAAAGGTGATCAAATGTACCATATCAGGACGACTGAATTAAACTTATTCGTAATTGTTAGAAATAATATAAAACCATTGATGTGAGACCAGATGTGTTGGTATTCGACGCCAATACGAGATGTACGACAAACACACATTCAATCTTATGTGTCGGTACTACATAGATTACATATTTATGTTACCCTTAGTTTGCTATGAGTTATCCATGTATCTTCTTCGACCAGTCTCATTCTACAATGGGTGCACTTGCACCATTATTTTTCCTATAAACATAGCACATATCCACTCATTTGTATTTTTTGATCGGTGATTATTTGTCGTACTCCTTAAGATTTAGAGATATTTATCCTAACCACTCAAAAATGTTTTAAATAATATAAATTTTTATGAAATATATTGTTGGATTGAAAGTGTATATTATATAGATCATTTGTGTAAATTTTCAGACAAATTCAAAATTATTTGATATGTTATTCAGACACATAAAGATTAATAAGTTTTTTGAAGCAAATTCTTCGATCAAGTCTTAATATTGAATATTTATCAAGAGATAATTAATAAAATTTAAGCGGTACATAAAAGTAAAAAATAATTAGTAACATGAATTTTATAAGTATATGAATTGTCTATAAACACATGATATTTTTTTTCTGTTGGATCATTGACATTGAACTTTGGCTGTTTCAGCTATTTATTTAGACATTAATGATATTTTTTACATTTTACACCCTCATATATACCAATACTACTACAAATATTTTTTTTGAGCCCTCAATTTTTAGAGGCCTTGTGCAGTAGCTCATGTTGCACCCTCTATTGGGTCGGGCCAGATGAGGTATGAACCCCTTGTGATTTCTTTCTCCTCTTGCCAACTAATCGTATGCAGTTAATTCTCTTTAAAGCAAACCAAATTCCTCAAATGGTTCCTGTTGAGTACAACAGATATGAGGAGGTGTTAACGTCTTCCACTAATGTAACCAACTCCCGAACCCGACACTTAAATGTTTTGTCATTATTTTCCTTTCCCCTCATGGAATAAATAAAATGTGGTGGCGACTTCATTGTGTTACAATTGCATTGCATATTATTACATTTGTATCTGTATATTTTTTGCGCCGGGTGTTATAGGGACCAATTGAGCTAGATACAAAATTGGTCAGATCTGTTGAAGCAATATGTGCAGCTGGTGTTGAACCAGAGAATGTGGAAGATGAAGTTGTTAGTTTGATGGACCCTTAGTCATGTTAATGTTTAAGTAGTATAAGCGGGTTTATTTAATGTTGTTGTCTTTGTTTACAAGTTGATGGTTTTGGTGAATGTTGTTTGTTGTTGTTGTTGTTGTTTAATTAATATAATTATGGGGTTGTTGAATATTGTTTGTTGTCGTTGTTGTTTAATTAATATGATTATGGTGTATTTGTTCGCATGAAAATTGGCATAGCGGCATAGCTTCTGGTTTACAAATTATGCTGAAAAAAATCTATCCTATCAGGTGTTCGTATTTTAAAATACGAAACATATTGTATTCGCATTGTAAAAAACGAAATACTTCTCTAAATCGTCCCTTAAAAAACAAAAGGTAACTTCGTATTTTAAAATACGAAATCAATGTCCAGTTCGTATTTTAAAATACGAATTGTTGGGAAACACAGAAAATTTTGTTTTTTTTTTCACAAACTTCCCACGGTTGAGCCTGTGCCATCATGGCACAATTTTTTAAACGAAACCAAATTTCACATGCACAATAACTTTAAACACAATCACATACAACTTCAAACCAAATTACAAAATATTAGTACAATAAAACACTACTTAGTTAAATCCAAATCCAAAATATTAGAGAGTTTGTGCATAACTTATAACTTAGTACAACCCAAATAACTTAAAATAAGTAACATATTAATTAGTACAACC
Organism: Trifolium dubium; assembly: GCA_951804385.1. NCBI lineage: Eukaryota > Viridiplantae > Streptophyta > Magnoliopsida > Fabales > Fabaceae > Trifolium > Trifolium dubium. The sequence goes on along the minus strand of OX638062.1, from coordinate 7,669,134 downwards.
AAAATGACTTTGTAATCCATTGAGTAGCACCACGACTTGAACTTGCACTACCGCGACCGCCGTGACTTGAACTTGCCCCACTGCGACCTAAACTTATTGGGTCCCTCCACTTTCACCTAACTTGGTAAGTAGTAATCGGCTCTAAATCTAGGTAAACTTTTTCTACGCACGTGTTGTACTTTCTCTTCCTAAGCGTTGTCTTTCAACATTGCCTGACATTCCTAACACCACAAAAAAATAATTAAAAAATTCGAATATAAATAATTTTACATAACCGATCACTAAAAAAATAGACCAAGCACATAACCATATCATCATCACAAACATAAATCCCTAAAAATATCAATTTCCATAAATTCCTAATTTGATTTAAACCCTAAAACTTCCAATTTATAATCCCAAATTTCAAAACAAAGATTGAATAGGTAGAAAACACTTACTTGTAGAGTAGAAATTGTTGTTGTGAAGTTTGATGCAAATAAATCGTTGAAATTCAATTGTTGTGACCGATTCTGAGTTCAAATCGCATGACCCTTCTCTCCGCCCCCTTCGTATTTCATCTGCCGTTAATGTTTCTGGGTTTCGTTTATATCAGCCCCTTTCATATTTTAAAATATGAAGCATAGTTAGGCCAAAATTTGAGGGTATTTTGGGATTATTGGAGGGTGTGGGAGTAATTTGAGGGGCTTAAAGAGCAATTTTCGCGGAAAAGTGTCCGGACACCCATTTTGGTACAGCTCTAAGGAGTGATGGACCAAAACAATCACTTTTCGCTATCTTATCAGATAAGGAGGGAGAAATATATGGTTCAGCCCCATTTTGGAAATTTTTTTGACTTCAAGCCCCATTTTGGAAATGTTATATTCAAATTGTGATAGTTTAGACTTATCTCGACTAATTATCTCTATTTAGTATATATATATATTTTGTAAGGACCTTATATTTCTAGGGGAATTCTATGGTACAACGGTGAAATCATCATGTACCAATACATTAAATATATTAACCAATGATCATTTGACATGTGGCATAATATTTATTAATTTAATCAACTATTAAACTGACTTGGACAAAATATAGATTTTAATTGGTTAAAATTTCAAAAGTACCAGTATAATGTATTTTTCCACAAGTAGCGTAGCATCATACGTATATTTCTCTCAACTGGGTTGTCAAATCTAAACTGAAACATTAGGCGGAAAACTTACATTTTGTATGGACATTATATTTCTATTATAAATAAAAGCTTATATCATTTCATTATTCAATCATTTCATTAAGTAACTTCTTTTGTTATTTTTCTTTCTTCTTTTGGTTTATTTTCTATGTTTTAGAATCTTTCTACTTAAAGAAGATGATGAAATTTTGGAGCATAATTTGTGGGGACTCTTTGAATGGTGAAACACTTTATGCTCCTTTAAATGGCCAATCAAATGAAGTTGATCATGTTAGCAATGTAACACCATTTTCCAAAGCTGGATTCTTCAGTAACATTTCATTTTGGTGGTTGAATCCGTTTATGAAAAAGGGTCAAGAGAAGACACTTCTTGACGAGGATATTCCCGAGTTAAGAGAGTCTGACCGAGCAGAAAGTTGTTATTTTTTGTTTGTAGAAAAGTTAAACAAACAAAATCAACATGAACCATCCTCATGCTCGTCGATTTTATGGACAATAATTTTGTGCCACCGACGAGAGATTTTGATAACGGGATTCTTTGCTTTGCTCAAGGTACTCACTCTATCTTCTGGTCCTATACTTCTGAATGAGTTTATATTGGTTGCTGAAGGTAAAAAAAGTTTCAAATATAAAGGTTATGTGTTGGCGATATCACTCTTCTTTATAAAGATAATAGAATCCGTATCACAAAGACAATGGTATTTTCGCAGTAAACTTATTGGTATGAAAGTTAGATCGCTACTTACTGCGACCATTTATAAAAAAATATTAAGGCTATCGAATTCAGCTAGACTGGTTCACTCTAGAGGTGAGATAATCAATTATATAACCGTGGATGCTTACAGAATCGGAGAATTTCCATTTTGGTTTCACAAGACTTGGACAACAACTCTTCAACTATGTATTGCATTAGTAATTCTTTTCCACGCAATTGGACTCGCAACAATAGCTTCATTGGCGGTGATAGTTCTCACCGTGCTTTGCAACACTCCACTTGCAAAGTTACAACACAAGTTTCAGAGAAAACTAATGGCGGCACAAGATGAGAGATTAAAAGCTAGTTCTGAGGCACTCATGAATATTAAAGTGTTGAAGTTATACGCATGGGAGACCCATTTTAAAAATGCGATAGATTACTTTAGAAATGTTGAACTCAAATTGTTATCGGCGGTGCAATTAAGAAGAACATACCTTGTTTTTCTTTTTTGGACATCCCCGATGTTGGTTTCTTCTGCTTCTTTTTTGGCATGTTACTTCTTGAAAGTTCCTTTACATGCAAGTAATGTTTTCACTTTTGTGGCAACTTTGCGCCTTGTTCAAGATCCAATTACAGGCATCCCGGATGTTATTGCGGTAATCATTCAAGCAAAAGTTGCGTTTGCTAGACTTGTTAGTTTCCTCGAGGCACCAGAACTGCAGACCGAAATTTTTATGAACAGATGCTTAGATGATAACCTTAAAGGCTCCGTTTTGATCAAATCTGCCGACTTTTCATGGAAAGGTAATATATCAAAGCCAACACTAAAAAACATAAACTTGGACGTTAAACATGGACAGAAGGTGGCTATTTGCGGAGAAGTTGGCTCAGGAAAATCAACCCTCCTAGCCACAATTCTTGGAGAAGTTTCTAAGACTCGGGGAACTGTAAGCTTTTATTCCCTATCTACTCATACAATATACTACTAAATTATGTGATACTTTAGTTGGTTATAGTTTCGATGATATTCCTATTGTTTTGTCCGCAATTCATCGTACATTCAGCTTACTGTGATGAATCCTTCATTTTAGTTGCAATACTAATCGATGTTTGATTCTATATTTTGAATTACAGATTGATGTTCATGGGAAGTTTGCATATGTTTCACAAACATCATGGATACAAACAGGTACAATACAGGAAAATATTTTGTTTGGATCTGAGTTGGATTATCAAAGATATCAAGAAACACTTCAAAGGTCTTCACTAGTAAAGGACCTTGAGTTGCTTCCCTATGGTGACCTCACTGAAATAGGCGAGCGAGGAGTTAATTTAAGCGGAGGTCAAAAGCAACGAATTCAACTTGCTCGCGCTCTTTATCAGAATGCTGATATATATCTATTGGATGATCCATTTAGTGCTGTTGATGCGCAAACGGCAAAACATTTGTTTAATGTAATGACATCTTTTCACTTAATATATTTACATGTCTATTGTGATTTTTTTATTGAAAAAGACTTTGATACTTGGCAGGAATACATCATGGAAGGACTCAAAGGGAAAACGATTCTACTCGTGACTCATCAAGTCGACTTCCTCCCAGCATTTGATACTATTTTCGTAAATTTCATTCTTTTTATGCCATTGATTTAAATTTCACTCATACAACGCATAACATTACACGGAGCATAAAAACTGATATTTAACTTCTTTTATCTTGTCAAAAAGAACTTCTTTTATAGCACTAATACTAATGTGACTGATTTAAAATTAAATTACGGTTTATCGATCAATTGTTATTTTCTGTTCATAGTTGATGTCAAATGGGGTAATCCTACAAGCTGGTTCATATCACCAACTACTAACCTCAAGTCAAGAATTCCATGACCTTGTCAATGCTCACAAAGAGACTTCTGGTACTGACCAACTCGCGAGTGCTACTTTTCCTCAAAGACATTCAACTTCTACAAAGATTACGCAAGCTTCCGTGTTAAAGCAATACAAAGCACCAAATGGAAATCAATTCATTAAGCAAGAAGAAAGAGAGAAAGGAGACACAGGATTGAAGCCATACTTACAATATTTGAATCAGATGAAAGGCTATATATTCTTCTTTGTGGCTTCCTTTTGTCACCTTATTTTCGTTGTCTGTCAAATATTGCAAAACTCATGGATGGCTGCTAATGTTGACAATCCTCGTGTCAGCGTGTTTCAATTGATTTTAGTTTATTTCCTCATCGGTGTTTCTTCAATATTTTTCTTGTTAATCAGAAGTCTACTTTTGGTTGCTTTGGGTCTTCAATCGTCAAAATATTTATTTTTACAATTGATGAAGTCCCTCTTTCGTGCACCGATGTCCTTTTACGACTCTACACCATCAGGAAGGATACTTAGTAGGGTGAGTTTAATAAACATTTATTTTCCTTCCTATAAAACAGCGAAAAAACAGTATGTTAACCTTTTTTAACCATTTAGGTTTCATCTGATCTGAGCATTATGGATAATGACATCCCATTCAGCCTCACTTTCGCAGTGGCCGGAACTCTAGTTTTTTATTCCAGTCTTACAGTTTTGGCTGCTGTCACTTGGCAAGTCTTAGTTGTGGCGATTCCAATGGTTTATATTGCTATTTTCTTGCAGGTAATGAACAGTTTCTTCATTGATTTAGGCTATAACTGTAAAATACACTTCTTTATTATAAGAGACAAATGCACTTTCAGGATTCATTAAAACACATATGTATATGGATTTATGTATTCATTAATCCAGATACATCGGGGTTTTAATGAATCCAGAAAGTTCATTTGTTTTTTATAATAAGGAACAAAGGTAATAATAGTTAGAAAGAAGTCAAATTTAACTAAATAATGTTCACACCTTCGTAAGTATATGCACATGCTTGAAACTTTTAGATCATTCTTGGTTCGAAAGGAAATACAGTAAGTATATGTTTTTTGTGTTTTATGCAGAGATACTACTTTGCCTCGGCAAAAGAAGTAATGAGGATGAACGGAACAACAAAATCAGTTTTAGCTAACCATGTAGCTGAAACTATTGCTGGAGCTGTGACAATAAGAGCTTTTAAGGAAGAGGATCGTTCTTTTGAGAAGAATCTTGGTTTAATTGATATTAATGCGAGCGCTTTTTTCCATAGTTTTGCATCAAATGAGTGGTTGATCCAACGGTTAGAAACAATCAGCGCAGTTGTTCTCACGGCTGCAGCGCTTTGCATGGTTATGCTACTGCCGGGAACATTCTCCTCAGGTCAGAATTTGTTCGATATTTTCTTTAAGATATTATTTGTTTGAGGCAAGTTTCTAATTGCCAACATCCTTCACTCCAGGAATTATTGGCATGGCTCTATCTTATGGCCTTTCACTAAATGCTTCCTTAGTATTTTCAATTCAAAATCAATGCACTCTCGCAAATTACATAATATCAGTAGAGAGGCTAAATCAATATATGCATATAGAAAGTGAAGCAGCAGAAATAATAGAAGGAAATCGTCCACCTTCAAATTGGCCAGTTGCCGGAAAAATAGAAATAAACAACTTGAAGGTAATTATAGTACATATTTTTAAAATGTACATCATAATGGTCAGAAAAGTGCAGCTTAAATGAACCAAAATATTGGTTTGTTTTTACCATGTCAGATACGATACAGGTCCGATGAACCACTTGTACTTCATGGGATCACATGCACATTTAAAGCCGGGCACAAGATCGGTATTGTTGGAAGAACGGGCAGTGGGAAATCGACTCTTATTAGTGCTTTATTTCGTCTTGTGGAACCGGCAAAAGGAAATATTAAAGTTGACGGAATAGACATATCATCAATCGGCCTTCATGATTTGAGGTCACGTTTCGGGGTTATACCTCAAGATCCTACCCTTTTTAATGGGACAGTACGATATAATTTGGACCCTTTATTTCAACACACAGATCAAGAGATATGGGAGGTAAAGTAAAACATGCTTAATTTTGTTTATCTTTATTTTGCATATAAAACGCGGACTTATTCTTGATCAATATGAAGGTTCTTGGGAAGTGTCAATTGCGAGAAGTTGTCCGAGGGAAAGATGAGGGTTTAAACTCTTCAGGTAAACTTCAAATTTGATTGTTATTATAACTATGCTTAAAGTATTTCTTTCATAGTAATTAATGACTAGTAAAAAAATGGTTATCTAGTTGTTGAGACTGGTTCAAACTGGAGTATGGGACAAAGGCAGTTATTCTGTTTGGGGCGCACTCTCTTGAGGAGAAGTAGGATATTGGTATTGGACGAAGCGACTGCATCAATTGATAATTCAACTGATCTCATTCTGCAGAAAACCATTAGAACCGAGTTTGCAGATTGTACTGTGATCACAGTAGCACACCGGATACCAACTGTGATGGATTGCACTATGGTTCTTTCAATCAGTGATGGTAAGTTTATCGATGATAAACGTTCCTTTTCTAATATGTCGACAAGCTAAGAGTGAAAACAATCAAGTTTATTGACCTTCATTTTCATATTTGAAATGATGAAAAAGAAAAGTGAAAAGTATGTTTGATATTTGATACTTTATTTGGTTTTTCCAAAGAAAATATTCTGACCATGTTTTCAGGAAAACTGGCGGAATATGATGAGCCGATGATCTTAATGAAGAGAGAAGAATCATTGTTCAGGCAACTTGTCAAGGAATATTGGTCTCATTCTTAGTCTGCAAAATCGCGTTGATGCTACCAATAATTTCTTAAGCTAGCATTATTATTTCAGGAAAACTATGAGCTGGAGTGGCACATATGATGAAATTTAGAAAACAGAAGAAATAACAGAAAGTGACACGCGGCACAGAGAAAAATTCCTCAACTGTTTCTGCTATCCTTTCTTTTCGTTTATTCTTCATTTGTCATAGTTTAATTCCTACAAACTTTCAGTTGAATATTTTGGTATCACTAATTTGGTAATAGAAACTGACTAATTTGGTTTGGAGCGACTACTTCTGACATCAAGTGGTTTCGGTCGCAAAATTGGAACATTATTTAACATTAAACTAAATTAAATATTCATGAATGCAATGATTATGATGATTATCATCTTCCAAAATTATGAATTGTTACAATAAGAACAATGAGTTTAAGAACATAGTAATAATAATAATAATAATAATAATAATGCAGACAAAATTCAAAAATTGATAACACGCAACAGGAAAAGATAGAGAAATTTGAGAAAGACATGTTTTAGCTGGTCGTGACGGTGTGATCAGTAAAGCGATGACATTGTTGCTGAGGCCGGAGAAGAAATCGGCAGTCATCTAAAGGAGGGAAGAATTATCCATTTGACATGAACAAAACAAATTTTGAAACAACAATATGAAATAAGCTATAAGCTACTGATCAAAAAACTGTTACCAAACAGTAGTTATTTTAATTACTAACCTACTTGTTCTGATGCTATTAGTTTAGTCTGAGACTTGAGAGTGTGTTCTTCCATGAGGTCTTAAATTCGATTTTCTTCGGTATCGATTTAGGTAGATTTATTTATGCCTTGGTTGGTTCTACCTTTTTATTTAAGGTTGAACCAAAAAATTAATAGTGACTCTAAGTTCAAATCATCTTATAAAATGAAAAAGATCTACAGTTCAGAAGAATTGACTACGAAGTTTAGAGAAACACAAATTGACAATAATGTGATTATACTTTTCATAATTTTTTTTTAATATTTGTCAAAATAAATTAATTACCGGTGTTGTTGATGCACCAACTGCGAGTGTCACTATCACTAACAATGACAACATTGATAATGTTGATATTGCGTAAGTATTGATTGAATTTATATTGTTTTATTTAAATAAATATTTTTCCAAATTTAAAATATAAATATATAATATTAATATATCATTTAATCACGGTGCTATATATTATATTTAATTACACTAATACTTATAAAAATTATATTGTTACAAAACCTTCTGGATAAGTTTGATGAAACTATAAAGTCTTCTACAAATTCAAAAGATCTTAATGTTGATTTACCATCTGAGTCAACCGTCGATAATCCCTTGAAAATATCTTATCCTTTTCACAGTGGAAGTTCAGTCAATTCAAAACCAAGAATCAATTTGAAGAACGTCAATATTAACAAAGATTAACATTGTCATTCAGTATTTTAATTATTGATTTCTTTTCCTTTTATTTTGAATAAGTTATTGTATCCATAATTTAACGTAACGTTCAATCAAAATGGAGTGATTTGTCTCTTTAATATTAAAAAAAAGTATTTATAATCAATGTTATTTTGAATTTCCTTACCACAAATATAACCATTTTTCCTGGTATAAAAATTTACACATTTGTATGACAAAATGAATTTGATTTTATTTCGAGAAATATACAACTTTTTTCTAAAATTTATTTCATAACGTTTATTTAATTTAGTATAATTTATTTTTAATTGACAAAATAAATTTTATTTAGTATGATTTCACATTTAATGTTTGTGAGTTCGGCCATATTATTTTATTTTGACATTAATCGATGATTTACACAACAATTTTTTTTATTAATAATGAATATAAATTATCACAATTATAATTAAAGTTAGTTAGATCAGTTGCCGCGTGTATGGTTCAAGTTACCAATCTACAACAATCTACAATATATATATATATATATATATATATATATATATATATATATATATATTTGTGACCTTCCTCATAAGAAAAATAGTACATGTGTACTATTAGCTTTTATGATGCTGACGTGGCTTTTTTATATTAAAATATTTTAATGTCATCACGTTATATTAATAAATCAAAATTTATATAATCATATTTGATAGATGTTATGGGAATGTTAACCGTAGTTGGTATTCAAAAAGGGTACGGGTAAAATGGTTTGAAAACTAAAATGATTGCAGTCTAGTTGGACTATGATGTGTTAGTACATAATCCAATTTCACATTTTCTAATATATACCATAATATTTAAATACTTAAAAATAATAGGCGTAATTATTTTATTTGATGTATGTATAACTATTTTTTACATAAATAATATATACAAATTAAATATATAAAATAAATATATGAGTCAAATAACAGTTATACCACGCATGGCGTGGGGATCATACTAGTATTCGTGAAAAACAAAATCATCGTCAACTTCTAGTAAATTTAAATATTTAATGCATGGAGCATATTTGGGAATGTTTGGACAGGAGAACAACGAAAATTACTTTATTTTTTTTTAAACGGCAAAGAATATTTATTTATATAATAAAGAGGGAAAAAGTACAAGTAGCCACACGTATAGGATATGTACATATAGCCCTCAATCTACCAATATAAAGAGCACATAACACAATAGCCGAAATAATCTATCTAAAAATACAATCTAATGGTGCTACACACCATTCATAGAATAGACACGGAGAGTTATACTTTATAGCCAATAGCCACTTCCAAGATGCATATTTAATCCATTCCAAAATCTCGGCCACCTCAAATAGTTTGTAGCCGAATATTTTTTCATTCCTCGCGCGCCACAACGCCCACACTACCACATGTCAAACCATTAAGATTCTCTTCCAACCCCTTTTTCCTATCCGCAATGTTGCAAGCTCTCAAACAATGAGGGTAAAATCCTTCGAATAACCGTATAAACACCAAACCACGAATAAACCTTGCTCCATACCGCCTAAGCAATTGGACATGAATAAAAAAGATAATTTTCCGTCTATGTGTCCCCATCACACCAAATACATCGAGCCTCCTCCCCAATTTGGATGATCCCTCGATGTGCCAAATTAGTTCTAGTCAGAATCCTTCTAAGAAGTGCTTGTCAAGAGAACACAATTACTTTAAGAGTAGTGTCCCTATGTTTAATGTAATCTCATGATTAAGTCACACTTAATATTAATCGGACTATCTATTCTAAGGACTTCATTATTTTGGACTTTACAAACATAATAAAGAAATGTCATATTTATATTTAAACTCCTAAAGAAAATACTATGAAAATAGATTGGCTCTTAGGGCTTACTCCAACATTCTCCCACTAGCACTAAAGCCAATCAAATATTCCATTAGTACCCATAGACCTAGTCCATCACGCTTCAACTGCGCAAGAGGCTTTGTTAGTGGATAAGGAATTGTTTCCTAGTTGGTATCTTACATATCTTTCCAACGTTCTATTTCGATCTCTATCGAAATATAGAAGTGTCTAAGTATATATGAATCGTCGGTGAGATCTATTCTCCATTATCTTGCAAGATTTAAACCATATATTACCATCACTAATGTGATTAATGTGACTTCCAACACTAGAAACATAGCTTTAGATCCAATCTTAATTACTTAATTTCTATAACTGAAATAAACATACTACGAAGCCTATCTTATAGTTTTCAATGCTTATATTCAGGCATGATATACAATACATCGGCATAGAAACTTCCATCATTATAACTTCCTTACAATGATCCTTCCCATACTTATCTATTCAAGAAATAGTCTTTAGTTCCTTTAAATTCATACGAGTTTTCTATTTGAACTTACAGTGGATTCCACTTAATTAAAATGAATTGAGATAAAAACTCGAATTTAATAACTTTAATCCGTACTATAACATGATGAATAATTGTCAATAGGTTAGTGAAGCGTCTATGTTATTACTTAAGTATCAAAATATAAGTCGTTTTGATTAAATAACACAAATTAAAAAATATAATTATTATTGTGTGAAAAAGAGAAATTATGAGTTAGGTTACTAAATTGTCTTTCATTAATGATATGGAAAAGATAAATTGAAGAAATAAAAGAAGAGATAGTAATAAATAGTTAAGGGTATAATAAGAAAAATAGTATTAAATATTTTATTGGTATTGTAAAGTGATTTTTTTTTTGACAGAAATATTGTAAAGTGACTTATATTTTATTACAATTATTTTTTTCAAAATAACTTATATTTTGGTACGGAGGAAGGGAGTATTGTTATTTTCATCCCTACTAGTGCAGTTTTAAACATTATTAGGAGGCTAGAGGCATGTGGTAGATACAGGTCACATTTATGATGTCCACGCATCTCAAAAATATTATAGATAATGTATACTAGTTACCTCCGTTCTTAAATATAAAATTTTATTTAACCACCGCACATATGTTAATGTACAATTTGATTATTAATATATTTAATTATTTAACAGTAAAATTATATCAAACAAGATTTTATATGAATAGTACAATTCGGTCATGATCTTTATTTAGCGACGGAGGTAGTATAAAATTGAAAAATTATAGTGAGTAGTCGTGATAGGCTTTTTTCTTTTTTACTAAAATGTAGTTTTTGCTAATTTTTTTTATAAGCAAAATGATATTATATATAATGAGTACAAAGGCTACTCACTTCATACAATCAAAAAATCTCATTAGATGCCATGAAAACAAGCTAATGAATTACAACACTAATTAGAATAAAGTTACATTGGCACTAAGACAAGATCGACTACAAATTAAAACCACAAAATATATCGAATATGATCAAATAAAGAAATAGCATTAACATCAATACCCCTAAAAGTAAAATTGATACACATTTACCATATATTTCAAGTCGTTGCTAACCAAATAATGTGACAAAACCTCTCATTGCTCATCCACACAACCACTAAATCTTACATTTAAAAGTTTCTCTATTTTAAATATAATGGTCCTACCTTATTCATGTGCAATATTGCATTATATTTGGAAGGTACATTCCTAACAATTCACCACCTCACAAAAAATTTGAGTAATTAATTAATGAAATAATTTTCTATAATATTTTTTTGACATAAAACACCTTAATCATTATTTTTTTCCTCGGATGTAGAATACACTACCTCGATATATATTTTATTTTATATGGTGTCGATTTTGTGTGTAAAATTAACATCTCTCCCAAAAGTAAAAAATGTACTTTTAATATCTATCATTACACATAACATATCCTTTCTTGCCCTTTTCACTTTCTTCCTATAAATATGGTCATTTTGTCTTGTTTTCATGTGAAAATTTCTTTCATTATTTTTCTATTATCACTTCACATGTTCATAGTTTATTGAATTGTTTAATCTCTCTTTATTATAATTATAATGATGAAGTCTACATATATACACAATACACATTGATTTAATTTCTTTCCTTTTCTTTTGAGACAAAGTATTTAAATCCTCTAAGATGCATGAAATGCAAAAAAGCAACTCAATCATCCACCTTAAAGTTTCTCCAATTGGCAAGAATTTGATTCTGAGTTGACTTAAGCATTTGGTTAGATCATCGATTTCTGACTCATACATATGTAAAAAATTAAGTTGGGAAGAAAACCCGTCTTATGGATCCCACAAATTCTCCGACGGAGATTAGTTTCACTTACGGCGGCAGAAATTTCATATCAATATCATGATAACTTAAAAAAAATCTCCAATTAAATTTTTAAATTTAATCAATTATTATTATTATTATTATTATTATTATTATTAATATTATTATTATAGGTCCTACAACAACTATATTATGTGCAGCATTAATATCAAATAACTAACGTATAGATGCAAATTTATTAGTAAATCTGAAGGACAGTGATTCACTATTCAATCTAGACCATACGATGACATATTTCTGGACCATCAGTCGGTAACCGCAAAGAATCCAAATATAAACACAAAGTCAAGTATTTTTCCTATCTTTAAAGCATAAAATTTCAATTATCACTTTTTTTAGTTTTCATAACCGATATCTGAATAATCTAATGGGTGTGGTTGAGCGGTTGGGGCTCATCCTCCCTTAACTAAGGGTCGATGGTTTAATTCTTACCTTGGGTATAGAGCAACTTTAAATTTTTGGGCCAGCTATCCCACGATGCCTCCATAACGAGGAAATAATCACTGCGTTCGGCGGTGATACTCCAGTCTCGACAAAAAAAAATGATATTCAGATTAATAAAAAAAAAAGATATCCAGTCCATTGGAATGATTACTGTGATACGGGGCAATATCTATTAAATAGGTCAAGTAATCCTCTTCCAAGCGTAGTTAGAGAGTTCTAATTATAATCTTTTTTACTAAATTCAATATCAATCTTCATTTAACCAACTAATATTTTGGTTATTAAAACAAAAAAAAACGAAGATTATTAAACAACAATGTAACAATTTTACAACTATTACATATGAAATATTACATACGAAATTTGGACACTTCCTCCCTTAAGATTAAAATATCGAAATTTCTCTAATTTATATTATACGTAAATTTGACATTTTAGGTATATTGAAACCTGAAATATTTATTTAGTCTATAATATAGATATAGACTAAATATAATTAGTTATAAAATGTACCAAATTCTTTTTTTTTTTAACAAATCAAAATGAGATTTTATATATATATGTAACAAAATCGCGGAGTCCCTTCAGCACAAGATATGTTAAAATGGACTATCTAGAATTTACATCAAAAAAAAAAACCTAATCAGCAATAACATCATGAAATATTAATCGATATCCAACAAAGAAACAGATTCGACCACCAAAAAAAATTAAATTTACTCATAATAATAGTGATAGAAAAAAGCAGTATACTGCAAATGCACGGCATTATTAGAACAAATGTTAGTGTGAAACATTAATAAATTTAGCCGTACATTTAATATTAAGGATTCGTGTAAAACTTGCTCTGATTATTTTTCTATTAAATCACTTCACACATTTATTCTCTTCTTCTTTTTCTTTTTTTTGACGCATTCAATCTCTTCTTATAGTTTATTGAATTATGTTTTCATTATTATAATGAAGTCTAGATACACACTGAGATTTCATCTCATAATTTAACTATGTTAAGGTTCTTCTCTAACCTTCAACTTTTTCATTTTCTATTTGCTTGCATCTTTCTCTTTAAATTAATCAAATGATTGTTATAATATCATTCACTATCTAAAGAAAAACAAGTTCCATATATGCAATTATTGCTTGTTCCTAGGACTCATCAAAAAAGCTTTGAACCAAACCAAACTAAATTAACCATATTGAACTAAGCTTTTTATTACAGTTTGCGAACTGACTGTTACTTAACAGACAGTTCGCAAACTGAAACTCGGAAACAAGTTCAGTTAATGAACTTTGAACAACTTGTTTCCATTCTAAGGTATAAGACTGTTTTATTATTTTATTTTTTTCAATATGTATCATACAAATTTTTCAATAAAATGGACATGATTTTGTTTCTCATTTTGTGATAGAGTTTGAGCAAAAAAAGAAGATGGATGATTTTTGGAGCTTGATTTGTGGAGAAAAATCTTTCTATTATGATTTCAATCTTTTGAAAGATCCTTCTTCATGTATCAACCATGTGTTGGTAATTTTCTTTGATGTGTTCATGCTGATCATGTTATCATTCATCATGATCCTTAAGACTGCATCAAGACCCTATTGGAGTCAAGCAAGATATTCCTATTTGCAGCTAGTTTCTGCCATAGCCAATGGATTTCTTGGGCTATTGCATTTAGCCTTAGGAGTTTGGTTTTTAGAGGAAACTATAAGGAAAACTCACAAAGCTTTTCCTCTTAATTGGTGGTTGCTAGAACTCTTTCATGGATTAACATGGTTGCTTGTAAGTTTAACTATAAGTCTTCAAATCAAACAAATCACAAAAGCATGGATGTGGTTTTTTTCTATGGTTATATTCTTTGTTTCTGGTGTTTTATGTGTTTTATCCTTATCTTATGGAATTGAAAGCAGTGAATTGTCACTCAAGGTAGCTTTGGATATTATATCCTTTCCAGGAGCAATTTTGTTGCTATTTTGCACATACAAAACAAGTATATGTAAAGATGCTCAAAGAGAAATTGATGATAGTCTTCATACTCCGTTGAATGGCGAGTACAATGAAATTAATCCTGTTAGCCATGTTACTCCATTTTCTAAAGCTGGAATCTTTAGTAGGATGTGGTTTTGGTGGTTGAATCCGTTGATGAAAACAGGTCAACAGAAAACACTTCAAGACAAGGATATTCCAAAATTAAGAGAGTCTGATCGCGCTGAAATTTGTTATTTGACGTTTGTGGAAGAGTTAAACAACCAAAGACAATGTGAATCGTCATCTCAATCATCCGTTTTACGGACAATTGTTTTGTGCCACTGGAGAAAGATTTTGGTAACCGGATTCTTCGCTTTGCTTAAGGTACTTGCTGTATCTTCTGCTCCTCTACTTCTGAATGCATTTATATTGGTTGCTGAGGGTAATGAAAGTTTCGAATATGAAGGTTATGTATTGGCAATATCACTCTTCTTTATAAAAATCATAGAATCCCTTTCACAAAGACAATGGTATTTTCGCAGTAGACTTGTTGGGATGAAAGTTAGATCACTACTTAATGCAGCCATTTATAAAAAGATATTAAGGCTGTCCAATTCGGCACGATTGCTTCACTCTGGTGGGGAGATAACGAACTATATGATCGTTGATGCATATAGAATTGGAGAATTTCCATTCTGGTTTCACCAGACATGGACAACGATCCTCCAATTGTGTCTTGCGTTGATAATTCTTTTCCGCACAATTGGCCTAGCAACGCTAGCATCATTGGCGGTGATAGTTCTCACTGTGATTTGCAATGCTCCACTAGCGAAGTTACAACACAAGTATCAGAGCAAACTTATGGTGGCACAAGATGAGAGATTAAAAGCTAGTTCTGAGGCTCTTGTGAATATGAAAGTGTTGAAGTTGTATGCATGGGAAAAACATTTTAAAAATGTTGTAGACAAGTTGCGAAATGTGGAACTCAAATTTTTATCAGACGTGCAAATAAAAAGATCATACAATACCTTTCTCTTTTGGGCCTCACCGATGTTGGTATCTACCGCTTCTTTTCTGGCATGTTACTTCTTGGAAATTCCTTTGCATGCAAGTAATGTTTTCACGTTTGTGGCAACTGTGCGGCTTGTTCAAGAGCCGATTACAAATATGCCGGATGTTATTGCGGCAGTCATTCAGGCAAAAGTTGCATTTGCTCGAATTGTTAATTTCCTCGAGGCACCAGAACTGCAGAGTGAAAAATCAAAGAACAGGTGCTTTGATGACAACCTCAAAGGCTCAATTTCAATAAAATCGGCTAACTTTTCATGGGAAGGTAATGCCTCAAAGCCAACACTAAGGAACTTAAATTTAGACGTTCGACATGGCCAAAAAGTGGCTATTTGTGGAGAAGTTGGCTCAGGCAAATCAACCCTCTTGGCAACAATTCTTGGAGAAGTACCTAAAACAAAGGGACTTGTAAGCTTTCTACTTTAATTGTTATTATTTGAATGATATTCCTATTTTTCTGTCGAAAAATTCAACTAACTCTATGTTGTATCAGCTAAATAGATACATCATTTTTGATTTTCTGTTATGAATTACAGATGGATTTTTTTTTTTTTGATAAGCACAGATTGATGTTTATGGGAGGTTTGCATATGTTTCACAAACAGCATGGATACAAACAGGAACGATACGTGAAAATATTTTGTTTGGAACCGAGTTGGATGATCAAAGATATCAAGAAACACTTCAAAGGTCTTCATTGGTAAAGGACTTTGAGTTGCTTCCCTATGGTGACCTCAGTGAAATAGGCGAGAGAGGAGTTAATTTAAGCGGAGGTCAAAAGCAGCGAATTCAACTTGCTCGTGCTCTTTATCAGAATGCTGATATATATCTATTAGATGATCCATTTAGTGCTGTTGATGCGCATACCGCGAAGAATTTGTTTAATGTAAGACATATTTCTTCACATACTACTTATACATCGTCGAGTGTCATATTCAACTAAAGATTGTTTCGAAACTTGATAGGAATATATCATGGAAGGACTCAAAGGGAAAACAGTCTTACTTGTGACTCATCAAGTAGACTTCCTTCCGGCGTTTGATTCTGTTTTGGTAATTTCTTTCATCTTAAAGCATTGTTTATGGCACCGAACATGAAAGCATTATTAATTATAAGTATTTTATATTATTTTATTTCCAGTTGATGTCAGATGGGGTAATCCTACAAGCCGGTTCATATCACGAACTATTAACCTCAAGCCATGAATTCCAAGACCTTGTCAATGCTCACAAGGAGACTGCTGGTTCTAACCAGCTTGTCGATGTTACTTCTTCTCAACGATATTCAACTTCTCGAAAGGTTACACAAGATTTCGTGGAAAAACAGTTTACTGAAAAAGATGGAAATCAATTAATTAAACAAGAAGAAAGAGAGGAAGGAGACGCAGGATTGAAGCCTTACTTACAATATTTGAATCAGATGAAAGGCTATATATTCTTCTCAATGACTGCACTTTCTCACCTTATTTTTGTTGTTTGTCAGATAATGCAAAACTCGTGGATGGCTGCTAATGTTGACAATCCCCTTATCAGCACATTGCATTTGATTTTAGTTTATTTCCTTATTGGTGGTTTATCGACAATTTTCTTGTTCACCAGAAGTCTACTTGTAGTTGCTTTAGGTCTTCAATCATCAAAATATTTATTTTTACAGTTGATGAACTCTCTCTTTCGAGCACCGATGTCTTTTTATGACTCTACACCATTGGGAAGGATACTAACTCGGGTCTCATCGGATCTGAGCATTATGGACCTGGACATTCCATTTAACCTCGCTTTTGCTGTCGGAGCAACAATAGTATTTTATTGTAGTCTTACAGTTTTGGCAGTTGTCACATGGCAAGTCTTGATTGTGGCTATACCGATGATTTATATTGCTATCCGCATCCAGGTAATGAATAGAGTCATCATTAAATTATATTGCAATGGTGAAATAATATTTAAAAAGCCATCAAATTTAAGGTGTTTTTTGTGTGTTTTAAGCAGAGATACTACTTTGTCTCAGCAAAAGAAGTAATGAGAATGAATGGCACAACAAAATCCTCATTAGCTAATCATGTATCTGAAACAGTTGCTGGTGCTGCAACAATAAGGGCTTTTCAGCAAGAAGATCGTTCGTTTGAGAAGAACCTTGATCTAATTGATATTAATGCGAGTGCTTTTTTTCATAGTTTTGCCTCCAATGAGTGGTTGATCCAACGATTAGAAACAATCAGTGCAGTTGTTGTCACCGCTGCAGCATTTTTCATGGTTATGCTTCCCCCAGGAACATTTACCTCAGGTTAGAATTTGGTCGTTATTAAAGACGTCATTGTTTGAACATTATAATCTATGAAACACCAACACAAATATGGACATCTGACATGACACTGACACGTCAACACTGGTAATAATTTGAGAAAATGATTCAATTGAATGCAATGATGTTGGTGTCAGACGCTGATATGTGTCAAACACCTAGCACACCTATGATCAGAAGTTTGGTTTTACTTACAAAGATTGTAATTATCCTCAAATTATTTGTTTCATCCTAAAACAATCACATTTTTTTATCTTGATACAAGTTTCTAAATTTCAACATCCTTTTTTCCAGGAATTATTGGGCTGGCTCTATCTTATGGCCTTGCACTAAACAACTCCTTAGTATTTTCAATTCAAAATCAATGCACTCTTGCAAATTACATAATATCAGTAGAGAGGATATTTCAATATATGCATATACAAAGTGAGGCTGAAGAAATAGTAGAAGGAAATCGTCCTCCTTCGAATTGGCCAGATGCAGGCAAAGTAGAAATAAACGACTTGAAGGTAATTGGTACTTATTTTATAAATGTTGTTTATAAAAGAAATAGCCTAAATGAACTACATAATTAGTTTGTTTTTACCATGTCAGATACGATACAGGTCCAACGGACCACTAGTACTTCATGGGATCACATGCACATTTAAAGCGGGGCACAAGATCGGTATTGTTGGAAGAACAGGCAGTGGGAAATCGACTCTTATTAGTGCTTTATTTCGTCTTGTGGAACCAGCAGGAGGACAGATTATAGTTGACGGAATAGACATATCATCAATCGGCCTTCATGATTTGAGGTCACGTTTTGGGGTTATACCGCAAGATCCTACCTTCTTTGATGGGACAGTAAGATATAATTTGGACCCTTTATCTCAACACACTGATCAAGAGATATGGGAGGTAAAATATGATACAAAACAATCTATTTATCATGACTTCACCTAGAAAATGTGGACTAACTTTTCGTCAATGTGAAGGTTCTTGGGAAGTGTCAATTGCGCGAAGTTGTCCAAGGAAAAGAAGAGGGGCTAAACTCCTCCGGTACACTGCACTTTTAAATTTCATTGCTATAGCTTTGCCGGAAGACAGTACGTTATTTATCTAAGTTAGTAACGACCTATTAAAATTGTTACGCAGTTGTTGAAGATGGATCAAACTGGAGCATGGGACAAAGGCAGTTATTCTGTTTAGGGCGTGCTCTTTTGAGGAGAAGTAGGATATTGGTGTTGGACGAAGCAACCGCTTCAATTGATAATTCTACTGATCTGATTCTGCAAAAGATTATTAGGGCTGAGTTTGCAGAATGTACGGTGATCACAGTTGCACACAGGATACCAACTGTGATGGATTGCAGTATGGTTCTCGCTATAAGTGATGGTAAGTTTCTTTTTGAGTTTTACTGCTTTAAGTGATTACGCTATGTTTGACCATTTACTTATTTTGTTCAAAGAAAATGAAGCCAACTGACTGTGATTACAGGAAAATTGGCGGAGTATGACGAGCCAATGAGCTTGATGAAGAGAGAAGACTCGATGTTCAGGAAACTTGTTAAGGAATACTGGTCTCATTTTCAGTCTGCAGAATCGCATTGATCTTTTTCTCTTGTATTAGCAATATATCAAGAAAGTGAGCAAGACGCAAAATGTGTTTGTAGAGTTGGTTGGACCGAAAAGAGGACATACAAGACGAAAATGATGAAACCGTAAGAAGTAACATAAATGTGTCGTGTGACAAAGAGTGAGTAGGAAGGAAGATTCTAGAGTTAGGTAAGTAGAGGGTGAGGCCGAGTGAAGGAGTTGCTTCGTCTTTAGCGGTTGATGTTTTTCTTTCTATTTGTTTGTTTCTTCGTTTTACATGTTGCGAGGAGCAATGCACCAGTCATTGTCGTAGTTTTATTCCAATAAATTTTCAACTGAATTTTGTAACAAGACTACTAAATCTGATATAGATCAGATTTCAGTATCAATATTAATTATTAATTTCGTTTTATTGCATAGATTCTAGTGTTAAACGATACACTATTTAATACAAAGTATCATCAAATAGTGTTACGAGCAAACTCATTAGCAACAATTGTGAGGCCAAACCCAAAAGGATCATCAATAATCAATATTATTGAGCCAATAAAAATCTAGAATAACTTGGCTATATAAGATCATGTACTTCCTAATCATAAATGAAATTAATCAATTCTCTTTCATATCTCTTAATTCTTAGGAGGCCCTCTCTGTCCTATAATGCAGAGAATCTCATTCTTAACAAATAGCGTCTATCGTGGAGCTATAATGATTTAGTGTAGCAGAATATGAACAATAGGATTGTCCTAGAGGACGATAGGATTGTCCTCCGCATTAGTAGTTCCTTGGGCCGTATACTGAGTTTAAAAAAAATTAATCTGCAAGAGGAGGGAGGGAGCAAAAACTCAAAGATCTTGATTAGTGCGTGGAACTATAAACAATAGTTAACAAAGATACAAATCATTGGAGACGGAACAAAAACTCAAAGATATTGATTAGCGTCAATATTATTTTTAATATTGATACTGAAATCTGATCTATATCAGATGCAGTAGTCTTGTTACAAAATTCAGTTGAAAATTTATAGGAATAAAACTACGACAATGACCGGTGCATTGCTCCTCGCAACATGTAAAACGAAGAAACAAACAAATAGAAAGAAAAACATAAACCGCTAAGGACGAAGCAACTCCTTCACTCGGCCTCACCTTCTACTAACCTAACTCTAGAATCTTCCTTCGCACTCATTCTTTGTCACATGAAACTTTTCTGTTATTTCTTACAGTTTCATTATCTTCTTCATGAGTGTCCTCTTTGTGGTCCAACCAACTCTAGAAACACATTTTGCATTATGCTCACTTTCTTGATATATTGCTAGTACAAGAGAAAAAGATCAATGCGATTCTGCAGACTGAAAATGAGACCAGTATTCCTTGACAAGTTTCCTGAACATCGATTCTTCTCTCTTCATCAAGCTCATCGGCTCGTCATACTCCGCCAGTTTTCCTGTGAACACAATCAGTGGCGTCATTTTCTTTGAAAAAAAAAAACAAGTAAATGGTCAAACATAGCATAACCACTTAAAACAGTAAAACTTAAACAGAAACTTACCATCACTTATAGCGAGAACCATACTGCAATCCATCACAGTTGGTATCCTGTGTGCAACTGTGATCACCGTACATTCTGCAAACTCAGCCCTAATAATCTTTTGCAGAATCAGATCAGTAGAATTATCAATTGAAGCGGTTGCTTCATCCAACACCAATATCCGACTTCTCCTCAAAAGAGCACGCCCTAAACAGAATAACTGCCTTTGTCCCATGCTCCAGTTTGATCCATCTTCGACAACTGGATAACAATTTTTCATTGATCGTTACTAACATGCAAAACAATGTTATTCCAGCATAGCAATAACAATGAAACTTAAAAGTTATACCGGAGGAGTTCAAACCCTCTCCTTTTCCTTGGACAACTTCTCTCAGCTGACACTTCCCAAGAACCTTCATATCGTAGAAAAAATTAGTCCACATTTTGTAGGTGTTAAGACTTAGTAGGTAAAGTCGCGATAAATAGATTATCTCATATTTTACCTCCCATATCTCTTGATCAGTGTGTTGTGATAAAGGATCCAAGTTATATCTTACTGTCCCATCAAAGAGGGTAGGATCCTGCGGTATAACCCCAAAACGTGACCTCAAATCGTGAAGGCCGATTGATGATATGTCTATTCCGTCAACTATAATCTTTCCACCTGCTGGTTCCACTATTCGAAATAATGCACTAATAAGAGTGGATTTCCCACTGCCTGTTCTTCCAACAATACCAATCTTCTGCCCCGCTTTAAATGTGCATGTGATCCCATCAAGTACAAGTGGTCCATCGGACCTGTATCGTATCTGACATCGTAAAAACAAAAAAATTATGTGGTTCATTTAAGCTTCTTTTTTTTTTTTTTAACATTATGCTTCACATTTATAAAATAAGTACCAATTACCTTCAAGTGAATTATTTCTACTTTGCCTTCATCTGGCCAATTCATTGGAGGACGATTTCCGTCTACTATTTCTTCGGCTTCACTTTGTATATGCATGTATTGATTTAGCCTCTCTACTGATATTATGTAATTTGCAAGAGTGCATTGATTTTGAATTGATGCTACTAAGGAGTTGTTTAGTGAAAGGCCATAAGATAAAGCCATCCCAATAATCCCTGGAGTAAAGGATGTCGAAATTTAGAAATTTGCATCAATACAGATCACGTTATTCTTTTAGGATCAACACAAATAATTTGAGGATAATTACAATCTCTATAGCAACGACTCCTCTGATCGTAGGAGTGTCTGGTGTCCTACACATGTCAGCGTCTGACACTGACATATATAATTACATTCAATTGAATCATTTTCACAAATTATTACAATTGTTGACGTGTCCGTGTCATGTTAGATGTCCATATTTGTGTCGGTGTTTCATAGATTACAATACTCAAACAATGACATCTTAATAACGACCAAATTCTAACCTGAGGTGAATGTTCCTGGGGGAAGCATAACCATGCAAGATGCTGCAGTGGCGAGAACAACTGCACTGATTGTTTCTAACCGTTGGATCAACCACTCATTTGAGGCAAAACTATGAAAAAAAGCACTAGCATTAATATCAATTAGATCAAGGTTCGTCTCAAATGAACGAGCTTCTTCCTCAAAAGCTCTTATGGTTGCAGCTCCAGCAACCGTTTCAGATACATGATTAGCTAATGAGGACTTCGTTGTGCCATTCATTCTCATTACTTCTTTTGCTGAGGCAAAGTAATATTTCTGCTTAAAACACAAAAAAATACCTTACTTAAAATTTGATGGATTTTTAAATATTATTTCGCCATTGCAATATAATTGAGAGATGAATCTATTTATTACCTGCATGCGGATAGCAACATAAATCATCGGTATAGCCACAATCAAGACTTGCCATGTGACAACTACCAAAACTGTAAGACTAGAATAAAATAATACTGTTGTTCCGGCAGCAAAAACGAGGTTAAATGGAATGTCAAGATCCAATATGCTCAGATCCGATGAGACCCGACTTAGTATCCTTCCCAGTGGTGTAGAGTCATAGAAAGACATCGGTGCTCGAAAGAGGGAGTTCATCAACTGTGAAAATAAACTTTTTGATGATTGAAGACCTAAAGCAACTACAGGTATACTTCTGGCGATCAAGAAAACTGTTGATAAACCACCAATAAGGAAATAAACTAAAATCAATTTCAATGTGCTGACAAGGGGATTGTCAACATTAGCAGCCATCCACGAGTTTTGCATTATCTGACAAACAACAAAAAGAAGGTGAAAAAGCATAGCCATCGAGAAGAATATATAGCCTTTCATCTGATTCAAATATTGTAAGTAAGGCTTTAATCCTGTGTCTCCTTTCTCTCTTTCTTCTTGCTTAATTAATTGATTTCCATCATTTTCCTTAAACTGTTTTTCCACAAAATCTTGTTTAACCTTACTAGAAGTTGCATATCGTGGAGATGAAGTAACATCGACATTCTGGTTAGAACCAGAAGTCTCTTTGTGAGCATTGACAAGGTCTTGGAATTCATGGCTTGAGGTTAATAGCTCGTGATACGAACCGGCTTGAAGGATTTCCCCATATAACATCAACTGGAAATAAAATAAAATACTTATAATTAATAATGCTTACAAACAAGTACAAACAATGATTTAAGATGAAAGAAATTACCAAAACAGAATCAAAAGCCGGGAGGAAGTCAACTTGATGAGTCACAAGTAAGACTGCTTTCCCTTTGAGTCCTTCCATGATATATTCCTATCAAGTTTCAAAGACATCTTTAGTAAAAAAATGATACTAGACACCTATGTGAAGAAATATGTCCTTACATTAAATAAATTCTTCGCGGTATGCGCATCAACAGCACTAAAGGGATCATCCAATAGATATATATCAGCATTCTGATAAAGAGCACGAGCAAGTTGAATTCGTTGCTTTTGACCTCCGCTTAAATTAACTCCTCTCTCGCCTATTTCACTGAGGTCACCATAGGGAAGCAACTCAAAGTCCTTTACTAATGAAGACCTTTGAATTGTTTCTTGATATCTTTGATCATCCATCTCGGATCCAAACAAAATATTTTCACGTATCGTTCCTGTTTGTATCCATGCTGTTTGTGAAACATATGCAAACCTCCCATAAACTTTAATCTGTAATTCATAAAAGAGAATCAGACATGATAGTGTATCTATTTAGCTAAACAACATAGAGTTAGTTGAATTTTTCGATAGAAAAATACAAATATCATTCAAGTTATAAAAGTTAAAGTAGAAAGCTTACAAGTCCCTTTGTTTTAGGAACTTCTCCAAGAATTGATGCCAAGAGAGTTGATTTGCCCGAGCCAACTTCTCCACAAATAGCCACTTTTTGGCCACGTCGAACTTCCAAATTTATGCTCCTTAGTGTTGGCTTTGATGCATTACCTTCCCATGAAAAGTCAGCAGATTTTATTGAAATTGAGCCTTTGAGATTTTCGTCAAAGCACCGGTTCTTCAATTTTTCACTCTGCAGT
Organism: Trifolium dubium; assembly: GCA_951804385.1. Classification (NCBI taxonomy): domain Eukaryota; kingdom Viridiplantae; phylum Streptophyta; class Magnoliopsida; order Fabales; family Fabaceae; genus Trifolium; species Trifolium dubium. Next base: position 7,644,468 of record OX638062.1, on the reverse strand, counting down.
TCTGGTGCATCAAGGAAATTAATAATTCTAGCAAATGCAACTTTTGCCTGAATAACCACCGCAATAACATCCGGGATAAGGTTAATCGGATCTTGAACAAGGCGCACAGTTGCCACAAAAGTGAAAACGTTACTTGCATGCAAAGGAACTTCCAAGAAATAACATGCCAGAAAAGAAGCAGTAGACACCAACATCGGTGAGGCCCAAAAGAGAAAGGTATTGTATGTTCTTTTTATTAGCACGTCAGATAAAAATTTGAGTTCCACATTTCGTAACTTATCTACAACATTTTTAAAATGTTTTTCCCATGCATACAACTTCAGCACTTTCATATTCGCAAGAGCCTCAGAACTAGCTTTTAATCTCTCATCTTGTGCCACCATAAGTTTGCTCTGATACTTGTGTTGTAACTTCGCTAGTGGAGCATTGCATATCACAGTGAGAACTATCACTGCCAATGACGCTAGTGTTGCTAGTCCAATTGTGCGGAAAAGAATTATCAATGCAATACACAATTGGAGGATCGTTGTCCATGTTTGGTGAAACCAAAATGGAAAATCTCCAATTCTATAAGCATCAACGATCATATAATTCATTATCTCGCCACCAGAGTGAATCAACCTAGCAGAATTGGATAGCCTTAATATTTTTTTATATATGGCTGCATTAAGCAGTGATCTAACTTTCATCCCTACAAGTCTACTGTGGAAATACCATTGTGTTTGTGAAAGAGATTCAATGATTTTTATAAGGAAGAGTGATATGGACAATACATAACCTTCATATTTGAATTTTTCATTACCCTCAGCAACCAATATAAATGCATTCAAAAGTAGAGGAGTAGAAGATACAGCAAGTACCTTAAGCAAAGCGAAGAATCCGGTTACCAAAATCTCTCTCCAGTGGCACAAAACAATTGTCCATAAAACCGATGATTTAGATGACGATTCACTTTGTCTTTGTTTGTTTAACCGTTCCACAAATGACAAATAACAAATTTCAGCGCGGTCAGACTCTCTTAATTTTGGGATATCCTCGTCTTGAAGTGTTTTCTCTTGACCCGTTTTCATCAACGGATTCAACCACCAAAACCAAATCTTATTAAAGATTCCAGCTGTAGCAAATGTAGTAACTAGGCTAACAGAATTAACTTCATGGAACTCTCCATTCAAAGGTGTACAAAGACTATCATCAATTTCTCTTCGAGCATCATTACATATACTTGTTTTGTATGTGCAAAATAGCAACAAAATTGCTCCTGGAAATGATATAATATCCAAACCTACCTTGAGTGACAATTCTCTGGTTTCAATTGCATAAGATAAGGATAAAGCGCATAATATACCAGAAACAAAGAATATAAGCATAGAAAAAAACCACATCCATGCTTTTCTGATTTGTTTTATCTGAAGACTCATAGTTAGACTTACAAATAACCATGTGAGTCCATGAAAGAGTTCTAGCAACCACCAATTAAGAGGATATGCTTTGTGGGTTTTCCTTATAGTTTCCTCTAAAAACCAAACTCCTAAGGCTAAATGCAATAGCCCAAGAAATCCATTGGTTATGGCAGAAACTAGCTGCAAATAGGAATATCTTGCTTGACTCCAATAGGGTCTTGATGAAGTCTTAAGGATCATGATGAATGATACCATGATCAGCATGAACACATCAAAGAAAATTACCAACACATGATTGATGCATGAAGAAGGATCTTTCAAATGACTGAAATCATAACAGAAAGATTTTTCTCCATTCTCAGAACAACCATTGTCTCCACAAATCAAGCTCCAAAAATCTTCCATCTTCTTTTTAGCTCAAACGTAATGTAAATATTATAAATTCATACACATAAAATATAGTAATTAGTATTCGAACTCCGATTATATACGTCTGACCTCACAATTATATAGTCTTGACACATTCATTCATTCTATTTATATAGTTTATTAATATTTTCTTGTTGGCAAATCAATCGTACAACAAAAAATTTAGTTGACCAATAAAGTTTTGGTTGGTAAATAAATTATATGCAGATATGATCTAGATCTTTTTTATTATTATTGGTCCATCCTTTTCAATATGATCATGGAACATATTTTATCTTGTAGAAAACAATTAATTTGTTTTAGCTAGTACTAAATACAGTTCTCCACTATATTTTTTATTTTTTTTAGATATATGAGATATTGTTATAATAATCTTTAAATGTTTTAAAATTATATAAATAAATTTAAATGTGCTTTTTATTAGTCATTCGAATCCAAGTCCCTGAACATAATATGCGATGTCATTACCAACTGAGTTAAACTCACGAATACCAACTGAGCTAAACTCACGAATACGACTATTTTTAAATAATACTCCCTCCGTCCCAAAATGTAAGAGAAAAAATAAAAATCACACTTATTAAGAAAAAGTAAAATATAATGATTGGATGTAAGTTTTTTAGTAAAAAGGTTACTTGAAAAGATGTATAAACAATTTTTATTGGTTATTGATTATGGAAAAGGTAAGAGAGAGACTGAACTTTTCTTAGAAATATAAAAGTTTGTGTTTTCTCTCTTATATTTTGGGACAAAAAAATTTGAATTTTTTCTCTTACATTTTGTGACGGAGGAGTATTATACATGTGATAACAATTGAAAGAGATCGATATATAATGTCTTCACTTCTCAAACAACTTTGAAAAATGGCAAATCATTGATTCATTGTGAGTTCACATGTTATGAAGCTGCGTCAATAAATTATTTGTTCATATTATTTTCAACCACTAAAAGAAAATTCGTGCTTTGCTACAAAACTATTTATAGCTAATTTGTCGCTAATTCCTAGCAAAACAGAGTCAACGACGATTTAGTTGTGATTTAGCTAGCATAGTAGTCGTAGCATGTATTGAGCGGCAAATTATCCATGCAAATACTTTTTAGCTAATTTGCAACTAATTTAATGTAAATTCTTGCTAATACCCAACTAATACATAGTTAAATAATGTTATAAAATTTATATTTCTTAACTAAATCGCTAGGATATTGTCACAACATTTTCGCAATAAATCTCTAGCTATATATTCCTAGCTATTTCGCAGCTAAATCCAAGTTATTCAATACAAACTACTAAAATTTAATTTGTACAATATTTAATACTTACTACTAAAATTTCTTGATTAAGTCATTCAATTGGATCTAGTGACCATCCAACAAAATATACTTTAAAATAGGCCTAAACATCATTTTTGTCTTTGTATGTACATGAAATTTTGATTTAATTAGTACCTGTATTGATTTTTGTTTCAAGTAAGTCTCTGAATCAACTAACTTTTTCTTTTAGTCTCTAAAGCTAAAATTCGTAAGAAAATTCAAAAATTTCCTGTAGAACTCTGAGGCATAAAACGTAACCCAGTAAATCTACACAACAACAACATTTATCACGAATACAACTAAGCACACTGCACCCACGTATGAAAACAAAACCAAATATCAAACACTACAAATAAAATTGACTTTTAGTGACTCTCAAAATGCGTCTCTAAAGTCAATAATCCGTAGCTATATGTCTGCAGGACTTTGAGGGACACCTAGCTTTGGTTTAAACTATAAGGGGTGATTAAACTACACTCAATTGAATGTCACCATAATTTTTAGCCACAACCAATTTTTCTGCAACAGTTGTATTATTGACACTATTGGTAGATCTACAAAATCCTTGAACTTTTATCTACAGCTGTCGATTCTTTCAGTGTCACTAGATCTCCAATATGAGCCTATTCCAATAAATAAAATAAAATTGAAATTAATTTTTATTAATAATAAAATATTAATTTAAAAAATTGAATAAAATTAATTTTTATTAATAATAAAATATTAATTTAAAAAATTGAATAACAATTAATTTCTTTTTTTGGTAAGGAAGCTAAAAAGAAAAAGAAAAACTATTCATGAGAGAAGAAGATTCTCATCACGTCATTCTTAAGAAGATCACGAAGGTCTTCTGGAAAAGAGGCGTAAGTCAAGAAGTCGGCATCTGATGAAGCTCTGAGTTTGGCGAACAAATCTGCACATTGGTTCCATTCACTAAGTGTGTGGTAGAGAGAGATATTAGCCTGAGAAAGCAACTCCTTTATATCTTAGATTTTCACAGCAAAAATATGATACTTAACTTGTGGACTTTTGATGAGATTGACACAGTGTAAAGAGTCAGAATAGCAGACAAGTTCATCAATATTCATGTATTTGGCTAGCAAGAGGCCGTTGTATATAGCAAACAATTCTGCGAGTAAAATGTCAAAAGACCTTTGAATGAAGTCTGAGAAACCTGCAAGGTAATGACCGAATGTGTTTCTAATAATTCCGCCAAATCCAGCTTGAATAGAAGAACCGAGACAACTTCCATCCATTCAAAATGGTACACAAATAATTATTATTGTTCCAAGTGGGGGAGCCACTAGAAGGGTTGTGGAGAGAAGGATGTTTGGTCTAGCTGTATATTTTCTAGAAAGGAGGTCCACCCAAATTTTACTTGACGATAGCACCAAATTCCAAACAAGTTTTTTCTAGTATAGATATATTTGCTTCTTTTGCTGGTCGGACACTCAAACTACCAAGCTGCTTAGGACAATCAATTTTATTCCACCCCACTAAGTGGATACATTTATTGTTTGAGTCTCTCTAGAGAAAATTACGAGTGGTTTGATCAATGTTGTCACATATGTTTTGAAGGAGCCAAGCAATCTGCTTGTAGTAGGAAGGGATGGAGGTGAGGACGAATGAAGCAAACGCCAAGCGGCCTGGTTTGTTTAACATTTTGTTTTTACAAGAACCTAGTTGTGACTGCATTTTATCAATTATAAAAAGAAAATAACTTTTCTTTGCTCTCCCTTTGAGGATTGGGAAGCCTAAATACTTGTCTAAGGAAGTAGTGCTCCTAATACCAGTTGTAGTCGTAAGTATGTTGATCTTTGAGTGGGGTATACCTGCAGAATAGAAAGCTCAAGACTTCAACAAGTTGATCTTCAACTCTGAAGCACGACTAAAACGGGCAATAAGGTCTGTAATAAATCGTAATTGGGAGTTCTTGGCCTTAGTGAAGAGGAGGATATCATCTACAAAACGAAGGTGAGACAGTCGGGGCCCATTGAGAGAGATATGAATGGGGCCCAGGTACCTTGATGGACGGATCATTAATTACAACGGACAACTTTTTCATGCATAGTATGAATAAATAAGGAGATAATGGATCTTATTGTCTGAGGCCGTGAGATGGCTTGAAAGGGGACATTTTGTTACCATTCCATAACAATGAGAAGCTAGAAGAGGTAACGCAATGCATGATGAGCCGAATTGTCGCATCGGGGAAGCCGAAGTCATGGAGACAAAATTTAAGAAATTCCCAGTTAACATTGTCAAAGGCTATCTCAAGGTCAAGTTTGAAAGTTACATAACCTTTCTTTTTCTTTGATTTTCGCATAAAGTGGATGATTTCTTGCAAAACAATCGCATTGTTAGGAGTGCCTCTACCTGGAAAAAAGCTGCTTTGGTAGGGTCCAATAATAGAATCAAGAATCGGTCTGAGGCGGAGAACCAAGAATTTTGTGATAATCTTGTAAACAATGTTGCACAAGCTGATAAGTCTAGAGTTTTTAACGGTAGTGGGTGGGTCAATTTTGGGGATGAGAGATATCAGTGTTTAAGAAATGGCAGGGTCGAAATAGCCTGTATGGAAGGCTGTTTTGACCAAGTTGAAGATGTCGTCACCCACAATGTGTCAATATTGTTTGAAAAAAAATACATTGAAAGCCGTTTGGGCCAGGTGCCTTATAAGGCTTCATGGAGTTGAGAGCTGCAGATACCTCCTCTTTAGTGATCGGTCTAAGTAAAGAAAGTTTTCCTTCTTCATCTATGGTTGGGTGTAAGCCATTATAGAAGGAAGGGTCGTAGTTGGGCTGATTTCCGCTAAAGAAACTCTTGTAATATTGTTGCGCCTCATTTTGAAGAACAGAACTATCAGATGACCATGTCCCGTCAGGAAGCTGGAGTCTATGAACACGGTTTCACTTCCTTCTTATGATGGTTAAAGTGTGGAAGAAAGCGCTATTTTTGTCACCGAATTTGACTCATTTTTCTCTAGATTTTTGGCACCAATGCATCTCTTCTTGGAAAAGGATATGGTTGTATTCCTGTTGAAGGTCACGCTCAATAATGGTATGGCGGGAGGAGTCAACCCTTTCTAAAGAATTTTGAACCCCTTTGAGTCTGCTCTCAATATGTCTTTTGCGCTTAAAGATGTTTCCGAAAACCTCTTGATTGAAAGTGATGGATTCCTGTCGGCCATTGTTTAATGCAGTGGTAGGATTATGGTTGGAAGATGCCCAAGCTCTCTCAACCAAGGCGGAGTAGTCTGTATGATCAATCTAGGAAGCCTCGAAACGGAAGGGTCTAGGTACTCTAGCAACGGGAAGACCACCAAAATTAGGAGTAAGGGGTTATGATTGGAGTGAAGTCTGCAAATAACTTCGACAAAGCCTCGAGAAACGCCAATCGCCATTCCACATTTGCTAAGCCTTTGTCAAGTTTTTTAGAGAGAATACAGAGATCATTGTGATTTCGGTGCAAAGTAAAACAACCTCCGGTGGTTGTGAGGTCAAGAAGTTTACATTGATCCATGAATTTAGCGAAAAGAACAGCTCTGATATGTTGAAGTATAACAATTAAATTTGATCATACTAAAATTGCCGACAACAATTAAAATCAAACAATTAACACATTTTTCTATTACATTCAAATATTTGAATATATATATATATATATATATATATGAGATTACTAACTTCGATCGTGGGTCAAAGTTAACAATGTATAACCCACATGTAATTACTTAATGCACCCCCCATTGTCTTCACGCACCCTAGCTACTCATAAGCCCCCAAATGCACCCCTTGTAATTACATGTGGGTCATACTTGTTAACTTCAATCCACATGGTCAAAATTTGCAGCCCCATATATATATAATTCATCTCATGATATTCATGGAATTATCAACAAAGTTCAGATATTGAAAATACTACTATCTCACTCCATGTTCTCAATTCCTATATTTGAATTTCTATAAGGGGTGATTAAACACTAAATTTAATTTTATGAATTTGGTCAATGACCATCAATAAAAAAATCTTGATAATCTTGATGTCAATGTATCTACAACTTCAATATTCTTAAACTTCACCTTCATCTCTCTCCATTTAAACTTTAATCCTGGAACATACTCCCTCCGTCCTAAAACTATTGTCTTTTTAGAGTTATACACGTAGATTAAGAAGCAATAAAGATTGATAAGTTAAGTCTCTTCTACCCTTACTTTATTAAGAAAGAGAAAATATATTTAATTAATGCTTTAACTTTTGTAAGGATACAAATGGTAAACCAACTTTAACTTTACATTGGTTTCCGAAAAGGACAATAGTTTTGAGACAAAACTAAAAAGCTAGAAGGATAATAGTTTTGACACGGAGGGAGTAGTTCAGAACAAAGCACAATCTCATGAATGTAAAAGAGATTCCCTGATTGCACATGGACATAAATACATGCATGATTAAATTATAGACAAAATGATCCTAAAAGTGTCATAAATATATTACAAAACTTGATCAATCATACTAACAGCTAGCTTATTTTTCAATACAAATTAATCAGCATTTTTTAATGATAAATTAATCAGCATTTAATATTAAAGATTATTAATTTTAGCCGTGTATTGAGGGTCAACATTTAATCTTAAAGATTCATGTGAAACTTGCTATGATTATTTTTCTATTAAATCACTTCACACTTTAATTCTCATCTTATAGTTTATTGATTATTGTTTCATTATTATAATCAAGTCTTAGATACACACTGATTTCTTCTTTTTCTTTTCATACACGCTATAGTTCCACAAGACAATTTAAATATATTAATGTTCGTTTGTTCAAAAAAATTATATTAAGGTTCTTTTCTATCCTTCAACTTTTTCATTTCTATTTTGCATCTTTCTTTTTGAATTAACCAAATGATTGTTATGGTATCATTCAGTATTTAAGGGTATATCATTCAGTTTATGATTTTTTGTTTTTTGTTTTCACCCTTTGGTTATTATTAGTAGTCCATAATTCGGGGCGAGTTCTGACATCAAGTAGTTTCAGTCCCCTCCCAACCGTAGTTACTGTGGATTGAACCGTGATCCTCCCTACCAAATCCGGTGCCAATCACCACTGAACCAACTGACATTTAGTTTACGAACTTTGAACAACTTGTTTCCATTCTAAGGTATAAGACTGTTCTTCTATTTTATATTTTTCAACATGTATCATACAAATTTTTCAAGAAAATGGACATGATTTTATTTCTCTTTTTGTGATAGAGTTTGAACTAAAAAGAAGATGGATGATAGTCTTCGTACCTCGTTGAATGGACAGTTCAATGAAATTAATCTTGTTAGCCATGTTACTCCATTTGCTAAAGCTGGAATCTTTAGTAAGATGTGGTTTTGGTGGTTGAATCCGTTGATGAAAACAGGTCAAGAGAAAACACTTCAAGACGAGGATATCCCAAATTTAAGAGAGTCTGACCGCGCTGAAATTTGTTATTTGTCATTTGTGGAACAGTTAAACAAACAAAGACGAAGTGAACCATCATCTCAATCATCGGTTTTACGGACAATTGTATTGTGCCACTGGAGAGAGATTTTGGTAACCGGATTCTTCGCTTTGCTTAAGGTACTTGCTGTATCTTCTGCTCCTCTACTTCTGAATGCATTTATATTGGTTGCTGAGGGTAATGAGAGTTTCAAATATGAAGGTTATATATTGTCGATATCGCTCTTCCTTATAAAACTAATAGAATCCCTTTCGCAAAGACAATGGTATTTCCACAGTAGACTTGTTGGGATGAAAGTTAGATCACTACTTAATGCAGCCATTTATAAAAAGATATTAAGGCTATCCAATTCGGCACGATTGATTCACTCTAGTGGGGAGATAACGAACTATATGATTGTTGATGCATATAGAATTGGAGAATTTCCATTCTGGTTTCACCAGACATGGACAACAATCCTCCAATTGTGTCTTGCGTTGATAATTCTTTTCCGCACAATTGGCCTAGCAACGCTAGCATCACTGGCGGTGATAGTTCTCACTGTGATTTGCAATGCTCCACTAGCGAAGTTACAACACAAGTATCAGAGCAAACTTATGGTGGCACAAGATGAGAGATTAAAAGCTAGTTCTGAGGCTCTTGTGAATATGAAAGTGTTGAAGTTGTATGCATGGGAAAAACATTTTAAAAATGTTGTAGATTGCTTAAGAAATGTGGAACTCAAATTTTTATCGGACGTGCAAACAAAAAGAACATACAATACCTTTCTCTTTTGGGCCGCACCGATGTTGGTGTCTACTGCTTCTTTTCTGGCATGTTACTTCTTGGAAGTTCCTTTGCATGCAAGTAACGTTTTCACTTTTGTGGCAACTGTGCGCCTTGTTCAAGATCCGATTAACCTTATCCCAGATGTTATTGCGGTCGTTATTCAGGCAAAAGTTGCATTTGCTCGAATTGCTAATTTCCTTGATGCACCAGAACTGCATAGTGAAAAATTGAAGAACATGTGCTATGATGACGACCTCAAAGGCTCAATTTCAATAAAATCCGCTAACTTTTCATGGGAAGGCAATGCGTCAAAGACAACACTAAGGAACATAAATTTAGACGTTCCACATGGCCAAAAAGTGGCTATTTGTGGAGAAGTTGGCTCAGGCAAATCAACCCTCTTAGCAACAATTCTTGGAGAAGTTCCTAAAACAAAGGGAAAGGTAAGCTTGCTAAGCTAATTGTTATTACTTGAATGAGAAGTTCCTAACTTTTTCATATCAGCTAAATAAATACACTATTATAATTTACAGATTGATGTTTATGGGAGGTTTGCATATGTTTCACAAACAGCATGGATACAAACAGGCACAATACGTGAAAATATTTTGTTTGGATCCGAGTTGGATGATCAAAGATATCAAGAAACACTTCAAAGGTCTTCATTGGTAAAGGACTTTGAGTTGCTTCCCTATGGTGACCTCACTGAAATAGGCGAGCGAGGAGTTAATTTAAGCGGAGGTCAAAAGCAGCGAATTCAACTTGCTCGTGCTCTTTATCAGAATGCTGATATATATCTATTAGATGATCCGTTTAGTGCTGTTGATGCGCATACGGCAAAAAACTTATTTAATGTAATGAAATATTTCTTCACAATCTACTTAAAAATGTCGACTTAACTTGTCATATTTTACTAAAGATTGCTTTGAAACTTGATAGGAATATATCATGGAAGGACTCAAAGGGAAAACAGTCTTACTTGTGACTCATCAAGTCGACTTCCTTCCGGCATTTGATTCTGTTTTGGTAATCTCTTTCATCTTAAAGCATTGTTATGACACTGTACTTGTAAGCATTATAATTATAAATAATTTATTTTAATTCCAGTTGATGTCAGATGGGGTAATCCTACAAGCCGGTTCGTATCACGAGCTATTGACCTCAAGAAATGAATTCAAGGACCTTGTCAATGCTCACAAGGAGACTGCTGGTTCTGACCAGCTTGTTGATGTTACTTCTTCTTTACGATATTCAACTTCGAGAAAGGTTACACAAGATTTCGAGGAAAAACAATTTACTGAAAAAGATGGAAATCAATTAATTAAGCAAGAAGAAAGGGAGAAAGGAGACACAGGATTGAAGCCTTACTTACAATATATGAATCAGATGAAAGGCTATATATTCTTCTCAATGGCTGCAGTTTTTCACCTTCTTTTTGTTGTTTGTCAGATATTGCAAAACTCGTGGATGGCTGCTAATGTTGACAATCCCCTTATCAGCACGTTGCAATTGATTTTAGTTTATTTCCTTATTGGTTGTTTATCGACAGTTTTCTTGTTTACTAGAAGTCTACTTGTACTTGCTTTAGGTCTTCAATCATCAAAACATTTATTTTCACAGTTGATGAATTCTCTTTTTCGAGCACCAATGTCTTTTTATGACTCTACACCATTGGGAAGGATACTAAGTCGTGTCTCATCGGATCTGAGCATTATGGATTTTGACATTCCATTTAGCCTCGCTTTTGCTGTCGGAGGCACAATAGTTTTTTATTCTAGTCTTACAGTTTTGGCAGTTGTCACATGGCAAGTCTTGATTGTTGCTATACCAATGATTTATGTTGTTATCCGCATGCAGGTAATTAACATATTCATCTCTAAATTATATTGCAATGGTGAAATAATATTAAAAAAGCTATCGAATTTAACTAAGGTATTTTTGTGTTTTAAGCAGAGATACTACTTTGTCTCAGCAAAAGAAGTAATGAGAATGAACGGCACAACAAAATCCTCATTAGCTAATCATGTATCTGAAACGGTTGCTGGAGCTGCAACTATAAGGGCTTTTGAGGAGGAAGATCGTTCATTTGAGAAGAACCTCGATCTAATTGATATTAATGCTAGTGCTTTTTTTCATAGTTTTTCCGCAAATGAGTGGTTGATCCAACGGTTAGAAACAATCAGTGCAGTTGTTGTCACCGCTGCAGCATTTTGCATGGTTATGCTTCCAACCGGAACATTCACCTCAGGTTAGAATTTGGTCATTATTTCGATCTCATTGTTTGAGTATTGTAATCTATGAAACACTAGTATGGAAATCTGACTTGACACTGACATGTCTACACTAGTAATAATTTGAGAGAATGATTCAATTGAATGTAACTATATATGTCGCGGTGTCAGACACCGGACACTCCTACAATCAGAAGTGGGTTTTCTAGAAAGATTGTAATAATTATGCTAAGCCAATCACATCATCTATCTTGATGCAGTTTCTAAATTTCAACATCCTTTATTCCAGGAATTATTGGGATGGCTCTATCTTATGGCCTTTCATTAAACAATTTCTTAGTATTTTCAATTCAAAATCAATGCACTCTTGCAAATTACATAATATCCGTAGAGAGAATAAATCAATATATGCATATAAAAAGTGAAGCCGAAGAAGTAGTAGAAGGAAATCGTCCTCCTTTGAATTGGCCAGATGCAGGCAAAGTAGAAATAAACGACTTGAAGGTAATTGGTACTTATTTTATAAATGTGAAGCAATGTTCAGAGAAAAGAAGAAGCCTAATTGAATCACATAATTTGTTTGTTTTTACCATGTCAGATACGATACAGGCCCGATGGACCACTTGTACTTCATGGGATCACATGCACATTTAAAGCGGGGCACAAGATCGGTATTGTTGGAAGAACAGGCAGCGGGAAATCGACTCTTATTAGTGCTTTATTTCGTCTTGTGGAACCGGCAGGAGGAAAGATTATAGTTGACGGAATAGACATCACATCCATCGGCCTTCATGATTTGAGGTCACGTTTTGGGGTTATACCGCAGGATCCTACCCTCTTTGACGGGACAGTAAGATATAACTTGGACCCTTTATCTCAACACACTGATCAAGAGATATGGGAGGTAAAATATGATACAATCTATTTATCACGACTTTACCTACAAAATGTGGACTAATTTTTTGTACAACATGAAGGTTCTTGGGAAGTGTCAGTTGCGAGAAGTTGTCTTGGAAAAAGAAGAGGGTTTAAACTCCCCAGGTACACTACGCTTTTAATTTCATTATTATAGTTATGCTGGTAGGATGTAATGTACTTTTTTTTTTATCGAAGTTAGTAACAACCAATGAAAATTGTTATGTAGTTGTCGAAGATGGATCAAATTGGAGTATGGGACAAAGGCAGTTATTCTGTTTAGGGCGTGCTCTTTTGAGGAGAAGTAGGATATTGGTGTTGGACGAAGCAACCGCTTCAATTGATAATTCTACTGATCTGATCCTGCAGAAGATTATTAGGGCTGAGTTTGCAGATTGTACAGTGATCACAGTTGCACACAGGATACCAACTGTGATGGATTGCAGTATGGTTCTCGCTATAAGTGATGGTAAGTTTCTTTTTGAGTTTTACTGCTTTAAGTGATTACGCTATGTTTGACCATTTACTTATTTTGTTCAAAGAAAATGAAGCCAACTGACTGTGATTACAGGAAAATTGGCGGAGTATGACGAGCCAATGAGCTTGATGAAGAGAGAAGACTCGATGTTCAGGAAACTTGTTAAGGAATACTGGTCTCATTTTCAGTCTGCAGAATCGCATTGATCTTTTTCTCTTGACGCAAAATGTGTTTGTAGAGTTGGTTGGACCGAAAAGAGGACAAACGAAGAGATCACATATGATGAAAATGATGAAACCGTAAGAAGTATAATAAATGTGTCATGTGACAAAGAGTGAGAAGGAAGGAAGATTCTAGAGTTAGGTAAGTAGAGGGTGAGGCCGAGTGAAGGAGTTGCTTCGTCCTTAGCGGTTTATGTTTTTCTTTCTATTTGTTTGTTTCTTCGTTTTACATGTTGTGAGGAGCAATGCACCGATCATTGTCGTAGTTTTATTCCAATAAATTTTCAACTGAATTTTGTAGCAAGACTACTACATCTGATATAGATCAGATTTCGGTATCAATATTAATATTAATTTCGTTTTATCGCATAGATTCTGGCCCCTATCTGAAACTATCAGACTATTACACAATTATAGAATAGAAAACAAAATCACAGATAGTCCTTTGACACATTTTCTCATGAAATTAGAAATCAAATTCATGCAACAATTCATTACACTTAACACTAGAAACCAAATACAGCAACAAGCTAAATTATAAGTGAAATTACAATCACATGAGAAATTTCATTTCTACATATGAACACTATTTTATATATTATGAGATATCAGATATGTCTTCATATATTTCAGATAAGCCTTATTGCTTGATCATAAGTTATAATAAAGAATGTAACCTAGTTTCATCAAGCATTAAAAAGTCATATCTAGAGGTGTTTTTGGGAAAAAGAGATAGTAATTTCATGGTATCGAAAAGAAATCATGAAACTGTATTAAATTGTAAAGATTACATGTGTAAGAAACTACTCTACTGCTAAAGCAATGATGTAATGCACAATGAAACCCCCTAAATAAGAGATAAACTATCCAAAGTGAGTTAATTAAATTATATCTATTGGTTTTTGTGAACTTAGCTCAGTTGATACGAACATTGCATATAATATGCATGGGCGAATTTGAGCTCTGATACATCCACTTATTCACTTTTAACAGATATAATTCTATCTTTGATTAATAAAAAAATATATAATTCTAATCACTAAACTACCTAACAAAAATAATTGTCTTTAAAGATGCTATTAAGTTATAGTAACATGTTGATTGTTGATGACTTGATGCAAAACATGTTAAACTTTAATTAATGATTCATGTGAAACTTGTTTTAATTATTATAAAAGTTGAGTCAAAATCTGAAAAAAAATCCTAGTTGTGCACTAAAGCTGTAAACAGCATTTCAGTTTCATGAACAAAAAATAGTTCACATTGCATTTTTTTCCAACCTATCATTCATATTAGCCTTAATTTTAAGGTTTCTTGTGAATCTTGCTTTGATTATTTTTCTATTATCACATTACACGTTCATTCCATTCTAGTACTTTATTTATTTCTATTACATTATTATTGTTGCTTTCTTTATTATAATGAAGTCAACTCTCATTTTTCATCACTCTCTCTTTCAATTTCTTTCTAAATTAACCAACTGCATCAATAGACATTGTTGCAAAAGCACTTGTTAGTTGTTTCCATGTGATGTTTGCAGAAGAAATCTACTTCTCCTTGTAGTTATAAACATAGTAAACTGTTCACATTATAATAAGGTATAAGGCTTTTTTCTCTTATTTTTCTTTTGGTTAATTTTCTGTGTTTTAGAATATTTTTCTTGTTAAAATTAACTTATTGGTGTGCTTGTTACTATATGATAATTAATTATCCTCTTATATTTATGCACTATAAATCTATAATGGATCAAATGACACTATAATATTCTATTATATATCATATCTCTATCCACTCTTGACAATTACTGGTATAGTCACTATTACAATAAATGCAGAGTAGAAAGATATTTATATACAGATGCAAGATATATTAATTAGAGTTTAATTGAAGAAAAAAAAGAGTGGTCAATATTGCATTGAAAATTAACACAATAAGATTACTAGCAACAAGAAGATATTAGACTTTTGAAGTGAACAATTATGATTAATTTTCAGAAACAATGAAAACCCGAAAATAATAACTTTCATTATTTCCAAAAATGTAGTTGGCCTAACTAGCATCATTTTATTGAAGAGAAAATTTTCTCAAAAATGGCATTATTATATTCCTCATTTGTTTCAGATTTTGAGCAGAAAAGATAAGCTAAAAAGAAGATGGATGATATTTGGAGCAGGGTTTGTGGGGACTGTGGTTTTTCTGAGAATGTAGGAAAGCCTTTCTGTTATGATCTAAATTTTTTGAAAGATCCTTCATCATGCATCAACCATGTATTGCTAATTTGCTTTGATGTGTTTCTATTGATCATCCTATCATTCATCATGATCCTGAAGACGTACTCGAGACCCTTTTCGAGTCGAGTACGATATTCCAGCTTGCAGCTAGTTTCTGCCATGACCAATGGCTCTCTTGGAGTGTTGCATTTGTGCTTAGGAATTTGGCTTTTAGAGGAGGAGTTAAGGATAACCGACGATGCATTTCCTCTTAACCGGTGGTTGCTAGAACTCTTTCATGGATTCACATGGTTGATAGTTAGTTTAACTGTAAGCTTACATATAAAACAACTCTCAAGAGCATGGTTGTGGATATTTTCTGTTCTCATATTTGTTGTTTCTGGTATATTGTGTGCTTTATCTATGTCTTATGCAATTAGCAACAGCGACGTGTCCCTCGCGGAAGTCTTGGATGTTCTGTGTTTTCCAGGAGCAACTTTACTGCTTTTATGCACATACAAAGCATGTACATGTGAAGATGTCTACAGAGAAATTGGTGAAGGCCTTTATGCTCCTTTAAATGACCAGTTAAATGAAGTTGATCCTGTTAGCAATGTAACCCCTTTTTCCAAAGTTGGATTCATTGGTAAGATTTCATTTTGGTGGTTGAATCCATTTATGAAAACAGGTCAAGAGAAAACACTTCTAGATGAGGATATCCCAAAGTTAAGAGAGTGTGACCGAGCAGAAAGTTGTTATTTGTCATTTATAGAACAGTTAAACAAACAAAAACAAAAACAACATGAACCGTTATCACATTCGTCGGTTTTATGGACAATAGTTTTGTGCCACCAGAGAGAAATTTTGATAACAGGGTTATTTGCTGTGCTCAAGGTATTCACTGTATCTTGTGGTCCCCTACTTCTAAATGAATTTATATCAGTTGCTGAAGGTGACAAAAGTTTCAAATATGAAGGTTATGTATTGGCAACATCACTCTTCTTGACAAAGATTTTAGAATCCATATCACAAAGACAATGGTATTTCCGCAGTAGACTTGTTGGGATGAAAGTTAGATCACTACTTACGGCAGCCATTTATAAAAAAATGTTAAGGTTGTCTAATTCAGCTAGACTGATTCACTCTGGTGGTGAGATAATGAATTATATAACCGTAGATGCTTATAGAATCGGAGAATTTCCATTCTGGTTTCATCAGACTTGGACAACAAGCCTCCAATTGTGTATTGCATTAGTAATTCTTTTCCGCACAATTGGACTAGCAACACTAGCATCATTGGCAGTTATAGTTATCATTGTGTTTTGCAACGCTCCATTAGCAAAGTTACAACACAAGTATCAGAGCAAACTTATGGCGGCGCAAGATAATAGATTAAAGGCTAGTTCTGAGGCTCTTGTGAATATGAAAGTGCTGAAGCTATATGCATGGGAAACATATTTTAAAAATATCGTAGATAGCTTAAGAAATGTGGAACTTAAATTGTTAGCTTCAGTGCAATTAAGAAGAACATACGATATATTTTTCTTCTGGACCGCGCCGCTGCTGGTGTCTGCTGCTTCTTTCTTTGCATGTTACTTCTTGCATATTCCTTTGAATGCAAGTAATGTTTTCACTTTTGTGGCAACTTTGCGCCTTGTTCAAGAACCAATTACAAGCATCCCGGATGTTATTGCAGCGATCATTCAGGCAAAAGTTTCGTTTGCTAGGATTGTTAATTTCCTTGAGGCACCAGAACTGCAGAGTGAAAATTTGAGGAAAAGGTGCTTTAGTGACAACCTAAAAGACTCAATTTCAATAAAATGTGCCGATTTTTCATGGGATAGTAATGCAGCAAAGCCAACACTGAGGAACATAAATTTAGATGTCAGACATGGGCAAAAGGTGGCTATTTGTGGAGAAGTTGGCTCAGGCAAATCAACCCTCTTGGCAACAATTCTTGGAGAAGTTTCTAAAACAAAGGGAACTGTAAGCTTTTATTCCTTTTTGACTCCTCCATTATACTCCTGAATCTTATGATATTATAATTGGTTATAACTTGAATGATGTTTGTATTTCTCTATTCGGAATTACAGATTGATGTTCATGGGAAGTTTGCATATGTTTCACAAACAGCATGGATACAAACAGGCACAATCCAGGAAAATATTTTGTTTGGATCCGAGTTGGATTATCAAAGATATCAAGAAACACTTCAAATGTCTTCACTGGTAAAGGACCTTGAGTTGCTTCCTTATGGGGACCTCACCGAAATAGGCGAGAGAGGAGTTAATTTAAGCGGAGGACAAAAGCAACGAATTCAACTTGCTCGCGCTCTTTATCAGAATGCTGATATATATCTATTGGATGATCCATTTAGTGCTGTTGATGCACATACTGCAAAAAATTTGTTTAATGTAATGACATATTTTCTTCACATACTACTTGTACATGTCTATTGTAATTTTTTACTAAAGTTAATTTTGAAGCAGTTTAAAAAACCAAATGGAAATCAATTAATTCAACAAGAAGAGCGAGAGAAAGGAGATACAGGATTAAAGCCTTACTTACAATATCTGAATCAGATGAAAGGCTATATATTATTCTCTCTGTCTGCTCTATGTTACCTTATTTTTATGGTTTGTCAGATATTGCAAAACTCGTGGATGGCTGCTAATGTTGACAATCCCCTTGTCAGCACGTTGCAATTGATTTTAGTTTATTTCTTTATCGGTGGTTTTTCAACAGTTTTCTTGTTCAGCAGATGTCTACTTATAGTTACTTTGGGTCTTCAATCATCAAAAGATTTATTTTCACAGTTGATGAACTCTCTCTTTCGTGCACCTATGTCATTTTATGACTCTACACCATTGGGAAGGGTTCTTAGTAGGGTAAGATTAATAAACAATTATTTTCCTTCCTATGAAACACAACGGAAGAAATAGTATTCTACTCAAAATTTTAATCGTTTTGAGTGAGCAAAATCGCAAAATCCATGAATTTTATAATTTTATTCGCGATTTTGTTAACAATGGTTGTAGTTGTAGTAAGGCGGGAAAGTAAAGAAAGATAAATTTGGAATAAGCAAAGCAAATAAATGAATTATGAAAATTGAAAATCCATTTTGTTGTTGTTTTTTTAGTATTAAACCGAGTTTCGATTTATCTTATGTAATATTTTTTTCGGTCTTAATTATAAGAAAAAATTCTCGAGACATAATTTTTTAGAGTGACTCCAAAATTGTAGTAGATGTCATACAAGTGAATTCTCGAGGCATGTCGGAATTGACTTCTATCATTTCTTTAATTAAGGCTTTGCTACGTTGTAATACGAACTTTGATATTAAGTTTATTAAGCGACAAACAAATATAGTAGTTCATACACTAGTTAGGACAGTCATTTCTTGGTTTAGTCGTATAATCTTTAAAAATGTACCTCGTTGTATCGAACCTTTTATTATTAATGAATTGAATTAATTGTATTTGTTTCGAAAAATATATAATACATGAATAAATTTAAAATCGGTTACATTAAAGAATATAAACACTTATTTATATCTTATTTTAATTGCGCATATTTTCAAAATGAAAATCATTTCTTATACAATTGCCTTTTTGGCTAACTATCGTAGAAAAGAAAATTGGTATTCAACGAGTCTACCTCCTA
Organism: Trifolium dubium; assembly: GCA_951804385.1. Classification (NCBI taxonomy): domain Eukaryota; kingdom Viridiplantae; phylum Streptophyta; class Magnoliopsida; order Fabales; family Fabaceae; genus Trifolium; species Trifolium dubium. The sequence goes on along the minus strand of OX638062.1, from coordinate 7,625,351 downwards.
GAAAAGAAAAGATAATCTTAAGTATTATAATCATTGCCTCTTAGACTAATATTCCTTATATGGTTATTACTGTCTCTCCATGATGAGGTTGGATATCCATATTTCCTTTGCGAAACTCTTTATTTCTGAGGCTTCAAATACTCCCTCCGTCCTAAAATATAAGTAAAAGTTGGTCAACAAAAGTAAATATATTTGGTCCAAATTATGAACTAAATATATCATATTTTTTGGACTCACTTTTACTTATACTAGTTTATGAGCCCGTGCAAATGCACGGGAAAATAATCTGTTTGTAGATTGATTGATTTTTAAATATATGTTATAAAAATATATTTTCATACATTTTATAAATAAAAAAGACCTTAAAAAAAAGAAGTCAAATTCATCTTATATTATATTATATTAATTTTCACGTCAATGCCTTTCATATCTGTACCAAAAAAAATGTCTTTCAAATAAAAAACCAGTAAAAAAAATGAATTTTATCAAAAATTTCACACAACTATATTCGCAAGTCAATTTTGGATGTCTATGAATAGAATAAATGTTTAGCGGATTAAGCTCTCTCTCAACCCCCAATTTTCTTAGCCGCCACCTAAGAACCCTAATTTTTCTATTATTGCTTTTTTTCTTGTTCCTCCTCTAAAGAGGGGTAAATAACTCTAAATAAACCATTTTTTGATTGTTTTTTATACTCTTTTCATTTCAATAAATGATTTTCACATAATTTTTGGTGTTGTTAAAGCCTCCTTTGAGGTTTTATAGTCTTGTATTGTTTTTCTCTTCTATTAGTGTGGAGTTATTTTGATTTCCCGTTTTAGTACGGTGTTGTTTCGATTTCCCGTATTAGTAGGGTGTTGTTTTAATTTCCCGTCTTAGTGCAGTGTTGTTGTGATTTCCCGTCTTTGTACGGAGTTTTTTCTTTCATATTTGCATATTTGCTTGGATCCAAATTAAGTGTCAATACAATGACTGTAGCATCATCAACGTTGCAGATCTGAATATATTTGAAAGTTATTATACTAATCGTAGGCTTCGTCACTTTTGTAGCAATTTGCCATTCAAAATAGCAATTTGTCCATTAGAACTGAAAATTTTATTCTTTAACCTAAAATAGTACAATCAAAAGTTTAGAAAGTATAATCGGGAAATATTTAATTTGGATCTTTAATCATTTGATTTGTTATACCAAGAGATAATGAGTCTTTGTGGAATATTGACAAAAATAAAAATGGAAAGAAGTGAAGGAAAAGTCATATATTGAATTAAAAGGAAACATTTTATAGCAAGAAAGGATTTTTTATTTTATTTTATCAAATCAATGTTATTTAACTCCAAAAAACAAAATAAAATATCCTTTTTTTTAATATGTCCAAATATAGCTTATTAGCTAGGGTACGTAGAACCAATTTCTGGAACTTATTGTAACTTTCACAATTGTACTGTGCATGTGAAAATTGCTAGTAATACATTGTTAAATTGTCAACACCTTATATAACACTCATAAAAAATAAAATGCACACAATAACTCATAAAAAAATAAGAAAGGGGGAGTAAACGATCCGTTTGGTGCGCAGGATAGATAGAGACAAGATATGATTAGAAGTTGAATAATATACGATATGATAGTGACAAGATTAACACATATCATGTCATGTGTTTGGTGCACACATGATAAGAAAAATAAAAAAGAGTAATTGGATAACCTAGCCGAAAATAAGGATTAAAATAACAAAAAGTAATTGGATAGGCTTAATGGTAAGTTAAATTTATCATTTTCTATTGGTGCACCAAACAACGGATTAAAACAAGATTAGAAAACTTTAACATATCTTGTTCCCTAACCTGCGCACCAAACAAGCCCTTAGGGAATATATAATCAACAAAAATAAAAAATTGAATTGAATTATGTGAAGTAACATGAGTTATCAATCGGTAATGAGATGTAATTATAGTATTTTTTTTTCGCAAGAGTGAAGGATGAGTTTTTATTGTATTAGTCAATTAATACATTTATTATCCCTTTTATAGGTATTTCAATTTTTGGTTTTTTGTTGTTCTTATAGCATATCAATTGATTTCACAGAACGTATCCTCGTGAATTTCAATAATATCTCCATGAGTAACATGTTACCTGCATAATCTTCGATAAGAGTCATTATAATTGAACATTTTCAACACTTAATTCAATATATTCATGTAAGACTGGAAGAAAAATTAACTAACCTGATCAAACAATCTATCCATTGGCATTAGATATTAATTCAATATAAGCAAAACATGCATCATAAAGTAGCAGTATGGTATATGTGGGAATTGGTACGTAGTGGTATAATAACGTTAATGCTTTGGAAAACATAAAAATGGATTGTTTTTGGAAGAAAAATAAAATGTGAACTTACAACAGGGAATGTGGTAACCGATAAGTGAGTACCTGCTAATAATATAAAAACACAAATAAGTTATTTTGCAGCACCCAAAAAAAATAGATGTAGAGCACTAATAAACAGAAAATAAAGCTTAAAAGTAAAACATATGAAATCGTGATTGATGAAGAATGTTTGTTGACAAATATGCATTTATAGAGTTTACAATTAGGGTTTTGTAGGTTGCTTGTATTATAATAATTCAAATGTCAATCAATTATCATAATTTTTAGAATCCGGGTCAATTAAAAATAGTGATTTGGTAGTAATTATTCTATATATATTTATCTTTTGAATTTGAACAATACTGCTAAAAAAAAAAACAATGCCTCCAATTAATTTAATGTTGGAACGTTTTTTTTTAAAGAATCTTTTGATTTTTTATAAGAAGAATGTATCTTTTGTTGCACCAAAAAAAAAATCTTTTGAATTTGAATAATCCAATTAACTAATGTCAAATAAATGATATCAGAGTAATCAGTGTAACAAAAAAAAATTACAATTAATAGTCATGATTTTTTTTGAAGCAATAGCATTTATTGGTAAATTGATATGGAAGAAGAATGCATGTGAGAATGTCATGTGGACAAATTCTTTTGAAAAAATGGTCCTAAATAATAATAGTATAGATTTTGAGACAGAGGAAGTAATATCATTCTTTGCTTTGTCATCATCTCTTTCTTCTTTAATTATATTAGGTTAACTGACATCAATATCGCACCCTTCAACTTCTTTCATCTTCACTTTCCATGCATGACTAGAAATTTTCTCTAGAAATCATTCAATGTTTCATTTACTATCCAAGATGTTCACTTGAAAAATATACTTTCTTAACCCACGGTGGGTGCTGCTTGTTGTGAATTTGAACAAAACACACTGAGACAAAATGTGTGTGGGATAAATATCTATGAGAACCAAACTAAACAAACCAAGCAATTAACCTATCAACCAAGATATAAAAAAAAATCTATAATTAAATCTAAGGCAAAATTACATTATTGGTCCTTTATCTTTTTTATTTGTTACAAATTGGTCCTTTATTTTTTATTTATAACAAATTGTTCATTTATCTTTTTCATTTGTAACAAATTTGTCCTCTATCTTTTTTTTGTAACAAATTGGTCCTTTATCTTTTTCATTTGTAACAAATTGGTCCTTTATCTTTACTAAGATTTGCACCGTTAGTCAATATTTCACTTCCATCCAATGACCAACAATGTAAAAAAATATAAGATAAAGGATCAATTTGTTACAAAAAAAAAGATAAAAGACCAATTTGTTACAAATGAAAAAGATAAAGGGCCAATTTATCACAAATGAAAGATAAATGACCAATTTGTTACAAATGAAAAAGAAAAAGGACCAATAGTGTAATTTTGCATAAATCTAAAACCAAAGATAAAGATAGTATTATACATAATTTAGGGAAGAGAAAGCAACTCTCCAATCCCCTAAGCAACTCTCCAAGTCGATATATATTCTACCTTTAAAACTTTTTGAGAGATTGGAAGTGAATTAGTTTATGATATGAAATCATAATAAAGAAGTTTTCATGATATAGTGGTGATTCAAGTAGTCATGACCAAAGGCAAAAATAGTGAAACTAACAAACTCTCTTGATGCTAAAGCTTTTCCTTTTGTATCATTTTTCGTATTAGTTTTTAAAAATGGATTTATAGGAAAATATATTGTCATCAATGTATTGGTATTGATTAGTAGTCATATGTGTTTTTGTTAACTTAGATAATAAGAGAACTTGCACCCATGCCATATCTTAAATTATTTTTGAGCATCATGTCTTAAGTGGATGTAGTATTTAACTAATTATATTGGCTTAAGCCCATCTTTCTTAAACTTAATGGCACCTCCTATCTCTTGTTACTCATTCTATATAAGTGGAAACATCTATAATATTTTCTCCTTCATTTCTTCTTATTTATCTCTATAGTGTGATTCTTCATTATTTCTATCTTTTTTTTTCTCTCTCAAGCTTCTTTCGTATTTATTCATACTTTGTGGTTTTTGTATCTTGTGTTCAAGGATAAACTATTTTATTTATAATTTTTTTGGGTAAATAGATTTTTACCCTTTATAAAATGGGCGAATTTTACTTTATCCTCTATAAAATAATTTTTTCTGTGTTCTTCCTTGCAACGTGGAGATTCTTCTCTTTACCCCTTTGAGTGGATATGTTGGAACTTTCCAACATTTCCACTCAAGGGGATAATGAGAAAAATCTTCTCGTTGCAAGGCTGAATACAGGAAAAAATAATTTTGCAGAGAGTAAAGCAAAATTCATCCACTTTATAGGAGTTAAAGTCTATTCACCCAAATTTTTTAAATATCCCACCACCACTTTAAAAAAAACAAGTGGTTTATAACTTGATTATAAGAACAAATTCGCAAATTGATGACTTGATTAATTTTTGAATTTGTCTCATTGATCAAAGAGTTAATCACTAGTTTATTTAAAGTGGCCTATAGTGAGATAATTAAAAATTCAGTTATTAAAATAGAATATCCAAAAACACAAGAAATAAAAACACTCAAAATATTGGTCAAAAAAAAAAACACTCAGAGTATAGAAAGAGAAAATATTGTGAATGGGACCAATTTTATATTGAATGAGTAACAAAATAGGGAATGCGCCACATAAGATTTATGGGCAATGTGCTCGAGCCAATGTAAGTTAGATACAACAGCAACATAAGAAACAAACTTTTCCCCAAAAATATTTTAAGATGGGTTGAAACTCCCTTATCATAGTTTAACAAATTAAAAACACAAGCTACTGTCACTGGTAGTTAGTGTATAAAATTATATATATATATATATATATATATATATATATATATATATATATATATATACACACACAAACGTTGATACCTTAATTATATGAATTAGTGCACCAACAAATTGTTGACCTTATATTTTTTTATAAAGTCGATTTCTTTAAGAACTAACACACAAAATGATTCAAAGTGAAAAGCAAAAAAACCAAAATGGAAATACATACCACAACTTACATGTAAATATTAGACTTGTAAATGCCTCTTATCTTTGACGATATAAACAATCATTTAAAGAATTTATCTCTTCGATCATTTCCAAATACATATCTGAATTCAATACACAGAAACAATAAATTAGCCTATCTATAACCTCTAAATAAAATTAAAAAATAATGAAAATTAAAACCAAATAAATAAAATCTCATATATTTTGTACTTCAATATGGCAAACGAATGAAGAAAACAAATATATTGGCATCAAAATGAACTTCAAAACTATATGAAACCGACTGCACCCTTCAAAGTCAAGTAAGTCAAGTGAAACATCAAAACATTCTCATGGTACAAACTTTCAACAAAATTATCATTTTCAAAAAATAAAACCCAAAATAACTCAAATACCCTTGTCACAAATCATCACATCTCATAATCAAAATACTCTTAGGACTCTTCCAACATCATCATCCTACAACTCTTCAAATAAATTATTCATTTTCATGTTAACTTAGGACTTTTAAAAAGATACACGATTGTGAGCAAGTTTCAATATAAATTTTTTTTGCTTTTTCAACACCACAATGATATAGATCAAGATTGAAAAGAGAGAAAGGAATATCTAGTATTAAAATTGAGGTTTAGAAATATCTAGATCTAGATCGCATATTGGAATGTTATGCAAATACGATCTAGATCTCGATATTATCATCCTACAACTTATGAAATTAATTTTTGATGTTTCACATTAATTTTCAATAAAAAGGAACAAAAAATCGTGGTTTTGAGAGATATAAATCTAGACCGCATATTAATTAAAATATTATGCAAAAATACGATCTAGGAGTTGATATTGAGGTTTAGAAAGATCTATATCTAGATCTAATTTTGAAATGTTATGCAAATACGTTCTACTTCTAGAGCTAGATCTAGATCTAGATCGCATATTTAAATGTTATGCAAATACAATCTAGATCTCAATATCGTCAATAAATGTATACATGAAAAAATGAATTTATTGAATTCAATTGAAAAGTATGACGTACATAAACACTAAAAATGAGGGATATTGAGGATTAAATAGATTGATATCTAGAACTAGATCTAGATTGAACTAAGAGAAAGGAATGTCTATATGAAGATTTAGATCTAGATTTGGATCGCATATTGAAATGTTATGCAAATACGATCTAGATCTCGATATCATCATATCCCACAACTTAACAAATAAATTTTCAATGTTTCACGTTAACTTAAAACTTTTAAAAAACAACGCAATTGTGGTTTATAGAGATCTAGATCTAACTTGCATATTGAAATATTACACAAATACTATCTAGATCTCGATATCATGAATCACTATATACATCATACACATGTATATAGGCTAAAAATTGATAGTAAAAATTTACAATGACACAACACAACTAAGAAAGGAGAGAAAGAAACAAAATTAAACAGGCAACAAAACCAAAAAAAAAAAAGGTAGAAAAAAGTGGAGAGGAGATATATCTTGTGGTATAATGAAATGAGTGTGACTTTGGTTTTATAGTAAATTTTTTGGATTATATTGAAAATGAAGTCATGTATAAACACTGAATACGAGGATAGATTCATAATGGCCCAATTTGATATATTTATTTGAAGATTTTTAATCAAAATTAAAAAATTATAATTTTTTAAGTTGGAAAAAATAAAAGGTTGTTTCTTTGTTTTTTTTTACAAAACATTTTTTACTTTTTAGGTGGGAGTGAATTCAATTTTTTGTCGAGAGAGAAAAAATAAAATATAACATAAGTAAGGTTAAAATGCACTATTAACTCTTGTTTAAAAAAAATACACTATCTCTAACTTTCACAAACTTACGATATTAGCTTCCTATTTTTCATAATAGTACTTTTAGTCCTTATCTCTGTTGCAAAACTCCAATTTTAATCAAATCAACACCTACATAGATAATCATTTAAGTGACTCACCGTCCACATGTTTTAGATCACTACTGTGTGCACTTAATATAAATCTCCTATATTACAACATGATTTTAGCGGGCCTTAATTTTGATCCCTTTAATTTTTGTGGGCTTAAATAAGAATTTATTCTCATGTTCTTTTCATCAAAATATGAAATTTAGAATTTAATTCGATAATATTTATAAAAAAAAAACTTTGGAATTATTTTTTACAAAAATTATTTTTCGAAACCGCAATTTTTTTTTAGAACAATTATTTGAATGAAAACAAAATTTAGAAAAAGTTTATACAAAAAAAAAACATTAAAAAAAATGCAAAATTTCTTCTTTTTGACCAACATTAATGCAAATTTTCTTCTTTTTGACCAACATTAAATGTAAAATTGACTAGAGTAAGACTTGACTAAATTTTTTAAAAAAAATTGGGCAATATAAATATGTGCACATCATGTACATCAAATTCCATTCAAACTTTTCATAACATATACTCTTCTTTTTTTTTGAAGCAAAACATATAGTACTCTTCTTGAATCACATTTTTCATAAAATATATGTTTATTATGTTCTAGTATTTAAGAGATATATCACCTTCACTTCATACACAAAGTTGCTCTTCCTTAATTTGCAAATGTATCATTCACCTTCACTTCATACACAAAATTTTTTTGAACAATTTCGTTTGTTTCCATCAAGCTTACCATTAGTATATAATGTATATAACCTTTTTACTTGATTGTTATTGTTGCTCATCATATGTATCTTTAACTGCTATTTCTTGTTAGTCATAATAGTATGAAATATTACAGATGATATTTAATATGTATCATGTGTCATGGGTCAAAAAGGAGTAAAAATAATAACAAAAAAAAAAAAATGTTTCATTGAGAAGGGAAACCGACAAAAACTTAAATTAAGGGCTTCAAATAACAATTTGGACAAGAGAAATGATTTGCTGTTGTGGAAAGGGAAAAAAAAAGAATAAAAGATAAACATACAATAGGTCAGCAAGAAGAAGAAGAAGAAGAATACTTGAAGCCCAATAAAGGGTGAGTTGAATTTTAATACATTTTAAATAGATTTAGATTGCAAGTCTGTCAACTTCATCAAAAAGAAAGGCAAGAAGCTCTAATTCAAAAGCATTGACTAGCAGTTGACAAGTAATAGAGAAATAACGTACCGAGCTTTCAAAAAAAATAAAAATAAATAGAGAAATAACGACTGCAAGTCAAATTGACAAGGTATGTCATCAAATTTGAAATCAATACTTTTGATTTATTTTTTATTCTGTGATTGGGGAAACATTAAAAACTATTGATCGTGAATTTATTTTTCCAACTTTACTTTGCACTACAAGAAAGCTGTTGAAAATTACGAGAAAGATGGAACACACACATAATTCTCATAATTATGAGAAAGATGAGAAAAATGAAAGCTATTGAGAAAGATGAGAGATGGAACATTCATGTGCTCAACAACTTTCATATTTTTCATCTTTCTCATAATTATGATAATTATGTGAGTGTTCCATCTTTCTCGTAATTTTCAACAGCCTTTTTGCAGTGCAAAGTAAACTTGGAAAAATAAATTCGCGATCAATAGTTTTTAATGTTTCCCCAATCACATGAAATAAAAATAAATCAAAAGTATTGATTTAAAAGATGACGTACCTCGTCAATTTTACTTCCATAACGCCACAATTTCTCTATTACTTCACAATTGTCAGTCAATGCTTTTGAATTAGGGATTCTTGTCTTTCTTTATGATGAATTTGTCGGAGACTTGCAATCTAAATCAATGTACAATTACAAATGTATCAATAAAGGGTGCTGATAACTCCCAGTTATTACATGTAAAAGTGATACAAATCCTAGTAGTTAAGCTTAGTTTGAGTCCTTTTGATACCTAAAAAAAGAGTAATTTGTATGAAGTTGAATCACTTGAAGACCCAAAAAAGATGCACAAAATTAGAACATTATCAGCATTTTTCGCCCAGGAGAATACTCTTGTGCCTGGGCAAAAATACAAAGGAAATTAGCACAGTTCTTAGATTTTTTCACCCCAGGAGAAAACTCGCGTCTACAGCCAGAATTTGAACTTATCGTGTTTTCGCCTGGGGCGGAAACTCTTGTGCCTCTGGCGAAAAATGCATAATTGTGACACATCAGACCTATTTTGAAACAGTATAAAAGGGTACTTGATCCAAGGAGTTGGGGGACGATTATGTCACAAAAACTGAGATTTTTACCATTTAAGCAAAGGATTGAAGATCATTGGATGCAAGATTGAAGAATCATTCATCCTTTAATCATGTATTCATCTCTAATTCCTTGTGTTATTTGTTTATTGAATATGTGTAGCTAAATCCTTTTGATTGGGTCTTTGAGATGATTTTAATTGTAATTGCTTGAACCTATGTAAGGATTTGATTTGATTTATGAATTTACGAAGTTAGTATTATCCATTCATATTTGTTCTTGCTTCTTATGAATTGGCCATTTGTGAGATGATTCTAGGTATTGATTCACTATGATCACTAGGTTTTGACATCGGACCTAACATGAATGTTCAATTAATCAATCGTTTAGAGATATATGATTGTTAATTGTGATTTAGAAATTAACGTTCACACAAACCTCAATTGATTGGTAATTCACCAAAGAGATTTGGAGATTAGAATAAATTGAGAGGTTCATGAATCAAAAAATTGATCATGAATAATTAATTTTGGGTTAATTCATCTTAACACTAACGGAATAAATTTGTTATTCAAACATCCTTACCAAGCAACTACAATTGAATGATTTAAAAAGATCCGATCGCTTTTTCCAATCTAAAACTTATTTGTTTTATTTTAAATTTTCTTGAACCAAATCTTATGATAAATCTCCATTTTAATATTTATCTCTAAGTATCATAATAAATTGTCTTGTTAAGAATTGAACAATCCCTGTAAATTGATATCTTTTTTATTACTTGCGATAATTTATACACTTGCAAAATATCTTATTCATTCTCTTTTATATTAGTCAAATATTATGAGTCACTAATTTTCGTATTGTTAAGATGAGTTGGATTTGAAGGAAAATTCTATGTTGTAATTTGATTCAAATTCAGCTCATAGCTCATCCCTAACAATAAGAAAAATTAGTTACTCATAATATTTTACAAAAGATAAAAGAGAATCTATAATTACACATAAATTTACAATAATGATGTTCAGAGCCAATTAAATCACCCTTTAATCAGCCTTCCTTATTGTATCCCATGACACATGACACATATTAAATATTAGGCTTAAACATACATTTGGTCACTGTATGAATACCAATTTTTCGTTTTAGTCCCTGTATCGAAAATTTTGACAAAATAGTCCCTGTATCGCACTTTTTTTTTTACGTTGGTCCCTGCCGTCCAATTTCATCCAAGTGGCAAACGTTTTGCCACCTGGACCCTGCCACGTGGAATGCTAGAGGGACCAAAACCAAATAATTGAACTGAGTGCAGGGACCAAAACCAAAAAATTGAACTGAATGCTAGAGGGACTAAAACCAAAAAATTAAACTAATTGCAAAATGACCCATTTAAACTCTAAATCCCTAAATTAAAATTTGTTTTTCCACTCTTCTCTTCTCATAAACCAACTTTCATGGCAAAAATAATTTTGCGTAGATCATTGCGCCCCATTTGGATGAGTTTTTTGATGAAATTATGAGAGGCATTGCGAATGTTGACAACGTGATCAGAAAGCGCGTCGAGAAAACCACCACGGTTGGGCGGTTGTTGGTCGGGATCGTTGAAAGGGAAATCATCAGGATAATCTTTTTTAGCAATGAGTCTCTCTATTGAAAGGTTGATGAGAAGAGAAGAGTAGAGAAACAAATTTCAATTTAAGGATTTAGAGTTTAAATGTGTCATTTTACAATTAGTTTAATTTTTTGGTTTTAGTCCCTCTAGCATTCAGTTCAATTTTTAGGTTTCGGTCCCTGCATTCAGTTTAATTTTTTGGTTTTGGTCCCTCTAATCCAGTCAGCAACATTTTTTGGCCACGTGGCAGGGTCTAGGTGGCAAAACGTTTGCCACTTGGATGAAATTGGACGCCAGGGACCAACGTCAAAAAAAAAAAGTGCGATACAGGGACTATTTTGTCAAAATTTTCGATACAGGGACTAAAACGAAAAATTGGTGTACATACAGGGACCAAATGTATGTTTAAGCCTAAATATTATTTGCACTCTTTCACACTATTATGTGTAATCTTCCACTCAACGAACAATTTGATGGAATTAATTTATAGAATTACATATATATTCTCGGCAATAAAAGATTAAACCAATAATCATACTTTAGGCGGAAGCAGAGAGCATGTATATAAACAGGATCTACGACATGTTTGATTTATCAAGATAGATATTAACAATTAGGTATTAGGAATACCTGATATAGCTTTAATGGTAGCCCTCTCGACAACAACGTTAAAGAGAGTGATCTGAAACAAACATCAACATCTACACGGTTAGCGGCGGCTGATTTGGTTCTTCCTCAACCGGTACCTTTATGCCTCAAGTTCTCTTCAGATGGGGAGAAGAGAGAGTTATGCCATGTACGGTGTATTGGGGACCATAGCCTCTTTTATATTGGATGACCATTAGGGTTTCCCATTATTCCGTTAATGGGCCATCCAAATATCTGGACATCCACTCATATTGAGCTCATACCAACTAATTAATCAATTAATTAATTATCTAAATAGAAATTTAATTAGCTTTTACTTAATTTGATCACTAATCAACTAAGGCTCTTAATTGATAAATAGCTAATATAATTGATAAAGATATTTGCACACATAATATTATTGGAATACTAAAATATTCCAACAATCTCCCACTTGTGCTATATATCGTAATAATTATATCATTATTCTTTAGGCGCGCATCCGAATGCTATTTATCTTTAGATTTCAACTTTACAATCTGGTCCACCTCATACATCAATAATGGGACCACCGCGGCTGTCGTCACTAACGTATAACGTGACGGAACCCCGACGACCACCACATCAATGTACTTGATGACATAGATCGATATGGATGAGTGGCATGGAAATTTCATGCAATGTGATCTCTAAATCATGTCTATTTCCAACTGATCCAACTGAAGTCTTTAATGAGATCAAATTGAAGTTGCAAATTCAATATTTGCACAAATGATACAAAGTATGGTTATAATAATAACCTCATGAACTTTATTCCTGCAGAAAACTTTAAGAAAATTTGTATCTATATCAAAAAACAAAAGTATAGAACATAAACTGAGAGACTCCCACTAATCCAAGACATCCTTAATGACAACAACCATATGAAAGACTTTATGTGTCATGTCTTTGATTAGTGGATCAGCTAGCATAAATTTTGTCTCTACTTGTTCTATGATTCAACAACAATGATTCATAACGCAATAAAGTTAACGTTGTTGAATGACTATATTTCTAAATTATGTCACTATATATCTTAAGTGGTCTTTCAATACCTTTTAATATATGCAACCATGTGACATAAATACTTACAGTTGTTTATTGAGTTAGGATGTCTATTATACACAAACATCCAAAATTCAGAGTCTAACACACTGATGATCTCCAAACTGCTAGGTCTCTGATGTTGGCATAAGTTTTCTTGTTCTCTTTAAACAATCTTTATGGTTGCTTTATTTAAGCAATTCAAAATTTTGAACTACTCAAGTATCTGCTAAATGATCTTATTATACACACTATTTTTCGAATGTGTATAAATAAGATCATACATAATTTTTCCAAAGCTTATTGACTTTCATGTCAAATTTACTTTCAACTTTATTGATATATTTCTTTTGTTATAACCGAAGGATACCTTGAGAATAATAAGTATCAAAAATACCTAATACAAAAGATGTGTGCCCAAGATCTTTCATCTCTAAACTTCTATTTTAGATTTCTTGATTTCGCACAGCAATCATATATCAAAGTTGACTAAATAAAAATAAAACCGACATATATTTATGAATATAAATATACTCCCACTGAACATGTATAGCCCACAAATCTCCATAATATATATCTCAAAACCAAATGAGACAATTATCTTATGAGAATTTTGTGGTATCATTAATGAGACAATTTCTATAACTCAAATGGATTTTATCTGTTTGCAAAACATCTACTTTGTATATACCGACACAAAGTTTCATCTCATTGCACCATATTATATTTCTTAATGTTGCCATTAAGAAACACTAACTTAATATCCATCGTATGAAGCTCCAAAATAATAATCACTAACAAGTGTCATGACTATCCTAATAGAGTCTTTAAATCAAAACTGAATATAATTTCTCTTATTAGTCAATACTTTATGACACTCGATGTTAAAGTTCTTGAGGGTGTTGAATTTGATCTTCATGAATCAAATTATTAACTTAATTGAGAGAAAGAACACTAGTGTCCTTATTGGAATTTAAATTTACTATATAAATATAGCAACTATATGAATTGGTTTAGAATCAATTCATCCCCACTTAATTTGTTCTTTTACCATATATCTCCCCCAAACTCAATATCCTCAAGAGACTTTAGAGTTTATGTCTCAAAATATTCTTTAACATGGGATTAAAGTTGATTTTTCTCAAACTTTTCAATATTTCTAGATTGTCATAAGTCATAACTGAATTGACTATAATAATATTTGAACTTAGAAGACAAATTGAATCCATCATTTAAAAAAATACAAAGAAAAATTAATAATTAAATAAAAAACTTTATTGAAATGATGATTCACCAAATTGTCTTTTAAATACAAATGTAAACTTAAAACGACAATCTAAAAGTAACTATATAACAAGAATAATAAAAAAAAATGATATCAATCATAATCGACTTTGTCCCCTCTAAATTGATGTATCTTTCAACATCATTGGACATTTATCAATTTAAATCATATTTTCTTATTATTCTTTATTTGCCCTTATCCTTTGAGGTATTTACCGAATGAGCACTACTTTTATTTTCTCTTACTTCAACATTTTCTTTATTGCACAATCTATGAAATGATCATATTAAAGAACCATTTCTAAATTTAACAATTATAACCTTAATTGTGCAAAGGAAATATCAAATGCTAAATTTTCAACAAAGTCACCTAATTGTTGAAATTAAAGCATTAGCAAGATCAAATAATTTCATAATGTGCTCTTGATATTTTCTTTGTCTAATATTCTTAATGAAAAGTTATCTCTCCAATGAGAAATCGTCTTTCCCTTTATTGCTTTAGAAACACTATAGTTTAAGCAAAGAAAATATGACAAAATTTATGTCATCTTATACAATACCTCCAATGTCTTTGGAATACAAAACTTTATGATCATATGACTTATGTGATTGGAGTATACTCACTTAATAAATTTGAATCTCACTTTAAATGTACTAAATTGTGAGAGAATGAGTTTCTCCATCCTTATATAAGGTATAGATCCAAAGAACATGATGTTCTTCTCTTATTCCTAAAAGTTAGAACTTTTAAGAATTAGAAGTTTAATTCATTATGCAGATACATGAATTATATTAATTTATGGAGAACAAAAAATGTACTCACCAAAATACCTAGTGCGCCATTAATATCATTAGACAATAATATCAACTGCTAGTGGTATTTTATTTCAACGATCAAACAACGACAATTTACTTTGACAAAGAATAAATTCTTATAATTGTCATATGTTTACCATTATATGTATGAATGTAAACTCTTAAATACTTGAATAAGTTTAAACTCACAACATTAGTAGGCATGTCGAAATTAAGTATAAGACATGCGCAATTTATCTTTAAATTAAAGAACAAAAGTGAGATACCAAGCGCACCATTAAAACACAATCTTTTGACTGCTAAGAATTAATTGCAAGCGGTACTCTCAATGCAATGATCAAATATTGATAATAAGTTCTGTCAAATAATGAGTGCCTTTTGACACCAATCATTACCCACATGAATAAAATTTAAGAATTACCACATATTTAACATCACAAGTTGTAAACTAAAAGACCGAAAACAAGACACCAACCGCATCATTAAAACACAATCTTTTGACTGCTAAGAATTAATTGCAAATGGTAATCTCAATGCAATGATCAAATATTGATAATAAGTCATGTCAGATAATGAGCGCCTTTTGACACCAATCATTACCCACATGGATAAAACTAAATAATTATCACACATTTACCATCGCAGGTATGTAATTATCCGGCCAAACTGTGCCTTCCTTTTGGCCGACTAAAACAGTTCGCATGAACAATTTCACACTACATCTTTTGTAATTCCAACTGAATCAAATCTACACAGCAGAGGTTACTTTTGCAACTTGTTGTTTCAACCAACTCAATTAAAATTACTAGACAAATTAATAAATTGAATACGCATGTATGTAATTATTCGGCCTAGCTGTAACTACCTTTCGGCGGACCAAAGCAGCTTGCATGAAAATTTTATACACTCTTTTGTGATTCCAATTGAATCAAATCTATGCAACAGAGGTTACTTTTGCAACTTGTTGCTTCAACCAACTCAATCAAAAAAACACCTGGCAATTTATTAAATTTAAATTTAAATGGGAAATGTCTTAAATTTACAAGGCACTACTCACTTAATCTATGCCGATGGATACATGAATACATGATAATATACAAAACACACAATACACAATTATATCAATGATAACAGAAAGAATTGATCCTTTTAAAATCAAGATGTGTCGACGGATCCTGGATTTTGGAAACAAATAGAACTTAATGAATCCAAAGCTGGGTATATAGAATTTATTAGGCTGGATGAAGTGCATGGAACAAAATCCCAAATTTTGTTGAATCAATAATTGACGAAAACATGAACAGAATATAGCAATATGTACAATTCATCTTAAATCGTAACATTCGCTTTAAAATTTCTAGATTTCTAAACCGGATGAATTAAGATTCATACAAAAAACAAAATTCACGCATATTCACAGAGAAACAAAAGTTCAAACACGGATCGGATGATCTCAAACATTTATTATTAGTATCTCTAATAAATTAAACATGAAGACCTGCTCTGATACTACTTGATGGAATTAATTTATAGAATTACATATACATTCTCGGCAATAAAAGATTAAACCAATAATCATACTTTAGGCGGAAGCAGAGAGCATATATAAACAGGATCTGCGACATGTTTGATTTATCAAGATAGATATTAACAATTAGGTATTAGGAATACCTGATATAGCTTTAATGGTAGCCCTCTCGACAACAACGTTAAAGAGAGTGATCTGAAACAAACATCAACATCTACACGGTTAGCGGCAGCTGATTTGGTTCTTCCTCAACCGGTACTTTTATGCCTCAAGTTCTCTTTTATATTGGATGACCATTAGGGTTTCCCATTATTCCGTTAATGGGCCATCCAAATATCTGGACATTCACTCATATTGAGCCCATACCAACTAATTAATCAATTAATTAATTATCTAAATAGAAATCTAATTAACTTTTACTTAATTTGATCACTAATCAACTAAGGCTCTTAATTGATAAATAGCTAATATAATTGATAAATATATTTGCACACATAAAATATTTAGTTAAACAATGGGATAGAACCAAAAACTACTTGAAAACATAATCACATAATTGACTCAATAATTTGAAAGTGACAATTATTTATAATGACTATAAATTAAATATGATACTTATAAAAATAAACTATAATTTAACTAAAAACTTTAAAATTACATTTGACCAGAGGTCATCACCATCGTTTCAATTTTTACATGTAACAGAAAAATCTCAATTTTTTGTATAAATTTCAATGTGTAAAAACAAGCATACAAATATATTGGTATCAAATGAACTTCAAAACTAAATGAAACCGAAAAATGCCCACTTTCAAGTCAAATTAAACAACAAAACATCCTCAAATACCCTTGTCATAATTCATACAACATTTCATATTCAAAATACACACAAATTAAAATTAAATTAGAACACAAGCACCCAAAAAGTGTAAACCTTCAAACATCATCATTCTACAATCCATCAAATAAATTTTCCATATTTCACGTTAACTTAGGACTTTAAAAAAGGTACACAATCCTGATTTTGGTTTCAATATCAAGTTTTTATACTATTTTAATATTACAATGATCTAGATCTAAATTGAAAAGAAGAGAAAGGAATATCGAATATTGATATCGAGGTTTAGACAGATCTAAATCTAAATCTATATTGCATATTTAAATATTATGCAAATATGATCTAGATCTCGATATCATCATCCTACGACTTATCAAATAAATTTTCTATGTTTCACGTTAATTAGGACTTTTAAAAACGAAAGCAATTGCAGTTTTCAGAGATCCTGATCTAGATTGGATATTGAAATATTGTTAGGCAAATACTATCTAAATCTCGATATCATCAATGACTATATCTCTTATCTTTAAATGTTGTTTGTTTAGCAACAATTAAACCCTAAATTTTCTCTCTCTCAAATACCCTTAATTACTTCATTAAGTTATTGTCATAAAATAAATAAATAAAATAAAATAAGAAACAACCTTTTCATTTCCCAATGCATTCATAATAAGCTAATCCATATCTCATCAATGTTACCAATTTGTTTTTTGACTAATTCAACATAAAAATAAAGCTAAAAATTAAAATAATAAAATAATTTATCTCTTATAATATCACTTTTGATCTTCCTCACCATTCACTCAGAGCTCTCTCTCACCGCTCTTCTCTCTTTCATCCTCCTTATTTGAAACTTATTCCTCTTTTCAGTGCTCATTTTCACCTCTCTCTTTTCTCACCGAACTCACCTCACCCTCTTCCTCCAAAATATATTTCCTTCCCCAAAAACCTCTTGATCGACGGTGAAAACTCCAATTCTATTTTTTACTTTTTTTCCAATATGAACCGCTTTCTCTTTCTCTTCTTGCTCTCCAACACAGATAAATTTCTTACATAGTATTCAAAGTTTTTATTTCTTATTCAAAGATCCTTTTGCCATGGTGGTCGATGAGATGTTACTGACTCGGGGTTACTGATTCTTGAAGCCTGTAATATTATTTTGAAGTGATTTTAATTAGACAACATGTGATGGATTGGTATATGTTGAATAGGGCCTTTTACAGGTAGATGAAAAATAGTGTTTTGCTTGATTTGGAGTTTGGATAGAATGTTTGGTGTCTATTGATTGAGGGAGTTTGCAAGCTACTGGATTAATGGTGCAAAACAAGGAAAAAACGTGGATACAAGTTGAACAACCATGGCAAAATGGGTGTGAGAGATAAGGAAGAGTTGTAAAAAAAAATCGTAAAAAACAAAAATTATTAATCTAAATTAAATTTGTGTCTCTTAGATTTTGCTTTTACAAAAACAAAAAAGTTGGTCTTTTTGTCCAAATAAAAAGGTCTTGCTTGTTAAAATAGATCTTCACAAAAAGAAGTGGGTCTATTGTAGCAAAACTCATATCTAAATCATTCAAAAATAAAAATAAAAAGACTACAACTAAACTATCTTTGGTTCTACTATTGCTTAATTGATATAAATATGCTCTATTGATAATTACTTTAAGGGCCCTAAAGGCACATGATAAGCAATTTAACGTTGTATGCGTGTTTTTTCAATTATATCGTTTAATTTTATACTTTTAATATCATTATTATATAATTGTCTTATCTCTTTTTATTGTTGATAAAATCTTACACCTTTTTTAGTAATATTATACATTTAATATGAAATAATTTATTGTTACCATTATCAATTTTTAAGATCCGTGCAACGTATAGGTGAAAGTCTAGTATATCCTAAACATCACAGTAAATATATACAGGCACAAAGTTGTAAGTAAGAAATTACAATGATACAACACAAACAAGAAAGGAGAGAAAAAAACAAAATAGACAAGCAGCAAAACAAAAAAAAAAGTAGAGAGGAGATATCCTGTGGCATAATGAAATGAGTCTGACTATTTGGTTTTATAATAAAAATTTGGATTGAATTGAAAATGAAGACATGCATAAACACTAAAAATGAGGATAGATATAAGTTTTAGAAAAATCTAGATTGAAATAAGAGAAAGGAATATTTAGTATTGATAACAAGGGTTAAAGAGATCTAGATCACATATTGAAATATATGCAAATACAATCTAGATCTGGATATCATTATCCTACAACTTATACAATAAATTTTCGATGTTTCTTTTACCCAAAATAATTTTGTGCTAACTGAGGATTTTTAAAAAAGAATGCAATACTGGCTTAGAAAGATCTGGATATAGATTGCATATTAAAATATTACGCAAATACGGATCTTGATATCATCAATAGCAATATACATCCTAAAAATCGTAGTGTATATATATATATATATATATATATATATATATATATATATATATATATTATAGGGTGTATCATATGAGAATGGCAAATTATATGAGAACGCGAGAATAAATATTAACCGCTAGATTAAGTATGAGGGAGTATGATTAAATTACTATGAGTCCTATTTTTTTTTTCTTTTTCTTACACTCATTAATGCAAAGATACACTAAATCTCTTATGATATTTTTTTTTGGGTAATTGCTTACCATTTGTTTCTTACGTAAATATATTTCTAAGTTTCCTACATTGTGATCATAGAAAAATGAAGGATTATTTATAAAGCAAATACTATATCAACTTATTTATTTTTTATTTTCGGTAATTGCTTACCCTTTTTCCCTTTTTTTTTTTTGGGTAATTGCTTAACCCTTTTTTTCTTACTTAATATTGCTCCCTTTTTTTATTTTATGATTCAATTAGTCTCCTTCATCTCACTATTATGAGTACACAAATCCTTATTCTTAAGAATCACAAAAATAAAACTTGGTCAATTAGCAATTACCGAAAAAAAAACCTTATTCTTAAGAAGAAAAAAAATTGTTTATTAAAAAAAATAGGACGTAAATCATAAGGATACATAAGATACACTAGTCTTAAGCATATCATATGAATATCATAAGGATTTGTGATGACACCCTAGCCTTAAGCAATTACCGAAAAAAAAAAAATATCATAAGAGATTTAGTGTATCTTTGCATTAATGAGTGTAAGAAAAAAAAAAAATAGGACTCATAGTAATTTAATCATACTCCCTCATGCTTAATCTAGCGGTTAATATTTATTCTCGCGTTCTCGTATAATTTGCCATTCTCATATGATACACCCTCTATATATATATATATATATATATATATATATATATATATATATATATATAAGGCACAAACTTAGTAGTAAAAACCCACAATATGACAATACACAAACAAGAAAGGAGAGAAAGAGAAAAAATAGGCAACGTAATAAAAAACCACAAAAAAAGGAGAAGAAAAAAAATAGAGAAGAGATATATCTTGTGCTATAATAAAATGAGGGTATTTTTGGTTTTAAAATGAAGACTTGCATAAACACTGAATAGCCCAATCTGATTTTTCTTTGAAGATTTGTAATTTAAAATTAAAAATCATAATTTTTTAAGTTAAAAAATATAAAAAGTCATTTCTTTGATTTTTTTTTTTTTGACAAAAAAAGTTTTTGTTTTATCTTGTTATCTTGCAAAACAAGGCTCGTGTTTTTATTAGAACCAATAGAATGACATATCATATGGTTCTAAATGTGTTTGTTGGGTCATGACTAAGACAACTTTTATCATGAAGCCCAAGACAAACTGATTACCTATGCTGACTCAAGGATATAAACATTCTATGAAGCTTAAACATAAAAACTCATTTATGTCATCTTGAAGAATAGTTGTTTTCAGGGTTTAAGTCTGTGTTTGTTGTGAGCCTTTCCACAAAATTTAGAAATCTTGTCCTAGTTATCACATGACACTTTCTGTTATTTATTTCGGTTTCCTCAATTTCGTCTTGTGTGTAGTCTTCTGTTCCAACCAACTATAGAAACAAATTCCATATCCTGCTAACTTTTTTTAAAATATTGCTAGTAAAAAGAAAAAAAGATCAACGCGGTTCTGCAGACTGAAAATGAGACCAGTATTCCTCGACAAGTTTCTTGAACAACGATTCTTCTCTCTTCATTAAGATAATTGGCTCGTCATACTCCGCCAATTTTCCTGAAAACACAATCAATTGGCTTCATTTTCTTTACATGTTACATTTTATGTATGTTACAAAATCGAAATCTTAAATAAAAAACATTGTACTCGTTGTTTATTACCCTCTATCGACGTGAATGCAAGTATACAAACCTATCCGCGTATTGGCAATGATTATGCATCAATTAGTATCTATATAAGAAAATGTCTATGGGGAGCGAGGGAGAGTGAAACTCGAAACATAAACTTACCATCACTTATAGCAAGAACCATATTGCAATCCATCACAGTCGGTATCCTATGTGCTACTGTGATCACAGTAGAATCCGCAAACTCAGTTCTAATGGTTTTCTGCAGAATCAGATCAGTTGAATTATCAATTGATGCAGTCGCTTCGTCCAATACCAATATCCTACTTCTCCTCAAAAGTGTGCGCCCTAAACAGAATAACTGCCTTTGTCCCATGCTCCAGTTTGATCCATCTTCACAAACTGGTAACAATTTTTCACGAGTCATTACTAACCTCGATAAAAAATGTACTTCCTTCAAGCATAACTATAACAATGAAAAATGAAAGTGTACCTGAGGAGTTTAAACCCTCTTCTTTCCTTTCGACAACTTCTCGCAAATGACACTTCCCAAGAACCTTCATATTGTACAAAAAATTAGTCCACATTCGCAATGCAAAGATAAATAAAATGAAGCATGTTTTAGATTTACCTCCCATATCTCTTGATCAGTGTGTTGAGATAAAGGGTCCAAATTATGTTTTACAGTCCCATTGAAGAGGGTAGGATCTTGAGGTATAATCCCAAAACGCGGCCTCAAATCATGAAGGCCGATTGATGATATGTCTATTCCGTCAACTATAATCTTTCCTCCTGCTGGTTCCACAAGACGAAATAAAGCACTAATAAGTGTCGATTTCCCACTTCCTGTTCTTCCAACGATACCAATCTTGTGTCCAGCTTTAAACATGCATGTGATCCCGTGAAGTACAAGTGGTCCGTCTGGTCTGTATCGTATCTGACATGGTAAAAATAAACAAGTAGTGTTGCGTCGTTTCTGAACATTATGCTTTAACAGTTTTAAAATAGGTACCAATTAATTACCTTCAAGTCGTTTATTTCTACTTTGCCTGCATCTGGCCAATTCACAGGAGGACGATTTTCATCTACTATTTCTTCGGCCTCACTTTGTATATGCATATATTGATTTATTCTCTCTACGGATATTATGTGATTTGCAAGAGTGCATTGATTTTGAATTGAAAATACTAAGGAATTGTTTAGTGAAAGTCCATAAGTTAAAGCCATGCCAATAATTCCTGATATAAAGGATGTTGAAATTTCGAAACAAATAATTCGAGGATAATTACAATGCTAAAACCATACATTTCAGAGAAAATAATGACGAAATTCTCACCTGAGGTAAATGTTCCAGGGGGGAGCATAACCATGCAAAGTGCTGCAGCGGTAAGAACAACTGCGCTGATCGTTTCTAACCGTTGGATCAACCATTCATTTGAGGCAAAACTATGGAAAAAAGTACTCGCATTGATATCAATTAGATCAAAGTTCTTCTCAAACGAACGATCTTCGTCCTCAAAAGCTCTTATGGTTACAGCTCCAGCAACAGTTTCATTGACATGATTAGCTAATGAGGATTTTGTTGTGCCATTCATCCTCATTACTTCTTTTGCTGAAGCAAAGTAGTATCTCTGCTTAAACCACACAAACTACATTATGGCATCGTTTGATCCATGTTGCCGATATTATTTCACCATTGCAATATAATTTAAAGATAAATTTGTTCCTTACCTGCATGCGCATAGCGACATAAACCATTGGTATAGCCACAATTAAGATTTGCCATGTGACAACTGCTAAAACTATAAGACTAGAATAAAAATTTATACTGGCTCCCATTGAATAACTGAGGCTAAAGGGCATGTCAAGATCCATAATGCTCAGATCAGATGAAACCTACACATTGAAATGACAGTTAGAATATTATTTATTTTTGGCTAAACTGCATATTTAGTCCCTTACGTTTAAAAAGTTGCAAGTTAGTCCCTTACGTTACTGATGTCAGCATAAGTTGGTCCAACTGGCTTCCCATCCATGTGGAAGTATTTATTAGCCACGTCTGAAAATTGACTAAAAGGATTCAACTAACTTACTGACCAACTTGAAACTTTTTATGCGTAAGAGACCAAACATGCAATTTAAACTTTATTGTTCTATTGCATTTCATCGGAAGGTAAATAATGGTGTATTATGCTCACCCTACTAAGTACTCTTCCTAATGGTGTTGAGTCATAAAATGACATAGATGCATGAAAGAGGGAGTTCATCAACTGTGAAAATAAATATTTTGATGAATTAAGACCCAAAGTAACTACAAGTAGACATCTGCTGAGCAAAAAAACTGTCGATAAACCACCGATAAAGAAATAAACGAAAATCAACTGCAACGTGCTGACAAGTGAATTGTCAACATTAGCAGCCATCCATGAGTTCTGCAATATTTGACAGACAACGGAAATAAGGTGACATAGAAAAGCCGTAAAGAATAATATATAGCTTTTCGTCTGATTCAGATATTGTAAGTAAGGCTTCAATCCTGTGTCGCCTTTCTCTCGCTCTTCTTTCTGAATTAATTGATTTCTATTTGGTGATTTATACTGTTTCAACTCCGAAGGTAGTGCGCTCATTTTGGAAGTTGAATGTCTCTGTGAAAATGTAGCACTTGCAAGTTGATTCGAAGAACCAGCAGTCTCTTTGTGAGCATTGACAAGGTCTTTGAATTCTTGGCTTGATTTCAATAGCTTGTGATATGGACCAGCTTGTAGGATTTCCCCATTAGACATCAACTGTAACATAATATAAAATAATTGTATTATGTTACTCTAAATAAGTAGTTTAGAAAAAATTATGATTAATGGTTACATATATGGAAAAACAACATGAACAATGGAATAACCAAATTCCTTAAAATGAATGAATTTACCAAAATAGAATCGAAGACGGGGAGGAAGTCGACTTGATGAGTGACAAGTAAGACTATTTTCCCTTTGAGTCCTTCCATGATGTATTCCTACCAAATTTCAAAGCCATCTTTAGTAAAAAAAGATGATACTAGACATGTTCAAGTAGTATGTGAAGAAAAGGTGATATTACATTAAACAATTTTTTTGCAGTATGTGCATCAACAGCACTAAATGGATCATCCAGTAGATATATATCAGCATTCTGATAAAGAGCACGAGCAAGTTGAATTCGTTGCTTCTGACCTCCGCTTAAATTAACTCCTCTCTCGCCTATTTCGGTGTGGTCACCATAGGGAAGCAACTCAAGGTCCTTTACCAGTGAAGACTTTTGAAGTGTTTCTTGATATCTTTGATAATCGAATTCGGATCCAAACAAAATATTTTCACGTATCGTGCCTGTTTGTATCCATGCTGTTTGTGAAACATATGCGAATTTCCCATGAACATCAATCTGTAATTTGGAATATATGATCAGACACCAATTAATACCAAGTTAGTGAGTAAAAAGGGAATAAAAGTTTACCGTTCCCTTTGTTTTAGAAACTTCTCCGAGAATTGTTGCTATGAGAGTTGATTTGCCTGCGCCGACTTCTCCACAAATAGCCACCTTTTCGCCATGTCTAACCTCCAAGTTTATGTTCCTTAGTGTTGGTTTTGATGCATTACCTTCCCATGAAAAATCAGCACATCTTATTGTAATTGAGTCTTTGAAGCTATCATTGCAGCACGTTTCGATGAAATGTTCTCTCTGCAGTTCTGGTGCCTCAAGGAAGTTAACAATCCGAGCGAATGAAACTTTTGCCTCAATGATCACCGCAATAACATCAGGGATGCTTGAAATTGGTTCTTGAACGAGGCGCAAAGTTGCCACAAAGGTAAAAACATTACTTGCATGCAAAGGAACTTTCAAGAAGTAACATGCGAGAAAAGAAGCAGCAGATACCAACACCGGTGATATCCAAAAGAGAAAAACAAGGTAAGCCTTTCTTACTTGCACAGCAGATAACAATTTCAGTTCCACATTTCGCAACTTATCTACAACATTTTTAAAATGTATTTCCCATGCATATAGCTTCAACACTTTCATATTCACGAGAGCCTCAGAACTAGCCTTTAATCTCTCGTCTTGTGCCACCATAAGTTGCCTTTGAAACTTGTGCTCTAACTTCGTTAGGGGAGCATCATAAAGCATAGTGATAATTATCACCGCCAATGATGCGAGTGTTGCTAGTCCAATCATGCGGAAAAGAATTATCAACGCAATACACAATTGAAGGATTGTTGTCCATGTCTGGTGAAACCAGAATGGAAACTCTCCGATTCTATAAGCATCAACGATCATGTAATTCATTATTTCACCACTCGAGTGAATCAATCTAGCAGAATTGGATAACCTTAATATTTTTTTATAAATTTTTGCAGTAAGTAGTGATCTAACTTTCATCCCAACAACTTTACTGCAGAAATACCATTGTCTTTGTGATAACGATTCAACAATCTTTATAAAGAAGAGTGATATCGCCAATACATAACCTTCGTATTTGAAACTTTTATTACCTTCCACAACCGATATAAATTCATTCAGAAGTAAAGGACTAGAAGATAGAGTGAGTACCTTGAGCAAAGCAAAGAGTCTTGAATTTAGCCATATTTCTCTTTAAAAGCATTAGAGAAATAAAGTAAAGAAGTAAAAAATAAAAAGAAGTAGAGTAAAACACAATTTTTTCTTCCTACTTTACTATTTTTATGGAGAAGAAAAAAAGTAGAAAATAAGTCGGGTCAAACGGGCACTAAGTGTCGTTGTAAAGATGAAAAGTACTTATACCTTATTAGAATGTGACGGCATATAATAATGAGAGTTGGAATGGTAAACATGAAGGAACCAATAAAAATAAATTAAGTACTAGAATGGAAATGAACGTGTAATGTGATGAGAGAAAAATAATCAAAGCATGTTTCACAAGAAACCTTAAATTTAATATGCATGGTTGGCAAAACGTGAAACGTACGTGAACTATTGTTTTGTTCATGAAACTGAAATGCTGTTTACAGCACTAGGTTCATTTTCAATGGTGGAAACTAAATTGTGTATGATGCAAGATTTATCGCCCTTGTACACTATAATTCAAAAGACCCTTAGCCAAAAAATCCAATAAGAAGTACGGGCGGCCGTTGAGATTAATCTGACGATTGAGATGAGGTGAGAGTGCAGATTGTCTATGTAAAGTACACGAAACTTACATCAAAATATGTATGCTTTGGGGTTTGGGCCATTATCTGAATTTGACTGGATTTTAGTATGGCATTAGTCTTGTTTAGTCCTTTCATTAAGTGAGAGACAAGAATTTTAGGTTTTATTCATGATTAATTTAAAAAAAAAAAAAATTATCTACTCTCCTCAAAGATTTGGGAGTATTTATATCTCCAATCACTAAAAAATAATCGCATAAAAAAAAAAATATTATCAAAGTAAATTAGTATATCTCGTTGACTTTAATTACTTTGTTTTATGTAAAATTGAATGACAGTAAAATTTGAAATAGTTTGAAAAATGTTATTTATTTTATTACTTAGAAATTATATAGGTGAGTAGGCTAATAAGTGTGGGGTTATGAAAAATGTCATCCTTATAATATTGGACAAATCAATTATTAGACCATTTTATATATATAACAAGCTAATGACCCTAAACCCTTGCAGCATCTGCTCTTGGTCCTGCCTTGGGGATGCCAATAAATGGGGCATGGTATACTGACCCTCTTAATTAAGGTATCAATATTTTGTCAACTCAACCTCTACCAAACAACCATGTTAATCATATTGTATCTCCTATGATTTTCCATTCTCAAGCTAAGTATGAAGAAGAAGTCTGTAATTCTCTTTTATGATAAGAGGAAGTAACACAAGAGTAAAAAAGAGTGATATTAACATGTCGTCTTGTTGCACTTCAGTAACTAACTTAATATATCCACCCCACAATAAAATAGATGAACATCTCACTCTAACATCATATAGTATTGTCAGCCTATCAATTATATTGAATGCATTCGAGAAATCTAT
This sequence comes from Trifolium dubium, assembly GCA_951804385.1. Classification (NCBI taxonomy): domain Eukaryota; kingdom Viridiplantae; phylum Streptophyta; class Magnoliopsida; order Fabales; family Fabaceae; genus Trifolium; species Trifolium dubium. Next base: position 7,597,665 of record OX638062.1, on the reverse strand, counting down.
CGTGAGCATAGTCAAAGAACTATTTGTGTGTCGCTGGATCAACACCTCGTAGGCACTGTGAAAAATGACCTCTACATACACCACCTGAGACCCCCTCAAACTGGAAGTCATTGAGATATTTAACCATATATTTACCTACTTCTGTCATAGCAACCTTTGATATTAGACACCTCCAAATATTACCTAGGACAATAGGGTGTATCCCATCATCAAGCATTAATAATTGTGCAACGGTGCAGAAGCTACAAACTTTGACAAATTCATTGGACATCTTCCTTCTAGTCATAAGTTAATTAACCATTAGAGTGATAACACCGAAAAGATCTCTAGCCACAAGAGAGTCTTCCCCACAAAGTGCATCTAATAGGTGTTGGGCCCGCAAATCATCACTACCACAAAGTGCATATAAATATTATTATTACCTAAAGATTTAGATTTTCCCAAAAAAACCTAATTATTAGCCTTTAGAAATGAATTGAATGTGATAAATTTTTATCGTAAAATTGATAGATAAAAATAGCTTAAATTGAATTTTTGATCTCTTAATTTATTTATTGGTTTCATTTTCGACCCTTAATTAATTATTGTTAAATTTGGGTTCTTTTAATTAACTATGTTCTATTTGCCAAATAAATCCTTTTTTGTTAAAAATTTCAAAAAAATATGTTAACGTCATTCTTATCGATTGAGAAATCTACCACGTCCTTCATCACCTTCATCATCAAACTCATAAAAAGCCGATCACAAAACCAAATTTCTTCATCATGAAGAGAATGAATTTTCTAGGTTTGGCGATGAAGATGATAACTTTTTCTAGATTTAGTGATGAAGGAGGCGCTGGATTTCTTGGTTGGTGATGAAGAGTGATGAATGTTAATAGATTTTTTTATAAATTTTGAAAGAAAGGATTTCTTTGGCGGACGAAGCATTAATGAACCAAAATGTAACAATAATTAATTAAGGGACAAAAAAAACTAATAAATAAGTTAAGGGAACAAAAATCTAATTTAACCATAAATATATAGATATAATTAGAAAATTACTTTTTGCACACCCCAACATTTTGGCGCGCCCTCTGCGTTTCCACTTTCAACATCTCTCTGTGTAGGCAGCAAGTGTGTAAATTAACAAAAAGTGATTAAAAAAATAGTTTGTAGCCTACATAGCGAACTGGGTTCGTTACTTAGAATGCAAGTTTTATAAATATTAATTTTTTTGTCCCTCTCACTTTTCTCTCACCCCTCGTGATTTTTTATTGAATATAACAACATTTTTTCAAGTTAAAGTGCGAACTATTCATTCGCCTCCAAATATGATTGATCAATATTATTATATAATTATGGAGCAAATCAAATGATCATACACATAAATACAATTATATAAAAAATTATTATGAGTTATTGAAAAATATTTTTGTGTGAATCATATGTAAATCTATCAATAGAAAAAAGTTAAATTGCACTTTTTCTTTTAACTTTCACAAATTTGTACTTTTGAACCCTTTCAAAATAGCACTTTTAACCTCTAACTTAAATTAAATTGCAAAATGTTAATTTTGATTTAATCAACGCACGTATAGACAGCCACGTCAATATGTCTTGCCACATATGTCATGCCACATATTCATGATACTCTAATTTACATAAATACCCTTTTGTAGGATAACACTCAAAACAGTCTCCTACAATTCAGCTCTATTCAAACTTCCTCCTATTCAAAATCCCATTTCCTTCCTCACTCTTCCTTTTTTTTCTTCTAAATTCATCACACAAAATAACCAAAATCATCACACAAACAAAAAAAAACATCATCAAAAAAACAAAAAAAACATGTTCACCATTTCATCCTCAACATTCACAAACACCAATCTTTCATTCACATTCTCATTCCCTTCTTCTTCTTCATTTTCTTCAACCCTTTCACAAAATTCAATCTTTCACAAAACCCATTTCACAAAACCCTTTAATTTTCCAAACCCACTTTCCATTTCTCTCAGAAAACCCATCACCACCATAGTTTTCTGTAAGTCACCTGAAGCTTCATCAGAATCAGAAGAACCATTAAACCCACAAGATGAGTGGCTTCAGAAACTACCTGAGAAAACTAAACCTCTTTACTCACATAGTTTGCCTTGTATTGAAGCATGGTTGAAGAGTTTGGGGTTTAATCAGAGTAAGGATGATAGGGCTTTGTGGTTTGTTAATAAGGCTGATTGGCATGCTCATCTCTCTCTTGATGTTACTGACCTCTACATTAGGTTAGTTTCTTTCTTTCTTTCTTTCTTTTGTGTTCTTGATTATTTGTTGTGGGTTTTTGAGGTTTTGATGTTTATGTGGGTGTTTGTATGAATGTGTTCACAAGATGATATGATATCTACCTTTGTGTGGTTCAAAATTGCTCAATTTTGTTTCTTATATTATTATAGATGTACTTGTTTGAGTGCACTGACACTGACACGGCACTGACACATGGAGTTACATTCAATCACTTTCAATTTTTAAATTATTATAGATGTCTATGTCTTGGTGCACTGACATGACAACTGACATATGGAGTTACATTTAGTCACTTCCATTTCTTAAATTATTTGTGTCAGTGCTTCATAGGGTTTTTGAGATTGGATATTTAAGACGGAATTTGGTGAAGTTTAACTTCTATTGAATTTGTAAGTAGCAAATGTTTTAAATTACGGTTGTGTCATAATTCTTGATATCATGGAGAATCACGATCAAATGTGGCTTCAATTACGGTCATAGAGGCATCGATAACCTTAATGTGACAGCTCAAAATGTGTTTGTGGACCATTTTTTAAAACTTAGTTAGTAGCATAAAGAATTTGTTTTGTCTAATTGAGTTATCGACCACTTGCTAGAATCCCGATTATGAACCATGGCATTGGAACTTAAAAGTAACATCACTTATTTGATTCACTGTCTGTGGTTATGGTCCACTCTATGATCCCGATCAAATTCTGCCAATGCAGCTTCAACACGGTCACAACAGAGACATCAAAAACCTTAATTTGACGGCCCAAATTTTCCTTACCTAGCTTCTTAAAATGTCAAGTAGCACAAATAATGTGTTATGTCCATTGAATAATTGACCCAATTGCTAGAAGTATGATAATACCTTTTCACAAGCACATTCAAAACTACAAAAGATCTATAAAATGCAATAAACCTTCTGTTTTTATTCAGAGAATGAGAACAATACAGTAGAGATCCCTTTATATAGGCATATGCATTAAAATGTTCCCCTACCAAATCAATCTTGGTGGTTTTTTGAGTTGGATTGGGCTTCCGAGGTCTCGGTGCTTTGTCTTGTCTTGCATTTTTTCTTGAAAGACCCGGCTGATTTTTGAAAAGCCTTTGATGATAATGTCTTTGTCTTGCATTTTTGTATGAATATGTTTACATTAACTTGACGTGTCAGTATTGTGTCAGGTGTTGAGGTTTCGTAAAATAGAACTGACTTTTGTGGAGTATTTTGTACTGATTGAAGAGGTTCCTAAACTGATACAAGGACAATATATAAGTGTGTTTATCTCTTTGTCTAATAATATATAGAAACACAATTCTAACTGAATATATGCAGATAATAGGAGCTACTTGTGACTGATAACTTTCTACACGACATAAGACGAATAGCATCACCGATACTATACTCTAGTGATGCTTAACATTCTTTAGTAAGAGCCGGTTCGGATAAACTTTTCAATGAATGCTTGTTAAGAAAAGTTGAAACGATCTTACAAACAATGACAAAGTCTTTTAAATAATATCTTCCTACATAAGTCTGATTTAAATCTCTCGATGTTGACTTTGAATTTTTTTATTGGTGCAGGTACTTGAAGAGTGGACCTGGGAATCTTGAAAAAGATGTAGAGAGAAGGTTTAGTTATGCTTTAAGCAGAGAAGACATTGAGAATGCTGTACTTGGAGGACCATAGCCATTTTTCTTTCAAATTCCTTGTTGGAAATAGTTAGTTAATTCATATGTTAAGTCATTGATTTTCATGTCAAATTTCATTCTAATGAAAGGACTAAAGAAAATGTTTTATGATGAGATCTTTTCCAAGGTTTTGTAGATAGTGGAAACTTAATACTCCCTCCGTACCAAAATATAAGTTGTTTTGACCATATCACACAAATTAAGAAATGTAATCATTGTTGTATAGAAAAGAGAAATTATGAGTTAGTTTACAAAATTGACCTTCATTAATGTTATGGAAAAGATAAATTATAGAAATAAAAGAAGAGAGAGTAATAAATAGTTAATGATATAATAAGAAAATTAGCATTAAATGTTGCATTGGTATTGTAAAACGACTTATATTTAGGTACAAATTTTTTTCCGAAAACGATTTATATTGTGGTACGGAGGGAGTATTAAGTTGTCAATTATGATAGTGTTTCCATTGTTTCGCCCTTAACAGCATTTATACTTAGTTTGGTGCTGAATTTAACATATTTAAGTTATTAAGTGTTTCAAGTAGTGAGAGAACAAAAGTTTTACTAGAATTGGATCCTCTCCTGTTTTTTATTTTCTACCATCTCTCCTGTTTCAATCTAACGGCCGATATTAACTCAAAAAAATAAAGAGATCAGAAGAGAGAGAGAGAGAGAGAGAGAGAGAGAGAGAGTGACATCTAATGGTCGAGATTAGTGTAGAACCAAATTTGGATCCAGCATTATCAAGAAACAATTTCTACTAATTATTTCTAAGGTTAAGGAAATTGCTAATTGGAGTTTAATCCTTTTAACATTTGACACAATTTGAATCAAATTACTTTAACTTTGAATTGATGAGAAATTTAAAAACAGATGGAATGAAACTATATATTGGGAACCACACAATGACTTTGGTATGTGTAACGGAACACAAAATAATGATAGCATTAGTTGAGTAAATTAAATTTTAAAATATACTCCCTCCCGTCCTATATATAAGAAAAGATTCTCTTTTTATATACATTAAAAGTTTGATGTATCTAATCTATATTATTGACGGAACCTAAAAAGACTTTTTTTTTTTACATAACCTAAAAAGACATTTAAGACTGTAAAAATAGTAGTAGAAGTAGTAGATTATTTAGATCAAGTTCTATATAGCGTGAATATTTCAATCTTTGAAAGCTTATATCGACCTTAAACTACACACAACCCCCTCAATGCATACGATGGCTGAAGATGGAATCAAAACTAAGGTCCAAGCTAGAGCCCCCACTCTCAAGCCTATGACCCTTGCTCTTGACACTACTGCTGCCAAGAACACTGATGAAATCGAAGATCTTAATGCTGCTTCAGACCTCCTTTCTGCTTTCTCCCGCCTCAACATCAACTACAAGAGAAGGTTGACCCCATCAACCTACATACCTTGCTCTCTGCAAATGTTTTCTCGCATCCACATAATGAACGAATCGTTGTGCAAACATTATGATTTTCTCACAAGTTGTCCTAATTATCATCCTTATATATTCCGCCTCTACTGCGGAATCTTATTTTAGATCAAGTGAGACTCCTCAAAAGCTTCCTCGACGTCTTCCCACCCGAGTCTCTTCCTATTCCTGGGCCATTACTTCTCATATTCAAGTCACTATGTGCTTCTCAACCTGAGAATACTGATTTTGGTCTAGTCTCTCCCACCATTGTAACATTTAGGCCTACTCTCCGCTCTTCGTTCCTCCCTTCGAATACGCTGAGCATTTATGCAATGCCTAATGTTCCTGGAATCATTGCCATGATTGAAAGTCTCAAAGGCTCTTTTAATGCTGGAGTCTTCCCCTCTCATGGCCAACACATTCCTGTTGAAGCCGAAGCTACCACTTTTGGAACTACACTTTTCCCTGCTGAAGCGACGCGAACTGCTCGCCTAAGATGGTCCCTCGTTACTCCTGGGATTGAATATCCTTGTGAAGCTGGAACCCCACTTCACAGAACTTTTGCTGACCATATTGATGATTTTAGCTATCCCGATCCAGCTGCTGCTGACAGGATCGATAAGCCAGAATACTTCTTGAGTTTTCACTCTGGTTTTGCATGGTTTGGTGCTATTCGTGACGATGTTGGAGCTATTTCTAGCTACTACTCCGGTTCTCGAACTTTAATGGATTGTCCGGTTTTTGGTTATAATGTTAACCAATATACTGTTTGTTATTCTAATACAAATGACGCCCTTCCTCCTCCAACCAGGATTGCTGATCCAAGATCCCTTTTCCCATTCTCTTTCTTCGTTGAGACATCATCTTGTGAAGAACAAATACCAACCTCCATATTGCTGCCTCCGTTCAGACTAGCGTTTTGTTTCCGGATAATCATCCTGTTGCTTCAACTTTTGGTCAAATAGGAGAAACTCGCACTGGACCATTCTGGGACATCTGGCCAACGACAAGAACCGCCTTCAACTATGACGGTCAAACTCGCCTGAGGATCATCGTTCGTGATTCCATCATCAACAACCCCTGATCCAAGAACATCTGTCCTGTATGAGTCCCGATTTCTGAGTTTTTTTTTTCCGTTTAATATCAAAAATCTCTGTAGCTACTCTTTTAATATCTACTTTATCTAGTCAATTTCCTTTCGTTATGTTGTGATCTTTTTTGTCCCAACTTTAACTTAATGATTTTTTTATTGAAATATAAATATACAAAAGGATCTAAAAGACATTAAACTTGAAAGTTCTGCAAATTGGTAGCTAAATGACAGTCCTTGGTGACTAAAATCATTTCTCATTGCAATTTCTCATCAAATTTCAGCAAAACATGCATTACAGTTTGTAAAAGCATAACAAAACAACAAAGAAAAAAATAAACAAACCAATAGAGGAAATAATTAATAAGAGATGTTATTCTAAAATTAAACAAAAAAAAAAGTGTCTTAAAACAATTATTAGTGTATTTTCTCCATCCATTATTTCTTTTTGTTTATTCAACTTTCCTGACTTGGATATTGTGAGTGGATTGGAACCTCCATATAGGTTGTCTACCACTTTGTACAAGTGCAACTTCTTCTCCCACCTTCACCATTCCTTGCTTCTGCATATTCAAAACCATAAAAATATGATCAAAAAGAAACCAAAAGAATTAGGACAAACTTTGAGTGTGTTTGTTTAAGATTATCTGCGGTTATAATCACTTTTTCTAGGTAATTCATTTTGTCGTATTAATTAAGTTTTCAAGTTTTCTGCAAAAGTCCATGTTTAAAGGCTTTGTGATTGTGATCTAAGCCACGACATCAAGGTTTTTGATGTCTCCGTGACCACATTGGGACTGTGGTTGAGGTCACGTCAGTCACATTTTACTGTGATACTCCGCAATAAGAGATTTGCCATTATGACTTCGACTTAAAACTTTGGTTAAACGTACTATGAACTTGTAATTACTGAATATATTTGTATGTCTTCCAAAGTTACCTGTAGGAAATCCAAGGCTCTTCTGAAAGTTTCTTCGGAATCATCGCTGAATTCCATGTATACAGGACAAACTCCTTGATACAAAGCCAATCTTTGTTGTACCCTCTTCCTGCATTTCCAGCAAAAGGTGATAATAAGTTTGTCATAACATAAAAGAATATAGATGCAAATGAGCCGATTCTGATTTTGCAGATACATGTGACAACAAAACGACAGAAATCAACTCAGAATATACTATACTACTTTAACTGCTGCTGAGAAAGCACAATAGTCATGAATCATTTAAAGACGATGATATATTATTTCCATTTTATTATGAACTCCAGAAGACTTGAATTCATAAGGTCAATAACTATCCAGTTTTGAATGAAGTATGCACAAACATTCAACCGGAAAACTGAGAAAAGTATGTTAATATATTTGACTGAATAAGGGAAATATCGTCCATGAAGTGTTAGCACAATAGTAAGACTCTGACCTTATAACCTCAAGGGACGGACTTCAAATTCACTCGGGGACACTAATAATATGACCATTAGTGTCAATTTATTAATTAATAATAATAATTTTCCCTTTCGCAATTTTTTAAAAAGAATAACGTAAAATATCCAACATGTACAACTTTTTTCATCAATACAAGAAAGGGAAAGAAAATAACTCACTCGTCTGTGAAAGCAAATATTGTGCCAGAAGGACGATAGTGGCTCAATAGGACAGCCATGAAACCAGTTCGAGTGAAGACAACAGTAGAGGTTCCAAGCGTGTTAGACATCATGGTTGCATGGTATGCAAACATCTCACTCATGTGGTTCTGCAAAGAACAAAATAAAAAAATAACATACAACTTTTCGTTCTGAAATTCAAATGAGATTAAACAAAAATAATGTGACACAAAATAGATTGATTTCAGACCTTGAACACTTGACCAATATTAGGTGGCATTTGACCACCTGGTATAGTAGCTTCTGTCCGTAACGCTACTGTGTGCATCACTTTCACAGCTTTTAGTGGAAACCTGCATTATAATAAATTCAATATTTATTTTGGCTTGATAATAAATGCAATCAATCAATTGTATTATTTTCACAGCATCAGTCCATGACTCCATGCTCCTGCTGCTTCTTTATAAAGCGATATTTTTCCACGTGACTGACATACGTGCTAATGCTACTACTGAAATACGAAGACTCAATAGAATTTTGGTGGTTAAAAAAAGAATAAATAACTTTTTGGAACTTAACATACTTTCCATGAGCAGTTTCTCCGGACAACATTATTCCATCAGAACCTTCCCGAACAGCGATAGCTATATCTGATACCTCAGCTCTAGTTGGAGTTGGGTGAACAATCATGCTTTCCAGCATATTCGTTGCAACAATCACAGCCTTTCCCATGCTACGGCACAAGTTGATTATCTCTTCCTACATTTACAGGCATTGGCAATTTTGAGACTTAAAAGATGAGATTAAATTGATGTCAATTTACACCGATCGATAATCATCTTTACCTGTAAAAGAGGAACCTCTTCAATAGGGAGCTCAGCACCAAGATCTCCTCTGGCAACCATAGCCTAAACAAGATGGCAAAAGTAGACAGGTCAAAATCAACAACCAGTATAGAAGCACTCCATAAACTCTATCAACTATCATAAGCGCTAAAAAAAGTACATTTGGAGTCTGTTTGGATTAGCTCATTTGAGCTTAACTGCAGGCATAAGCATTTGTGAAACTGTTTGAGAGAGCTCACGGAAACAAGCTTATGACATGATCATAAGCGCTAAAAAAAGTACATTTGGAGTCTGTTTGGATTAGCTCATTTGAGCTTAACTGCAGGCATAAGCATTTGTGAAACTGTTTGAGAGAGCTCACGGAAACAAGCTTATGACATGATCATAAGCTCTTTTCGCCTTATTTTCACAAGCTCTCCAGGATAGCTTATGAAAAATAGCTTATAACTTATTAAAAAAACAGTTTGACTTCATTATAAATTTTTCATAGTAATAACATATACATAAAAACTTATATGATAAGCGCTTATGCTATAATTGCTTAATTAAGTTGTTTATCCAAACAAGGCCTTGAGGCTAAAGAAGATCTTTTTATTTACAACATGTTGCAAAGAATCTACACGATCAAGCAGCAAGCATAAAGAAATAATGCAAGGATTAGGCTAGCACCCCATCAGATGCAGTGATAATTGAATTCAAATTTGGTATAGAATCCGCACTTTCAATTTTTACGATGACATGAATATCAGCACCACAGCCTGCAGTATTGAATTGAATTAGAAATTTATCATATTCATAATATAAATGTTTAAAATAATAAATCTTTCAAATTTTAAAAATATTTTTCTGTTAGATATTTACTCTTCAAATAATTCTTCAGTTCGTGTACAACTTCAGCATCCTTAACAAAGGAAACAGCATAGAAATCAACTTTGTTATCCACTCCGAATTTGATATCGTCCCAATCCTTCTCTGCAACAAATCAATGTAAAGACTATATCCATAGGAAACCACAATAAACAACAAGAATGGATTTATCATATGAATTCTGACCAGTTATTGAAGGCAATGTTGCACTTTTTCCTCTAACGTTCAAATGTCTCCTTGATTTAAGCTCTCCTCCATCAACAACTTCACATTTCACTAAACTCTCTGTCTTCGACTTAACAACCAAAGACATCATACCACCTACATCATACATAAAGTATCATAAGTTCAATGAAGTATCAGTTGCGTATAGCACACATCAAAGTATTTAGCGAAATTTCCCTTTCACCAAATAATTCCACCATTTTTATAGAAACATAAAATGACAAGTTTTCATGAAGGGCAATTTGGAAATTACAATTACTTTTTTGATAAATTAGGAAAATTAGTTGTTTTTAACTAAAATTCTTAATGAGCGTAAAGTTGAGCTTTTTTGCTTATAATTAAGACCTGAGGGAGTATGTGATTTGAATATTTTGATTTATCGGTAGATAACCATACCATCAACAAGAATCATGTCCCCCACTGCTACATCATTGACAAAATCGTCATAGTTGACACTGACACAATCTGCAGTTCCTACACCTCTTTGAATAGTAAAAGTGAATTCCTGCCCAGTTGTTAAATTGATTGGTTGTGGCAAATCCCCACTCCTAACCTCGGGACCCTAAAATTAAAGAAAAAGAAAGACCAAATAACACAAATAAATACTCTTGATTTGAAAAAGAATGTTTGATAGAAAATGCATGTATAAGCAGCATATTTAAACTCATGTATATATGATTATGTTATTTTGTGTTCAAATCAATTCATAATAAAAAGTTTATAGAAAGAGTTTTTCAAGAGGAAAAAAAGAAGAAAAAGTAACTATTCTCACAAATTTAAACGAAAGCAAGCATGCTACTCTTATTATTAAATTGATTACGATCAGTCAACAGAGTAACTGAGGGGTTAACTAGAAGCTAACTGACAGTCTTATAATCGGTAGCTGAAACATAGTGAAATCACTAGTTGATCACATCATATGTAGTTGACCAAGTGATGATATATTAAACATAGGAGCTAAGGTCTGACATTTTCGATGCTTCAGGCATGTTACAATTTCTGCTGACTGACTTTTAGCAGCAACATTCAATCTGTGATATTATTTGGAGCATTTGGTCGGAGCATAACACTCACATTTTTTCTACAATTTAACGGCTTATCGGCTAATTATGAATTATGAACAACGTAATCAATGGCACAACACAATGAACAAAGAAGGGTTTAGAATAAAAAATGGCTATCAGTATCTTATGACAGATGTGAATTGGATCTTGATTTGATACAAAATTGAACTTGATCAATACGAAAATCTAGTCTGTATCTATTTGGACATGAATCCTGATTCAATCTAATGAATCTTCTACTTAAACTCGGTGTAGTCAACCACCTCTTTTTGACAACTTTATAAAGTAACCCAATTTACTTTTGTCATTTAATTTATGACTTGGATCTTGAATTATTTTGAGGCTTAACATGATATATAAGCTTATAATTTTGTTATGTAACTTGATTTCACTTCATAATATCATATTTTTATTGGTAATGTATCTTACGATTCATAATAAGATTCAAAAATTTAGTCTTCTGATTCACAATTTGATAACCATGCTCCATACCACAAGAGCAAAGTGCTCTGCTACAAGTAATCAAGAAGAGCTTTATCATCTTCTGTACTTCATTAGCAGCTATTAATTATACTTTCTTTGAATTGTGAATGTGAATCCGCTTATATTGTTAAGCTCTTTTAGGAGGTTTTCTTAACAGATAATCAGATGGACAGGGCAGTATAGCTCTATTAATGTTTTTCCTTTCTCAGTTGATAATTTCAATCAAGCCGTCATAAGAGAAAATTTTAAACATTATACAACAGAAAATTGAAAAATGCAGCCAATTAATTGCATTCCATTAAATCATTATTGAAGAAAAATGTTGAGGTAAGAACAAACCTTAGTGTCAAGCATAATTGCAATAACATTATCCTTAGATTGTGCATTATATTCTTTAACCAAGTCAATGACTTTCTGATGAGAAGCATGATCACCATGAGACATATTGAGGCGAGCAACATTCATACCAGCCTCAGCCAACTTCCAGATCATTTCCTTAGTATCGGTAGAAGGTCCAATAGTACATACTATCTTCGTCTTACGCTTAAACGTCGGCTTCGACCATATTCCATTAGAAGTGTCAGCAAATGACTGCACCCCACGTAAACGTTGCAAATGCTCCTCAATCTAATCACCATAACACAAAAGGGTCAAACACAGTTTTCTCAAACAAAAAACTCAAAAGAGTAACCTTCCCTCCAATTTAGTTCATGAAGCACCATTCTCTCCAATTTAAGTAATCCCTAAAAAAAAGTTAAGTAGTAATAAAAATTATAAAAATTGTCTTGTCCTATGTAGCATCGACACTTCATACTAAAGATGTGTCCGGTGTCCGAATGTCTCAGTGTCCAACAGTCACATGAGAGAAAAAGGTGCTTACATTCAATTACTTTAATTTTCTCAAATAATAACTGTTGTCGATGTGTCAATGTCCTACATATGTGTTTCATAGGTCTAGTTAGCCCCTAACACCTTGTTGGAATATAAGAGCACTAAATTAACAAATTTTTATATACTTCAAAGATTATACTACTACTACTTAGACCTTGTATTGATAAATAATTTAATTTGCAGCTTATAGCATAAACACTTGCTTATCATGATAAACACTTATATATAAGCTATGAAGCACGGACACTCCTAAAATGAGGTGTGGTTCGGTCGTGTCAAACACAACACTGACACTTATGATCACATTGAATTATATCATTATCTCAAATTTTATCCGTGTAGAAGTGTCAGTGTTTGTGTCATGTTTGGTGTCATTGTTCGTGCTTCATAGTATGAGTTATTTTTATAACAAGCTAAATTATTTTCATATAAGTTTATTTTTGGTCTTAGATGAAGTGATAATCCACTGAAATTAATCTCACACACAATTGTAAGATCCCGGGTTCGAACCTGGGTCACGACCAGCCTAACAATTTGTATAAGTTGTTTTCATAAACTATATTCGAGAGTTTTTATTATATCAACATGTCTTAATTTGTTTTCATAAGTTCTCCCTGATAGTCCTCACAAGTGCTTATGCATAGATTAGCTTAAATAAGCCAAACAAACAGACCCTTATTAATTTAATACATTTTAGAGATGAAATTACTAAACCTCAAAAACCCACATACCCATTTTCCATTTCACATCATTTCAACCATCTGGGCCAATCCCAAAACCACAAATTTCCAATCTTTCAAACCAAAAAACACCAAAATCACAAACCTTTATGATCTCATCATCAGGTGAAACAGGAACAACTTCAACAGAAGCTGATTTCCTAGCATTGATATAACAACTTCTAAACACCAATTTAGAACACTTTTTCCCATTTTGTTGGAACACTTTAGAACCAAAAGTTGGATTCTTTAACAGCTTCTGAACTCTATCATGTGTAGATCCAGAACTTGGAAGTGTTGTTTGAATGGATCTTGTTGCAACAACTTGAGACATTGTTAGAGAGAAAGATGAAGAAATGGAGAATGTGTATGAGTAATATGGAAAGATGGAGAAATGGAGTTGTGGTTTGGAAGAAGAAGGCAGTAATGCGGCGGAGGTTCTAAGGAGAGAAGGGAAACCTCGGTTGCATCGAATGTGATGTGATGAGTTTTAAAGTTGCACTGTCTTTGTGACAGATGACAAAAAAAAATATTTTCTATTTTAAATTTTACAAATTTTATTTAGAGGTCTTACATTAACAGGTAAAAAATATCGAAATTGTTATATCGAACTTTCATTTTCGGTTCGTTTAATGGTCATTTCAATTTGTGTGTTTATGTGTGAAACTTTATGATGGTTTTGTTATTTCATTTATGTATAAAAGAAACGTTTTACAAATTTTAAAAATTAAAATTAATTTTAAAAATAAATATTCACCATAATATATTTTAATTCAAATAATTCATACTATTTGGTTTTCAATAGGAATTTTAGTAATGGTGGTTAAAAGTGGTGGCTATTGATGGATATTTGATTTGATGTTAGGTGGTGTTCATAATGGTGATCAATGGTAGTTGCACAAATGGTTGTGGTAGTCGGTGGTGGTCAAAGAGGTTTTTTTGGTAGACATGAGATTAGTGATTGGATTGGTATTCGATAGTTGTGAGGGTTAGATTAGATGGCGATTGATTTTGGTTGGTGGTAGTCTGAGTGATAGTCGATAGTGGTCGGAGTGGTAGTCGATAATGGTTAAAGATGGATAATGATCACGTTCGGACTATTCTTATTTCACTATACACTGCACAAGGACTATTCGATATATGTTACCTAATTGACGTGATTCATTATTTAGGGATTGAGATGAACAGATACCCATTCACTTGGTGCTTCCTAAATTTTGCATCCAAATTTGAAAGATGAATGTTAATTTGAGAACATAGAAAATATACATAAGTTATTAGGTTTGAATTTGAATTTTTGGGGGATTTTGAAATTTGAAAGGTATGGTGGAAACTAGAAAGGTGAGAAAGCGACATAGAAGAAGAAGAAGAAGAAGAAAGGAGAGTGGTCTACATTTTCTCTGCTGATCAAAGTAAGGAAAGCAATGTTACGGAAGAAGATGAGTGTGTTGCGTTTTTTTATTTTATTTTATTCCTAAATAATAGACTTTTTGCAACAAAGGTGAACATGGGCTAAAGTTTATGGCCTGACATACGGAATTGTGTTTACTTTTGCTATTCTTACTCTTTCATGAAGCAAAAAGAGAGGGAAAACTCAAAATTTTGAAAAAACTTCATTGTCAAGTTACTTTTTAATTTGAAAATTAGTGACATGTTCTTGTTTGCTAGTGTCTTAAGTTAAATGTGGTTAAAAAAATTTGAATTTATGTTGATGATTTGCCAAAACAGTTGTTAGAGGATGACATGTGTAAAAACATTCCTTTAGCTTGATTTGCATTTGTATATTATTAAGGGATTGAGATGAACATATACCCATTATGGTGGAAACTAGAAAGGTGAGAAAGCGACATAGAAGAAGAAGAAGAAGAAGAAGAAGAAGAAGAAGAAGAAGAAGAAGAAGAAAGGAGAGTGGTCTACATTTTCTCTGCTGATCAAAGTAAGGAAAGCAATGCTACGGAAGAAGATGAGTGTTTTGCGTTTTTTTATTTTATTTTCTTCCTAAATAATAGGATTTTTGCAACAAAGGTGAACATGGGCTAAAATGGGCTTGACATAAGGAATTGTGTTTTGCCCTTTTGCTATTCTTACCCTTTCATGAAGCAAAAAGAGAGGGAAAAATCAAAATTTTGAAAAAACTTCATTGTCAAGTTACTTTTTAATTTGAAAATTAGTGACATGTTTTTGTTTGCTAGTGTCTTAAGTTAAATGTGGTTAAAAAAATTTGAATTTAGGTTGATGATTTGGCAAAATGGTGGTTAGAGGATGACATGTGTGAAAACTTTCCTTTAGTTTGGTTTTCATTTGTATCTTAATAATTAAGATTAAGATTAATATTAAAATTAAGATAAGATTAAGATTAAGATATTATTAAGATTAAGATTAAGATATTATTAAGATTAAGATTAAGATAAAAGATTAGGATAAAATATTAGGATAAGATAAGATAAAATAAGATTAAGATTAAGATAAGATTAAGATTAAGATTCGATTAAGATTAAGAGAAGATTAAGATTAAGATTAAAATTTGTATATTACTATTAAAATAAGATTAAAATTAAAAATTACATTTGTGTAAAAAATAAATATTACAGAAACACAATAATCTTAATACCAACAACTTTCTCAAAACCATCTTCAAGTGCACAATTTATGTACTTGTGAAAATTAAACTTTGGTTTCATGGACAATGAGTCTAAAACATAATGAAAAAATATTAATTACATTATTCAATTATAGATAATGGCAAGATGAACATACTAAAATCTTACCAAAATGAAATCAAGCCTTATTAATGTCAAATAGTCCAACTTTTCCACATATCCATAAAATTGCTTGAAAAATGATTTCTGAAATAAAAAAATAAAAAAAAAAGAGATTGAAATATAGGCTGCGTTTGTTTGAGATTATTTTAAAAAAAAAATCCATTTTATCATTTTGAATGTGTTTGTTATAAATTTTTAAAAAATTATTTTTAACTCCAAAATGAAAAGCTATTAGAAATAATTTTTCAAGAATTTATTTGTTCTAAAACTAAAGAACCTAAGTATAAAAGTTTTCCTATTTTATAAAAATAATTTTTTTAATAGTAAACAAATAGAAAGTAGCTTTATTTTTAGAAAAATCTATTTTTTTTAATCTCAAACAAACGCACCCATAATTAAAGGACATAAATAGATTAACAATCAAACATGCACCCCAACTCCTTTCATCCATTAAAAAGAGTTTCAAATCACTTAGAAAGTTGCTCTACGTTCAGCAGTCAATATATAATCTAGCCATTGATTAAGATACTATCACTATCCAATCTATGAGATAGAAAATTTAAAACCATAAACTTTATATGTTTTAGGCTTTAAACTGCCATCACACATGCAAACTCAACACCAATTGTGTTAGGCTAATATTGTTGTTCCACTTCCAAAAACATAATCAAGTGAAAAAAATTCAATTTTTTACTTCATCAAATCTCTCTTATATCACAAAAAAAGAAAGAGAAATTTAAGACTTGAAATATAATTTGTTCCTTTTATATATTGAAATATAAATTGAGTAAGAAATAAGAAAGAGTGTACCCAAAAAAAGAGTGATGAAGAAAAAATGAGACAAACTGATAGAGATAATCAGATGAGAGGTAGAAGTTTAATTGGCATTGATGAATTATTTGGCTCAATACTATATAATATTTTCTAGAATATAATCAAAAACAAATGTCCTAAAAGATCGGTCACATCTATAGCTAGTTTACATTTTTTTTTTTGATATTCGCACTTGTATAACTACTACTAATATTATTGATAATGAAATGTGATAAGCTTATTTCCGTAAAAAAAAAAAAACAAATACAGTCACGTCTAATATATTTCCAATTGCATGTTTTTATTTATATTTATTCAAAGAATTTACATCCACTTGGAGTATAATATTACTTAAGACACACGTGTATCGCAAAAGACTTATGAAAACAATTCGAGTTAGACTTGGCCCATGATATATAGTACCTTCGTTTTATATTTAAGAGACAAAGTTAAAAAATTACACAAACTAAAGAAACTATTTTCACTAATTTATTAATTTAAAAATTATGTTTATTCCTTCAATATCATATTTTATTTTTGAAGCACATCCAAATCATTAGTATAAAGTGGAGAATAGGTATATGCACGGTGAAATGAGTATTGGAAACAATGATTTTGTATTGACTATTGAAGTAATTACACTTATATTGAAAGGTGATTATTTTATTTATTCAACAAGGATATAAAATGAATTGTACATTTAATAAACTTTTATTTTAGTGGACGCCTCTTATAAAAAAGACCAAAAAAAGTTCAATTTGTCTCTTATATATAAGAACAGAGATAGTATTATTTAATTTGTTACGTTTAACTTTGATTCTACAGAAAACTTTTGTTTGGTTTTCACTACTTCTATCCTATATATTTACTGGACTGGCTAATTTGATTATGGTAAATTCTAATATCAAATGATTTAAGTCCCTTCTCAAATGTTGTTATAGAAATCAAACTGTACTCTTCTCAAATAAGTGTAGTATTAATCACTATCAATTCCATTTTTAATGTTAATAATAATTGTTTTGACAATGGTTTGATAGAGGAAGTGATCCCTAGTCTTGTAGATGACCAAATGAATACTATGCTTATCAGTATTCCCACTCCTACTGAAGTGCATGATATTGTCTTTGCCATAAGTAGTGATAGTGCTCCAGGCCCTGACGGCTTTGGAGCACATTTCTTTCAAACTTATTGGGAGATTATCAAAGATGATGTTATTAACGCTGTGATTTCTTTCTTTGTCCCCTCTTTTGTTTTGTCTGGCTGAAGATGTGTTAAGTAGATCCATTACTAAATTAGTCAACGATGGTAAGTTGAGTTTGATTAATAACACTAGAGGAAGTCATGTCCCTTCACACGTGTTATATGTTGATGATGTCATGATCTTTTGCAAGGCTACTACAACTAATGTGAGAAATCTCATCGATTTGTTCACTAAGTATGGCGAAATCTCATGCCAACTTATCAATCCTGCCAAGTCCACTTTCTTTGGAGGCTCCGTCACTCATAGTAGATCCATTAGACTTGCTGAGATTCTTGGGTTTAACATTGGCACTTATCCTTTCACTTATCTTGGTGTTCCCATTTTTATAGGCAAACCTATAGTCAATTACCTTCAACCTATAGCTGACAAAATCAAAATCAAGTTGAGTGCTTGGAAGGCTTCCCTTCTTTCTCTTGCTGGAAGAGTCCAACTTGTTAAAAGTGTCATTCAGAGCATGTTGATTTACTCTTTCCTTATTTACTCTTGGCCCATCAGTCTCCTCAACACCATTGATAGTGGATAAGGAACTTCATCTGGGCAGGTGATATTAACAGTAGGAAAATTGTCACAGTGGCCTGGCACAAGGTTTGTACTCCCATTCTTGAAGGCGGTCTGGGTATTAGATCCCTCAGAGACATCAATGAAGCAGCTATGCTTAAGCTTGGATAGGAGCTTCTTAGTTCTCAAAACGAATGGGCTTGTTTCCTTAGAGCTAGAGTCCTTAGGAAAACAGGTTTCATTCGCTATCATATTCACTCTTTTATTTGAAGAGGAATTAAAAGCAAAATTTTTGAGGTGAAGGATAACTCTAGGTGGATTGTTGGTGATGGGAGTTCTATTAATTTTTGGTTTGACAACTGGTTATGGGTTTCGCTTTCTATTGATTCCAACCTTGTTCTCAATGCTAAGGTGAGAGATTTCATTCTCAATGATCAATGGTGCATTCCTGTTTCAATTATGCAAAACATTCCAAATCTGGGTAACTTGCTCAGCAAGATAACTATTCCCAAGGTTAAATTTTCTGACAAATTGGTTTGGACTCATAGTGTGAATGGTTCTCTTACTTTTAAAGAGACTTACAAGTTTCAAAGACCCCCTGGTCCGTTACTTCGTTGGACTAAAATAGTTTGGCACAAAGACATTCCTCCTTCTAAATCCATCATTGTTTGGAGACTCATTCATAACAAGTTACCTACTGATGATAATATGTGTTCTAGAGGTTGTGTTATTGTTTCCAGATGTGATCTTTGTGGTGCTAGCCTAGAATCCTCCTTGCATATTTTTTGCCTTTGTCCTTTTGCCAATCAAATATGGAATTGGTTGCAAAGTATCATTGGCATTCATATTGACACTAACTCTGTGCAACATATACTCAACTCTTGGGATAAGTCCTGGTCCGGTCAGTGCAAGCTTGTTATTCAGAGTGCTGTTATTAATATTTTTAACATTATTTGGTTTTGCAGGAATAGTTGCAGATTTCAGGATAAAAAATAAATTGGAGAACTACTGTCAATTTTATTATTTCTAATGTTTCTCTTAGTGAAAATTGTACTAACATTTCAGGTGCTCCTAACATGGTAGAATTTGTGATTCTTAAAGCTTTTAATGTGAAGATTCGTCCTCCTAAGGCTCCTAGAATTAAAGAGATTTTATGGCATCCTCCTTTAATATCTTGGATTAAATGCAACTCAGATGGGGCTGCTCATGGTAGACCTGGCAATGCAGCTTGTGGCGGTGTTTTTAGAGACTATCAAGCTAATTTTTTAGGTTGTTATGCTTCTAATATTGGTGTCTCCTTTGCTCTGGATGCTGAATTGATGGGAGCTATTTTAGCCATCGAAATTGCTTTTGATAAGGGTTGGCATCATCTATGGTTAGAAACTGATTCCCAACTTGTTACTTTGGTTTTCAAGCAACCTCACATTATCCCGTGGACTCTTCACAACAGATGGCAGAATTGCATGCATCTTCTTTCTCAAAAGAATTTCAAAGTCACACACATTTTTAGAGAAGGAAATTGTTGTGCTGATAAATTAGCGAACATTAGTTTATCAATAAATAACTTCAACTGGTGGAATAGTTTACCTAGCTCTATTTTGAATGATTTCAATCATAACAGACTAGGTTTACCTTTATATAGATTTTGTTGATGTTATTGCTTAAGTTTGACTTTGTATCTTATCTCTGCACTCTTTTACCCTTCATCAAGGTTTTATCCCTTTGGGTTTTCCTTGGTAAGGTTTTTTAATGAGGCAGAGAGATTGTTACACCTTGAGTTTTGGTCTAGTCCCCTAAAGGTTCCTTTGTATCTTTCTTTATTTTTTACTTTAATATATTTTACTAGGGTACTTTTTGGTGGCTTCCCAAGAGTGCCAACATAGTTGGGATGCTTAAGATGTTACCTTTATACTCTTGTAAAAAAATTACTACTAAACTAATTAATATGATCTCACATAAACTTTTATTTAATAAATAAATATATGTTCATGGCTCATGGATACATTATTCCCACAACTATATAGTTTTGTCATCATTAAACCCTATATTTCTCTTTCGCAATTATTCCTTTTATTTGCCTCTCATGAAAGGATAAAAGAGAAATTTTAAGAAAAATAATACAGAAGGATTAGCGAAAAAAAAAAAAAAGAGCTATAATGATAATCAAGAGACAATTAAAAGTAATTCTAGCTAGTTTGAAGAATGGTGATTTTCGCACTATAAAAAGACTATACAATTTTATATTTTGAAATAAAATCAGAAAGAATATGGCTAAAATTCTCAAATTCATTTATAGTATGATTATTTATCTTTTCATATTTATCATTGCAACAGACAGTAAGTCAATTTATACATTTATTTTTTGTTTTTCAAGATTTCTTCTTTATCTTGTAGTACTTATACACACAATTTTTCATTTCTAACATTATTTTATCTTACTTGATATTGCAGAAGTTTTTATATGTGACTCTGATAAAGATTGTCGTGGATATAAATGCCTCCCTCTTGAATTTGCAAGGTGCATTGGGATTATGTGTCAATGTATAGATACAGCGAATCAAGGAATCTGAGCGAGGGAGTGCAAAATTTTCAACTTTATTAATAATTATTTTGTCGAAATTGGAGTATCTACCATCGAATGCAGTGGCTAATCTTTCGCTGGAGGCACCCCGATGGGTGAGAAAGTTGACCCAATGATTTAAGCTGCTTCCAATTAATAATTAATATATTTTGTTTAAATAAAAACATTTATATTAATAAATTTAAGTATTTGTATTTTGTTTCTTTTGGCTATTTATACTTTTGCTACTTTTATCCAATAAAAAATAAGATAACCTTTAGGACTTGAGTTCAAGACTTGGCTTGTCCATTTTTGGTGAAAAATAAATTTGGGAAATACAAAAAGCTACAAGTAATAACAACTAAAATTACTCATATATTTCTATTCAACAAAGAAATTTGCACAAGTAAATTAGAAACAGAAAAGGAGAACAAGTAAATTCAAGATTGAAGTGAGATTCGGACAGAAATTTCATACCTCTTCTCGATTCCAAAGCACATAGATGAATAAGGAAAAATTGAGCATTTTCAAATTTGAAACTTGAATACCAATGAGACTTTGAGGGAAAGTTTGTGAAATGTTAGTTACATGATAGACTAAAATGATAAAATGTATATAAAAAAAAGTCTAAAATGATAAATTGCAGAATTTAAATAGTGTAGATAAAAAATTGGGTTACCTTCCAATAAACGTTTCTTTAACGTCATTAACTTGACGTCTTTTTTGTTAGGGCAGCTAAAATAAAACGGAAATCACATCATCTATTTTTTCCTTCACCTTGGGAGGAACTCCACATGTAATTTAGATATAGATGTTGCGGAGCCCATATCCTCTCTAAATATTCTTTCTTGTTGAATAAAACACAAATTTCGTCTATGTTTTGATCAATCTCCGATCCGTCCTGTTCTCTATCTCCCTCTTTAGCTCACATGATTTTTTCTTGTCTACTAATCCTTCCTTTTCTTCTGCAACTATCAACACTTCTTCATTATCAACAGTTCTAGCCTCCTTAATTAGCACATTATTTCGCTTGAGAATTAGCTTGGTCTATGATATATTATTAATTATGTTTAACTTTGATCCTATGCAAAGCCGTTTCCGACCTTTTAGAGGTCCAAAACAAATAATAAAAATGGACCCTTTAATAAAAAGTTATTTTTTTTAATTAAAAAATCATATATTTACCATAAAAAATTCATATATTTTAAATAGGAAATAAAATCAACAATATTGAAAGTATACACTTATCCTTATAATAACTAACATAAAAAAGAGAATATGATTTTCTTTTACAGAAAAGAGAACATATTATTCACTTAAATTGAAAAAAATATGGAAATTTTTATATTTTTTGTTTGGTTAACAAGGATTTTTTATTTGAAAAGAAACTTACAATTTAAAATAATAAATTACAATTTAAAATTGAAAAGAAAAATAAAAGATGTGACTTTATAATTTTTCTAATGAGTTATATATTTTAAAACAAAAAATAAAACAGAAGTTCACATGGGAGGTTCAAACTGACATCCTCCCATTCAAACAGAAATATATGAAACATGTATGCGTTTTGATATTTTTTTATCGTTGTTCTGCCTATATACGACACCTTTATTTTGTAGTTTCTTAACTATCGGTCTTTGTTCGTTTTGTGCAGAGATCTGATTTTATTAATATATATTTATTTGCTGTTCAAAAAAATAAATATGAAACATGTATGCCATTGCACCAACTACTATTTCATGATATTAAAATTGCGCTCTACTATTTAACAATTGTATTATTGATTGGATTTTGAAGAAAAAAAATGGAGACCCCAAATTATGGAGGCCCAAGGTTGAGGCCCAGCTTGCCAAGACTCTGGGCTGGGCCTATATACTTGTAAAAAAAAAACTTTGACCCTATGTCATACATTTTTTTTTGGTTTTCCCTACTTGTATCCCGTTCACTGATTTGACAAATCTAATTGAAGTAAATTTTAGCATCAAGTAATTTCAGCTCCTCCCAAATATTGTCACAGGAATCGAACTATAGTATTTCATACCAAGTCCAGCGTCAATTAACACTAAACCAACTAACATGATTATATGTAAACTTTTAATTAATATATATATGTTCATGGCTCATGGATACATTATTCCCACAACTTTATAGTTTTGTCATCATTAAACCCTATTGTGAACAGTTCGACTGTCTTGACGTTGTAGGTAGTAGATACGGTGGAGATGATGGTGGTTCAACTTCTTAGGAGGAGGGGGGGGGGGGGTTCTTGCACATAAAGGGAATTCGACGTTCAAGTCAGTAAGTGTACAAGATGAGAGAATTAGGGTTGAAAAGATCGTACCTTGAAGTAGTGTAAAACCACTTATTTGTAGAAGAGTTTTTGTACGGATGAGTAGTGATTCTGTGTAGGAATCATGACCGTTGATAAGTGGAGTTATTATCCAACAGATAATAACGTGCCTCGTGTTATATCCGTCTAGAGCATGTGCACAATATCATTGTGTTAGAATGCCCTCGAGATCCGTGACGGGTCCTTCAACGTAAATGAACTTGGATCTCAATTATGTATTGAGCATATAGCCAGTCCAGAACAAACCCATCTTTTTCACAATTATTCCTTTACTCTCATGAAGGGATAAAAGAGAAATTAAAAAAATACATACTACGTACAGAAGGATTAGCAAGAAAATAATAAGCTATAATAACAATCAAGAGACAATTAAAAGTAATTAAGAATGGTTATTTTCGCACTATAAAAAGACTACAATTTTCTATTTTGAAATCAAAAGAGAAAAAATATGGCTAAAATTCCAAAATTCATTTATATTGTGATTATTTATCAATTCATATTTTTCATTGCAGTGGACAGTAAGTCAATTTGTACATATTTTTTTTTGTTTTTCAAGGTTTATTCTTTATCTTATACACAAGATTTACATTTCTTATTATTAACATTATTTTTCATACTTGTTATCACAGGTATTTATTTATGCGACTCTGATAAAGATTGTCGTTATTATAAATGTCCCCCCCTTGATTTTCCAAGGTGCATTGGGACTATCTGTCAATGTATAGACAGTACGTAGTTAGGATTTAGGAACACGAGCAAGGAAATGATAAATTGCAGTACTATCTTTTATTTCTAATTATAAGACTCTCTCTTAAGAAATTTTTTTGTCTCTTTTTTTAAGATTTCGTTTTAATTTTCAATTATATTTATTATTTATTTACATACATATCCATCCTCTACTTATTTTATCTTTTTTCTACACTTCGATAAACTCTCTCTTAAGAAATAAAATTGTAAAAACAACATCAAATATCAATCACTACAACATATTTGAGATTTATTCAAATGTTACTAAATCAAAAAAAAAAATGTTACTATTTATATTTAATAACATTTCAACATGTGTTACGTAAAACTTATATTACTAAAAAGTTTTAGTAACACATAATAGTATTAGTAACATTTAAAAAATATGAGTAGGAGGGGGCGCATGGCAGTGGAGGAGACAGTTATGGGTGTGGGAGGAGGAGTTGTTGGGGGAGTGTCAGGTCTTACTTCTAGATTTTCAGATGCAGGAGCAGGAGGCTGATACATGGCGGTGGCGGTTTGATCCGGAGCGGGGTTATACAGTCAGTGGTGCGTATCAGCTCTTGACGACTCAGGACACGGTTCCACTTGATGATTCAGCAGATCTTATATGGCATCGACAGGTTCCTCTGAAGGTGTCTATACTTGCTTGGCGACTTCTTCGAGATCGACTACCGACGAGGGATAATTTGTTTAGACGAGGTATTCTCCAACAGGCGGATCAACATTGTGTGTCAGGTTGTGGCGGACTTGAGTCGGCTCAGCATCTTTTTTTCACTGCGGGGTTTTTGGTTCCTTATGGTCGCTGGTCAGGTCTTGGATTGGTTTTGCTGAGGTGGTTCCTTCGACTCCATTTACACATTTTTCTCAGTTTACTTTAGCAGCAGGTGGCAGTCGGGCTCGGCGATCTTTTATGCAGCTCATTTGGCTTGTTTGTGTGTGGATTATCTAGACGGAGCGCAATCAATGACTCTTCCAGGATTCGGCGCAAACGGTTTCTCATTTATTAGATCTGATCAAGCGACATTCTTTTTGGTGGTTGAGGAGTCAGTATCCAGGGTTGGGGGTTAACCTACACAGTTGATGGGTGAACCTATTGTTATGTTTGGGTATTTGATGTATCATTATCATTATTTTTTGATCTGGATTTGGATTGTTGATGTACTTCATAGTTGACCTATTCTAGCACATCTTGTGCTGGGGGTTGACTCTGTTTTGGTATATATATATAATTCATTTTGCTTTGTTCAAAAAAAAAACATTTAAAATATGTATGCTACCTAGTATCTAATTTATAGCAAATAAGTTTAGCGACACTAATGCGTGATAGAGTGGCAAATCGGCTATGTATCTAGCTAATTTATAACTAATTTTAAATATTAAAACACAAAAAGTGTTACTATAGAAATTATTTCACATTCACTTCATTAACATTTTACTTCCGAAAATGTTACTATGCTTATTACACTACACTATCACCAAGTAAAATAAAATGTTACAGATAAAATGAGTACTAGTAGCTATTTAAAGATTTGGATTAATGGTAGATTAACAAATTAACGACCTTACTATCTCACCACCAACGTCTAATTTAATTTACTTATGCACTTGATTAATTAAATCAATGCTAATCAATGTAAAAACAAGCAGTAATTATTTACAAAGCATAAAAACAATTAACTGTTGAGAATAATGCCTAAATATCTTTTAAAGATTTTAGATTAAAATATAGTTTAGATTAATTTATATTTAAAATAAATTAATATTAGATCTAAGATTTATATTTTTGTTTAAAATATTTAAGATTTATTTGTTATTTAAAATAAATATGATTTAGAAATATTTTTTTTGTAACTCTATATTAAAAGTGAATTTATCTTAACTATTTTGCAGTTTTAAAAAATTCACTTTTAATTTATAACATGTTAAAAAGTTCTAAGCTTTTGATGATAAATTTTATAAGATATTTTAAACATGAGTATAAAAAAATCATTCAAGAATTTAAGACTTTAATGATAATTAAACAAATTTAGTTTTTATAGGGACAAATAAAACAATGTGTAAGAAATTTTTTAAGAGACTAAGGCTTTGTTTGAGAGTTTGGAGGGGAAGGAAAGGAAAGACTAAGAAGGGGAAGGGAAGGAAAGGGAGGGAAGGGATAAAGGAGAGAAAACCTTCCCCTTGTTTGGGAGTTAAAAAGTCAACAAAGAAAGGAGATGGAGGGCATATGTAATAATTTTACTATTTTACCCTTTTTTTCTCTTAAAATCAATACATTGTGTTATACCTTGTAATTTATCTTATAATTTTTTTTTACCAATTTTATAAAAATTCTTGAAAACATGAAAACTTTTTTTTAATTATTTTTTTCTAAATCTGAATTTTTTTGATAATTTTATTAAAAATTTGATACAATAATAATAGCTTAAATTTTCTATGTATAAAAAACATATTTGATATTTTTGATATCGGGAGACTTTTTTTCGATATCGGGAAAAAAAGTTATCGAAAATTTTCCAATTTCGAGAAAAAAGTTTGCGGAATTTTTTTTCAATGTCGAGAAAAAAAGTTGTCGAAATTTTTTCCAATTTTGGGGAAAAAAATCGCAGAATTTTTTTTCGATATCGGGTAAAAAAGTTATCGAAAATTTTCCGATTTTGAGAAAAAAGTTTGCGGATTTTTTTGCGATATCGAGAAAAAAACTTCGCGGAATTTTTTTCCAATATCAAGAAAAAAAGTTATCGAAAATTTTACAATTTCGAGAAAAAAGTTGGCGGAAATTTTTTCGATATCAGGAAAAAAAGTTATCGAAAATTTTACAATTTTGTGAAAAAAGTTTGCGGAATTTTTTTTCAATGTCGAGAAAAAAGTTGTCGAAATTTTTCCCGATTTCGAGAAAAAAACTTCGAGGAATTTTTTTTCGATATTGTGAAAAAAAGTTATCAAAAATTTTACGATTTCGAGAAAAAAGTTCGCGGAATTTTTTTTCGATATCGAGGAAAAAAATTGTCGAAATTTTTTCAGATCTCGAGAAAAAAACTTCGCGGAATTTTTTTCGATATCGAGAAAAAAAAGTTATCAAATTTTTTCCGATTTCGATAAAAAAAGTTTGCGGAATTTTTTTTCGATATCGAGAAAAAAAGTTGTTGAAATTTTTTCCGATTTCGAGAAAAAAACTTCGCGGAATTTTTTTCGATATCTAAAAAAAAAATTATCGAAATTTTTCCGATTTCGATAAAAAAAGTTTGCGGAATTTTTTTTCGATATCGAGAAAAAAAGTTGAATTATTGTGAGGGTAAAATCATTAATTCATATATTTAACCCTTCAAAATCCCCCAATTTGGGGAAACTTTGAAATTGGATAAACTAAGCCCCTTGAAACCCTCCAAAACCTTTCCCTATTTTCTTAAAACTCCCAAACAAAGGATTAGCTCTCCACAAGCCTCTCCTTCCCCTCCCTTCCCCTCCAAAACCCATCTTCCAAACAAAGCCTAAAAATACAATAAAAATTTAGTAAGAACTAAACTTAGAAGGCCCCTATTTTATAGGGATCAAATATATATTTAACCCTAAAAAATAAAGATAACCTTTAGGATTTGAGTTCAAGACTTTGACTTCTCCATTTTTGCATTTAGGTGAAAAGTAAATGCAAAAGCTAATACTAATAACAACTAAAACACTGATTTCGTCAAAAAAAAAACAACTAAAACACTGATACTTTAACAATCTCACAAACCAATTTTTTTTCATGTTAAATTATTTTTCAAGATTTATATTACTATGCCCTTCTTGACGATATTCATGATAGCTTTCAGTCTTTCACTTAATTGAGAAAACTTCTACCAAAAACTAAATTATTACAAAAATGTTGCCTTTTTGTACTGGTAACGTTATATTGCATTCAAAAATTAAAGTCATCATAAGTATAAAATTGATCATCATAAAATTAAACTGCATATTTTAAAATAATACTCTACATATATAATTGCAAATAAAAGTTCATATTCCATCACCATTTTAAGAGTTGATGTTTTGAGCAAATTTTATTTAGTTGAGAGGTTTTGAAAGGGAGGGGAGGAGAAACTTGTTTTTTAATTTTTTTTTTAAAAATTACGGACACTATAAAATATACTTCTTAAACTCAATTAAACATGATATTGAAGTATTTTATGATTCTTTAAATTTCTTGAAATATCAAATATATATTAAAATATCGAATTAGTCCTCCAAAATTCTTTCCACTAAAGTCCCTCTCCTAAACAAACCCTAGAGAGTTTATGGATGAGGAGTTACAAGTTAGGGATAAGAGGGAGATTTTTCATATATGTGTCATCTTCACTTCATGGCCCCATATATTGAAGTTTTATCTCCAACCACATTATTCCTTGCAGTTAATTAATTAATTTATAGTATAAGTGTCGTACTTAAGTTCATTTGTACTTGCATGATTTATGGTGTAACATTCTTTTCAAAATTACATTGCATTAATTAATGTTTGGATTTAGTAGTCACTACTTATTGTCTTAAACGGGGACATAAATTAGGGGACCAATTGGTTTCAACTCATTTTGTAATCCTTATTTTGTGGCTTTTGTCCCAACAAATGCTTTTCTTCATGTCTACTTCTTTTATCCGACAATACCATGGTCCCTTGTCTCCTATTTTTTTTAATTTCATGTCAAGATTATTAATTAGTTCATTTCAATATGAAAATGACTTTTTTTGTTTCATTAACATGATTTTTTTAAACTATAGGAGATTTTTATGCTACACCACATGAAATTTGTAGTGGATGATATAGCTTGAAATTTCCTTACCATGCAATCTTTGATATTTTATGTTCTCTTAGATTTTATGTTTTCTCCACAATTGACTAAAAGGAGAACAATGAAGCTACGTGTGTCAAGAAAATCTCTTGGTAATGGTGAAATCATGTAATTTTTTTAGAGTTGCATTATTTAAACAAATTTCAAAATTACATTAAGGGTCGACATCTAGCTTTTTATGTTACTAAACTTAATGCGAATTTCAAAATTACATTAAGGGACATATATAATGATTTTGTCGATTTTGTGTATTAATTCATTTAACATTTTTTATTTATCATTGTGTAATAAGTGAATCTTTTCATTGTCGTTTTTACATTTGTATCTTATCTTTTAAGGTTGTATTCAGTACTATATATATAGCGTTTTGCAAATGGTTTCTACTTTCTAATTCCTATTTGATTGTTTTTATTTGCAACAATTATGATAAATTTTGAATTTAAGATATAAAATATTGGCTTGGATACATAGTTTTTATACCCATAAATATAAGTCATAAGATTAGTGATGAAATATTTTCCCTAGCTCATACTATATATATATACCATGTAGATGGACACTAACGTATAGTTTTTTTTTTCTTTCTGAACATATATATATATATATATATATATATATATATATATGAGATTGTTAACTTCGACCTTAGTCAAAGTTAAGTAATGTATAACCTACATATGTAATTATTTAGCGTCCCCCCACATTGTCCTTGCGCGCCTGTCCAGCTACTAACATACCCCCAAATACACTACCCCACCCCCTTGTAATTACATGTGAGTCATATTTGTTAATTTCGACCCACACAGTCAAAGTTAGAAGCCATATATATATATATTCTCTTTATACATATGTAGGTATGTACTATTGTATATTTGTGCTATCATGCAAGAAGATAACATCCATAAATAAGCACAACTCACAACCATAAAAAGATCAACACACCATGTGGAACACATCAAAGTCCAAGACTACACAAAAACAATAAAACCAAACAGAACAAAGCCCACATTTGACTTTTGCATAATAGATTAACCTTACAAGTGATAGATTAATTTTTCATATTTTAATGGGAAAATGAAATTTGGACTGATCAAACCTTGATTTTGTTGTGCAAATGTATAGCGAATAATTTGCTGTTATTTATGGGAGTTGAGAAGAAGGAAAATTTAAGTCAATTAATATTTTGAAAATGGCTTCTAATATTTCAATATTATTATATAATTAATTTATTTTAGAGAGCATAATTGTTAGACCAATGAAATGGACAGATTGAGCCAACCGACTTACCTTAAATTATCAAGTTCAATTAAACAGGTCGACTCAACTCAAACCATATTTTATTTGAACTGTTAGAAATAATATAAAATCATTGATGTGACATTTCTTAATAGCTTAAGCTTTTAGGATAATCGGTCATTTGACATGGTATCAAATCCTCTATGACTAAGTGGTCTAGGGTTCGATTCCCGCTCCCCTCACTTTCTAATTAAAAAGTGGAATTTCAAGCATATGGTAGGTGGGCCTGTGCATTATCCACGCTTCAAGCCATGGGCTCTTGTGTGAGGGGGCGTGTTAGAAATAATATAAAACCATTGATGTGGTCTTTCCTAACAGCTTAAGCTTTTGGGATAATCGGTCATCTGACACGAGATGGCCTGAATATGTGTTTATAATATAGAGGCAATCCTCACCTTACAAGCCGGTTTTGTGAGGATGAGTTAGGCCCAAAACTCAATTCTAAGATGGTATCAGAGCCTCTCCACGATCTGCTGGGCCGCCTGCTAACGGATATCCAACCAGGTCCTCCACCATTTATATCCACGCACCAAGCCCAATAGTGCTGGGCGTGAAGAGGTGTGTTAGAAGTCCCACATCGGATTGAGATGGCCTGAATAAGTGTTTATAATATAGAGGTAATCCTCACCTTACAAATCGGTTTTGTGAGGATGAGTTAGGCCCAAAACTCAATTCTAAGATGAAGAAATAATATAAAATTATTGATGTGACCTTTCTTTAACATGAACAACCCTAATTAGACTCAAAAGATACAATTGATTTTATACCTCCTTTCTTATAACTAATTCTATTCAAATATTTGCTATATCAAAATTTCAAACTAAACTATTTCAATTTAATTCAGTTTTGACTCAACTTCAATCATGATCAATTTTATAAATATTAATGCAAACATATATAAACATATTATTGAAGAGACTTGTCCCACTAAGCATGAAAATGCCGGTGGAATATTTCAATAACAAAACATACTTGTAGCATAATTTTTTGATGTATTTAGCATATGTGTGTGTTGAATAAGACTTTAATATGGAGTATACATTAAAAAATATAATCATGACTCTATAGGCCTATGGAACATCACTTTTTTGTTCCCTAAATCAAATAATATTGTCTAGAGTATCTCATGCATAAAATATTAATGATCCAATAAAATATACACATCAATAATGTCATTTAGTTTACATGCAAAAAAAAGTATAGTCCAATTGATATATTTTATTAATTTATTTCAACATTATATTGAAGTGGTTGAGATGAGATTATCAAAGTGATGAAATATTAAAATTACATTTTCTAAATTAGAATATCCATCCAACCATAAATAAACACTAAACAGCAAGACAACAACCAACAGAACAAGCACATGACTAAAGAAAATATTTAGACGTTTGTTTTATTATAAATTTGGTTTGTGGCAAAAAAATTAATTTAGAGACTAATGGTTGTGTTAATTTAATTTCTAAATTTAATTGTAATTTTCTGAATTTTAGATCCAACTCATTTTCATAAAATCGACTTCAAACATTAACATGATCTCACTACGTATACGTGTATTAGTCATTAGCAATTCAAATATTAACATGCGTTCATACCTTTTATTTTTTACACTTTTGATTTCCTAACATCAGAGGCTGTTGATATTTTGAAAAAAGTTCAAAAAGTCATGAATAGAAATATAGTATCTCATAGGTCTCAAGGTGTAGTGTTTAAAAAGATTAGTTTTGTCGTCCAAAAAGGAATTGCGGCACTGCGTGTTGCCCGCTTACCTTTCATTCAAGTGTAATTATCTTTTATATATATATATATATATATATATATATATATATATATATATATATTGTTATAATTTAAGAAAACAAAACATTAACATTGATAATAAAATTTTGACTTTATAACTTTATATGATTGATTTAATTTCAAATTCTTTCTATGACAATTTTAAAATAATCTTTAGTATCACTTAAATAAAATAAGTTATTTATGTTAAAGAAAAAGAAAATGCTTGAATCTCTTTATGCTTTTCATTAAAAAGAATGTGATGATATGATAAACTAAACTCTGTTCTAGAAGATAATCAACAAATTCCCTCGTAAAAAATTTAAAGTAGAAAATGATTAAAAAGAAAGGGTAAGGTTAAATAACTATTGATGCAACAAGACGTTATGGATAGTGGGGCTCACAGTTTTGTTTGTTTTCCTTCATTTCTCAATTCCAATTTTTAAATTTCATTGTCTCTTGCCAGACAGCCACACATACCCAATTGTTGGAGAGAAAATATTCAATATTAAGGGGTTTGTTAATACAAATATTTTAAAAATTGGATCGAACCGGCTCATTTGATCGGTTAAACCGAGAAACGATCAATTTTAGAGTTGGTTTGATTTCAATTATGTTATATTGTAGTTTGATTGAATAAGATTTAATCAAAATCAAATTTGAACTATCCAGTTTGACTAGGAGAATCGAGAATTCAAATAGTTTGACAGTTGAATTAATTTTAACTGTATTGTAGTATGACTGAACCAAAATTAACCAGAATCAAACCGGGTTACATTGTAGTTGAACCGTGGTTGGTTAAATTATTTTTTTGTTTTTTTTTAATATATTGTAAATTTTTTATTTACTTATCATCCGATTTAATCATGATTGAACTGATTAATCCAATAAAATCACAATTTCAAAGTATCAACGGTTCGATCTCCGGTTCGGTTTTTAAAACTTTTGATGTATATAAATACACACATAAGATAATAAAAATATGTGAAGCATAATAAGAGAAGAGTCTTAGCTTGCATTTACTCATTTTATATCCCTTCTTTCCCTAACAATTTCCAAATTGTTTTCAAGGAAATTTCTTCAAAGATTAGAAGCCATGGAAACCTCTCATCCTCTTTCAATTGAAAGTTTTTCTTATAGTTGGTTAGTAAACCTTAAACCATCATCACTAGATCAAAGCCTTGATAGTTCTTCATTTAGAATTTCTCTTGATGCTAATTCTTGTGATGAAGCTTCTTCCTTCATTGAAATGGATCCAAAAATGCCATCTTCTAGAAGATTTTTTATCAACTCACAAGATTTCAAATTTGATTTTCCAACCTCACAATCTTCTCTTGTCGATGCTGATCAACTTTTTTCAAATGGTTACTTAATGCCACTTTTTGTTGAATCTTTAAAGATTGAACCATATGAATATGATTCTTCAAATTCAAATTCAACTTTACCTTGTTCCATATCACATGTACCAAAAAAAATGGGTCCTATACAAAATTCTAGAAGCCCTTCATTGAAAAGATGTAGAACATTAACAAGGTTAATGATTCAAAAGTATTTGAATTTCATAAGGCCTTTATGTAGAAGATTGAGGGCTCAAAAATCAAGATCAAAGCATGAAAATGTTGTGAAAAGAACTCAATCGGCGAAGAATATTAGAGGACATTATTATGATTCATCTCCAAGAATTAGCGTCGCTTATTCAGCCGATTATTCGCGCGCTTCTTGTGATTCGGATAGTTCAATTTATGAAGCTGTTCTTCATTGCAAAAGATCCATAGGTATGTACAAAGTTCTTTAAATTTCATATATGTTAATTTATAGATTTAATTATGAAAAGTTTAGGCTTATAAATGTTTTTCATTTTATTTATTGTAGAAAGAATGAGTTCAGCTTGATCAAAGGCATTACAAGGTTTTGACAAAGGTTCGCAACCACAATTTAGGCCGCAACATCGAGATTTTCATGTCTCGCAACATGAACACGATTGATGCTTTATCAACTTTTTTTAATTGCAGTTTTTTTGTAAATGTCAAAAATTGTAACTGCGATTGCAATTTAAAACCTTGGTGCAGACAAGGTCAATGGAGTATCTATAGTAAATAAATATATGGTTGGTGAGGCATTATTTCAAGCTTTGTCATGAAATTTAAAAAATGTAAAAATGAAAGTACAAATTTGTTTTTTAATTTTGTTAATTAATATGGAAAGAAAACATTTTTACAATACATGAGAATCATCATTCCAATATAAGTGAAGCTGTTCAATTGATTTTGGGATTTGAAATTGTTGCTATATATACTCTGTTTAAGGATATATTCTCCAAAATTGATACAATATGACATGCCATGAATGGGGATTTTTTTTGTCCCTCCTCTTTTACCTGTTGGACACCTAAGTAATATTAAAAAAGGAACGTAACTTGGAAAACATATGATTTCTAATTTTTTTCTTTCTTTCTAACTAACCGTAGTTAAGGTCTTTAACATGTTGATATCTATACACGGGATTGATTGAGCTGCATGGTCCTATTGAAATCAAATTTGAATTTTTATCGGTGACAATTTGTGTATCCTCTTAAGATTTGGAGGTAAAATACTTCCAACTACTACAAAAAGTTTTAAGCGATATAATTTTTTTTATAAAATACATCGTTGGATTGAAAATTTATATCATAAATATCATTTGTGTAAAATTTCAGATAAATATAAAATCATTTGATATGTTATTGAGACATAAAGATTAACGGTGTTTATAAAATTACAGAAACTCTTAATTTTGAAGCGTCTCAATATCATATCAAATGATTTTAGATTTGTCTGAAAGTTCACACAAATAATCTATATGACATAAACTTTTAATTCAACGGTGTATTTTATAAAAATTTATATCGGTTAATTTTTTTAAGTGCTTGGGGGGTAAATACCCCCAATCTTAAAGAGTTAGACAAGAAAAAACCATTCTTATTCTATATGCGGGTCATGTTTTCTTTTTTACGATAAAATGATAAAATTATTATAAACTTACTCACACAAAGTAAAAAGACCAGGACGTCTGATTTAATAATTTCAACATTTTTTACTAGTTGAACTAGAATTTTTGGACAGGAGATTATGTTGCTAACTATATATATATATATATATATATATATATATATATATATATATATATATATATATATATCTTACACTATATGTCGAATATAATTTAATATTCATGCACATTCAATAATATCTCCTAAACCGCCACACTTATTATTATTTTTTACATTACCGACGATTTTAGGGAAACCGCCGCAATCCATGTGCCGCTATTTGTCAGTTTTTTTGTAGTGATAATTGTTGAATTATAATTAAGTCTTTACTAAGGAAATTAAATTAAAGGATTATTTTTGATAGACAATGTTAGTTGTTAGTAAATAATATATTACAATCTTTTTTGTCAGGGTTTGAACCCTAAACCTCCACTAGCTCCTTAATCTTTAGTTCAACTGGTCAGTTTAACCAGTTGAGCTACCCATCCCTCGAAATTAAAGGATATGATCTCTTATGTTATTGTAAAATTGTCGGTATATATATATATAGGAGGGAGAATGTTGATATGTTTTCAAGATATATGTTAAAAAATTTAATATAAAATTTTTATCTTAAAAATTGTGCATTCAACCTTTTACAAGTTAATATGTTGTTCTTTACAATACAAAATTACTATTTTTGAATTCTTTAACATGTGCCCTTAAAATAACTTTATAGGGGGGATATTTAACTAATTCTTATGGCTTAGAATCTGATTCTTAAAAAATTTTATCAACGGAAGACATATATATGTTTGCAATCCTTTGTTCTTAAAATTAGGAGTAGTGCTTATTTTTTCTCTTTCTTTCCATCATCATTATCATCAAAAGTCTTAATAATTTGTGAGACCTAATAAATATTGTGAGACCTAAATGAATAGTATTAAGTATCCTAAAATAAAAATATATAAATAAAACAAAACATGTTTAAATTAGTTAAGAGTTGTTTAATCTTATATGACACAATATGACCTACGTGAATATATAGTGTTATGAACCCCAATTTAAATATAGAGATGAAGATTCTCTTAGAGAACATGTTTAATATAAACTCTTTTAATAAATGTATTACATGCAATTATATTTTTTTACTGTCATATAATTCCAAAAGTTCATCAATTTCAAGTGATCCAAGAAGGAAGAATAAGGAGAAGAGCAAGGGAATCCAGGTAAAAGAATTTTAGATTAAACTAATAATACAGAGATATATAACATTTTTATAATAAAATATAATTTTGGTCAAAAAATATAATTAATTAAGAATTAATATAACTAAAAAGAAAAAAAAGCTTGCATTTTACTCGAAAGAGATTAATTCTCTTTTGTCTAAGGTGTAGAAGTCTTAGGCTCGTTTGACCCGGCTTAACTTTTACTTTTTTATTTTTTAAAAATGAAATAGAAAAGTATAAAATTGAATTTAGTCATATTTCTCCTTAATAATATTAGAGAAATGAAGTAAAGAAGTAAAAAATAAAGAGAAGTAGGATCAAACACAATTTTTTCCTTCTTTATTATTTTTAAGGAGAAGAAAAAAAGTAGAAAGTAAATCGGGCCAAACGAGGCCTTAGACTCCTTCAAAAGTATAAATTAACTTCTCTTGACAATTATTACACGATAGAGTGTCAACGAAGCAAAATCTTTATAGACGAATGGTGATTATTAGGGATAGGGATCTTGGTGATTCTTTATGCATGTGTTTTGTGTATTTTTGGTGGTTAAGCTCCCATTAGCGGGGTGGTGGAATTGTTTGTTTTTGGTTTCTTTTATTCGAGTGAGCTAGTTATAATTTTTTAGACGAAAATACCTATTTACTATGCGGATATATTTTGAATTTCGATTCAACGAGTTGAAATGAGAGTTTAAAATTATCAAAAATAAAATGAGAGTTTAGAGCGCATAGCTCTTCTCATGTGGAATTTCATCAAAAGCCTCAATCATGTGGAAATTCAACATCTAAAGTGATTGATTGATCATGTCCAGTTACTTTCAATTTTTTCGTATACCTAAAGAAAATACAATTTGTTATAACAAAAATAAAATACAATTTGGAACAGTGACATAATCCTTCAATTATACATATAATTTATATATAATTTAAATAAAATACATTAATTATTCAATAATACATTTTCTTATATAGGAACCTGAGGGTAAATTAAAGCAACAAATTATATATTCTTCCGTCTTAAAATATATAAAAAAAATTGATCAACCATTTTTAATGTATTAGTCTAATTTTTTCCTTTATATTTATTTATAGCCGAGAAAAGTATTTTTTTCGCTTAAAAAAAAAAATTGTACTAACATTACAATCATAATACAATTCTAAGACATCCCAAAAGACACGCAACTTCAACTTAAGCAGTAGCACATCATTATGTCGGTATCTAACTCAACAATGTCACGTACATCATAAAATGCAGGTACTTCCTCTTTGAAATATTATAAAATTCATTGTACCTTAAGAAGAAGTAGCTCCTCAAATCTCAAATTATGTCATTGGTTGTACCAACAAAAAAAATTGTCATTTGTAATGCATGATAATGATAATTAAAAGTATTATGTCTCATAAATGTCTTATAAGGTAAAACATATTGTGTCAATAAAAAAGGTCGTAAAACATATACTTTTTTATGACAAGAGGTAAAACATATACTGTATTTTAAAAAAATAATCACTTATAATAATCCACAAAATGAAGGTGTTATTAATATTATAATTGGTGCTCTTGTTTCAAATTTTTTCACTTTTATCATTTTAGTAGTTTTTGTTATAGATTTTTTAGAAAATTATTTTATACAAAAAATCGTTTTTAACCCTAAAATAAAAAATTATTCCTAATACTTTTTTAGAATCTATATCTTTTAATAGTAAAGAATCTAAGTGTAAGAGCTTTAAATTAAATAAAATAAAAAAAATTTATGATATCTTATATGGAATCTAACCAAAAATTAAGTTGGCCAATGTTAGCCATTGAAAGTGGTTTACTTGAAATATTTGGCTAAAGAGCTAGACATTCATCACATGCAAAAATGAGTAAGAAGGGGACATAGACAAGATTTGCTAAGAGAAATGCCTCTTTTTTCTTCTTTTTGTCTTCAATTCCTAGCTAGCTATAGCTCATAGGATTTTATAATTTGAGGTAAATAAAACATAATCATAATGTTTGTTACATTAGTTGGTATATATACACACACACATAAGTTAATCAAAATATATGTACCACAATAAGAGAAGCCTTGCTTTAACCCACTTTCAAAATTTCTCTTCAAGGATTTCATTAAAAAAATAATAGATAGAATTCATGGAAACTTCTTCTCAACATTCAAATGAAAGTTTTTCATATAGTTGGCTAGTAAATCTACCATCATCACTAGTAGAAAATCTTGATAGTTCTTCCTTGAGAACTTCTCTTGATGCTTATGATGAAACTTCTTTCATAGAAATGGATCCAAGAATGCCACCTTCTAGAAGATTCTTTATAAACTCACAAGATATCAAATTTGATTTTCCAACTTCACAATCTTCTCTTGTTGATGCTGATCAACTCTTTTCCAATGGTTACTTAATGCCACATTTTGTTGAATCAATAATGAAAAATGAACCTTGTGATGAATATGATTCAACAAATTCAAGTACATTACCTTCTTCCATATCACATGTAGCAAAAAAAGTGGCTCCTATTGAATATTCAAGATGCACATCATTGAAAAGGTGTAGAACATTATCAAGGAGAATGATTCAAAAGTATTTGAATTTCTTAAGGCCTTTGTGTAGAAAATTGAGGGGTCAAAAATTGCAATCAAAGCAAGAAAATGTTGTGAAAAGAACTAAATCAATGAAGAATATTAGAGGACAATATTGTGATTCATCTCCAAGAATTAGCGTCGTCGCTTATTCTACCGATTATTCGCGCATGTCTTGTGATTCTGATAGTTCAATTTATGAAGCTGTTCTTCATTGCAAAAGATCCATTGGTATGTATTTCAAATTTCAAATTTCATGTGTATGTTAATTGGTAGAGTTATTTACATTTTTTTTGAGACTAATTAATAATTTTATTGCAGAAAGAATAAGTTAAGCATGATGAAAGGGCATAACAAGGTTTTGAAAAAGGTTCACAGCCAAAAATTAAGTTGTGGCATCGAGAATTATGACATATGTGCTACCACAATAGAAACACCATTGAGGCTATATTATTTTTATTTTTTTTAATTACAACTTTTTGTAATTAAATGTATGATTGTAATTAACTTCGACTGCAATTTATAATCTTGATGCATGCGGACGAGGTAAATGGAGTATCTATAGGAAATAAGTATGTCATTGGTGAAGCATTATTGTTTCAATCTTTGCCAAGTAAAATTATAGTACAATTTTGTTTGCTTATTTATGGAAAGAAATATTTTTACTATTACCTCATCGTTCTTAATATAATTATAAGACTTTTTTTATCTTCTTTTATAAGACATCATTTCAATTTTCAATTACATTTTTTTACCTACATACTCCTAATTATTTAACCTCTTTTCTATAATTTACTAAATACTATAACAAAACACAAATAAGTCATATCTCTATCAGCATTCAAATATCAATGAATTTATCCTAATCATCTTTATCGTCCTTTAGGTTTTTTCTAATATGCCCCTTCATGAAGTGAAAGTATTTACCACTCAATAATGTTTTAACCATATAAATTTTTATAAAATACATCGTTTGGATTGAAAAGTTTATATCATATAGATTATTTGTGTAAAATTTTAGACAAATCACAAATCATTTGATATGTTATTGAGACACATAAAGATTAATGGCGTTTAAAAAATCATACAAACTATTAATTTTGATGTGTCTCAATACATATCAAATGTTTTTCATTTGTCTGAAATTTGACACAAATAATCTATATGATGCATAAGCTTTCAATCGAATGACGTATTTTATAAAATTTATATTAGTTAAAATATTATCGAGTGGTTTAAGAATAAATACCCCAAAATCATAAAGAAATAAACCAAATGTCACCCTTTTTTTTTTTTTTTTGGTTAGGTAGCCTAGCGGCTAAAAATTCACCTATTGAAGGTGAATAAGTGGCTATACCAGATTCGAACCCCAATCTCTACAGAAATGTATAATATGTCCTTTACCAATTGAACTAAATTTATGAAGACGCAAAATATCACCCTTTATTAAATGCGAAATGTTAGGTTGTCTCGTTATAGCAACACTAAAACATAAAATTAAGTGGTACAATCCTTTCAACATGTATTAAGGGGACCAAACCGTCTAAAATGTCATTAACTCGTGAACAAGAATTAATTTCTACTTTAACTGGATTCGAACTCTAGATTTTCACAAATTCTTTAACCCTTAACTTAACTAGTATAACCAGTTGAACTATCCATCCACATATAAATTCAATCAATGATAATATCAACAAAATTGACCAATTTTATATATTTTAATGATTACTTATCATAGTTATATAAAACAGAGGCAAAATTGATCAAGAGATCGAAAACATTACCAAAACAAAATTAAGGAGAAAATAATGGTTATTAGTTAGCTATTTTTAAAGCACGTTGTTTTGCTTTCTCACGAAGTTATAGTATATTCCGTAAAAAAAAAAAATGAAGTTATAGTATATAACACATATTCCCAATACTAATATGGATCATGCTAACCATTGTCCCCGGGGTACTTGTTAAGCATACTAAAAATGAAAATATAAGATAAAATAAATATGTTTTTTTTATACTTTTGATACATTTGAATGCACAAATTACAAGACAAAATTTTCTTATTTATATGTTTAACCAATACCCTATAGACACTGTTGTTTAAGATAACATATATATTACCACCTAATGTTATGATACAAATAGGAAAAGTTATTCTAACACTACAATCATAATGCAATTTTAGGTCACCCCAAAAGACAAGCAACTTCTACTTAAGCACATCATTATGTCGGTATCTAACTCAAGTTTGTCACCAAAAAAGGAAGATACTTCCTCTTTGAAATACACTTAGAAACTATAAAAAACATTGTATCTAAAAAATGTGAATGATAAATTATGCCCCTTTATTAGTTTCTATATGTTGATGACATTTGGAAAGGTCTATGTTGTAGGTATTACTTTTTGTTTAACTTCATCTTAAAGATTTCATTATCTATGTTGGTTAGGTATTATATTGGTTTGGTGGTCAAAATAGAAGAGTTAATAAATAGAGTGATAAGAAGGTCGATAGTTGTCCCTGTAGGATAGCTAACGTAATAAGAGCTTGGAACATATGAGTTAGGTAGGAGGAGGTCATCTAAAAATCAATTTCTAGCAGTAGTAGTAGTTTATCTTTCTAATATACTAAAAAATTAAAATCGATAG
Source organism: Trifolium dubium (assembly GCA_951804385.1). Classification (NCBI taxonomy): domain Eukaryota; kingdom Viridiplantae; phylum Streptophyta; class Magnoliopsida; order Fabales; family Fabaceae; genus Trifolium; species Trifolium dubium. The sequence goes on along the minus strand of OX638062.1, from coordinate 7,556,151 downwards.
TTCTACTCCTCTCAAAATATTTTTTTTTTATAGTGACTCCTATCATAATATAACATTAATCGTTTAATTTGTGTTAAAGAAATCATTAATCATTTAAAAGAAAAAAAAATTACGGACCTCAATTTTAAACCATGATGCCGGACGGTTAAATTGTTATGGTATACACATAACATATAAATGGTCCCAAAACTATGGGGCCTAACTTATGATGGATCTTGAAGCTCAAGTTTAAATCATTTCCTGCATGGAATCTAACCCAAAATTAAGTTGGCCCAATGTTAGCCATGGAAAGTGATATAAGTGAAAGATATGACTAAAAGCTAGAAATTCATCACATGCAAACATGAGTGAGAAGGGGACATAAACAAGATGTGCTAGGAGAAATGCCAATGTTTGATAACTCTTCTTTCTATTTATTTTTTGTCTTCCCTATCTAGATAGCTCATTGGATTTTATAATTTGGGGTGAGGAAAGCACAAAATATATGTAGTGCAATCATCATGTTTGTTTCTCTAGTTTAGGTTTTTGGGGACCATTAATCTTACACATGATATGCTTGCATGATATGATAGTGATCCTTCTTCTATGACTCGTACTAAAATTACAAAAACCATAATTGCATCGATTGGGAACAATACTAGAAGAAAAAAAATTAAGTTGTGAAAATTAGTGATAAAAATTAAAATCACTATCTAATTCTCTCTTTACAAAATTTAATGACAAAATTATACACGGGTTTCAGATTTTCCTTTTCGAAAGTCCGTTGTTAATTAATTTATGTTTTTTTTTTTGAGGCATAATTTATGTTATTTAATAATGGAGTAATTTGACTATCAACATTATAGCTTTGATGAGTTGTGTAACATCCCGGATCTCACTCTAATATAATAGGAAATCCGACACTTTATCACATAATCTTCTCTACTCTCTTCTTTGTAAAGTTTTGTCTTCTGTGTGAATCGAACAACATACCTTAGAGAATTGAACATGTATTTGAACCTCATGGTATATGATTCAATTCTCACGAAAGACAAAAACTATATAGAGAAGGGAGTAAAAAAGATAGTGAGGTAAAGTGTCGGCTGTCAGACCGGCTACTATATAAGAATGGAGTCCGGCGCCCGGACTGTTATAAGTTGTAGGACATAAATGATCAAGGTGGATACTTTTAAAATAATTAATTACAGATTGTCAAAATAGTTAAATTTAATTATGTAATTTTTTCTATAATAGAGGGGACTAAGCCCAAAAAAAAAACGATTACACAAAAATTAAACAAGTGTCATCCCCATTACATCACCAACTAACAGGACACATCTAAAAGAAAACCATCTCTTTTTCCCATTGAACATCCATGCTTCGCCAATGCATATGACATGAGTTAGCTTCACGATAGAAATGAAGTACCACTACTTCTCACTCAAGAACAATGAGTTAGTCTACGAATTTGCTCCAATATAATGTTAAGAACTAGAGTTGTTGTTGGGTCATCAAGTTGGTTAGAAGTTAATTACTCCAAATAACTCTATAAATAAGTCGGTTCATTGTATTACTCGTTCTCTTTATCGATATATATATATATATATATATATATATATATATATATATATATATATATATATATATATATGGGGTTGCTAACATAATTGACTATATAGGTCAAAGTTAGCAACTATAACCCATATAACAGTGGGGGGCGCGCATAGGGGGGCCGCGCGGAGAGTTGGGGGGGGGGACGCGGAGTAATTAATGTGTGTCATAGTTACTTATAACTTTGACCTACATAGATCAAGGTTAGTAATCCCTTATATATATATTTTTTTTGTTTAAATGAGCTTCACGGCAAAGCTGCACACCAAACCCTGAGAAGAAAGATATTATTGATTGAAATCTGAATTCCAACATATCAAATTTTTCCACAACTTCTTACCATATGATTTTCACTTATAAAAAAAATAATTATGAATAAATATATGCATGACTCAAATGGCCCTCGCAGGCTCGCATGCTTTTAATTTGAGTTTTCTTTATCCTTTAAGATAAAATTATTTTTAAAATTACATCGATAATTATTTTTTTGCAAAATTATTTACGTATAACTTACCACAAAGATCAATAATTGTAACAGTAATAATGAAAATACAACACTTAGAAATTGTTCCTTACTAGCTTTGTTGTGGAATATTTGGAAATTCAAATGTTGTTTCACCTGGCTGGTTTGCAAAACAATCTAGGCATTAGCAGTAAGACATTTAAATGAAATTTAGTGCAACTCGGACCACCAAGACCTCAATGTTGGTGGAAAGTATAATCGAGGAAATGCGTTACGCCAAGAGCGAATGAATAAATAGGGTTAATATAGTGAGACGATGAAGAATTATATGAATAGCGAGGAATTTTGGGAAAATTTTGGGACCCGATATTATTCAGGAGATTACACTACTTAGAGCCTTCAATAGAGTTATGCGTAATAGGCGGCAGCTATTGGAATTCATGGAAGGCGACCGTGTTTCTTGTAGGTGAGTCTAAAATTGGGAATACAAGGAGTTTTCAAGACTAAGAAATTGTGTGATTTGTGTCCGAAATGTTAGAAATAATATAAAATTATTTATGTGATTTTTTCTAACAGCTTAAAATTTTGAAATAATCGGTTATTTGACACAAAATACGTATGTAGGATCATTTCAAATTATCACAAGTGTTGGTGATATGACATACTAGTTTATATAAATGTCAAAATTACATGATATCTTTCAATGTATGTCAGATAAAGAAATTGTGCCAAATCTTTTCTTCTCAGTGGACCTTGGATGACCAATGGACCAAAAATCATACTTACAAGTGTGTTGAGTGGACCTTGGATCAATGGACCTAAACTCATACTTACAAGTGTGTTGAGGACAAAAAAACAGAGAATTTTTGAATTATGGGGGAAAATGCAATTTTTTTATCGAGAGTAAAAGAAACAATACTAAGTGAATACATAGATGTCAACTATATATGAAGTCCAGATATTCAAAAATTGATCAAGCATCATTTTAGATACAGTATACGATACTGATATATGTCAGATTAAAGAAGTATCCGGTATCAATGGCGACTCCCGGACCCTGGGTTAGGGGGTGCAAATAATTTAAAATTCGATCGCGAGCAGTGGCGGAGCCAGGACCATGATTCAGGGGTGCAAATTATTTTTAATTTTTATGGCAACAATATATGTGAATGAAAATAAATACAGTAAAATCTCTATAAATTAATAGAGTTAGGACCGGAGAAATTATTAATTTATCGATAAATTAATAATTATTAATTTAAAGAGTTTTTAATGACTTGTAAATCAATAATAACTTTAGTAATATGCATTGGAAATCAATAATGACTTTAGTAATATGCATTGAAAATCAACAATGATTTTTGATGTAAACAAGAGGAACAAATGAGTTCAATGTATTCTTAAACAATTTTGCCATATATAAATTACATGAATGTGATAGAGTATTAATTATTCTATGAATTATTAATTTATGATTTTCTTGGGACCGAAAATTACAAAAGGATCTCCCGAAAAATTATTATCTTATTATTTTATCGAATTTTTCAATTTTTTACACTGGCCCAAGTCGGGACCGAACAACTTTATCATTTTAGAGAGTTTATTAATTTACCGAGTATTAATTTAAAGAGATTTTACTGTATTACAACTTTTTTTGTATGTAGACGAAATAACAAATCATTAAAACTTCGGTCATAGATATTTGACTTAACAATTTTGGTATTTTCTGTCAGTTGAGCTAGAACTTCTAGACAAATATTACAACTCTTTACTATTGCTAATACTCTAGAATTTCATTTTTTTCTTGGAAAGAAAATATATATATATATATATATATATATATATATATATATATATATAAAATAACCCGATCTCCGTACAAGATGAACAAAGATCGGTAAAAGGTGAATTACAAAACAAAGGTGACGTATATAAGCGGAACACTAATAAATAAACCAAAACATACACCATCTAATAAAAGTCTGCTTCTAATCTCATTCTTAAAAATTGATTAGTTTTATTAAAATATTCTAGAATTTCATCGATAAATTATTGACATATAATATTGATTTTAAAGAGAGAATTATTAAATTAAGATGATAGTTGGCTGCTGGTCCAAAAGAGTGCAAAGCTTATTTTTGAGAGTGTGCAAAATGAAAAGAACATAGTATAATTGGTTAAGAATTAAGATGTTGAGGGGGTGCAGGTGCACACCCTGAGTTGTGTGTGGAACCGCCCCTGTCTGGTATTATATTTTATTCAGTTTTTGAAAAGAAATAAAATGGATTTAAAAAAGGTTAAAAATTTGGTTTAAGTACATACAAAATTTTCATTCTTTGAAAAGAAATAAAATGGATCTAAAAAAAGTTAAAAATTTGGTTTAAGTACATACAAATTTTTCATTCTTGTCAAAGAAAGATGAGAAATATAAGAAAATAACGACAATATTATAGGACATTAGTGAAGATGCGCATGACTCGCTATTTGGATAGTACTTAAAATATGTATAATTCACTTCTTTTGATAATTTTAATAACGTGAATGTTTCTTTACTATCAAATTTAGTTATGTTTATATATTTTACATTTAAATATTTAATTTTTTAACAAAGTATCATAGCTGTATCGTATCTTAAATTTTAAAATTTTCTCGTTTCACAGTATCCGTATCGTATCAAGTATCAGGACTTCATAGGATGTCAATTATTAAAATTGATTTAAAATATTGTTACTAAAACCTAAATATAAACTAATGTTTATAATAACATTAATAACAATAAAAAAATATTGTCCTAGTGAGCTTAGTTCGGTCGGCAAGGAGATTGCACGTAGTTTGTTGGAAATCGAGATTCAAAATCTAATACATTTATTATTTAGGTGAAATTCAAGTCACTAGACTATATGACGAAAAAATATATTTGTGGAAAGAACAAAATTATAGAAATAAGAGGATTAAATTTTGAATAGTCCACAACACAATTATTTCTTATTTAATATATGTAATTTATATATAATTTATAATTTTGAATATATTAATAAATTTTAATGATAATAATTTAAACGATTCAAATCCTGCTTTAATTATATTCAACAAAAGTCAAAGAGAACACCATATATACATAAATATGAATAAAAAACATACTTCATATGGAGTATATCCTAAAATAGAAGAAATAATTGGTCAAACAAAATTGATGTATTTACTCCAAATTCTTAGCCATTTATATCAACTTTTTTTATCAATTTTCTCTTATATTTTACGGCGGAGGGAGTACTCCGAAAGAAGCGATTGATCTCTAACTGGAAATTAGTTCATGAATTTCGTGGAGTATTTTATATTTGAGATTGTTATTTACTATGCACAACTTTGCATTACAAAAAATTAAAAACAAGCAATTGATCTCTAACGGGTAATTAGTTCATGAATTTAGTGGTAAAATTTGATACTTGATTTAGTGAAGAATCATGATGAAAATGATATCGATCTACTTGAAAAATAAATACTTATAATTAACAAGGAAGACATAGATTTGATTTCTTTGATGAACCAAAGTACATAAGTTGTGATAAAGTCATACCACTACATCAATATACGATGTAAAACATCAAGATATGGAGAAAATAATAAACGAAAAAACCAAAACCAAAACCATAAAACGGAAATTAAACTAGAGTGACCATGAAAACATGACATCACAAAATGGACCTAATAAATTATTAAAAGCAAGATAAAAATCTTTAAAGGCTAAGATTCAAGTTAATTTCCTCTGTAGTTGTTGATTGAGTTGATGATGATGCATTGGAATTTTCCTGAATAGGGTCTTCTCCAATACGGTCACAAGGAAACAATTGAAGAGTTTGTGAACCACTTTGAGCAATGGAATTATTTTCTACACCCTCAGCATCAGCAATTGAAGGGGTTAGGGTTTCTTGAGAAAAATGTCCCAAACCAAAAGTGTTACTTGACCTTTGTGGAACTGGCCATGCAACATTTTGATTTCCATGCAAAAAATTAGCCATTCCAAATTGTGGTGTTGGGAAGGATGAATTTGGCATATAGAACCCTCTATAGCCACTAGAAGGAGAACCAATAGCTGAATAAGGCATGGTATTTTCCATTTGAGCACTAATTGGATAGTGCAAGTTTGAATTCCATAAATAAGGATATCCTTGATAGTGACTAGGGCTTGAAAAGGGATAAAGGTATGGTTGATTTTTGGATTCAATGGTTGGATCCCTTTCACGCTCACGCTTATGAGCATTTTGGTGTCCTCCAAGTGATTGATGATTGTGAAATTTCTTGTGACAATAACGACAAGGGTATTCTCTCACTTTCACCTTAGGTACAGGTTCAACAGTGTTGTTCTGAAATGAAATTTCAACACTGTCGTGCTCAGATAAAGCTTTATCTATAGCATTTTGAGATGAAGATTCACCTTTAACAATTTGAGTCATACTGAAGTGTTTGCTACTCTCCAATAGTTTGGAACTGGACTTGGCATGAATGTCAAGCCTCAAAGTAAGCAACTCTTCATCAGCAGATTCAGAGGTTGGTGGTATTGCATCTTGTTCCTTCTGAGGTTCCAACTCTAATTTCTCCACCATTTTGCGCTTAAGATTTCTATCTTCATCATTTTCAATGAAAATTCTCTTAGACATTTTCAAAGGTTGAAAATTTTAAGCGAGAAATTTGTGTGGTTTTATGATTGCTAGGTAGGGGTATTTATTGGTTGAATGAACTACTGATGAAGGATTTATATAAGGAAAAAACATGCAAAGAAAGGTTTATTATTTTGGGTCAATTTGAAAGAAAGCTTTCAAGGAAAATAACTATTAAGGTCAACGATGACCAATAAGTTAAATTGAAATTATTTCAACTATACTTTTTTATTGTTTATGTTATTATTACTATATTATATATTATGTTTTATATTAAATGTACGCATAAAGACCAAAAAAATATACCAAAAAAACAGTATGTATGAGGATTATTATATACTATTGAAAAAATTTCGTCAAAGTTAATTAATTTTTTTCCCTTTTATTAATTGTTTTGGTCTAAACCCACCAACGGTTTCTAAAACATTGTATATAAAATATTAATTAATTGACTATGGCAAAGATAGAAAAAGAATTTTAAATAATAATAATTTGCACTAAAACAATAATAATAATAATAATAATAATAATAATAATAATCTAAAGAGGAGCAGAGTCGGTCAAATACATTTTGAGGCCTCAAACAAATTGACTAGAGGCCCTTTGAAGATAAAATAAAATAAATAATATTAATATATTTTTTATTCAAAAATGCACTTTTTAAAAAGAAATAAAAAAATATATGTTAATATCATAAAATAGTGAGCATTATTCTTATTTATAGTTAATATCATAAAATTCTCTAAATTTATTAGTGTTTTTTTTTGACAAAAATTTTATAAGTTGTTGGATGAATTGTTAATTAATTCCTATTTAAAATGCAAAAAATAACAAAAAAGACACTTAATGTATGTTGTGAAAGATGGATCTGAAAAAAATAAAGACCACCAAAATTTTGAAATTCAAAGTTGTGGCACAGCTCGCACAGCCTTTGAGCGGGTTCTGAAGAGGAGTCTCATTTTATAAAATATATTTCGCCAAATAGAAATATACCTGACATTTTTATTGAAGCGAAACTATATCTTACATATCTTTCGCACAAAACAAAAGTAAAATAATTTCAAAATTATATAGGAATAAGATCAAGTCCTGGTGGGAGCAGTTTATCTTTCCGTTGTACCAAAAAAAATAATGTAGACCAATAAACTTAAATTCATTGCAAATTTCATAAAAATAAAATTTAGTTTAAACTATTACTAATATTTATTAAATGATAACAGTAATAACAATTTTATTAATATTTATTTGAAGAATTTAATTTTTATGCTATGACCGTGTAAAATTATTTTACACGTGCATCCAATCAAATCAAGCTTTGTAAGTATTTGTGGAGATATTTTAAGAACTAATCAATAAAAGTGGCAATTTGTTGTGTTTTAATGAGGAACATTTTGAGAGGAAGTAATTTTTTGAAAGAATTCAAATGATTTGCACCTAATTACATTGTTTGGATAAATTATTTAAAAACATTTTCAAAATCAAATTATTTTGTAAGACATTTCATCTTCCCTAAATGAGAGGTTTTGAAATACTCTCTAGTTAGTGTAAATTCTCAAATTCTCTACACGTAAGTTTTATGTTTCTCTCTTGCTAAGTTTTAATTCACGCTTCAATTTTCAATCTTTTCTCACTCAAGCTTCTTTCTCATCTACATCTCAAAATTAAAAAAAAATCGATAAATTTTTAATCGAAATCGAGAAAAAAATGGAAAATTTTATTTCTCCAACCGTAAAAAAGTTTAAGAATTTTTTTTTCTCAAAATACAAAAATAATTTGAGAACTTTTCCCTTGATTCTTCCAAACAAAATTTTGATAATGTTTTTTTAAAAATCGAAAAAAAAAGTTCCGAGAATTTTTTTACCCAAAATCGAAAAAGTTTCTGCATTGCTCAAAATTAAAAACAACTCCGAGATAATATTTTTCAAAATAAAAATAATTTTGAGAACTCATGTTTTTTTTTAATTTGAAAAAAATTCGAGAACATTTAATCTCGAAATGAAAAAAAATTCAGAAAAATAATATTCAAATAGTCGAGAACATTTTATCTCAAACATTTTATATTAAAATGGGAAAAAATTACGTTCTTGAAGTTTTTTTTTCTTGAAATTGACAAATAATTTAAGAACTATCTTTTCTCAAAATCGGAAATAAGTTCGAGCACCTTTTCCTCGAAATCAAAAAAATTTGAGCACTATTTTTCTTGAAATTGTAAAAAATTCTGAGAATTTTATTTGTCAAAATCAAAAATAATTTCGAGAATTTTTTTCTTGAAATTGAAAGAAACTTCGAGGACATTTTTCTAGAAATTGAAAAAATTCAGAGAACTTTTTTTTCGAATAAAAAATATGAAGAAATAATTTAAGAACTTCTTTTCTCGAAATCAGAAATAATTTTGAGTTATATTTTCTTGAAATCAAAAAAAAAATTGAGAATTTTTTTTTTCGCAAAATATAAAACATATTTGAAAAAAAAATTCTCAAAATAAAAAAATTCGAAAACTTCTTTTCGTGAAATCGAAAAAAATTCCAAATTTTTTTCTAGAAATCAAAAACTATTCGGAGAACTATTTTACTCCTAATGAAAAAATTCAAGAATTTTGTTCTTAAAATAAAAAAAATTCCTTAGTAAAAAAAAAAGAAAAATAAAAATAAAAAAATTCCAAGAACTTACGGTACTGAACTGAACTGGGCGAGATTTCTATGTGCATTACTAATTGGGCTTCATTGTTCTAGTAACCCAAGTTGCATGAATGATGCTTGTTGGGCTAGTCATTGACAAATGAATCTTGGAGAAAAAGGAAGATGGACCAGGAGGCATACAATAAGGTCAACCCGCCATAATATGTGGAAGAGTAGTTAAGATTCTTGGGAGAAAAGGCAGAGACTACCCCGTTAATAGAGAAAAAAGTTGTTTACTAAAATGGATATAAAAGAAGATTCTAACACTAAAAAGGGAGAGTTAACTACAAACACAGACAAATATATTCCTTAACACCAAGGTTTCCATCTTAAACATTTGGCGTCCACTGTGGGGCCGGAGTAAAGTTATCTCCGGTCACACTTGTTAACTACAAAATCTATTCAATTGGTTTTTCCATCAAGCGAAAAATTAAATGTCTTCGGCTTCTTCACATCAAGTTAACGATTTCATTTCACGTAGTGATATCGGTGGTGAGACCTATATCAGTCGGTGTTTTCATATCGACGTTAGAGCATGTGGTACTAGTAGGTCGGCGAAGACCTTGGCGTGGATTTGCAGCGCGCCCCAACCTTCACACACCAATTAAGAGTCTGTCAAGGAGGTTCAATGATTGGCGTGATTTGCAGAAACACCGCCGTAAATATAGATTAGTAAATAATTAAATTCCTAAAGGAAACTAATTTTCTTGGCACGATTCCTTTGAAGATGATATCTTTTATACTATTACACGACGAAGTACTAATGCATTTGCTAGAACCGAGTCACGTATACCATACAAATGCATAATGCAAATTTCAAATTTCACAATCAACAAATCATACATCATCAAAGCCGCAAAATCCCATAACACAGTTGAAAAGTTTAACATGCATATGCATGCATTGTCCAGAAAGATAAATAAAATACAATTTAACATAATAATCCTTCACCAAAACCCTCACCCATCATGCACTAAGGAAATCGATTGTTAAAGCCAGGAGTCGGAATCATCTTCATCAATCCGATGTTGTTGGGAAAATCATTCACATTGGTTTCATGCTTGTCTGACATAGTAAAATAACAATATATGGTTGCAAAAATGAGATTTGTTATTCATTAGGATATAAATTAAATTTGGATTTGTTATATAGTTTGAATCAAAATTGCATTTAAATACAAAATGAGAAATGTGAATTAGTTGAAAAAAATCAATAGCATTACTATTTGACATTTATAAGTCTAACAAATTATGAATATAGTTGGGAAAGTTAGTGAAAATGTTATTGTTAAGAATTGCTCTTTCTATACAAATTATTTTTTGATTATCTAACTAGTGCACTAGTTAACATTTTTCTTAAAATATTATTATATGCTCATCAAAACTAAAAGATACAATTTTATCAAAAAAAAAAAATACAAAAAAGATAGAGGAAAAGATAACTTATAACTTGTTGAACTATTCCTTTCAAAAAAAAAACTTGTTGAACTATTCTTAAAAAGTTAAATCAACAAAAAAAATTGTTGCTATAATAGAGTCTTGAATTTCATGTGTCATAGTAGGACCCACTAAAAACAAGAAAATAACTTCAGTGTAGATAATTAATGTGTACATGGTATTTATATATTACTCTGTCTTAAAATATAAAAGAACGTTGTTCAAATAAAGTTAATGTATCTGGACCAAATTTTTAATCATATACATCAATTTTTGTTGACCAATTTTCTCTTATATTTTAGGACAGAGAGAATATTCATTAATATTCAAACAAGAAAACAAAAAAATAAGTTATTCTTACCTTCTACATCACTTTTCTATTTTTGTTATTCTATTTGCAACAATTATATTTGATTGAAAAGAAATGCATGCTAACAAGACTACTTCACATCATCAAACATATATATATATATATATATATATATATATATATATATATGTTTATCAATGGACATGCACTATTAAATAATGTCTTCTTTTCATTTAATTCAAACAAAATTTTAGATCATGGAACAAAAAATTCCTATAAAACATTTTTTTTCTTCACAAAAATGGTAACATGTTCTCACCTTGGTCATGAGGATTTGAAAACTCATGTGATAATGGATTGTAGGAGATTGAATGCATATTATAACCATTGGAATTAAGCATCTCTACTTGTTGCTGATCTTGTTGCATGGTGGTATAGAGTTCATTCCACATATTTAATTCAGCTAATAGTTCGTTGGTGAATGCTGATAAAGAAGAAGTAAATTAATACAATATATATGTTTATTTATTTATAAGCAATACTCTCTCTATCCCAAAATATAACAGAAAAGTGGTCAACAAAAGTTGATATATCTGATTAAAAATTTAGTTCAGATACATTAATTTTATTTGACCAACTTTCTCTTATATTTTGAGACGGAATAGTACAATTGTTTGCTGTAAAATTATATTGCATGCACGGAAAATCATATATACTCAAATACTAATTTATTTTATATACACATTTATGTTTTTTTTTTTTTTTTGATTACACATACACATTTATGTTTTTCTTTAGACATGATTGTGAATCCAGTGATGTGATGGCACATCATTTAATTAATATGATACAATAATTGTATTTAAATAATTAAATGACGTGAAAATATATAACATAACACCAAATTATTAATAATTACATGCAGCAATACACAATGCTAACATGGAGAATTTAAAAGAGAAAGAATTATGTTAATTACCGGATTTGAGAAGTAACTCTTTCTGAAGATTGTTGATTTGATGAATCAATATCTCTTGTTCCAACAACAAAGAGCTCTTTTGATCAAGTTCTGATTCAATTTGTGGTTGAAGATCATAAGCTATTTGAGCCTGTATATACATATATATTGTAAATAATTTCAAACATATATTCTCAATATTAGAAGTCACACAAACACAAAAATTGATCGGTCTCTGCTCGTCTTATGCAGAAATCTGATTATTAATAATAATTAATTTGCCATTAAAAAAAAAACACAAACATAAAAATTGATCACCTGAGTTTCTTTAGCTTTAGCTTCCAAATTGGTTAAATGCATCTTTTTCCTCAACCTGTATCTCTTTGACTCAAGACGCTTAAGCATGAGCCTACAAAGAATTTAAGATTATAAATAAATGACATTTTTTTAGATTTAAATTTTGAGGACTACTATTGAGTACGATAATATATAGTAATAACGGAATACGAGAGTTTATTTGACATGATTTTGGAAATTGTTGTGTCGAATTTGGCGGAATATATGCCAAATTGGCAAATGGAATAAATTGCTAAATGGTGAAGATTGTGCCACGCATGTCGTCGAATTTCATCTCGTACCATTTACTAATTTCCTTAAATTTTCCACAAAGAATTGGTGTGACAATATTTTTTAGATGGCCCGGAGTATTTTTTTTATGTGTCTATGACTAGTATTTAGATCACATCTTCAACATTTTACAATAATAACAACTCTTCACAACATCGATAACTTTGATGTGATTGTAAAATAAAAAACTTAATTATAAGTTTCTTTAATTTGTGAATTCAAATAACTGAAAATTTTGCATAACGGTGATATATACGACATTATCAAAAATTCAAAAAAATAAAAATAAGGTTAGTTGAGATCGCATCAACAACATTTGATAACAATTGTGTTGTCATGGTAAATAATTGAAAACATTTCATTAACAAACTTTAGTATTACAATTACCTAATATCATTGATTGCGAAGAAACTACAACCTATAATTAAAATTTAAAATTGGTGATTATCATCAACAACAAAAAAATTAAATTTGGTAATAACATGAAAAATTATTAAGCTAAATTACATACCTCCTTGCCTTCTTAGGATCCATGTTTTGGTCACAATTAAGACCAAAATTGGCTCTTGATGCAGCCCAAATTTCTACTTGTTCATCTATGGAAGTAGAACCAGTGGTAACATCCCATGTCGCACCACTAGTTGAACCCATAGGTGAGGACGAGTAAAGGAGGTTGCTGCCTTGATCCATTTATCCTACGTAAAAAGAAAATTTAGAGATCGATAATCTTCACTTGAAAATTTATTGAAAAAAAAATGAAGTAGAAAAGAGATAAAGAGAAAATTTTTACTCACTAATACTACTAGCTTCACTATCACAATTACACTCTCATGTCATATTTAAATAGGGTAGAGTATTGTATTTGTTTTCTTAATTAAACACACATTGAATTTGATGATTACCAATTTGTCCTTCTACTTGTAATTATCTTTTCAATTTAAGGAAAAAATATAAATTAATATTGTAACTCATGTTGATGTTAACAAAATTAATAGTATAACTGAAATTATCCTTGACCAAAAAAAAATATATGACTGATATTTTTTTTCTTGGTGAAAAATATATGACTGATATTATCAACATTGGGAAAAGCAAAAGATATGAATAGTAATTAATATATTGTATTAAAATTTAAAGGTATGTTTGATTTGTCAAAAAGAGTGCTTACGATCTAGAGAAATACAAATTTAAGATTTTATTACATCTCTTATATATAATCCATTTTGTTAAGTTTTATGACAAACTTTTAAATCAAACATGATAAATCATGTTGATAATATTGTATATAGAATACAAAGAGTAAAAAAAAAATTATTTTAATAGTTCCAGCATTATTTTTAGTTATTTGATTGGGTAATTTGGTAAATTAAAAATTTATGCAGCTTCATTAATATTTTTGTTGTTGTATGTGTTATACAGTGTGTTTTGTTTATCTCCAGCTGTTTTGTTTTGTGTATATTGATCATGGTTTATGATGGGAAACTGAAATTAAGAGATGTAAGCCAATGAGGCCAAAATAGATGTTTGTGTCCATTGTGAAATTCACATGAGAAAGAATACTCTACTCTGTAATTTGCAATTGAACTAGTAGTCTACATATAGTGACAAAATCTTTAATCATTAATATGTGTAATTTATCAAAAATAAAATTACAACAATATTTTTTTTATTTTCTTGACTAAGCTACTTTTTTGTAGTGCTAAACAATGTTTATTCAAATTTTACCATTGGTTTAATTATGGCCTATATTGGGGTCATGAGTTATCATATATTAAAGCATATATAAATTAAAGTGATTAACGATAATTGTATAAATGCAATTAAAATTTTAAAATTTACCGAAAGAATAAATGCGATCTAAAAAAAGATTTCAATAGACGTATAATTTGATTTTACTTTTCGGAGAAAATATATGAAATATATGAATCAATAAAAAACATATGAACAACGAGTTAGAATCATTTGATGTGATTGATTTGACATATTAAATGAAGTATAAGATGCGTCTAACAAATAAAGTTTACAAACAAACAAGAAAACGAAAAAGCTCCTCAAATTCAGTGCATTACTCATCTCTAATCCCTAAACAAGCCAATTAATTACACTGCTATAAATTTAAAACATAATCAAAATCATGTTTACGCAACCACAGCCACCACTAAGATAAGATTTTCTTTTTTAGGAAGGGACCAACAACTAGATAAACATACGAAAAAGGGTTGTAAACACCTAAGAGCTAAGAACACCTAACTAAGGGTCCGTTTGTTATGTATTTTTATCAAATGAAATGTGTTACAAAATTGTGGCGGTGGTATGATTTGATTGTCGGGCCCTCTCCTCGTTCCGCCCGATCCTTAACAACATTGGAAAAAAAGATTGCGAACACCTAACTAAGAGTCCGTTTGTTATGAATTTTTTTTAAGAAAAATCTATTTTTTTTTTAAATCCATTTTATTATTTTGAGAGTATTTGTTATAGATTTTAATAAATAAAAAAACCATTTTTAACTCTAAGGAACCTCCTATTGCACCAAGAATTAAATTTAGCACCGGTGCGGATAACAATAGAACGGTAAAATAAAAAATTGGAGTAAAATAAAAATCTAACCAATGCTAAGTTTTAAAAATCTACTGCACCAAGAACCGTTGGACCAAGAATTAAACTTAGCACCGGTGCGGATAACAATGTTTTAAAATTTTGACCGGTTGAGGGTTCATCTTTATGCTATGTTTTCCTCCCTTTAAGCTCAAAATTACTACCTCGTGATAGATCTATATTTCAATTTTTTCCTTCGTTATTCCTCAATTTTTCCTTCGTTATTCTTCAACTAATATGATTTCCCACAATCCATGTTCTTTTCTTTCCTTTTATATATGTGACATTTTGGCTTCATGAAATGATAATATGGCAAAATAATGTAGTAAACTAAAATATAATTAACACATCACTTATTATTTTTCAACAAAAATCTACCCATCCTACACAAACCTTCATATTCTACTTACTACTACACATGGTCATTGGAACAATCAAAAGCTCTCTCCTAGTTTTGTTCCTCACATGTTAGATTGAATCACATCATTATTACATTCAAATCACTCATAATTTTTCTTGTCTTTTAAAAAAGACTATAACATACCAACAAACAACATTTTAAATCGCGCTTATGTTCACATTAAAATCACGGTCCTTGATGTCACAAAGAATCGAGATCAAATGCGCTAAGATATAAAAACTATTGATGTTGCACCCCTGATCATCGCGGACTCTTTTTAAAACCCTACCAACAAATATCACATAGTATTGATATCAAATGCCGAGACATTAAAAACATTGATGTCACAACTCAGATAGTCGAAGTCCCTTTTTTAAAATCTTGTTACCGAATATTTTTAGTTTGGCGAATTCTGATCTGTGCCACCTGAGGAAGGTTGTGTGTTGGAATCTTCCAAATTATTATCATCAGTGTTCACAAACTTCAAATAATTTTCAATCTCTTTAGAGTCTTGGCTTCCATATCTAAACCCTAACCAATGTTTATGTGGTTTTCTCTTTCTATCACTAATGGCAATAGCAATGTCATTAGGGAAAAGGTCTCTATAGAAAAATGCATGCAATATTGTTGATAAAAGAAGTGCCATCACTGTGAATGTTGAGATTAGAGCCAATGCAATACACAATGATTTTGTGACAATATTTGGTACTTGATTTGAGTATCTTATTGTTGCAATTGCTGCACCAGTCATTGGAAAAGTATAGGCCCACCATGCAAGAGAGAATCTGTAAAAAATAACATCAAAAATTAATATTTGAAAGAAAATTCAATAGTATAAAGCAATTTATTAAACAATGTAATAGATAGGAGAGAGATTTAATGTAACTTACTTGAATCCTCTGAAGAAATTGATCCTCACAGCCTGTAAATGTATAGAAATTGTTAGATTAGATGAGACATATGTGTAAGGTTAAGGTCTTTTTCGTAATTTTAACCATATTAGTCTTTCTGGGTCGATCAATTTAGGACACGAAATCATCCCGAAAAAACTAATGTGATCAGAGAATTTAATTGACGGGTCATTTTAGTTCTTGAAATGTAGAAGCCGGGAAATTAAATCTTTGAAATTAAAACTCTTTGACCACATTAGTCTTATTTGGTCAGTAAATTTAGTCTTTGTAATTGTCTCGAAAAAACCAACATAATAAAAAAAACTCAATTTTTTGATTTCATTTTAGTTTTCAATGACCAAATTGCCCCTACAAATGTACAGACTAAACTAGTAATTTACTCAATGATAATTGTTTATGCATATTTCAAATAAAAGTGTGACAATAAAACTTACCAATGAGAAATAAAGGAACAGAGCAATGAAATAAGCAATCCTTGATCCATAATCAAAGGAACCTTGCATCTTAGCCCAAGCCATTGAAGCAACACTAGGTGCTGCAACAAAAAGAAAGAACACTGGATGTAGCTCTTTAGGTAGTGTCTCATTTGTTGGAAGTCTTTGATAAAGTGTCACAAATAACACAATGTAATGAGCAAGTCCAACAGCAAAGAAGAAAATAGGTCCTTCTACTAGTCCCATAGACGCACCGAGTAACGCTCCAACAAAATTTCCAACGATCGATAAATGGTTCGAAGGGTTCGCCACTTTTGATAGTCTCCTTTGTCCGCCCGACATCCATTGTCCGTAAATTTTTAGCTCGAGAATGAATATCGGTAGCATTAGAATGTACCATAGTGAATGATGAAGGTTTTTGGTAACAGACGGAGGAACACCGAGGGCTAAGAACAAGAGAGCTATCCACGGTGCGAAGAAGAAGTTAACACGGATTGGATGGTAGTACTCACGACGAACTGCTTCGAAGTAGAGAAGGAGTTTGAGAATATAGACTGCGAAAACGGATGCGATAAGTACGGTGGAGATGTACCATAAGATTAGGTTTATTATGGGAGTTACGTGAAGAAAATGAGTAGAAGGTGATGTGGATAGTGTTTTCCAAAGGATTGCTTGGCTGCTAACTCCGAGACATATACCGAAGGATGAAACGGGGAACCGGAGAAGAAACGGCCATTGCTTGTCATGAGGTAGCATTATCTCTTCTGATGACTGTAGGAAATGTAAAAGCAAAATATGTTACAATCTTCAACGAGTAAAAATGCAGACATATTTAAGTCATCTATTTAACTCGTCTCACAATTAACTAGATGTTTTACAGTCCCTTGTGTCTCTTCAGTGAAATCTCAGTCATTAGATTAAATATCATTGCGTAAAGATCAAGACTTTTAGAGGTTATATTAATCCAACGACTGAGATTTGACTGAAGTGATCACGCGGAAAGATTCCAAGTTGTTGAAAACAGAAAGAAATATAGCGATCATAGAAATAGTTCAAATAAAATGGATTTAGTTTTGAATTATGACTTACCCGAAGAGTTTCTAATTCTGGACCTTCCAATGCATCAAAATACCTATCAACAGGTAAAGGCCTATCAATGCTCCTAGTCCTTGCAGTTGGGTTACCATCTTGTGCATTTCCAACCGGTTCTTTACCGCGCAGAATCGTTAACTGTCTCTCAAGTCCACCAGACCATGTTTTAAACGAGTCGAATCTCTTATCTCGGAACATCTTGATGCCAGGTTGACTATGAGGATTAGACTTTGGAGTTTGAGAATTGTCTGGATAAACAAATCCCTTTGGCATTGGTTGCGAGTAACATTTCGATGTTTTTGGAGGTTTGGAATCTGTTGTTTCTGATGGAACTTTATCTTTGATGATAATAGTTTCTCCACTGAAGAAAACTTTCCTGTTTCTTTCTTTGTTCATTGTTTGAAGTTGAATTTCATCTGAAGAAAGTGGCATGCTTATGGAAACTGATGGCTTTCTTTGATGATCGATGATAACTAATTGTTCATCTTGTTCGCTTATAGCTGAAGCTACTTCAGTTTCCTATTCAAAACATGAGAAAAAGTTTGATTATGCACTTATTGCATAAGCACTTATTAAACAAGTTTGAATGTATAAGATATTTTTCAATAAACAAAAGATAACAGAAAGTCAAACAGCTTTTATATAAGACATGGCCCTGTTTGGATAAACAGTTTAATGTGTAGCTTATAGCATAAGTGCTTATCATGATAAGCACTTATTTATAAGCTATTTATATAACAAAAGGCAAAATAAAGTTGAATTGTTTATGTATAAAAACTAAAATTTGTTTTCATAAGCTATCTTTCATAGCTTATGAAACTAATCTAAAAACAACTTATGGACATGTCATAAGCTATTTTCATAAGTTCTCTAAAACTGTCTCACAGGTGCTTATAGCAGTAGATAAACTCAAATAAGTCAATTCAAACAGGCCAATAAGTTGTGTCTGATTCATCTACAGCTGCTGCGGTAAAAAGCAGTTGTAGGGGATCCAAACACATTTTCATAAGCTATTATATATAACTTACGAAAATAAGCTGAAAACAACTTACATACATGAGACATATCATAAGTCATTTCCGTAATCTCTTCCAAACCGTTACCGAATCATAAACATAAAAAGGAACTTTAAATAATGCAACAAAAGTACTAAAAAGAGAGTCTTACTTTGGATGTTGGGCTTAGATATTCAGAGTGAATACTATCAAAACCATTAAGTTCATTTGATGATATAAACTTAATTAGTGGTGGAGTTTGATCAGCTGAAACTTCTTCTGTGATTTCAACAGTTATGTGATTTTCCATGCTGCTACAACTGAAAAACATAAAAAAAAAATCAGTTACAATTTAATCACTTAACAAAAAAAAAATCACTTTTAGCAGAATCATCATCACATAGAATCAGATACCATCATTAGAGGTAATTTTCATAGGAGAAAAATTAAAAAATGATTAATTTGTTCATTAAGGATTAAAAGGGTTGCTAAATCAAGTTCTAAAATTAAAGTTAAGATCTGTTACAAACTAATAATACTAATTTCTATCATAAAAAAAATTAATTTTTTTTAGTAACAAATATTTTTTCTTTTGATAGAAACAAACAATGCCCTGTATTTAGTATGCACCTCTTTTGCCACTTGCCAGCAGGAAATCTAAAGAGCATTTCAAAAAATACACAAATAGTCAAAAATCAGTGAATTTTTTTGTTTCTTTCATAAATTATGAATAGTAATTAAGAGGAATTCTCTCTACATTAACAAAAGCAGACGGAAAAAAACTGCGCTTGAGAGGAGATTCAAATTAGTTAATGTCAGAACTTATCCTGAATCGGATTAGTCGGCCCAATAAACTCTATACTGGTGGTAACAAAAAAAGGATAAAAACTCACGAACTCGGATATAGCTCGGTTGATGAACTAAGAGACTCAAGAAGTGTTTAAGACAAAAGAAAATGTTCTTCTTATTCTCCCCAGAAAGAAAGAAAAAGAAAATTTTTGTGGAAAATGACTTGAAAGATGTGAAATTTCAGTCCTGAAAATAATCTCCAGAAAAAGTGGTGACATTTATAATTTTGGTGAAAGTCATAAATGCAATATACCATTCATAGCTATCAATTTGATTTTCTTATGGTCATGAATCCACATGAATATATATGAAGGCCCCATCATAATTTAAGACATCAAAATCAAATCAATCATCAATCTTTGAACTCTTTTTTTTGGCATGAATTTACAATATACAAAAAAAATTACTCCCTCCGTCCCAAAATGTAAGAAAAAAATAAAAATCACACTTATTAAGAAAAAGTAAAATATAATGATTGAATGTAAGCTTTTTAGTAAAAAGGTTATTTGAAAAGATGTATAAACAATTTTGATTGGTTATTGGTTATTGAAAAAGTAGGAGAGAGAGAATGAATTTTCCTTGAAAATGTAAAAGTTTGTGTTTTTCTCTTATATTTTGGGACAAAAAAAATTGAATTTTTTCTTTTACATTTTGAGACGGAGGGAGTATTTGCATACCTCAACTTTGGATTAACATAACTATATGCACATTCTAATGTAAAGAAAATTAATAATAAATAAATAAATAAAAAAGAAAGAAAGAAAAAAGAAAACAAACCTTGAATTTTTTATTTATTCCAGAGAGAGGACTGATTGTAGAACTCTCTCTGGATGCAAGAAACTGATCAAGCTGATGTTGGTACAAAAAAAAAAGGAGAGAAATTTAAATATAAGAAATTAGAAATTGAGGAGAGAAATAAAAGTTTGAAAGAAGAAAATGAGAATGAAAAAATTGGTGAAATGGCTATTTATAGTGTAAGCTGGATCTTAGGGTGGACAAGTGTACTTTGCAGCCGTTACGTTTGAAAGCAACTAATTTTAGATTATCATGCTGGCTACTTGTTTTTTTATTTTGTTTTTCTGTTTTGCTAGCTTCTAATTAGTACATATATGCTTTGAATGTTTTTTTCTTCACTAATTAAAATAGTAATAACAATAACAAATAACAATATATAACATATATATGTTTTAATGGAAGTTGGACCTTTTAAGCAAGTGGTCACATGTTTAATCTTTGCATCTTGCGTATGAAAAAAAATTTGTTTAGGGAATAAAATCTACTTTATTTGCTCTAGAAGTTTTCTAATAGAGAATCATTCTTAAAACGATACTGAAAACTTTGTACGTATGGTAAATAAATGTCAATATATTGTCATATGTTAAACATCTTTTGGATTTGAACTTAAATCTCGCAATTGTGTGTATAAGTTTTTGGTGGTGATTAGCGCTTCATCTGCATACCAAAAATAATATTAATAATGAAAATAAAAATGAAGGGCGATGCATTGGTAAGAATGTAATTTATATTAAAAAAAAAAAACAAATTGCATCTATCGAAAGAGATTAATCTTTTCACAGCTATAGTCGGCCTAAAGATAAAACAGCTTAAACAAGGGGTTTAAGCCTTCGAAAAATAAAATAAAAATTTACTAAGGAAAAATGCCTCTTATTATTAGTCATAAACTCATTAGAAATGTCTTAGAGAAAAATATAAAGACCTCTTAAAAAAATTAAAAATGAGACAATTGCAACTTTCAACAAAATTTAAATAAAATTTGCTTAAAAGTCCCGAAGAAGAACAAAAATACTTCATTTTAGAACTTACTTTAGACCCCATTAAGCGTTGGATCAACCCTGATCTCTCATAATATAAGAGACTCCATTAAAATTAGATCGATATTGTTAGAGACATTGTACATAGATTAGAGGCCATAAAAGCCATTCATAATTTACTTTAAAAATTGTAAAATTTTAGCTACTAAATTATATGATCAATTGATAAAATCATTGGAATGTAAATAATTATGTCGCGAAGACCTAAAAAATTAGGTCACTTTTTATTATTACAATAAAATATATTTAAGTATCAACACAAAAATTAGGTCAGTTGTAATTATATTTAGTGAATTTATATTAGTTTGTGTATTTTAAGGAATTGTTTTTCCATTGTCCTCAAAAGCAAGTTTACTTTTGAGAATGTGTTCATTTTAAATTCAAATAATTATTAAAATAAATTAGGATAAAAACAAAAGAATACAGGTCATTTCAATTGAGTCCAATGAGACAAAGCATCATAAGATATTAAGGTGACAGGTAAGAAGCTGTTAACTTCAATATGACTTTACAACATTATTCAATGGTTTAAATATTTTTCTCACTGCACACTTGTGTTTGACAAAAATACCATTTAAAAAAAATTAACATGTGAACCTAAGGAACTTCGATCCATATACATTACATTACATAATATAATATCTATTTAACTTAAGTCAAATTTACGACGACGGTATATCATACTATAACTATTAACCACTTTGACATAAATAATAGTTTATATACAATACACAATTACACTCAATCCAACAAAACGCTTTATAAATTATAAAACTGTGAAGGCTCACATGTTGCTCAAAACATGTCAGACCATAACCACTTTAAGACTAAGAGTATTATATATACAATACACACTACTCACCGGCGATTTATAAAAGACAAAACTATAAAGGCTCAGATATAGCTCATAACAGACAATATCTCACAATATAGATGTCGTACTTGAGGATGAAATGAGATGTTGAATCTAAAAGTAGGGGCATAAACTACATATCACTAACCTTTTAACCTCAACTAGAGAAATATGTTTCAGTACACTTAAAAGTTTAATATCCGTTGAAAATTGAGACTAAAAATATTGATATACAACACTCATGATTCTCGATTCCACACAATTCAACAAACTACTTTTTACAAGGATAAAACCTTGAAGACTCGCACGATGGTCAAAGCAAACAATTTTTCATAACCCTTTAAGACCGATCTTAGGACTGAATTTACTCGTTTTGATAGCCCTCTATGCAACAAACTACTTATTCACTCTAATATGTTTGTGTGTTGCTAACCTAATTCAATTGATTGAAATGTTAGCTAAATTTAAAGTACAACACTAGCTGTCAAAGTCAAAGGATTAGCATGGTTCATTGTCCGTATTTAGTCCTTATCATGACAACGAAGATTACGCTGCAATATTTGTTTAATTTGAACAAAATATTTTCATATTTCACAAGATTATATTATAGGAGTATATATTTTTCTCATTCAATTCAATCATGACTATAATAGAAGACACATGTTTAGAAAACAGTTGTCACGTACAACATTTTCAACCAAATTGAAAATAAAAATTTCCTAAATTCAAATATATATTTGGAAAATTTAAATAATAGAAACGTAAGGTACTTTTCTATTTTGACAGAGGTGAAAACAAATTATTTAATCTTTAATTGAGTATATTTTTAATCTCTTATAGTCAACCAACTATGGTGATGTTGTTGTTTATGATTATGATAATAGAGATAAATCACAATCAAAGGAGATGATTGTGACAAATGATTAAATAAAACACAAGTTAATAAATTTTTTTTTGTTTGGTAAGGCACAAGTTTATAAATTAAAGACTCACAACAAATTGATTTTGGACTCACAACAAAACTCTTAATTAAATTAAAGACACAACACGGTTACAGACTTCCACCTCTCAAAGTTTTTTTAATATAACAAAAAAACAATATAATAATATGTATTTTGAATATAAAATAGAAAAAAAAAACTTAGTCAAAGAAAAATAGAAAAAAAATTAAATACTTTTTAATTATTAATTGAGAATGCAGCGGTGTTAAATTCTCTTGAGAGAGGCTTGTCATCCTTTACGGTCTTACTCTGCTCAAGAGATTAATCTTTAGTTACGCACAAAAGATACCCGATTCAAATCAAAAAAATTTCATCAATTCAACTTCATCGTACATTAAAAGACCTTAAGAACATTAGATACTGATTTGCATGTGATCCACGTACGCCTTCTAGCGCACTTTTTAGATTTTAATGTCGTGAGTTCACTAACCTTACTAAAACAAAATAAAATAAAATTTTAACAAAAATGTTAAATATAAATATTCAGTTGTTCACTATGGGAATAGGGTTACTATTTTTATTTTTATTTTCAATAAATAAGAAATAATTTTTTCATACAATTTATATTTAGAGACTCACATACGATCACTGTATCAATAATATAGGAAGGAATGGAAAAAAATCTCAATATTATTGTTAATTTTTTAATAAAACGAAATTGTTAACCTAGGCGCAATTACTGGGATTAGAACCCTAATTTCTTCACCTATACATGTGAGTTTATGAAAATTTAATCATTTCGTTTATGTAGAAAAATTACAATAAATTTATGTGAATAAAACTGAAATGGCATGATTACCATATGAATCAAATCCAACAAGACACTTCCAACACAAAAAAACAGGACGACAACTAGTAACATGAGATTAGCATAAGGAATAAACAACTTTTGATATTTTCCTCAAACAGTTTACTTGTGTGGTTTTCCTTGCATGACCTACGTGTGGATGAGTGGATTTTTTTTCTTTCACTGCTTTGGAAGGAAAGTGACCAAAATATTCCACTCTTTTGGGGCTAAATTTTCATTCTTTCACCCTCTAATTTCGAAATACAGATTTCAACAAAAGTTTGTTAAATAAGTCCATTTACTAGATTAATTTATGCGATTTGTACAATTTAAATTACGCCACATGAATTGTTTCAAAAAAAAAAATTACGCCACATGATCTAAAAATTGTAGTAAAAACAACATTATGAATCCATTTTTTTAGGAAAAAAAACGACAATGGTAATATTATTAGTATTATATTGAGGTTCGAATCCTCAACCTTATATCACTACTCTAAGACCTTCATTCTAAGCCATATAGAACCACATTCTTATATCCAATGTGTTACATGTATATCTAAAATTAAGCATATGATGGTATAGTCAATTTTGTAGAGCCAAGAAACGTGGTTGCTACTTAGGATATAAATATTGCAAGTGGGCAACATGAAGAACCTGAATAATAAGTCAAAAGCGTGGTACAAATTCTTGACTTAGGATATAGCTATTGATGGATATAAGGTACGTATGGTACCAACTCTATCACCGTTCACCGGCAATATTTATGTGCCCCTACTTTACAGCTAAAACAATGTGTGACATGGAAATATTTATTAATTATATAATATTTGACATAATTTTTGTAGCCTATATAATAGGCTAAATTTTCAATTATAACACGTCTCTTTATATTTGTTTGTTTATATGAGAACAGTAAGCGTGACTGTGGTACCCTACAAATGCTATGCTATGTATCTAAATTTTTGCGAATCTTTTTGAAGCATATATTTTGTCTTGCTATATATCTAAGTTTCTGCGAATTTATGCTCACAATGCAAGTGGTTGCATATATTAAAAATTAAAGATAATTAATGTATATAAGAAGGTGAAATGTCACCTTGTCACCTTCTTATTCTTATGTGTACATTTTGAGAATACTAATTGCACTTCATTACACCACTTTATGAAGGTTTGGGTATATCAAAATGATAACAAAAGACTCTTATAGCATGACGAATTTTCATCAATAGCTTTGGATTCCTTAAACATATGCATGGTTAGGGAGTTCGGTTCTTGACTCTTGTATATGAAAAAATTTGGATTGAAAGAGGAGAATCTACTTCTTGTATTTATAGTTTTTTCGACGAAAATTAATTAATTATTGATAAATTGAGAGAAACTCCGTACATATATCATTGTAACAAAAAAAATGATGAATTCAAGTTCAAATTTTATTGCAAGAAGTATCGGCCATTTAATGCTTGATGTATATATTTTTTTGGTATAAAATATTAAAAAAATTGGTAGATTGACAAAATGACATTAGACACAAAATGGAGGGATAGTTCGAATCTTAGTCACGAATATAAAATGACATCAGACACAAAATGGAAGGATACTAGTTCGAATCTTGGTCACAGATATCAAAATGACATCAGACACAAAATGGAGGGATATTGGTTCGAATCCTTGTCACGGATATATATATGATTTAACAATTTCGACATTTACTAGTTGAACTAGAATTTGTTTTCATAATATTAAAACTTTATTAGAGTTAGACTATTTCTATAAATTTTAGAATTTGAGGTAAAAGCAGAGCCGTCCCTCACCCCAATCAAGCAGTGCTACTGTTTGGGGCCTCTAAAATAATGGTGCCTCAAAGAAAAAATATTAGGTAATTATAGTATTATATTCAATTTATATTTGGCCCAAACAAAATAAAAATACTTAAAATGTCAGGAGGGAGGCTTTTTTTAAGTAGCTAAAATGTTGATTAAAAAATGACATTTTGCTTATAATTTTGAAAGTATTGATACTATTTATAATTTTAATATATGATGATGTTCTTTTAAAAAATGTAATATATTTTTTTGGTACAATTTTTTTATTAAGGGTCCATTTTTATTATTTGTTTGGGACCTCTAAAATGTCGAGGCCGGCACTAGATAAAAGTATAAATATCAACTATCAATTTGCAAAAAAAAAAAACGGGGATTCTAAAAAATTAGGATTAAATTGTCAAAAAAAAGACTTCAACTATCAATTTACAAATTTTGAAAGAAGAAATAATATATATGGACCATGCTAATTAAATTTTAAAATAAAAAGATATTATTGTGTAAAAACTCTTGATATATATACGGAGAAACTCTTTCTTTTTTAAGTAGTCTAGTGGATTGTACCACAAAAACTCTATCTTAATTATTAAGTTAACATTTTTTTGGGTTACAATTTTTTAACATTACTAACATTATTATTATTATTTTTTGAAGCGATTATTATTATTATTATTACAATTTCCTCAAAGATATTGTTTTTATATGTTTTCTATAACCACAAAATATAATTTAAATTAAAAGTCATACATAAAAACCCTTATTTTTTGTCAAAAAAATACCTTACATAAAATGTACTATTATTTGAGTCAAAAAAAAAAATGTACTATTATATTGCATTTTTTTTTTGACTAATATTATATTGAAGATTTTTGTAGAGTGATTAACAATCCGATTTGCTGACATCTTTACTTCTACTTATAGAAAGCAATAACCTAACTTTTGTGGTCTCAACGTCGTTTCAATTAGGTTTTATTAGGTATTTCCACTTTTTTTTTTCCTAAAGTATTTTTTAAATAAAAAATAATAATGGACTTTGAGTAGCGTCCACCAACATTATATTTCAAACAATATTTTTTCGCATCATCAAAGTAAATTATTATTATTTTTGTCTCTTTAGTGTAGTTCAAATGGTGTACTTACTAGGATCTAGAGCAGAGAGTGTGAATGAGCGGTCATAATTCATCTTTTCAAAAGTTGAGAGTTTGATTCTCGCCTTAAGTGTGGAGTAACTTTAAATTTTTTGGTCAGCTGTTCCATACATTAAAATGTCTCCAATCAAGCGACAAAAATAAATAGTAGCTATCAGGGATATTATTGGAGTGACGGAGTTCGAATTCTAGATTCCACATTTTTTCACATTAAGTATTGCACAAAAACAAAAATTACTATTTTAAAATAAAAAGATTATTTATTTTGTTTACCAACATAATATGACACAAGTGATAGATAATAAGTCCTTAAGTATATATCATCTTTCTGCAGTTGTGCGAAGATGATATCTTTGGTTTTACCAAGAAAAAAAAGTAAATTATTATTGAAGTCACTATATTTACCTAATTAATAGTGAGGGATTTGGGTAGTATACATGAGGTCTTAGGTTCGATCTCATTGGCTCCATTTTAAACAAAAATATAATATAAGAAAAGTGGATGTATATAGTCTAAATATTTAACCAAATACAATTATTTTTGTTGATCAATTTTCTCTTAAATTTTGGGATGGAGGATACAATGTTATGTTTCTTATATTTAACTGATACCTATATATTTTTTAAACATATTTATTTTTCCTACCTAACAATTGATATACAATACACTAATTAATATTGCCAATGCTCTTTAATATAGCTCCGACATATAGTCAGATTATATTAGTAACGACGTGGTGTATTTGGCGTTAGCGTAATAATATTTTTATAGAGAGAAGAACAGGCTAATATTTCTTCTATAGTGGATCAAATTATCTACATGTCGTGGTTTTGGTTTATATTGGTCGCTCGAGGAGCAACGTCGATGTAACTTTTGATAGTTGGTATAATAATCTTCTAGTTTGATTATAATGTAAATAGAGAGTGATGTTCTCTGAATTGTAAGGGTTGAGTACCCCTTGTACTTCTTATAATTCAATTTTTTTCTTATCACGAACAAGTTCTATCACCTGACGGCGACATATTTGTGTGTTTTTCTGTTGTTTGGTTCCGGCAATTTCACTCCCTTTAGGGTGGTTGTTACTCAACGCTATTTGAAAAAGGGGTGGTGGTTTAGGTGTTGCATTTATATTTTGTGGTGGTTGTTAGCTTTTGATGAGGTCTTGATGTTCCGTCTTTATCAGATATATTTTTTTGTGGGTGGTTCGTTAGATTTACATTTAGTTCCGTGTTGACAGCGTGTGTTGTAGTCTTGTCGTGGCCCTTAAAAAAATAAAAATTATTATCTTCAATTATTGAAACCATTTTTTCGGCCTCCGTGGCTGCGGAGAATGGCGGGTTATTTTAGAATACAATTATAAAGTATGAGACTTGAATTTCACTTTAAAAATATTTGCATGTCTTTGGAGTCCTCTAGCATGGTTAATTCCTAGTAAAATAATTCCACTTGAAGTGCGATCAGCAGCTCAAAGTGTCAATGTTTCAGTTACCAATGATTTGCACATTTTCCATTGCTCAAGTTTTCACCACTATGTTGTGCCACATGAAGTTTGGACTCTTCATCTTCTTTGCATTTTTTGTTGTAGTGAAACCAAAGGTGTTATTGAAGAAATGTCGGTGGTGGCAAAATCATTCTTATTGGAAAATTTTCGTGAAACCATCAGAAGAAAAGAATACTAAAGGTGAGGAACAAGCCTAAATATAGCTTCAAAATATAGTTTTATAACTTTACTAGTGTGTAAACCCGTTCTAATATTTTTGAATTAAATTAAAAATAAAAATATTTTATTTTGTTGCAAAAACTATAGTAAAATAAATTATTACATATTTTAAACTTTAAAGGATTAAACCTATTTTTTATATTTTTAGTCTCCGTAATTAAAAAAAAAAAAAGGAATTTTTATCTTTGAAAATAACATTCTTTTAAATTTAGTCCTTATTAAATTTTAATGGTATTTTTGTACCTAAAATAAAATTTTAATGGTATGTGTAATTGTGCATAATATTGAACTTTGTAAAATAGTCCTCATTTGGAAAAAGAATTGCTAAAAGTAGATATTTTAACTTTCTCAAAATAAGTCCTGATAAATGCAAACGAAGATTAAAAATGAATATAACAAAATAAAAAGAGACTAAAAGTGATTAAATTTGTTAGAGGAAGTAAACTTGAAAGTCCGTGATTATATAGGAACTAAAAATATATTTAACAATATTTAAAATTGTTAAAAATTTGACAATGTTTCTAAGAGTAGAACAACAACACAAAAAAATAAAACACAAATAAAAGGATTTGCCTTCTTTATAATGACTAATGAGGATTGCTCCTACCTTTTCTTTCGATGCTCATTTAGTAAAGATTTGTGGGCAATTTTTTATATTTGGATAGGAAAGAGTGTGCCGGCAGATTAGAAGGGTGACATCATGTCTTATTGTTTCGTGATATGGTCAATTCAAATAATAAAGCGTGCGTTAGACACATGATTTGGTTGGCAACTACTTGTTTATTTTGGAAGTTAAGAAATAATGTGTTTTTAATGAAGTTATACCAAATATTTTTTCTCTGGTTGATGACATAATTTTTTTTCTTAGTTTTGGTTTAGCGGTCGGTATGATCACAAATCTTTTTTATTCTTTTTCTAATTGATGATGTTATAATCCTCTGATTTGTATCGGAAGCATACTATAATTTGCTTTCTAGGAAACTAATTCTGTCTAATAGTTGAAGCTAAAAATTGAGATGTATGTGAATTACAATTTTGTCTAACAAATATTGAACATAATTTACTTAATTTTGATAAAAGATAAAATACAAAAATTAAAGAAAGCATACTACAAAAAAGTGTAAATAAAGCAATAGAACCAATAGCTAGCAAAAAAACCAAGCTACAAATAAAATACAAACCCACACGACACCTAATTTTTGTTGGGAGAATTTGGCTTCCATTAGCACCTATCCATCACATATATTGAGCCATCAATCTTGTATAATTATTATTCTTTTAATTTGTATAATTGTTGTTGCAACTTTTACATTGTTGACTTCTTCACAAACATTCAACCTGTAAAACAATAATAAAAGGCTAAATCAGATGATCAAACATGTCGTAAAATGAATGTTATTCAAAAATAAATTCTACGAAAGTATAACAATGCCAAATACAAAACAATGCAAATACAAAATCAGGTTTCTTTCACGGGAGTCATTGAAGCAACAAACTCAGGGTTCCCAAGTCCCAACCATTGCAAAAGTTGTGTTTCAAAATTAAGAAATCAAAAGTACCAAAGTTTTAGAGACAAATGAAGTGAAAGAAGTGTAAATGAGATTGGATGAAGTTAATCTTATTTATATCGGCAAAGCAACAGAAAATTTTCTAAAATTAAAGAAGCCTAGCTTAACTATGTGCTTCAAGAAATTGTTAAAGGTTTGATTGGCTGCTCTCAAAGAAAAACCATCATTATGTAAAGCAAAACCTAAAAATAGAAGCAGCAGAATAAATAAGAAAAGTGAACTACATGCATAATAGAATGATTCCTTCGCAGAAGTGAAAATTTATCAGAGTAGAACGAATTTGCAGAAGAGTGAATGAAAATCGATCAAGTTAATCCTATTTATAGGAACTGAGATGGGATATCTTTCCAAAAAATTAAATTAAACGTGCAGGCCTGCAGGGTGATCACCAATTGGGAGAAGTAAAAAATATAACAACACCGACCACAAAAAAAGAACACGAATAGCCCAGCATGATTAGTTACCCAAATAAATAATTATTTTTTTTTAATTAAAGTTGAACAATTTTCCACAATTTACTTCCAAGTTTTTTTTTCGGTTGGCTCCCAAGATTTATTTAAGAGAACTTGTTTCTCCCAAGGCAATTATTTATGCTGTTTAACAAATAAAATAATAATTAATTATAGTTATAAAAATAGAAATATTACTAATATAAGAAACTTTAAAAATAGTAAGTATGTTTAGAAGATGACAAATGTCAAATTTGTTAAAATACTACTCTTATGATTTATTTTAGTCAAAAGTGAAACTTTTATCACTTTACACTTCCTTTTTTGTTTTTTATTTTCAATTTACACTTACTTTAAGTATAATTAGTAGCTAGCAATTTTTGAAGTTTGTAATAGTTATGGACGCACTACAAGAAGAGATCTGATTTGCTACCAAAATTGTGCTACGAAATGAAATTGTAGTGAATATCAAGTCAATTAGCTACTATTTGACTGAAATTAGTTTTAATTTGATTTTTTTTATGTTTAAATACATTTTATTTTTTGACAACGTTTAAATACATTTTATATTCATTTTCTACTTACATAAAAAAAACACATTTTCTCAAAAACACAATGAACCATCCTCAATAACCAATAAAAAATGCTGAAATCATTAGACTAAAATCATTAATATTGTTAAATGGTTTCAATATGTTATAGACTAAAACCATTAATATTGTTAAATGGTTTCTAGAAGTTACACACTGAAACCATTAGTATTGTTAAATGCTGAAACAATTAGTATTCTCTCTCATTTTCTCAATAAACAATAACCAACAAAAATTGCTGAAACCATTAATATTGTTAAATGATTTCAAGATATTATACACCGAAACTATTAGTATGGTTAAATGGTTTTCAGATGTTATACCCTGAAACTATTAGTATTGTTTAATGGCTTCAAGATGTTATACAATGAAACCTTTAGTATTGTTAAATGGTTACAAGGGAAAAAAAAACACTTTTTTGTCTCAAAATATAAGAGAAAAACTATTTTCAAGAATGTGTACTGTTTTCCTTATTCTCATAAAATTAAATTCAAATTGCATTTAATTTTCCTTCTCTCTCCTTTAATTTTCTCAATAAACAATAACCAATAAAAAATAGTTTTACACCTTCCTATACAACTTATCTTTCAAATTCTCATGATTATGTTTTCTTAATAAATGAAATTATTTTTTTTCCCTTATATTTTGGGGTGGAGAGAATTTTTGAAACAATTATTATTGTGATAAAAATTTAAAACCGTTATTCACAAAAAAAAACTTTCATAAAATATTTTCGAATTGGGCATTCAGACCCAATAAACAAAAAATAAAATAAAATTGGGCCTTCAAAACAAACAAACAAAAAACCAAACAAAAAAAAATGAAATGGGCTTTCAGGCCCAGTATGCCAAAAAACAAACATGTAGAAAGGGGTGGGGATAGCGAGGGGGGCGCGCGCTTGCAGCGTCTGGGGGCGCATGCGAGCCCATTTGGGGGGCACGCGAGAACAATTTTTTTCTTATGCATGGTGCATAAAAAATCGTTATGCATAATAACTAATCCCACATTAAGGGTCCTGCTCCTGTTTCAGATCAAGGTTTTCTTTCTTTCAATTCATCATTTTTATATAAACAACTTAATTTGCATATTGCACTTATGAATAAGCTATTTCTATTACACAAGATAAGATAAAGTTAAAATATTTTTGTATAAAGCTATAAGCTGTTTTCATTAGCTGTTTTCATAGCATTAGATAGAATTAATTGTTTTTTGTATATGCTCTATGTTGTTTTCATAAGCTATCTTGCAGAACTAATTATATAAATAAATTGAAAAAAACTATGAAAAATGTAATAGGCTGTTTTAGTAAGTTCTATCAAACAATCTTATAAAATTTATGCTGGTAGATAAGTTCAAATATGTCAATCC
Source organism: Trifolium dubium (assembly GCA_951804385.1). Classification (NCBI taxonomy): domain Eukaryota; kingdom Viridiplantae; phylum Streptophyta; class Magnoliopsida; order Fabales; family Fabaceae; genus Trifolium; species Trifolium dubium. Next base: position 7,523,017 of record OX638062.1, on the reverse strand, counting down.
AAACAAACCCATGTCATAAGTTGTTTTTCATTAGTTTTCTTAACAAGTGCTTGTGCTACTAAATAAGTTCAAATAAACCAATTCAAATAGGCTCTGATATGTTGTGTGTTGTGAATGGTAGATAGAACTGATATTGTGGATGAAGCCATCACATTCTCTTCAGAGCCAATGTGTTCTTCAGAAACTTTGACATCAAGAGTCCTGCAGATAAGCTTCTAATATATTTGACTTTTTACATTAACGTTGCTCTCAAGAGGCTTGAAGGCTTGACTTTAATTAATCATCTAATGTTGTGATGTGTTATGTTATATTGCATCATTAATAAGTAGTTTTAATTGTCTAAGAACTTGGTATTCAATTCATTAAATTTCCTATTCAAGATTTTTATGATTTGATAAAGTATTTACATTTGCTACCTTATTATAGTTTAAACTCGTGACCAAGTGACTAAGTGTAGTATGGCCATGCCTCATTATTGTGTTACTTTCTTGTGATGCACTCCCTCCATCCTAAAATATAAGAGAGAAAATTCAAATTTTTTGTTTTAAAATATAAGAGAAAAAGTCCAAACATTTATTTTTTCAAAAAAAGTTTATTCTCTCTTTTACTTTTTCTATAAAACAACCAATAAAAATTGTTTTTACATCTTTTCATACAATTTTTTAAAAAAAAAATATACTCTCAATCATTATATTTTATTTTTTATTAATAAGTGTGATTTTTATTTTTTCTCTTACATTATAGGACGGTGGGAGTACCTTGCATTTTCAGTTTTCTGAAAATAAGGATCTGGGGCATAATACTGGAACGATGCTTGTTATGAATTAATTATCTAAGCATCTAAAACTCCTAACAAACTATAAGACTAAACTTCATTCATTTCTTTTTTTCATAATCATTACATTCATCATTCATTTATTTATAAGCTAAAAACCCTACAACTTATCTAGAACCTTCTATTGGACACTTCATCATAGTTCCTTAAACTATTGGGCCTTTAGACCCATATTCATGACACATAATCTCTATTCTGGGAACGGTTCCTATAGTTGCAATAAAAAAAGTGTCACCTTAAATTCTATAATGTTGTAGAGGAAGCAAATTATTTGCACCAAAGTCATGAAAGAGGCAATGGTAAATGTATGGTGCATGGTATAGAAAATTCTACAATAATTTTCTATCATTAAATATTATTGTACCATATACAAAAAAAAGTTGCAAGACATTTATATATTAATCAATCATACATAAAAGTCATATACATCGCCAATCATATCCGACAATTTATCGTATAATTGACAGTATCACCTTATAAACATGAATTGGCCGATAGCCCCATACAATATGCATGAAGTTTTAACTACAGACTTAATAAAACATACTAACAATTATAGAAGAAGCTATACTTGTTCCAGCTGAATACACTATATCGAAAGCATATTTACGAAATAATTTTGACCAACGTTTCTTTTTATTATTAACAGTATCTTGTTGCACACCATTCCCCTCGTCGTTTATCATCTTCACAATAATTGGATCAAACACACTTGAAAGAATGCTTCTATAACGCTCAAAATCATGTTGTTCTGCATCCACATTGACTTCTAGCCACATAAAGACCGAATCAATTGCTTCATTGATCACTTTCTTGTCTTCTGAGGAAAGCTTCAAGCAAATCTCCTTATCGTTTATCGCATTTCTCATGTTGTATGCACACTTCTCCAATGCATTTCTTGCTTCTATCTTCTTTCTGTACTTCTTGTCTTCATCTTTGTACTTCTCAGCTTCTTTTATCTTCTTGTCAATTTCTTCCTTTGAAAGTTTTCCACTTTCACTTATGATTTTAACCCTCTTGTTAATTCCATGGATTTTTTCTGTGGTAGTGACGTGTAATAAGCCGTCATCATCGATTTCAAAGCTGATCTTAATTTGAGGAACACCTGCTGGAGCTGGAGGAATTTGCAAAACAAATTTTCCTAAAAAGTTGTTGTCCTTAGTAGTTTGCCTCTCACCCTCATAAACATGAATTAGAATATTGGTTTGATTGTTTACATGTGTGGTGAATACTTGTTCCATGTTTATAGGAATTATGGTATTCCTTGGAATTATTGTTTTCATGATTCCCCCATGTGTTTCCAATCCAAGGGACAAAGGAATGACCTCTCTCAATAACAAATCTTGAACTTTTTCACTAAATTCTCCACTCAATATAGAAGCTTTGACAGCGGCACCATATGCAACCGCCTCATCAGCGTTCATTCTTCTACATAATTCCTTGCCTTCAAAGAAATCACTCAATAGTTCTTGCAATTTAACGATCCTTGTAGAGCCGCCAACAAGGACAACATCATGAATGCTACTCTTTTCCATCCCGCTATCTATTAGACACATTTCTACAATCTCCATGCACTTGTTGAAGTGATGCCTGTTGAGTTCCTCAAACTTTGCGCGACTAATTGTTGAATAAAAATCTATACCTTGATGTAAACAATCTATCTCAATTGTTGTCTCTGTATTCGTAGAAAGTATCCTTTTTGCTTTCTCGCAAGAAGACTTTAACCTCCTTATGGCTCTTGGGTCACCACTTAGGTCAATGTTATGCTTCCTCAAGAACTCCTTCACAAAATGGTTCACCATTGTATTATCAAAGTCTTGTCCTCCAAGGTGAGTGTCTCCGGCAATGGCCTTAACCTGGATATCATTCTTCTCGACTGTGAGAATAGAAACATCCAAAGTACCACCACCTAGATCAAAAATGAAAACATGTCTACGTCCATGATCAAACGGTTTCATGTTAAGGCCATATGCAATTGCTGCTGCAGTGGGCTCGTTGATTATTCGCATAACATTGAGGCCTGCAATAACACCTGCATCTCTAGTAGCTTGGCGTTGTGAGTCATTAAAATAAGCAGGAACAGTTATAACAACATCTTGAACTGTTGATCCAAGGTAAGCTTCTGCAATCTCGCGCATCTTTGCCAATACCATGGATGATATTTCCTCAGCGGAAAAATGTTTCTCCTCCTCTTTGTAATTGACAACAATCATGGGTTTGTCATGGAGGCCGCCAATTACTTTAAATGGCCATAACTTCATATCACTCTGAACTACGGGGTCAGAAAATTTCCTACCAATTAGCCTCTTTGCATCTACAAAACAAACAAGAGTTCTTTTGCATTTATTATATCTATAGTACTTTATATCATCCAAAATAATCATATATGATAAGTAATCCAACCCACAAACAAAGAGAAAATATATATGTTGAATATTCTCTCTGTTCAGTATGCCTTATAATCGCAAATAATGAATCAAAACGGATGAAGAAAAAAGGAAGAAAATAGTGAAAAAAAGGTTGCAGAGCGCAGGGCACCCATCTGTGGGCGCGAGCCGCGCATCAGCAGACGTGTTGCCTGTCAGGCACGGCCAAGGGCGCGGGATGGAGAATGCTGGCAGTGGACGCACATGCGTGTGAAAGATTGTTTTTTGTTCGTTTTTTAGTAAGGGTTATGACCCCGCTTGTTACAGATTAAAAAATAAGTTATTTTGATATTAAATAATTTAGAGATTATTTTTTTAAGATTTAACAAAAAAAGTAGAAATTATTTTGTGTTTGTTTACCTTTATAAAAATTACTTAAGGATAGGGCAACAAAGATATTATTAGAGTAAACTAAAGGATATTTTTGTTTGAAATTTTTTGACATTTATTTTCTATTTGTTGGAAGTATCCTTTTTGCTTTCTCGCAAGAAGACTTTAACCTCCTTATGGCTCTTGGGTCGCCACTAATGTCAATTTTATGCTTCCTCAAGAACTCCTTCACAAAATGGTTCACCATTGTATTATCAAAGTCTTGTCCTCCGAGGTGAGTGTCTCCGGCAATGGCCTTAACTTTGATACCATCATCCTTCTCGAATGTAAGTATAGACACATCCAAAGTACCACCACCTAGATCAAAAATGAAAATATGTTTACATCCACCATTAAATGGTTTTACGTCAAGGCCATATGCAATTGCTGCTGCTGTTGGCTCGTTGATTATTCGCATAACATTGAGGCCTGCAATAACGCCTGCGTCTCTAGTAGCTTGGCGTTGTGAGTTATTAAAATAAGCAGGAACAGTTATAACAACATCTTCTACTATTGATCCGAGGTAAGCTTCTGCAATCTCGCGCATTTTTGCCAATAACATGGATGAGATTTCCTCAGCCGCAAATAGTTTTTCCTTACCATTGTAATTGACAACAATCATGGGTTTGTTATCGAGGCCCCCGATTACTTTAAATGGCCATAACTTCATATCACTCTGAACAATAGGGTCAAAAAATTTCCTACCAATTAGTCTCTTTGCATCTACAAAACAAACAAGAGATCAACTGATAGTTATTAGAGATATATTTTTAAAAAGACAAAAGCTCAAATTCAGATTTCTCATTTCTCCATACTTAAAGTGTACAAATCTAGCCACTACATAGTTAGAAGTTCTTTTGCATTTATTAAATGAATTTTCTCTTTTTTAATAAAGTAATGATAAAAATGACTTAACACTGTAATACTAAACATACACTTAGTGCATGTTTGTTATCATGATAAATATGTCATAATCACGGTGATCTACTGTAATATTATAGAATCTACTATTGTTAGTTTTTGCTAAATTATAATGGATGACCGTGGTCTATAACATACCACTCATAGTGATACCAAACATAAGTTTAATTGCATATATCGAGATTAATCAAGTTTAGAAGGTTTTACCAAAGATGGTGTTGGTTGGGTTGGAAGCAGCCATGCTGAGAGCAGAATCACCAATCATCCTTTGAGAATCTTTGAATGCAACATAAGAAGGTGTTGTTCTATTCCCTTGGTCATTCACTATCATCTCTACCTTATCATTCCTCCACACTGCTACACAACAATAAGTTGTGCCTAAATCGATTCCTATTGCCACTTTCTTCCCTTTCTCTGCCATTTTAGTTATCTTGCAATGTTAACTTAGTTCAAGCAAATTTTGAGAAATACTAATTATGAGAATAAACAGTTGTTTGAGTAATTAAGTGAAAGGTTTTTATTCATTCATATATAGATTGATTTAGTTTGACTTAATTTCGTGTTTGGCTGCTTTACTTGTACTAGTATATTTTTACCTTGAGCCAACTTACATGATTATAATATTATAGTTAAGACCCATCATTTTCACTCTCTCTTAGTCAACTAAGTTTAGAGATAAAATTAAATATGATCAAGTACATATTTTGTTTGTTTTCATATAAATTAAATATAAAGGTTGGTGCATAAAATATGTTATTTGAATCGATCAAGTACTTGAATCTTGAGTCTTGACTTTTGAAAAGTAAAATATGGTCTACGTACTTTATTTATAATTTCTCTGCCATTAATTTATACTAGTTTTAGTCCATCACTTTCACTTCACTTAACTAGTGGAGTATAAATTAATAAACTATTGTAAAATAAGTACATATGCATTAAATAATTCCGTAAATTTTTAGGGAAACTTCTTAACTAAAGTGAATATGCGAAGACCTATTCTTCAATTGAATAAGTATGTCTGCATTAAAAAATCCTTAAATTTTTAAGGGAATCTTCTTAACCCAAGTTGATTGTTTAAAAAAAGTTTCAATAACTGTTAATTATGATTGGTAACAATAATATATCTAATGATTTTTTAATTTTTAAAAATTTTGTATCAATGATTTATATGATATATCCTGTTTGTTTCAAAGTTTATAAAAATAGATTATTTTGTTACAAAGAAACTTCTTATAAAAGCTTTAAATGAAAATTTGGTTTGAATAGTTATTCTTAAAATGTTATTTTAGGTATTTCACCATATATTTTAATGAAACTTTTTTTGGATATCAAAATTTCAAAAAATCACTTAGTTTTAAAGCTACTTTAATTAGATTTTTATAAAAATCGTTTTGAAATACAACTTTTTGAAAAAATTGCAATTTGATTATGTTTGATCTTCAATAATATATATTTATGTTATATGATGTCAAAATTAGAGTTTTAATTTAGAAAATACGACTATAAAAAAATTTGTAATATTTTAAAAAACGGTTTTATAAAATCTAGTTTTCAAAATACAAGAAAAATCTATTTTTATTAAAGTTGAAATAATTAAACAATGAATTTTATAAAATTTATATTCGTTACGGTGAAACCAAGAACTTGTAGAGATCGAATTCACCACTAGAGATCAAACTTGTGATCCTCGGTCCAGCAGCAAACACCACTTACCAATTAATGTTTGGTATATACATTAGTCTTATTTGAATGGTTTAAATATCATTTTTTGTTCCTGTGTACGTAGAATTTTTGTTTTAGTCCATGAATCGACTTTTGTTATATATAAGTCCTTGAATCAACTAAATTTTTTGTTTTTGGTCCCTAAAGTTAAAACTGCAAGAAAATTCGCAAGTTACCTGCAGATTTTCCTATGAATTTTTTAACTGGCTTTTGCTTTAGGAACTAAAATTAAAAAATTTAGTTGATTCATGAGTTTATTTAAAATAAAAATTGATTTATGAACTAAAATCAAAATTCTGTGTATATACTGTAACAAAAGTGATACTGTATTTAAGCCTATTTAAATTATACATCAACAATAAAAACATTAGTCCACCTTTATTTACTTCTCAAAATATTCCCTAATTTCCACCCTTAAACCTTCCCAAATCATAGATTCTTTATGGAAAATGATAAAAGGTACAAAATCAATTTCTACAACCTAGATGAATAAAAGGTACAAAATCAAATAATGAAGCAAGTAAAATATTGGGAATGTCGAAAATGGAATCAAGAACTCATCATTCCCTGCATGCATCAGTATAACAATCATTTCGATCAATTTTTTTAGGCTCTATCACAACTGTCCGATCTAAAATAGAAAAATATAATGCCCACTCGCAAATCACCTCACATCACGATCATTAGCGACGTTTTGTTCCCTTCATCGGAAAACCCAAAATATAATTATGACATAATTTCCTTTCCTCAAACTTCAATTTTGATCTGTGTTAAAATTCATAATTTCCTTATAACATCATGACATTGCAAATTTGCAAGTTATAAGCAAATTCTTAAATTGGTCTTTTTATATCACATAAATAATCCTTCTCAAATGTTACAAAATTGAAAATTATTTGATATATTATTAGGATCTATGTGATATAAATTTTCATTCTAACGTTAGATTTTATAAAACTCGTATTTTGTTATAGTGTTATTCACGATTTATACTATGCACGACTATTTTTGATACTTTTAAATGATTTATTTTTTCTAATATTTTTAACAAATTTTAAAAAAAGTGGTACGTGGCAGAATATGGAGCCATTTCCCAACCTCTCCTCTCTGAAGCTCAATGAGAAGAATAGGCTGCACAAGAATAGGCTGTGCCTAAATCGATTCCTATTGCCACTTTCTTCCCTTTCTCTGCCATTTTAGATATCTTGCAATATTCAATTCACTTATGTAAATATACTAATGATAAGAACACTTATGTAACCGTTGCTAAGAAGCTGTTTAAACCACCACAAAGTTCGGATTTTAAAATCCGAACCGAATTTTCACATGAAATTGAAGGATAAATTTGGATTTTAGGGGCTAATAGAGAACTGTAGGGGGGTGAAGAGAAATTTTCAAGAAATAGGGGATGAGAAATCCTTCCTATTGGATTGGGATTTTAAAAATAATTTGTTTAGATTTTGAAATAGGGGATGAGAAATACCAACATATTTGTTTAGATTTTATAAAAAATTTGATTGAATACCACAAGATTATTTTATCATAAAAATGTTTTTTAAAATTCTTTGAAATCTTAAGTAAATCAAATGGTTTTTGAGTATAATCTTCTGAAACCATTATACAACAAAAATGATTTTTCCGTACAAATCTCTAAAATCATTCTACAACAAAAATGGTTTTGGCATGATTTAGTACATCTAATGAATTTGAATCTCTTAAACCGTTCCACAACAAAAATTGTTTCAAGATGTTATATACTAAAACTATATATTAATATTGTTAAATAGTTTCAAGATGTTATATATACTAACTGAAACTATTAGTATTGATAAATGGTTTCAAAATGATTTTTGAAACCATTAGTATTGTTAAATAATTTTAATATGTTATACACTGAAACCATCAGTATGATTTAATAATTTTGATAGTCTTATATGTAAAACCAAAATAATTATCTAATAGTTTTGTGATAAACATTTAAAACCATTATTCACAAACTAATTAACAAATATAAATCAATTAATCAATGTCCACTTTTTTAGTAAAGCCTCATCATTTCTCTTTTGTTTTTTTCAGTTGTAAAATAAATTTCTAACTTTTTCTAGCTTTTTCAAAATCTATTGAAACCAAAATAATTGTGGTTTAATTTTGAAATAAAAATGATTTTCAAAATTCAAAAAAAAATCCAAAAAGTATTCAAAAAAAGATATCAATGGTTTCAGTAGATATATTTTACTATTTTAAAATATCAAAACCAATATTGATTTACATTTGTTAATTAATTTGTGAATAATGGTTTGAAATATTTATCACATTTAATCTTTTGTTTTATTACAAAACCATTAGACAGATATTTTGATTCAATTAACCAATTCTTTTTTTTTTAGAAGTTCCAAAAAATTAAAATTCAAAATAAAAAAGTTTCAAAAAAAATTCAAGCCGGCGGCGCGCGAGTAAACAAGAGGTTGCTTAGAAATCTTGCTTGTTTATGCACATGTAACCTATCTCATATCTCGTTTTGAAAGAAGAAATTGTATCAAAATATGTCACTATAAACTAGTAATAAAGTATTTAACGCTCTTTTTCCTATTATATCATTAACTATTTGTTTTTATTTCTTCTTTCAATTCTACAATTTATCTTTTACCGATGCTGATCTCGACATTTTGGAGGTTCGAGGTAAATAATTAAAATGGTAAAATGGACCCCTAAAAAAATTGTATAAAACAAAAAGAAATAAAGAAATATCAACTTTTTTTAAAAGAACATCATCTATTTAAATTATAAATAGCATCAACAACTTCAAAATTAGTCATTTATCTGTGTAATTAACATAAACAAAAAATCAATATTATCAAAATACATTTTAGCTACTTAAAAAAATATCCATCCTAATATATTTTGATACAAATTCTTCAATCAAATCTTTCAATTGTATATTCTTCAACCCACATAATTACCTAACTTGTTTTTGAGGATATATGGAGGCTCAAGGATGCAGCCCGGCTTGCCTAAGTGCAAGGCCGACCCTGTCTTTCACATACTACTAATGAAGGATAATTTGATAAACTAACTTATAATTTCTTTTTTACATGCAATATTAATTATATTTTTTAATTTATGTAAAATGATCAAAACGACATATATTTATATGGAAGTAGAAGTAATTTAATTAAAATAAAAAAAAATATGGGTAAAATTGGAAATGAGGTTACTATCTAACTCAATATTTTGTGTAACATGTGTCATTGAATTCGGGTAGAATTTTGAAGTAGATCTTCAATGATTTTTTTTTTTTTATATATAAAATCCAAATGATAAGTGATGAGTGATGTACAAACATCCGTCAAGAAAAAGTGTTGTACAAACAATTGATTTTTTTTTTTTATATATAAAATCCAAATGATAAGTGATGAGTGATGTACAAACATCCGTCAAGAAAAAGTGTTGTACAAACAATTAACCACATATTTTGCAAACCCATTATCTGTTTGTGAAAGTGGTACTAATTACTCCCTTTAGTTTTAATTATAAACAATTTTTTATTTTTTAAATAGTGCCAACTTGTGTACCTCCACAAAATTTGAGGGTATATACCTTCAACCACTATAAAAAGCTTTAATCGATATAATTTTTTATAAAATATACTGTTGGATTGAAAGTTTATATCATATAGATTATTTGTGTAAAATTTCAGACAAATCTAAAATCATTTGATATGTTATTGAGACACACAAAGATTAACGGTGTTTAAGATATCACAGAAACTGTTAACTTTGATGCGTCTCAATAACATATCAAATGATTTTAAATTTTTCTGAAATTTTACACAAACGATCTATATGATATAAACTTTTAATTTAACGGTGTATTTTATAAAAATTTATATCGATTAATTTTTTCTTAAGTGAATGGGGGTATATACCCCCAAATCTTGAGGGGGTAGACAAGAAAAAGCCTTTTTAAATTTATTGAATAATTAATTTATCCAGTTTTAATTATAAATCAAATACATTAATTATCTAATGAATCTAAAAATTAGAAAGTTGTTTATAATTAAGACAAGAGGAAATACTAATATTAGTAATATTAATAATAATTCAAGTTGACCCATAAAATTGTTCTAGTCAACCGATTAATCTAAATGAGTGCATATATGAACTAGCCTATACACGTAAGGGTATATTCTTATCATTAGTATTTCTATTCCTATATCCTTCTCAAAATTTGGTAGAACTGAGCCAAAATATTGCAAGAGAACTAAATGGCAGGAACAAGCAAGAAAGTGGCAATAGGAATCGATTTAGGCACAACTTATTGTTGTGTAGCAGTGTGGAGGAATGATAAGGTGGAGATCATAGTGAATGACCAAGGGCATAGAATAACACCTTCTTATGTTGCATTCAATGACTCTCAAAGGATGATTGGTGATTCTGCTTTCAACATGGCTGTTTGCAACCCAACCAAAACTATTTTCGGTAAAACCTTCTAACCTTATTAATTTTTTTTTTGTCATGTATGTAACCTAGCGGTTAGAACTCCAATCCCCGCATAAATGTGTAATGTCTTTTACTAACTGATTTAGGTTCATGAAAACTTCTAAACTTAATCATTATTCTCCATATATATCAATATATGCATGCAACTAAATATATGATTGCTTTCTGTCAAAAAAAAGTATATATTGGTTCTATTTTTAAAAAAAAATTGTATCCAATTCAATGACTGACTAATCTGATCCATCCAACTCCGCTGTCAATACAACTAGCTAGCCAACTCAAGTAGATTGATTGGTTATACTTTTAGAGGAGTTAAAACTAATTCTAGAAGTATACATGTAAAACGGAACGGAGGGAGTTTTTTTAAAAATAATTAGAATTTGAAAATATCTAAAAACTGCTAAAAAAAATTAAATTGATATTAGTAGCTTATTTTCTATTATTTTTTAAACAAAAATATCCTTTAGTTTACTCTAATAATATCTTTGTTGCCCTATCCTTAAGTAATTTTTATAAAGGTAAACAAACACAAAATAATTTCTACTTTTTTTGTTAAATCTTAAAAAAATAATCTCTAAATTATTTAATATCAAAATAACTTATTTTTTAATCTGTAACAAGCGGGGTCATAACCCTTACTAAAAAACGAACAAAAAACAATCTTTCACACGCATGTGCGTCCACTGCCAGCATTCTCCATCCCGCGCCCTTGGCCGTGCCTGACAGGCAACACGTCTGCTGATGCGCGGCTCGCGCCCACAGATGGGTGCCCTGCGCTCTGCAACCTTTTTTTCACTATTTTCTTCCTTTTTTCTTCATCCGTTTTGATTCATTATTTGCGATTATAAGGCATACTGAACAGAGAGAATATTCAACATATATATTTTCTCTTTGTTTGTGGGTTGGATTACTTATCATATATGATTATTTTGGATGATATAAAGTACTATAGATATAATAAATGCAAAAGAACTCTTGTTTGTTTTGTAGATGCAAAGAGGCTAATTGGTAGGAAATTTTCTGACCCCGTAGTTCAGAGTGATATGAAGTTATGGCCATTTAAAGTAATTGGCGGCCTCCATGACAAACCCATGATTGTTGTCAATTACAAAGAGGAGGAGAAACATTTTTCCGCTGAGGAAATATCATCCATGGTATTGGCAAAGATGCGCGAGATTGCAGAAGCTTACCTTGGATCAACAGTTCAAGATGTTGTTATAACTGTTCCTGCTTATTTTAATGACTCACAACGCCAAGCTACTAGAGATGCAGGTGTTATTGCAGGCCTCAATGTTATGCGAATAATCAACGAGCCCACTGCAGCAGCAATTGCATATGGCCTTAACATGAAACCGTTTGATCATGGACGTAGACATGTTTTCATTTTTGATCTAGGTGGTGGTACTTTGGATGTTTCTATTCTCACAGTCGAGAAGAATGATATCCAGGTTAAGGCCATTGCCGGAGACACTCACCTTGGAGGACAAGACTTTGATAATACAATGGTGAACCATTTTGTGAAGGAGTTCTTGAGGAAGCATAACATTGACCTAAGTGGTGACCCAAGAGCCATAAGGAGGTTAAAGTCTTCTTGCGAGAAAGCAAAAAGGATACTTTCTATGAATACAGAGACAACAATTGAGATAGATTGTTTACATCAAGGTATAGATTTTTATTCAACAATTAGTCGCGCAAAGTTTGAGGAACTCAACAGGCATCACTTCAACAAGTGCATGGAGATTGTAGAAATGTGTCTAATAGATAGCGGGATGGAAAAGAGTAGCATTCATGATGTTGTCCTTGTTGGCGGCTCTACAAGGATCGTTAAATTGCAAGAACTATTGAGTGATTTCTTTGAAGGCAAGGAATTATGTAGAAGAATGAACGCTGATGAGGCGGTTGCATATGGTGCCGCTGTCAAAGCTTCTATATTGAGTGGAGAATTTAGTGAAAAAGTTCAAGTATTGAGAGAGGTCATTCCTTTGTCCCTTGGATTGGAAACACATGGGGGAATCATGAAAACAATAATTCCTAGGAATACCATAATTCCTACAAACATGGAACAAGTATTCACCACACATTTTAACAACCAAACCCATATTCTAATTGATGTTTATGAGGGTGAGAGGCAAACTAGTAAGGGCAACAACTTACTAGGAAAATTTGTTTTAGAAATTCCTCCGGCTCCCGCAGGTGTTCCTCAAATCAACATCAGCTTTGAAATCGATGAGGACGGATTATTACACGTCACTACCACAGAAAAAATCCATGGAATTAACAAGAGGGTTAAAATCATAAGTGAAAGTGGAAAACTTTCAAAGGAAGAAATTGAGAAGATGATAAAAGAAGCTCAGAAGTACAAAGATGAAGACAAGAAGTACAGAAAGAAGGTAGAAGCAAGAAATGCATTGGAGAAGTATGCATATAACATGAGGAATGCAATAAATGATAAGGATATTGGCTTGAAGATTTCCTCAAATGACAAGAAAGTGATCAATGAAGCAATTGATTTGGTCTTCATGTGGCTAGATGTCAATGTGGTTGCAGAAGAACATGATTTTGAGCACTATAGAAGCATTCTTTCAAGTGTGTTTGATCCAATTATTGTGAAGTTGATAAAGAATGAGGGGTGTGGTGGGCAATTAGGTACTGTTAATAATAAAAAAAAGAATCATTGGTTATTGTTATTAGCAAAATACACTTTTCAGATTGGATATTCAGCTGCAACCGGTGACATTATTGGGTTAGTTTCTTCTATAATTGTTGATTGTATCAAAAAGTAAATAGTTAAAACCATTTAGAGTAAATTTTACAAAGAAAATTTATGTTCAAGGTGACAATGTCAAATGTAAGATAAATTGTTGAATTTGCTTTTGTATGTATATGAACTCTTTGTGAGGAAGTGCTGCTATATAGCATGAACAATATTTGGTCATTTAATCTTGCATTTCCAATTTTGCATTCTACATTTTTGAGAATATACATTACTATAACATTAATTGATAAAAATCTATATATTCTATTCCATTCGTATTAGTGTAACTTATCTATAATTTAAATGTTGTTGGTTTGTCCTTGTGAACTTAATTCATATAGAAGGGACATTGCACATGATGTGCATGAATTGAGGTTCAAACTCTGATACGTTCAGTTATTCACCTTTAAAAACCTAAACAGATAAACACTAATATACAAAAATACTTCCCTCCATTGTCTCCTTCAATGAAAATGGTTATGATGGAGGAAGGAAAAGATACTCACATCACTAATTAATTAGAAATAATGGTGTTTTTCCGGTGAAGGGAACAAAACGTCACTACTAATGAGTGATGTGAGGCGATTTGCGAGTGGACGTTATATTTTTCTAATTTAGATTGGAAAGTTGTGGTAGAGTATGAAAAATTTGATCAAAAGGATTGGGTAAACTGATACACAGAGAATGATGAGTTCTTGATTCCATTTTAGACATTCCCAATTTTTTACTTGCTTCCATTATTTGATTTTGTACCTTTTATTCATCTAGGTTGTAAAAATTGATTAGGGTAAATAAAGAATCTATGATTTGGGAAGGTTTAAGGGTTGGAAATTAATGGGAAGATTTTGAGAAGTAAATGGTGGACTAATATTTTTACTGTTGATGTTTCATTCAAATAAGATTAATGTATTACCAAAAGTTAGTTGTCAGTGGTGATTCTTGCTAGACGGAGGATTACGATTTGATCTTTGCAACTACATTGTATCGAATACTAGTGGTGGAAAGAAAAAAAACAAATAAGACTAGTTATTAGCTATATTATGTTAGTAGTGGTTATGAAAAGATTGTAGTTTGTTAACTGTTAGTTAGATTACTTAGAGATCAAGTAATCTAACCAGGGGTGTTTGCTAGAAATTAGAATCACTTGGGCTAGAAATTGTATAAAGAAAGGCCTATTACAGTACCAAAAATAAGGAATATATATACATGTAACATGGATTTTATCATTCAATAAACACTCTCTAAATTCTTCTCATTTTTTCAAAATTCTTCTTCTAGAAATCAGAGGGTGAAAAAAATATACTATATATTAGTTAACTTTTCTAAATTTGTAATAACACTATGTACTATTGGAATAATAACCAATGCATGATCGAGGTGGAGAGCATGGAGAATCAAGAAAGAGTTAGGATTGAGGCATAAAGCACGGATGATTTAAGAAAAAGATAAAGCACCAATGTACTATAGTAATTTTTAACATGTAATACAGGAACTTCAAACTTCAGCAACTTATTGGTGTACTTTTTATGTCATGCATATGCTTTTTTGATGAAAATATGGTCACTATCATTTAAAGTATGTTTGGAAATTGGCCAATTATAGAAATTTAATTAGTGCACATCACCCTCAACTTTATTTTCCCATCTACTTGAAATTAAATCGAAACCTTCACTACCTTAGGTTTTCTTATTCTTTTTTCTGACAAAACCTTTCACTACTTAGTTGTTTAAAGACAATTAACTTTTTCTTTTTTTTTTAGTTTTGACAAAAAAATTAACTTTTAGTTTACTCACACACACACACTATAATTCTGGACATTAATTCTGTCCATTTACAAATCGTGTAAATTATCAACATAGACTGTGATAAGAGAAGCGTGCATTGTAGACAAATAAACTGAAAAAATTCTTGTTAAGAGTGATACACAAAAGCATATTTATAATTTTTATTTTTGGTATTAATTATTTGGTTTTTAGGATAACATATTGTCTTAATAGTCAACCGTTTGACTACGAGGTAAATAAAGTCAGTCTCGATTTCTGACATGATCACAATTTTTTTTATAAACGATGAATAAAACATGCAATAATATAAATATGAAAGCTAACATATCTCAGCTATAATCTCACCCCAAGTCACCAAAGTTTTAAAACTCCGGATGATTGTTTGTAATATACAATTTTCGCAATTGATAGGAGAAATAAATCAAGCTAAATAGGCAAAAAAAAAAAACAGAGATGTTACCACTCAAATTCAATGAAAATTTATCTAAATTTTTTAAAAAATTGTTGTTGAAAACTTTATAGAAATTAAAATCTTGATAATAAAATTTATAACAAAATAAAAATATGAAAAACAGTAGAAATACAATCTATTGCGGCAATCAACAGTAGAAGAAAAGAAGAGAAGATATTTTTCATTTAAAGATTTACTTCTCAATTTTGTGTTTGAGTTAATGAAATTATAGGGGTGAAAATGAAGGCGTTAGAGTTTGAGATGTAAAAAAGAAATTATACAGAGTTGATAAAGAAAAAGAATTATTTGAGCGAAAATCTAATAAAAGTTTGAGTCCTTTTTTTACTTTTTGCTATATATAGCCCTATAAAAATAAGTATAGCTATATACCCCGACAAAAAGAAATTTGGGCCATTTACACGCATGGGTCTTTTGTCGTCGCAACTCAAACCTATGCTTAGAGCCGACCCTGAATAAAGTATGGTTAATTAAGAAGTTGTTCATTCCAATAATCGAACCGGTATTCTTAATTCCAAATCTGTCAAGCTTATCAATCACTTGAGTTCAATATATGGTAAAATTTTAAAATACCTTATAGTAAAAAATTAAATTATATTTACCCTCAATTCAAGTGAGGGTAGCTATATACGTTAGTTTTCCGATAAAATTTAGATATTTTTTGTATATTCCATAACTAAATATATGTATTTGTTTAGGTGTTTTTTTTATCTTTCATAACTAAATATACACACGTTTTGAATTTATAACAACCCTTAAAAACATTATAAATTTCATGAAATAATAGGTACGTTAAATAACTATCATACTGTAACACCCTAATTTTGCGCCTTTTTAAATAAATATTCTATTTAAAAAATTATTTCTTATCAGTTTCAAAAAAAAAAAAATTATTTCTTATTTTCATAAGAAATGCCCAAAAAATAGTTTTAAAAATAATGTTTTCGCGCACTTCGCGATTTTTGCATAAATTCATAAAATATATTCTATTTCGTTTGCATTCGTTCATTTTTATTCATCCCATTTTTATTTACATACACAAAATAGATAAAAAGATCATCAAGCATATTCCACTTCATCACAAAAAAAAGATTCTTTTCAATGAACCAATCACATTGCGACACCTCATCATCTCCACCTCATAATCATTTTATTACACAAATATCACTCACCTAATCCTATAATAAATACACACCTCACATCACTCAATCATTACCAATCAATTTTATCATAATTCCCAAGAAAAATTCAGAGAGAATAATCACAACACAAACCAGAAAATAAATTCCGGCGCCGGAAACCACCTCCGGTCGCCGGAAAACCACCACCACCAACCCATTTTTCAAAACTCATCCAAATCAAAATCCGAAAACACCATTAGCTTCCTAATCATCTTCTCATCACTAATCCATCGTTAATTTCACCAAAAACGCCGCCAAACACGCCGGAAACCGCCGGATCCGAGCCACCCTCGCAGGAAAATTCAACCACCCTAAACCTTCACAAAATCAACAATCAAACACTCATTTCCAAAGCTTTAGACCTTCCTGAGTCCAAATCCGAAGTCAGTTTCGCCAAAAAACGACGGGAAAGCAACGCATCAGAGCTTCAAATTTACTCCGACTTTGAAACCTTCGATCCGGCCGATTCGAACATCAAAAACGGTAGATAATGGTAGTTTTGTGCTCCTGAGACCATCCCGGACGTTTCCCTTCTTTTAGTTTCGTTCGAGTCTACCGTAATCACGTTTTCATATTTTTGTATCCGTACTTGCGTAGACTTTTTCTTCGTTTTGAAGCACCGATTGTGAAAACTAAGGGTATAATTGGAATCTACGCGAGAATTACTATTAAATCGACTATTCGTTTGTTTGATTCGGTGATCGTTTGAGCATGTTGTTGTTTTGAACGGAGGTTGAAGCTTTTTTTCCATGGCGGGCTTTGCGTGAGTGCACGAGGAAGAAGATGAATGAAACTCGCCACGTGTCACGCGGTCATTGGTTAGCCTTTTTCTTTTTTAGTTATCTTTTATTTTTTTTAATTTTCTGAATCTATGAGTTAAGCCTTATACCCCTATGATCTGCTTGTGTACCCCCACTGTTATAGTTAGTTTTGGAACAACTTAATTTGAAAAGTGCTTAAAAATAATAATCACTTATTCTCATAAGCACTTTTGAGATAAGTGTTTAATCATTTTTTTTTGAGTTTTTGTATTAATTAATTTGAAACTTTTGCAATTAAAAGGATTAAAAATAAATAGTCTCTGACGCATGACTTTGACTATTTTATTTTTAATTCGGAACCTTTGATTTTGAAACTTCGAAATGAAAAAAGGATTAAAAGTAAATAGTCTCTGACGCATGACTTTGGCTACTTTATTTTTAATTCGGAGCTTTTGATTTTGAAACTTTAATATAAAAAATGGATTAAAAATAAATAGTCTCTGACGCATGACTTTGACTCATTTATTTTTAATTCGGAACTTTTAAACTTAAAGCAGAACCTTCTAAAACAACGAGGCAGAGCCTGACGTATGACTTGTCTCTGTCTCAACTTTTGACTTTAACTATTTTATTTTTAATTCAGAACCTTTGATTTTGAAGCTTCGAAATGAAGCGGATTAAAAAAGTAATTGGTCTCTGACGCATGACTTTGACCGATTAATTTTTTAATTCGGAGTTTTTACAACTTAGATTAGAAAAAGCGGATTAAAAAGTAATTGGTCTCTGACGCATGACTTTGACTGATTAATTTTTAATTCGGAGTTTTTGGAACTTAGATTAGGAAAATGGATTAAAAATAAATAGTCACTGACGCATGACTTTGGCTAAGTTATTTTTAATTCAGATCTTTAAAACTTTAAAATTAGAGCTTCTTCGAGAAACCACGAGACAGAGCCTGACGCATGACTTGTCTCTGTCTCAACTTTTAACCTTGACTTTTAAGTTGACTTTTGACTTTGACTTCTTAGTTTGACTGCTAGTTGACTTTTCGCGTTGACTTTTTATAGTTGACTTTTCCCTACTTGACTGAATTATGCTGTTTGCTTATAATTGTTAGATGATTTATTTCTCTTTGTCTGATACATGATTACTTGTTTATATGTTCATATCTGATGCATTTTTAATTGTTCAGTATTGTGGATTACATGTCATTTGCATTCATGCATTTGCATTTCTCTCCTCTTCTACCTTTCTTTTTCTTTTCTGAACCTGAAAAACTCTGAAAATAGCTTAAATAATCTATTGAATGAAAAGAGAGATGTCTGACGCATGACTTTCATCTCTTGAATAGTCTAAGTACCTGCCGCATGACTTGCGACTGAAGACTATTCTCATTCACTGAATAATTCCTCAGAAAATCTAAAAGACAATCAACCCATTCAACTGTTTTCCTGCCCTTGCGCAGTTAACTCTTTTTCAACTGCCCTTGTGCAATCAATCTTTTTTCAACTTCTTTTTCTTAAACGGATGGCGCTTTATCCATTCCCCTGCTACAGACAAACGCTTAAGCATCCGAAGCGAGCATACAAGCATACTGTTGTATCAGTGGAATGCGACCTAAGCATTGTTCACTAAAAATAACCAACACACCAATCTTTCTTTTCAGGAAGAACTACGTGAGCTTTGAATTCCTCATTGTACTTGGGGATACGTAGGAGCGAGAGTCTCTCTCATCAAGCCAAATAATAAAAAACTCTTTTTTCCCTTTTCTGTTCAATATGCGGTAATTTAATTCTTTTTATGCGGTTATCTCTGTTTATGCAAACCAAAATTCCTCAAATGGTTCCCGTTGAGTACAACGGATATGAGGGGGTGTTAACGTCTTCCCCTCATGTAACCAACTCCCGAACCCGATCTTTTAAGGTTTTATCATTATTTTCCTTTCCGCTCATGGGATAAATAAAATATGGTGGCGGCTTCATTGTTTACATTTGTGCATTGCATTTCATCATTGCATATCTGTATATTTTTTGCGCCGGGTACTACAGCTGGCGACTTCACTGGGGATGCTTGTGTAGAGAGTTAAGCCTAGTTTGAGGCTTTTGGTTTGCTTATTCCAGGTTAGCCGTATCTGTCCTATCTTTTACATTACCGCAAAATATTGAACTGTCTGGATTTACTGGCTTTGTCTTCTCTTCTACTCCTTTTTTTTCTTTTTGCCTTTATGGCTTGGTTCTTGGTTACTGTGTGCTATGGTTCATCACCGGACCAGAGAGAAACTTAGGATTAGTTGAGGGATTTTTGTATTGGGCTCTCTGACATGTGACTTTGAGTTTCGGTGTGAAAATTCCGCTCGGAATAGATTCCCGTGGAAAGGTTGGGCTCTCTGCCGCATGGCTTTAGGTTCAGTTTTTTTCATGTGGGGTCCAGGACTCTGGGGGCCTTTTTATCCAGTCTAGGTATCCGAAACTTTTGTCTAGGGACCACCGTTTAGAACCCGTGTCGAGGTTATGATGTTGACTCATCCAGTTGGCGTTATAATCTCGCTCAGATGAGGTTGCTTTTGGGAAAAGTAATCGAGGATATTGGGAACCGTGTCAACCTAGAACAACATGTGAGAGGGATGGGTTACAGGTAACTTTGAACTTTTTGGCCTCAGAGATTTCATTTTGAAAAGAACCCAGTTGTTATGAAAATGGAAGATTTGTGACTTTGAGATCAAGTTCGTCAGATGATACAATTATGTTACTGTGATCACATCCATGCATTTTGCATTCACACATCCATGCAACCATGAAAATAATCATGCATATTCATCTCGCATACATTTCAAAAAAAATATGAGAAAAGATTTGCATAAAAAAAAAATAAAAAAAAATTATGCATTTTCATTCATAAAAAAAAAATCATGCATTTTCATTCATAAAAAAAAATCATGCATTTTAATCAAAAAATCTCATGTTCATCCATTCATTCCAATAGTTACTTTCTCGACACCGGTATTTGGACAAGAAAGGTTTCTCATCACATCATGGATAATTTGCAAGATCAGTTTAATGCCTTGAGAGGCAAGGTAACTCAGTTAGCCAAAAGTGGATCAGATACTTAAGATGTTGGCTAGTCTGAACCTACCAACACAGTTAGCTATGAATGAAGGGGCAGTTCCCGTGGTTTTGAAAATCTGAAGAGGACCCTCAACATCAATTGGGGCACGGCCACGTTCTGGTTCACCAGTTGGGTATACCTCTTCAGCTAATGCTCAAGCTTAATAAAGGATGTTTCTATGGTCAAGATTCTTAAGTCATCTGTCAGAAAAATGTTGCTCAGTTATGACCGATTCTTGGGTTGCTTCCGGATTGTGAAGTCTGTGAAAAGAATCCTGATCACTACATCAAGATGAAAGAGTATCTGCAAAAACTGATGGATTAAGGGTTTGTTCAAATTGGGTATTCCTGAAAAGAAGTTATCTAGTCAAAGTCGGTGATACTAGGAAGCTCATCCCTATGATCGCTAGGATTTTTATTTCTTTCATGTCAAGCATTTGTTTGCTTTTAAGATTATGTACTTCGTCAAGTATTTTTAATATAATAAACATGCATGTTTTTGAAATCAATCCATTTGTGTTCATCTCTTTTTCTTATTGCTTACAAATTTGGAGCGAGAATGATGAAAATGAATAACTGATTTTTGCTGATGTATGCTTTCAATTGTGGATAAAACCTAGCTGATGATGAAAGGCATTGTTTCATAAAAAAAAATTGTGATTGAATCGAGTCATTCTTGCATATGTTTTGTTGTTATCTGATTCTCCCAGTTTCTTGAGATATATCTTTTTTAAAAAAATAAGCAATTTTGGTTTGATACTTGACCTGACACTATAAGAGTATATATGTTGTTTTGCACTTTAGGCTACATTATGAATGTTCAGAAATGATTCAATAAAATCGGTACTGTCTTAACATCTTAGACTCTTGGAAGTATGTAAGATCAATTTGAGTACTGATTTTGACGAAGACCTGAACATAACTTTTTAAGTAACCCTCTGTAGTTTATCCTAGCAGTCGGCACCATCTTGTACACAAACTAAGTAGGAAATCGATGAACATAAGTGAATGATCCAGAAATGAAAATTTGCATGCTTTGGTTGATTTCAAAAGTGGAAATACACTTATTGAGTTAGATGACCCTCACTCGGTTGTTTAACTCAGCACTTGTTGAAAAACCATAGTAAATGTACCCATTTGGTAGTTTGTTCAGAGGAGTCTGGTTCTGAACTTGGTAGGGCGGGTTGCTATCCGATCCCCCACAACTGCATTTGGAAGAGAAAAAGGGGTTTACCAAACTGATTATACCAGCTCCCCTCGATTTATGATCATAATCACTAACAGATTTTCCTACCATGAGCGTGTACAAGATAACGGGCTTAATGTGATTGCACTTGAATGAAAAGGGTGAATAAAATTTAAGCAAAAGTTAGACTCACAATAAAATGCTTCAGATTTGTCTTCATATGATGAGAGTCTTTGACTGCAATGTGTGGTTTTGTGTTATTACAGTACTTGTGGTATTGATGTTTATTACTTGATTTTCTTTTCTAGCCGGCAACCACGTATGATTAGAGTTGTCATGTCTTTTTCAAACAAGTGCTAAAAAAGAGTTACTATTTATGTGCTTAATGACAAGCAAATGTTCAAGTATGAGGAATTTGATAACACAATTTATATCTTCTTTTGGCTTGATTTACATGAATTTTAGTTGCATGCTATAATACTCAAAAGACCTAAATGAAGCTAGGTTCACTTTGAAAGCATTCGGCAAATGTATTGTTAAGCTGACTCCTCCAGTTTGTTGAGTAACTAATAATTATCTCTCTTTTCTACACATCGTATGTGTTTCAAAAAAAAAAAAATTGCATGTGCAAAATACTTTTTCAAAAGAAATGATTTTACCTGCAAATCAATACTTGACATCAAAGAGATCTGAGTTGTGGTCTAATCATGGGGCAAAGCTGATTTGAAACGCTCCTAGCTAGGGGCAAGCTATCTATGGATTCTGCCAAACAGTGGCAAACAAGTTGAACACCCTGCTTATCAAGAGTGAATTGGTTCAAGAATTAGATACACTGCAAATACCATTTGGTCAGGGGCATATCCGTCATAGATTCAAGTGCTTGGGGCAAACTGTGTCAAGATTATATCCTCCTGAAAAGTCATACGTGGTGATATATGGCAGAACTCTAGTTGTTAACATCATGGATGGTGAAGAGTTTCCACTCTCAATGCAAGCTGCTGCAATACCTGACTCTACATGAAGATGAAACTTTCAGACAGAAAGGATTGACTCAGTCTCCTTTCACCAAAGCAAGGCCTTGTAAACTCGAGATCGTGAAGAAGGATGGCATCGTTATGATTCAGTAGAATTCATTCATTTTCATTGCTATTATCATAGTTTCAATTTGCAATCACCTCATTGAGGGATTAGCATCCGGTTGTCAAAACTTTCCGCGTTTTTCGCGCAATGAATAAAATTCTCATTTTCAATCATATTGTGTCTGCGTGCTTTTATGTTCTGATTGCATATGTTTGTGCTATTCATTTTGTTAACAAATAGAGCATTTAAGCATTGTGAAAATTAAAAGCATTTGAAAAGATTACAAACTGTTTTGATTTTTAAAACATCTGAAGGGAAACCAGTGGCATACAGTAAACTGTCCCAATTTATTACAGAAAATCATGGCAATCTCTCGATTCCATCTTATGAAGAAAGTTGCTATCCTTTTTGGAAGCATGATTGAACGTTCGTCCCGCAACGACAGTCAACATCTCTGGATTTCACCTCAATGGAGTTACTCAAGTTCTCGGTGCCGGGAAATTCAAACTCTCCTCCAAACAAACTTGGAAATTCATGCATTCATATTCATGCATTCACGCATAAAAAGAATCACACCAAATCCTGCACATAATCAGATATTTCATCTGCATTAGTTTTGCATTTAGGCATCAGAGGTGCACAATCATGCATTCATGAAGTACATGTTTAAAATGTTGTCTTAACAGGTTGCAGACTTGGATCTCTTGTTCAGTAACAAAGGTCTGCGGACCTAATTCTCCAATAAGACGGTTATTGAATCGTAATTTCTCAACAATAAGGGTTGATGAATCTTTTCTCAATGAATTGGTCAATGAGAAAGGTTGAGGGGTCGTTTCTTTCCCAGTGAGGCAGTTGATAATTGTTCATCCCAGTAAGTCGGTTGGAACACCGCATTTTCAGAAAAAAAATGGTTGATGAATCGTAATTTCTTGACAAGAAAGATTGGTGAATCTTGAATATACCCAGTAAACTTGTTTGGTTATAATCACTGATATTCAGCAATTTGCTCAACAGAGTTTCATCCTTATCAGACGGATCTTCACTCTACACCTACCAGAAAGGGTTGATGATCCTTTCCCCAGTGAATAATTCAGTAATAGTTATATACAGAAGATTGGTCTACATACAACTTTCTCGGTTAGAAGAGTTAAAACAGATCCTTTCTCCAGTGATTTGGTTGAGATGGTTATCTCCAGATGTTTGATGGATTAAGTTCTTCACCAAAACAGTTGTCAAGCAGTTGTCTTGTGAATTTTGTCAAAGATAATGGCAGAATATTCGATCTACACTCATAGGGCGAGTAATGATCAGTTTTTGAGTAATACGCCCATAGGGGGGCAACGACTCAGTTTTTTATGATCTATACACTCATAGGGCGAGTAATGATCAGTTTTTGAGTAATACGCCCATAGGGGGGGCAACGACTCAGCTTTTTATGATCTATACACTCATAGGGCGAGTAACGATCAGTTTTTGAGTAATACGCTCATAGGGAGGGCAACGACTCAGCTTTTTATGATCTATACACTCATAGGGCGAGTAATGATCAGTTTTTGAGTAATACGCTCATAGGGAGGGCGACGACTCAGTTTTTTTATGGTCTATACACTCATAGGGCGAGTAATGATCAGTTTTTTGAGTAATACGCTCATAGGGAGGGCAACGACTCAGTTTTTTATGATCTATACACTCATAGGGCGAGTAATGATCAGTTTTGGAGGTAACGCACCCTGAGGGGATGCGACTCAGTTTTTATGGTCTATACACTCATAGGGCGAGTAATGATCAGTTTTGGAGGTAACGCACCCTGAGGGGATGCGACTCAGTTTTTATGGTCTATACACTCATAGGGCGAGTAATGATCAGTTTTGGAGGTAACGCACCCTGAGGGGATGCGACTCAGTTTTTATGGTCTATACATTCATAGGGCGAGTAATGATCTCCCGCGCGTGAATCACTCTTTCTTCTCCGGCGAGTCTTTTCTGCATCTTTCATGGCGGAAACAACCCACTTCGCACAACCAGCAATTCCTCGATTCGACGGCTACTACGATCACTAGCAAGAATTGATGGAGAACTTCATCCGTTCTAAAGAATACTGGGATCTGATTGAAACCGGTGTCATCGCAGCTCCGGCAGGAGCAACAGCAGAACAACGACAAGCAGCCACCGCACTCAAACTTCGCGATATCAAGCTCAAAAACTACCTTTATCAAGCAATTGAAAGATTAATCTTGGATACGATCTTGGTTCGTGACACTGCAAAAGACATTTGAGATGCCATGAGAAGGAAATTCTCAGGAACAAACAAGGTTAAGAGAGCTCAGCTACATACAATCTTTAAGGCGTGAATTTGAGATTCTTGCAATGGTAGAAAATGAATCAGTGAATGAATACTTTGCAAGAACTCTTGCTATTGCCAACAAGATGAAAGCACAAGGTGAAAGGGTGGAGCAAACAACCATTGTCGAAAAGATCCTTCGATCAATGACTCTGAAATTCAATTACGTGGTGTGTTCAATCGAAGAATCTAATGATGTAACTTCCCTCTCTATAGATGAATTGCAAAGCAGTTTGCTTGTGCATGAAGGCAAAATGAATCATCAACAAGAACGAGGGGATGAACAAGCTCTGAAAATCTCAGGTTCCGGTAGAGGCAGAGGAAGAGGACGGAGCACTGCTAGAGGAAGGGGGAGAGGAAGACAAAGCAAAGACTCAGTTCAATGCTATAAGTGTCATAAACTTGGGCATTATCGCAATGAATGTCCAGAATGGGAAAATGCTAACTTTGTAGAGTTAGATGATGAAGAAGAAATGCTGTTAATGGCGGATTCAAATCCAATATCTGAAAGTGCCAAAGAAGAGGTATGGTATTTGGACTCAAGATGCAGCAATCACATGATTGGCACTAAGAATTGGCTGCACAATTTTGATGGAAATTTCACAAAATCTGTGAAACTGGGAAATGACTCAAAGATGGCTGTCATGGGTAGAGGAAGTGTAAAATTGCTTATTGGAGGTAAAGTTCATGTAATATCAGATGTATATTACATTCCAGGATTGAGTAGCAACTTGTTAAGTGTAGGACAACTTCAGCAGAAGAATCTCACTATTGTTTTCAAAAATGACTTATGTCAGCTTATTCATGATGAAAATGGCTTAATTCTCACCACACAAATTTCCAAGAACAGAATGTACATGATATTTGCACCAGTTCTGTTACCAAGCAATATGCAAATGGAAACAACTGAGAAGTGTATGCAATTGAGTAGAAATGATACAGCTTATCTATGGCACAACAGATATGCTCATTTGAACATTAAAGGGCTGAAAACACTACACAATAAACAAATGGTTAAGGGCTTACCAGAAATAAATGACTTAAAGGAGCAATGTGAAGATTGCTTGACTGGTAAGCAACACAGGAAGAGCATTCCAAAGATAACAAATTGGAGAGCTATTCAAAAGCTGGAACTTATACATGCTGACATCTGTGGTCCAATCACACCTAAATCAAATGGAGGCAACAGGTACTTCATCACTTTTACTGATGACTACAGTAGGAAAACATGGACTTATATCTTACAAGAAAAGTCAGCAGCATTTGATGTGTTTAAAAAATTCAAAATGTTAGTTGAAAAAGAGTCTAATTGTGCACTACAATGTCTTAGAACAGATAGGGGAGGAAAATTTACCTCATCTGTGTTTAATGACTTTTGCAGCTCACAAGGTGTGAAGAGACAATTAACAGCTGCATATACACC
This sequence comes from Trifolium dubium, assembly GCA_951804385.1. NCBI lineage: Eukaryota > Viridiplantae > Streptophyta > Magnoliopsida > Fabales > Fabaceae > Trifolium > Trifolium dubium. The sequence goes on along the minus strand of OX638062.1, from coordinate 7,496,162 downwards.
ACAACAAAACGGTGTATCTGAGAGAAAGAATAGAACTATCCTCAATATGGTGAGAAGTATGATGGCAGCCAGAAATGTTCCAAAGAGATTTTGCCAGAAGCTGTTATTTGGGCAACTTATGTCATGAACAGAAGTCCTACTTTTGTTGTACAAGACATAACTCCTGAAGAAGCATGGAGTGGAGTAAAGCCTTATGTACAACACTTTAGAATCTTTGGTTGTGTTGCATATGCTCATGTACCAGATGCACACAGGAAGAAACTTGATGCCAAAAGCATTAAATGTGTACATCTTGGCATCAGTGAAGAGTCTAAAGCATATAAGCTGTATAATCCTAGTGATAAAAGGATTGTGATAAGTAGAGATGTTGTGTTTGATGAACTTAAGAGCTGGAATTGGAATTCAAAGGGAGCAAATGAATGGCTCACTCAATCAGACCATGATGAAAATGAAGTTGGTGAAACCAGTTCACAAGTCAATGAAGATAACACTGATCCAGCCAACAATCATGAAATTGGTGAAACTACCAATATTGATAACATAGAAGAATCTAGCAGTGATGATAATAATGAATCAGAACCTCTCATCAGAAAGCTACCAGCAAGAGCTAGAAAGCCACCTGGCTATCTAAATGCATATGATAGAAATCCAGAAGAAGAAGTAGCTATTGAAGAAGAAGAAAGTGATGACTCTATAAACTTTTATGCCCGATTCAGCTCTAAACAAGACCCTGACACTTATGCTGAAGCTGTCAAATATGATGTTTGGAGAAAAGCTATGGAATCAGAAATTAATTCCATTAAAAGCAATGACACTTGGGAGTTGACTGATCCACCACAAGGTGTGAAACCTATAGGAGTCAAGTGGATATTCAAGACCAAATATAATGAAGAGGGAAAAATTGAGAAACACAAAGCTAGATTAGTTGCAAAAGGTTATGCTCAAAAGTATGGAGTTGACTATAGTGAAGTGTTTGCTCCAGTTGCTAGATGGGACACTATTAGAACCATCTTGGCTCTAGCTGCATCTAAAAATTGGTGTGTCTTCCAATTGGATGTTAAGAGTGCCTTCTTACATGGTGAATTAACAGAAAATGTTTATGTTAGTCAACCACAGGGTTTTGAAACTGAAGACAAAAATCAAGTGTACAAGTTAAAGAAAGCTCTGTATGGGTTGAAGCAAGCCCCTAGGGCATGGTATAGTAAGATAGAGTCTTACTTCTGTGATGAAAAGTTCACAAAATGTGCTCATGAACACACTTTGTTTGTGAAAAGTGGAAGAAAAAACAAAGTGTTAGTTGTCAGCTTATATGTTGATGATCTCATTTTTACTGGCAATGATGATCAGATGATGAATGATTTCAAAATGTCTATGAAAGAAAAAATTTCCATGACTGATTTGGGAAAAATGAAGTACTTCTTGGGCATTGAAGTGTGTCAAACTCAAAGAGGAATATTCATCCATCAACAGAAATATGCAACTGATGTGTTAAGCAGGTTTGGTATGGAGGAGTGCAATAAAGTTTACAGTCCTATTGTTCCTGGCTATAAACTTGTGAAGGATGAAGATGTTACTCCAACAGATGCAACTTTGTATAAGCAAATGATTGGATGCTTGATGTACTTACTTGCTACAAGACCAGATATGACCTTCTCAGTCTGCTTGGCAGCAAGGTATATGGACAAGCCAACTGAAGTTCATGTAACTGCAGTAAAAAGGATCTTTAGGTACCTAAAAGGAACATTGAGCTATGGTATTTGGTATAGAAGAGATGGCAAAGAGAAGTTGACTCTGCAAGGTTGGACAGATTCTGATTATGCTGGAGATTATGATGATAGGAAAAGCACTTCTGGTTATGCTTTTTCAATAAGCTCAGGAGTTATCTCCTGGTGATCAAAGAAACAACCTATTGTCACTCTTTCAACAACTGAAGCAGAGTTTGTAGCTGCTGCAGCTAGTGCTTGTCAAGGTATGTGGCTGAGAAGCATTTTAAAGCACTTGGGACAAGAACAGACTAACAGCACCATCATTCTTTGTGATAAAATTGTCAAAAAATCCTATTATGCATGGTAGATCAAAGCACATTGATGTTAGGTATCACTTTCTCAGAGACTTGTACAAGGATGGGATAATTGAATTGCAACACTGCAATTCAGTTAATCAGCTAGCAGATATCATGACTAAAGCCTTGAAGTTGGAGAGCTTCTGCAAATTGAGAAATGAACTGGGAATGTGTGATATAAGTTGTGTTAGCTGAGTCTGTTAGATGTGTGCTTGCTTTACTCTGATAAGCTGCAGAATCACCAATAAGCTGTTTCTATAAGTTGTTTTTCTGTTAAGCTGTTTTTTCTGTTTTACTAGTTTTTGCTGATGTATAGTTGATTGCTTGTAGAGCAATCAACTTAGGGGAGATTTGTTAGTTGTTTTGATGTGTTCTGGATTGGGCTTTTATGTTTAGGCCCATTCCACTTGTGAACACTTGTAATTGATACTCCTATATAAGACATTATAATGAATGGTATAGGTATTGAACCTATTGCATCAACAGACTGTTCTATTGATCTCACCGGAAAAAGGAAGAAAAATAAGGATCATGTCTACAAAACTAAGGAGGAAAATAAAGTAACTCTTTCTAGTTTGTTGAATTTTATTGATGAAATTTGGTCGGCATGTGGAGGAGAAAGGATCATAATTTTCACGACAAACTTTATGGACAAACTTGATCATGCTCAAGTCAAATATTTGAAATTGAGTTGACTTGTAAAAATATGGTTGGTTTATGTTTGTTTGACTTGTTAAAAAAATGATAAAGCTCAAGGTTGAGTTATTTATTCAAACAAGTCTAACTAAAAAAAGGTGAACTTTTTTAGACTGTGAAATAAAAAGTTCAATTGGGAAAGATACCCACATTTTAGATACTATTAAAAAACATTTGGTTATTTTTAAGAAGCTAATGAATTAATAACAAAAAGTTAAGCACAAGATGTGTCTAACACAAAAATTTATAGCATAATCCAAAACAGAATTGTTCTTCGAAATAATCTTCTATAATGTGACAATATAATATTTGATTATCGATTGGAAGATACTTATACTGATGTTCGATAGTGTCTCAAAACATATCATCAAATTTTGTTATGTTGTGTCGATATTCAACAGTGTTGGACACTGTTAGTCTTAAGAACACAATTATATAAAAGCCCAAACACAATTTGAAGAGTATTAAATAATCTTCTATAATTCATCTTATATTAAAATATTCTAAATTTTTGTGGGAGATGTTCTTATAATATTATAAGCATAGATACAAAAAATCGTTCAAAAATGTGAAAGTATACGAGAATTGATTTAAAAGTAGGGACCAAAAATTGTTACAAAAAATATTTGAGGAACCAAAAGTGGATGAAATTTTTTATAGGGACTAAAAACAAAATTCGAGATATTTAAAGGGATATTTAACTATATTTTTCTATTAGAAAGGTGTGGTTCTTAAGAGAAACTGTTTAAAGTGGAGAAGAAAATAGCACAATATGTTTAAAGTCCATTTGCAAACTTATAGACAACTATTGTTTTTTACAACTCCAATTCTGAACAAAATTATGATTTCTGAAAAAATGAAAGTTATAGTTAAGCCACTGTTGACATTACAGTGTAAACTTTGGATGCTCTTCAAAACCGACTTTATCCACCTGTTTGACTTGTGGATCTCCTTACATGAAAAATCTAAAAAGTAAAAAATGGGCCAATAAATGATGCAGTTAATTTCATTTGATTGGGCTGTATATATTAGGCCCAAAATTGACTATACTGGATTGGTGCTCAAGCCCAATTACAATCAGATTTTAGAGGTTTTTTAATAGACACTGGTTAAAACAAAGGCATAACAAATGAATAAAAAATCTTAAAAAAAAATTTAGTAAAAAAGTGGTCACAAGTAGACTTTAATTGTCATAACTCATAAGTACAACTGTGTGTCAAAAGGAGAACTGAAATTAAAAAATGTATGTCTTAATCAAACCAACATTTATGCATGCTTCTAAAAACTATGAAATTGTGATTTCATATGAAGTTTTTTTTTTCATCTCTATTTCTTAAAAGAAAATGCCTTAATAATCTAAAATACGAGGCAAGTTTGGCATCATGTTGCATTTCATGGAGTCTTTGTTAACCATGAAAACGACTTACAATAAATCCATATCAACAAAAGTATTTGTGCTGCAAAGTCTTACACTGTCAAGTAAGAAAGAAAAAAAAAAATATGAAAACTAGACTAGTCCCTAAATATGTATGGTTTTGTCAGATCACTTTTGGAAACTAAAAGTGTTGGTCTTTCAAATGCGAGACATTAAATGGAATAGTGAATATTGGGCAATATATATGGGATGGGAGGGGCCATATATCAAATGGATTAAGTGTTTGAATATAGATTTGATGTTCACTTTTACCAAGTTGATCTTAGGTTAATGTGATGATTTCTCAGTATTAATTTAGGCTCCTCTCTTATTTCAACAATGGTATAAGAATTAATGGTTAAACAAATAGTACCAGAATTGTATAAAAAATTTGTTTAACAATGGTGTCCGGATGACGTGTCTTGTTGATGTGTCAACAGTGTTGCGAATATATGTAAATGAAAAAACTTTGACTTGAGAAAGAACTACCTTAAAATCTTAAATGATGGAAGAGCTCACACTTGACGAGATATTGTTGATGTTTTCACCTTTAAAATTCTATATATCTCCATTTTTAGAATTTTTTTTTATTTTTCAATCTAAAGACTCAAATTTGACCATATAATTATTTGACATGAGAGAATCCACTTTTCCATTGGGTTATCTATGTTAAAATGATTTGAATTTTATTCCTACCATGTGTACAAACACATTATTTACCACAAACAACATGAGAACAGTTAAATGAACATGGATCTAATTGAATTCAACTTTGGTATTATCTAAATACTTTGTTAAATACGTTTGAATTTCACTCCTTAAAAAATGACATGGATGTATATCTATTGTCTAACTACATATTTACGTATAAAAATATTAATAATACGTGAAACTAAATACAACTTCAATACCATACACTATTTTTGGCTTCAAATCATAAGGATGATTATATGGATTCATTGGGAAACTAGATACAAAGAAGAATGGGTATAAGATTCACTAGTAGCCGCAATTTCTTTACTTTGGAAGCACTTCATTTAATTATTGGCACTAATGTTCGGATACTCTTTAAGATTTTAAATAAAAAAAAAATTATAGAAGTTTTTATTAAATTTATAAAATCAACGCATTAAAAATTATAATTTTTAACTTTTTAAATAAAAAACTTCTTTACGGAAAATGTCTAAAGAATACCCGAAACACTCGTTAACAAGACCCTTAATTATTTCTCAAAAATTTATACTTCAATCATATGTAATAGTTGCCACCAATTTTCAACTTGCAAGTTGCAAGGAAACAGCAAACAAAAATAATAAAGTAGCACCAACTTGCACGTAAAGACACTTGGCAGCTTGTGACTGGATCAATCTGGCTTTTTTTTTGTTATTTTCTTAGCTTTTTTTTTATTGCCCAATTAGGTATATGTTAGGTTATATACTCTCTTTGTCGGCTCTTTTGTCTTGTTCCAAAAATTAAATGAAGAATTACAAGTATCTTAACTGATTTTGTTTTTATAACCTTAAATATATATTAAAAAATAAAAGGAAAAGGAAGTATCTTAACTATATATTTTTAAGTAAAAAAGAAGGAAAAAAAAATATCAATCAATCTTTTTGCTTGCCTCAAATCAGGAGATTTAGAGGGGAGAAAAGAGAAGCTCGTTAAAATTTTATTAGTGATGTTGAAAGGAAATAAACTAACCTTAGTGATCGCTACCAATGTCTCTTACTCGAAACAAACACCACACCAAACCGTAAAGAGGGTTTGAAAATAGTTTTCGTCCAACAATAAACGCGTCTATATTGGTGGAAAAATACATTTTAAACCGGCTTAGAATATTTTATGCCAATTGTAGAAGCGTTTTAAAATGTCCCGATGTGATACATATCAAAGATTAACCACAACCTAAGATTTTTTATCGGTTTAAGTTCGTTTATGAAAATTTTCACTTCTCAATCGATTTAAATATACTAAACTACATAAAATAAAAATAAACAAGCATGAAGAAAGTGGGACAATTGTGCTTCCCTATTCAAGAATATGATCTAATGCACTAGTGTGACATAAAGAATTTCCTTTCCACTAGTCCTCAAACAAACGTTGGTAAACGAAGTGCTTTGCTTTTAATTTGTATGTAACATGCCCATATAGAACGAGACACATTTTCTTTTCAATCACTATTACTTTGTTGTGCAATTAAATAAATATAGAGGTGACAAAATGAGTCGTTCTCGGTTCATTAGCTCATATATTTTAGTATAGGTTGCGATGTAAAATAGAAATCATAAAAATAATTAGGTCTTTTTATTCGAGTCTATGTAAATTAATTGGGCTAGAAAAAAGGAATAATTAATAATTAGATCTTTTGACAGGGTCTTAGGCCATCGCACCTCAGACCTATGCCTAGAGCCGACTCTGAATAAAGTATGGTCAAGAAGTTATTCCTTTTAATAATCAAACCTGTATTATTAATTACAAATATGTCAAATCATCAGCTACTACTTGAACCCAATTAATAATTAGTTATGAACCATATTAGTTTTGGGATAAATTTTAGATGTTTTTTGTATGTTTCATAACTAAATATATGTAGTATTTCTTTAGGTGTTTTTTGTATGTTTCATGACTAAATATACACACTTTTTGAATTTATAACAACCCTTGAAAACAGTGCTGGCCCAACATTATATGAGGTCTAAAGTGAAATGTTAAAATGAAATTTTTTAAAAAAACTATTTAAAATTTATTTCTTAAGATTTTTTGGATGCAAAATCATTTAGTGAATTATCATAATTAATTTTATTTAAAAATTATTTTTCAATCAACAGTATAACGCCAATCCATTTATTCTTTGTTGAGATATTGTTGATCTATGATAAGATTTTATTATTAATTTTAGTTTTGAAAAATTTCATACCGTCGAAGCCACTACAAAAAATGTCTGCATTTGCAACGAAATTTTTCGTCACAAAATGATTAAATTTCGTCACTAATGTACATTTGTGACGACATTAGCGAGGAAATCAGTTCTCCCTAAATCAATGTATACTCTAACGTCATTTGCGACGAAATCTCGTCACAAATGTCATCTCTGACAGTCAATAGAATTCACGTGGGGATAAGGACATTTGCGATGAAATCTCGTCACAAATATCATCTCTGACATTCAAACAACTCACGCGTGGGGGACATTGATGTTAACACATTCTATAAATAATATAAAAGCATTTAGAAAATAATTAAGTCTTCTAATATAATGAAGTATGTTAATAGGTGTATATCATGTTCAACTGGTACGATTTCTCTTAAAATTTGTAATTTTGAAAATAAGTCTAATCTATCAATATAAGAGTTGTCATTGTGTTTTAACGAACGGTCAATGTTAAGACAAGATTCTTTAAAAATTTTAATTTCTAATGACTCTAATTTCTTTTCTTCTTTTTTTGGTAGAAATGACTTTAATTTCTTAATACTAAATAAAAATTCAAAAAGTTACTGTTTTAATTGTGTTTTTAGAATACAAAAAGTCTCAACTTTTTTTTAGTAGTTAAGTCTCAACTTTTTATGCCAATGAGAAATTAAATTGGTTTGTATTTTTTCTTCTTAAAGTGAGGCCTTAGTTTTGTTGAGGAGGGTTTTTTTTTACCATGACATTATTATTTATATTCGGCCTTTTGTTCTTAATAAAAAAACTTATTTTTATTGAGAGGCTAAAGCAAGAGTTTAGATAGCTTGACTCTTGAGCCGGCCTAATTGAAAACGGTATAAATTTCATGACATAATAGGTAGTTAACTAAATACCAAAAACACCTAAAGTTAAATATCATACGAAATTATGGATTGAAGACATGATGCTATACTATCTTTTGTTCTTTCTTATACTTCTATATATCTTTCTATATATTTTTTAACAGAAAAAAATATTCAAACTATAAGTATTCAACACCAAAACCCATTAAAAAAACCAGAGCCATCATTTAGAGTTGTTTGTGTTTGTTCATTATTGATCACAAAAATAGAATATAAACCAATTAAACTTATATTACTCTAAGAAATTAAACATTTCAAACTAAGGCATGGGAAAAAAAATTTCACCACTAGGCTCAAAATCAAATATATATACTTACCCAAAAGAAAAAAGTTTGTAATACTTTGCACAAATGTTATGGTTTGTAACGCGTGTATCTGGAAGTACTGGAACACTATGGATAAAGGATTTCAGTTTGTATTTTTCTTATTTATAAAATAGATATGATGAGTTCACAAACAGATATTACAGGTCAAACTTGCGTAGATAATATAATTGTATATATTCACAACTACAAAAAAAAAAAATTACACGAGAAATTGTAGGCTAATGGCCTCAAGAGGATGAAATAATTACAAAGAAAGTCACTATAATGTTACTAAAAGATACAAAGACAAAAAAAATGAAGAACTGGCAAGTTAATTTTGGATTGCAACAGAAGTGGAAAGTATAAAGCTTGTTCAAAAATATCTGCAATTAAAAAGTGTAGTTGTATATTCAAAATTAAATTAATACCGTCAAAAAAATGGTTCAACATGAAAATATATATAAAACATATTTATTTGTTGAGTCAAATTATATATATGCATGTAAGTCCCGCTATGAATAGAGTTATAATATTCTTGAAAATTGTTTAGTTTTGCTTTTGTAAGAAAAATGTTATTAAGGTATTTTCTTTTAATTTGTTTTCTTCTAATTAACTTTTTCTTTTGCTCATAAAATATAGCAGTATTTTTTTTTTCTTCGATGGGTGAGTGGGGGTCTATACATTGCATTACTTCAATGGCACAATCGATGATTTTGTTGGGTCCATATTATAAAGGACTAAAAGCACTCAAATAACTTTAAAGATGTGGCTTTTAGACTACCACATACCACAAATATGCTATAGGCACAAACTCATAAGAAAGTTCTTAAAAATTTGAGCAGTGAGAGCTCTTATCAATTTATCAAAAGGAGTATGTAATACATGAATCTTTACTAAGAATTTTCTATTTTTTTCTTTTATTATTGGCTAAAACTTTAAAAAGTATTATTTGTAGATTCCTTGAGTATCCTTGTCATGTTTCTTTTGTCATTGACTCCCTTTTTCCAACTCAGCATCACATGCTTTGGTTCAAAATATTTTATAACGTTTTGATTTGTGGTTTACACGCATTACCACTAGTATTTTTTTCATCACTGCCCTACTTTACATTATATAGCTCGAGTCATTCCAAAAGCTTCTTTTTAGAAAGTAAAATTAAACAAAGCTTGTGAAAGTAGAATCACAATGACAACTTTAATGGTTAGCTAGTCAAGCCATGGTATATATAAGTGAACATTTAATCGATGGCTTTGTCTAATATTATAATGAATATAAATTTAATTTATTTATATTTTATGGTATGATAATCGATATAGTATCAAACTTTTTACCTATGTGCTACTCGTTATGGAATTTTCTGAAAGCGAGTTGAAAATTCTCCTTTTTATAACTTAGTCGAGGTCTCTATGCTTCGTAGCATTTCTTTTGGTGAGTTTATTTTTGTTTTGGGTCTTCAACCCACTTTTATAAAATAAAAAATGGAGAATGGAATAATCATTACAATCTGACAAAATGAGAGCATTAAAAAATTTATAGTTATCATAAACTAAAACTGATTCGAAGTGGTCTTGTGTCCTTGTTTAGCTATCATACCAGCACATCATATTAACCTCTCGAAATCAATGATTATTGGAAGTAGATCAATCATAGATATTGAGAAGAGTAATCACCTCTTTCAATAGAGGTTTAAGACATATATGATCAATATAGATGTGTGGGTTGCTACAAAGGAAGAATCAGTTTCAAAAATATCATTGTCTAGATGGCGAGTCTATTCCGTTGCATGGACTAAGCTTCACACTTTGGTACTTTGAAAATTATTAGCATCAATTTTACAATAAAAGCCTTGAATAAGCTTTCCACGAACATTCCTCAGTAAACTTTCACAAGTTGAGCTACCGCGCTCCTCTTGTTATAAGACTCGTAAAAATTGAACTTGTACTCACCATCAAGCAGATGTTCCCATTTAATCGAAAAGACTAAGTCGCACCCTACTAAATACTCCTTCCGTCCCAAAATGTAAGAGAAAAAATAAAAATCACACTTATTAAGAAAAAGTAAAATATAATGATTGGATGTAAGCTTTTTAATAAAAATATTACTTGAAAATATGTATAAACAATTTTGATTGGTTATTGATTATGGAAAAGGTAATAGAGAGAGTGAACTTTTCTTGGAAATGTAAACCTTTGTGTTTTTCTCTTATATTTTGGGACAAAAAAATTTGAATTTTTTCTCTTACATTTTAGGACGGAAGGAGTATGTGGCTTAGTAATGCTATTAATAATCATTTGAACTTAATTAACTTATATGAAAAAGATAGTTCTCACGAAGCTTGGATAGTTAATTGAAAATAAGCTAATTTCAATATTATATTTCCACAAGGCATTAATGAAAACACCAAAAAATGTAATTCAATTCCATTGTCGATGTCCTTATTTATGAGATTACACATTCAGCCAAGAGTTAAGGTCTAAATTAAAATTCTTTTGCCCATGTATTATTGAGTATGAATCAGCATTGTATTGAGTACTGGTATGTAATATGGCATTTTTAAAAAAAAAAAATTAAAGCACGGATACGTTGGTATAATTTAAAAAAAAAACCCTTTAAAAATGTCGATTATTCATAGAGTCAAGACTGAATCTCAATATTTTTCCTTCCGTCATCATTAAAAAGAGCGACCTTTTGTTTAGGTTCATCGAGAGAAATACTATTTCAAGGATACAACTCTATCAAATAGATCTCATTGATCTCCATCAATATCTCACAAATATAAATCTTCATAAAACAAATATAAATCTTTCTTAAAAACAATTTAATTCTTTCTAAAAAAAAACATGTTTTCTGGGATGCGCACGAGTATACCATTAAGAAAAAAGTGCATCGTCGATACATACTCAATAAATATCAGGTATATATCGGTACCCGATACATATCTAATATATACCCAATACAGATACTCTTCTTAAAATAAAATACCACTGATAAAAACTCTCTAGCCATCTTCACAGTGTCTTAATACATGTATGATGGTTTCAAATCTTTTTTGGTTTCTACGTAAGAGTAAGACTATCATTTTCAAAGACATGAACAATCCTATTAAGACATCTACATTCCCAAACATAAAAGAATCATTTGACATCTACAAAAATGTAATTAGTGTTTTATTTAATATTAATATTTTTAAACATACAAAAATGAAATTTAATTTAATTGTAATTAACAATATAAAACTTTAAGTAAAATTAAAAAACTTGTTGTATCACTTTAATTTGCCTAAAAAAAATTGATTTTTCTAACTTTTAATAACTACTTTTTTCTATACCGTAAAAAAAAAACACTACTTTTTTCTACTTTCATTTTGGAGTGAGATTAAAACTTGAGTATGTTGCTGTTCAGTCAGCATCATTTAATTGAAGTGATTATTTTCTGCCAATGACTATGTGGAAAGGCAATATCTATATGTGTCCTTTCATTTCAACAAATTGACCCTAAACAATCTTTAAAGATGGCCCCCCATTTTGTAGCCGCCTTGTAGTGCCACACACTGGCCCTGGTCACACATTGCTGGATCCACACATGCTTACTTCCAATATTTTAATTTTGGGTCATGCCATGAGATTATATGTTAAGATATTTAAATTTAGAAAATTTATATTAAATAATATAAAATATGTAAAATGTTAAATATATGAATTCTAAGAGAATAATTTTATTAAGTTATTTTTATATGTGTCCTAAAAGAACTTGTTAGAATTCTCTTTTATTTTTTTGGTCTGTGGAAGAAACTTTAAACATCAGTGTAACTTACATATAATGCAAGTTGAGCTGAGGTTTATGAATATTTTTTTCAATTTTTTATTGTTTTTTTAGTTATTTATATGAATTAAGAGAATTATTAATCAATTTTTCAAAATGAAAATTAAGTTTAAATGATAATATTAGACTTTAACAATGTTCAAATTTATAAGAAGACTCTTTATGATTAATATGCTTATATTATAATTTAGGGTCATGCAACTAGTGTATGGGGTGCACTAGTTAATTGGCATTTTTCCATGCACTAGTTAGCATTTTTCATACTTTTTAAAATAATCAAGTGAAATAATAAAACAAAATATGAGTTTTATTTCAGTCCTTTTGGAAGTGTTAAATCACTATAACATTCCATAAATATATTATTTTTCTCTTAATAAAATAAGGGTTAAAAAATTTTAAATTATAACAATCTTTTTTTAATTTTTAATCTATGTACAAAACTCTAAAATGATCAAAATTTTAAGATAGAAAGAGTATTATAGCATTTGTTCTTATTATTAATATATAAATAAACACTATAGTAGCTAGTTAGTAGATATTAGAGTACCACACTCCTATGTGCATGTATTATTAATATTCATTAGTATTCGTAATGGGAATTTTATATTATTCATTGCAATTATTTTTACGTGTATCAAGTACCAAATAAATTTGGGTCCAATTGTCATACTTAAAGTGATACAATGAATTCAAGTTCTAACATTTTAATATTTTATTCTTTATTAGTATTATTTTAATAAAAGAAAACTATTTTTACAAACAATAATAGAAGACTTAGCACTTGACCCAAAAAAAAGAAGACTTAGCATAGCATCATCAAATTTATGATGCCAATGTGCTATTACAAGAATTAAATATGAACCAAACGTGCAAGAAAAAAGACTCTTTTATGGGCATAGTCATGTGCATGATAAAAGCAATGGCCGAAAGTAGTTTTTATAAACCATATTTTGGAAATTTCGGCGCAACCCTCGTTTTGTAACAATTTCCTTGCTTTGTTTTGTGGAATAATGGACTAACTACTAAGGTACGTAAAGCTATACATTATAATATACACACATACGTTTTAGTAATTTTTTTATCAAATAAGTTTTGTAATTTTTTGATCAAATAAGTTTTAATAATTTAAAATTCGGCTGAAAAATAAAGTATGGTTAATAATGAGAGTTTAATCTTAATTATAATCATAATAATGAGATTAAATCTCGCCAGGATATTGTACCCAAAAAAAAAACCGCCAAAACAGTTATAAAATAATCATTAATATTTTAATTTTAAATATTACTTTTTTTTTGGTACAAATTTTAAATATTACTTTAAAATATTGATAATGTGGTACTCTTTATTTCTCATGAGGACCATTATGTTGACCCTCAAAGAAATTTAAAGAGACCAAATGCTCAAGCAATTTCTTCGTGTGAACAAAATGTTTATGCCATTCGAAATGTCAATAGCATTATCTAAACAATGGTGGGAAGGTTTAATCATGAGACGTGAAGTTATATTGCATATAGTATATCTTTTATTTAAAGAAATTGACTTATATATAGATGTAAATTTCGTTGATGTTTTGTCCTTGACATGTGTTGAGCACGCACAAAAATTTCAAATATTTGTTGTTAGCTAAAACCTTACATGAAAGTTTATATAGTTGATTACTTAAACTATTATCTAATATTAACACAATGTTTCCGTAAACTTAACTCAATTAACAAAAATATATTTTAGAATTAAAATTGATATTCAAATAACCCATTTGGGTTGGTCTGGTGGTATTGGCTTGGGACCTGGGAGTATACTCCTTCTCGAGATCTCAGATTTGATTCTCTCCAGTGACAATTTAGGTAGGTTAGTTTAACTTTTTCAAAAAAAAAAATTAATATTCAAATTTTGATATATTCATTTATTCACAAACTCTAGCCACAACAAAATATGCAAAAATAGAATGTGTAATGAAATGGTGTTAGCATATCAATAATTCTAGAAAAAACTTTAGGGATGGTCCTCCTTACTTTAACGTGATTTGGAGAAAAACAGTATGCCAGGCATCAACCATACCGTTTTCATCCACTTGACATTTGTTTATTATACTTTATTTATTAATAAAAAACAAAACTAGCTGCACCAAACATACAAGGGGCAATAAACATGGCGTGACCATTAATATGGTGTAATACAATTGACACATAGTATTAAATATTTTAAATAAGTTATATGTATCAAATTACCAACAATAAAAATTGTCAAAAAAAAATTACCAATAAAAATTAGTTTAAATGATACTATAAAAAAATTTGGTTTAAATGATATATAGCTCGTACTTTGCTTTGTTACGTTCATCGTTGATTTTCGTATGATTAGTTGCATATTTCATTCAAATAGATTTGCTAATGTGGTGAGTGCTTTATGGTGGATAAGTTAGTCAAATAATCTACTATGGACCATGTTTCATTATCGTTGGATTTTAAAGTTTCATTAGTGAAATTACTGGCACGCTATGCAAAGTGTCGAACATGATGTGCTAAACACTTTGACAGAAGTAATAAGCAAATAGCAAATAAAAGCAGCAAATAAAGAACACAGAGTATTTGTTGACCCAGTTCGGCGCACAACAGCCCTAGTCTAGGGGATACCAATCCAGGAAGGAATATCACTATAGAGGTCCTAGTTCTAAGTTACCAGCAAACGCCCCGTTTACAACTTATCACCTAGGCACGACCAATGACTCTTCAACCTAGGAACTTCCTAGATCTGAGATCCCATCTCACTCCCTCTCAGTTCGAAGACTTCCATGCAAACAACCTCTGGTTCACTGATCTTCTCACTGGCACAACCTTACAGACAGCAAGGATTTAATTCACACAGAAACAAACACGTTTTGGAGACACACTCCTATGAAAACATCACACTCGTACCTACAGGCTTTGAGTGTTACAACTAACAATACCTACTCCGTACTTCACAGTTTAGGAGAGGAACACAATCAATACAACACGAGAGTACACGTCCTAAACTTGCATCAATGAGATACAAGAAAGGCTCACAAATAAACACACGCAAAAACCTAGAATGCTTGGACTCTAGAGACTAAAACGGCGTGAACAACTCTCTCAGAAGAATTAGGTTTACAACTTCCTTTAAGTAGTCAGTAGACGTTCTTGAGCAGTAATCAACTTGGGCTTCACATGTTGATCCAACCCTAATTTCTTCATAATAAATGTGAGAGATTCTCTACAGAAATATGCTTCAAGGAGATTCTTGGTAAAAATATATTTGTCCATAATCTGAAGCATTAAAGCGCCATGCAGATACATGAGAGAGAAACGGATATTCCATAAATAGAAAAACGCGCGCCTGCAGACCAGTATGTTGCAAGTGTCAAAGCACTTTGTCCAACATCCTGTCACAATGGTTTATCAACCAAAAATGCAGCCAATACCAAAGACTCAACAAACTCCCCCTTTGGCAAATTTTTGGCTAAAACAACTTAGGACCATCCAGAGATCACATAGGTAGATATTCCAGTTAAAAAAAACATATTCTTCAACAGAAGGCATTTTCTCAAGATAAAAACAAACATACGAATCAAGAGCAGATGTAGCCATTCTTCAAACTCAGTAGAAATAGATGATATAGGTCTTCTACCTTCTACACACATCAGAGAAATATGTAACAGCGGAATAGAGAATAACTACTTCGCCTTAAATCATCAGAAGCATAAACATTGTAAGGATGTCGAATAGAGTGCTTCAACATATTAGTAACACATCTCCCCCTGCAGGCATGCATAAGGTGTTGGAACATCATGTCCAACATCTCCCCCTGCATAACATAAATCAGCTCCCCCTAAACATATGCATATATCAGAGAGCACACATAGCTACACTACAACATACTCCATCTAAACTACACTATAAACATATCACAATCAGATCAGTGCAGATAAACCAGTCTTCAGAGTAGATGGATCAAAATCAGAACATAAAGTCATAGTGTCAGAACATCACCAAAATTACTCCCCCTTTTTGCCACAAATTTGACAAATTAGGGAATCACAGAGTCAGCATTATCAGGAACTTAGTACAGACCAGAGGGAATAATATAATCTATGCCCATGAATAAGAATTACAAATCAAAATAGGGCAAGTACACATAATAGCAATAAATCATTAAAAAGAAGTGCTGGAATCAGTCACTTTCACCTCTTCTGTATCACCAGCAGTCTCATCATCCTCAGCTGCATCACCATCAGTAGCAACACCAACATCAGCTAACCTTTCTTCCTCAGCTTCCTCTTGCTTCAAAGCAGCAATAACCTTTTCAAGCTCAACCTTCTGCTCATCCAGAGCTTTTACACTAGCTTCCATAGACCTGATCATAGCTTTCCTGTTCATGGAAGGTGAAGGTTCTTGCACAGATTTTCTTTTAGAAACCCCTGCTATATCAGCAGCATGGGTGCCTTCAAACAACTTAAAATGAAGAGAAAGAGGAGGCTTTCTCTTGATAGGATCATCAGCAGCAGTCAAGATATTTGGATGTTGAGACAGTATAACTCCACAAATCAAAGTTAGGAATGCAATAGGCATTTGCACAGCCCAAGACTTGCCATGAGCCATTGTTTGCTCAAAAATGTAGGAACCATAGTCAGCTTCAGTCTTAGTCCCTATAGAGTAAATCATTCTAGCCAGCCCAATAGCAATATGAGATGAATGGGTAGTGGGAACCCAATTGGTAGTACCTATTCTATTAAGGACAACATATTTGACAGATAACATGCATGAGGGTACTTTACCTTTGGAAGGCCACACCTTAACTTGATCAGCAGTGATGGTTTTGCATACTGCATTGTTGGTGACTTCTACCTCAGCATAACCATCCTCCTTCCTACCAAGGAACCTGTTGATGATACTAGGGGAAAACTCCACACACTGGTTCCTAACAAACACCTTCTGATATTTCTTACTAAGAGGGTTGTCACAGTCTTCAGCAATATTGACAATAAATTCTTTAACAAGTTTTTCATAGCAGTGACCTAACCCAGTAACAGTTTTCATCAGACCAGCTTTTTCAATTAAATGCATTACCTCTTTCCAAGCTAAAGTTTCATCAGACAGCTCCCTTTCAAGACCAATTCTTTTGCCAAATACATACTTCCATTTGGAGGCACTATCAACAAAGTGAAATGACACATTGTCAATAGGCACATCAGGCACATTGAGTGGGATTGATTTCCCACTAGCTCTCTTCCTGACAGACAAGGTGCTTGGAGCATCCTGTTCAACATCTTCATCAGAATCTGCAGCAGCAGTTTTCTTTCTCTTTGTAGTCTTGTTTTTGGAGAGAGATGAAGTGTTTGGAACATCTTCTTCAGCTTCATAATCAGAATCACCAGTGGTGATTTTCTTCCTCTTCAAGGATTGTTTCACAGCAGGTATTTCAACCTTGCTATAACTCCTGCTAGGACCAACAGCAGTCTTCTTTGAGGACTTGGTTGCTGCAGCTGCAACCTTCTTCTTCTGAGTAGACTTTGGTGCAACAATTGCCACCTTAGCCTGCTTGTCTTTCCTTTCTCTGAGCCTCCTACCAATACCAGTCTTGCTTGATTTGGGAGCATCAACAGTCTTAAGCACTGTTACATCATCAGCATCAGACACATCATCAGTGATGTGCACATCATCATTTTCAGAACCAGTCTTTGCTTGCTCTTCATGTGAATCAGCAAGTGTCTGGTCAACATTGAGTTGAGCATCTTCTTCAACAACCTCATCAGGTTGAGTCTGTGCCAAGGATGTTTCAACATCCGGCACAACATTTTGGTTTTGACCCATATTGGCCAAAGAGGTTAGAGCATCTTCAGCAGTCTTGGTCATCACCTCTTCTGCATTCATATTTTCATTATCCTCTTCTTCATTCACATCTTCATTAATCGTTTCTTCAACTGAAGAAACAGTCACAGTCGCATCTACCTTTTCAGATTCCAAGCCAGTTTCCCTTTGTTCAGCAGTTGGGGTTTTGGTAGGATTAACATCAGATGGTTCAATTGATTCAACAACTAGAGGTGTTGCGATATTAGTAGGAGCACTAGCACTCCCAGATTCGAACTTCTCTGGATACAACTCCTGCATGGTGAAGTTAGCAGAGTAACGAGACCTTGGTTTCTTCGATTTTGGCTTCTGAGTGGTGGATGGCTTTGTCTTCTTCTTTGATTTGGTTTTGGAAGAGGATTTAGATGTGTTGGGTTCGAGTGCAGAAGTAAAGGATGGGTGAATCCTTGAGATTGGAACAGCAGTAGTAATGATGTCTGATGGTTGTGGGATCAGAGTAGTGGTAGGCGACGGCGAGTTTGATGGTGAGTTGGAGTTGGACGATTGAGCCATTGTTGCAGAGTAAATTTTGTAAGGTTTCGTTTGAAAGAGCGAGGGAGATTTAGGTTTGAGTGAGTAAAGTGTTGAGGAAGGGGAGGAGTTATAGCTGTAGGCGGTTTTAATTTGGAAAGTAATGATCTGAAAAGATTTGAAATAAAAGTAACAACCCAAAGATAGTGGCGTGTTTGTGTAGTTGTGATAGTCATGATTGCCTTGATCAACGCACAGCAATTGATGACAGACAACTAAAGTAACTGCTGCACACCACACGCCTCTTAACTGTAATTGCTACAATTCCTCATAGAGACAAATTCCCAACTTGCCTCTTAAATTTTCAAACTGCACTGCATCAAGAGCCTTAGTAAAAATATCTGCAATTTGCTCCTTTGTACCCACATGCTCAAGAGTTACAATTTTGTTTTCAACAAGATCTCTGATAAAGTGATGACGAATGTCAATATGTTTGGTCTTGCTATGCTGAACAGGATTCTTTGAAATATTTATAGCACTCATATTATCACAGTAAAGTGTTAGAACATCTTGTTCAACATCATATTCTTTCAGCATCTGCTTCATCCAGACAAGTTGAGAGCAACTACTCCCTGCAGCTATATACTCTGCTTCAGCTGTAGATAGTGCCACACAATTCTGTTTTTTGCTAAACCAAGAGATTAAATTTTTACCAAGAAAGAAACATCCTCCTGAAGTACTCTTCCTATCATCTGCACTCCCAGCCCAATCAGCATCACAGTAACCATATAAGGCAGAATCTTCACAATGAGAATACATCATCCCATAGTCACTAGTCCCGTTCAAATATTTTAGGATTCTCTTCACTTGGTTCAAGTGACTTATCTTGGGGTCTGCCTGATATCTTGCACAAACTCCAACAGCATAAGTGATGTCAGGTCTACTGGCAGTTAAGTACAGTAGGCTTCCAATCATGCTTCTGTAAAGACTTTGATCAACACTTACTCCCTTTTCATCCTTGGTGAGTTTTAGATGAGTAGGTGCTGGTGTTCTTTTGTGTGCAGCATTTTCCATACCAAACTTCTTGACTATGTTTCTTGTATACTTGCTTTGAGATATGTTTCTTGTATACTTGCTCAACATACACTTCTTCCTATAGGTATCCATTCAGGAATGCACTTTTTACATCCATTTGATATAACTTGAACCTGAGAATGCATGCTACTCCCAACAGTAATCTGATAGATTCTAATCTCGCAACTGGAGCGAAAGTTTCTTCAAATTCAAGTCCTTCAATCTGAGTATATCCTTGTGCTACAAGTCTTGCTTTATTTCTAGTAACAGTACCAGTTTCATCTGACTTGTTTTTGTATACCCATTTTGTTCCAATGACATTCATATTTTCTGGTCTTGGAACTAAATCCCATACTTCACTTCTCTCAAACTGATTCAGCTCTTCCTGCATAGCCTCTATCCATGCTCCATCAGTTAGAGCTTCTTTGACATTCTTTGGCTCAAATAAGGATACAAAACATGAATTAGTGATCACATCGTTCTTTCTTCTGGTAGTTATCCCTTGATCAAGACTTCCAATAATAAGATCTTTAGGATGGTTCTTCTGAATACGTACTGAAGGACCTTTGTCTTGAATTTGAGGTTCAGCTTCTTCTTCAAGAGTCTCTTCATTAGATTTTTCATTATTGGAATGTTCAGGTGCTGCAACACCTTGTACCATATCTTCACTAACAGTAGTACCTTGATCTAATTCATCATTCTTCTTCAAAGGAGAGTCTTTTACAACTACATTTATGGATTCCATCACCACTTGAGTTTTTGAATTGAAGACTCTGTAAGCTCTACTGTTTGTGGAGTACCCAAGAAAAATTCCCTCATCACTTTTAGGGTCAAGTTTTCTTCTTGGATCTCTATCAGCTAAAATGTAACACTTGCTTCCAAACACATGGAAATGTTTGACAGTTGGCTTTCTATCTTTCCATAATTCATACAGAGTTGAGGAGGTGCCTTTTCTAAGGGTTACTCTATTATGTATGTAGCATGCAGTGTTCATAGCTTCAGCCCAGAAGTAGAAAGGAACTTTTTTAGCATGAAGCATGACTCTAGCTGACTCTTGGATAGTTCTGTTCTTCCTTTCCACCACACCATTCTGCTGTGGAGTAATAGGAGATGAGTATTCATGCTTGATTCCTTCACTGGAACAAAATTCATCAAACTTGGAGTTCTCAAACTCTCTCCCATGGTCACTTCTGATTCTCACAACATTACTTCCCTTTTCCCTTTGAATTTGGATACATAATTCCTTGAAAACTTCAAAGGTATCTGACTTTTCTCTGATAAAGTTTACCCATGTGTATCTAGAATAGTCATCAACAACCACAAAAGCATACATCTTGCCTCTCAAACTTTCAACCTGCATAGGTCCCATGAGATCCATATGAAGTAGTTCAAGAACTTTGGAAGTTGTTTGGTGTTCCAACACTGGGTGCGACACTCTGACTTGCTTGCCAATCTGGCACTCACCACATACATTGCCCTCAATGATCTTCAAGTTAGGCAAACCTCTAATAGCTTCAGCTGACATTACTCTCTTCATCCCTTTAAGATTCAGATGTCCCAACTTCTGGTGCCACAATTGTACTTCATCTTCTATGGTAATAAGACAAGTTGCTCTATGAGCTTCTTCTTGAGACATCCATAGATAACAGTTGTCTTTGGATCTAGTTCCCTTCATTAACTCTTGTCCTTCCTCATTATAGACAAGACACTCAGACTTGGTGAAGTTAACTTTCAGGCCTTGATCACATAGTTGGCTTATACTGATTAAATTTGCTGTGAGTCCTTTAACTAAAAGCACATTCTCCAGATCAGGTACTCCATGATTGATCAAGTCACCAACTCCTATTATTTGACCTTTAGCACCATCTCCAAAAGTCACAAACCCAGTCTTATGAGGTTTCACATTTGTAAGATACTTTTCTACCCCAGTCATGTGTCTAGAGCATCCACTATCAAAGTACCAATCTTCACTGGAAGAAGCTCTAAAGGATGTGTGAGCAATCATTCCAACAGTTTCCGTTTTGGGTCTCCACTCCTTCTTTGTAGTTCCAATGTCGTGTATCATACTTGCCTTTGATTGTTGATCAGGATATCCATGCAATCTGTAGCAAAAAGGTTTAATGTGTCCCCTTATGCCACAGTGATGACACACCCACTTACGATGTTTCCTCTGATTCTTAGGCCTCTGATGTGTTTGTGACACAGGTTCTGAAACATTCTTTGGAACAGGATAAACTTTAGAGTGTTGGACAAGATGTTTCAACACTGTTCCAGTATAAGGATCAAACTCTTCTTTAGCTGAGACAAACTTGGTTTTGGAATTCTGTTGACGCTGATTCAGATTTGAGTAGTCATATCCAATACCCTTTGTCTTTCCACTAGGTACATTCTCTAAGATTTCTTCAAGAATTTCTGTTCCTGGATTCAGTTGTCCCACACGTTTTCTCAACTCATTCATTTGGTTATTAACATGAGTAACTTCATCCTGAGCTTTTGAGAGCTCATCAGCCTGTTCATTAGCTTCAGCTTGGAGTTTGTTGATAGTCTTCTTCTGCTTCTCAAGAACTCTACAAGCTTCATTGTACCTGGTGAGTAATTCCTTATAAATGTCCACAAGTTCATCATAAGACATATCTTCTTCTTCTTCTTCTTCTTCTTCTTCTTCTTCTTCTTCTTCTTCTTCTTCTGATTCACATTCAGTCTTACAAATTCCTGTGAAGGCAGTTGCATGTCTTGCTGATTCACTTTCTTCCTCTGATTCTTCATCTGACCAAGAAACTGTTAATCCTTTCTTTTGCTTTCTCAGAAAAGTACCACATTCAGGCCTAATGTGTCCATATCCTTCACACTCATGGCACTGTACACCCTTGCTTTGACTGCTCTTTTCCTTAGGTTTGGTTTTTCTCAAAGTGGTTGATTGTTTGTTGGTGTCGAATCTGATGTTCTGCCCACCTTGCCTGTTCTTACCATCAAACCTTCTCATTACCTTCTTGAACTGTTTTCCAAGCATGGCAATGGAGTCTGCTATGCTCTCTTCACCTTCATCCTCACTGTGATCATTCCCATCATCAGTATTTGAGACAAACGCAATCCCCTTGTTTCTTTTGTCACCTCGTTCATTTAGAACATTTTCAAAAGTTTGAAGAGATCCAACTAGTTCGTCCATTTTCATGGTAGAGATGTCTTGTGCTTCCTCAATAGCTGTAACCTTCATATCAAACCTCTTGGGAAGAGATCTAAGAAGTTTTCTTGATAGTTTCTCATCAGTAATCTTCTCACCTAGAGCTTCAAACGAGTTTGCAATATCTAAAAGACTTAGGTGAAAGTCTTGAATGCTTTCTTCTTCTTTCATTTTCAAGGATTCAAATTTGGATGTAAGATGTTGAATCTTTGACAGCTTCACTTTAGTAGAGCCTTCATAGCAAGTTTTCAAGATTTCCCATGCTTCCTTGGCTGATACACAATTTTTGATAAGCTTGAAAACATTAGCATCTACTCCATTGAATAGGGCATAGATGGCCTTGTTATTGTATTGAGCTGCAGTTTCCTCTTCAGTAGTCCATTCAAGTTCGGGTTTTAACTCCCCCGTTGAAGTACCTTCTTTGTTGGTAAGGGTGGGTTGACTCCAACCAGTCAACACGGCCTTCCACACCTTGCTATCAATAGACTTCAAAAATGCGGTCATTTTTGATTTCCAAGTATCATAGTTGCTAGCTCCGTTGAGCAGAGGTGGTCTGTTCATGTATCCTCCTTTCTTATCCATGCTGCCAGAGACTTTAGGTCCTGAATCTCACCCTAGAAACAGGCAGGGTGCCTGATGCCAATTGAAATTCCTGGCACGCTATGCAAAGTGTCGAACACGATGTTCTAAGCACTTGGAAGTGTCGAACACGATGTGCTAAACACTTTGACAGAAGTAATAAGAAAATAGCAAATAAAAGCAGCAAATAAAGAACACAGAGTATTTGTTGACCCAGTTCGGCGCACAACAGCCCTAGTCTGGGGGATACCAATCCAGGAAGGAATATCACTATAGAGGTCCTAGTTCTAAGTTACCAGCAAACGCCCCGTTTACAACTTATCACCTAGGCACGACCAATGACTCTTCAACCTAGGAACTTCCTAGATCTGAGATCCCATCTCACTCCCTCTCAGTTCGAAGACTTCCATGTAAACAACCTCTGTTTCACTGATCTTCTCACTGGCACAACCTTACAGACAGCAAGGATTTAATTCACACAGAAACAAACACGTTTTGGAGACACACTCCTATGAAAACATCACACTCGTACCTACAGGCTTTGAGTGTTACAACTAACAATACCTACTCCGTACTTCACAATTTAGGAGAGGAACACAATCAATACAACACGAGAGTACACGTCCTAAACTTGCATCAATGAGATACAAGAAAGGCTCACAAATAAACACACGCAAAAACCTAGAATGCTTGGACTCTAGAGACTAAAATGGCGTGAACAACTCTCTCAGAAGAATTAGGTTTACAACTTTCTTTAAGTAGTCAGTAGACGTTCTTGAGCAGTAAGCAACTTGGGCTTCACATGTTGATCCAACTCTAATTTCTTCATAATAAATGTGAGAGATTCTCTACAGAAATATGCTTCAAGGAGATTCTTGGTAAAAATATATTTGTCCATAATCTGAAGCATTAAAGCGCCATGCAGATACATGAGAGATAAACGGATATTCCATAAATAGAAAAACGCGCGCCTGCAGACCAGTATGTTGTAAGTGTCAAAGCACTTTGTCCAACATCCTGTCACAATGGTTTATCAACCAAAAATGCAGCCAATACCAAAGACTCAACAATTAGATCTAATGATAGATTCACATGCTTAATTATTTTTCTTCTATTTTTTTCTTCTTAGCTCTGATCTCCACTAGATTAGATTGAGTCAGTTCTTTGTCCATGCCGTCTCTAGCTATCACTGGAGTGTGTGGGACTTATCTTTGGTCCGCACACCTTTCCAGGCTTCCACGACCATCAAATGAGGGTTGGAGCACCAACAACGGCACACACAAGATCACTTGTGGGTCTGCATCGCCGCCCTGTGCAGTGTTCCTTCCACTCCATCCACACTGCCGTTGTCATTGATCTTTTAGTATGTGATGCACACTCACGGCACTTTTTTACCGCAAAATCGTTTATGCATTTTCCTTTTTTATGAAACTTTGTAGTCATTATTGTTCAATATAAATTCGTTGTTATAACTGCCACATGCAATAATCAAACTCGGCCGTACAAAATCCAGACTAAATAATTCTAACGATGAGAGATCATGATCCACCATGAACCACTTATAAAAGTGATCCATATGATATTAGAATTCGTCTTGTTGCTGATCATTTAATTAAGTTTACTTTATAAGCGATTAGTAAACAAAGTTAATGAATTCAGGTAATTAATGTTCATACAAATTAAATACTTGCAAAAAATCCATCTAGATCTAAGAAATTATTTTTTTTATAGACACAAGCCAAACTTTCACACTGAGCTTTTAGCTTTGATCAATTATTTTACAATAAAATCTTTATGGGGCAACTGGAGCCATAAATTTTTTTAACTCTAGACAAAATTTTAGTCTAAATTTTTTTTTTTCAGTTTTGTTTTAAATTAATTTTGAAAATTTCATTTTATCTCAGTTTGAATAAAAAGTATTAACTAATCTTAAATTCTCAATTTATCTGATCAGTTTTAAATAAAAGTATCAATTTTACTTTAAATCAATCTTTAAAAATCTCAATTTTGTTATAAACTAACTCTAAAAATACTCTAAATTTTTTGTCATGCTGAAGAACCGTCCATGGCGAAACAACTATTTTAGTTCTTTAATGTCATTGTTATTAAAGTCTTTAAATATTTGAGGATCGAAATAACTAATAAAAGAAATATGTGAACATATTTAAAATTTAATATATTTAAAAATCAATAATCAATAATAAATTACATTCGTTGAAACAAAATGTTACCGATTTTTATATGCAAGTTGAGCTTCATGAACCTAACTTACCTTATCTTTATAAGTCACTTTCTAAAAAAATTCCAAGTATGAAAGAGAAAAAGATGAGATTTTTAACAAAATAAAAACCCAGATTTAATAATGTCACACCACTCACCACCACACCACCATATGTCAAAAAGTTTAGAAACAAAAAAAATCAAAACTTTATATTTCTCTCTTTCTTTCTTTCTTTTTCATTTTGCCTTTTCAAAAATTAGTTCATAAGAAACAATAACAATTTTAACGTCCATTAGTTATAACTTACTATATATAGCATATTAGATGAGAGACAAACACAAACAAAGAGAACAAACAAAGTCATTACCTTGTCAAAATTCTTTGACACCAACGTTGTCTTCGGTCTCTTTTTTCACATTCATCCCTTTTCTTTGAATCTTGTCAAATTTTTCATTAGAATCATTTTCATAACAAAATTCTTATACCCTTTGGTGAAAAGATTTGTTCTTTCTTTCTGGGGGGGTCTTAAAAGACCAATTTTTTTTTGATGTTATGGAACAGAAACATGTTCTTTTGTCTGCATTGAGTGTTGGTGTTGGATTAGGTGTTGGACTTGGATTGAGTTCTGGACAAACTGTTCAGAAATGGGTTGGAGGTAATCGCGATTTCGACGAGGTTTCTGGTGAGCAGATTGTTGAAGAACTTAAGAGACTTTTGATTGATGGAAAAGATAGCAAAATTACATTTGATGAGTTTCCTTATTACTTAAGGTAATTTTTTTTGATTTCTTTATCATTTGTTAATAATTGAAGTTTTATGTTATAGATAATTGTGTTTTTGTGTTCTTTTTTATCCCTTTTGAATGACATCAAATTAACATTGTTAGAATTTATGTTAGGATTTTGGGGGTATTAATGATGTTTGTGACATGGATCTGTTTCTGAATATTCTGGTAGATATAAATTTTGAGACTTTCTAAATGGGATTTTCCATTTTGTGATGGATTATGCTTAAATACAAAGTTTCTTTCAATTTTTGTTGGATTCATCTATTATGCATCTTTGTCAATCCTAAACTTTCTTAGATTTTCATTTTTGGGGTCTTAACCCTCCGCTTTCTCGGGGTAGGGGCCCCGTTAATTCTGATATCTGCTATGAGGTAAGAAAAGTCTGACCAATAATTGTTTCAGTCAGGATTCAAATTCGGTTTTCCCGAAAATTTGTCCTTAACCGGAGCTTATTAACTACTTGAGTCTAATCATTTGATTTCTTAGAGTCTCTGTTGACATAGCTTTGGTTTGAGCATATGTAGGGTCAGAAACCAGAAAGTTGATGGATATGAATGAATAATGATGATGTAATTATGTAAATTTTCTTATAAGAAAGTTTTGTTTCTGTTAATGGAGAAAAGGATAAATCTGGTTGCTTTTTTAAAAAACCAAATTTTGTAATTTTTGTGATCAAAAGATCGTTTATTTGGATTTATAATACTATCATAAGAGTTGAATCTTAGAGCTTCACCTTATTCATAGAAGATGTAAAAATGTCGGTTTCAGTTCATGTTTTTCTACTTCAAGTTAATGGTTCGGTACAAGCTATCTGATTAGTATAAATCTATGCAATAATATCCAAAAAATCGATACAAACTTGAATAAAAATATCAGACATTTGTTTTCTGAAAACCTCCTTGAAGTAAAAAGAAAGTCAAGTGCGAAAGACCGCCATTGTAGGGTTTAGGAGCGACCTCCTGATTCGTATCTTATGCTTTGTTTAATATGGAATTTACAGCGAAAGAACTCGAGTTTTGTTGACAAGTGCTGCATATGTTCATTTAAAAAATGTTAACTTTTCCAAGCACACCAGAAACCTGTCACCAGCAAGCCGGGCTATTTTACTTTCTGGTCCTGCAGGTATATTATGTACAACAGTTTATTCTAATCGCACATAAATGTTGTTTATTCGGTTTTCGACTTGTATTTACTAATACTAGTTTTTTATTTTATTTTTTGAAGAACTTTATCAGCAATTGCTTGCCAAAGCTTTAGCTCATTACTTCGAATCAAAGTTGTTACTGTTAGATATTACTGATTTCTCTCTGAAGGTAAATTTTAAATGTATTGTTTATCATTTTATTCACTATAACCAGTCATATACATGTACATATATATATTCACACGTTTCATGTTTTCGCTTGTACAGTTGCAAAGCAGATACGGATGTCCACGAAAAGTACCGGTAAGTCTAACTTGCAACTTGTTAGCTTCATTGCTCGTATACTTAGAAAAAGAACAATCGCAGATGTTTAGTGGTTATCTCAGTGAGAAATTTGTGACTCATTTGTATATTTTTGTGTAGTCTTTGAGAAGGTCGATATCCGAGATGACTATAGAGCGAATGTCGGGTTTGCTTGGTTCGTTTGCAATGATGGCTTCAACTGGTGAATCTAGAGGTACTAGTAGAGGAAGTAACACACTGAACTTTTTCCAAATATTATGATATTAACTTAATATGTAGAACTATTCCTTAATTTTGAAGTTTATTGATAATTTCTTTTGAAGGAACTCTGCGTCAACAAGCCGTTGGTAGTTCGAGTAATCTTCCAAAGCTTCGGAGGAATGCCTCTGCCGCGTCTGATCTAAGTAGCACTTCTTCCCAAAGTGCTTCAATAAATCCAGGTTATAATTTAAAACTACATGTTATCTTGTTGACCATATTTCGGTTTGATCACCCGAAAGATCAATTTTTTTGGTGCTGGTTTCGAACGGTGTACACATCAAAGGTTTGAAGAATGAACTTCTATTCAAGAAACATAGAGAAAATCGGCACCTGAAAGATCGATTTCGATAACTACTTTTATTGCTATTGCTAATTCATCAAATTTTATTGTTTTTCTGTAATATTATGCTAACTTCTTTGAATACATTTTCAGCTCCTTTAAGACGTACAAGTAGCTTGTGTTTTGACGAAAAGCTCTTTGTGCAATCACTTTACAAGGTGAATTAATATATACACAATATTTGTTATCATGTAAACATTTAAATGAGATGCGTATAATGATTAACGAATTTCGTTACATGTCTGTTTTCATTTTTTGCAGGTTTTGGTTTCTATCTCAGGAACCGATTCCATCATTTTATACATAAGGGATGTCGAGAAGCTTGTTCTCAGATCACCAAGATTATTTAACTTACTACAAAAAATGGTAAATAAAATATCAGGCTCGGTATTGATACTCGGTTCCCAGATATTATTAGATTTAGAAGGTGATTGCCATGAATTGGACGAAAGGATTTCTAAGTTATTCCCTTATAACATTGTGATCAAAGCTCCTGAAGATGAAGCTCATATCAGTAGTTGGAAAGGCCAACTCGAAGAAGACATGAAAATCTTTCAGTTTCAAGATACTCGAAACCATATTGCTGAAGTACTTGCAGAAAATGACATTGATTGTGACGATTTGAATTCAATATGCCATGCAGACACTATGATACTTAGTAGTTACATTGAAGAAATTGTTGTATCCGCGATTTCATACCATTTGATGCATACCAAAGATCCTGAATACCGAAACGGAAAGCTAGTTATCTCGGCAAATAGGTAAATATCTTCACCAATTAATGTTCAAGAAATTGACTCTTTGACGAGGTTTACTTGCTTTACTGATCTTCTATGTGGACAGTTTGTCGCAAGGATTGAGTCTGTTCCAGGAAGGCAAGAATAGCGGGAATCTGAAGACAAATGATTCTAATAAGGTATTTTTGTTTATATCTATTTTATCATCTAGAAATACGCAACTTTGATTGCTCGATTGCACCGCGGGATTTGTAGAAGCATATCAAGCTAAATAGTAATTGTTCTTAATTATTCTCGATATGTTTTATACATATCAAATTTGTAAATACATTATTTATCGATTTGTTTTCTATAATGTTAGGAAAATGCTGTTGAAGATATTGCCGGTGCAAAGAATGATGTGCGGGCTGACAACCCAGCACCTGCTGAAAACAAAAGTGAAGCAGATAAGTCCATCCCTGTAACGAGAAAAGACGGTGAAAATTCTACACCTGCAAAAGCTGTAAGATCAATTTTCTCATGAATATGAACGTTTCATTTTACTTTATACAAAGAATGAATGCAAAGACTGATATTGTATTACAACAAGAAATCTCAACTATGTTGGCACCTCAGACTCTACCGATCGTTTGTGTAACTATAAATTAATCGTATGCTTGCAGGAAGTTCCCGACAATGAGTTTGAGAAGCGAATTAGACCAGAGGTTATCCCTGCAAATGAGATAGGTGTTACATTCGCAGATATCGGTGCATTGGATGAGATAAAAGAATCGCTTCAAGAGCTAGTAATGCTTCCCCTTAGAAGACCAGACCTTTTCAAAGGTGGACTTCTAAAGCCATGTAGAGGCATACTTCTTTTCGGTCCACCCGGCACCGGAAAAACAATGCTAGCAAAGGCGATTGCAAATGAAGCAGGAGCAAGTTTCATTAACGTATCAATGTCAACCATCACTTCAAAATGGTTCGGAGAAGACGAGAAGAATGTTCGAGCTTTGTTTACGCTAGCAGCTAAAGTTGCTCCGACAATTATATTTGTGGATGAAGTTGACAGCATGCTTGGTCAACGTACTCGAGTTGGAGAACATGAGGCCATGAGGAAGATTAAAAATGAATTCATGACACATTGGGATGGACTATTATCAGGACCTAATGAACAGATTCTTGTTCTTGCTGCTACAAATAGACCATTTGATCTCGATGAAGCAATTATAAGACGGTTCGAGCGCAGGTAGGACCATGTCTTTGTCTTGTTTTTGGCATTGATCATCTGTTGATTCTGTTTAGCTGCATTATCTTTCATTATTTGTTACTAGCGTGCAGACGAACACTAATATGTATGTCTCCCCACTTTTTTCGGTTTCTCATTTTTCGATATTAAACAGCTGGATGACCGACCATAAAAAAACTTGAAAATTCATAATAAAAAAACATTCCATCAATTTTTTTATTGAGAAAGAAGCATGGAATCTCAATTATTTTATCCATTAATTTATGTAATTTATTCTTCTGAGTTGTCAACTCATATTTTGCACATGGATCTTTCTGAAAACAGATCTTTTAGCAACAGTTTTCTGTCTCTTGTTCAAAAATAATACTCATCAATTATGAACACTTTTTTACTTTTCAGATAAATTATTATTGCTGTTTCGGATTTGCAACTGATATTTCAATAATTTTTAATGTTGAGCAGGATCATGGTTGGTTTACCATCTGTTGAGAATAGGGAAATGATCCTTAAAACACTTCTGTCGAAGGAAAAACACGAAAACTTAGACTTCAAAGAATTAGCAATCATGACAGAAGGATTTAGTGGAAGTGATCTTAAGGTAAAATATTTTTGACAGATTGATTAGCTTTATTGTGTTTTTCTAATCGGATGAAATTAATTTTGAATATTTTGTAAACAGAATTTGTGCATCACTGCGGCGTACCGACCTGTTAGGGAGTTAATACAGCAGGAGCGAACGAAGGAAATGGTACTTTCCAAAAAACTTCAACTATTTTATCAATCTCTCTTTCCAATGTCAAAATTTAATATGAGCTGTAAATTGCATGTTATATCAGGAAAAGAAGAAAAAAGAAGCCGAAACTGTAAGCTCAGACGATGGTTCAAATAATAACAATAACGAAGAACGAGAAATTATCTTGAGGTCTTTAAACATGGAAGACATGAAACAAGCTAAGAATCAGGTAGGTTGAACAATCATTAACATGTCCTAGTTGCACTATAGCGTAGCGAAATTTTAACAAACCAATATTGTGCTGCAATTTAGTGCAAAGTATTTTCAAAGAGCACCTATAGCACTATATAGCGTCGTAATTTGAACAAATGTGATTGACAACATTAATGTTATTTATATGCTGTATATTGGTATAGTAGATGATTATTTATTGATCCATTTTCAATCTCCATTAAAAGAGAGGAACATCTTAGACGATATACGGAACTTAATATTAATTGCATTCATGCTCCATATGTAAACAATTTCAAACATATATCAGTTGAATTTCTGCTATTACTCTACATGTATTTATTTATCGATATTGATGTATGTTTATAAACAGGTGGCTGCGAGTTTTGCGTCAGAAGGATCAGTAATGGCCGAGCTAAAACAATGGAATGAATTATACGGAGAAGGCGGTACAAGGAAGAAACAACAACTCACATACTTCCTTTAAGAGTTCGAAATTCTAATTTCATTTTCGGATTCGTCACATTCATTCAAAAGGGTATATTTTAACAAAAGCAAGCCCTTCAAGTGTTCTAACGATATTTAAGCAAAGAAATCTTATCATTTAAATATGAACACAAGTCATAAGGTTGTGTAGATCATTATGCATTCATGCTTAGGAAAAGACTAAGATTTTTTTTGGATTGTTTACAAACACATTGCCACTTTTATTAGAAGATTATTACTTATTAGTATTCTGTAATGTGAGATTTTGGAAGATGCAATTGGTTTTTAGGAAGTAGGAATGTTTATACCAAACCTTTTAGTTATGTTGTATTATATATTGATAAGTATTTTCAGATAGTTGAATTTTGTACATTGATTTATGTAGCTGAATTGGTTAAAGTTTGTTTCAATTATTTTTTTTTTTTTTGACTAAAGTTTTGTTTGTTTCAATTATATATGTTAGATTGTCGGAAATGGATTTGACGCAGTTACTAACCGTCGGATTAAATATGGATTGCTGAGATTGAATTTTGTATAAAATTAATTAAACTTATCACATAAATATGGACCATTGTATTTTTTTGAACGACTGAGATCGTCTACTACTTGTAACTATGTGATGTAGTTACAACAAGTGATCACAATCCTTGATTGTCATGGATTGCATAGAATTGTCACATTCATTATTTAACTGAGATATTGTGATGAAAAATTAAAAACAAAATATATTTAAGTATCTTAATATAATGAATTTACAAGAGAGTAAGAAAATTTTATATGAAATTGAAAGTTTTACACAATAAAGGTTCTGAATTGATGAACAACTATTTATAGTTTCAGATTGTTTTTTGCAAAATAATTTGGATCATGTTATTTTAAACTCCCTATTCATATATGAAGTCTATGGAAAATTAATTTTAAAACACATGTACATGAATATCACTAGAATTAATGAATTATGATCATTACATCATGTTGATATATATAGTTAGTAAGTCAATAGACCTCACATAATATATTATATTATTTAACACTTTCGACATATTTAAACCACTTATATATTTTCTAAATATCTATACCATCCATCAAAAAATTTAAACTGGGTCCCACTGACTTCACAATATATACAAAAGTAATTCTTTGTGAACTATTGAAATAAAAAACAAAAAGAATGGCATGGCAAATTAATGAATGGATACTATGCTTTTGTTGGTCACAGAGCCAAATAATACCACCCTCAAATTTTCAATTAATGGTAGCTTTTCTGACACAAAGTTCTAAACATGCTGTAGCATCAAAAAGATACAACCCTTGTTCATGCTCTTAGTGGCAAAGCCACATTATGTTTGTCTCCGTAAGATAGTTAAGTGGTAAAAGTTGAGAGGTGTTGAGAGGTCCAATAACCAATTTCTGAAATAAGCAATTTGTTTTTTCAATGTATCAAAAAAGTCACATTATGTTTAGGAGTGCAACTGTACAGTACAGTCTGTACTCCCTCAAATTTTAAATATTGAACCATTTATCTCTTTTATTTGTACTTTGTACCCCTCAAAATTTAACCTTGCACCCCGTTTGTCTTATCATTCTAATTTGGCCCTTGGACTTTAAAATTGATCAATTTAATCTCTTCAATTATTTTTAAGTTGTTTTTGTTTTTTTTGAAGCAGCTAAAAGACAATTATTATTATAATAAGCCTACAACAGCACAAGATGTGCCATTTTAGGAAGGAGTCAGATTACAATCACAAAAACAGAAACACCATGCAACACAAAAATACAATCACCCCTTCCATCCTAAACATAGCAAAGGTTTGGAATACCAGAAACAAAAATTATAAGCAAAACCCTTTGACCGAGTTTTTAACCACCACCACACTTGGATTTGAACATTTTCCACCACCTGCTCAGGAACAAAAGGTTTATTTTGAAATAAGCTGTCATTACGTGCTTTCCACACCAACCAGACAGTCGCAAGCCATAACATCTGAAAAACAGCCCTTGGCTTCAAAAAAGGAACCTGAAGACCAATAAATTGAAGAGCATGACTAATAATATCCGGAGGAAGGACACCTTGAATCCCCAGCCACTGAAGAACACCACACCAAACCCGATGTGACAAACCACAACCAAAAAACAAATGATTTAACGATTCCAATACACCACAACCAAGACTACACAATTGTGATCCCGGAGCTAGCACACCCCTTCTCAGTAAGTTGTCTCTAGTCGGAAGTCGATTCTGCAGGAACCGCCACACAAAAACAGACACCTTCAACGGAACACAATTATGCCATGGTAGCTCCAACAAAGGACCCTGCACCGTAGCTCCACCCTGAGAAGTCAAAGACTGATAAGCTTCCTTCACTGAGTAGAGACCGGAAGACCCACCACGCCACCGCCATCTGTCAAAAACAGTTTGCTGCAAAACAACATTTTGTAAAACTGCACCACACTCCACCAATAATTCCTCCTCCCAAACAAAAAGTGGTCTCCTCCACACCCAACCCCCACCACCCACCCCCCACCCACGCCTGCAACACTCCCCAACAGACACAGAAGAATCCACACACAGGCCAACAAGTCGCGGGAAACGGTCACGAAGCGTCACCCCTTCCCACAACCACGGGTCATCCCAAAAATCAGTACTCTCCCCATCCCCCACCTCCCGAAACAAAAACGACTCAAACCACCGGGTAGTGATATGAAAAGTACCCTTTCTAATCTCTACCACATCCTTCCACCAAGCTGAGGCCAATCTGCCCCCCTCACCCACTACACCGGAAACCGACCCATACTTTTGCTCAAGAACTCTACGCCACAGCCCCTCCCTGTCAACCCTCTCCCGCCAACACTATTTCCCTAATAGAGCTACATTGAACTCCCGCACACGACGAACCCCCAAACCACCTTCACTCCTAGGACGACATATCTGATCCCAATGAACCCAGTGAACCTTCCGAGCCTCACCATCACCCCCCCCATAAAAAATATTTAAAAAGAGATTCAAGGATAGAGATAATACCTGAGGGGGCTTTGAAGAAAGAAAGAAAATACACCGAGATTGACGACAGAGCAGCTTTTAACAAAATCAGACGGCCACCCATGGATAGATTACGACATTTCCAAACCGACAACCGGGCCTTAACCTTATCAATGACAGGTTTCCAAAAAGCAAGTCGCCTAGGATTACCCCCAATAGGAAGACCAAGATATACAAACGGCACAAAACATACACGACAACCCAAAATACTCGCTGCCTCCATAATCCAAGACTCCGCCACATTCACACCAACCAACATACTCTTTTGATAATTTACCCGTAGACCCGACATCAACTCAAAAAGAATCAGAATAGCTTTTAAAGAACGAATGTTAGCCCAACTCTTGTTACCAACCAATACTGTATCATCCGCAAACTGAAGATGAGTCACACTAAGTGTACCATCCACTCCAATCGGAAAACCAGAGAAAAGGCTAGCTTGCACCGATGCCTTCACCATCGAACTCAGCCCCTCTGCCGCAATAAGGAAAAGAAACGGCGACAAAGGGTCCCCCTGCCTCAACCCACGCTCAAAAAGAAATTCCTCAGTCGGACTACCATTCACAAGAACCGAAGCTGAAGCTGATCGGACACATTCAAGAATCCACCTACACCATAAATCCGGAAAATTCATTTTATGCATAATAGAAATCAAGTAACTCCACTCAACCGAATCATAAGCCTTTGCAAAGTCCACCTTAAATAAAATCAACTCCTTTTTAGTTTTTTTAGCCTCATCTACAACTTCATTTGCAACTAATATACCATCAAGAATTTGCCGTCCTTTTACAAAAGCTGACTGAGTTTCTGAAATAACCTTACCAATAACATTACGAAGACGGTTAGCCAACACTTTTGCTAAAATTTTATAAATACCACCCACCAAAGAGATAGGCCGAAAGTCAGAAACACGCTGAGGAGCTGCCACCTTCGGAATAAGCACAATAAAAGTATTATTCAGCCCTTTAACTAGACGCCCATGCTTGTGAAATTCATTAAAAAATCGAACCAGATCAGCTTTCAAATCGAGCCAGAATTCTTTAAAAAAACCACTATGTAGACCATCTGAACCGGGACTTTTAAAACTGTCGCAATCCCAAATGGCATGTCGGATCTCTTCCTCACTAAAGGGCACTATCAGTGAACTTGCATCATTGGCCCTAATAGAATTAAATTGCAAATCACCAACTGTAGGCCTATTGGAACCAGTAGACTTGAAGTGAGTAGAAAAATGATTGAACACCGCATTCCGGATATTTTGAACCCCCTCAACCTGGACATCATTCACATTCAGAATAACAATCAATTTGTGACGGTTCTGCTGATTAGCCAACCCATGGAAAAATCTAGTGTTAGCATCTCCCTCACACAACCACTTTGACCTCGACTGTTGCCAAGAAATGCTACAATCATTCTTGGCCAGAGAAAATAAAGTAGCTGACAACTCCCTCCTCTCCCTGATCTCATCCTCATCCAAAGTACCCTCCTCACCCTTCAAATCAAGCACATTCAACCTCTCTTTACACTGCAGAAGTCTACTCGGAATATTTTTCACATGTCTAGAATGCCACTCTTTCAACGCCGTTTTGACCCACTTTAATTTTTCTTTCAGCACATACCCCCCCCCCCCAACCCGTCACTTGACAAGAAGCCAAACTCTCCTTCACAAAAGCATGATAACCAGGAAAATCCGCCCAACACTTCAACATACAGGACGGTCTCGGCCCCCAATCAGCCACTTCCTCACGCAAAATCAACGGACAATGATCAGAAACACCTCTCATAAGAGCAATTTGAATACTAGAAGGCCAAACAACAAGCCATTGAGAGGATAACAAAAACCGGTCTAACCGACTCATCGCCAAACCATATGACCTGTACCAAGTGAATTGCCGACCAAGAACCGGCAGATCAATCAGCTCTGAATCCATAATGAAAGCATTGAACCTGTCCATATCTGTATCAGACCCACCCCTTCCTCTGCCCCGTCTTTCCCCCACCTCCCGAACAGAGTTGAAGTCCCCACACACACACCAACAACCCCCATTATCGGACTGAATTAGATCACCCAACAACACCCAAAGATTCGCCTTTCCGAACTAAGTCACAAGGCGCATAAACATTAACCACCACAAACATCGACCCCGTAGGAAGGAAATTCCCTCTAACAAGCAAAGCATGATTATAGGAAGAGGATGAAATCATACCCACCGTAAGACTGTTCCACATTGTAAGAATTCCACCGGAAGCACCCTCCGACGGCCGAAAAGAAAAATCTACCGCCTGGTTACCCCACAACGCTTCACACAAAACACGACCAATCACTGGCAACTTGGTCTCTTGAATACAAATAATATCTGGCTTCACATCAATAATAATCTTCCTCACTTCCTTTCTTTTAAAAGCCCCCCCCAAACCTCTAATATTATAATTAAGTATCTTCATCAGAAAACAATTCAACACCAGATAGAAACAACACCTAATACAAGCAGCAGCACACCTCACTGCACCCTCGTCCCCCCTTCCAATTCCTTCCGAACCTGCTTCTGAATTAAAGAATTAATTTGGGTCTCCAATCCCTGTCTCCCCGTTTGCAAATTAAGATTAATTTTCTCCCCAAAAGCCAACACATCACTAGTATAATCCCCCACAGGCCCTTTCAAAACTACAAGATTCTGCCAATCAGCGCTCGTTGTATCAGCTACCTTCACTGAAGAGGAAGAAGAAGAAATACCTCCATTCATTGATTGAGACTGCGCACGCTTCAATTGTTGTTTTTGTTTAGTTTTTTCCATCCTCCGCAACACCTCCTCGCGTTCCTGACCTTGTAACCTCGCCAAAGATTTCACAGTTACACAATATCGACCTTTCCTCCTAACCTTCAAATGATTCCCGACCCCAAAATCATGAGCCGCTGCTGCCACGGCTAACACACCCTCCTTCGATG
Source organism: Trifolium dubium (assembly GCA_951804385.1). Taxonomy (NCBI): domain Eukaryota; kingdom Viridiplantae; phylum Streptophyta; class Magnoliopsida; order Fabales; family Fabaceae; genus Trifolium; species Trifolium dubium. Next base: position 7,458,426 of record OX638062.1, on the reverse strand, counting down.
CATCAAAAACGCCACGCACTCCCATGTCTTTTATCGGAGTCGACGCCACCATTTCTACCGAACCACACAATTCGTCGAGAGGTATAAACTCAGGATTTGTTGGAATTTTTTCGCGCAGTAGCACTTCTGTATTAAGTTGTTGATTAGTTTGTGCTTTCTTAAGACACATCACAGGTGAAAGGATCTTATGGACCACTAACCCATTCTCACTTGCTGGCCCAATTACATCAATAAGGCCCTTTGAGATAGAAAAAGGGATAGTCTCCCCTTCCAACTGACTCCCCACATTGGATACTGACCCACACAGACTAGGATTGGGCCTAGATACTTCAGGCCTGCTTTCCACTACAGCCTCTACATTTCTACCAACACCCCCAGGGGGTTCACAATTTTGCTGCATAACTCCAGTTCTCACCACAGAATTTTCACTCCTCACCCCCTTTGAATGCTCCATTTGAAATCTATCCCACTCCTCATTAAGGTCCTTAGCGATCTCATTTATATTCTCATTACTACTCAAGTGCCGATACTCCAAAGACATATTTGAATTAGGAAAAAAACTAGTCGCCACACTTGGGGAAACCACACCTCTAATGTTGGCATAGAATTTGTCATATTCCACTTGAGGATCAAACAGCACATCCTCCATCAATTTTAAAGAAAAAATTTCATTATCAACCATAATGTCCACTTCTTGATTGATCACCGCCTTGTGCTCACTATATATTAACAATCTCGCAAAATCAAAACGGAGTTTCATATCGGTAGCATAATCTACACAAACCAACCTTCCTGAAACCGAAGCAACAAGTTTAAAAGATTCAGCCGTCCATGAATGTAACGGAATTCCAAACACACGTACCCATGTGCACCTTTCAGTACACCTCAGTTGAGGATTCCAGCGCGCAACACATTTAAGTAAGTCGTTAAAGAATTGGAATGCCCCTGCAATAACCAACACTACATCCTCATCATCCAATAATGAATGCAGAAAATTTTTATCACCACCCAAAGGAGCAGCACGTAAGTTAGTAAACCCTGCATCCAATATCTTTTGTTGAATTGCATAGACCAAGTTTGCTTCATGTACTACTGCCACAACCCCCCTGCACGCCCACTCCCTATCTTCTTGTTTTGTTTTAAGCTCAGCAAAAACCTTTCTGACCACCAGACCTTGATTTTCACCACCCCTTTCCTTCAGACCCGCTGAACCACTTTCGCCCTTGGTAGCTCTTGCGAAAGACGTATGATGAGAGACCTGTGTGACCTGAACCTTTTGCTTCCCATCACGCACCTTCCTTCCATCATCGTTTAGTACTCCACCATGCACCTCTTTCATCGCTGGAACATCTCTAGTGAACTGAGCAATATTTGCCCATATTTTATAAGTGCCAAACCAAACCCCATTCAGCGCCTTCAGGATTTTTGTGGCATCCCGTACCTGATCGTATCTCACAAAACCGAAACGTTTGTCACGAGAGTTTCGTTTCCGTGCCACATACAAATCGGCCACCTGCCCAATCAAGCCAAACTCCCGTCGTAGTGCCTCTTGTGAAACTTCTTCTGGAAAGTTTGTGAAATAAAATGAGAAAACACCGTCATCACCCTGCCGCTTGAAACCTGTACCTTTTGCCGTAGAAAGTCGTAATCTATCCCTAGATGAACCATACTTAATCCCATTGTTGCCGCCTTGCCGTTGCTCAACCGGTTGTGTCGCTTTCCTCCTTCGCCGCCGCACCTCAGTCCAAGGACCATGAATCGCTTCACACTCACCCGTGTTTCGCTCACCCAGATGAACCCTATCCCCCCCAGTGTTTGCCTCACATCGACTTTGATAAGGTTTCCGTTTGGAAGGCGTTTGCCGGTATGGGAAACGACGTCTATTTGCAAAAGCTTGAAACCCTAGCAGAGTCCATTTAAGTTGTTTTTGTTGATACAATTTGGTCATTTAATAGATGATTATAACAATATATTTGTTAATACCTGCATCAAATTATTATTTGTTCGCATCAAATTATTCACGGAAGAATTTCTCCTTCTATCCACGTCCTCACTGAAAAAAATCTGCGACTTCGAATCTCTGTACAGATAATTCCCACTATGTTATCAAATACAAATTGCATCCTTAAATATAGTTTTTGGTTAAAGATTTTACACCCGAGTAGATTAATCCCTTCCTAATCCAGTTTTGGTGCTTATATATCAAAAACTAAATTAATGGATTATGTAAAAAGTGGCTAGTCTAACAAGAAATTGAAGACTCCAATTATTTAATTTAGTACATGATACGCTCGTGCATGAAACCAAAACGTGAGTCAAACAAACGAGATATGCACCCGTATAAATTCTAGAAGATTAGGTAGTCATCTACCTACTCCCAAATTTGTATTGCACCATTTGAATATGAAAGCATCAATTCATACATGAGTCAACTAATTCTCCATTATTTTTTTTTAAACAACCAATATTAATAAAGCATCAATTCATACATGGCCATGGGTCAACTAATTCTCCATTCATTTTTTTAACAGCCGATATTAATAGTTAATTAATAATTAATATTGTTAATTTTTATCGAACTCTTGATTTCATGGCATGGGGATCTATAGTACGGTAAAAGTCCGGGCAATTGTCTGGGCTCTTGCCAAATATTTTGATATTTATATGAGTTAATTTAGTATAAAATTGAGATTTACATGAGTTAGTTTAGAGTAAAATTAAAAAAAAATTGTTCTACATTAAAAAATTTAGAGATTAGTTCAAGACAAAACTGAAATGTTTTATTCAAAACTAAGATTTAAATTGATAATTTTAGGAGTTAAGTTTACCGCAAAACTGAAATTTTTTTTAAACTAAAATTTATCCCGGCATAATAAAATTTTCGGTGACCTCTTCATCATTCTACACTATATATTTTTTTTGTCAAGAAGCTAGGTAGAAATTTCACATAATTTAGGTGTACGGGATTCAAACCCGACCCTTACATATAAAATGTGATGTCCCTACAATTGAATTAAGTTTATGGGACCACTCTACTCTCTATCTTTTTATTTGAACGGCAACAAATTTTATTTTATATAAGAGAAATAAAAAGTACAAAAGATACTCTATCCACACACGTAGGAGAAGTACAGATAGTTCTATACCTAACATACCATCAACCAAAAGCTATACACAACTAAGTAGTCTATCTAAGTATACAATCCAAAAGTGCTACACACCATTCATAAAATAAGCACTGCGAGTTCGCCTTCATCAACCACTTCCAAGATACATATATGACCAAGTCTAAAATATCACCCATCTCAAACAAACAGTTTGTCACCAAAAACTTTTTCTTTTCTAACGCGCCACAAAACCCACACAATCACGTACCAAATCATTAAAACCCTATCCAACCACTTTTACCCCAATGGTAAAAGGAAGTTCTTAAATAAAGAGTAATGCTTATTTTTTATCATTAGTGGAGTAATGCTTGAAACATTTATTTTTCTTATATATTATAATTTTCCTACAATTGACCGATATATTGTTTTATAATTTCTCTTTTATATTAGTGGAGTAATGTTTGAAACATCTTATTTTTTATCTATATAATTTTCTTATAATTTATTTTTAACGTATCTATGCTCTATTGTATTTTGAATTCAAAAAATTTAATTTATTAATCCACATATCTATATCATATTGTACTCGTAGTACGTATCTGAGTTACTACTCTGTCCCAAAATATAAGAGAAAATGATTTAAAGAAAGTTGATGTATTTAATTAAAATTTTGGTCTAGATACATTAATTTTATTTGACTATTATTCTCTTATATTTTTGGGACGTAGTGAATCGTTAGTTTGACTATTATTCTCTCAGGTTATTATATGATTTATTATTTTAGAGATTATCTGTCGTTCGTGATTTCAAAGTTGACAATATTAAATTAAGATAAATTCACTATCTCTATTTTATTTAAGTCATATATATATTTGATGATTATATTCTTACATGATTTGTTATTTATATATTTTAGATCCCAATTCTACAACTATCTTGAAAATTAAATTGAAAAAGATAAATTTATACATCTTCTCTTATAGTATATTATTATATTTATTTGTTATATATTCCCATGTATTTGTTTATTATTTTAATGATTTTAAGCCAATTATACGACACTTTGTATCAAATGTCACTTTAATTGAGACATTACTTTGCTTGTAGACACTTCTTTTGATCCATATTTCAATATTGATTTCCTTTTTTTTTTATTGAGGTAAGATATTGATTTTCTAGAGTTTAGTTTTTTCTTTTTATTAATTAATTTGATAAATTTAACAGAAAAAAAATCAAAAAATCATACTAGCTAAAAAAAAAATAAACATTAACTCTTTTCAACACTTACTATATAATGACTTAAATAATTAATTAGTCTATGTATGTTATTTTTTTTGGAATTCATCCCTGAGGGTTAAAATTGTTTTGGTTTTAATCTCTAAAGATAAAATCTGCAGAAAAATTCGAAAGTTTGCTACAGATTTTGTTTTTGATTTTTCCTACAGATTATGTTTCCTGCAGACTTTCCTTCAAATTTTTCTGAGGATTTTAGCTTTAAAGAGTAAAATCAAAATAATTTTAATATTCAAGGATGAATTTAAAAAAAAATAATATACAGGAACTAAAATAAAAAATACGCAAACTTTACATAAACCAAATGATTATTTAAGCCCTGTATAATATTCACTCTTGTTGAAATTAATATACTCCCTCCGTCCCGAAATATAAGGGAAAATAAAAAAACCACACTTATTAAGAAAACATAAATATGAGAATTAGAAATATAGTTTTGTGGGATTTTTCTTAGAATAAGTACATTGAAAGATGTAAAATCAATTTTGATTGATTGTTGTTTATAGAGAAAAGTGGAGAGAGAGAAAATTAAATGCAATTTACATTTAATTTCATAAGAGTAAGGAAAAACATTCTTGAAATTGATTTTTTTCCTTATATTTTAGGACAAAAAAAATAGTTTTTTTCCCTTATATTTCGGGACGGAGGGAGTATGTTCTTTACTTAAAAATGAATTCCAAATAAAATGGTGATTAGATTCACATAAAATATTTGGAATTAAGAATGGATATTAATTTTTTTTGACCAAGAATGGATATTAATTAAGAGCATTGAAAAATGAGTATTTATTTTTGTGCTTCTTTGGTCAAGAAAAGAGTGCATTTTTAAAATTGTTCTTTTATTAAACATAGTAATATATGAATCAGTCAGTCAACTTTTTTTTTTATTGTAGTCGTCAATTTGCAAATAATTTTAGCGTCACGGTGGTATAGTGCATGCAATTGTTTTTGGTACATGATGCATGCAATTTTTTTTGTTTTATTATTTTTAATATTACATCATTGATTTGCCTCACTCTTAGTCAATTCTCCATCTTCAACGGCAAAATTATTTTTAAAATGTTGCAAATTGCAATGCATATGACCTTTGATTTGAGGGTGAATCCCTCCTCAACGGTATGTTGTTTCTAAAAAAGATGGAGTACCTCTTAATTTTAATAGTTATACATTTTTATTATTTAAAAAGAAAAATAAATAAATGTATAAGGTGATTTTGAATGGATCAATTTATACTTAATTTTTTTTGGTCGAGACCGGAGTATTCACCGTCAAACATAGTGACTATTCTCTCGTTAGATTGGAGGCACCTCGATGGGTGGGATAGCTGGCCCAAAGATTTAAAGCTGCTTCATACATAAGGTGGGAATCGAACCCTCGATCCTTAGTTAAGGGAGAATGAGCCCCAACCGCTCAACCACACCCCTTAGGTTAATTTATATTTAATTTGAGAAAAGGTTTGATAGATGCATATGATTTATTTTAGCCTATCTTTATGTGTGGAATTTCATTTCCATCAAATTAAGGTTGAATGACAAGAATGCTGATGATGAGTGGATCCTACGATGCAGACATATGCGTTGATATAGATTCTCCATTTGATTGATGATAACGTTTTAAAATATAAATGTACGTCTAATTAATATATTTTTTTAACGACAAATATTTTGTAAAAAAAAAGACAAATATATTATTAATAAGACTAAGACTCATCATAAAATAAATTGAGACTAATAAAAAAGCTGCAAGCAAATGTTTTGTATAAAGAATAACACTAATAAAAATACTAAAACCTACATTACTTAAAAGATGGTTTACTTATAGTCTCATTCTTAGGACAAAAAGTAGATATAATTGCGGCATGATGTTGAAAATATTATATGTGTTGATTTCATGAAAGCCACAATTTTTTTTTGGGTACAATAAGATATTTTCTGCATATTTGTTTGTAATTGTAGATTGCTTTTTCATTGGTTATTATTGTTTTTTAAACAGCAAAAAAGAAGATATTCAATTAATTAGGAAAATGAATAAAAAAAATATTTTTTCTTATTCATAAAATTTGAGTTGAATTTAACTTAATTAAATAAAAAAGTGGTTAGTAAAGTGAAAATTGTCTCCACTTTATATATAAATATATTTCAAACCATTTTTCAACTAATGTGTGAATCTTAAGCAAAATTCTTTATATTAACAAAAATGTTATGTGAATTTATTCGCAGTTTCAACAGTTCTATTTTTAATTTGACGATTTTAAATTTATTTATATTATACCAATATATATTCTATTAATTTTAATGAATAAATAAATTTTTTATAACCTCAATCATACGCAAACGTAAGACCATCAAGGACCCCCACCTCCAAAAAACCACCGAGCTATTAACCATGTGAATTTCTAAGCAATCCCCTACCCTAGTTACCACTTGTGCTAGCTCCATCTGTGTTAGCTCCATCTGTGTTAAAGCATTATCCAATAATCTCTTTTCGATATTTTTGTTGCATGTATGTGAATTTTTTGTTTTTAGTTTTAGTCTTTGTAACAATTTTTTTTTAAATTTATCTTTGTATGTTAAAAATGTTTTGATTTTAATCCCTAAAACTAAAATTATAGGAAAATTCAAAGAAAAATATGTGGATTTAAAATCCACAAGAAAATTCAAAAGAACAACTTGCAGATTTTTTTATAGATTTTTGTTTTAAGGACTAAAACCAAAATATTTTAAGTTTTTAACATACAAGAATGAATTCTAAAGAAAAATCTGTATAAATACAAAAACCCAAAAATTGTGTACATACAAAAACAAAAATGATATTTAAACATTTGTTTTTATTATTCATATATATGCTAGACTTTCTTGTTTAATTTACAAAAATAAATTGAAAAGTATTGCACCGAAAAAAAATCAAGCACAAGTACTGAAGCCACGCTATTATTGGACAATATTTGATGCATAATTAAATACATTAGTACAGTGACATAAAAAAAGATACTCGTTACATTACACACATTTTAATTAACTACTCAATATATAAATCTTCTGATTTCTTATTGGTATAAACATACTTTTTTATTTTTATTGTCTTTAGAAATCTATTCTTTTTTTCAACGAAGAAGAAAAGGATCATTTGGTGATAAACTATTGGAAGAATCATGCTCCCTCCATGAATCTTGCAACCTTTTCAAATCAACAAGAGAAGATCCCCCTCTTGCTTCCTTAGCACTTATTTTCATTTCCAATATCCTCTCTCTAATCTCTTTTCCACGGTTCGATTCCATCAACTCCTTAACTCGTTCGCCTAACTCAACCCCAGTCACAAACCCATTTGACTCGTTCAATTTCAAAGCCACGTTCATTTCTTCAACCATAAACAATCGATTTAGCTTTTGTTCTGCGTACAAAGGCCATGCAATCATTGGCACTCCTTCGCAAATAGCTTCCAATACCGAGTTCCACCCACAGTGAGTGACGAACCCACCAACCGAGTCATGACTCAATATTGCACCTTGTGGAGCCCAATTTCTCACCACCATTCCCTTTTCCTTTGTCCTCTCCAAAAACCCTTTTGGCAACAATTCGTTCAAACTTAGTTTTTCTGAATCTAGGTCACTCCTAAGAACCCACAAAAACCTTTGTTCACTTTTCTCCAATCTAATAGCTATCTCATTCAACTGAGCCTTAGAAAATACCCCCATACTTCCAAAACACAAGAACACGACGCTTTGATTGGGTTGCGAGTCAAGCCAACTCAAGCACAAACTCCCACTCTCATCTTCATCTTTAGAAGGAGGTGAAATCATCGGTCCAACACAAAACAATGGGGGTGTTGTTCCTTTCGGAAGACACAACCCTGCTTTTAGTGCTTGTAAAGCTCTTTCTTCAATGGCATCAAACGTGTTTATGATAATTCCATCACTTTCAATCATATTTATCGCCATATCTAAGAAAGCTTCGTAAGCTTTACCCTCGCGATCCTTTGCGTGCTCTGGAATATCCGCTATGGGAACACATGGTAGCCCAGGGATATTAGGATACATGTGAAACTCTCTAAGAGGTTTTGTAGTATTTTGATGAATGGTTGGTTGTTGAAGTAAAACTGCAAGAGATGAAGCTCCTGAAGTATATAAAAAGTATGTTGGTATATCAAGATTTGAAGTGATTTGGTATGCGCTATAGTTCATGAAATCCAATATAACACCTTTGAGGTTCGAAGTTTTTGAAATAGATTGGAGAATATGGTTAACATGGTGGTTGCTACGACCGCAAACTTCAAGGGGGTGTATGTGAGGAAATGAAATGGGAGGAATGAGACGGAAAGTGATGGACGGAAAAGATTCACAACCAAAGGTGGTTGTGAGTTTTCGAATCTCCTCAGGCGTCTGCGCGGTGGTGTTTGGTGGACTAAGGATTAGAATTGATACGGCGAACGAAGGGTTATGTGATATTATGAGTTTACCTAATTCAATCATGGAGTTTATGTGTCCTTTTCCAAGATTTGGATATAGAACTAAAGTATCCTTCTTCATTTTTAGGATTTTGGGAAGTTGGAAATGAAATGAAGGTTAGACTATTAGGTTATAGCTTGGTCTGCTTTGGTGAATATGTTGTGTCTTTACTTGTACTATTTAAAGGCAACGTGGTGGAGTAGTGTCCAAATGACTGGTAGTTGCTTAATGGTATTTAATATAGATTTTTTTTTGGTACATTATAAAATAATTTTATTTAAATTACATTACAATAGAAGTCAATCTACGATACCCTCATATTTTATTTACTATAAGTACGTACATTTTCCATCAATAAAAAAAAACGTGCTTTTAAAATTTCTAACTTTTTGTTTACCCAAAAAAAAATTCTAAGATTTTCATTAATCACAATCCATGTATATAAGAACTTTTTATTTCCGTCAAAAATAAAATAAATTAAAAGAAAACTTTTTATTATTTGACAATTGAGGACAAATACAGTAGAAACTCTTTAAATTAATACTCGGTAAATTAATAAATTATCTAAAATAATAAGTTTGACCGGTCCCGACTTAGGTCAATATAAAAAATTGAAAAATTTGATAAAATAATAAGATAATAATTTTTCAAAATAATTTTCGATACCAAAAAAATTATAAATTAATAATTCATAAAAACTGAAAAAAAAAATATATTATCTTCTTGTTTACATTTACTACTGTACTTCAAAAAAATATATTAGACGGTCACTACTGCGCCCTGTAGACAGTGGCGATGCCACATAGCCACCAGGGGGCTCACTTGCACCCCCCTCAACCTTTAAAAATTACACTAATAACTTTGTATTGTTATATGTTGCACCTTCTGACAATAGAGTGTTGCACCAGTTGAAACTCTCTTTCTCTCTACACATTCATTCTACTTTATCCAAAACAAATAAAGGTAAAAGTGATTTGAGGATTGAAAACAGTACATAAAATTGGTAAAGGCTCCTAATGTCACTGAAGATGTTAAAAGCTAGTTAATGGTGCTTATATATAAGTAGTCTAAATTTTTAACCAAAAAAATAAATAAGTAGTCTAAATTTATCCTCATAAACATACTTCAATCTGAATCAGTAGAGATATTGCATTATATATGTAAGGGTCGAGGTTTGAACTCAAAATTCATCACTTAGGGTGCATTTGATCTGCTAAAAAACAAGGGACTGGACATGATAACATTTTGTACCTTGTTTGATTTAAAAATTGATTATGGGACTGAACAAAATAGGTAGTAATCAAGAGACAGGACAAAATCAAATTTTTTTATTAATTATTTAGTGGTTATGAAGATTGTGAAGACTAGATTGTATAATCGAATAGGGGTTGAAGGGTTGAATGATTGTCTTGTGGTTTATATTAAGAGAGAATTATGAATTGATTAACGATTTTAAAACATGAAACGGCGTAGCGGACAATTGTAGAACATTTATATGTAATTTTTTGTGTATTGATTTAAAAGTTGCAACCCCTGACTCAGGATCCGGGAGTCGCCACCACCTGTAGTTACAAGATATCTCAATTCGTTCCACTTCTGCCCTTGGCTACACACAAAAGTCTTTTTTTAATTGGTTTTCCACTTTCTCTCCATTGAAAAGATTTCCTACTATCATAATTTCCTTTCTTTGCTTAAAGACTTCATAAATTGCATCAAATTTAATATTTTCACATCAATCATTCAAATTCTCTTGATCTTATCCTAAAATTAGAATCTGCACATTATGGCATGATCTTCATGACCATGACACAATAATTTTATGAATTAATGAAGCATCGTGTTACGAAATTTCCTATCATGACACGATATTGCGCGCATCAGAGCTTTTGCTATAAAGCCAAACTCGGTTCTGAAGGAAGGGTTCAAATTTTGGAAAAAGGAAAGAAGATTTTAAAGAATAAAGAAAGGGTATTATAGGTAAATGGTTGACATGTTTGAAGACAAGGCGGAGGGAGGATGATATGCATTATTGAGTATTAGGTTGAAAAAGAAATGAATGGCTTAGGACAGTGGTCACACTATAGAAGATAAGGAATGTGATGTGGGTTGCACATTTTGACATAACAAGGTTGTTTAAGTGGTACAAACATAGATAAATACTCCTAATAATAATTATAAGTGTATTGAACAAATTCAGCTACACTAATATTAGACAATATTTGATGCATAAACATTACATGAAAGAAAAAAAATACTCATTACACTTATTATAATTTACTTTTCAATATATCACACTTCTAATTTCTTATTGGAATGGACACAATTTTTATTTTTATTGTCTCTAGATATCTACTCCTAATTTTCAACTAAAACCAAAAGGAGAATTTGGTGATAAACTCTTCCAAGAAGCGTGCTCCCTCCATGAATCTCCTAATTTTTTCAAATCAACAAGAGAAGATCCACCTCCTCCTCTTGCTTCCTTAGCACTTATTTTCATTCTCAATATATTTTCTCTAACCTCTTTTCCACCATTCAAATCCATCAACTCCTTAACTCGCTCGCACAACTCAGCCCCAGTCACAAACCCATTTGACTCGTTCAATTTCAAAGCCACCTTCATTTCTTCAACCATAATCAATCGATTCAGCTTTTGTTCTGCGTACAAAGGCCATGCAATCATTGGCACTCCTACGCAAACAGCTTCCAACACTGAGTTCCATCCACAATGAGTCACAAATCCACCCACAGAGTCATGATTTAATATTGCCACTTGTGAGGCCCAATTCCTAACCACCATTCCCTTCTTCTTTGTCCTCTCCAAAAACCCTTCAGGCAACAATTCTTCCAAACTTAACTTCTCCGAGTTCAAGTCGCTTCTAACAACCCACAAAAAATTTTGCTCACTTTTCTCCAATCCAATAGCTATTTCATTCAATTGATCCTTAGAAAATCTCCCCATACTTCCAAAACACAAGAAGACGACGCTTTGACTGTGTTGTGAGTCGAGCCAACTCAAACACAAACTCTCTCTTTCATCTTCACCCTTAGATAAAGGAGGTGAAATCAATGGTCCAGCACAAAACAATGGAGGTGTTGTTCCTTCCGGGAGACACAACCCTGCTTTTAAAGCTTTTAAACATCGTCCTTCAATGGCATCAAACGTGTTTATGATAACTCCATCACACTCCTTCGTACTTGTTGCCATATCTAAGAAAACCTTGTAACATTTACCCTCACGATCCTTTACTTCCTCTGGCAAATACGCTATGGGAATTTGTGGTAGCCCAGGGATATTCGGATGCATATTAAACTCTTTTAGCGATTTTGTGGTATTTTGATGAATGGTTGGTAGTTGAAGAAAAATCGCAAGAGTTGAAGCTCCTGAAGTGTAGAAAAAGTATGTTGGTATATCAAGAGTTGAAGTCATTTGGTTTGTGCTATAGTTGAAGAAATCTAAGACAACACTTTTGAGGTTCGAAGTTTTTGAAATGGATTGGAGAATATGGTTAACATGGTGGTTGCTACGAGCGCAAACTTCAATAGGGAGTATATGAGGTGGAAGAGTGACGGGGAATGAAATGGGTGGAATGACGTGAAAAGAGATGGACGGAAAAGACTCACAACCAAATGTGGTTGTGAGCTTTTGAATCTCGTCCGGTGGCTGCACCGTGGTGTTTGGTGGACTAAGGATTAGAATTGATATAGAGAGTGAAGGGTTATGTGTTATTATGAGTTTACCTAGTTCAATCATGGAGTTTAGGTGTCCTTTTCCAAGAGCTGGGTATAGAATTATAGTATCCTTCATTTTGTGGATTTTGGAAAATTGGAAATGAAATGAAGGTTAGGTTATTAGGCTAGATTGCTCTGCTTTGGTGAATATATTATTTCCTTACTTGTTCTATATAAAGGTAGTGTGATGGAGTAGTGTCCAAATGAGTGATAGTTACGTATATAATGGTGTTAAATTAAATATAGAACATTTTCTTTAAATTGCAATACAAGTCAATGTCCATTATTAATTTTTTTTTTGAATCAATGTCCATTATTAATCTTTATATATAATAAGCTAGAATAAGCTAGAACTTTTTTTAAGTCTCTCTCCTCACAAGAACTCTCTCCTCTCATGCATTCTCTATTGTGGTGCATTTGACAATTAATACTATAGATCCTTTTCTTGGTGGCTAATTTAAAGCAACAAATAAAGAAACAAACAAACCAAATTATCACTATATTCTTACACAAAATCTGTATCATATATTATCATTTTTTTTTGTAAACACTATTTTGTAATTTTAAATAAGGAAACAAGACCTTTATTTTGATTCTGAGAATTAATTGATTTCATTTCTATTTAATTTCTTATTGCACATGTACGTGTGATTGTTCTATTTGGCATAAAAAAGGATATTCCATTGAAAAATATTTTTGTACCGTAAATGTGAGATATTTTTCTTTCAATTTAATGTAAAATATTCCTTTTTCAATTTAAATGACTAAGTATTACAATTACATCCCTAATTTTAGAGAATAATTATAATTATAATTATTATGATTATTGACTGCCTTTTGCTATAAATATTGCTTTTGATCATGAGAATTTTCAGACTATTTTAAAATGCAATATCAAATTTCTTCTCAAGTTTCTTCTATTGCTGTATTGTTGTATTGATACATATTGATAGATATTGATATTGATATATATATATATTTCATATTTCTTTCTCTACTCTATTCGATGTATATTGACATTTTGTTAAGTTTTTGGTTGAGTTCATTTTTCTGAAGTATAATTTTTTTGTAATACGATGATCATGTGCTATATATAGAAGTTTCGTAATATGTTGTATTTTTTTTTGTTTTGTTTGTAAATAACATCAATATATAATTAGGATGCACCATGTCGTCATGAATTTTACTATTTTTTTTGTCAAAGTTATTATAATAAGAATAGATGACCGATATGTAGCAAAAAGAAAAAGAATAGAATATGGATGACCGATTATGTTCAGAGATTAATTTAGGGGGGTGTATTCAATTAAGATTTCGAAGGATTTTAAAAGACTTTTTTATGATAAAATAATCTTGTGGTATTCAATCAAGACTTTTATTAAATTTAAGAAAATCCGTTGGTATTCAATCAAGACAATTAAGATTTTTTTTCAAGGCAACGAAATCTAGCGGTATTCGATTGAGATTTCTCAAGACTTCTAAAATGTCTCTTGGTATTGAAAAATCTCAGGATTTTAATGGATTTTTTGATGGAAAGGATTTTGAGAGACTTTTTAGTTAAAAATACAAAGAAAACACTTTTTTAACAATCTCACCAAAATTCATGAGATTTCATGAGACTCTTGTTTATTATATATTTTTTTTATTATATATCATTTTTCATCAACTATCATAATTTTTAACATCCTTATCAATTTTTATCGTCTTTCATTGTTATCTCTTTATTTATTTTTCCTCTCTTCACTCTCTTCCTCCCTATCCCCCCACCCCCCGCTCACTCTCTATCTTATGTTTTTCCTTTTTTTTTGTCTAAACGTCTATTGCTTTTATTTCTTATGCTATATATTATTATTATTATTATTATTATTATTATTATTAATAATATTAATACATGTTTTTTTTTCTAAATTCTTATTGTTATTGTTTCCTTTTATGTTTGGATTCATTGAATCTTTCAAAATCGTAAAAATTTATAATATATTTTGAAATCTTAAAAAGCTGAATTATAATCCTACCAAATCCCACAAAATCTTGTGTTAAGAATCTTGATTGTAAAAAGTCTTTTATAAAAAGTCTTTTAAAATCCCACAAAATCAATATATTCCCACAAAGTCTTTTAAAATCTTCAAGACTTTTTTCAATAAAATTGTCTTTCAAAATTCCAATCCAATACACCCCCCTTATATTACAAGGTGAGGTTTTTTGTTCATATCACATAAATACAAATCATAATGTAAATTCATTTAATAACAAGACTATATTTTCACTAAACATATTCATAATTATCTTATAAAAAAAATAACATTCATACTTTAAAGTACACCATCTTTCTAAAGAAATATCTTCAAAGACCATAAACATTCAGAATACCATCAAATAGTGTAATAAATAAGATGATGAGAATTAAAAACTATAAAAATATTAAAATAATAATATTAAGTATATATCTTAAGGATTATGACCTCAAAGTTGAGGTTTTTTTTATTTAATTTCTACTGTTTATAAAATTCGAAATGCAAAATTGTCACCTTTTGAAAATTATAGGCCAATATTTTTGTTTTATTCCATTTAGCCACACAATGGTAGCTTTTATTCTTTTTTTTCCTTCATTTTTAAAAGAAAAATTATAAACACTATCCCTAAATTCAGCGTGTTTATGATTTGATTTGAATCGATTTTGAGATCAAAATTAATTTTAAATAGACATATTTTTATAAGCTACTTCTCTTAAGTATGATATATATATATATATATATATATATATATATATATATATATATATATATATATATATATATATATATATAGGACCTAAATTTTATATAAATATTAATTTTAAAACATAATTTTTTATATGAAATAATGATATAAAAATTAATTTTTTACTATGTAACATCAACCAAAATAAATCTTAAAATATTTTATATAGTTTTTTTGAATTTATTTTTAACACAACTTCACCAAAAAAGGAATCAATATAAATAAGATATATTTGTAATGTACGATTGCAAAAAAGAATTAAAATATCTGGATCATAGAATATCATATCATATCATAATCATAATACACATGTGTTCTCTTAAAAATAAAGAGCAAAAATCGTGGAGGGAAATTTTTTAGGGACTTGAAAGAGTCAATTTTTTCGGAGGTATTGATATTTAACACTTGAAATTTCTAATATTTATAGTGATAAAAAAACAGTATAATTAAGCATTAGTAATTACTCTCTTCGTCCCATTTTAAATGTAATAGTTGATCAAATCACACATTTTAAGAAAAGTGTAAATGAAAGAGAGAGAATATGATTTTTACTAAAATACCTCATCTTTTTATTGGTAGTAGACATTGAAATACTAAAAAGTAGATCTTTGAATGTATTTTTCTCTCACCTAATAATGATTGTTTTAAAGAATAAAATAGGAAAAACTAATGTTATAAGTTGTATATGACATTTATTTTGGGACAAATAATTTTGGCAAGTAAGACATTTATTTTGGGACGGAGTGAGTATAAGCTACCAATTCATTTCCCTTAACTTTTTACTGTCACATCCATAATATTATTCTAGACTAAGATTGAGTGCAATAACTGATTAGTGACTCCATTGCATTAGTCAAATTGAGATCGTTCATAGCAAGATCGAATAGTCAAATTTAAAACTCAATTTTATATTTAAAAAATAAACTAAAATTTAAACTTAAAATCATAATCGAATGATTTATATTTACATACTACAGTGCAGTCAACATGCACCATATCTATTTCTTAATATTTTCAAATATTCATAATAAAGTATATGATTCCCGTGCTTGGCACGGGTGTACAAACTAATTAGTATAGAAATTAAAGTTCACACACATAACACAAATGTTGTAACTTTTATTTTACTTCGACATACTTTGGACATTGTTTATACAAATCATTGAGTTCTACAAAAATTATTATAGACAAATGAAATGTTCAATTTTTTTTGGAAAAGTTAGTACAAAAAAGTCTTTTATTATAAAGAGTAATTATATATTTGAGATGCATAGGATATTAAACGTTGTAATCTTTTTGTCGGTTGAAATTTAAAATTAGTTTATTAGTTGTGAGAGATTAATCCCTTTAGTTGCTCTTAGATGTTTCAATCTACATCAAACGAGTATGTGGAATGTGTTGTCTTGTTTATTTATTGGTCAATTGTATAAATAAAAATACAATGATTGTCTAACTTATACAATTATTATGAACATAAATGATAATAATTATAAATAATTACAAATATAATGATAGAATATTCTATTCTATCACACCCCCGCAGTCTAAGGCACTGTTTGGTTCGGGGTTTTGGGAGGGGAGGGGAGAGGAAGGGAGGGAATATTTTAAATTTTTGTGTTTGGTACAACTTTTTAACGAGGGGAGGGGAGTTTATGATTAATTTACTTTTTTTATCTTTAATCATATAAACTCAAAAAAAGGATTAAATTATAATGGATATGTTACGCCAAAAAAAAATCTAAAGGATATATAACCAAAAAAAAATCTAATGAGTATAAAACCTAAATGTTTTTTGTTGTCAAAAAAGTAAAACCTAAATTTTTATTATTCCATCAAGGATAATTTAGGATTTTAATAAAAAAGTGTGGATAATTTTGTCAACATAATAAATTATATTTTCTCTCACTTCACCTCCTTAAAAATCCCTCCCCTCACTTCCCCTCCCCTCCCCCTCGGTTGAACCAAATAGGGCATAAGTGGGAGGTTGACGGATGCTTAGACTGGTCCGAAAATCATCAAATAGAACTCGAGGGAGGCCTTAGCTTTGGTTAAGATATCTGTTACGTTAACTAGTGACGAGAAGGAACATGAAGAATGTGTGCTTTGCCATGGGCTACCTACTCTCGTACAAAGTGAATGTCTATCTCAATATGCTTAGTACGCTGATGTTGTACAAGATTTTCAGAGAAGTAGATAACACTAACATTGTCACAGGACACTAAAGTAGTCTAAGAAAGTGGGAAATAAAGCTCCAATAGTAGGTTGCGTAGCCAACAAGATTTAGAAACCACATTAGCAACACCTTTGTATTTATCCTCTGCACTAGAACGAGATAGCGTGGGTTGTCTTTTTGAAGACAACTCACATTAGCAACACCTTTGTCTTAAGCTAAATACTTGAAGCTAAATATAGGGTGTGTTTGTTTAAGCTTTAAAAAAAATCATTATATTTTTTAAATTTAGAAATTTTTTTTGTAAAAATTTTAAAGAAAATTTAACGTTACTTTGTATTTGTTTACAATTATATAAATCTATTTTTATTTTATGGACTTGTACATGGTTAGTAACGTTCAAAAAGATAAATTTTGAAAAAATCTATTGAAAATAACTTTTCATTTTAAAATTAAAAATTGATTTAAAAAAATCTAAAACATACCCAAATAAAATAAAAAAGTGATATTATATAGAAAATATGAAACAAATGCATCCATAGTGTACACAAATATTAAAATAAATAAATAAATATTTTGTCAAAAAAAAAATTAACTTAAGAAAATGACCCCTTTCAGTTTCTTATCACATTATTTTTCTTGTCTGTATGTGGCTGCTGCATGTGGCTGCTGTGATTCCGATATATGTGATTCTAGAACCTATATATTTATTTTTGAGTGATTCTAGAATTAGGTCTTAATTCAACCATGCACTTCAATTTTTATCCTACCGGCAGTTTTGCATCACACTAGTCTAGAAGTTCTAGTTTATTCGGATACAAATATCGAAATAGCTAAATCGAATGTATATGAACGAGATTTAAACTCCGATATCGACTCTCTTATTGTGTGAATTTATAATTATTTGTTATTTTATTTATGTAAAAAAAACCTATATCACACCATTGAATTCGAAACATCAATAAATTATAAATACATACAATTGTAGAGTTAAAAGGATACACCGTTACTATAAAGAAACTCTTTTTTCTTTTGGACATATATAAAGAAAGTCTTACTAATTAGGTCACAAATGTAACATTTGGCTTTGAATACATCTAATCTAATATTCCCTCCGTCTCATTATATAAGCACATTTATTACAAAAATTTAGGTAGCATTTGGCCTGACTTTTTTTGTCATAAAAGTTACTTTAAACTTAAAGTGTTAAAATAAGAACTTTTAAAATAAAGTTAAAGTTGTTTGGTGATTAATATTTTAATTTCTTTTTTATTTTAGAAGATACTACTTTTAACAAAACAAATTTGTATTATATTTTTTTTCCGAGAGCAGAGTATCCACCACCGAACATAGTGATTATTCCTCTCGCTAAATTGAAGACACGTCAAAGAGTGAGATAACTGGCCCAGAAATGTAATTTGTTATAAATTTATTTTCTAGGCTTGAGTTTAAACTTTTGAAAAATAGACATCTTGTTAGTTTCATTAAAATTTAATTCATATAAATATATTTAAATAGAATAATGAACTATAGTAAATCAATGTTTTTTTTATATTTAACATGACGAGAATTTTTTTTTGGTCGAGACCGGGGAATCCACCGCAGAACGCAGTGACTATTCCCTCGCTAGATTGGAGGCACCTCAATGGGGTGGGATAGCTGGCCCAAAGATTTAAAGCTGCTCCATGCCCAAGATGAGGATCAAACCCTCGACCCTTGGTTAAAGGAGGATGAGCCCCAACCGCTCATGACGAGAATTTAATTATATATTATATTATACTATGTTATATTTAATTCTAATTTACAATAATACATTTATAAATGAAGAAAATTAATAAACCTTGTGTCAAAAAAAATTGATAAACCTAAAATCAATGCTCAAAAGTTTAAAAAAAATAAATATATTCTATTAAAATTTTATTATGTGATATTGTAGTTGCAATTATTTCCCAAAGAATGAGTACTTCCACAATGATGCCTGTGACCTAAAAAAAGAACAACAACGATGCATCCCTATGGAGTAGTATGATTTAATTTATATATTTAAAATGTTGGAGAAAGCAGGAATCGAAGGGAGTATAGTATGAAAAAAGCAGCCGAATAAGTGAAAAAGTAACTCCCAATGACTTTCTCAAAAGTAATTTATTTATACATTTTACACATACAAAATAAGCAACTTCTTTTATTAAGTGCTTTTCAAAAAAACTGTTTGGCCCAACTTCTTCTTTTTTGGAGTAGAAAAGTTTAAATTAAGTCAGGCCAAATACTACCTAGTCTCAAAATATAAGTCCTTTTACAATTTTTGTATTCCAATGCAACTTAGTAATAATAATTAGAAGTATGTGTAAGCAAAAAAGTAATAAATGTACCTAGTAAATTATAAAGGGGCTTATATTTTGGAACTAGACTTTTGTAGTAAAAGTGCTTATATAATGGGACGGAGGGAGTAATAACATACATTTATATCGGATGTTATATATTGGATGTATCTAAAATTAAATGTTAAAATTATTTTTTAGACTACTTATAATGGTTTATAAATTTCAACACCATGTAATATCAATTTTTTCAACTCTTAATATTCCACATAATTTTTTTTTCTTCCATATAATAATTCAATACTCATTCAATTTTTACTCTTTCCAATAGTTTTTTATTCAACACTCTACTTCTATTTTTTATTCAACCCTCTACCCCATCATTATTTATTTCATATTCATATTTAAATTTATATTTTTGTTATAAGTTTAAAATACAATACAACATACAAGTTAACATAATTAATACGATACAACTTTGGTAAAAAAATGTATTAGAAGAATTTTGTGTGTTGAAATGACTATTGAGAACCGTTTCATTAAAAAAGAAAATTAAATCCTCAAAATAAACACTAATAACAAGATTAAGATAGTGAAATTTTTTATTATTTTTCTGTGTCCAAATCAAATGAACCAAGTCTCTATTTATAAAGAAAAAAAAATAAATTTTGGTAAAAATAAATAAATAAATTAAATTGCAATGAAATAATTGAGTTCAAAGTAGTGAAAATAGGGTACGATCACACCAATAGAATATTTGATGTGTGGAGCAATACGAATAAACAATCAAATAGTGAGACGACAATAATGATCAATAACAATATATAAATTGCGGAAAGATAAAAGGACACAATAAAGTTTGTTTACTCAGTTCAATCAAACCGACCTAGTCTAGGAGAGAGAGCACCTCTCAGTTCCACTATAATACTTCCAGTATCGTTACAAGGAAATCTCAATTAGGTATATTGAGTCTTTTGGCCACGGGAAGAGATTTGAGACTTGGGTAGAGTTAGTTTTGAAGACTATATATCTTTTTTAACCATTGTAAAGGGAATTTCTTGTAAAGTGACTCATTATTTCTAATGGAACGGAGGGGCTGCTCTCCCCTAGAGTAGCTTGATTTGACTGAAATGTATAAACAAAGGCGGTGTCGATCTTTTTCTTGTTTTCTCTATTCTCTCTCTTGCTTGTATTTTGGGTTATCTTTATCATCTATATACTCTTCGACTTTGGTTGTTTGATTACTTTACTGCACACATCAAAATTCTTATTGGAGTCATTTTATTCAACGAATTCACAACAATTGGCGCCAACCGTGGAGCAATAGTCATTGATAATCAATTACCATGAGTTCAAAGTGAGATATTGAAAAGTTCATCGGAAGTAACAATTTTGAGTTGTTGAAGTTGAAGATGAGTGGAATAATATTTATTAGTAGAAGTGCGTTGAAGCGTTAAAGGGAATAGCTCAGATGTCGGCGTTACTCAGGTTCAGTCTGGAGAGGTGGTATAAATAATATATAGTTCATTCTGAAGATGCGGTGGTATAATAATACTCAACATCAGTGTTGTGAAAGTATGGTACGATCACACCGGTATAATACTTGATGTGTGGAGCAATACGAATAAGCAATCAAATAGTGACACGCTAATAATGATCAATAACAATAAAATGCAGAAAGATAAAAGGACACAATAAAGTTTATTTACTTAGTTCAGTCAAACCGACCTAGTCTGGGAGAGAGAGCACATCTTTGTTCCACTATAATACTTTTGGTGTCATTACAAAGAAATTCATAATTAGGGTTACAAGAGATAGTCTTCAAACCTAACTCTACCCTAACCAAAAAACTTAAATATAGTGTTTACCCGAGAAGAAGAATAAACTCCAACCCAAATAATATTACCAAGAGTGCAAACCCTCTTTAATTACTAGTTGGGTTCAAGACCCTTGAATTTTTCTCTCTTGCTTGCTTGGTGGTAATCCTTGTTTAATTTCTAAATCTCCATTTATATAGAATAAAATATATCTTTAAAATAGGAACAAATCTATTTTAATCTGGAACAAATCTGACAAAAAAATCAGCCAAAAACATGCGAAACAAAAAATCTAGTCTTGCGCTCAGTGCAGTTGGCAGAAGTGCAACCCCCCAATTTACAGGTTTCTGCGGTCAACACAAATAGGGTTGCGCTCTACGTAAAAGGCAAATTCTTTAGCTTTTTCTGCAGCCTTGCGACCTGTTTTCACCGCCTCACGACCCCAACTTTTCTTCACATGGTTTTTGTTTCTTCCTTTTATTCTATTGAGATTTCAAAACAGTTACAACAATTCTTCACCTTGCCTTTATATACAATTTTTTTAGCATACAATTTTTTTTTTACACAATATTGAATGAAAATTTCTAATATGGTTCGTCTTTATGAGTAGTTCATCTTAAATTAGTATAAATTATTAACAATCATATATCTCTAAACGATTGATTAATTGAACATTCATGTTAGGTCCGATGTCAAAACCTAGTGATCATAGTGAATCAATACCTAGAATCATCTCACAAATGGCCAATTCATAAGAAGCAAGAACAAATATGAATGGATAATACTAACTTCGTAAATTCATAAATCAAATCAAATTCTTACATAGGTTCAAGCAATTACAATTAAAATCATCTCAAAGACCCTATCAAAAGGATTTAGGTACACATATTCAATAAACAAATAACACAAGGAATTAGAGATGAATACATGATTAAAGGATGAATGATTCTTCAATCTTGCATCCAATGATCTTCAATCCTTTGCTTCAATGGTAAAAATCTCAGTTTTTGTGACATAATCGTCCCCCAACTCCTTGGATCAAGTACCCTTTTATACTGTTTCAAAATAGGTCTGATGTGTCACAATTATGCATTTTTCGCCAGAGGCACAAGAGTTTTCGCCCTAGGCGAAAACACGATAAGTTCAAATTCTGGCTGTAGACGCGAGTTTTCTCCTGGGGTGAAAAAATCTAAGAGCTGTGCTAATTTCCTTTGTATTTTTGCCCAGGCACAAGAGTATTCTCCTGAGCGAAAAATGCTGATAATGTTCTAATTTTGTGCATCTTTTTTGGGTCTTCAAGTGATTCAACTTCATACAAATTACTCTTTTTTTAGGTATCAAAAAGACTCAAACTAAGCTTAACTACTAGGATTTGTATCACTTTTACATGTAATAACTGGGAGTTATCAGCACCCTTTATTGATACATTTGTAATTGTACATTGATTTAGATTGCAAGTCTCCGACAAATTCATCATAAAGAAAGACAATAATCCCTAATTTAAAAGCATTGACTGACAATTGTGAAGTAATAGAGAAATTGTGGCGTTATGGAAGTAAAATTGACGAGGTACGTCATCTTTTAAATCAATACTTTTGATTTATTTTTATTTCATGTGATTGGGGAAACATTAAAAACTATTGATCGCGAATTTATTTTTCCAAGTTTACTTTGCACTGCAAAAAGGCTGTTGAAAATTACGAGAAAGATGGAACACTCACATAATTATCATAATTATGAGAAAGATGAAAAAAATGAAAGTTGTTGAGCACATGAATGTTCCATCTCTCATCTTTCTCAATAGCTTTCATTTTTCTCATCTTTCTCATAATTATGAGAATTATGTGTGTGTTCCATCTTTCTCGTAATTTTCAACAGCTTTCTTGCAGTGCAAAGTAAAGTTGGAAAAATAAATTCACGATCAATAGTTTTTAATGTTTCCCCAATCACAAAATAAAAAATAAATCAAAAGTATTGATTTCAAATTTGATGACATACCTTGTCAATTTGACTTGCTGTCGTTATTTCTCTATTTTTTTTTTTTTTGAAAGCTCGGTACGTTATTTCTCTATTACTTGTCAACTGCTAGTCAATGCTTTTGAATTAGAGCTTCTTGCCTTTCTTTTTGATGAAGTTGACAGACTTGCAATCCAAATCTATTTAAAATGTATTAAAATTCAACTCACCCTTTATTGGCCTTCAAGTATGCTTCTTCTTCTTCTTTTTCTTCTTCTTCTTCTTCTTCTTCTTGCTGACCTATTGTATGTTTATCTTTTATTCTTTTTTTTTCCCTTTCCACAACAGCAAATCATTTCTCTTGTCCAAATTGTTATTTGAAGCCCTTAATTTAAGTTTTTGTCGGTTTCCCTTCTCAATGAAACATTTGTTTTTTTTTTTTGTTATTATTTTTACTCCTTTTTGACCCATGACACATGATACATATTAAATATCATCTGTAATATTTCATACTATTATGACTAACAAGAAATAGCAGTTAAAGATACATATGATGAGCACCAATAACAATCAAGTAAAAAGGTTATATACATTATATACTAATGGTAAGCTTGATGGAAACAAACGAAATTGTTCAAAAAAAATTTGTGTATGAAGTGAAGGTGAATGATACATTTGCAAATTAAGGAAGAGCAACTTTGTGTATGAAGTGAAGGTGATATATCTCTTAAATACTAGAACATAATAAACATATATTTTATGAAAAATGTGATTCAAGAAGAGTAATATATGTTTTGCTTCAAAAAAAAAGAAGAGTATATGTTATGAAAAGTTTGAATGGAATTTGATGTACATGATGTGCACATATTTATATTGCCCAATTTTTTTAAAAAAATTTAGTCAAGTCTTAGAGCACGTTTGGCTTGACTTTTTTTCACTATATAAGTTACTTTTAGCTTAAAGTTAAAAAAAAAAACTTTAAAGAAAAAGTTAAAGTTGTTTGGTATTTATTGTTTTTTTCAACTTAATTAGTACTTTTAAGTTATAATCAGTTTGGTAAAATATTTTATAAAGACATGATTTTTTTATAGTACAAATAAAAATCATAAATTATTATAATAAATATTATCATAAATTAAATTCAAAAAACTTAGAAAATAGGCCATAACCTAAAATATAAGGCATCACAAACTTAATCGATTGTTCTTTCCAACAATCTAGTGGCTATTTGATTTCTAGCTCTATCCATATAGCTCCCATCTTGTACTCTTCTAAAATTGTATGAACTCAAATCTTCATTATTATTTCTTTCTTCTTCGCGCTCGGACATATACCCAGGGATATGATCACACTTGTTAAATTCCTCATCTTCAACACCGCACATTCGAATGAAGTTATGGAGCGTTGTTGTTGCAACTATGATCTTTTGTTGTTTGATTAATGGAAATGGTCTCATATCTGATAAAATATGCCACCTTTTCTTCCAAACACCAATTGTTCTTTCAATGACATTTCTCAATGAAGAATGTGCATGATTGAATACTTCACGTATGCCTTCAGCTTGACTGCCATCTCTAAAATCAGGAATATGATATCTTTCACCTTTATATGGTGATAAATATCCTTTCATATTTGGATATCCAGCATCAACTAGATAATACTTTCCTATAAATATTTTTAAAAAAATTATTGTCAGTTTATAAGGAAAAATAATTTTCATAAATATATAAATGAAAAAAATATATTTATAAAATTAATATTAGTCGTACCTTCAGGAGGATGAGGAAACACACTTTTCATTTCTTCAATAACTGACGAAAGAATACGCGTGTCATGTGCAGTACCAGGCCAACCAACAACGACAAAAGTGATTAACATATCAAAGTTACACACTAACATTATGTTCTGTGTTGGGTATCCCTTTCTACCAATATAGCGAATTTGATCTTTAGTGGGAACAATAGCAGGAATATGTGTTCCATCTATAGCACCGATGCATCCTTCAAAATATGGCCAATACCTTCGATCATCCTTGATTTTGGATGGAACTTCTGCAAAGTTAAAATCTGGAGGCCTCACAATTTCTTTCGCTAGTAAACATAAACTCTCTAGAACTTCAGCAAACTTTCTACTCACTGTCTCTCCAGACTTTCCAAATTTATTTTGAATATTTCTATTAGTCTCACTATGTGCACAACTCCAAAGAAACATAGTAAGTGCCTCCAATGATGTCATTTCCCTAGATGGGTGTAACCATTTCCTACTCACTAATAAACTTTCAAGTTTCAATACAACATGAGTTTCCATCCTGAACATGTTATAACTTTCACCTGGGGTGTTAAGAGTTTCTCGAACCCAAGTCCATCCATGAGAATAAAGAAATCTATTACCTTGCTTCAGTAGGTACTTCATATAATAGTCATATGCAATTATCGCCGCCCCGTAACATATTTTATAAAACATGCATTTTCTTTTTTTTAACTTTTCTTGAATGTTCATTGATTTGATTAGAAGACATCTGAAAACAATTTAAAAACAATAAAATTATCAAATTCTAATATATATAAATTAAAGAAGCTCAAATACTTAAATATCAATACAAATTTCAAGGAAAACACAAAATCAAATAACAAATACTTCAAATATTAAATAATAAAGCATAGAGCAATATCTAAACCTAAAACTTAAATGTCAATAATTTAGCAAACATAAATTTAGTCTTAATCTAAATATTGGATGATGACTTCGGAGCATACTTGTATAGAATCCACTCTACTAAATCATCCTTAGATTCTTTTAAGGACATTAGCAGGACTCTATTTTGTTCATCTTTAAGCATTTCTAAAGCATAACTAAATTGTTGTTTATTCAAAAAACCCTCATCCTTTGCGCTTTTCAATAATTTAACACAATCTGGAATAGAGTATTGGCCAGTGACATGAGATGTGGCAGCAATTCCAGCCTTTTCAACTTCATTATGATCTTCAGCTGCTTCAACTAATCGCTCAAATGTTTTTTTCATATCTGATGCTGTCCCAACTTTTGCCTTACCCCTTGTCACTTTTTCTCCCATATTTGACAAAACCTTTCTTTTCTTTTTGGATTGAGTATTTTCCACAGGGCTTAGGTCCTCATGAATATTGCATTCACTATCATCTGATTCAGTAATTTCAAGTGGCAAATTTGTAGTGCCCTTTTTGCCATTAGATTCAGATGGCACACCCAAAGCCGGTGACCATGTGTATTGACTTGTTGCCACTGTGTCCCCAAATATGAATTCCAATTCATCATGAAATTCTAAACCTTGATAGCGAAATTTTGCATACTTTGCATTCTCCTGCATAACCAATAATAATAGACAATATTTAGGAAAACCATGAAGCAATATTTCACGGGATAAAAAAATTAAATATTCAAAATACTCACCCTTATCTTAGCATCCCACCATGAAGGATCAGCATCAATATTTCCTGTCTGATGATTCCATCCTAAACCTGTTTCTTTACCAATTAATTGTTTCCAGGTAGTCCAATCATTTCTCAAACTATCCATTCTATTTCTTAACTGCTTTTGGTTATAGTTCTTATTAGCACGTTTATTGAATTCTTCACGTATTTCTTCCCATTTCTTATTCTTGAAACCAATTCCCGGCTTTCCACATTTACGAATCTCATTCGTACAAAGGTCTAGTAACATTTTGGTATCCAACGGAATATTCCACTTTGCTTTTTCAAAATTTTCAGATTTACACGGAGGACCTTCTTTAGTAGTCATAGCTGTAATATAATATTTAAACTACCCTTATTAATATTGTTTGTTATTTATATCTTAATTATCAAATCATATACAAAAATAAATGAAAAAATTTCAAACATATAAACCAAATGCAAGTATATATAGCAGAGAATATAATTAATTTAACATATTCTAATAAGAAATAAAAGACAAAAAAAATAAGATAGAAAACAAGAAATAAGAAAAGAAAACTAAACATATACAAAAGAATGAATTTTGATGGATAAAAGAAAACTAAACATATACAAAAGAATGAATTTTGATGGATACAGTGGCGTAAAGTAACATATAAAAAAGAATGAATGTTGATGGATACAATGGCATAAAGTGAAAGCAAGAGCCAAGAGGCACGTGAATGAATTGATGAATTAAACTAATATTTTGTACTTACCTGCAACTGCAGGACGCTTTTGACTGCTACTGTAAGTAATGGGACGGCAGAGGTATTACTTTAGGTTATAGCAGTCTGACTGAGTTATTATATAGTAGCAAATAGGGTATAAATAAGCGGGAACTGTGCCAAAAATAAATAAAAAAAAGCGGGAACAAAAAATAAAAAATAATAAAAAGTGGCAGACACGGGAATCGAAGTGTGATTTTCAGTACTGTAGCTCCGAAAAGTAAGTTTAAAGTTCATTTTATTTTCTTTTTTTTTAAGTCACTTCTATGACATTTTCTTCATTATAAAAAAGACACTTTTTATTTTAATCACTTTATTAAAATTGTGTTTGGCCCTACTTGTCATTAGAAGTGGTAGAAAAGTATAAAATAAGTGAGGCCAAACAAAGGTAGCATTTGGCCTGACTTTTTTTGTCATAAAAGTTACTTTAAACTTAAAGTGTTAAAATAAGAACTTTTAAAATAAAGTTAAAGTTGTTTGGTGATTAATATTTTAATTTCTTTTTTATTTTAGAAGATACTACTTTTAACAAAACAAATTTGTATTATATTTTTTTTCCGAGAGCAGAGTATCCACCACCGAACATAGTGATTATTCCTCTCGCTAAATTGAAGACACGTCAAAGAGTGAGATAACTGGCCCAGAAATGTAATTTGTTATAAATTTATTTTCTAGGCTTGAGTTTAAACTTTTGAAAAATAGACATCTTGTTAGTTTCATTAAAATTTAATTCATATAAATATATTTAAATAGAATAATGAACTATAGTAAATCAATGTTTTTTTTATATTTAACATGACGAGAATTTTTTTTTGGTCGAGACCGGGGAATCCACCGCAGAACGCAGTGACTATTCCCTCGCTAGATTGGAGGCACCTCAATGGGGTGGGATAGCTGGCCCAAAGATTTAAAGCTGCTCCATGCCCAAGATGAGGATCAAACCCTCGACCCTTGGTTAAAGGAGGATGAGCCCCAACCGCTCATGACGAGAATTTAATTATATATTATATTATACTATGTTATATTTAATTCTAATTTACAATAATACATTTATAAATGAAGAAAATTAATAAACCTTGTGTCAAAAAAAATTGATAAACCTAAAATCAATGCTCAAAAGTTTAAAAAAAATAAATATATTCTATTAAAATTTTATTATGTGATATTGTAGTTGCAATTATTTCCCAAAGAATGAGTACTTCCACAATGATGCCTGTGACCTAAAAAAAGAACAACAACGATGCATCCCTATGGAGTAGTATGATTTAATTTATATATTTAAAATGTTGGAGAAAGCAGGAATCGAAGGGAGTATAGTATGAAAAAAGCAGCCGAATAAGTGAAAAAGTAACTCCCAATGACTTTCTCAAAAGTAATTTATTTATACATTTTACACATACAAAATAAGCAACTTCTTTTATTAAGTGCTTTTCAAAAAAACTGTTTGGCCCAACTTCTTCTTTTTTGGAGTAGAAAAGTTTAAATTAAGTCAGGCCAAATACTACCTAGTCTCAAAATATAAGTCCTTTTACAATTTTTGTATTCCAATGCAACTTAGTAATAATAATTAGAAGTATGTGTAAGCAAAAAAGTAATAAATGTACCTAGTAAATTATAAAGGGGCTTATATTTTGGAACTAGACTTTTGTAGTAAAAGTGCTTATATAATGGGACGGAGGGAGTAATAACATACATTTATATCGGATGTTATATATTGGATGTATCTAAAATTAAATGTTAAAATTATTTTTTAGACTACTTATAATGGTTTATAAATTTCAACACCATGTAATATCAATTTTTTCAACTCTTAATATTCCACATAATTTTTTTTTCTTCCATATAATAATTCAATACTCATTCAATTTTTACTCTTTCCAATAGTTTTTTATTCAACACTCTACTTCTATTTTTTATTCAACCCTCTACCCCATCATTATTTATTTCATATTCATATTTAAATTTATATTTTTGTTATAAGTTTAAAATACAATACAACATACAAGTTAACATAATTAATACGATACAACTTTGGTAAAAAAATGTATTAGAAGAATTTTGTGTGTTGAAATGACTATTGAGAACCGTTTCATTAAAAAAGAAAATTAAATCCTCAAAATAAACACTAATAACAAGATTAAGATAGTGAAATTTTTTATTATTTTTCTGTGTCCAAATCAAATGAACCAAGTCTCTATTTATAAAGAAAAAAAAATAAATTTTGGTAAAAATAAATAAATAAATTAAATTGCAATGAAATAATTGAGTTCAAAGTAGTGAAAATAGGGTACGATCACACCAATAGAATATTTGATGTGTGGAGCAATACGAATAAACAATCAAATAGTGAGACGACAATAATGATCAATAACAATATATAAATTGCGGAAAGATAAAAGGACACAATAAAGTTTGTTTACTCAGTTCAATCAAACCGACCTAGTCTAGGAGAGAGAGCACCTCTCAGTTCCACTATAATACTTCCAGTATCGTTACAAGGAAATCTCAATTAGGTATATTGAGTCTTTTGGCCACGGGAAGAGATTTGAGACTTGGGTAGAGTTAGTTTTGAAGACTATATATCTTTTTTAACCATTGTAAAGGGAATTTCTTGTAAAGTGACTCATTATTTCTAATGGAACGGAGGGGCTGCTCTCCCCTAGAGTAGCTTGATTTGACTGAAATGTATAAACAAAGGCGGTGTCGATCTTTTTCTTGTTTTCTCTATTCTCTCTCTTGCTTGTATTTTGGGTTATCTTTATCATCTATATACTCTTCGACTTTGGTTGTTTGATTACTTTACTGCACACATCAAAATTCTTATTGGAGTCATTTTATTCAACGAATTCACAACAATTGGCGCCAACCGTGGAGCAATAGTCATTGATAATCAATTACCATGAGTTCAAAGTGAGATATTGAAAAGTTCATCGGAAGTAACAATTTTGAGTTGTTGAAGTTGAAGATGAGTGGAATAATATTTATTAGTAGAAGTGCGTTGAAGCGTTAAAGGGAATAGCTCAGATGTCGGCGTTACTCAGGTTCAGTCTGGAGAGGTGGTATAAATAATATATAGTTCATTCTGAAGATGCGGTGGTATAATAATACTCAACATCAGTGTTGTGAAAGTATGGTACGATCACACCGGTATAATACTTGATGTGTGGAGCAATACGAATAAGCAATCAAATAGTGACACGCTAATAATGATCAATAACAATAAAATGCAGAAAGATAAAAGGACACAATAAAGTTTATTTACTTAGTTCAGTCAAACCGACCTAGTCTGGGAGAGAGAGCACATCTTTGTTCCACTATAATACTTTTGGTGTCATTACAAAGAAATTCATAATTAGGGTTACAAGAGATAGTCTTCAAACCTAACTCTACCCTAACC
Source organism: Trifolium dubium (assembly GCA_951804385.1). Lineage (NCBI taxonomy): Eukaryota > Viridiplantae > Streptophyta > Magnoliopsida > Fabales > Fabaceae > Trifolium > Trifolium dubium. Next base: position 7,427,241 of record OX638062.1, on the reverse strand, counting down.
AAAAAACTTAAATATAGTGTTTACCCGAGAAGAAGAATAAACTCCAACCCAAATAATATTACCAAGAGTGCAAACCCTCTTTAATTACTAGTTGGGTTCAAGACCCTTGAATTTTTCTCTCTTGCTTGCTTGGTGGTAATCCTTGTTTAATTTCTAAATCTCCATTTATATAGAATAAAATATATCTTTAAAATAGGAACAAATCTATTTTAATCTGGAACAAATCTGACAAAAAAATCAGCCAAAAACATGCGAAACAAAAAATCTAGTCTTGCGCTCAGTGCAGTTGGCAGAAGTGCAACCCCCCAATTTACAGGTTTCTGCGGTCAACACAAATAGGGTTGCGCTCTACGTAAAAGGCAAATTCTTTAGCTTTTTCTGCAGCCTTGCGACCTGTTTTCACCGCCTCACGACCCCAACTTTTCTTCACATGGTTTTTGTTTCTTCCTTTTATTCTATTGAGATTTCAAAACAGTTACAACAATTCTTCACCTTGCCTTTATATACAATTTTTTTAGCATACAATTTTTTTTTTACACAATATTGAATGAAAATTTCTAATATGGTTCGTCTTTATGAGTAGTTCATCTTAAATTAGTATTTAAAATTTCAACAACTATATACAACAATATTGTTATAGAAAATATAAATGCTTTTTATGGTTTTCACCGTCAGTATCCAGTCTATTGAGTTGACTAATTTGATTAGGACGAATTCTGATATCAAGTATTTCAGTTTCATCCAAAGTGCAATTGTGGAGAATCGAACTGTTATCCTCCGAACTTTATCAAGTTGAGTACCAACAATCATTGAACTAAGTAATGTTTGATTAGAAAATAAAAATTGATCGTCATCTCATTTTTACAATTAAGATTAGAGTAAAAACCAATTCTAAGTCAGAAGTTACAATTTTTAATTTTAAATATAATCAATTTTAGAGATGGAATTAATTTTATTTCAATAAAATCAAACATGTCAAAATTAATTCTACTCATTTAAAATCAATTCTAACGATTCTTCTAAAAATTAAATACGTAATCTATCTCTTTGCCGATTATTTCTCAAACTAGTCTTTGTATTTGTTCAAGGATTTAGTAATTTACCCCAAAAATGCTTCTAGAACGTAGGAAACAGCACATAACTTTTGTGGTTGTTTGTAGTAGTTAATTAACGTGATCCCGTGAAATGATGGAACTAAAAATAAAATCAAAAGTTAGGGGCCCGGTTCTCTCCAAACATCACTCAAATGTTGGTGCACAATTAAAAAATGGAAAATACTACAAATGCGTTTTTACGTGTAATCGTAGCCATAGGTGCTAATTGATTTGGCTATGTTTCCCACAAATGCGTTTGCTAATGTTTCCCCTATCACTATCTAAAAGATTTGTTTTGCTACATACTGGTGTCTAAAAGATTTTTTTTGGTTACATAATAACGATAAAAAGTTACTATAACTAAGGTTGTCGGAGATGATTAATCTTCGTTAAAAAGTTGGTATGGAGATCGACTATATTTGAGTAGGGCTCTGTTCATTCCATTTCCACTTTTTTGTAATAGTATAGGTCCCATTGGAATATAGTTGATCACCTAGCTGTCACCTCACGAACTTCTCTATTTATCTTTTTATAGAGTTTTTTTGTCTTATGTGGGAATCAAACAATATACTCTAGGGTTAAAATACATGTTCAATCAATTCACATTACCAATTGAGCATAAGTTTGTGAGGTGACAGCCGAGTCAACGACTATATTTTAGTGGGGCCTAGACTGTTACATGGCACGGCATTAAATGTTAATTTTTATCTTTTTAATATTTCTATATTTACAACTAATTTTTAATATTTGCAACTATTTAAAGAGCTTTTTTTTTTTTAACTCAAGGAGTGTAGTTGAGCGCTTGGGGCTCATCCTCCCTTAACCAAGGGTCGATGGTTCGATCTTCACCTTGGGCATGGAGTAGCTTTAAATCCTTGGGCCAGCTATCCCACCCATCGAGGTGCCTCCAATCTAGCAAGGGAATAGTCACTGCGTTCGGCGGTGGATACCTCAGTCTCGACAAAAAAAAAGAGCTTTTTTATTAGATATTATAATGCATCAACGTTTTTTTTAATATAAGAATGGGGTAATTTTTTTTTGTCTTATACCTCAATTTTTGGCATAAAGATTTTATATTTAAGATTTAGTGTATTGTGCCTCAATTTTTTGGTATATATATTTTACCTTTAAATTATGTTTATTTATTTACAATATCAATATAATTTTTATATTTTAAAAAAAATTATATTTTATATTCCAATCTTATAAAAAACATCATGATATCCTTCATGCAAAATTATTTTAACTTTATGTTGTTAATCCAATGTGTATTTTTTTATTATGCATATTTAGAACATTTAAAAAAATCTTTCAAAAATTAAATATTCAAAATTTAAATTATAGTTCAAGATTTATGCTACTTTTATATTATTCAAAACATACTTGAAAAAAATTATTGAAAAATTTAATAGTGCAAAGATAAAGATGATTTTGAAAACTAATAAGATTAAAATTGTTCATAATAAAATTTTGTAGTACCTTAGTCAAAAAAAAATTTTGTAGTACCAAAGAAATGCCGAGGATGAAAAATGAAATTTGAATTTCTTAGTCACACTTAAATTGTAAAATTAATTTGATATTTTCATAGGAATTAGGTTTCTTAAATCGTAGTTAGTTTTATTATAGGTGATATTGAACTATCTCATTGTGTATGTTTCAAGTTAAACGGACTACCAAACGTTAGTTGGCCAGTGGTTATTGACGCTTGACTTGGTATGGAAGACCGCGGTTTGATCCCCGCAACTGCGTTTTGAAGATGACTGAAATCACTTGACGGCAGAACTCGCCCCGAATTCTGGACTAAAAAAACAGTTTGATCGAGATAAAACGATTCTCTTGGTTACAATCAACGCAATTAGTTGAAACTTAGCGATGGTTTTATACGAACTAGGTTTCCTTGAGTTATCATTAGTCTATCTTGTTGTGATTGAACTATTATAGTATCGAAATTCAAGTTATTAAGTGGTTGTCATTCTAATTAGGTCAAAGTTGAGTCTTAAGTCACAGTTCTCATTTTGTATTAGTCGAAATTTAAGTGATTATCTAAATTTGAGTTCATGAGTATTTGTCATATCAATTAGGTGATATTTCAATTAGGTGTTTGAAACCCCTTAATTAATTGACGAGACAAAATAAATTCATGTATCTTTTTGATCAAGTGAAACTAAGATTGAAAACAATGACTAATAATTAAGCTTTAAACTCACATATTTGGTGGTCGAGCCCTTTAGCTTGTATTAGCGTCGACTAAGTTTTCTATTTGTTTTTTTCTGATAGATTGTTGTTTGATCTATTCTTTTTGAGGTTCTCTCTAGCACATCTTGTGCTAGTCAGGACCCTCAACTACTATTAATATATTCTACTTTTTATGCTTCAACGAAAAAAAAGTGATTGGTGGTTATGCTACTAAATCCCGAGAAACTATAAAGACATCCACCAATATTATTACTAACGATGTCACTATAATTAGGTCTTGTATGATTACTCAAGGAACTCTCATCAACGTTAAGTTTATAAAATGTATGTGAAGACGTTAAAGTTGTCAAAATTGAATAACCTCACGTCAATTTGCCAAACGTAGAGTTTGAGGTATAAAAATCTAGTCCAAATTTTATAAAGCCTTTTAAGTCCATCTGTTAAAAAATTATTTAAAAATCTACATACTATATATACTTTTTTACTCAAAATATTATAATTTGTGTTATCAAAAAATAAAAATGATAAAAATAAAATATTTTTTAAAAAACAAGAACAAAAATAACCCTTTGAGAGAGTTGAATCATGGACATTTAACTAAAATCCCAACCAAGTTACCACCAGGACAATCAAATTCTTCTGTGAATTTTGTTTGCTATTAAGGGTCAGTTTGTTACAGATTAAAAAATAAGTGATTTTGACAGTAAATAATTTAGGGTCCGTTTGTTACAGGTTAAAATATAAGTGATTTTGACAATAAATAAATTAGATATTATTTTTTAGAAATTTTACTAATAATCAGAAGCTATTTTGTGTTTGTTTACCATTAAAAATTACTTTTCATAAAAAAATAATCTTTAACTTGTTTGGATGCAACCATATAAAAGTGGTTTTGCATCACAAAATTACCATAAAGTACTAATATCATTTTCAGATTTTTAGTAATTTTTAAATTAGTTTTAGGTTATGATTATTTTTAAAAGCTATAACAAACAAATGTTATTTTCTTAAAAGTGATTATTTTTTAAAAATAACTATAACAAATAGGCACTCAAACTTAAAGGAAAAGAAAGCCATAAAAAAAAATAAGGAAAACCTAAAACGCTAAAATAGGAGAAAGCCCAAACCGTTCAAGGTCTTTAATTGTAAACACAATATTGATATCTTCATTCTTCACTACGCCGCCCCACCGTAAACAAATCATAACTGTATCTTTCAACTTTAATTTTCTTCAAAAATACCACCCTTCTATAAAATCATGGTATCACTCCTGCTAATTCAAAACCATATGGCTCCAGAATGCGGAGTTTGGTGAAGCATTTGTTACGTCACCCTTCGTTTCTAAGAATAAAAAGGTTTTGTCAAAAAAGAGGAAGAGATGTTTCAAGGAACATCTTTGGTGAATTTAGTCGACAGGTAAATATCGTTTTCTTTATATATTGTTGATATTCATCAATAAACTTTTGCTTCTAGTTGATTTGATATGGGCGGACTGGTTGTTTGTTTGTCTTAGAGGGGTCTTTATGAGATTTTCAAGATGTTAATGTGTCTCGATAATTAACCTACTTCTTTCATTTACTAAAAAAGTGCTATAATTTGAACATAATAACCTATAATACCTGATCTAATCACAAATCAAACAAAGGGTATAGTACAATGTTAATAAGAAGCCTAGTTATTTTGGCTTCTTACATGGGAAAATCAAATCTCCGAAACATGAATCCAAAAGTGATTTTAGTGACTGAGGCATCATGTCTTGTATAGTTGTATGGCCTACCCTTATCATACACTTTGTGCCCTTATGAGTCATCATCTCACATTTTATTTTTTATATATAGTACTAGTAGCTTATAAAATTCAATATTTTTGAGACACCAACTTTTGTTGCAATTGATACATACAAATACAAACATCTCTATAATTTGAACAACTCATGATGAAGCACATTAATCATGATGATAGTAAAAGTACATAGTACACACATTTGAATTTGGTGTGTCTTGATCATATTCACAACATATACATTTGCAAAATTATTTCGTTTCACAAACATATGTGTTATGTGTACACATCAAATTTAATATAAATAAAAATCTTCAATTTGATTTGATTCAATTAAGAAATTTAACACTAGATTCAAAATCATGTAAGAAGACTGGGCAAGCTAACAGACTGATTCCATTCGAACTATTTTATGAGATTTTTGAAAGTTGATTTTTTTAGAATTTATAGAGTTGATTTCTAACCACAAGCCTAGGTTTGAATGATTTGTGTCTTACATATATGTAATTGTTTTGATTGAATTAAATTGTAGTCCACCGAAAGCACATAAGATGGAGATGAATTCAGATGATGATTGGATTCCAAAAAATCAAATCCTCATAAAGAAGAAGAGAAGGTAATTAATTTATCATATACAAGTAATATTTATATGTATTTCATTCATAAAGTGTTTGTACACAATTTTGAAAAATTTGTCAATATTTGAATGGGAGAAAACACAAGATGAGAAGATATCTAAGTTGGTGGAATCTATTGATCACCTTAAAGAAAACTTAATAAGGTATTTTAGCCAACTAACTGTGATGTCTGCTCCCCCTATTGTGAGAAAACTAGTCACACTCGTTACTAAGGAAATAGTTACAAAACTGTATTCACCATATCATAAGGACATTGTTAAAGTAACCAAAACTCTGACAGGTTGTTATCCCCGATGTAAAAAGACACTCACAGTGTCCCCGACAGGCTGTTAAAGAAGTGGATCAAAAAACACACTCGGAGAAAATTAGTTGGATCATTTATATTAAATGAGTAACATAAAGGTACATTACTTACATCGGGGATAACAACCTGTCGGAGTTTTGGTTACTTTAACAATGTCCTTATGATATGGTGAATACGTTTTGTAACTCTTTCCTTAATAACGAGTGTGACTAGTTTTCTCACAATAGGGGGGGCAGACATCACAGTTGGTTGGCTAAAACAGCTCATTAAGTTTTCTTTAAGGTGATCTATAGATCCACCAACTTAGATATCTTCTCATCTTGTGTTTTCTCCTATTCAAATATTGACAAATTTTTCAAAATTGTGTACAAACACTTTATGAATGAAATACATATAAATATTACTTGTATATGACAAATTAATTACCTTCTCTTCTTCTTCTTTATGAGGATTTGATTTTTTTGGAATCTAATCATCACAATTTTCATCATCAGAATTAGATTAATTATAGGTTATTCTGTTCAAATTATGGCACTTTTTTGGTAAACGAAAGAATTAGATTAATTAACGAGACACACTATCATCTTGAAAATCTCATAAAGACTCCTCTAACACAAACAAACAACCTGCCCGCTCATACCAAACCATCTAGAAGCAAAAGCTTATTGAAGAATATCAACAATATATAACGAAAACGATATTTATCTGTCGACTGAATTTACCAGAGGTGTTCCTTAAAACATCTCTTCCTCTTTTTTGACAAATCTTTTTCTTCTTAGAAACGAAGGGTGACGTAACAGATGCTTCACCAAACTCCATTCTACAGCGATATAGTTTTGAATTAGTAGGAGTGATACCATGAATTTATAGAAGGGTGGTATTTTTGAAGAAAATCAAAGTTGAAAGATACGGTTAGAATTTGTTTACGGTGGGGCGGCGGCGTAGTGAAGAATAAAGAAATCGATATTGTGTTTACGATTGAAGACTTGAACGGTTTGGACTTTCTGTTGTTTTAGCATTTTAGGTTTTCCTTGTTTTTTTGTTTATAGATTTACTTTCCTTTAAGTTTTAATAGCAAACAAAATTCATAGAACAATTTGATTGTCTTGGTGGTGATTTTGTTGGGATTTTAGTTAAATGACCATGGTTCAACTCTCTTAATGGGTTATTTTTGTTCTTGTTTTTTAAAAAATATTTTACTTTTTTATTTTTTGATAATACAAAGTATAGTTCGTAGAGTTTTAAATAACTTTTTAAGGGATTAACTTAAAAGACTTCATAAAATTTGGACTAGATTTTTAAAGCTCTAACTCGTTTGGAAAATTGACGTCAGGTTATTCAATTTTGACAACTTTAACGTCTTCACATACATTTTATAAACTTAACGTTGATAAGAGTTTCTTGAGTAATCATGGTAAACCTAATTATAGTGACATCATTAGTAATAATATTGGTAGATGTCTTTATAGTTTCTCCGGATTTAATAGCATAACCATCAATTGCTTTTTTTTCCTTGAAGAATAAAAGGTAGAATATATTAGTGGTAGTTGAGGCTCCTGACTAGCACAAGGTGTGCTACAGAGGACCTCAAAAAGAATACATCAAACAACAACCTATTAGAAACAAAACAAACAGAAAACTTAGTTGATGTTCATACAAGCTAAAGGGCTCGACCACCTAATATGTGAGTTTAAAGCTATATTATTAGTAATTATTTTCAATCTTAGTTTCACTTGGTCAAAAAGATATATTAATTTATTTTGTCTCGTCAATAAAGGGGTTTCAACACTTGATTGAAATATCACCTAATTGATATGACAAATACTCATAAACTCAAATTTAGTTAATCACTCAAATTTTGACTAATACAAAATGTCATACCCCAAATTTTACCCTCTTGATTTTGTATATATTTTTTGGTCAATTTACTTTTCAAAATAGCAAGTTAGTTGAGATGGTGGTGAGAAAAGCATTTAGAAATATAGCTAGCACAAAGTCATGGGTTCAAACCCCATTTGGTACCTTTATTTTTTTATCCCATTAATCATACTAACTTTTTATAATTTATATTTTCTAACAAGAAACTTTTTCTAGTAAAATATATTTTATCACTTTTTTCTAATAAAGCATATATATAAAAAGAAAGAAAATATATATACTTGTGTAGAAAGAAAATGAGAAAGACACTAAACCATAAAAAAGAAGTAAATCAAAACAAAAGAGAAATAAATCTTTGGTCTTGAAGAGCAAGCAAGAGAATTAACAATAAAACATAAAATAAGAGCAAATCAATCATAAAAAATAAACAAAATCTGTCAATATTAATTTACAAAACAAATCTTCAAAGATTCATTCACAATTTAAAGACCTAATTCTAACACTATAAATAGGGAGCTTTCCTACACATAAAATCACAACACAATAATCAGAGAACAAGAATTCTTCATTCATTTCACAAAATTACACACAACAAATTCTAACCAAGAAACACCATTGAAATTTTTCGAGTAGCAACAACAAACAGTGGATTGCGCCACTTTCCTCTTTAACCCCCATCATCTTTCATCTCTTCACTACAACCCCATAAACTACCGTAACTAAAAACAGAAGAAACAAAATATAAAAGGAAAAAGAACAGAGAAAGAAATCGAGCCGGAATTGCCACGGAGCACCACCGCAAAGCCTGTCGAGATTGGAGAAGAAAGAGACATAAACCCGGTTTGTTTTTTTGCTTTGTTCTTTTTGATTATGCATGATCGTGGAATATCTCTCTCTGCTAGTTTCGTTATGTGTTGTGTTGTTCCAATTTTTCTATTCATTTTTTATGTCATATTGTTTGTAAGTTTGGTTTGTATATATTTCATATAAGTGTTTACATTGCTTTTTCTTATTATTTGCAACTAGTCTAAAATACAAATAACAAAAATACAAAAACAATTAAAACCTTTAAAATACAAATAAATTTTATCTATTTTTTTTAATTCTAATAAACTTTGGATCAAAAAGGAGGAGATAGATGTACATCCGTTCGCTTCTCGACTAATTGGGGGCTTAGTGCATACTTTGTCCGACTTTTAGTTGTTTTTCACTAACAACAAATAAATCACAAATTGTGGATTACAAAAAAGGAAGCGGATGCACATCCGTTCGCTTCTCGATTAATTGGGGGCTTAGTGCACACTTTGTCCGACTTTTAGTCATCTTTCACTATTAAAAAATACCAACACATATCAAACCAATTTTTCGCCTTCGGGTTATTTCAAAATCAATTTGATTTTTTTTCTTTCATAAAACGAACGTGTTTTCAATCAATTCAAACGTGATACAAACAAAGCTTAAGCCTCCACCATGAGAGCATACAAGCGGCGTTTAACCACTAGAATGCGATTTAAACATCGTTCAATAAAAAACACCAACAAACAATTTGTACCCAGAACTACGTAGTTTTGATTTCTTCATCGCACCGGAGGATACGTAGGAGCAAGATTCAACATCTTGTCAAGCATAATAATAAAAAATCTAAATTTCCCCTTTTCTTGTTTTATAAATATCTCTTAATAAAATAAAAATCTAATAAAAAAAACATGTAAATAAACTTCAAAAATTTCTTAATACTCTAGAATTAATTAGGAGGTTCTCGTTGAGTACAACGGATGTGAAGGGGTGCTAATACCTTCCCCTTGCATAACCAACTCCCGAACTTGGAAATGGTTGCGATGACCATCATTCCATTGTTTTTAAGGTTTTATAAATATTTTCCTTTAACAAATAAAATTTGGTGGCGACTCTGTGTCATATCGAGTGTCCTAAACGCTCGGGTGATTTTTGCGGCGCGACAGCTGGCGACTCTTAGACTCATGGAAATGGTTGCGATGACCATCTTTCCATTGTTTTCAAATCCTCATGGATTTGCATTTGCATGCTGCACCAATCTTAGACTGATTGCAAACCCATTCAACATGACCCCACATCTTCTGACAAAGTTGAAAACAGTCGCGGGCTTGTTGTAAGCGTTCATCTCTATCTCAGCCTGCTCATGCATCCCTGGAAGGTCTTGTATCAACTGATTTGCAAATTCAGCTAGTCTTTAGAACTTGTCCATCCACTACGCAACCTCTCGTTCTAACCGTCCTATAGTTCGTTCATGTTCTTCATTGATATCCTCTAGATGGTTAATTTGGCACAGATAGACATTGTTCCTGTCTACCAAGCTTTCTGCTTGATCTTCTAGACGGTTGAATTCGTGCTCATAGGCTTTATTCCTGTTTTCCAAGCTTTCTGCTTCACGCTTCAGTTCTTCATATTCAACCCTCAGATCATCATAGCCATCATTTTCGAACTTAAGCTGTTCCATCTCCTCTTCATGGGATAAACACATTCTTTCCAGATTTTCACAATCATGTCTATACTTCAGCTCGCGTTCCCTGCAACTCCTCAATTCTTCCAATAATGCATCCTACTGAACAGGGGCTCTTTCGTATGCACCCTCGGTGGTGTTGCGAAGGCGGCTCTCATGAATGATCGTATTCTGAGCTTCCTCTAGACTTCGTTTAAGGTCCGCGATGTATGCTTTGTAATATTTTTCTATTTCTTCTTTCTCTCAGATCGTTTCTTCCTATTCTACATAAGCAATGGTAACATCATTCTCAGCCTTCTTCCCTTAGCAGTCGCTTTCCTTGAGGTCTTTTTCTAATGCCTCTTTCTGCTTGAGCACTGTGTCCCATGCTCCCTGCAATCTACCACAGCATTCTTGAGTTTTCCTTAATCTATGCTCACGTGCCTTAGCCTCTCCAGTAGATGCTCTAAGTGCCTCATTCACTCGATCATGCTCTTCTTGTTCAGCCTCGTACAACCCCCGAGTCTCTTCTAGCAACCGTTTTCGTTCGCGGTTAAGAGCTTCGAGTTTTCGCTGCCAAGTCTCCACCAAGGCTCCCATGAGCGGCGAAAACTCGAAGCTCTTAACCGCGAACGAAAACGGTTGCTAGAAGAGACTCGGGGGTTGTACGAGGCTGAACAAGAAGAGCATGATCGAGTGAATGAGGCGCTTAGAGCATCTACTGGAGAGGCTAAGGCACGTGAGCACATATTAAGGAAAACTTAAGAATGCTGTGGTAGATGGCAGAGAGCATAGGACACAGTGCTCAAGCAGAAAGTGGCATTAGAAAAAGACCTCAAGGAACGCGACTGCCAAGTGAAGAAGCCTGAGAATGATGTTACCAGAACTTATGTAGAATGGGAAGAAACGGTCAAAGAGAAAGAAGAAATGGAAAAATCTTACAAAGCATACGTCGCCGACCTTAAACGAAGTCTAGAGGAAGCTCAGAATACGATCCTTCATGAGAGTCGCCTTCGCAACACCGCCGAGGGTGCATACTAAAGACATCTGCTCAGTGGGATGCATTATTGGAAGAATTGAGGAGTTGCAGGGAACGCGAGCTGAAATATAGACATGATTGTGAAAAGCTGGAAAGAATGTGTTTATCCCATGAAGAGGAGATAGAACAACTTAAGTTCGAAAATGATGGCTATGGTGATCTGAGGGTTGAATATGAAGAACTGAAGCGTGAAGCAAAAAGCTTGGAAAACAGGAATAAAGCATATGAGCACCAATTCAACTGTCTAGAAGATCAAGCAGAAAGCTTGGTAAACAGGAACAATGCCTATCTGTGCTAGATTAACCATCTAGAGAACGGACTATAGGACGTTTAGAACGAGAGGTTGCATAGTGGATGGACAAGTTCTAAAGACTAGCTGAATTTGCAAATCAGTTGATACAAGACCTTCCAGGGATGCATGAGCAGGCTGGGATAGAGATGAACGCTTACAACACGCCCGCGGTTGTTTTCAACTTTGTCAGAAGATGTGGGGTCATGTTGAATGGGTTTGCAATCAGTCTAAGATTGGCGCAGCATGCAAATGCAAATCCATGAGTCATTAAAAACAATGGAAAGATGGTCATCGCAACCATTTCCATGAGTCTAAGAGTCGCCAGCTTTCGCGCCGCAAAAATCGCCCGAGCGTTTAGGACACTCGATATGACACAGAGTCGCCACCAAATTTTATTTGTTAAAGGAAAATATTGATAAAACCTTAAAAACAATGGAAAGATGGTCATCGCAACCATTTCCAAGTTCGGGAGTTGGTTATGCAAGGGGAAGGTATTAATACCTCTCACATCTGTTTTACTTAACGGGAACCTCCTAATTAATTCTAGAGTATTAAGAAATTTTTGAAGTTTATTTACATGTTTTTTTTATAAGATTTTTATTTTACTAAGTGATATTTACAAAACAAGAAAATGGGAAATTTAGATTTTTTATTATTATGCTTGACAAGATGTTGAATCTTGCTCCTACGTATCCTCCGGTGCGATGAGGAAATCAAAACTACATAGTTCTGGGTACAAATTGTTTGTTAGTGTTTTTTATTGAACGATGTTTAAATCACATTCTAGTGGTTAAACGCCGCTTGTATGCTCGCACGGTGGAGGCTTAAGCTTTGTTTGTATCACGTTTGAATTGATTGAAAACATGTTTGCTTTATGAAGAAAAAAATTAATTTGAGTAAAAAAGAGGAGGCGGATGCACATCCGTTCGCTTCTCGATTAATTGGGGGCTTAGTGTACACTTTGTCCAACTTTTAGTCGTCTTCCACTATTAAAAAATACCAACACATATCAAACCAATTTTTCGCCTTCGGGCTATTTCAAAATCAAATTTAATTTTTTTTCCGCCTTCGGGCTATTTCAAGCGTCAATAACCACTGACCAACTAACATTTGGTAGTACGTTTAACTTAAAACATAAACAATGAGATAGTTCAATATCACCTAATAGAACTAACTACGACTTAAGAAACCTAATTCCTATGAAAATATCAAATTAATTTTACAATTTAAGTGTGACTAAGGAATTCAAATTTCATTTTTCATCCTCATAAAAATGTGGCATTTCTTTGGCACTACAAAATATTATTATGCACAATTTTAATCTTATTAGTTTTCAAAATCATGTTTATCTTTGCGCTCTTAAATTTTTCAATAATTTTTTTCAAGTATGTTTTGAATAATATAAAAGTAGCATAAATCTTGACCTATAAATTAAATTTTGAACTCTTAATTTTTGAAAGAGTTTTTTATAATGTTCTAAATATGCATAATTAAAAAATACACATCGACTTAACATCATAAAGCTAAAATAATTTTCTAGGAAAGATATCATGATGTTTTTATAAGATGAAAAATAAAATATAATAATTTTTTAAATTTAAAACTTATATTGATATAGTAAATAAATAAACATACTTTAAAAGTAAAATATATATATATACCAAAAAATTGAGGCATAATACACCATAACTTAAAGATAAAATATTTATGCCAAAAATTGAGGTATAAGGCAAAAAAAAAAAATTACCCCAATCTTATATTAAAAAAAACATTGATGCATTATAATATCCAAAAAAAATCTTTCAATAATGGTTTTATTTATGCTTCTATTTGTAAGAAAGATATATTTGCAAATATTAGCGGTAAATCACTACAAAAAAAACCCACATTTGAGACGAAATTTTTCCTCTCAAATGGACCAAATTTCGTCACAAATTTACATTTGCGAGGACATTTGGGAGGAAATCAGTTGTTGGTAAATCAAAAGCTGTTGGGATGACATTTGCGAGGAAATTTCCTCGCAAATGGTGTCAGACCATTTTGCAGGACATTTGCGAGGAAATTTCCTCGCTAATGTAAAAGCTGACATTCACGCGCAATCACGTGGGGGACAATGATGTGACATGTCTGCACATACATTTGCGAGGAAATTTCCTCGCTAATGTATTAAATTTATATTTTTTTAAAAAAGAAAAAATCAGTCACAAATTTAATTATAATTTTTAAAAATAATAATTAAAATAAAATTAAAATTTAATCAATATTTAAATTTAATCAATATTAAATTTTCTGAAAATTGAAAAAAAAAATTGCGGGAAATTCGAATTTTCATTTAAATTTATTGCGGGAAAAAACGAAAAATTATTGCGGGAAAAGATGAAATTTGAATTTTAGTCAAAATTTATTGCGGGAAATTCAAATTTTCGTTTAAATTTAATGCGGGAAAATTTAAAAATTGAATTTTGCGCCAAAATTTCGCGGAATACATTTGCGAGGAAATTTCCTCGCAAATGTCAGGAATATAAAAAAAAATTAAACAGAAAACATTTGCGAGGAAATTTCCTCGCAAATGTATAAAAAAAAATTAAAAAAAAATTAAAAAATAATAAATACCTGGTTTAAAAATACGTTTTTTTTAAAAAAAATACGTTTTATTAAATAAAAAAACGCCAAAAATAATATATTTCAACTAAAATACCTATTTAATTTGTTAAAATATGTTTTAAAAATTTTAATTTTTTCCAAAAATTGATATTTATTATATATATAATATATATTATGAATTAAAAATAATTTAATGAAATGATAAAATTAAAAGATGATAAATTTGTTAGAGATGTTGTTGAAAAGAAAATATGAAAAATATAAAATTTGTGAGAGATATATGATGTTGTTGAAAGTGTTTTGAAGAAAAGATTTTATTTTAAGATAATATAAAATGAAGAAAAAGTGTTGAAGAAATTGAAGATGAAAAAAGAGAAAGAGATGAAGAAGTTGAAGAGAAAGAAGAAAAGTGGTTGAAGAAATTGAAGAGAAAGAAGAAAAATGGTTGAAGAGAAGAATGAAAGTGTTGAAGAAATTGAAGAGAAAAAAAAATGGTTGAAAAATTTAAATGAAAGAAGAAAAGTATGGAAGAAATTGAAAGAAAGAAGTAAAATGGTTGAAGAGTTTAAAGAGAAAGAAGAAAAGTGTTGAAGAGATTGAAAAGAAAGAAGAAAAATGGTTGAAGAGAAAGAAGATAAGTGTTGAAGAGAAAGAAGAAAAGTGTTGAAGAGAAAGAAGAAAAATTGTTGAAGAGAAAGAAGATAAGTGTTAGAGAAAAGTGGTAGAGAATATGAGTATTGGAGAGTGATAGTGTGGTATATATAGAAAAGTGGTTGGGAAAAAAAATAATAGAAAAACATTTGAGAGGAAATTTCCTCTCAAACGTTCTCTGACTGATTTGCGCGTGGGCCCCTTTACATTTGCGAGGAAATTTCCTCGCAAATGTAAAGGGGCCCACGCGCAAATCAGTCAGAGAACGTTTGAGAGGAAATTTCCTCTCAAATGTCTTCAGCATATTTTAATAATTAAATTTGTACAATAAATTGAAAATTCGAATTTCAATTTTTCCCGCAATATAATAAATTTTACCGAATCTTCTAATTTCATTTTTTCCCGCAATAAAATTTACCGAATATTCGAATTTCATGAAATGTCTTTTTGATTGATTCGCGTTGGGACCCATTACATTTGCGACGAAGATTATACGGAGATGTCTTTTTGAATTTTAAAAATTAGTTTTGGCGCAAAATTCAATTTTAAATCGAAAATTCGACTTTCAATTTTTCCTCCAATAAATTTTACCGAAAATTCTAATTTATATTTTTTCCCGCAATAAATTTTACCGAATATTCGATTTTCCCGCGTCTATATATATATATATATATATATATATACATAAATTTAGTTTCTATAGGCAGAAATTTAACGTAATTAAAGTTAAAATAGTTGTAATTCAATTTTTTTTTACAATGTTAAAAGTGAAGTTAAATTTCGAATTAAAGTTAAAATGATAAAAATAAATATTTTTGTTGCATAAAATTAAATAAATATTATCAATCCATATTAAAATTCAAATAATTTTACATAATATAAAACATCATTATTATTCCTCCGGATCTGATTCATATTCCTCTACATAATATTCTTCCTCCGGATCATCACTGTCACCCAAATCCTCCTCCTCAAATGTTGGACCCCCATGTGACGTCGATGCTCGAAACATCGGATTGTTTGAGTTGCGTAATTGTTGCATCAACTCTTCTTGCCATTTTGTTCTTTCGGCTCTTTCATCAAGAATCTGTTGCTGCAATCTTTGATTCTCTTGAGCCCTCTCTTCATCCCTTTTCTGCATCTCCTCCTGAAATCTTTTCCACATTTCAGCTTCAGACATCCTTGGCTCAGGGCAATCGTCAGGACCAGGAACATAAGTTATGTCGGTTCCTCGATGAAAGTTAGGTGCCATCGTCCCTAGACCAGGAAACCGATTTTCTCTTCCTCGAAGTCCAAGTTTTGCGGCTGCCTCTCTCCATATCTGATATTTAATTTGCTGTGGTATATCATCGTAGGAGGCATACTCGGGATGTTGAGACAAATACACTGCAGCAATGGTCATATTCTCCTCCTGTATATATATATATACATAAAAAAAATTAGCGAATGAATAAAGATGATTGAAAATAATTATAAAATATATATCAAATTATAAATTTACCGAAAGTTGTTGGCCTATAGGATGAACCCAAGCATTGTCTCTGGTGCTGAAGTGAGTCTGTCTGTAGACCTCACTGACATAAGGTTCTCTCTCCAGATTACTTGCCTAATTTTTCAAAAAAATATTGATTAATATTTAAATATATAATTCAATATATTAAAAAAAAAGAAATTAAATATATTGTTATTATACCAAATGTCGAGCATGGGTGGAGAAGCTGACACATCCCCCAGTGTGCAAGTTAGTCCCCTTGGCATTAGCTCTATTTTTCTTATTGACTTCACACTGAGCTAGATAAGCCTCATTTTGAGTCCAATGCTCTACAAATCTGTCCCAGACATTCTCTCCAATAAACTCTGGACGATATTGGTCTGGATTTTTTAAGTAGCGCATTTTCTCGGTGTAAAGCTTTTGTGAGAATCGCCTACCACATGCCAGCTCAAAATTTTCCTTTACCATTTGTTCATGGTAAGGCTCCCAGGTACAGTATCTCTGAAATAATAAATAAATTCATTAGATATAATAAACATTTAAATCTTATATGTAATTATTATATATATGTATGTAATCATGAAATTATTTTTGTTTACCTTAAATTCATCATAAAACTGCTGCCGTAATTGATGATTATTTATCACTAATTTTCTGGAGCTGGGAGCAAAGTGTTTGAGGGCGAGTTTGACAACATGAGCTACCCCTTTGGCTGCATCTTTAGACGGCTCCAACCTACACACATTAATCTTTTAATGAAATTGTACATTTTAAATAAATTAAAGATAAAAATAAAATAAAAATATACTTACCCATTGCCCTGAGGGTATATGACCCTTTTATCACCCAATACTCGAACACCTTCGGTGAAGCGACGCCTTGGTGGTCTGAAAGCCACTGGCCGCTCCTGCTCCTGTGAGCCTTGTGGTTGTGACGAAGAACCTTCTTGCTGTGGTTGTCGTCCTTGTTGTTGTGACGACGACGAACCATCCTGATGTGGTGTTCGTCGTCGTTGTTGTTGTTGTTGTTGTTGTTGTTGTTGTTGTTGTTGACTGAAAGCTTCATTAGGTGTATATTGCATAAAACCCAATAAATCATCATCATAGTCATTGGTTACACCAGGATTAAGAAAAGGCATATTCGATAAGCCAACCTCAGGAATATCATTCAAGAAGCTAGTATCAGGTCTATATGCTGGTGAGGGTGTTGGATAGGAAGACCTCGGAACATCAACCGATGACCTTCGTTGAGTCGGTATAGAGGGCACATCAACATTGGAGGAGTGTGATGGAAGAGAAGACCTCGGAACATCAACCGAAGACCTTCGTGGAGTCGGTCTACAGGGCACATCAACAGTGGAGGAGCGTGATGGAAGAGAAGATCTAGGAACATCAACTGAGTTCCTCCGTGGGGCAGCTGTAGGTGGAGTAGATGCCGCAGAAGTGGAATCTCGAAAAGAAACTCCTCCAGCTTGGCGAGCCTGCAGAACTTTCGGTATCATACTTCTAGCAATCCTGTATATTTTTGCCGGCTTCTTTCCCTTTTTCTGATTGTCCTTATTATTTTGATCTGCCATCCCTGCAACGAGTAAAACAATTTAATTAAAATTTAACAATCCAGTACAACGATAAATAGTTACTATATATGAAAACAAAAATATAACAAGTTCTAATTGGATATTTTTTAATTCATTACCAATTAAAGATAAATAGTTACGTACAATATGATAATAAAAAGTTCTAATTGAATATATTTTAAATTCATTACTAATTAAAGATAAATAGTTACAATATGATAATAAAAGTTCTAATTGGATATAATTCATTACTAATTAAAGATAAGTAGTTACAATATGATAATAAAAGTTCTAATTGGATATAATTCATTACAAATTAAAGATAAATAATTACAATAGAGATTTATTCATCATCATCGTCATTATTATAATATGTATCTTCATCTTCATTGTCTTCATCTTCATTATCTTCGTCTTCGTTATCTTCCGAGTTATTTGCATCATCATCCTCATTATCGTTATTGTTCTGCACCACTGCTACAAACGCCTCAAACTCAATTTGATCACCATCAACTTCTTGGTCAACCAAGTTTGTAATGTGATCGACTTCAATCATCTCGGGAACTCTTGACATTTCATCATCTTGGTAAGGTGCTTCTATATCTGGAACAGTTTTTTCAATTTCACCTCTTGGTTTTGCCTTGATAGCTGAACACCATCCTCGTTTACACCGGTGATGAGAAGGATAAGGTACATAATACACTTGACAACACTTAGTCGCCAGGATAAACGGATCAAATCGATTATACCTTTTACTCATTAGTATGTCAACAAGTTTGTGCTTTGGATCAATTTTTGTCCCATTAGTTGGGTCAAACCACTCACAAAAAAATAACACAACATTGTTGTCTTGACCCTCATAATAATAACTCAATTGAAATATGCGCTTAATCACACCATAGAAGTCATCTTCGCCACCATCACTGACCCCTTTGACATAAACTCCACTACTTTTCGTTTTTTTGCCCGCTGTCCATGACTCAGTTTCAAATTTATATCCATTTAAAAAGTATGTGTGCCATTCAATGACATTTCTCCGAGGACCTTCAGCTAATCCTTTAAAATGCTTCATTTGTTCATATTTTGTCACTTTATCCTTAAACCATTCTGGAAAGTTGGTATATGTGTCTCCGAGTTGTTTCTTTTTCAAAAAATTCAATATATGGTTCAACTTCAATGCAATTAATCAAGACATGAACTTCGGCTGATCGCATCTCTTCATCGTTCATCCAATACTCTTTCGCTGCCCCTGAAGAACGCCCAGAAACACGAAACACCGACAAAGCGGAAGAGTTACTTTCATCAGGAACATCATTCCGCGTTCTTGTCGGTGTTAGCATCATGTTGTTGAAATAATGAGAGCAAAAATGAGTGGTTTCCCGATGCAAGTAAGATGCACATATTGACCCTTCAACTCTTGCTTTATTTTTCACTGTTCGCTTTGAATCACCCATGAATCTTTCGAAAGGATACATCCACCTATAATGAACAGGTCCACCAAGCATAGCTTCATACGCGAGATGTACCGGAAGATGTTCCATAGAATCAAAGAAAGCGGGGGGAAAAACTAGCTCCAATTTACAAAGTATTGTAGCAATATTCTTATCCATTTTAACAAGTTCATCCATCCTGAGTGTTGAAGCACATAAATCTTTAAAAAATTGACTCAATTCAGTCAATGGATTCAAGACATGATTTGGTAATGAACAAAACGCAATTGGGATTAAGCGTTCCATAAAAACATGAGAATCGTGACTTTTCATCCCCCGCAATCTTCCATTGTTGACATCGGCACACCTTGCCAAATTTGAAGAATATCCGTCTGGCATTTTCAGTTCTTTTAACCACTGACAAACAGATTTTGCCTCATCGGATGTTAAACAATAAACCGCCTTGGGTTTTAGAACTTTTCCATTTGGAAGACGTTTTAGGTGCAGCTCCGGTCTATTGCAAAACTTCTCCAAATCAAGTCTAGCCTTCTCATTATCTTTTGTTTTACCGGACACATTCATGACTGTGTTCACTATATTATCACAAAAATTCTTTTCAATGTGCATAACATCAAGATTGTGTCTCAGTAAATTGTCCTTCCAATAAGGGAGGTCCCAAAAGATACTTCGTTTAGTCCAGTTGTGCCTCTCGCCATATCCATCGTATCTGACTCTTTTTCCAACATCTGGATATTTATCTAGGCCGCTCACTACTTGAGATATGTCATACGAAGATAACAAAGTAGGGGGACCATCTCTTTCTACAGTTCCTTTCTTGAACTCATCCTCCATGCGCCGAAATTGATGATTTTTAGGTAACAGCCTACGATGACAATCAAACCACGAAGCCTTTCCTTTTATTTGAAATGCTTTGGTGTCACGCATACAATGTGGACACGCCAATCTTCCATGAGTCGACCAACCAGACAACATGCCATATGCAGGAAAGTCATTAATGGTCCACATCAAAGCAGCTCTCATTTTGAAATTCTCCTTCTTTGCAATATCATACGTCAATACACCATTCCAGAGCCTCTTCAAATCATCTATTAACGGCTGTAAGTATACATCAACGCCATCGGTTGGGTTCGACGGTCCCGGGACAATACAACTCAAGAACATGTACGGTTTCGTCATGCACATCTCAGGAGGAAGATTATACGGAGTGACAATAATTGGCCAACAAGAATACGGCGATGCAGACGCTTGGAAATAAGGGGTAAAACCATCAGAGCACAATCCAAGTCTTACATTACGTGGATCATTCGCAAAATCAGGATGCATTTGATCAAAATGTTTCCAAGCCATCCCATCACATGGATGCCGCATCTCATTTGAATTTACTGCGTTGTAATAATGCCATGTCATTTTGCTCGCAGTTTCCAATGATGCAAACAATCTCTGCAACCTCGGTATTAACGGCAGATAAAACATTGACTTAACCGACACCCGTTTCTGCTTACGATGCACATCACTTCTACGGACCTGATACCTCGGTGCACTGCAAAATTTACACTCCTCCAGATCACCGTCATTCGTACCGAACTCGTTGTCGTAGAACAACATGCAGCCATTAACGCAACAGTCAATCTTGTTAACTCGCAATCCCAACTTCGAGACCAACTTCTTCGCTTCGTAATAACTAGATGGCAGATTTTCTGGTACATGCGACACATCCAACACCATCTTGTTAAAGAACTCCAAGCAATCTTCAGGTACATTCCATTTTGACTTGGTGGATAAAAACTTCACGCACACCGATAACTTCGACTCAGACGACCCTTCATACAACGGTCGGTTCACTTCCTCCAACATTGCATAAAACTTCAACGCTTTCTGGTTCGGGATTATTTCCTCTTCGCCTCCCCCTTCGTACGACAGGTTCACCCCGAGAGCGTCACCAACCATATCATCCATCCAAGCAAAGTTTTCACACTCCGCATGCGCTTCACTGCCCGAAGCCTGCGCATTGCCATCAATCTGCTGGGTGTTAATATCCGCCGGCTCTTCTTCACCGTGATGTCTCCACACGTAATAGTCATTCATAAATCCATCCTTTTTTAAATGAGCCATGATTTCTTCTTGCGTCTTAATCTTGACACACATACATTTGATACACGGACATCTTATCCCTCCTTCCGTCCTAAAATCTTCTCGTGACTTCGCATAATCAATAAATTGTTCAACTCCTTCCTTAAAACGAGCTCTAATCAACCTCATGCCCGGATATTTTCTTTTGTACATCCAACTTCGGTCAGATCTAATTTGATCCATCTATATATATATACGTACCGAGTCGTTTCCAATAATAAAAATTAATCAGTTTCAATAAATTAATTAAATATTTTATCTATTAATTTATTATACATTAAACTAAATTAACAATTAATTAACTTATAAATATTTTTACTAACATATATTTATAGCACTATCTTTTTATAAAATTGTTTTCATAAATTATAAAATATCTTTTTATCAACTAAAATATTAATTAAATATAAATATTTTTACTAACAATACATTTAATTTAAAAACTAACAATATTTTTATCGACTAACATTATTTTTACTAACTTCTATATATAGTTTTCTTACATTAATTTTTTCACATTATTTTTACCAACTAATTTTCTTTGTCAAATTTACGATATATTAAATTTAAACTACATACAATACATTTATTAAAAACTAACATTTTTTTTAATCACTAATTAATATTTTTTTAGTCAAAACAAACTAACACATAAATTAACATATATTACTAATTAATAACTAATTAAAATAAATAAGATATACTAACCTCAGATAATTATGTCGGTGAGTTTAGAAGAAAGAGAAGACACCGATCCAACAATCAACGGACAGCAAACAATCACCCTAAAAGATGAAATTAAAGATTATAAAAAAATACTATATTTAATTAATTATTACTAACTAATTTAGAGTACTTTTTTTCTATCTAATTTTTACTAACTAAACTATTATAACAACTTTATTTTTACAAATTAACATTATTTTTACTAATTAATTTTCTTACGATTTACTTTTTCTCTTTTTTTTACAAACTAATTTTTTCTACAATATTATTTTTACTAACTAGTTTTTTCTACAATATTATATTTACCAACTAATTTTGTTACAATAATTTTTTCTATCTAATTTTTACCAACTAATTAAACTATAAAAATTTAAATGTACTTCATTAAAATAAAAAGAACAATAATAAAATAAATTTTACTAATTAATATGGGGTGGGGGGGCGGTCAAAATTTTTTAAAGGGGTGGGGGAGTTATAATTGAATTGGAAACACAGTGGTGGTGTGCGCCACTGTTGTTTCTTAATTGCATTTTTTTATTATTAATATATTAATTTCTAATAGGAAATAATAACATATTTTTACTACAAATAACATAATAAACTAAATAAATATTTTTTTTTTTGTTATTTATTTAAACTAAATTAAATAAACTAACCTGAAATATACGTCGAAATATACAACGACGATCAAATAATTTCCACCGAAACGATCCAACAACAGTATATATATAACTTGTACAATAACAAGTTATACACCCTAAAAAATATAATTAAATATTAAAATAATTATACAAAAATTTTCTATTATAACAAGTTTATTTTTATTACTAACTAATTTTTTTTACAAAACAAGTTAATTAATACATATTATTAAACTTATATTTTATAATATTAATTAACATTATTTAAACTTATATTTTTAAAAGACTAACATTATTATATTTAACTATATAAATTTATACAAAACTAATTATTTACTCAAACATAATAATGTACTTAATTTAAATTTAAAAAAAAAAAATAAGGGTGTGGGGAGCCGTAACAAAAAAAATTTAAGGGATGAGGGAGTTTAATTTTATAGAAACACGTACACAGTGGGTGTGTGTTTCTTTCAATTTTTTAAATTAATTTATATTAACAATACTAATAATTTAGAATTTGTCATTTTTTCTAATTATTTCTAAAAATATAACATGTTTTTTAAAATATAATTTTTTATATAAACAATAATAACATTATTAATCAACAATTAAAAATAAATTAGACAAGTTAAAGTACAAACCTCGAATAATATTATGATAGATGGGATGAGATAGAGCTCCGAATCAAAATATAGCAACAACAACCGACAACAACAACAACCTAATTAAATAATAAGATCAAAAAAATGTGTTAAAAAATATATAATTACAAATATTTAGATAAAAAAAAATGTTAACATAATTTATGAAACTAACCTTGATTAACAATGAAAGGAAAAAATAGAAGTAGATAATGTAATTTGAATGAAATTAGATAGAAAGATTTTGTAGAGAAAAAGATTTCATGAGAGAAAGAATGAAGTTTGAAGGAAATTATATGAATGAATGAATGTGAACATATGGGGTATATATAAGAGGAGAATGATGAGGAGCGTGCAAATAGCCGTTACAACGTTTGATTTTTCCGAGTGGGCCCTAGACATTTGCGAGGAAATTTAATGCATTTTCGTCGCAAATGTGTTTTTGCGTGAACGTGTTAGAAGCCGTGCAGAATGTGTGTGAATACGCGCCAACGGTCAGACATTAGAGAGGAAATTTCGTCGCTAATGTTCTGTGGTGGCAGACGCGTCAGGAATCTCATCAGATAAAGTTTTTTCGCTGGGACCCACGACATTAGAGAGGAAATTTCCTCTCTAATGTTTTACATTTGGGAGGAACCAAATTTCCTCTCAAATGTTGGTAGCAAATGTAAAAAATTCTTGTAGTGAATATAGAAATATTAAAAAGATAAAAAAAAATTTAACATTTAATGCAGTGCCATGTATTCTCCACCTCACCACGAAATTTGTATACATCCATTTAAGATGGGTACCTAAGAATTCACCAAAAATTTATTTTAATTTAGAACTTACAATTATTCATTAACCTTTTAAAATTGCGCCAATTTATTCACATTCTTCTACCATCATAATTAATTTTTATATATTTAATACATTTGGTAGTGGATACCCTGATTACAACCATAAAAAGATGAGTGTGATAGGGGCCAAAGATACCCATATCACATGAAAATTTTGAATTACTCAATCAAACCATATTATGCAGCTTCTTCTTACTCAACAACTGACCCAACTTAGTTAAAGCAACAAATGAACTTTCACCTTCTTCTCTTGCCTTTTTAGCATTTATTTTCATGTTAAAAATTATCTTTCGAATTTGTTTCCCTAACTCAGCTCCACTCACAAATCCATCTTTTAACTTGTTCAATTCTAAAGCCACCTTCAATTCTTCGACCAAAATCACCTTGTTCATCTTTTGTTCTGCATACAAAGGCCACGCCACCATAGGCA
Source organism: Trifolium dubium (assembly GCA_951804385.1). Lineage (NCBI taxonomy): Eukaryota > Viridiplantae > Streptophyta > Magnoliopsida > Fabales > Fabaceae > Trifolium > Trifolium dubium. The sequence continues at coordinate 7,402,379 of OX638062.1, read as the reverse complement.
CTGAGTTCCATCCGCAATGAGTTACAAAGCCACCAATTGATTCATGACTTAGTATTGCACCTTGTGAGGCCCAATTTCTTACCACCATTCCTCTTTCCTTTGTCCTTTCGAAAAACCCTATTGGCAACAACTCATCTAAACTCATCTCTTCTAAGTCCAAATCACTCCTAACAATCCACAAAAACCTTTGCTCGCTTTTTTCCAATCCAAGCGCTATCTCATTCAACTTAACCTTAGAAAATCTACCCATGCTACCAAAACTTAACAACACGACGCTTTGACTCGGTTGCGACTCAAGCCAACTTAGACACTCATTTTCATCTCCTCCATAAAAAGATGTGATCAAAGGTCCAATACATAAAATGGATGGAGTAGTTCCATTAGGAACAAACAATCCTTCATTGAAAGATTATGTCAATGTAAATCACTAGTAAAGCGCCATCTACTTGGTAAAAAAATACTTAATGTCTATATCCTAATACAAATCATTAGTAAAATGTCATCTACTTGGACAAAAACCTTTTAAACGGGGTCAAAACATTAAACGGATCAATTTTGACCCAGTTAAATATCATCCTATAGATATGTATTGAAAATTAATAGAAGGAAATGTGGTTGAAACTGAGGCTATGTATTGTTCTTGTAGATAAAGGGTTTGTGAGGGTGTGTCTTTGTTGTTGGGGGGTGTAAGAATGAGAATAGTGATGGAAAATGAAGGGTGTTGAGTTAATATTAGTTTGCCTAATTCAATCATGGACATTAAATGTCCACTACCAAGAGCAGGGTACATAACTATAGGAGAATTTCATATGAAATTAGAAGAGAAATAGGTGAATTTAAAGATGAAAATTTTGATTGTGCATATAGTTGGGATCATTTACCTCTTTTTTTTGGTCAAAAGTGAATTAGAAAATTCCCTTTTTATTATTGTTAATTATATATTTGAATTTGGTAAAAAAAATAATGTATTTGACTTGGAATGAATACATCCATTTTTTTCATTATATGTTTAGGTGAAATATGAGTAAATTAATATATTTAGAAAATGATCATTAGTGTCATTTGAATTTGTAAAAATTTCTTCTCTACTAATTATTTTTTTTATAAAAATATATACATTTGTTTTTAACATTTTGAATGACAATAATGACAGAGTGTAAGCTTTTAGAAAAGAGTAAGACTAGTCATTTTAAAAAAGAAAAAATAATTAACCTATTTTGTATTTTCAATATCAGATTGTTATAAAATTACTGTTTATTTTAATTTTTAATGTGATATTAGTTATATATTTTTTTCACTTATAATCTGATTAATACTAAATGCACTACTCTCAATTCAATTCCTTTACAGTGCACATACATTAACAACATCTATATTTTTTTGGTGAAATAACCTAGTAGCTAGAACCACGTACATCTATATTGTTTTACATGTGGGTCATAGACATCGTTAACTTTGAATCACGGTCGAAGTTAACAATATTTTTTTAAGTGAAGTATATCTATGGAACAACAAAAATTTAAAAATAAGTTTTACTATGCCAAAGACTAGTGAGTGAAGACCTTTATATTGATAACTTGAAGAATCAAGCATACAATTCCATAGAAGTACAACCATGCTAAGGATTCATTCTTGCTAAAAATATATCTTAAATACACCGGTTTCAAATCAAAATGCTATTGTTTCTTTCTTCACATCCCACTCGAAGCAGCTATGGAAATGAAACCAATGTATGTCATCCCCAAGTTAAAATCTTCTCTATTTTTCAAAATGAAGAAGATCCAATTCGTATGTTCCCCTTATTAATTGTTGAATGGATCAATGCATACCGCCTGATCCCATTTTAACCTTGGCCTCCTCGTCCGGATTGACTGACGGCAACAAAACCATTGCCATTATGGCGCTGGCGGCAGCAGCAACGGCACCCACCACGAACGCCGGTAGATTACCACCACCAAATAGAGCATCCCAAGGTCCACTTAGTGTTGAGACAAGCATCTATATATATACATAAAAATGATCATATTAAATAATGAAACAAATTATTTTTATATATTAAATAAATAAAATGAAGTATAAATGGTAAATTGATCATTGATCTGACCTGTGGTATCACAATTGCAAGATTCAAGACTCCCAATGATAAACCTGAATATTTTGAAAGAAAAAAGTTAATAATAAAATATATTTTTTTTAAAATAATGAAAATTATTTAATTTGTAAATAATAAAACACTAAAAATTTGTATAAAATATTTAAGTATGTTATGAATTGCTTTTTACCTTGTCCTGCCCCTGAAGCGCTGCAATAAATTGATGCTAGAGCAAAAGGAACACTGTATGTAATCTGGACAAATACACACCAAATGATGAACATATATTAGTCTAATGATGAACATATATTAGTAATTTATGTTAAAATAAATTATAGTAATTCATAATATATAATAATAGTCACGAGCGGTGCCACATTGTTTGAAAACATAGTGCAACAGTTGTGAAGACCGTTAGAGCTAAAGAAAAAACTTTAACTTTTAAATATTATTGTTTTCACAATTGTTGCACAACTATGCTATAAGATAAAGATCCTTAGAAGTGAATTGAATAAACTACATACCGCCATAGGGATTCCAACAACTGCGAAGAAGAGCATGACTCCGATCTTAACACCTTCGGAAGGATTTCCAATGGTGGCACCATCACTAAGATGACGATCTTGCACTGCCATCTTGGTAATGATGACCGTCGATGCCAAGCCAATAGCTAAAATGAAATTAACAATTCCCCAAAGTCTCTTGATTCCTCCAACCATTTTTCCTAATGGCTCTACACCCAAAGACATAAAAGCAAGAACAATAGCATTAACCATAAGTCCCAATGAACCAAATCTAACTCCCTTATCATAAGCTGGCTCTCCGGCAACTCCTCCGTACACCTCATGACCCACCCAATCGGTATCAAACAAGAAGAATGGGAACCACGCAATCCAGTTCACAGCGGTCACAAGCATCAATAACCACATTGGCCTTTGCAATTCTTTCAATGCACCGAACAAATCTCCGAAGCAAGAAGGCTGCTCATCGTCACTAATATTTTGTTTTTCCAATGGTTTATCCTCGACAAGAATGAGGACAGTGCAAGCAAGGGCCATCAAAAGACAAATGGAGAAAAAGAAGCAACTTTTAAGATTCGCACAAAAGACATTACATGCTACAGTATCTGTGAAAGGGAACCACTTGTGGAGTCCGCTAAAGGATCCTGCAGCATATCCAAGGATGTTACCGAGGGCCATGAAGAAAGAGAAGAAAGCGTTAGCTGTTCTTGTCTTTCTCTCATCACCCGCGGCAAGGTCAGCGAGGAAAGCGCGACACGGTCCTTGGAGCATATTGTTTGCCACATCAAGAATCCAAAATCCAACGACGAAGAAACCAACTGCCCGTGGTCTAGTTTTCTTGGTCAGGTCATCACCTAATGAGTGACCTAGGTCAGCAGCGTATCCAATAAGAAAGACAGCAACAGCAACAGCGATAGATCCACATAAGATGAAAGGGCGACGACGACCAAAGCGAGAAGTGCTATGGTCACTATAGTAACCACATATAGGCTGGACAATGAGTCCAGAGAGTGGGCCACATAGCCAAATAAAAGAGGCCCATGCGTGCGGAACTCCGAGAGTCTGCACGTATGGGGTGAGGAGAGAGAGTTGAAGAGCCCATCCAAATTGAACACCAGCAGCGATAGATGCGACGGCGATCATCTTACTGACTGGGCTCGGGCCGGACCCGCCAGAATCATCATTGAAGGAAGATGCACCCATGATGAAAACTTAAAATGAGAGAGAAAGATATATGAAAGAAATGTGTTTTCCTAGTTTTCAATATCTCATAAAGGACTTTTCAAAGAGAAGGAATGAATTTGTATAAGGAGGGAATGAGTTTCGGAAGATGATTACTCTTGAATTTATAATGTTTGAAGAATGTGAGAATGAATGAATGGTCTGCATGATTTCTTGGAGGATGTGTGAATGTGCTTGTTTACTGTAATAGTCGGGTTTGTGTCCCTCTATATTTTAAGTAAAAATTAATATTAACCATACATATATCCATTTAAAATACCTAATTTAGACATTTTTATCCTATCCATCTAACTATCTAACTATTAAAATAGATATAGCTAACTATTTTATCTAACTATTTATCTATATCTATTTATTAGTTTATTTAATTATTATTTATTGAAAGTAGACAAAATAAAATATAAATCATTCCAATAAAACTAAAATATAAAGTTATTATTTAATAGTTTCTTATAATGGGTTCCTTTAAGAAAAGATAAAATATAAATAATTCCAGTAAATGAAGACAAAACAAATTCTGTTTTTTTTTTAAATAAAACTAAAAATTATTCTTTAAATTTTCAAGACAAATTAAAAGAGTTAATAGGTGTGTATCCTTGTAATGTGAGCAAGTTTTGGTTTACTCTTCATAATATGAAGATTTTATGGTTTACCTCCTCAGTGGACACTTGAACTTAGAATCTTCAATTTTACTGACATGGCATGCTTATAACAGAGATAAACCAAAACTAGATCGCTCACATTACCGGGGATAAACACCTATTATTAAGCCAGTCGCATCAACAAAATTGAAAATTCTAAGTCCAGAGGCGATAAATGATTGAATCTTCACATTGCAAAGAATAATAATAAAAATTACAGAAAATAAACTGAAACTCACTCACATTATAAGGATCAACACCTATTAAAATTTTACAATATTAAAAATGAAAAATATAATGGGTCTTAAAGAGGTAGGATCCATTGAATAAGTGTCAAATCTAACAAACTTACACATTACAATATCCCAAATAATAATCATAAACTACAATAACATTTTGATATTTAAACAAAAAAATAAATTTAAAACAATCCCAGAACAGGCTTATAACAAATATGGCCTTGCATTGGCTTTAATCTATTTTTTACAAAACAATTTTCTTTCAGCCACATGAAAATTATATTGCCATCTGCATCATAAGAAATAACTTGATTCCTGCAACCACATTGACTCTCAAACTGAAGAAAATAACTTATATGTGTGAAAGAAATTAAATAACTTAAATAAATTGCAAAAAGAGATATTGTAAACAACAAAATATATAATCAACACAAATACCTTAAACATAACAATCAGAGAAATGAATGAATTAAACAGAGAGAATGAAACATATAACCTTGCATTAGATTAAATATATGATGAGACAATTAAGAAGATGAAAGGTATTAATTAAGAGACAAATTATCCTCACAAACATAAACAGGGGAAGAAGGGATTAAATAATAGCAAAACTCATCAAGAATAAAAGCATTGCAAGAAATTTAATCAAGTAAATTCAAGGCCTACAAAGAAAGAAAGCAACATAAATCCAATAGTATTCCCTGAAAGAAAGCAACAAATATAGAACATATGTTAATTATAGTCAAAATTAAAAATAAAATTTGATAATTAAAGGAAATTCAAAAATTGTCAACAGCCTCTCAAATTATACAAATCAATCAAATGTCTAAAATACAGATCAACCATTCACTGAAGGAAAATAATAATCATACTCTAATTACAGAATTCCAATATTGTCCTAGCCATCATACTCATGTATCAAATCATATGTTAACATGATCAACTTAATATGGACAATGAATTTCCTAAACTAAGGACAATGAATGACAATGCAGAACAATGACCAAAAGAACATAAATAGTGAATGAAACATCATACAAAGATTTTATTAGTTGGCATAGTATGTGACAATCAGTAAGGAGTGTTGCCTTTAAGTTTAGCAGACATAAATACATAAACATAATCAAACATTTTAAACAAATTGGTGATCTTCTGAGTTTAATTCTTACTTAATTTTTATTATATTTTTAGTCTTTATTAAATTATCATGCACGTAATTTTGGTCCTACTGATAAATCAACATGTATTTTTAAATGATTTTTTCGCATATATGTTTAGATCATTGATGACTCTAGTCATGGTTACATTCTAAGATCATTTCAATGATGTTTTAGAGGTGTTTTGAAGTGTTTTTTATTATAGTTGAAATGTAAAAGAGTTAGGATTGGAGATATCTTACAATGCAAGAAAGAAAGGATATATTCATGTATTTTTGGCCTAAGACTGGCGTGTCACGCTTATCAGGCTGAGTGACATGCATTTAATTTCTGAAAAGCCATTCCTGCTTCTGCCTGGGGTGTGTCACGCAACTTCTGGGTTCTTTGTGAGGGGCGTGTCACGTAGGCTTCTGATACAGGTTTTTACTATAAATAGAAAACCCCATTTTTTAGTTTGGGGTACAAAATTAGCAAGGAAAAATGGTCTAGAACCATTATTGAAGTTTGGAAACAAGGATTTGAAGATGAAGAAGCATGATTTAAAGGCTTAGAAACAAGATTGAAGATCATTCCTCTTCCAATTCTCATCTTAATTTCTCATGTATCTCATTCTTAAACTTTGTCCATCTCTTGTAATAATGGAGTAATTCTTCTAAATTGAGTTTTGTAATGGAAACCTTATGAATCTATGGTTAATTGTTAGATTATCACTAGTTCTCTTATGATTGATTCAATTTACTATTTCATTAATCTTGTTCTTTATGCTTCATGAATGTTGACGAATGTTTGTGATGATTTCTAAATTCATGCTTGCTAAGAGATTAGATATATGAATTATACTTAGATTAATGATTAAACCTTGTAATTGGTCTAGAGATAGGGAATTAAAGGTTGTGACTAATGATTTAACGAACATTCATGTCTATGTTAGCTAATAATTGGCTTAAGAGATTAAGAGATTATAATGAACATTAGTGAGTTGTATGACCGTGCAATGGTTGGGTTAAATTGCCATGGTAATTGAATGAATCATGTGTAGAGAACTAGCCTCTAACATCCATATTGAAGTACAAAGAATTCAAAGCAAAATTCATTCGCCTCACTATTCGAAAAAAGTCCCAATAGAAATTTCAACAAAGTTTTATGAACAAATTAAATCCCCCTATTTGTCTTTTATTTCCTTTTAACATTGGTTTAATTGTTTGGTTCAACGTTAAAGTTCATCCTCATGGACACAATATCTTAATTACTACTTTGCGATAAATGTATACTTGCAATTTATCTATCAATCATCCTAAAAAGTTCCTCCCAAAAAACGAGTTCAAAATTTGATTTCTAGGTCATTATTTTGGTTACTTTTATCTCGAACTTTTGCTATTTAAAAAATTTATATTTAATTCATATCATGTTAAAATATTCTAAATTTTAATTAATAAACTTTACATAATATTTTAAACATGCCCATAAAAAAATCATTCAAAACATTAAGCATTTAATTATAATAAATATTAAGTAAGGACTAAATTAAACTTATAAGATCCTCATTTTATAGGGACTAAAAACATATTTAACCCAATAAGATATTAGTGAAAATGGCAATAATTTAAAGCTTAATTAGTAATGGAAGTATTAGTGAAAGAAAAAACTATTACCAAGCTAATTAATATCAAACTTTTAAAATATCAAGAATAAATTGAGACACAAGATAAAAACTGTTTTTCTAGCATATAGCATGTCAGTTTAAATTTGAAAGAGAAATTACTGCAAGTATCAGTTCATATATTATTATTGATGAATTCAAAACTCTCTCAACGTGTATAGTAACATTTTAAGATATTTAAAATTATGTAGTTTAATTTTATTGATGATCATATTTATGCTTATAACAGTTTAATTTTTTGATATATAATATGAATTTTATAAACTGCATTTCTTTTTTATAATTTAACAATACTAGATATACACAGATTCTAAATTCACCAAACTAAAATACTCAATTGAACCAATTACATAATAATTAAACTTTAATCATCATCAGATAACAAAAACAACAAACCCCATCAACATTAAACATAGATCCAATTTCAAACAATAGAAACTTACTCAAAGCAAATGTGTGATTGTTAATTAATGTTTTACACAATAATTATTTTTTTCATCTGGGCTGGGCTGATGTGGATGTGACTATAGTCACACGTAGTCTCACACAGGTCCGGCCCACTAACTTACAAGTTCCACAAAGATATTACTCCCTCCTTTCTAAAAATAAGTGTCCTACTTTCTAAAATTGTTTGTCTTAAAATAAGTGTCATATGTTATTTATAACATTGATTTTTTTTATTTTATCTTTTAAAACAATCATTAGGTGAGAGAAAAAGTACATTCAAAGATCTACTTTTAGTATTCCAATGTCTACTACCAATAAAACAAGAAGATATTTTAGTAAAAATCATATTCTCTCTTTCATTTACACACTTTTTTTAAAGTGTGTGATTTGGTCAACTGTGACACTTAAAATGGGATAGAAGGAATATTCATTAATTGTTGACTAAGAGCACTAAATATTTCAACACTGACCCAAAATGTAGTTATGATGATATCTTTCATTTAGTTAATCAGTCAGATTGTATATTTAATCGACTTAGTAAGAGAGAGTGTTAGATGTTCGATTTGGATCAATTATGAGATAAAGTCATCCAATTTAAAGAAAAAAGAATGTGCGGTTTGGTTCTTTTTTTGTCGAGATTAGAATATCTATTTGCAGTGATTATTTTTTTCGCTGGATTAAAGGCATCTCAAATGGTAAGACAATCAACTTTTAGAGTTGCTCCGTACCTGAGGCGAGGATCGACGCTCGACCTTGCTTAAGGGAGGACGAGTCTCAATCACAACCTCGGGTTTTGGCTTGGTAGGTTATAGGATGATTAAAAAAAAATATCCAATCCAATTTTTTGATTTATTTCAGTTTGATTGGTTCAAAATAAACAATACATTAATGCTTGTAATATAAAAAATATATTTTAACTATTAAAAAATATTAAGCAAACAATTAATTATATTACTAGATTTAAAATATATTGCTAGATAAATCAAAGAGAGAACTTAGTGAGACAACGGTGATTTGAGGGAGGAGACGATGGATTGAGAAACAATGATTTGAAGAAGACGAAACAAAAGAGAGAAATAAAATGATTCTTTTGTGTGTTGCTATTGTCAAGTAAAAAGAGCATCTAATTTAGCGCGCCTTATGAATAGATAAATATGTTTTTTTGTTTATGACACATACTTCGGTTTGGTTTCGATCGGTTTGGTTCTCATGAAACCAACCAAAAATTGATCTAACTAAACCGATCGATTTTGTTGTAAGGTGATCCTAACACATCTAAAAATTAGTTCTTTTCGGTTTTTTCGACTCGATTTATGATTTTTTATTGAATTTGAACACCACTAAAATAGATTATTTGTGAAAAATATTTATAAATGAAGAGCAAGAATAAATAAGCATTTACAAAAGGTCTCCCAGATTATACCAATTATATCATCCAAAATCATATGGTCTAACTGATTCAATATTCATTTGTGGTTGGTTTAACACACTTTACAGTTAACCAAAAAATTACAGTACACACCACACTTCTGATTCATTCTTGCTAAAAATATATATATATCCTACACACAAGTTTCAAATCAAAATGCTAAAATCTTAATCTTTTCCACATTGATGGAAGCAAAAATGAAAATGAAACCTATGCAAATCCCCTTATTATTGAGTGAATCAGTGAAAACCTCCTGCTGCAACTTTAACCTTGGCCTCATCATCTGGTTTGACCGACGGCAGCAAGACCATCGCCAATATGGCGCTAACGACAGCAGCCACCGCAGCCACCACGAATGCCGGCAAATTACCACCACCAAATATAGCATCCCAAGGTCCATTTAGTGCTGACACCAACATCTATACATAAGTAAAAATGATTGTGTCAAATTAAGAAGAAAAAAAATTCATAAAAAAGAATGATAGTACAAGTATATCATGAAGTCAATAGATTCTGACCTGTGGTATCACAATTGCAAGATTCAAGACTCCTATAGATAAACCTGAATATTTTGAAGAAAAAAGAAAAATAACATCAGAACATTTATCATTTTTCTTAAAAAATAATGAAGTAATATACTTTTTTCGTCTCAAAATATAAGTAAAAATTGGTCAACAATAGTTAATATATTTGTTACAAAACTTTAGCCGGATATATCAACTTTTGTTGACTCATTTTTTGTTTATATTATGAGACGGAAGGAGTATAACCGATCTGGATCCTCTCCAATTCTTTCTCTCACGTTTCTTATCGTGTTTTCATCTCCGGCACTCAGCCATTCATTCATATTTTTCTCTCTCTTCTGTATTGTACTTTTTTTCATTGTGAATCAATCAACCATTAATTTAAAAAAGGAGAGAGAGTTGAACACAAAGTATGTTATGAATTGCTTGCTATACCTTGTCCTGCCCCTGAAGCACTGCTATAAATTGATGCTAGAGCAAAAGGAACACTGAAAGTAACCTGCACAAATAAAAAACAAAATTATTAATCAAACACAATAAGTAAACTATAAAAATAAAATAATAATAATAATAATATTCACGAGCGGGCGTTATTGCTTAAAAACACACTGCAGCTGTGAAGACGGTTAGATCTAAAGATAAAAAATATTTTCAAGAACTAACGGTCTTCACAGCTACACCATATGGCATATAGTTACGACAGAGGATCTAAATCTTAAAAAGCGAATTGAATAATTACATACCGCCATAGGGATTCCAAGAACCGCAAAGAAGAACATGGCGCTAATCTTGATACCATCAGTAGGATGTCCGACAGTGGCACCACCGGACGTCTGGCGCTCATGCTCAGCCACTTTCGAGATGACGACGGTCATTGCCAAACAAATAGCCAAAATAAAATTAACAATCCCCCAAAGCCTCTTAATTCCCCCAACAAGTCTTCCCAATGGTTCCACAACCAAAGACACCAACCCAAGAACAACAGCATTAAGCATAAGTCCCAAAGAACCAACTCTCACACCAGTGTCATATGCTTTCTCTCCTGCAACTCCTCCGTACACCTCACGGCCCATCCAGTCAGTATCGAACAAGAAAAATGGAAACCACGCGATCCAGTTCACGGCGGTTACTAACATCAATATCCACATTGGTCTCTTTAATTCCTTCAATGCATGGAACAACTCTCCGGCACATGAAACTTGTTTGTCGTCGTCCACCACTGGCCTCGTATATGGTGTCTCTTCGACGTAGAAGAGGGCAGCGCTGGCGAGGATAATTAAGAGAAGGATGGAGAAAAAGAAGCAACTCTTAAGATTCGCGCAGAAGATATTACATGCTTCGGTTTCTGTGAAGGGGAAGACTTTGTGGAGTTTGCTGTAGGAACCAGCAGCATATCCTAGGATGTTACCGACGGCCATGAAAAAAGAAAAGAAACTGTTTGCTGTTCTCGTCTTTTTCTCATCGCCGTTGGCAAGATCAGCTAGGAAAGCACGGCAAGGTCCCTGGAGCATGTTGTTGGCAACGTCTAGGATCCAGAATCCAATGACGAAAATAGCAACAGCCCGCGGTCGGATTTTCTTAGACAAGTCATCCCCAATGGAGTGGCCGATGTCAGCTGCGTAACCAATCAAGAAAACAGCGATAGCAACGGCGATAGCTCCAGAAAAGATGAAGGGACGTCTGCGACCGAAGCGGCTAGTGCTTCGATCACTATAATATCCTACAATCGGCTGGACAAGTAGTCCAGAGATTGGACCACATAGCCAAATGAACGACGACCATATGTGCGGAACTCCGAGAGTTTGCGAATATGGAGTCAGAAGGGAGAGCTGAAGAGCCCATCCAAACTGAACTCCAGCAGCGATGGACGCCACGGCGACCATCTTTCGGAGCGGACTGGATCCGCTCCGGACACTCTCCAATTCAAGAGACAAATCCTTGTCATTGTTTTTCTTAGTAGGTGATGTAACCTCCATGTTTAAAAAAGAGAGAGAGAAAGAAAAACAAGTGTGATGAGATGATTATAGAAAGGAGGGAAGTTGAGAATTTATAATGTGATGAGAAGAATGGGATTATTGATGGGTCTGCATCACTATATTTTTGTGGTAATGGCTTTATACAGTGTCCTTATCTTGAGAAATTTATAAGTACACATTTACCTAACATGTCACATTTAAACATATACTGTTAGAAAAACAATGTATCTAATTGATTCAGCAGTTTTGTTAACAGAAAACAGAGGAAACTACTTTTTTAGTTTGAAACAAAGGAAACTACTTTTATTTTGTGTCTATGTATTTTTTTTCAGTTTTAGTTAAGTGTCAATATAAGATGGGATGTTATTGCTGGTTGTTGTCTCTCTCTATTAAATCATTAGATACTCTCTCATTAAAGCGGAGCCGGAATAATTATAGAGTTAGGATAAAATTTTAGTTTTAAACTAAAAAAATTCAGTTTTGCGCAAAACAAACTTCAATTTTGTCGTATATTAGCTCTTAAAAATCTAAGTTTAAAAATACCAAAAATACTTAGAAATTGTTTTACCCTAAATTAACTTTTAAAAACACCAAAATTTTTAACTAGAGGCTAAACAAGTGTCCAAGTTTGTTGGGCCTTGGTTATGCCCATGTGCCCTCCGTCTCAGAATAAATATCACAATTTTACTTTGCATACTATAATTAGCTACTTTGATCAACTTTGTGTACATAATTTATCTCAACCATATTTTATTATGGGTCATGCTAACTTTGTGTACATAATGCTTTTTTGTTTTAGAAAAGTAAAGTGTATAAGTTCCAAACAAAATAAAAATCCAAAAACATTTACCATTTTTATTTTTTTAACCATTATGTATTCTTGTGGCATTATTTGGCATTTCTAATATATATAAAAATAAATATTCGCATATAATATATTGTTTAATCTATCCATGTGAGAATTTTTAAAAATACCAATTTTTTATAAATTTTTAATAATAAATAAAGAAGGATATTAATAGTCAAAATTGTATGTGTGTATACGTGCAATGATTAACTGCAACATTTATTTTGAAATGAATGGAGTACTATTAACAATTCAAGTTAATTAATGTACTTAAATATTTTAACAGTCAATGAATTCCTACAGTTTCAATTATAACCATTATTATAGTTTTAAATTGCAGTTGAAGTATCAAATGTTAGTTGATTGAATGGTGGTTGACGCTGAATTTTATAGGTACGACTACGGTTCGATCCCATATAATTGTGTTTATGAGAGACTGAAACCACTTGATTCCACAACTCGCCCCGAACTCTGATTAATAGGGGGCCCCTTTCATATTGTGCATGGTATATAAGTCGTTGATTTCATTATAACGAATATGAATTTTGTAAAATTGACCGTTGTATTGAAAGTTTATATCATACAGATTATCCATGCAAAAATTAAATAAAAAAAATTGAAAATATTTTATTGAGACTTTTCAAAATTTAAAGTTTATGAATTTTAAAAAATTTAAAATTTATATAAAATTTAAAAAGTATAGCTCATGAGTCTAGCTCAATTGGTAAAGGATATTGCACATTTGTGCAGAGACCGGGGTTATTGGCGTCCTCATGAGTCTAGCTCAATTGGTAAAGGATATTGCACATTTGTGCAGAGACCGGGGTTCAAACCTGGTGAGTTTCTAACCATTAGGTTATCTGACAAAAAAAAATTAGATTATTAACTAAAATCAGTCTACAATTTAATAATAATATTTTTCAATAACATATCAAATGATTATTCATATAACTGATACACCGAAAAACTTGTGAAGAAAAACCTTAAAAATGTCATTAATAGATTTTTGGGTGAAGCAAATCTTACCAATATGACAATATCTACTACGTCATTAATAGAATTCTGCAATTCGTCATATCAGATTCATCTCCCTCTGAAACATTTTATCATTTTATGGTTGTGTTTTTAATTATTCATTAAATTTGATTCTACAAATTGCAAAAATGTCATCCCACCTATATAGTTTATAACACTGTTATCATTGCTGCAACAAATTTAAAAATGAAATATTTTAATCTGAAATTTGCAAGGCTTAGAAGTGAACCACATAAAAGTAGATAGGAAAGTACTATAGTTGTGGTTGGTTGAATGAAGGATGAGCAACTTGCAGTAGACTCTCATTGACTATTTGACTTTTTAGTACAAGTGCAATTGCTGACAAGGAGACCACTGCCTCTCAAGTCAAATGTTCATTAATTCTCAAAAGAAAATTAACTTAAAAAATATAAAATTTTGCAATAATGAATTTATTTTCTAACAAAAGAATAGTCATTGCATTTAGTACTGAATACTCTGATCTCGACAAAAAAGACTTATCTCAAAAAATATTTAATAGAAAGAAATATATAAATATATTTTTTTCTATCAAAAAAAGTCAATAGTAGGTACTATATATTTGTGTGACAATATATTATATTGGTACAGTTGCTAATTTAGTAAACGTGCTATTCAATTGCATTTTGCAAAATTTTCTGCTTACCAAAAGATTGTGCTCATTTCTTCCACACTTCATCATTATTTCAAGCGTGGTGCTAGACAAAACTATATTTATATTGAATAAATTTGATATAAATGATAGGCTATTTGATAACTTTGAGATATCCTATATACATCCTTGACACTTTCTTTTGTCAACACTACTACTTTTAGTACTATAATAAGTTAAAACATGAGTCTCATTATTATGTTTTTTTTATATAAAATGAGTCTCATTATGTCTGTTGGATTCTATTATTTAGGGATTCCGCATTAACACATTTAGGATATTGAAAATTGTTCAATTAAAATCAAACAATTTTAATAAATTTTAATTTTGTAACATATATAAAATATTCGGCTTGAATTTGAATGTTTGAACATCAATATTTTAAATGTGTGATGCGTGGAATTCTCAATCGCAAGAGAGCCGATTCTAATCATTTTCTTCCACTAAAATGACTTGAATACAACCATTGAAGTCACAGACAATATAATCTAATTTAGATGAATTGTTCATATATTTAAAACCGGATAGAGTAGGAGGTAAAATCTTACGTCACTAAACTACTTAACAAAAAAAACTAAAGATTATAGACAAATGAAGTATTAATTCTATTTATTAATGATTTAAAGGTGATTGTAAGATCCGGATTCCATGTTGTAGATACTTCACGCAATTACACGTGGAAGGCAATCTCAGTCCTTGATTTATGATCAGACGACTCCAATTTTATTTTATTTTTGACGATTAGACGACTCCAATTTTTATACTTGAACTTTGATTAATATATTATCACAGTGTTCAATCTCATCCATTCGATTTTGATCAAATCATCTACAACAGATGCTATGTTGACATAGTATCATAATTTGAACTTCAAAAGTACTTCTTGTTTCCAACTCTATTTTGAGGTACTTTCAAAAGCATCCCTCTTATAATAAGGGAAAAGAGTGTCTTGGAACAGTAGTGTCCTAGAACTAAGGCCTTGATAATAGGAACATGGATTAAATTACGTTCACACGTGATGCACATTTCATTGACATTTTAAAATATTTGTAAATATAAAATTTTCAGCAGCACTACTTTTTTTATTTTTATTTTCACAAACCATAATGAGCTAGGAATTATAAGATCACTAGCTAGAAAGAGTTCTGTTGATCATGGATATGATTGTGGTAACAATGATGATAATGGCCATGGCAATGTACTAAGATATTAATTTTATACTAATTATGGTGGAAAAATGACTTGGTGGTGCATGAGGTATTTGACTAAAAATTAATAATGAAACTTATGATTGTGGATTGTACAAGGATTATGTGGATATAGTGGGAGAAAATACTGCTGATGTTAATAATGGTAATCATATATATTAAAAATCATAGTTATGATGATACATATGAAGAAATAATAAACTAATTATAAAAACCAGTGCTGTCCTTGTCTGCAAACCATTATTTTATTTTGTATATATACACACGTGTGTACATATAAGAGGTTAATTGAGTCATTTAATTAGTTTAACAATTTGAATTTTGTTGAATACCATTAATTTTGATGAGTCTCAATAATATATTTATCAAATACTTGTTCAAAAAATATATTTATCAAATAATTTTTAATTTATATAAAATTTTACATAAATGAACTATATAATATAAATTTTTAATTCAACAATAAATTTTATAAAATATATATTCGTTATAATTTTATTCGCCACTGATGCACTATAAAAGACTTATTTCATCTTAGAATGAGCTCATAAAGAGAGTCTAAAATGGTCCAATGAGCTTAGCTCAATTGGTTGGACAAATTGCACGAAAGTGCCGGGATCCGGGTTCGAACTCGGATACACCCACTATTTCACTTTAAGAGGTGAATTATCTAGCCACTAGGCACTTTAAGGGGTGAATTCGCAACTGATGCACTATAAAAGACTTATTTCATCTTAGAATGAGCTCGTAAAGAGAGTCTAAAATGGTCCCATGAGCTTAACTCAATTGGTTGGACAAATTGCACGAAAGTGCCGGGATCCGGGTTCGAACCCGGATACACCCACTATTTCACTTTAAGGGGTGAATTATCTAGCCACTAGACTACCAGACAAAAAAAAAAAGAGTCTAAAATGAAAATATATTGAAAACATGGTGTAACAAAGTTTATATTAGAGTATTGGCTCCGTCTTTCACAACAAAAAAATCTCATATTATTTAGAAATCAAGACCGATAATTTGCAAACACACTTACCTTCCTTAATCCATTGAAGATCGCGTGAAAACATTTATATAATTTAGCTTACAACAAAGTTTCTTCATATTTATGGTTACTTTTGTTCTAAGAAAAGTCAACAATAAATTTTGAAGTATATATTCATCTTAAAATCTCAAGTTCGTATCTTCCTAATGTTAATTTCTATTTTTAGTCAGTCCATACAGAATAACATGCTCTGTCTTTAAATAAATTTTACATTAATTTTAAACGGTAGAAATGACATCCCTTAGATTAACAAGTCTTTAAAAATCTTTATAAGATAGCTCAAGTGGTAAGAGTTTAGAGACATATAAATTAGGTAAGGGGAGCGAGGTCCACAAATCAAGTTCTAGTGTGAACGATTTATTCCGATATAAAAAAATAGATCCGTAAAACAAATTCCTTTCTAATAACAAATAAGAATCCAAACATTGATGGATATTGACATATTTGAAAAATAATTAGAGTGGACACAAATATTATTCATGAGAATATGGTGAAGAAATTAAGAAATATGCTGATCGTTATCTTCCCGTCACGGTTCCTTGAATTTTCCACAGCAACCTCAAGTGGTAACAAATTAAAATTGGTCCACCTTTTGAAATTTAAGTATTCATATTATTCTCACTCTCTTTATTATGTTGACCTTTAACTCTAAATATTACTCCCTCCGAATACAAATATAAGTAAATTTAATTTTTTTAATACATTTGACTATTGATGTATTTTGACTATATAAGGATCAAATACATCAATAGTCAAATGTACTAAAAAAGGTCAAATTTACTTATAATTATGTCCGGAAGGAGTATATTTGATGTTTTCCATAGCAAGCAAGTTGTTTTTTGTTTGTTCCTGTCTGTCCTTTGCCATTCTAAAACTTGACCCGTTTACTTGAGTTGCAAACTGTTGACCATACTTTCATCTAGGGTTTCATTAGATCACGGCTCCATCGTCTTTTTTTAATTTGCGTAAAATTTAAGTATAATGATCTTGACAAAAAGTGTGTGATTATTTTAAAACGAAGAAAGTGGTGTCACATCCTTTAAGTGAAAACATCATTGCATTTTTTAATCTGTGAGAGTTTATACAAAGTCTAAAACGACAATATCTCCGAAAAAATAGGGAACTTGATATTAGTAATATGAGCCCTTTGTCTATATATAAAAGATGATTTCAATTTTATAAACTTTTATAAAAATTAATATTTTTTTCTAATAACAGAAATAAGAATCCAATTAAAACTGGTCCACCTTTTGGAACTTAATTACTCCTTATTCACACTCTTTATTATTTGGACTCTTTGACTATATGTTGAGGCATGTTTTTCTTTGATCAAAACGGCTAGAGAGCAAGTTGTTTTTCGTTTTGATTATGTCCGTCCCATGCCTTTCTATACAACTTGACCCGTTTACTTGACTTGGAAGTTATTGTTCATCCGGCAACCATCTAGGGTCCCGCTAGATCGATCGTGACATGACCGTCTTATTTTAATCCGTGTAAAATTTGTTTAAGTATAACGATCTTGATAAGAAGTGTATGATTTTTATTTTAAGACAAAGAAAACTAGAGGTGTTAGAGAAGACAAGTCTCAACAAAATTGGCACTGGGAACTACATACAGGCGTCTAAACATGACCGGCCTTATCCCAATTAGGTTGACACCACTGAGTCAAATTAAAATCATCGGCCGAAATTTATTACAAAGCATGAGTGACATGAACAAAAACTCATGGGCACCAAGAAAATTTAAGTTAGGAAATAAATTCCTATTCAAAAAAATTCTTCATAAATAAAGGAGGGATTAAATTCAACCAAACAAAGTCTTGGATGGTAGATCTTGTCTAATGTGCACATATAAATAAGTCTTTATTTTTTGTAAACTATTGTATCACCAGCATGCAACTCATCAACTAATCTCTTGAGGTAGTTGAGATATATTTAAGAGATTACGTACCTCTCCTAACAAATGTTTTTTCATACACAAGAGCAAGTGATTGGAAATCGATCTAAACTAAATTGTTAAGAGACCTCAAGTGTCTACCATTTATAATACATTATACATCTTGTTGGTATTAAGTCTTGTAACATGAATGAAAAACAAATGTGTGCATGTTGCAAGTCATGCAACAAGTTTATTATTCATCATTAGATTTTTGATTAATATATTTATCATCGCATATCATTTGATCTAATGGTGAGACTTATTTTGTTTACGCATATATCATTACATTCTTAATTCTTTGTAAATATGAGTACTTGTATCCAAGTAACCACAGAAGATATTTGACCTAGCATATCAACATTATTTGATTGAATATTCCTTTCTAATAATAGAAATGAGATTCTGAGCATGGATATTGTTAAAAATAATTAGAGTGTACAAATTAAGAAATCTGATATTTATCTTTCCGTCACGGTTTCCTTGATTTTTCCACAGCAACCTCAGGTGGCAACAAATTAAAACTGGTCCAACTTTTTGAAATTTAAGCATTCATTATTAGTATTCAATAAGAGGATGAATTATTTGGCATCAATTTCACACCAACATTGATAATCCTTACTCTAGAGAATATAAATAAAAAAATTATTTAGACACAACTCTGCATAAATAAATAAATAAATAAATAAATAAATAAATAAATAAATAAAAGGGTGCACAGAAACACAAATAAATAAATAGATAAATAATAATGATTAAATAAAAGTTTAAAGGATAAGTTCTATCAGTGTAAGTTAATTTTACAATGACATTTAATGGAAGTGATTTAAAATTTCAAGTCATATCAAAAAAGTTGAGTGATATATATAACCGAATATAAAATTCGCATTAGTTGATAGTATAAATTATTTACATTTTAAATGAATTGTTTTATTAAATAATATGACTTTTTTTATTTGTGTATGTGTCTAAATATTTTAGTTTAGGATTGTATCCTTGTAATACTTGTTCTATAACATTATTTAGACCTTTGACTCTATTGATGTTTTTTCTTTTAAAAGAGGAAAAAAACTGCTAAAGCAAGTTGTTTTTCGTTTGTTCTTATTATAATTTGTTATTTAGGCCACTAGATCACTACTCGATCATTTTTTTCTATAATTTGTGTAAAATTTGCTTAATTATAATGATCTTGATAAGAATAAGTGTGATTAATTAATGAAATGAATTAATATATAGTCATTTTTATGGAATAAGTGTTTTTTAGGTTATCGATAGTACGAAGTTTTTACCGCCGTTAGTGATGACTAATTTCTGTCTGAGAACTTGGACATACAAGGTGAATTATCTCCTTTCAACCTAATTATTTTCATACGTATATGAGATAGAAATCAAACCTCTGACCACATGCTTAGAAGTCCAAGATCCCTACCATTTGAACTAATTAGTTGTTGATTTTTTTAGAGATGAAGTTACTAATGAAAAAAATAATGGCTCATATAACTAGTAATAAACATATTCTATGTAAGTTTAGTTTAATTGGTAGGAATATTGTACGTAAAGTACAGAGATCGGAGTTTGAACTTTAGTACGCCCATTTATTCATCTTTAAAAAGTGAAATTCTAGTCATAGACTATCAGACAAAAAATATATATTCTATATGACCGAAATAACAAATGACACATTTAAATGTTTGATAATTTTGATACATATGACAATTTTTTTTGTAATTTAGTCTCGTAGCTAGAATTACATGTATCTTTTAAAAATAAATAAACGTATCATAATACGAACATCAATTCCTACATATATTATATGATATCTTTATCAAATAAATTAATTCACGATACACGTCTAATTAAATAGATAAATATAGGTATGAACACAATAACATGCCTTGTTCGACTATATAGGACCCGACTTAATTTCAAATGATTGCTGTTGTGTGGATATAATTAAATAGAAGAATTTTCTGCTTGATCTAAAGAAAAATTTGCCACTTAATTCCAAAGTGGTTATAACTTACTTTAGAAATGAGAGGAAACATATTAATGGTTCATGAATAGTTTTTTCTTGGTTACACTTTTATTCAAGTACGCATGTACGCACTTGAATAGATTGGAAAAGATTTCTGTCGGCTTAATAAAGTAGTTTCATCTTTGAAAATTTTAGAAATAGAGTTAGGTAGAGTTTAATTAGTTAGTACTTAGGATTTTAATTAGTGTGTTAATTTTCTTTTAAGCTCTATATAAAGATAACATTGTAATCTTGCGTAAAAAAAATGTAAATATTTTTCTGTATTTATTTAATCATTATAAATTTTAACGATTTGTTCTCTTTGTCGAATTTTTAAATTAATTTTTTTATAAGATGAACTTTTATTTCTTTGATAATGTTATTTGTAACACAATTATTGAGAGTTTTGTTGTTCTAATTTAGTTCAATATATGCACCAAACATGAGAATTATTTTTTCGTGTTGCACATGGCCAAAGGTTTAACTTTTAAATGTTGATTACGATAACTATTAAATGCAATTGATACAACCTCAATTATATTTGTGTTATATATGGTTGTAAAGATAACCAAAAACATGGACTTTATTTCTAAATCCATCTTAACATATTATTGTCGTATGATTAGAATGAGACGGTGATCTATAAAACACACCAGAAATATCCTATCTATAAAATGACACTTTCACGATATAAAAGTATACGCAATATATTTTCATATTTTCATATACCTCTCACCAACTTCACTCAAAAATTGATTTAAACGTTAGAGTGTTTGCGTATACAACACACTCACATCCTAGGTGAACTCAATTGGCGCTCTTCATCAGTTTCTATTGTCGATCTTAGTTCACCTCATCATTCACAACTTTTGTTAGGATAACAATTTGATGTATTTGTATATCGCAAGTCATTCAATTAAAATCGAACGACTCACATTTTAATTTTTATATCAAAATATACAACTCATTTTATGTTTGTTGGGTTTGGGAAAATTGAAAACAGACACAAAACATGTTGCAGATGGATAGATAACATAATTAAACAAGCCAGCCAAACAATTATGAGGTAAAGGGAATCTCATCATAAGAGTCAATATTAATTGACTAACAAGCTTACAAGCAAAGGAAAATGTATCCACCAATTCGGTTTGGGTCTCCACACTCAAACCTGGCCCAAACATTTAATGCATATTTAACCAAGTTGCTAGAGGAGGAAAATGACTTCTCCAAGCATTTATTACACTCTCAAACAAAGAAACACAAGATATATCTCATGTAATTTAATGATATTATTTTTTGATATAAAATATTAAGCTTTTAATATTTATGATAATAAATTTTAAAGACATCTAACGTTGTACTAATATATATATGTTGAAGTTGTAAAAGAATTAATATTGATAGTGTTTAAAAATTAAAGAGTTTTGCTAACCAGTGTCTTTGGGACACTAGTTAAGGTTATCAAAAAAGGTAATATTTATATTGAAAATTGTGTTTTATTCTTTTAAAAAATTAGAATACACAAATTTTAAAAGTTTCTTTATTATTTTTGTTTCTTTAACTATTGCTTTTATGACAATATTTATCATTTTCCAAAATTTAAATTGCGAACTAAAGAAGTACTAATTTATAAACATCGCTGTGTACAAAATTCTAAATGAATACATATTTAGCTTAATAATATTGATATTTTTTTTTGTTTTCACCATCAATATTGAGACTGTGTCAAAAAAAAAACCATTAATATTGAGACCTTAACTAAATTGGCTAATTTAATTCGAGACGAATTCTGTCTTTAAGTGGTTTCACTCCTCTCCCAAAAACCCTATTATAATTTAGATTTTTTTTTGTACATAATTTAGATTTAGATATATCTATATCTAGCTATAGTATTAATTTTTTGGCCGTACGTCAGTGATATTATTGAGTCGGTTGCGTCTCCTTCATCTTTCTTTTGGAATTTCATACACTTGATGTGAAATGTTACATTAATTTCAAATCTCGTGTTTTCAGTACTGAGCCAATTATTTTTCAGTGAAAAGGAAAATTAATTATAGGTTGTATTAGATATGGGGTGTAATAGAAATTTTGTGATGGAGAATTTGACATATTTGTCTTATAGATGGAATACCAAAATTCAAGCCCATAAAACATGTCCCAAGATAATTGGTAAGAATCCATCTAAGAAAAAAAATGTCTCAGCTCTCACACCCTCATCCTATACACTCAAAAGTCAAATAGAGAAATAACAAATCTTATCTTAAGTTGAAAAATAAGATAAAGGACCTCAATTGAATTTTAAAAAGTTAAAGAAGCACATAAGAAATCAAGTACTATGTTATTTTGACCGGTTAACTAAAATTATGGGTCTGATCTCAAATTTAGACATGCATCAACATTTACATTCTTAATTCTTAGTGAGAATTTATCATAAGAGTCAAAAAAATTAATCTTTATAGTTGTATGTCGAAGATATTTGACTTACACGAACAAAAAAAATAGACTTATTCTGCTTCTTTAAAGTGAACAATTTATCTTAGTGAGTAATACCAACCCTTTATTAAAAAAAAAAAATTGATATTATATATACGTGCATAACAAATTATAGATGGTTAAAATATTAGCTCTTGAGTTACTCATTTTATTAGTTGTTTTTTAGAGGGCCAAATCTATTTTAAATCTTTTCAAATTCAACAAACAATGAATTGGTTTAAGTGGTAAGAGATTTAGACCCCCCCCCCCCCCCAACTAATAATGGTCATAGATTGAACCTCTACCTCTTTTGTATGGAGAACATTCAACTAAAAAAAAATTCATCTTATGTCTCAACGATTCACCGATGGAGATTAGTCACTATTAAACAGCAGTGAAAATTTCTTATGTTACAAATCATTTGAAATTTAATCTATATTCAAATAATTGTTAGAATTACTCATAGGTACATCCTAATCCTAATTACTTACCAAACCTCTATCTAGTTACAAGAATTCAAACCCTAACCCTAGTTCAAACACTAGCCCATTTGAAGTTGCACTTCATTTCAGTGTATGTGAACTACTCAAGCATTTCAAGGTTTCTTTTGGGTATTTGCCTATTTTCTTGGCATTTGTCTATTTTCAAAGCAATTTTTATTTCTTACCCACCAAATTAGTAAGAAAGTAAGGTATTTTTCTTACTTTATGAGAAACTAAAATTAACTTGTTTTTTCTAAGGAAGAAAATTGGAATCTCATATTTTCATTGGCATCATACAATAATAACTTTTGCTTTGAAACAAATATTATTATCCCTGAAACACTTGAAACAACAAAAACAAGTACCAAACTTGAAACACGATACAAAACATAAAACACCTAAAAATAACAAAGCAGAAGCACAACCACTTTGTTTTCTTATGGTTTTCACAATGACAAATCAGAAGACCAAACACAATGTCTTCTACACTTTCTCATTTTATTTTTTCTCTACCAATTTTTTCCTTTTAATTTGCCACAGTTAATTTACTTTCATTAAAAAAAACAAGGGACTAGTGCCTTAATTAATTACCCTAAATACATAACATATAACATAACATACAAATGTTACAACTTTGGATTAGTCGCAGTCACACATTCATGTTGTTGTGTATCTGAACCGTCCAATTAAAATTGGACGATTTAGATGTCATGAATATGGTATAACTTTGAATGCAAAGAATACAATGTCCCTTCAAGTGTATGAGATGAAATCATGATTGTCTACATAACATAAACTAGCTCAGCTACACTTGATATTTTCCTCTAGTTTTGAATGTTATTCAAGAGAATCTGTTTGATCACATTTAAATTTTGCTCCTACAATAATCTTTTGATGCAGGTCATAAGTGTGTCTGTGTGTTCAGGCTTCCCAACAGATACCCGGACATAGCCTTTCAGCTCTTTATTGCTGTAGTGACGAATCATCACACCCATTTCAGCAAGATCCTCCTGTATTCGCAAAACAACATGAAGTGATGCCAAATTTTCAAACAAAACAATTTTGCATTATGTCTATCATCATCTTTCTGGAAATAACTTCAATTTTATGAGCAAGGTTGTTAAATTGCATGTTAACTCGTAGAATCTTACGGTTCTGTACGATTCCATGAGTCATATGTATCAACTTCAAGCTGACTCAACTATAAACTAAATGAAACCGAGTTTACTTGACTTTTATCTTTTTTTCCGTCCAAATTTTCACATTAAGTTTCTTTTCTTTTTTGAACAACGTTCAGTTTCTTTTCTTCTTTGTTAGTTTGGTTTTATTCTTAATAAAAATCTACAAGTTCCTATAGAAAGAGAGAAAATTCTGCTGAATATTCATTGATTAGACAAGATCAAATGATGCTTGCATTGATATTAGAACTTATATATAGTTCGGTTAGTATTCTAAGAGCATCAGCTTATTCAACCAACTCTAACCGCATTGTACTGTATACTCTAATAGTTCCTGTCAGTTTTTTACTTTATAATTGAGTTAAGATTTTAAATTATTGATACATTTATTGTATTATATAAGTATATATCATTTTATATTATTTTAATGAGGTAAATCCGTAAGAGTCTACAAGTCAATGTTATATAGGCAAAACAAGTTTGCTTAAGCTCTCGATTTTGACAATCTTGCTTAGGACTTAGGAGTGATAGATGAGCAGAGTGTGGCGATTTAAATGAACAAATTCAAGTTTCTCAATAGTTCAATTCATATAAAACGAAGACTGCTTTTTCTCCTAACTTGATTATTTATCCTATGAAATGGAAATTTTCTAGGACAAAAAAGACATCTACAAATCAAATATCAAGGTGAAAGTTTTGAATTTGGCACCAAACAAACATATACAAAAGGGAATAAATAAGTATGAAGATATGAAAATGAATGTACCTTTACTTTCTTTGCATCAAATCCAGATGTAACCTCACAAAGAATGAAATTAGAATGGCTTGGAAATGGCTTAAGGAATGGAACTTCCTTCAAAAGGTCAAAAAGCCTCCCTCTTTCTTTCACCAAAGCATCTTTGACATTCTATATGTTAAAAACTGTTTAGATTTGTCTCCCATTTGGCTTGCAATATCAATCATAATAATATGCAATAATCATCTAGTGTTTGACAATTTGTATTATGGTCATCGATACTTTACTTATACCAGCTATCAATAGTCATAATCTATGTAGCACCGACACGACACGACACGTCAGACCTAAGGAATGTTCGGTGTCCAACATGACACCGACACATGCGGGTACATTCAATTATTTTATTTTGTCAAATTATTACTGGTGTCAAAGTGTCAGTGTCCATGTCGTGTCCGATATTTGTGTCTGTATCGGTGGATAACCAATTAGCGTACATGTATGAACTAACTTATATATGTGACAAAGAACAAAAGGAAAACCTCTAGATAGGTAGGATTTTGCAATGCTGCACATGCAGAAACTTCAGCAGCAACAGATACATTATAAGGTTGTTTTGCTCTCCAAAGATACTTAATTATACTCAAAGGAAAAGCTCCATAACCCACACGAAGTCCAGCTAAACCTGAGAATTTAATGGTTGACATTAGGACAAGGAAATCTAACCATGCTATACGCAGCAAAAAATCAATGTGATGATAAATATGTAACATAACAGGATAAGCATATTACCAGCATAATTAAGGGACGAACATAATTTTCAGTTTATTTAAAGTTTACCAGCATAATAGGGGGAAAAAGTATAAGCATTACCAGCTCTTTTGCTGAATGTCCGAAGAACAATCAAATTCTCATGTTTCTTCACCCAATTCATCTTGGATCCAATTTTTGAAAACTCAATGTATGCTTCATCCAGCACCACCAGTATGGGAAGCTCAAGTATCTTTAACAGATCATCATCATCAATTATACTGTTGTGAAATTGTTATATCCATATACTTGATCAGAAGCTAAACAGATGAGAAACACAAATTACCGGAATAATAATAAGTGTTAAATATGATTTTTAAACCCTATAAATAATGAAATGATACGATTTTACCATATCGAATCAATTGAATGAAAAAGATGCTTAATGAAGTGGTGCACTCAGTATTTATAGACTGAGCCATACTAACTCACTGTGACAATACAACCAATCGATAAATCATATATGTATTATCTCATCCCCACAAGCTCAAGGTGGGTGAGAAAATGAAATGAGCTCAGATACATTAAACTTGTCACCTAGAAACAAACTCTGGTGGGAGAGACAAGTTTAGAAAGGAGATCTACAAGTTTATCTTGTCGAGGAATATGCTGTCAAGTTCAGGTACCTAGTTTACTAAACTGTGTTGCCGATAGTGGAATATGGCGGAAGGACAAAAATCCAACATATAAACACAACATTGTGGCCTATGGCACCACCATGACGGGCTTCCCTTCACAAATTGGCCACGGCGTTTGTCAAAAAATCCGCCACGGCATTCCATTTAATATTAAGATTCTAAATATGTGAGAAATTCTCAGCCTCCACTGCTCCTTTTTAGTATATCCTAACTAACTACCCAGCTGATTCAGTATATCCTAACTAACTATTAGAATTTGGAAGGCCTATACTCAACCACAAAAGCTAGCTTGAGAGTTGAGGTTTGCACTACCCTTATAAAGGTTATCTATGCCATATTCTAACACACACCCTCACGTCCAAGACTGAACAAGTTGGAACGTGGAATCAACAACAACAGATAGCCCAAATATGGGAGGTCTCCACAACAAACAACAAACGGATCTAGGATAGGCTCTAATACCATATTAGAATTTGGGAGGCCTATACTCAACCACAAAAGCTATCTATGCCATATTCTAACACTAACTACCCAGCTGATAGTGCTACTACCCTTCCCCTTTCTCTTTAGATTTCTTCCTCATAGACTCTCCAAACCTTCGGCTTATCATGCCATAAGCCCGCTAGTACATCTCCTTGTATATGACTGGGCCTGTCAGGGTGTCCCTTCGCAAATTTTCTATGGAGGTTGTAAAAAATCTGTCATTTCATTCCATTTACTAACAGTTTCAACATGTGTTCTACAGTGTAGAGATTAACTATGCATTCTAATTTCTATAGTTTAAAGATGTTGAAAAGGCATAGTTGATAGTTACCTCCCATCTGGATTATTTGGAGATGTTAAAAATATGCATTTGGGCTTCTCTTGTTTAACAACGTCTATTATGTGTTTGACATTCAAGCTGAAGTCTGGCTTCCTTGGAACTGCAGATTAAATAATGCAGACAGTTATGCACATCTGACATGCTATAACAAGAAAAATCGGAAATTCAATAATCAACCATAGCTGAAGTTCAAAATGGTTTTCTTACCTTTGATGACAAGTGCTCCGTTAACTGCAGCATCAAATTCATACATAGTGAAAGTTGGAGGGCAGTCGACAATCTTGTCACCAGGATCAAGAACACAACTGTAGTACCAGGGAAAATAAGAATGAGTGATCATAGCTATGTAAAAATCAACATAAAGAGAAAAATAATTTGAAGCCTATGAAAAATGTGATGAAATGATTCTAACCGCATGATCAAATCAATAAGCTCATCGGCACCACATCCTACAAGAATATATTCAGATTCAAGGCCTGAATCTTGGGCGAGAGCTTCACGCAATCGGCGGCTCTCTGGATCCGGATAAACATATGGGAATTGTATTGACCCTAGGGCTTCCATGACCTGTTATGTCAAACCTCCAATAGTCAACTCAAGAGACAATACACTTGAACATAATAAAGACAGGAGTTTAAAAAACAATGCCCTGGTTAATTTTAACATTGGTTAACAATTTTTCAATGGTGAGAGGACAATAGAAAACCACAAAACTTATGTGCATTTTCTCAGGTATTTTACATGTTGTTCTTCACTTTAAATATTCATAACCACTCTTGATTTCTTCAAATCTATAATTTTCTCAAAGTTTGTTATAAGTTATAACCACAAAAAGTGTATTTTAAGTGAAAAAAATATGAAAAGCGTATAAGGAAATGCATCTAAGTTTTGTCAACTCACCTCTGGAGGGGGGCCATAAGGATTTTCATTAGCATCTAACTTTATAATATCCTCAGGCTTTCTTCCAAGACGGGAAGATAAAACCTGCATTGCAGAATTTTCTTTTGTTACTAAACTACATTTCAGTGCAACAATTTTCCCAACACAAGCACCATGATTGTGGTAGCCATAGCTATAAATCCCAGATACAACCACATAAACTAGACATGATACTATCACATCGACAGAAAAAGTAATTTAATAAAATCAATTAATAGAATATAATCACACACTACTTCCGTTTCAAAATGAGTGTCACTTTAGCAAAAAAAATAAATTGTTTCAAAATGAATGTCATTTACACTTTTCAATGTAGGTTAATCTTTGTTCTTCTAATTTTGTCCTCTAATGATTACTATGTACACTACTTCCATAGCATTATATTCCACCTTAACCAATATTCCCTCCGTTTCAAAATGAGTATCGTTTTCAATTTCCAATTCTACCCCTAATTATTACTATTTGCACTAATTCCAAGAAAACAAACAAAAATAGTAGGGTTAATTTAGTAAAAGTGTTATTTGTTTCAACATGATGATTGCATTCCTTAATACTCCCTCTGTCCCAAAATATAAGCAAAAATTAGTCAACAAAAGTGAATGTATTTGGTCCAAATTTTGAACCAAATACATTAAGTTTCTTTGACTCACTTTTGCTTACATTTTGGGACGGAGGGAGTATGTCTGCGAACACCTAAAACGACACTCATTTTGAAACAGAGAGGGTACTTAATATCTATGAAGCTCGGACACTTCTCTGAATAGGCGTGTTCCGGTGTCTGACTCGTGTCGTGTCCGACACTGACACTTACAATTACATTGAAAAATATCATTTTCTCAAAAACATTATCTATGTCAACGTGTCGGTGTCTGTGTCGTGTCCTGTGTCTGTGAAAGTGTCCGGGCTTCATAGCTTAATATTAATAAGGTTAGTTTAGTAAAAGTGTCACTTCCTTCGAACACATAATTGTATTTCTTAATAATCTAACGACACTCATTTTAAAATGAACGGAGTATAATAGGATATATGGACACCAGACACGTCGTCAATCAGAAGTGTCAGTGCTACAGAGTTCACTAGTCAAATACAAAATTAGTTACACTATTCAAAAACAAACCTCAAAAGGCAAAATGGGTTGATAAGGAGCCAATTTCCTGAGATGATGTCTGATAAAAGAATCCCCAGTAGTAACCTGAAGTGAACCACCATTATGAACTTGTTCAACAGGAATGATAGAAGCCATAGCAACAAATTTCCTTCGAATTCTTTTTCCTTGATGCTGCAAATTGGTGTATGATGATAATGATGATGAATATTGAAAATGAATTACACCCATTAATACCTGAAATTGAAAATATAGTTGAACCTAAATTGATTATGAAGAAAGTAAAGAAGAAAATGAAAAATGTTTAGATATGAAAATTGAGAAATGACTTACGGAGGAAGAGAAAATGGGGAAGTGAAGTGGTTGTTGGTAAGACGACGAAAGAACAAGTCGCGCGTGCGTGCTGATACTTGGAATCTTGGATTAATTTTGTTTACTATTTTTCTTTTACAATTTAATTAGTATATTTAAGGATTTTCTTGTCTATCTTTAAGATTTAGAGTGCGTTTGATCTGCTAAAACATAGGGGATTGAACAAAATAACTTTTTGTACTCAGTTTTGTATTTTTTGTACTTTTTGTACCTATTTTATTTTCAAATATTAAAAAATTATCTCTCTATCTTTCTTCAATATAATTTTGTCCACTCATATACTATCTTATGTTGTCATGTACTATCTAGTTTTATCTTGTTCTGTCCAGTACTTACTATTTTACAAATCAAACGTACCCTTAGAGGTATTTACCTTCAACCGCTTAAAAAATATTTAACCGATATTAATTTTTATAAAATACACCATTGAATTAAAATTTTATATCATATAAATTATTTGTGTAAATTTTCAGACAAATCTAAAATCATTTGATATGTTGTTGAGACGCATCAAAATTAATAGTTTCTGTGATTTTTTAATCACCGTTAATCTTTATGTGTTTCAATAACATATCAAATGATTTTATATTTTCCTAAAATTTTACACAAATGATTTATATGATATAAACTTTCAATTTAACAGTGTATTTTATAAAAAATTATATCGCTTAAAACTTTTTGTAGTGGTCAGGGTAAATACCCCAAATCTTGAATGGGTACAAAAGTTGTCGACTTATTTTACACATACATTCAATTCTATGTTGTCACATCAATTAATAAATATAAAAATATATGAGCCGTCATATTCATTAATTGATATAGAAACACATTATTATATTATTATATGTATGTGTAAAATAATTGTATATCATAAAGCATACTAATTAAAAAAAATTATAGTAATATTTTTAAGCAAAATTAGACTATTTTTAATTTATTTAACGATCATTAGTTAGTTCAATAGTGATTGGTACTGAACTTAATAAAGAGGACTACGGTTCGATTTCTCACAACTGCAATCGGACGGAGCCTGAAATCATTTGATGTCAGAATTGTTCCTCGAATCAGATTAAACCGATGATGAAAACAAAAAAAAAACTATTTTTAATAGATTTATTGTGATCATTTATCATCATAGATATATGCTTAGATTAATCTTTTATTTTATTTGGCTTAATTTTATTTTCTGTCTCTCTATTTTACAAGATTCATAATTGAAGTATCCATGTGACAAAGAAAAAGCACATGTCAACAAAAATATTATTTTTAATAACATAAAATTTGAAACAATTAAGTAATTAAAAAACAAATAAATAATAAACAGTTAAGTAAATAAAAAATAAAACAAATTATCCCACAAAAAAAATAAAAAAATTGTAGAAATTATAACTTCAACAACACACCATGGCTAGTTTTGCATCGCATTAGATTAGAAGAAGATTTACAAATTAAAGATCAATGATAGAGTTTATGACGAGTGAAATTAGATAAGAAAAGTAAAACTTTTTTAATAATTAAACTATTTTAATTAACAAACAATGTAAAAAGTCTTTATAATGTCCGTACATATAAATTAAATTCTTATTACAAATATCTTTTCTCGAGTTGAAATCAACATGTACCATGGTATGTTTGAAATTCAATTGGAATTAGTAGCACTCATTCTAATGTTGTTGATGATTTATAAGTTTGTGTTTGAATTGACATTGAAATTGACAAAAATTATCATTTGGAGCTTTAATAATATTTTGATTTCAACCGAATTTGTCAAACTCGTCGCCAAATCAAACATGCACTAAATAACAAAATTGTGCCAATTTTCAAAACATTCAAGCCATAATATAGTTATAATTTCTTTGAATTAAGAACTGAAGCTGAGAAAGGAACTAGAAAGTTTGGATTTTTACAAGATATAACAATTTGATAATTTTATGTATCAACCAAAGGTGGTTGTTTTGAAGCAGCTTCTTTTCTTGCTCTAGAAAATAATGTTCTCACAAGCCTCAACCAAATTCTCAAAGGGTTCATGTATTCTAATTCGAATTTCTATGATTGGCTTCAAGATAAAATAAATAGCCCCACAAATTAAGGTATTGTTGCGTAGTTCGACATTTCAGATTTAAGATGTGTTTGGTGTTTGATAATTGATAGTGACACATGTGTTTACAATGTGAAGCATAAGCATTCTTCGGATTAGATATGTCACGATATAGAACATGCGCCGTGTCCGACACCGACACATCACCAATGTCTTTGTGTCCATATCTATGCTTCATAAGTTTACATTCAATTATTCTATTTTCTTAAATTATTATCACTATTGACATGTAAGTGTCAGTGTCATGTCTGATGTTTGCGTCTATGTTTGTGTCAATGTCTTATAATAGTGTGTGACTAATCAAACTTTTTTATTTTCAATGAAGGTTTTAAGGATAGGATTAATGCTTGTTGCGAAAGTGGACCATATGAGGGTATCTACACATGTGGGGTTACCAAGGAAATTAAAAAGTACAGTTTATGTAACAATGTTGAAGAATTTGTATGGGATTCTTTCCATCCAACAGAAAAGATTCATGAGCAATTTGCAAAGGCTTTATAGAATGGATCATCTTCCATAGTTGGACCATATAATTTACAATGTCTCTTCAACAATGATATCAAATTCATGACTATATCTGATGTAATTGATGAACCAGAAATTGACCATGGATATTAAGTATATATGTACAAAAAAATAATAACAATAGAAAAATCGTCGTAACATTGAATATTTGTACGATGGTGTCGCACTCGCAGAGTCGCAATGCTTTCTAATGCCATGACCGGCGCATAGCCTAACATCTAACCATACAAAAATACTAAACTAAATAAATACATCATGTAAGAAAAACAAATTCATCTAGCATTAACATCAACAAAAGCTTATGTGATCATTGTCTTCAGGGTGAAGCCGGAGACAACATGCATAAAATCTCCGACCAATATTTGATAATATCGATCACACAATTCTTCAAAATAAAATAATCTACCTCGACTTCGTCAGTTACATGATTGAGAATCAACATAATTTTCAGTTGAAATTATAATAGTGTACTTATCAGTTAGATATTAACCTTAGTTAAGCTTTTCTGTTATAGTTAGTTTTTCTGTTATATCAGTTTTAATTTTCTGTTATAACTAACTTTAGTTCCCATAGTTAAAACTTCATTCTTCAAATTAACACAAGATTCAAATCCAAGAAAGAAAAAAAGAAGAACCAGAAACAGAAAATGTTGAAATCAGTATTCAACAGACAGAAACAACAATCATCATCATCATCATTCAAAGATTACTACACAGAATGGTTCAACACACTCAAAAACAACCACCTTCCATTACTCCGTCGTTCAATCTCCGGCGACTCACTGACCCTCCTCTCAACCCATGTTGAACTCCTCCACCAACACTTCCAATCTTACTACCACACCCTCGATGCAGCCGCTACAACCGACCCTTCACAGATCATCAACCAAGAATGGCGTAACTCGTTAGAAAAACCTCTCATTTGGATCTCTGACCTCCATCCTTTCATCTTCACAAACCTCGCTCGTTCTTTACTTGAGGACGAAGGTATCAACGAAACCAATGATATTGAAAATGATATTTCAATATCATCGGTTTCTAACCGTCCATGGCAAATAGCCATGGCGTGGAGGAATCCGTCAGAGACATTGATAACGCGTTTGGAAGAAATAGAATGCGGTTTGAAATCGATAGTTCCAACGCTGAGCGAAAGGATTGCTCGTGCAGAAGGCGGTTTTGTTGATCGCGTTGTTGGTGACTGGTTTTCGTGTAAAGATCGTGGTGATGACAAAGGAAAAGTTGTTTTAGGAAATGATGTGAAGGCTTATATGGAAGAATTTGTTAGCGTTTTTCGTTACGCGAATCGGTTGAGAAGAAGTGTTCTTGATGATATTATTAATGTTGCTAGTGTTTATCAAGCTGCTATGTTTCTTGAAGCTTTGTCTATGTTTCTTATTGGATTTAGAGATCATGATTTGGTTAATTTTGTTGAACATTCTTTTGATCATGCCAAAGATCATAAAGAGTTCTGTCTTTCTAAATGTCACTGTCACTGATTAGTTCAATCATCATCAATGGATGAAAAAGGAAAATTGGGTTAACAATTTGTGTGTATTATGTAAAAAAAATTCATTTGTTCTTCTTTTTGAGATATGTATATGAATGATGAATGATGATAGTGTGAATTGAAGTTCATTGTCTTTTATGTTTATAATTATGTCTTATTGAAGAGTTTGAAAGAGGGACGTGTGAATTATTTGAAATATTTCAAAAAAGTAGAAATGATGATGAACATGCATCTTTTATCTTGTTCATCCTCATCTTCATCATTTTCTTCTCTAATTTATAATAAATAAAGTACACTCAAATACACCTCAAAATTTTATGAATCTAGTGTTTTGTTTGCATGAATTTTCATCTAAACTCCAAAATTGAAACTCCAAAATCTCATTAAACTTTAAATTTACCAAACTTAAAATTTTTCTAAAGTTTAATGCAATGTTTCAAACTCTTCGTTATGTTACAAATAAATAAGATAAAAAATTAACTCATGTAAATTTATAGAGATGAATGACTTGGGTGGGATACTATTAATATTAATTTTGTCTGACTTTATAAACGCTTTTAAATAGATATATCTTAAAAAGGTTAATCCGTCTATTTAACCTCTTACTATCAACGTCCTTATATTTTAATAACTTGCTCTCAATTTGATCCATAATTTTATTCACTTACTATCAATTTACTTGTTGATCAATAAGAATTAATAAATGCTCCCATTATCAATTATCTTATGTACCAAAGAAAAAGAACAATGTATCAAAAAAAAATCAGCTATCAGCCATAAATTATCATCGGCCACCAACTATAAATTATCTTTTCGTAATTATAAAATCTAAGTTTATAGTCTAATCTACTTGTATTCAAATTTAGTTAAAAAGTATCGATCGTTAATTGGTTCAGTGGTGATTGACACTAAACTTGGTAGGGAGGATCACGGTTCAATCCCCGCAACTGCGATCGGGAGAAAACTGAAATCACTTGATGCCAGAACTTACCGATAGTGGAAAAAAAATATATTAGTCAAAAAGTACTATTCTTTATTGGAGACAACCAAAAAAAACTAGTCATAGTATCATATCCATAGAGAAAAAAGAAGAAAAAGAAGATGAAAACATTACAAACAAGTACTAAGCTTTCATCATCATCACAACCATATGCTTTCAATTCCATTCACCAATCTTCCCTCCCTTCTTCATCTTCATCAATATCCTTCAAACCTCAAAAAAATCCAACAACAACCACACTCACAACCACCACCACCGCCACCACCGCCACCACCACCGTCACACATAACCAAAACCACCCACCAAAACCCAAACCCAAAAGAGTATTTTTTTTAGACGTGAATCCACTCTGTTATGAAGGAAGAAACCCAAGTTTACATTATTTTGCACGATGGCTATCTCTTTTTCTGTCACAAGTTACTCATACTCATCCTGTTATTGCTGTTGTTGATGGTGAAAGAGGAAGTGAACATAGGAGAATGTTGCTTCCTTCGTATAAAGCGAATCGGAGAAAATTTGGAAGTGGTGGTAGTGTTGGTCATGTTGGAAGGTTTCATCCTGTTATTAGTGATGTTCTAAGAAAATGCAATGTGCCTGTGAGTGAATTTTTGTTTATCATTATCATTGTTTCATTGTTCTTGTACATTGATTGGGTTATAGAATTTAAATATGTGGTTAATTATGTTTGATAAATGTTTGTAACTCTGTAAGTTCTAGTTCAAGTGACAATGTTGATATTGTTAGGTTGGACACTTACCTTTATCGGGGTTCAAACTCGGAACCTTGTAGTTGGATGTGTGAGTTTTAGGCTTTGTTTGGTAAAAAATAGCGTATAGCTTATAAGCTAGTTTATAGCAGGTGAGCTTATATAGCTTATAGTTGATAAGCTAGTTGATTGAATTTGCAGTGTTTGGTAAAATTAGTGGCTGAGCTGACTTATAGATATGAAATGAAAAAAAATATATGTTTAATATTTAATTTTTCTTAAGAAAGATGATAGGGGTTAAATTAGAAGAAAAAAAACAATAAGCTAATTGAATTAGCTTATCAAAATAAGCTATAAGCTCATGTGGAAAAAATGTTACCAAACAAGTCTATTTTTCATAATGAGCTTATAAGATATAAGCTATAAAAGCTCAAAATTTGGCATTGCCAAACAGAGCCTTAGTGGTCTTTATCATTTTTCCTACTGCCAAAAGAAATTGTGTTTGATAAGTGATTAATAAATATAATAAGTTGTAGGACCTTATT
Source organism: Trifolium dubium (assembly GCA_951804385.1). Classification (NCBI taxonomy): domain Eukaryota; kingdom Viridiplantae; phylum Streptophyta; class Magnoliopsida; order Fabales; family Fabaceae; genus Trifolium; species Trifolium dubium. The sequence goes on along the minus strand of OX638062.1, from coordinate 7,365,765 downwards.
AAGCTTATGCTGAATACAATTTTCAAGTGTATATTTGACACAAGTTTAGGTTAATGAATATCATGTCAACATTGAATAGCTGAAAATGTTGTCACGATTGTACAAAGGATACTTACTATGGGTTTATCACAGTAATTAGGTCAATACCTTTTGTTTGTTCATACCCAGTTGGTATCAAAGCTCAAATACTTGCGGCTTTTGGTATCTAAAAAAATGGACGATAAGATTGGAAAGGATGAGAATTAAGAGTAATTTGAGAAAATCGATTCTAGTTTTTAGAGAATGAGATGCTTACTGGTGGTTGATTCTTATTGTGAAGCACTTTGATGTGGTGTTTTTTGTTTTACTTTGTTAGACCCAAATTTTGTAACTTATGAGTTATTTATGCTACTTCATAGGCATATATATGAATTGATACTTATACATGCGTGTTTTATGAAATTCATAGAATATAACTAATCGTGTTATGATTCCACAATGTATGATTTTTTTCCCCCATCCGATTCTCAGTAAAACCTTGAATTTGACAACCTTTAATGACTTAAACCTTCTACTAGTCTACTACCACGGATAAGCTAATTCAAGTATGTCTCCTATTCATCAAACTGTGACACTTTATTCTACAACTAGCTCTAATTCATTAGACTATGCTCAACTATTTAATCTCTTAATTTGATTGAAGTTCAAGTTGTACTCGAATCCTCCCAAAACTTGAAATTCATGAATTTCTAGTACATTATTTTATGATTTGACATCTTGCTTTCATATCAAATTATAATGTACATTTGATTTACTTAAGGTTAGTTCCAATCCCTTATATAACTAATGATTCTTGCATACGATAGCTTCTACCTTTGCTCACATATTCCTGCAAGGAAGTTTATTTTATCAAGAAGCTTGTTTTCATCAAGTTCATCACATAAAAGTTCAAACTTGTCTTGTTCCTCGTGGAATGTCTATACGACTATTCTAACTATATGTTGACTAATGACTACTCAAAATCAACATGCAAATGAGTTTTCAGCTGAAGAAAGTATTGAAAAGATAACAGAATTATACTTGCATTCTTAAACCTTATTAAGTCATGAACCGGCATTTCTTTTTGCTTCTGATTGTGTCAGAAATTTTAACCATGATGCCCCGAAATTTCAATCGCATTAAAGTCCAATAGTCACCGATTCAGTGATGACAACTTAATAGATGATATTGTATGTTGATTGGCATAGCTGTGCATACTATTGTTTGTTCTGGAATGTTTCTGTGATCTGTAGCATTATTTAAAACACTGTTTGTATTGTCAATCATATTGGAAGAATAAGCAAATTTCATTCGAATTAGCATAACCAAATCAAATATATAGTCAGTTTACTATTATTCAATCCCATCATTCATTGTGGCAAAATGAAATCATATAGGTCATAAAAGTTGATGGCCATGAAGCTGATGATGTTGTCGCTACACTTGCTGAACAAGTCCTCAAAAAAGGGTTTCATGTGGTGATTGCTTCCCCTGATAAAGATTTTAAGCAACTTATTTCTGACAATGTGCAAATTGTTATGCCTTTGCCAGAGTTACAAAGGTGGTCCTTCTATACTATGAGACATTACAGAGATCAGTATAATTGCGACCCACAATCTGATCTAAGCCTTAGTGAGTATACGATATATCAAACAATATAGCTATATTCATATTTGATTGTTCCATTAATTTATATTTATGCCTACATAAATATCTATATAGTATATAGTGAAAACTTGTACATGGCTCAAAACTAAATTATAATTTTTTGATCTAGTTCATATCAGTCATAAAGATAAAATGAAAAGAGTTGGATTTTTTTCTGACCCTCTCTATAATCCAATCATGTTTTTGTTTACTAATCATGTGGTAATACAATCAACACTAACATTTTTATATATGTATGCTGTAATTGTGTAGGATGTATCGTAGGTGATGAAGTTGACGGTGTTCCTGGTATCCAAAATCTAGTCCCTAATTTTGGTTGGAAGACTGCTCTAAAACTCATTCAAAAGCATGGTTCATTGGAAGCTTTATTAAATGCAGCTGCGGTAAGGACTGTGGGCAAACCATATGCACAAGATGCCCTTAAAAAGCATGCTGATTACCTACGAAGAAACTATGAAGTTCTTGCCTTGAAAAGGTATTGTTGTTTGTTCCTAAATCTTTGCCTTACTTATTCACATCGTAAAACTTGGGTTAGACCTAATTCAGCCCTACAAATCCAATTTGTAATGTGAGGACTATCCTCATTTATAAAGTCATGACATGTTCAGATATTATCACATCCAATGTGAAACTCTTAACACGTTGATATACTAATTTTGGTGAAAATAAAAATATTCACATCTTTAATCGTGGAACATTCTACATGCAAATAATAAATTCTAGCACGCTGCATTTGTCACAGCCAATCTCCAACCATCTTATTTTCTTATATATTTGGATTGAAATTTCACAGGGACGTCAATGTCCAGCTTTGCGAGGAATGGTTGGTTGAGAGAGACACTCACAATGATACTATTGCACTGTCTACCCTGTTCAAATATGTGGAAGAAAGTAAGGAGCTAATAACTATAAGGAATTGTATTAGTAATAGGCATGCTGTCAACAATATTTATGTTAGAAAGAAACATAGAAATCAAATTACTGTTGGAACATAAGTTATGGAATATTAGAAGGTAGATTATTATATTTTTGTTAAATGTTATGTGTGCAGTAATTGCTATGTAACTGTAGTAGGAAGTCAGAAACTGTTGTAGAAAGTTAGAATTATAAATATTGGGAGAGACCAAGCTCTTTACCTAGAGAGTGTTTTACTTCTTGCAAATATTTATTTCTTTGTTTCAGACAGTTTTCATTTTCTGTGTATTAACTTTTTTCTACGTAAGTTACAGCAAATATTTGTTTTTATGTTTCAAACAGTTTTTCATTTTCTGTATTAACTACTTCTACATAAGTTACTGCTCATATTTGCATATTGCAGTTTTTTATCATGCTTTTTGTGGATATAAAAGTGGTGTTTGTGCCTGCTTATATGGCATGGTGTGCTTATATAACATGGTGTATGAGAAGCAAAATTTTGGTTTTATAGGATGATATTGAGAGGTGGACTTGTCAATTTGTCATATAACATGGGGTGGTGTTTGGTTATGTTGTTGAGGCTTTTCGTTATTAGCTTAGTGCTTTTGCCGATTGATTGGTTTTTTATGTGTTGGTTCTATTAGTTTAATGGGTTAATTGATCTAGTATATTTATGCCTTTACAATTGAAAGAATGAGAGGCGTTGAAAGGAAACAAAGAATCGAGGAAACCGATCTCTAAGATCTTATGAAAATCAAACATGGATAAGTTAATCCGTGGTTCGAAAATAGGTTTCAGACAAGCTTGTCATCAACCTATATTAGTCTTACTTTAAAACTTTGATGAAACAAATCATCGATTTTTTTCTTCAATAGAAGTAGCAACATGACATGAAGAAGAAGAATAAAATATGTAACCCTGTCTATATTTGATTCTTCACTTCGTTTCAACATATTTCTTATGAAAAGTCCATATTTTACTGCATCGGTAAAGTACCATAAAATTAGATTGCATATCGTGCATTTAATAAAACTCGCGCATCAAAAACTAACCTATTGACAAAAATACTAGGCAATGACAAGCAGCATCAACAACAAAATCAAATATTAGCCATGTTATATGACAAACTCACCTCCAAATATCATCTTGTCAAATTAAAATCTGGCTTCCTACACACCATATTATATAAGTAGGCACACTACTTGTATATCGAGATGATAAAACCAACAAGTTAAAAGAAAAATGCATCAAATAACCAACTATGATTTTCCATCTGGTGAATTTATTATTGTGCAGGTATGGGTTTTTAAAGTGTAGGTATGAGTTTTTCCATCTGGTGAATTTATCAGCATCTCATTCATAGAGTTTTGATGCTCAATTGCCTATGATTTACATGAATAGGATTACCCTAAACTACTCATTCAGTGCATGTCGTCCAATGTCCAAGAACATCTAATTCCTTAATGACTTGGTTTCGACTTAATGTTTTATTCACGAGTTCAACCAGTGAAGAATAGGGTTTCGACCGTCAAGCTACTTCGAATGGAGGGTCCATATTCACTGTCTGCTTCAACTACATCCAATCCTGATACTTATACTTCACAGTAAAATGAGAATTTTGTAGATGATGATGTAGCACTCATATGGCCAAATCCACCAAAAATTTATTCAAGCTGATATTGCGCCAAAATACTTGACTAAAGCAAACAAGATCACACAAGAATTGACCGAGATATGATTCCTTTGTTATCATAAGATAATAGTTATGAACGTTCCGAATGAAATTAAACAAGAAGAATGAGAAAACACCTTCAATGCGGAATTTTCAAGAAAATGAAATTTACTTTAAGAGAATAAATACTCTGTTGTTGGTATTTGAAGAAACAGATGTACTGGTATTGCAGCTACACTATTAACAACAGTTCGTATTTTGATTAAAATTTTACAAAATCGAAGGGGATATACCCAGAAAAGAAACATGCAAGTAAGTCCTGACCAAAGTGAGCTGATCGTATTTTTTTATTTCTTTAATTAATCAAAACATATACTCCTATGTTTATAAATTTGTCTTGGGCTTTGCACTACCGGTAACACGCCTTGTCACTGAGCGCATGGTCACAAATTCTTCTGCGGCCGATGGGTGTAATCCCACCTACATAAAAGAGCACAATGATTAGGACTCATTTGTTGCATTATTTATTAATACCTAAATAACTAGAATAATACTTGTTAACTCAAGCTATTTTTTATAAGCAAACTCATTAATTGGGGTAAAAGGAAATTCAATAATGTTAACACAAGCAATTTCAAAGTTGATTTTGGAATTAATGCTAAATTCAATAATGAATTACTACAATTATATGTAACTTCAAGTATATCATCTAGCTACTTCGAGTATATCAAAGTTCCGCCTGTGGTTGTATCTATATAAAAGTTCGACTTGGTTTGACATACAATGGTCTTTTTTTAGCAACAACATCCTATAACTGTCCTAAAAAGACAGGACAACAGAATAGTCAAGAAAAATGTGAACTTACCGTGCTATCAAATTGCGCTTTAGTAGCTCCACACTTCAATGCAATAGCAATACCCTATTGATCACCAATATTAATATCATCAATTAATAGAGATAGAAACAAATGTAGAAAAACCAATGAGAATAACTTATAGAAGTATGGTCACAAACACAACTAATTCAGGTAGAACAGTGCATACAACAAGATTGATATGTCAACCATCAATATATTTCTTATAACTGCAACTAATTTGGGGACAAGGATAGAGTAGTAAATCCTAGAAGTATGAAAATTTCCTTCTCTTTTAATAAGAAAGCAAAATGAACAGAGTCACAGAGATCATGTAACTTCCACAACTTCATTTTGCCAAAGATAAAAGGAGCATAAAGAAATATAAGAATACAAAGCTGCTCAATCACCCCCTTTTTTTTTCATTCGTTTTTTTTTTTTACTTTCTTACATGATTCATAAATGTATATTATGAATTCCATGCGTATACACCTATACTGCTATAATAACCATATTCTAGAAACTGTTCCATTGAAGGTAGGAAAGGGAAACAATTTCAGAACAGGAACACCTAAAAACATCAACCAACAATCACACAACCCTTAGAGGAAAGAAAAATAGAAGCATTTGTAAGGCCTAAAAGCAGCATGTGAATATAGAGCAAACAGGCAGACATAAAAAATTTATCAAACAAATGAAGTCATGCACTAGGATAGATTGCATCTTATATATGGAACTAGAGCACTATAGCAACAAAAATAAATTCTAGGGGCAACTGGGCAAGTCATTCTTATAGCAACATATCTCAATTATAGAATACCCTTCGGGTTTAAGAGTCTTAATGGTGTGTTCTGTCTTCCTTCTATCCGAACCTGTCCACTACAAAAATCTTGAGTCTTTGCGTGTAGGCCTACACACAACTGACCTGAAATTCTATCCCCACAAACAAGTATCTCCTGAACCCTAAACCATAACTAACTATAACTCAGTTATAACCTTTCCTATTTTCACAACCTTTTTGCTAAGCCTCACAATACCAAAAAACAATTTGCTGAAATGAAAATGCAAAACCTACTAAACATTGACATTGACAACATAGTAAAGAAAAGAAAATTACACTGAGGCATCATAGTAAGCAGAGAATGCAAAGCAATAATAGTACCTGAATAATTTCAGGTGCATCAGGCCCACACATAGATGCTCCAAGAACTTTATCTGTCTGAGCATCAACAACAAGCTTCATAACAGTTTTTTCTTGTCGCCTATGTAAAAAAAATCAGAAATTAATAGGTCAATATAAAAATGAAACATAAGAGCAGGAACAAACATAATCTAGCTGAGGATTGAAGAGCATGGAGCCATCATAAGGGCCAAGATAAATTGAAATTATGTTGCAAACCAGAGCTAAGAGCAAGGAATCAGCCAACAAAACAGTTCAACCATGGAAAGGAAACATGAGTATTTTTTTCACGAGGGAAATATATAGTGGAGAATTCACTTTTTAAAACCCCTCCAGATCATATGTAAGCCCAGCTTAATTTTTACAACATTGGACGATTCAATTTTAAAAGATATTGCTAAAAAAAGGTAATCAATCGAAACAAATTAACTATCACTGGCAACCCCAATCCTGGAAATTCCTCTTGATATAATCACAATAATCTTTGACTTTTGTATTTATAATTGTTTTTATTTGTTATTGTTATTATTTTACTTCTACTTTGTTACAATTTCGCCTTCACCAAATTATTTTCTCTCATTTGATTAATTAAATTAAAATTAGCTGATACTGATAAAAATAATCCTCCAAGGTCAATACTTTTTTATATCACTATGAATATCATACACTTGCGGTTTTTCACACATCACAAGACTTACCCAGAGATAGTATTTTTCATGGGATTGAAAGTTGATGTGAAAACCAATACATCACCGTTTGTTTGCGCTATTGCATCTTCCTCACTTAGACCAACTACTGAAAGTGGTGGAATGCTGCAGAACAAAAAATAATGAGCTATATATTAAACAAAAAAAAGTAAAAGATAAAATTGTGCAGAAGAACGGAAGCAAATATATTAGTCAATATGTTCATTGAAGTTAATAACAGCTGCAAAGTTTTATCACATAAATGAAACTATACCTAAACACAGCATATGGAATATCATTATAGTCTGGCTTGGCATTTTCCCCACCAAATACTGTTTTCTGCATATATCCAAATAAAGTAAAATAAATGTATGTTAACAAACAATATAACATCATTGTATAACCAACCAATCACCTAACACCTCCCTTCCCAATCCAAAAGATAAACATGTCTGCTAATCAACTAAATATCATAACACTTACTGCAAAGAGCGATGCTTCCATCAAGGCCACCGGGGTAAGATTCAATCGGTTGGTTACATCACCCACAGCCCATATGCTAGGTATGTTGGTGCGTGAATACTCATCTACCTAAACACACGAATGAAGAACTTTTAGAACCGAATGTCACTCACTCATAAGTCATAATCATATAATAGGAACAGAAACTTTTCAATTTATATACAGTCAATAGTGGCTGACCCCCAAAACACTATAGTGGGTGGCATATGGCCGCTATGTCAGAAGCAGGACAAGAAATGCATACCATACATATTAAAGCTAAAAATTAGAAGGATACACAACATTAAAGACATTCATATGGAATAATCAATATTCAAATTTCAAATCCAACTTAAACCAAATAAATTTTTGCCTCATTTAAATTAAACATTTAAAATAACTACCAGCACTTCCTTTAATGGTTATATATATTTTTCTAATTTTTGAAATCTAACCCCGTTGAATCTTTATTTAAATAATGAGAATGTAGGTGTCGAAATATTGAGATTTTATTAAAGCTAGTGCGTGAGTACAGATATTGTTGCCTATCCTGATGTAAATTGGGCAGAACCTTATGGAATCAACCTCAAAAGATCCAGACAATCAATTTATAAGGTTTTATAATGTTTGCTTAATCTTTTTAAACAAACAGAATTAGGAAAAATACTATATTTTTTATGTGTACTATTTAAAGTAGCTTCTAGAAAGAAAAAAAACTAATATAACTACAACAAAACTATTGCTTATAATTGTAACATGACCAATAGTGACTTCTACATAATAAATAATCTCTTAGAGAAAAATTGCCTTTCTCCAAAATATTAAGACACCTATTTTTAAAAGCTTAAACGAGCTGGCACTGAACACTAGATATACAAATTTCATGTTGCTATAGAATTCCTAAGGTTCTCCCAATATTAATAACAGCTCAGTAGACTAGTCAACACGATGACTAAATTATCGCTTTCCCAGTTTGATAACAACAAATCATGTTTCTAGACTTCTTGGAAAATTGAGGTAAACAAGCAGATGACAAAAGAGACGGCTACTGACCTTTATTGCTCCTGCCTTATCAACCTCTACACCTACTTTTTCTAAATTCAACCTCTTAGAATTAGGAGCCCTACCTGCAGTAACAGAAGAGCATTCAAAATTACATAGATAATTCTTTAGTACAAGCAAGCAACACACCCTTCTCAACACACTCTCTACTCTTAGTTAAAATTCAAAAGAGCCCCACTAAATAATGTGGGTCCTACATAATTTTGATGGGATCCATATGAATTTTAATTAAGAAACAAAAGTGAGTTGAGAAGAGTACATTAGAGCGTGAGTTGATAGAATAAAATTTTCAAATATGTTATTCATTAGATGAATCTACATATAAACTTAAGAATGTTATGCACAGTACTGTTCCCGCCCCTCCAAGAAAAAAACAAAAGACAAAAAAAATGAAAACTTTACTTCATCCATTATTCATTAGATGAATGTACATATAAACTTAAGAATGTGTTTGGATGAGGGAACTTTTGGAGCTCATGTAATTTAAAAGTGTAATTCAACCAATTTGCATAATTTGAATGAGTTATACATAGTAATTTGAGATTCGGATTTTATAGAGTAAGTAAGGAATTTGAAATAAGGGTATGTTTGAAAGAGTTTTCAAAAACACTTTTTAAGTTTTTAAAAATTAAAAAGGATAAAACATGTTTGGAAGACCTCTATTCCAAAACTGTTTTTGAAAACTATTTCCAGTTTTATAGTTTTAAAAACTAAAAAAACAGAAACAGGTTTCACATGTTTTACTTTTTAAAAACTGTTTTTGAAAACTAATTTATAAAACACATTTTGAAAACTAAAAAAACAAAATTGTTTCAAACATGTAATTTTTAGGTGGAATTTGAAACTCCCTAAATCTAGTTTAGACAAAATACTTCATAAAATGCCTTCATTTTGAAAATTCTCCCAAACATAAAAATAGTCCAACAAAGTTTAAGAATGAAGAGTTTTATTATCTATCCAAACAAACAATTTAGAAATGAAGGGAATTCAGTTGATGCAATAGAATTGCCTGGAATTCTAATTTTCCTATAATTTCCAAAAATTATTTGATTCAAACACACTTAGAGTAAGGGTGATTCTCCAATTCTGAGATGGGGTATACAATTTGAACAATCATATGAATCGATCAAGTTACCAATTGTTAGCAAATAGACTTAAGAAAATGATTATATAGAAACACACAAGCACCAAATTTTGGAATTCACAGAGACATTCTTTTTGAATGCTTCTTCATTTAATGCTAATAAAAATTTGTGACATAGGCAAAAAGGTTTTAGAAGTTCAACAGCCTAAAAATACAAACACTGTCAATCTTTTGAAACTGACAATTTTTGAAACTTACCAGTCGCAAATAGTACAACATCTGCAATCAACTCTTCACCATGATCTGTAGTAACTTTAATGCCATCATCTGTTTTGATTATCTAGTAGAAATTTATTGCTATTAGCTAAGCATCCAAAAAAGAAATTAAACGAAAAAATTTACATTTTAGAAAATTACTTTATCAAGTTAAATGTGAGTAGCAAACCACAAAAGGAAATACCTCTGTCAAATTTGTTACAGGATGCAAATTAATTCCCCTTCCTTCAAGGTTTCTTGCAACTACAGCTCTCATTTCGTCATCAAAACCTCTGCAGCAGAGTTTTAGAAAGCATGAAGTAATTATACAACACAAAGCAAAAAACGATGATAGCCGTAAACAAAAAAGAAAGAATATTGAATCCAATGGATACTATTACTAAGTAAGTGGTATAGGAAAATTTCTATTAATTCAACTATCTTCGATATTTCTTGCAACCGTTACTACACATATATGCTCTAATAAACCAGTTGCTTATGGCATTTTTTTCTCTCCGAGTCAAATCAATTGTTATAAATGATGCAAATTTTATTTTATCCAGTGTCAACTTTTAGATGTTCAAATAACATTCGTCACCCTGTAGTGATGTAACTGAACTCCATTTCTGTTATGATAAAAAAAAAATGGTTTTCATAATCTGTACTGTATGTATACATTTTGTATTGTATCAATCCAAAATGGAAGTGATTAAAATTCATTAGCTTCAACTCATGTTAGAGCCAAACCTCAATGGAAGTTCCTTTCTGAAAACGAGATTGACATTGGAACCCATCCCACGCCATATAGATGCAAACTCAACTGCAATATAACTGAACACAAAAATATATACAAATTGATTAGTGAGACAGTAAGTAGTTATTGTAATACACATGAGAAGAAGATGAAGACACACCCTCCTCCGAGAATCACAGCACGTTTAGGAAACTCCTCCAAACTTAGTGCCTCATCAGATGTTATACCCAACTCCTGCAAATAGCCCCATAGACCACAGTCACAAACAAATAAGACAAAATGGGCAAGACAACATTAAAACGCTCATTAGTCATTACACATCCTAAAATTTTATTGCAACGGTTCTTTGTTAAAATTTAGACATAAAGAATTTTCATAATATAAAAACAATCATTTGTCAATAATGAGTGAGAGTGGAATAGATAGAAGTCCAGAGTTTAGATTCCAACATTCCATATCAAGAAATTCTTAACATAATTATTCCTACTATACTGATAAAACTGTAACCGTCATGTTTACAATGATATATTAAAACATCAAACTAACCTGGCCAGGAATATTTGGACGCTGAGCCCTGCTGCCAGTTGCAATCAAAATATGCTTTGCCGAATAGGACAATTTAGTGCCATCCAATTGTGTCACCTCAACTTCATTTGGACCTGCTATCTTTCCCTCCCCTTCAAATAGTTTAACCCCAGCATTGGATAACAACCGCTTGTAAATTCCATTTAATCTGTTTATTTCATCTGTCTGCATTTTGACAAAGCATAGATTATTGATCAACAAACAAATTAATTGTCTTCATTTTTTCTGGTACTAATAAACTGCTCTCCGCTCAATAAAATTGGACAAGCTGGAGAACATGCGTGTAGAATTTATAAAAATTAAGAGTTGGATTATGTAATAATGTAACTGTGCATTTTCAGTATTCAGTATATTTATTCACTAAGCTAACTAATTTATCTGACTCAATCAGCCCTTTTAATTGGTATTCTAATTGACTAAGGGTTTAATCAATTAAGTTGTTAAGTTAACTTAATCCACTTACAGTAAATAATACACAATTGTTACCTAAACTTTCTGGTTTCTATCACCGGGTCTCTCGAATACATAAGATTTCTTTAGCATTGTTAGTTCAATTTTCAATATACAAAGTCTTGGTTCTCCTTTTGGACCTCTTCTTTCTTCATAAGACAATCCTACTGAAACACTTACTATCCTACCTTTCTTTGTTCATAAGTAAATCATGTATCTGTACATATCAGTATAACTGTTCACTGGGGCAAGCTAGTTTAGCTGACTCTATCAGCACTGTTAAGTCGAGTAGGAGTGGCACATGCATCAGTTAGTATAAGTTAGTGTGTCTTAGTTTCTCACTCAGTGTAATTGAACCCAGAACTAGATTCTGGTTTACTTGGTTAAAGGTATTTGAAATGATGAATGAAATCAAGATCAAGCATTCAAAGATTACTCTTTAGTATTCTCTCACTTACTTTTCAACTCCTAACCCTTCAATAACAAAGGAACATCTAGAAAACCAATACTAGTCAAACTACATTTTAACAAAATTCTATAAAGTACAGAAGCTAATTCGATTTTGATAGAAAAAGAAATAATAATGCTTTGATGTTGATGTTATATACACCAATAAATAGTTGAAATACCTTTTTTTGCAAGAGCTTCTTCCAATTGAAGTCAATATTCTCACTCAATTCCCATCCATAATTTCTAGCATCCTATCATCAACGCAGTCGGGTTGTTAAAACATCAAACACAAGTTGACTACAAATGATTATCTCAATGGCTTAAAATATTTATAATAATCATGAACTGGCACCAGTAAAAATGTCATGAAAAAAAATGATAATATTGAATTCATTTGCATCACATAATTAATGAGAATTTGAACCAATACTGTAGCTACATTACATCAGATTTAATCAAATAATATAAATCTTATAAATTTATGTTAGAAATTAAAATAAAAATCATTCAAGTGTCTTCAAAAAGCTAATTCTTCCCTGGTATAGAGTATCTATAACTAAGTGGTCTATAATTGATCTTTACTGGGAAATATTATCCATTAAGAAAGTTAAATGTTAGTAAAAAAGTAAGAGGGTCTATGCATTGTTTACGTTTCAAGCTTAAAGGGAGGGGAAATATTAAAGATATAATATAATATAAAAATCATTAGTGTATCTTCACCTAACAACTTAAGCTTGCTTTTTTAATACTTAGAAGCTTTAATGAGCTACAAGTCCATTATAAATAGTTAGTGACCTACTTTTCGTTATTTTGAGAGATTCTATCTTGAATAAATAATGGAGAAAACTTAGGTGCATTTCCTTAGGTGTTTTTCATATGGTAGTCACTAGTCATTTTATCACCACTTTCCATAAAAATACTGAAGTGGGCAAAGCACAACAATCACTCCCATTAACTAATCCATGTTGTTACTAAAAAATTCAAGAATCAACCGTTACCTCAAGATCACCTCCATAAGATGCTCCATAGACCAAAATCTTTTTGGGAACACAACCACGAATGACACACCTTTGAAATAAATAAATATAAGCATGTCAATTACGCTTATCCTTACATAAGAAATTATTCATAAGGATTTAATTTATATACACCGTTGGTGTAAAATGTTTTTACGCTGTCAATTAATCTTAACTGTCAGATCATTAGAAAAATTTGACTTTTATTATAACCACTTCTGAAGTCACACACATGAGTGGTTCTTATGTGCTAACAGTGTAAATTTTTTACACTTACAATGTATGAAAATTAAAATTTATTCTTGATACCAATCAAATAAAAACTTGTTAAAGAAAGTAGCATAAAGTGGATGAACTTACGTTCCACCGACTCCTCCAATAGTTTCTGAGCTAATTGGATGAAAAGGAAGCTCACAAATTCCAACCTATATACACAGGATGTGGAATATAATTAGAATGCAACAAATAAACCTTATAACAACAACAACAACCGAGCCTTATCCCACTAAGTAGGGTTGGTTACATAGATCAAACGACGGCATAATATTCTATCATATATTATATCTCTAAAAACTAATTTCAAAATTAATGAATATCAAAATCATATTTTTTATAATCCGTAACAAATGAGCCCTTAAGCTCAAACATTCTGTTTGGATTGGCTTGTTTGAAATTATCTATTGGGTATTGGCATAAGTTTTACCCATAAGTTTTATGAGACTATTTGAAAGAACTTAAGGAAAGAGTTTATATCATGTTCATAAGCTGTTTTCACCATAGTTTCATCATTTCTTCAAGATAGCTAATGAAAACAGCTTAGAGTTTATAGCTTATACGAAAACAATGTAACCTTATTTTTTTCTTCCGTTATAGAAAAAGCTTATAGAATATAGACAAGCACTTATCAAGTTATCATAATAACCGCTTATGCTATAAGCTGTAAATTAAGATATCCATCCAAACAGAGTCTAGGACTTTCTTAATAGTTTCTCTTATGAACCTTTAGAAAATAAAATAATGAACTAATATTATTCACAATTTCACACAAGATTACAATGAATAATAGACAAAAAAAAAAATAGTGTCACAGATTAATCAACATCAACACATTAATTAATTATCAACTATAAAGCACGGATACTCCTTGGATTGGGTGTTTCCCAGTGTCGACGCGGACACTTACAATTACATTGAATTCTATATATTTTCTTTTAAAAACTTATCCTTCTCAATGTGTCAGTGTCCGTGTCGTGTCAGTGTGCGTCTTCGTAGATTAACAAAAAGCAAGATCATAATCAGAAGGTAGTAAACAAACCTTAGCTCCAAAATTAGATGAAAATCTAGCAGCACGAACACCACCACTACCAGCACCAATAATAAACAAATCAAAGTCAAAATTCGTGCCACCTTCTTCACCTTTCTTCAAATCAGGTTCATCATCCCTAAGCACTTTTCTAGCCATCGCAATCGAAAATTTCTTACTTAACCTACATAATCACAATCATTAAAAACCAAATCAAATACTAATCCAACAAATTAGGTCAAAATCAAAAACCAATCAGTACAAATCACAGAAATCAAAAATTCCGAAACAAGAAACACTTCGCAAGTTCAAATTGAAAATCGTTGATGAAATTTTGCTACGTTTATTGTTGAATTTAGACGCGAAAATTGTTACCTCTGTTGTTGTGAATCGATGAATGAATGAGTGAATGAATGAAGAGATAGAAGAACGCGTTTGTTTGAGAAATGGAATTTATGAGAAAATGAAAGAAGAAAGAAATGGACTGAAACTATGATACGTTAGTAGTTATATGCGGAGATTAATCGTTAAATGTTGTTTGTTTTATGTGCACACTATTGATAAAATATATTTTGATCTTATATTTTAATTAATATATAAAAATAAATATATATGATATTGTTTAATTTATTTTGATTAATATTTTTGAAATAAAATAAATATTAATATATATGATGTTGTTCAATTTATCATTTTATCTCGATTAATATTTTTAAAATATAAAAATTTTATAAATTTTTATGATGCATAATTAAAGATAATTGTGAATTGTGATCAAATATTTGCAGATATACACTCTAATCAACCGTAACACTTATTTATTTTTGGTACATCAAATGATAAGCCGACAATAGCAATGTACGTTTTTAGTTGGAAAACAAATTACGTAATTTTAGTTTTCCTTTTGGAAAGTTAGACCAATACATTTATTACTCTTTTTAGAGGAAAATTGTATTTTGTATTCTTCACCTGGTCCATATGTGTGGACAAATTCATGGTGTGTGGACAGATTCATGGAGTTGCCCTCAAAAGATACGATCCCAATCTAGTTTGAGTGAGACTCTCCCTTATAGTCATGGGCAGATATAGTATATGAGCTGTCAGGGCTCTGGTTCTGATTCGGCTTAAAGTTTTTAGTATTTTAAGTGTTAATTTAGAGTAAAATTAATGTTTTTGAAGATTAAATTAAAGCAGAATTGAGGGTTTTTGGTTCAAAACCGAGATTTTTCATTGTAAAATATAATTTTTTATGTTTTAGAAGTTAGTTTAAAGTAAAACTGAGTTTCGTAAGGATTAATTTAAGGCAAAATAGATATATTTTTTCAAAATTGAAAATTTTAATTTTAAAACTGAAATTTTACCCGAGCTCTGTAATTGTTTTTGGCTCTGCCACTGCTCATAGTCCAACATAGTTCCTCGTCGTTTAAATACTCTTTGATGTATGTCGCATGCGGTATTACATACCGATGTTGAGATGAGTATAGATCGAACAATATGACATAAAAGGAAGAAGAGATTTGTTTTTTTTATCATGTTAATATTATAAATGAAACAAAATTTATTTTGACATTTTGTCAAAAAAAATTTATTTTTACATGATTAAATAATTTAATTAAGTATAAACATTTTTATATATTATTAATTTTCTTTTTTTTGTCAGTGATGCTAGGGTTTGCTTAGCTTGAGCGATGTGCAATTATCCTCTTGTGATCAATTGAATTGGGTGAATCAACAAAGTTTCAAATTTTGCATTTAAGTGTCTATGATCATAATAGAGGTCGACAACGGCAATAGTGGTGCTCAGAATTTTGATCAAAGATGGTGGTTAGAGTGGCAGTCAAAGGTGGTCGATGGTGTTTTGAGTAGTGTTGATAAGCATAAGTGATGACATTTTAGCATTAAAACAAAAATAATAATTATAAAATCCATTTTATTTTATTTTTGAAATTTAAGGAAATCTTAAATAGTCTTTGATCTCTATAAATTGTCGTATTTTTGGTTATAGTATTTATCTTTTTATTTTTCTAAAATATATTTCTGAATGTTAAAATTATTTTGATTTTAGTTCTTAAAGTTAAAATCTGAAATTTTTTTTGAAATTTTCACATAGATTATCCCCCAAATTTTCCAGCAGATTTTAAAGAATATTAATTAACATAACCCATTAATTATAGTAATAAATTGACATTAAATCATTTTTAAAATATAATTTTTTAAAAAAATTGCAATTTTTATTCCGTTTTGATCTTCTATAATATATTTTATAATATATAATATCAAAATTAGTGTTTCAATATAAAAAAAAAAACTCGCAATATTTTAAAAACTGTTATGAAATTAATCTAAACAAGAGAAAGAATTAGAGTATAGTGATGGAGGAGAAAAGATCAAGAATAGAGAGATTCACAAGTGTGTCTTTACATCATAACACGAGTCCTATATATAGGATACAAGTAGAGGAGTAAAATGACAAGTATTTAAGATCCACCAACTAGTGGGAATAGTAGTGCGAATGATCCACTCACTAGTGGGAGTTTTTAATGAAAATGGAAAGAGATAAATTTATGGACATCTACTAAGACTAATTATTCATAACAAAAACCGGTTTTATAAAACCTATTTTAAAGAATACAAAAAAAATATCCATTTTTCGAAAGGTGAAACAAACATACCCATAGATAGATAAGTGAGGATAAGTGATTATTTGAAGGAAAATGTATCAAAAAACACGAGTTAGTGTTTTATCCAATGGAGGCAACAAGCAGCATGTTGAAGCAGATAAACACCACTCGTCTTCTTCGTCTACCTTTCTCCAATTCCCTTCAATCTTCATCTTCATCAATTCTCAACTTCCCAAACTCTCTTCCCTTCCGATTTCGTCGCAGCATAACTAACTCTTCCATCAATTCTTCTTCATTACCTGACGCCACTCTTCCATGTATGTAACAAACTCTCTCTTTCTCTTTCTCAACTCAATTTCTATACTTTCATTATTTACTATGCCTCTGTTTGGTTTCGCGTTTGAACAAGCAAGAATTGTCAAATTAATAGAATTGATTTTGTCTCTAATTTGAAGTTAGGATTGTTGTTTTTGAAGGATCTGTCTGGCAAAAAAAAGCGAATGACTAATAAACTAACTTATTGCCGATGAATTTATAGCTTGTAACTCATAATCTAGTTTATAGCTAATAGCGAATAAATTAGTTGATTGAACTAACTTATAGAAAAATGGTTTAAGTATCATTTTTCGTCCATGTATGTACACGGAATTTTAGTTTTAGTCCTTGTATTGATTTTTGTTCTAAATAAGTCACTGAATCAACCAAACTTTTTGTTTTTGTCCCTAAAGTTAAAATCCGCAAGAAAATTCGCAAGTTTCCTGCATATTTTCCTATGGATTTTTGCTTTAGGGACCAAAAGCAAAAAAATTGATTGATTCAGGGACTTATTTAGAAAAAAGTCGATACAGGGACTAAAACTAAAATTCCGTGTACATAGGGACGAAAATGATACTTAACCCTAAAAAAAGGTTTAATTAAAATTTGATTATTTTTAATTTAGATGACAAGGGGAAAATTGGAAGGAAAAATATAAGCTATCAGCTAATTGAGTTAGCTTATCAAATATTCTACAATGAAAATAAGCTATAAGTTAGTAAAACTAAGTAATGAGAAAAAAAAATGCTACTAAACAAGTTTTTGTTTTTCTTTTCAAAATGAGCATATAAGCTATAAGCTCAAAATGTGGCATTGGCAAACATAGTTTGACTTTTACACTAGAATTTATTGTTCAACTAAATCTATCCAAACATAAACGACTTTTCATTCAACTCACTTTTAAGTTTTAAGTAAATTAATTTTACAAAATCAATTTTCTCACTGTAGATCCAAACATGCATGTACTTCTAATTCCTATTTGAGGTACGGAATACATGCATTAGGGATTCATTAGGTGTAAAATGATAAACAGTTTAGAATAATAATGTTTGAATTAAGTGATATTTAGTAAAATCAATGGCTGAAATTGTGACAAGATACACAAGAAGGAATTATTATCTATGAAACACTAACACAAACATTGGACACAATACTGAGTGGCACTTGTTAGGTGTCGAACATTGACACACGTCGGACATTGAACATATCTTCGATCAAAGGTGTCACTGTTATAGAGATTATGATGATGCTAAATTTTTTTATTTCCAACTATTGTAATTCTACGTGTTATTTATGTTATCCTCTAGACTAAGTATTGTATGCATAGTTTTGCAGCAACAAAAATTGATTTTAAACAAATTAATTTTGTAATATTGATTTTAGTTGAATGCGAAGTGATTTATGTTTTGATAAAAGTGAGCTGAACAATCAATTGGGGTCTAAAAGGTACATTTCGAGTCAAAAGCTACAAATCTTAGCTTGAAGTTATAATAAATTCTAGATGCAAAATCAATTCCAATGGACATATCCAAACATGTCAAAATCAATTCTACTCCTCCAAAATCAATTTTGGTTTCTCCAAAAAAGTGAACCAAACATACACCAAGTTAAACTAAGAACTATTCATAAGAAAATACTATATGAATAAATTTGACCTCTAAAGAATACTATCGATTGATGGCATTTGAATTTTAATATATGCATCCATTTGTTGTGCTTTTTTATGCAATAGTGAGAGTCGATTATTTTCTCAACTATTGATATTTATCATCCTTCCCTCAAAATGAAGGAGCAGGATCCCTTTTAATGTAGAAATTGACGTTCTTACTTTGTTCTGCCCATTTAGCTTCAGTGACTAAGGTTGCTGCTGCGGATTTATCTCTTGCTGTGAAGGTGAGATTACTCTTCTTGTTGAACTCACAACCATAATCGGGTTTCCTACTCTTGTTTTTGTCCATATATAATAATATAATTGACCCTGAGAGTCACAATCTTTCTGAATTGAAACTCACATTTTAACTGTTAATCTTTGATTCAGAAGAAAGCAGCTGATCTAGCCCCTGAGCTGAAAGGGTCCTCCATATTTTTGGTTGGTAAGGATCGCTTATAATTCACACAAATAATGGATTTCGGTGCTTCTGGCTTATTGTGATTTGTGACTCCTATTTGATCAAGGTGTGAAAAGTTCTCTTAAAACCAATTTGGGAAAACTACTGGCTGATGTATTGCGATATTATTATTTTGACAGGTATCTGTTTATTCTCTAATAATAAAAGTTTTTATTATAGATACTTGGTAGCTTAGAATTCTTAGCTAAATTTGTGTTTATGTACTTTATTCAGCGATAATATAGTTGAAGAAGCTATAGGTGGTGCTTCAGTTGCAAAATCTTTCAAAGAGAGTGATGAAACGAGCTTCTACGAGTCTGAGGTAAGTAATTGTCTTAGAATGACTTAGGGCCTGTTTGGGTTGACTTATGTAAGATTATCTACTAGCATAAGTAATTGTGAGACTGTCTGTCGGAATTTATGGAAACAACTTAATGATGTGTGATCGCAAGCTAGCTAATTTCCATAAGCTACCTAGGATTGCTCGTGAAAATAACTTATAACTTATATGAAAACAAGTTGACTTTATTTTATCTTTTGTTATAGAAATAGTTTATACATAAGTGCTTATGATATAAAATCTTAATTAAGTTATAAACGAAACAGGGTCTCACTTCATGTTTATGTACTCTTGTGTTACATCTTTGCATTAGAATTTAGAATATCATGATCCTATTCCTACCTAACTAATTTCTTCTAATTGTTGAGCTGATGTGTGCTTCTCACTTAAATTTCAGGATAAAGATGCTCATATACATCAATCATCTCTGATGAGTTAGACTATAGGTTATTACTTATGTTTTACCTGTCAAATACTGCAGACTGAAGTGCTTAAGCAATTGTCATCCCTGGGTCGACTAGTAGTTTGTGCCGGAAATGGTGCTGTTCAAAACAAAACTAATCTGTACGCCTTATAGTTGCTTGCGAGTTCACTTTTCTTACCTTTACTAAAGAGTAAACCGTTATTTTGGTCCTTGAATGTGTTGGGCATTGTCTCTATAGTCCTAAAATGTAACTGAGTCACAAAAACATCCTTGAGTATGTCTTTCATTAATGAGTTTGGTCCTCTAATTTGTTTTCCGTTATTTAGTTTGGTCTTCAAATATTTGTTCCGTTATCAATTTAGTCCATAAAATGATAAAATTACTAACGAGAGACATAATCACACATTTAGGGACCAAAATGATGATTTACTATAATATTGTTAACTTCAATATTGTTTTAACATGCTCTTAAATTGTTATAGGGCACTCCTGAGACATGGAATTTCACTATGGATCGATTTGCCTTTAGACATTGTGGCTAGAGATGTAACTGAAGACCCGAGTCAATTTTCATTCGAGATACCTACTTCAGGATCTTACCCAGAGGTTGTGATGCCTTACTTTTAAAAGTTCGTCATATATGTTTACAAACTCCAATTGCAGTGTATATCTAACCCCTAATTGGCAATGTCTCTAATAAATGACATTAGGTAATGGATGAACTTTGTGCTGTATACAATAAATACAAAGATGGATATTCTACAGCTGATGCAGTTATTTCACTTCAAAGTAAATATTCTATAACCTTTCTGGGTTGTTTTACATTTTTTGTCGAGTAAATAGACATTTTATTCCTTGAAATTGTAAGGGCCTGTCTATTTAGCCCCATAAATTTGCAAAACAACAATTTAGTCTCTTAAGTTGAAAAATATCAATCAATTTAGTATTTTCATCAAATTATTTCTTTAGTAAACATCAATCAAAACCAATAGAAGACACATTTTTTTGACTTAAATAATCTTTTGCTTCATCAAAACAAACATATAACCTTTAGGTGAAAATCTTGAGAAAAGGGCAAATTGATTGTTATTTTTCAATTTAGGGACTAAATTGCTATTTCACAAATCTGATGCACTAAATTGATCTGAACTTTATTATTTCAAGGAATAAAATGTCCCTTTACTCAGTTTTTGCCAGCAAGGGTTGGTTTTTCATGTATGCCTCAATTCCTAAAATAGCTTATTTGTTTTTACAGAAGTAGCTTCTAAGTTGGGTTATGAAAACTTTGATGACATTACAACAGAAGACATGGCTTTAGAGGTTATAACTTTTATTTAAGAAATTCTTAGCTTTGATTTGAAGCATGTTGTACACGATAAGCGTCATTTTTGCTATAATGACTTGGCATTGTTATCAACTCTTGGATTGATATTCTTCACAAATTTTGTCAAATTTTTAGACCATGTACCGTTACTTACAATTTTCTCTAATTTTAGGTTCTTGGGGAGATTGAGAAGTTGACCAGAGTAAAGAAGATGATGGCAGAAGCTGCAAGACCATTTTAACCAACCTGGGACGTGCTTCAATTACTCGTCATAAATCTCAAAATTCTAAAAATATATTTGAATTTCTGTATTTATTTACAATATATCTTGTTTAATCAGATGATGATACTGGTTTCTTTTTCCCATTCATTGTTCAGCTGTTTTGCAACTGTTTTTGTTTTCATTGTTCAGCTGTTCTGCCTCGTAGATTCTCTTGTGCAACAAGCAGATATTGTCTTTCATTTTCTTCCTTGATTCTTCTGCCAATTCTTCCATTTTATTTTCTCAAATTGAACTTATTCGATGTTATTATGGTTTGTCTTTGCATCTATGATATTTATTTTTTTGATATCAACCCTAATACCCTATAGTTTCTAGAGGAAAGAACCTTAATAATCAAAAATTCAATTGCATAGAAGTAAGTAAAATTTAATTAAAAATTGTTCCATTTAAATATTGAACTTCAATTATCTCAAAATTTATCTTTAATAAAGCTTTTTTTAATAAGACATTAGTGAAGCTCAAAATAAAAATAAAAGAATGTCTATAAATATGATATAAATTTTTTGAAGTAATGAATATATATCTTGTGGGATACATGGGTTGGTACTTGGCAGGAGGAGTTCATAGATTAATACTACCTCCGTTCCTTATTATAAGAGACAAACCACTTTTTAAATTTATTGAATAATTAATGTACTTAGTTTACATATTGACCAGATACATTAATTATTCAATGTATCTAAAAAGTGACTTGTCCCTTATAATAAGGAACGGAGGTAGTATCTGAGAGTAATTTATATTTCCAATATAAAAAAATATAATACTTTATTAATGAAAAAATAAAGTAATTATTATATACTTCTTCTGTATCAAAATATATGTCTTTTTGAAAAGAAAAACAATTCTACTAAAATATATGTCGTTTTATATTACCAATAAAATATTTAATTTAATGATTTTTTTCTTATTATACCCCTAACTAATTATTTCTCTTTCTTTTTTTAATTCTACAATTTATCTTTTTCATATCATTAATGAAGGATAATTTTATAAACTAACTCATAATTTCTTTTTTATACGTAATATTAATTACATTTCTTAATTTATGTTATATGATCAAAACGACATATATTTGGGTACGGTAATTAAAAATAACAGAGTAATTGAACTAATTTTTTATAAGCAAATATTAATTATTAATATATTATCAATTTTTTCTCATTTACCAAAAAAATTCGTCCAACTCCTTAACCTTGCTCAACTAATTTAAGAAGTTGAACTAGTCATCCCGGCAGTAATTGAGTCAGTTATGAACGGATGAGTATTTCCACATCATCATCAAGCATCAAATATTACGTCAATAAAGAAATATTCTAACTTAAAAACGGTGGGTGCAAACAAAAAAGAAGAAAGAAAAAAAACACAGTTAACTTAACTTAACTCAACAACCTGTTTCATTTCATTTCATTTAATCTTTACTTTACACATCAATCAATCAATCAACATGCATCTATGGCCAACAAAGTCTCTGAGAGATTCCTTCAAAATATCTTACATCAAAAACCTCCAATGGAACTACAAAAGAATGGAAAACGAATCATCAACTCAACACAAACTGTTGGAAGAAGACAACAACAACGTTGACACTCCCAAACCTTCCCAAACTGGAGTCATAACTTCCATATGCCATGAGGTTCTGTTGCTTCTCTCTTGCTGTTACTGTTGTTTCTGCTGTGGAGGTACCTAACTCTTTTTACCCTTTTTATTTCACTTTTTTTTAGTAATAATTTTATATATTATACTGTCTATTAGGTAATTACAATTTGATAATAAGCTTAGTTTTAATAAGTATGTCACCAAATATTAGTTGGTTTAGTGGTGATTGACGCTGAACATGGTAGTGAGGATCACGGCTCGATCCCAGCAACTGTGTTTGGGAGGGGATTGGTACCATCTGATGTCAGAACTCGCCTCGAACTTTGTACTACTAGGGTTCCCTTTTCGTATGAACCAAAGGGTGAAAACCAAAAAACAAATGATATATGAAGCACATGAACACGGATAATTTTTTTTGATAAAATAATATAATTGTAACTGATGATGGTGTTCGACACGACATGTCTGATCTAAGGAGTGTCCTTACTTCATAGTTTGTAGTTTACATAATCGAGAGGAAGGTATTTATTCATGTGAATGTGATGCTTGCTCAATTGACCGTGATTTTTTGTGGGGATATATTGTTTTTGGGCAGGATGATTAATTGGTGTTGAAATTGATAAGGAAGGAAATCTAGAGATAAATGTGTTGGAGGAAAATATGGTTTTTGATGAACACTATATATGGCGTTGTTCGATTCATGTAACCGATCCCACTTAATGGGATAAGGCTTGATTGTTGTTGTTGTTGTTGTTGTTCCTTAGATTGGATTGCAGAAAGAAATATTATGTGTTTGAAAAAATTGGAGATATACTCAACAATGCTATAGGGGTCCGTCTAAGAGTAGTGATCATGGCCTCATGGGGTAGCTGCCTAGCTAACAGTTAATTAGAATTTGTTAAGAGTCTTCTAACTGCAGAATTTAAGGTTACAGTTTAAGAGTTTAGAATAATCAATCATGACATAGGAATCCTATTACAACCCGAGGGGTGATGTACGGGGAGAGTGAGTATCTTTTCTATTACGAAGAGCTTGTCTCTTGCTTTGATTGTTGCGATCTTGGAGGTATCATAGAATTGAACCCAAATTGAGTAACGTAGAAGTAGAACCCTACCTCTCAAATCAGGCTTCAGGGTCCTATTTGGTTTACATACTGAAGTCAGATGACAGAGACCTATCATTGAATAAAAACCAGGAAGCCGTTACATGTATACATCATCATCAAAATAACCAGTTGCCAACTATATGTGAGAGCCAAAGTGAGAAAAATTTGAATAATCAACTATATTTGAGAGCCAAAATAACCAGAGAAAATCTCTATATAATCAAAGCAGGATGCTTGATGAAGGCTTTTTGTGTTAAAGTACATAATACATTGCTTTTGGAACCATTTTTCCCCCTGTATTGTTGCTGTCTTTTTATTTGTCTTCACATGATATTGCATGTTTTCTGTTTAACTTCATTATGTTTCACTATTTAACAGCTTTTAGTAGCTTTTCCATGTGTAACTTCATTATGTTGTATGTTTGTAGTATGTTGTATTTTCTATTAAGTGTCAGTTTAGTAACCGACAAAAGTGGAAATAGAAGTACCGAAGTAATGAATTATTGTCGGAGAGATGGAGAAGACATAGCTGGAATAGTAGAAGAATTGATACTCATTAATACAAGACATCCTTAGATACAATTTTGGCAATTATTAGGAAGACATTTATAATTGTGATAAATATTAGGCCAGTTGTAACCCAAAAATAAACACACTCATATTGGAAATCCAAATTAGGTTGATATTGAGGCCTTAGTAAAACAATAGGATGCACATCAAAACTTTTTTGACATACTTCATAAGGATTTACTTAGTTGAATCATCACATCAGTCCAGTCCACTTTTAGGCTGGCCAAGGTTTGGGCCTCCAAGTTTGTATCGTTACCAGTATGATCAAATTTTCTGCCATGGTATTATATGGAATGACGGATTTTGTGCAATCGGCCGCAACACATGTTAAATTTGCCATGTTTCCTCCATAGGCTGCAGTGCCATGTTTATATAATAGCAGATTTTACCCTGACCACCATAATCTATAATTTGCGATTGATAAGACCAATTATCATCCTTGTTCTCAGACGGTAAAAATTGGCTCCTAGCTTTTGTAGAGATAATCAATTGTCTACAAGGTTCATTTTGTTATCCTTTCCCAATTTCTGCCGCTGCAATGTTGCTATGAGGCCCCACAATAAATGATATCTTAATTTTCTAAAGGGACAAATAATTTAAGATAGAAGAAACTTATTGTGAGACGGAGGGAGTATCTAGTAATGCAATCTAACAAGTGGAACAAAATCTTGTTTATTTTAGGTTGGGTTCGGGCCAAAAAAAAAGCAAAACCAACATAACCATGCAAGGCAAAATGATACCCATCTCCGACCACATACTTGTGCGGTTTAGTCGGGTGGCGGGCATATCGGTTGGCGGTTAGATCGGACGGATTTCGTTGGGTTTACTAAGTAATTTGATGCTTTAGAGAGATCTTTGTGTGGAAGGAAATAAGAAGAAATACAGTTTTCTTAAATTGTGAATTCTATGTTGATTATTTTATACAAAAATGACAACAAAACTTACAAAAGAGAGAAGAAGACCTTTGATAGTTTTAAAGAACAGAGATATGAGACAATGTTAGTTCTCTAGTGAGATAAGTGAATTTTCATGGTGGAGGCAAGAAGTTTTCACCATAATAGTAGAGAAAGATATTGAACTTCTGAGAATTTTGTTTTTGACAGAGAACTTTTGATAAGTTGGGAGATGTTTTTTAAGTTTCTTTAAAATATAAAAAGAAAGAGGAGTATTTGGTATGTGAAAATAATTAATTATTATGTATGTTGAAATTAGACGTGTGTAGTTGAACATGTCTTATTCTTGGTAATAGTGTCATTAAGTGTTTTTGTAGGCTAAGTACATGTAGTTTTATTTTTTTACAGAAAAGATATGTAGGTATGTGACAATGGGGTAGGTTAAAAGTTGTATTTGGACAAGACAGAACAATACGTACCATTACCATTGAAGTATGACTAAGAATTACTACATGTTAGTACCTTTTCGGTCGGTTCTGACTATCAATGGGTTGAATAATTCACACCCGCACCCGTCCAATAGTACCCATGCGAAATTGATAAATACAGTTCTTTGACCCGAAAACTGTGTGAATCCGACCCGTTTCCTTGATTCTCTTACGGGTTACTCGGGTTTCGGTCGGGTTGTACTCACATGCTCAGCCCTATTAGAATGTATATGATTTTGTTTGTTTGATCAATATATTGAATAGGATTATATTTTGAAACTCTTTTGTGATCTTCTTAACTGAGTTGTGTTCTTTCTATTTCAGCTTGTGTTGAGGGAAATTAGGGAACAAATGACTTGCTTGATTTCTATTGTGTCCTGAAGGTTTTATGTTTGGTACATAATTGTGCCAAGTAAAGGACTAAGTTTTGTACAGTTTTTTATTTGGTACCCTTATAATTATTTAATTTTCAATTTTATTTTAGGATTATTCTCTTGATTTGTAAATTGATTAGTAAAGGAGGGTTCCTTTTTTATTCAAAATGTTCAAGCAGAGTAATCATATACTACCTCCGTTCCTTTTTACTTGTCGTTTTAGAAAAAAAAGACCAAAATAGGAGAGTGTATTTTTGTACCTTATTTTCCTATTATGTCCTTTTTACAATATATATCATATTTTTAATCCACCAATAAATTCAGAGTTTTTCTCAAACATTATCTATTTCCAAAAAAATTGTAACAAACTTTATTTATAAACAAACAAAATTTAGTCAATAAAATAAAATAGAAAAGAGGGTATAATAGGCAAAATATAACTTAAATTGCCAAACCGACAAGTAAAAAGGAACAAATATTTTTTTCTAAAACGACAAGTAAAAAGTAACGGAGGTAGTACTATACATTAGCGGAGCTAGACCAATGAATGGACCATTTTTTTTTTTTTAATTTATAAGTTAAATATGCAAATTATATTATATACAAAAACGACAAATTGATTTGTCAATTATATCTTTTGTCAATTACTCTTGTCTTTTTCAATAATAAATATATATATTTGGAAAACTAGTTTTTTTAAACAAAGAATGTTGTTTTTTCAATAAATATATATTTGGAAAACTAAAGATAATATATTGAATTTTTTCGGTACATAACATATTAATTGTTCTTACTAGCATATTAAATTTATTGGAAAGAGCAAGTGTGAGAAAGAAAATAAGAATTTATTCGTAGAATAAAATAAGGGTATAATAGAGGAAAAAATGTGCAAAAAGTTATTTTTTTTAATTTGGTGTTACTATTCTAAAAAGACATTTAAAAACGGATGGAGTATTACGCATTGAGCGCGATTGAAAATATTTTTTATACGATATAATTTGTACTTTTAAATTATAATTTTTAAAAATATATATAATAAAACATCAATGTAACAATGTAAATTCAAAGAAGAAGAAGAAGATAATAAGACACCAAAACATACAAAAACGAAGATTTAGTAAAAAACAAATATTAAAACAAGATCCTTTCAAAAAAATATTAAAACAAGATGACAACTTATTAGAAAAACAACAACTAAATAGATATAATTTATATACACTATTAATTATTATTTTTTTAGACAATATACACTATTAATTATTAGTTTAGTTGAATGTGTGATTCTCATTTTATAGCAAAGACCAATTAAGTTTCAAAATCCAATATATTTTATTATAAAATAAAACACAAGAACAAACTTTGTGTATTTTTTTAGGTATTTTTTGTATGTTTCTTAACGTAACAAACTATGACTTTTTCAAATTCATAATTTTTTTTTTCAAAGTTTGTTAAAACTATCAAAATTGAATTTTATGTTAAAAATCATACTAAAAAAAATCTTGTAATATACTAACATTGTAATAACTAACAACTAACATTTACCTATAATCCTATTTCAAAAAAAAAAAAACATTTGCCTATAAAAAAATATTTAATGAAATGCATAAGTTTTGTTAAAAAAAAATAATCATTAAGAGAAAAATGTATGAATGAGAAATTGGACATACCACCTATAGAAGCAAAATAAAGACAACCGCTAAGCCATAAATTATTACATAATAAGTTCCCGTGAACATAGTTCATTGCATATTTGCATACAACTACAAGAACCAAATTTTGTACAATTTGTTATTAGTTATAATTTTTTTGAATACACGTTATTTCTAGATTTTTTTCACCATCAATATAATTTGGTTTGTGAGTTAATTATAACACAAGTAATTATTTTCAACCCCTTTTAAATATAGTTACGGTGGCGCTTCAACTTGAATTTGTGCAAACGTGGTTCGAAACATTCGTGCAAAATGTTTAATTTTACGTAAATGAAATCACTTTTGACTGTGATTGTTTTTCATGATAGTTTATGAACTATAAATTGATATACTTTCATAGTTTAAAGACTATTAACAGTCAACATATCAACAAGAGTGCTAATTGATTGATTGACCTAATTTTTTTTTTGTAAAGTATCTTGCCATAAATAAATAATAAAAAAGTAAAGGTAAAAAAAAATTATAGTTTGAAAGATAAATGACCTAATTATATTTTAGTTGGAAAGAGTTAGGGTAAAAGAAAATTATAGTTCGAAAGATAAATGATTTAGTGACATTTTTGTTGATTTTAATAGTTTATGCGCAAAATAGTTGGATAAGATAACAATTTAGAGACTTTTTAGTGGATTTTCATACTTTAAGAACTTTATAGTTTGATGAGAGAATAATTTAGAGAATTTTTAATTAGTTAGTTTTAATAAGTTAGGGACTAAATTGGTAAGGGAGTGATAGATTAAGGACTAAATTGAATTTTTATTGTTTAATAAATTGATGTTGTAAAATTCATTTTAGTTAAAAGTAAATTGCTTGTAAAATAATTTATATTTTTTTTATAAAATAAAAGATACTCCTACAAAGGTAACAATTAAAGATATTTTAATTATGTTGACATTTCAACTATGTAAAATTTTTTATATTTAAATACATTTATATTTAACATTAAATTCTATATAAAAATGACATTTAAACTAAAACTACAAATCATAATCAAACGTTAGTTGGTTTAATGGTGGTTGACGTTGGACATGATAGAAAAGACCGCAGCTCGATCCCATAACTGCATTTAAGAAGAGATTAGAACTACTTGATGTCAGAACTCGTCTTAAATTTTGAATTATTAGGACATCTTCCCTTAAAAATTAGAGTGTAAAAACTATAAAAACAAAAAAAAAATACAAATCATATCTCCAAGTTAAAATCAATTTTAAACACAACCAATTATAGTTGAAACTTGAAAGCAGTAAAAAATCACAAGTTTACACCTTCAAAATCAATTATGCCGCTCCAAACATGAAACCAAACTTTTTTTTTTTTAATAAAGATAATGGTTGTGGAAATTTTCCACGTAAAATAATAGAAAAAAAATCTTAGATAACAATTTATCATACAAACAATTGTACAAACCATAGCCGCCGCCTGGGACGTATTTAGAAATTTTAACTACTGGGGTTAATGTCATTTACTATAAATATGAATATGTAAACAATAAAATGATGATATCGTTAAATTACGAGAATTTTTTTTTTTGAATATTGCAAAATTGTAGCATTGTTTATTCAAAAGTTGATATAATCACTCACCATGTATCTTCTTATTTTGAATTTGATTGTTGTAAATTTTTTTTATTATTTTTCAACAATATCAAATATATTATGGCATTTCGATTTAATGTTATATTGAAAAGTTCATCCTCGTAAGGTCTATATATTTTGTGTGTGTATATGAATCAAGTATTCTCTATGTGTAATTATAGAAACTAATTACACAATGTGTAACACACAATTGATGATAAAATTTCCACTAAAAAATTTAATATTGTTGCACTCGTAGAGTTTGATTCAAACTTAAAACATCTGAATAAGTTGAAAGATAACTTTTAATTATAACTCACCACTAATTAACTACTTGATTCTAATTATAAACACCGAAAAAATGAGAAAAAATAGTAAATCTGAATAATTTCTTCCTTGTTTTAATAAGAGATAAACAAAGCAACTTATATGAATTAGTTTCTTGTCTTCAACCAATTTTAATAACATAAATTTTTCTTTGCCAAAATGCAAAATAGAAATTGAGAAAGATGAAAAGGAGATAGAAATTTGTATGGAATTAATTTTTTTTGGTTTGATACAGTAATAAGAGGTTGTGTCTGCAATCTTTTCAACTTCTCACTTAACTAATACTAATAGTAGTAATTACAATTTACAATTACTTTATCAACATCACTATATCACTCTACCAAGTTATTAGTACTACTATATTTCTTTCTATTAATTTATTCTAGTGTAGTAAGGAGTTTATATTTCTAGTATAGTTTTAGTTTGTCTTTAGTGAATTTAGTGAAGTAATATATTATGTGTGTGGGGACAATAATTTTTTACAAGTGGAGTCAATATGTATAAATATTTTATTGTTGGTTAAAAAAACAACAATGAAGTGGGGTCAATTGCCTCCAATTTGATGTATGAAGATACGTCCTTGGCCGCCGCCCCTCTCCTAAACCTTCTTTAAGTTTTTTTTTGTTCATCTCTAGAGGGGTGATTTAGGATCTATTTTGTTCCTGAATCACCCCTCTTGATCATTTTTAGTTTTTCTTTTATTAAAATAAGTAATTTTTCACATATTTTTTGATTTCCCGTACGGTGTTTTGATTTCCCGTCTTTGTACGGTGTTTGTTTGTTCAAATTTGCAGATTAATTTGCTCGATCTAAATTCAAGCAGATTCAATGATTTTAGCGTTTTTAACGTTCAAGATCCGGAAGCATGACCATTTCAGGCATTTGAAATTTGTCATATCAATTGTAAGCTTTGTAATTAGGCCGTATTATGCTATTAACTCGGATGCTGTGAACATATTCGAAGATTAATTCTTTTTAATTTTTAGCAAAATTGAATATGTTATAATTTCGATTGATATAATTTACAAATTTAAATGAATTTAATAAAATAATAAATAAATAATGTAATTTAGCTTGCATCCCTTTTTCACACACGTTTTCAGGCTAAAGTGACACGTGTGAGTTATGTAACACTTGTCTTCAAATGTGGCTGCAATTTTTTCAAAGTGAGATCTCCTAAACCGTAACCGTTATCATTTTCACATGCTTCTAAAAATAAGCATAACACTTTCATTTCAATACTTTCTTTCTATTTAGAAGAGGAAAAAAAAGAATAATAATGGGTTCTGAAACATTTGTAGAAATTATCTTAGCAATACTCTTACCTCCTGTTGGTGTTTTCCTTCGTTATGGATGTGGAGTGAGTATTTCAGTTTCTTCTTATTAATCATCTTTATTTACTTTTAGCAATCATCGATTGTTTGTCTCAATTATGAAACACTAGCACAGACACAATTATTGAACATGACACTAGAACATAAATGTTGTATATATTAATGTGTTAATGTCTGATACTAACATGTCTCTCGATTCGAGATACATATAATCTAAAGTATTGATGTTACATGTAAATGTAATTTTTGTTTTTTTTTCATCATCACCAGTATCCGATCTACTAGATCGACTAATCTGGTTCGGAGTGAATTGTAATGCAAATTATGTTACATGTACATTATTGTTGCTTTAATTAAGTGATTATGTGATAACTTTGTATTTATTTAGTTTTTGGTGGTTGGAAATTATAATGCAGGTGGAATTCTGGATAGATATGGTGCTTACATTTCTGGGATACATTCCAGGGATTATATATGCTATTTATGTATTGGTTGGATGACATTTATGTAATTAACATTTTATTATATAGACATTTTTCTTTTGAAATAATATGCATCAGTTTTTATTTAATAACTGTTTGTATATTTTGTTACCATTTTTCTTGTTTCTTTATAATGGGGCAAATCAAAGTTTAAATTATGGCTAAAAAACACTCATCATAATAGTTAATAGTGTGCAATAGCGGCACGGCATAGGGAAGCAGTTGCTCGCTGTTTTCAGATGGCTGAGAGTGGTCCGGTTAGCCATAGCAGCCACTCAAGTGGGGTTAGCGGTCACTTGTAGTGTCACGTTAGCAGATATCTGCTGCATTAGGTCTGGTATTGGGTTCTTAGGAACAAAATCGAATTTCTCTCTCTAATATGTAAGGCTAAATATGAGTTTTCGGAATTCCTTTGATATGGGACTTCTTATATTTCGGATAATATGGGCAATTTAGGCAAATGTTAACACGTGTCTGGAGACATATTTTAAGGAATTAAAAATGAAAATAATCGCCTCAAAAATCATATATATAATTTTTCAAAGTCAAATTATTATGTCTATTAGGGGGTTATTCAATTGGGATTTCGATGGATTTTAAAAGACTTTAAAAAGTCTTGTGTTATTCAATCAAAATTTTTTAAAAAAAGTAAGTAAATCTTGTGTTATTCAATCAAGACTTTTATAAAAAAATAAGCAAAAGTTTTTTAAACAAGTCTCTCAAAATTTCACAGAATCAATATAATCCCACAAAGTTTTTTAAAATCTTCAAGATTTTTTTATCATAAAAAAGTCTTTTAAAATCCATTGAAATCCCAATTGAATAACCCCCTAAGTCACTTAAAAGAAACTTATATTTAAGGAGAAAATTTAAGGGGGGTTATTCAATTAGGATTTTGAGGGATTTTAATGGATTTTGAGGGATTTTAAAAGTCTTGTGTTATTCAATCAAAACTTTTTTGTTTTTTTTCAATCCCACAAAATCCGTTGTTATTCAATGAAGATTTTTAATCAAGACTTTTTTTTTTTTTCAATGCCACAAAATCCGTTGTT
This sequence comes from Trifolium dubium, assembly GCA_951804385.1. Lineage (NCBI taxonomy): Eukaryota > Viridiplantae > Streptophyta > Magnoliopsida > Fabales > Fabaceae > Trifolium > Trifolium dubium. The sequence continues at coordinate 7,332,395 of OX638062.1, read as the reverse complement.
ATTCAATTAAGATTTTTAATCAAAACTTTTTTTTTTTAATGCCACAAAATATGTTGTTATCCAATCAAGATTTTTAATCAAGACTTTTTTTTTCCACGCTACAAAATCTGTTGGTATTCAAAAGTATAAATAGGTTACAAATCCAAATAATCTCATAAACTTCCAAGAACTTTTTGTGGTGGCTAGAAAAATAAAAGGTTTGTTTTTCTTTGTTACGTAAGAATCTTGATTGTTTTTGTCAAAAAAAAAAAGTAATCTTGATAGTAAAATATCATTTGAAAAAAGTCTCACAAAATCTCACAAAATCAATATAATTCCATGAAGTCTTTTAAAATTTTCAAGACTTTTTTGTCAAAATAATCCCTCAAAATCCCTCGAAATCTCAATCCAATAACCCCCTATGATTCAAATCAAAATTGATTTAAATGGGAGAAAAATAATTTAGTTAATTTCTATTCACTTCCCCCGATTCAACATCTAATTAACAATGTGGTTATACCAAAACATAATTTTTGTAAACATAAGTATGATATGTTTAAAGAACAAAATACCATTACGATTCTATCAATTTTTTTTTTTTAAAATTCAAAATTCAACCCAAGAACCGATTAATATGAAGAATTTAATTTTACGGTCCATCTAAAATTAGAGTTTTTCTCTGTCTAATATGAATGTGTCCAAACAATTATTTCAAAAATAAATCCACCATATGTGTAAGTCTAAAACCCAATTATCTTAAGTAAATTCAAACAATTTTAATCAATTTCATAAAATTCATACATTAAATGTAGTTTAATTTAATTGGTAAAGAACATTGCATATATGGATTGAGGTTTAAATTCAATATGTCTATTTATTCTCCTTTAAAAGATGATTTTCTGACCGTCATTCATACATTAAGATAAACATGAAAAATGCAATTTCACAAATTTTAGCACCCAAACAAAATCACAAATGATGGTTATATAGTAAAAAAAATTTACCAATCAAATTATCACACTAAAATTTAACTGAGAATTCACTATCTATTCAAAATAACATGGAAACTACTCTAGACTCCTAAATCCTACCAAAGTATAAAGCAGAAACATTTGAACTAATCATATTTATCTCCTATCGTAATCTATTTTAATGGACTAATCATATTTATCTCCTATCTTAATCTATCTTAATGGTCTTCAAACCTTCGAGGTAAGGTAAATCAATCACTTACACCCGAGAGAAATCAATCGTTTATACCCGCTTGTGTTATTCCTCTCATGAGTCTATGTATATGTTTAGTCTCAATTTTAAAAGAATTAAAATTAATTTTAAAAGTGTAAAATTGATTCTAACTTGTTTGATTTCTCAAAAGTATAATTTAATTTGAAATAAAAAAACATAGTATCTTATTCTATAATTAAATTTTTACATTTAAATTTTTGTTCAACTTGGTTTTGCATAAATATAAATATAAATATATAAAACATAAATCACTTTAATTTCAAATTAATTATTGTCAGAATTGTCCAAAAATCTTGACTCTACTAAAAAAATGTTAAAATTGTTAGGCAGAATATCAATGATGGATGTTTGGTTTTCACTTTAATTTATATGTGAGTTTATAATCACTTTATCATTTTCGTCGATATAAAAAATAAAATAGAAAAAATAATTATGCCAAAATCATACACTAGACTTCCTATCAAGCCTAGCTAGCATCTTCCTCCGGTCGACACTGAACCGACGAAAGGGAAAACGCACCGCACGCCACCGCCTCCGCACATCTAGATTGACTCCGACGACAGGTTGACGGCGGTCGCCTCCCCTCCGCCACCGCACATCTGATTATCTGAACGAAATTCAAGGTCTTACTACTTCTTTCATTTGCTAATTGCTCAGTTTTTCATCTTCTTTTCTATTTTCTAATTTCTTTTTCTTTATTAATTTGTGATTTTATTTCTTAATTTCTTTAATTGCATCTTTGATTGTTTCTTAATTATGATGCTGTAACTGTAATTGCATTATTAATTTGTATGAGTTATAGATTGAGAAGCTTTGTATTTACTTGTTTTAGTTTTTGCATATTGATGTGCATGATTTTCATTCTTTGTTTGATATGGAATCAATTGGTAACTATGAAGCATGGACACATACACAGACACCGGACATGACACGGAAATTGACACGTCTGACACCGATAATAATTTGAGAAAATGACATAATTTAGTGTAATGTTAAGTGTCAGTGTCTGACACCGGGACTTGACTAATCCGAGGAGTGTCTGTGCTTCATAATTGCTAAGTGTTTTCTGGATTAATAGATTATTAGTTCTGGAATGTTAGTGTTTTCTCGATTATTAGTTTCGGATTATTATATTATGAAATATGAAATGGCATGACATATATAAGTCTTTCTTGGCTACCTCAGATACAATTGTCCCTGTGAGCTTAGCTTAGATAGTAGGGACATTGCTTGTAATATGCAGGGATCAGGATTTGAATCCTGATACGCCCACTTATTCGCCTTTAAAAAGGTGAAATTCTAGCCATTAGGTTACGTGACAAAAAAAATTACAATCTTCTTTTTCTTATTCTCAAAACCTGAATAGCAGGATTGATATATGTTGACTGGTTTTCCATCATTCCATTTTAACACATGAAATGTCACTGTGATCACATGCTCTTATGATAGAAGATAACCAAGGTTCTAACTTCTGATTAACTCATAAGAAACTTAAATTATTCTAAAATAACTTCCACTTCTAGCTGATGGAGAAGAGAAGTAAATTCATTGTTTGTGGTTGCGGAGAGAATGTAATGCTTCAACACCATCAGTTATGCTGTATGCTGATTCTAGTTTCCTCACTTAAATGTAGCAAAAAATGTGATAATTTTCATAGGCTGTGGGAGTTTTAGTTCTAATGTATTATGATCTTAATTATTATTTATGATATTAATAATATAGTGCATGTTTTGATGTAACCATGATGACATGCTTAATACTTCAACATCAATTTTCAATGTTTACTTGTGTGTTGTGTGGTTGTAAGATTATTATGTAACAAGTCAATGCCTGAGGTATTATATATCTTTTTTTTTTGAAGGTTGATATTTTCTTGAAGTTGTATTAGAGTATTATTTACAATTTAAATAAATTAGTTTAAATTTTTGGTGCTTCATCACAGGTAGGCATAGTTTATCGTCAGCCTCCAGGTTCAGTGTGAAAGTCGTCCGCCCAGTCCAGGTTTGGATTTTCCTTCCCCTGTCCTCCGAGAATATATAGCTGCAATAGCAGAGAATTGTGTCTTAGAACTCCACACCGCTTACCGCTATTAATGCATATGTTTGATTGATTGATTGCAGGTTCGGATAAGAAACAATCATGCCTCATAGAACCCGACCCATGACTGCAATCTTGTTATTTACTTCACTAAACGCAGTTTTGTGTGCAACCATTACCCCGGTCTATGATTTTGTTTGCTTTCATCCTTACTGGGAAAGAAGGGTCAGTCACTCACATTTTTCCTTCTTTCCGAAATTAATAATCATCATCATTGTTGTTGTTATAGTAAGGTGAGTAGATTAGATGCAGGATAGTCAAACCGCTACAGGCAGATAATATAAGAGAAACTATTAAAAAAGACCTAAAGAAGCAGATAATGTAAGATAAACTATTGAGAAAGACCTAATGATTAACATGTTAGATAAATATACGACATATGACAGAACATTATCTATCGAATTAACTAGTAGGGACTATCAAATTGAGAATATCTGTCTTTCCTAACCATATAGTAACATTCATTGTTAATGTGAAGTTTTTATCCTAAATTGGCCTTTGTGATACATTGGATGTTTGTATGTGGCATTTTTAGCTACCATCTCAAAAAAAGTGAATCGGCTTAACTGCATCAGAATCATATCGCAGTTTACAAAAACTGTGAACCAAAGACATCTCACATAGGCTATAGCTGTAGCCAGTATATGTAAAATTAGGAGTGTAACATATATTGTTCATGTAGGCTATGCATGATAAGCATTGGTCCGTTAGATGTATGGAATTGTTCCGTTATACGTAAAATTAGGATGTAACATACATTGTTCATGTAGCCTATGAACGATAAGCATTGTTCTATTAGATCTATGGAATTGGCAAGCCTCGAGTAATTCTGTATGGGGCTGGGGTATTTTATGTAGGTTTTGCTTGGTGTTGACTAGTTTTAAAGTTATATGCAACTGATTTGTTAATTTGGCTGTTTGGCTGATTCTTCACCTAATCTACTTTACAGAGAGAAAGACGTCGTCAGGAACGTGAAGCTTCTAACCATGAAAGGATCCAGCCTTTAAATTAATCTTCTTCTTTTCGTCTCGTAATGTAAACATTTTCTCATGGGATATCTGTGAGTTTCAGGTCTGGATTCTTGGACCAACTTGGTCTCATAAGCTATTCTGATTTCTTTGCTTAATTAATTGGATGTTGATTTAGATGAATGTATGTAGAGATGTCTTTTGAACAAAAGTTTGGGTAGGTAAACTCTAGTGATTAAAGGTCATCTTTGTATGTTTTATTTATAATAGTAAATGCGACATGGTAGACAAGTCACTTTAAATCTCATTACTTGAAGAAAAAAATGTGGCATTTCATTAATCGTGATTCTAGATAATAGTGAATGCGACATGGCAGACAAGTCGCATTAAACTCTAGATAAATATATGACATATGACAGATATTCTCAATCTCGCAGGTGTGCCAGAGCTACTGCACATCGGAAGTCTTTATAGTTCGAATAATACTGTCTCAAAAAGTCAGAGTTCACAATATCGCGAATATAAATTTGCAAAATACTAAATGTATAAGTTAATAGTTGGGAGAAAATTTTGGAAAAAACAATAGATGTAGTAGTCATTAGTGAGTTGGGACGAAAAAAATAATTTTTGGGGACTAAAGCCCTAGCTTTGGTGGCTTTGGATTAGCACTATGATTAGTTGGTTACTTCTTGTTAGAACAACTAAGAGATGAAATCCTAATTAATGTTAATGATAACCCACATATAGTTATAAATAACAAATTAAAATTTGTCATTTGATAAGTTAATTTTGAGTGTTAAAATGAACATATCCGTTATGAATAAAACTTAAGAAATCAAGAAGAATTTTGACTTCAAATACAACTCCATTACTTGAATGAAAACAAAATCTAGAACAGTGGAGATACATTGTGTCTATGAGTATTATGCATCATATAAGCTATATATTCCCTATAAATAATTGAATCTTAAACATCAACAATTACAGATTTACAGACATAACATTGTTGAAATTCATTTCAAGTGCTTTAACTTGTACACTTTCTTTGAGAAAATATTTTTCATCTAGCATTGTAAGGGTATAAAAACCACCCATTTAGAGATAGACTTGAATAAATTCAATAAGTGTTGTCATATCTTCAAAGGAGACAACTAAGACTATCTACCAATATTTTGAGGCAACTTTATAATATGAATGTCATCCTCTCAATGATATAGAATGCCCTGCATGAAATTTTTCTGGATCTTCACCTACAAAATAACAAAAATATAAAGGAAATAAGTTTTCAAAGGACAAAAAATTACCAACTCGATAGAATATACATATTTGTTTGGTTAAGTTCAAATGTCCCTATAAATTTAGTTCAATTGGTATGAATATTGTATATAATATGCAGAGTTTGTGTTCTAACCTTGGTGCGCGTACTTATTCAAAGCCACAAGGCAATCTAACCAAAAAAATTGAAAGTTCAAATGCATTTAGTGATAGCTAGTGAAAAAAATTATGATCAATGTCAGGCAAAATCAAATTCTACAAATAAATTAAATAAATAAATAAATAAATAAATAAATAGGCTCTTGATAACATAGTGTAAAATTAGGCTCTTGATGTCAAGAAAGGAGAAGCATAGTGTATAAATAGGTTATTTTGAGAGGATTGATACGTATGTAAAATATGTGACAAGGACAAACTTCTTCAGTGGTTGAGTTCCAAATCAAATTGTTGTCTCTAATAGTATATGTTGCATTATGATTTAGGCTCTAGCAAGTTTACTATAATAGACAAAAACATGTAGATATTAAAATAGAAGATAGTGATTTTGTTGAAGTTGACAAAAAATGATTTGTTTATGAATCTTCCAAGCAGAAAAACGAAGTCAAAAAATATATTTCCTCTAAGAGAAAGATTGGTTACCGAAGCTGACTTCAATATACATGTTTGACAGATGAATTACCAAATACATAAATACTAACTGAAGTCAACTTTATCTGGTAACCAATTTTTCTCTTAGAAGAAATATATTTATTGACCCCATCCTTCTGCTTAGTAGATCCATATACAAACCATTTTTCGTCAACTTCAACGTAATCTCCATCTTCTATATATCTTGATATCTATAAGTTTCTATCCATTAGAAAACTTGCTAGAGCCTAGATCATATGGAACAGATACTATTAGAGACAACAATTTGGTTTGGAACTCAACCATTGAAGAAGTTTGTCCTCGTTACATATTTTGGGTATGTATCAATCCTCTCAACAATTTGGTTTGGAACTCAACCAGATGTAGCTTGTTAAGTGTATAACAAAATTATTTAAGCTAAAATAGCACAATTATGTCTAGATAATTTAATTCAATTTAAAGGAAAAAAAGTGCAAGAGAGAAAAGGCTGGATTATAGTTTATCACTACAAGCAGAAACATTGTCAACATGCCTATAAGTTACGGGGAATTAATAGAGAGTCAACTGCTTCTGAACTTTGAAATTTATCCTTAGATTCAGATTTTATAGATCTAAGTTCATTTTCAAGTAAATCAATTTCAGTTTAAGAGACCTATAACATCTTTGTAATGTGATCTATAATATTGAATTAAAGCAGACATTTCAAAGGTATTAGAGGTCACTGAAACTGAATTTTTTTTACTTGAAAATGAACTTAGATTTCAAAATCTGAATCTAAGGATACATTTCAATGCTCTGAAGCAGTTGACTCTATGTTAATCTAAGGATACATTTCATCTAGGTTTGTAAAAACCAAGATGCGCACTGGCAGGTCAAACTGATTTGATCAAAAGTTAAACACATAGTTAATCTAGTCAAATTCAAATTGAGAAAGGTATTAAACCGATGCTACCACGGTCAAGACGGTTGTAAATAAAATTAAACCACAAAACTCAACTTTTGGTAGATCTATAAAGCTGCTAACATAATCACAAAAATTATCATCACCAGACTCAAAAAGACAACGAGATTTTGTAAGACTATCAAAAATATAGATTATCGAAAAGTAAAAAGAAAGGAGAAATATATTATATATGAAGAAGAAACAACATAAAAAATTATCTAAAAACAAGAGGAGAAATAAGTAACCTAGAAGAAGAAGAGAGAAGAAGAATTAGGTAAAATGAAATGTGACGGTGTCGTTTTATAGAATGAAAAACAAAGGAAGCGGCAAGACATTAGGGTTAGTCTATGGGAGCGGCAAGACTTTAGGGTTAGTCTATGGGCCGGGTTTGGGCCAACAAAAAATAGATACATCATTAATAAAATCATAAAATGGCGTCCAATATTGGTAAAGGTAAGAATGTAACAACATTGTGTCGTCACCTACGAAGTGTGAATATTTAATCTATATTATAAAGAGAAAACATTTTTTAGGTAGTAAGAGAATTAGTCAAAAAAAAAAGGTAGTAAGAGAAAACATTTTTTTGATGTAGTCTTGTTTCGTAAACCCCGAAAAACCCTTAACGGATTTTTTTAAACTCTACCTTCTATGATTTTTTTAAAATTATTCTTAACATACATAATTTCTATCTTCTTGACTTCTATTTTAATAATTTCTATACATTTTTATTTTCATTAAACCATTAATATTTTTAACACGTTTTTGTTCTCATCAAATCGGATCACATAGACAAACATGATGTCTGGCCACTAGTTATCTATAAAATCATTTAAATACACTAGTATATATGATTCAATAAGTGACACATCTTGGAATTGGAAACTAGAAAATGGAAACTAGAAGAAATCTCCAAACAAGGAACAAAAATAAACAATACCAACTCAAAGAAAAACTTTATTACTCAATTTGCAATTTTTACAAAGAAAAATTGTAAACCCTCTCAATTACAATTTTTGTACAGAGGAATTACAAACTCTCTCAAGACGCAAAACTCTCCATATTTTATAATAATTATCTACCTCTTTTTTCTTCAAACAACTCGATGCATGACTTGCATGAGTACCCATTTTGACACAACATATCCTTGCTTCACCCAAAGTCTCGCTCACATATCTTCACTTTATTATCAACTTCATCGTCGCAAAAGAAAATGCCATCCTCATAACTTACAACATTTTTAGAATAAACACTTTTCTACTTTTCTGATTTCTCCTTTAGGCTTCATAAATCTTCCATGAATTTGTGAAATTTAACTTGTATATGATAAAATTCTTCGTAAATCTTCGTAAACTTCTTGAAGTGATATGATATGAATAACTAGATGCGGACATCACTCATTGGATATTGATGTTTTCATTGTTCATAATCATGCGGACATATGATTTTTTGGATGAAACAATTCTTAGCCAGATTTTACTTATCTCGCATTAGAATTCTATATTATTAGAACCATATTCCCTAAGGAACCAGAAAATTTAAATAAAAAAAAAATTAGACAAATGAAAAATTAGACTTAACAACTTGAAAGATGCAACAATGGTTAACCCCCATAGGACAGAATCTAACATTAACAAAGATATAAACGTTTGACCATCTAAAGCTGAAGTTAAGTGAGATTGTTTATTATATAATCCAAATTTTGAGACATAAATCAATTTGCTAAATCAAAATCTTAAATACTATATCTATAACCATACTTTGACTACTGACTTTGGCTTACCAGGTAATTACAAAACTAAACTTTTTTTTTCTGCTAATAGGAGTGATTGGAGTTGAAACTTCGGATTTTATAGATATGGTGATTGGCCAGTGGAAGAAAACCAATAGATATAACTGAAAAATAATCAGATTGATTGATGTAATTGAAAAACAAATTAAACTGATAGGTGAAATATTGATTATATAATTAATTCCGCCTATTAGTCTAAATTGTTTTCAATTACATCAATCAGTCTAGTTGTTTTTTACATCAACCAGTTTGATAGTTTTTCAATTATTCCGGTCTTATAGTCATATAAGTCCATCGGAATTGCCCTCCAAAATAAACCCGAACACATTAGGGAGGAAAATTACTCAATCACCCCCCTAATTTCTTTTTCCCCCCCCTAACTACCAATTTTACCCTCATAAATGCACAATTCGTGATGTATTTCCCGAACTGCAGTTCGGGTTATACGTCACGTAAATTGTTCAAATTTAACCCCCCACGCCTGCACTTCGTGGCGTATATCCCGAACTGCAGTTCGGGAAATACATCACGAATTGTGCTTTTTTTACCTTGCACCCCCATCGTATTTCGTGAGCTATTCCACGAACTGCAGTTCGGGTTATAGTTCACGAAATATGTTGTTATATACAAACCCCCAGCTCACTTTTTCTTCCTTCTTCACCACTCTTTCACACAATCTCTCTACTCTCTTGGGCGATTTTGGAGCTTGGGGTTCACAAATCAACATTGGTGCTGTTGTTAGAGTAACAAACAATCGTTAAAGCGTTTACATAAGGTAATGTCTACTTCCAACCGATTATTTTGTGTTGTTGTTGTTGTTTGATGTTTTAGTTGTCATGTCATGTCAGAGGAGAGTCTGGTTATTTTCGTGATCTAGATCACGTACTGGTTCGGGATATACGTCCCGAACTGGTGCCCAGCCTGCATGGAAAATGTGCTGGTTTGTGCTAGTTTGGCATGGGCGTGCTGTGGTTCGGACTGTAAGTCACGAACAGCTGCCCAGAGTGCATTGAAAATGTTATGTTTTGTGCTATAGTGTGTTCATTCATACCAATTTGTTTAATTATTGATGCACTTTGAAATGATGATCAATATGTTTTGTAGAGAGAAAGAAAAAATATGTAGGCATTGGTTAGTTTTTGCATTGCCCATATATTTGGCCATTTTGATTAAGTTTATTAAATTTGCTATGTTGTTGAATTTGTTTGCAGTCTTGATTTTCTATGGTTGACGAAGCTGAAGCACCGGCTGCACCTATAGAGGATGTGGTATTAGTTGAAGCACCGGCTGTACCTAGAGAGGAGCCGATAGAAATCAATACATGCGCTCATTTTAAGACGGATAAAACATACGCCGATCGAGATGAGTTGATTGGCTGGGTTAGGTCTGTAGCCGCGAAGTTGAAGTTTTCAGTTGCTATTGTTAAGTCGGACTACGGTTCAGATCGAAGAAAGAAGTTCTTTGTATTGGAGTGTGAAAGGGGTGGTACGTACAAGCCGACAAAGAAGAAGACAAAGTTGGAAGGGCTTGGCACGAGGAAATGTGGATGTCCCTTTAGGCTCCGTGGATATTTTCGCGCACTCAAACAAGAATGGAGTCTATCGGTTGTGAGAGGTGAACACAACCATGTGTTGGATGTTGCTTTGGAGGGTCATTTGCTTGCGGGGCGCTTGAAACGGCCTGAGAGAGAGAATTTGTTGATGAACTAACCCGGAATTTGGTCGCGCCAAGAAATATTATCAATACTTTGAAAGAGAGTGATCCTCAAAATGCAACAGAAATCAAGCAAGTGTACAACGCGCGTTACAGATCAAAGGTTACCGTTAGGGGTTCAATGACGGAGATGCAACATCTGATCAAATGTTTCGAAGGTAAAAATTATGTTTACCAATACAGGACGGTTGGTGAGACTTCGTGTATTCAAGACATATTCTTCGCACATCCGAAATCTGTAAAACTGTTCAACTCACTTACAAAACAAACCGGTACAAAATGCCGTTGTTTCAAATAGTCGGTGTAACTTCGACTATGAAGACATATACGGTTTGTTTTGCTCTGCTGAAGAATGAAAAAAGAGATAATTTTACTTGGGCGCTTGAAGCTTGTCGTGGTCTTTTGAGGAGTAAAGACATGTCACCTAGCGTCATTGTGACGGACAAGTGTACTGCATTGATGAATTCTAATGCTGTTGTTTTTCCAAAGTCAAAACAGTTGGTTTGTACGTTGCACGTTAGAAAGAATGTTAAAGCTAAAGCGAAGACATTGTGCAAAGTTAAAGTAAGCAAGGACGTATCTATCGGTCCACCGGGATAACCCCCACCTTCAGCATCAACATCCTCATCCTCTGCAGCCATGTTAACATTGTCATTATGTTCTTCAGATCCTTCATCATCAGAACGCGGTTCCTCCCGTGACGGTCTCCTACGTGAACTAGAGGCCGAAGTACCCTCTCTATGACTTGTCATTTTACGTTGACGTCTTTTAGGAACAACCGTCGAACGGCCAGAAACATGGGTCCTGCTTGGGCGGCCGTGCCTACCGGTTCCGGTTACAGTATTTTGCTCCATATCTATACAAAAACAACAAAAAACACAAGTTAGTACTCAATGCAACAACCACAAACAACAACAACTTATCTATAACATATCTATAACTTATGTTCAACCGAATCAAAAACCAATTCACAACACAATGCAACAACCACAAAATAACATAACTACATTCAAACCCAATCAAACTCATTAACTACATTCAAACCCAAACAAACCCATTCTAGCACAAACCAACATCACTACCTGCAAACACATTCAAAACACAAAGTAAATCATGGAGAATCGATTCTAGAAATGTCAGAATTGATTCTCAAATATGAGAATGGATTATTGGTTCTCAAATATGAGAATGGATTCTGGAGATCTAAAACCAAATCACATTCAAACCAAATCAAAAACCCAATCAAACTACATTCACTACATTCAAACCCAAACAAACCCATTCAAGCACAAACTAACATCACTACCATGAGCACACATTGAAAACACAAAGTAAATCACTACAAATTCGTACTCAATGATACCCATACAAACACAAGTTCAAATAACATCTAACAACACTAAATCACTTCAATTCCATCTTCACAAACTAACCAATTTAAACAACATAACTAATATCAATTTTTTTTCATAAAGAAAACCCTAAACACTCTAAAATAGCAAAAACCATAAATCAAAACTTCAAATTGATGGAAACTTACTTGATAGTGTGAATTCTAACGAAAATGTGGTTGTAGTATGGAAAATTGGGACTTTTCTCTATGGATTTGGTGAAAAAATAGAAGAGAATAGCAAACGGAGAGTTTGGAACGGTTTTGAATAAACAAGGGAGTGGGGGGTTTTGATTATGTTCTGTCAAATATAACCCCCAGTTCGGGTTTTAGATACCGAACTGGGCTTCGTGGCATAGTCCGCGAAATACGTCTAATGGGGGTGCGTCAGGGGTCAGTACGTGACGTATAACCCGAACTGGAGTTCGTGTTATAGATCACGTACTGCTGCACGAGCGCCATGGGGGGGAGCAAGGCCCATGGTTCGGGACGTATGCCACGAACTTGGGTTCGGGATGTATGTCCCGAACTGTTTTCTTTGCCTAATTTCAAGGGCATTTTGGGATTTCAGGGGGGTTTAAAAGAAATTAGGGGGGGGGGGCGAAAGAGAAATTTTCATTAGGGAGCTAGAAAAAAAGTTAATTAATACCCTGGTCCCCTATGTTTTAAAAGTTTAAATATCCTCTTAAGTTAGTAGCACTATGATTAGTTGGTTACTTCTTGTAAGAACAAGTAAGAGATGAAATCCTAATTAATTTTAATGATAACCCACATATAATTATAAATAAAAGAAATTTAGTCAAAAAAAAAAATTATAAATAAAAAATTAAAATTTGTTATTTGATAAGTTGATTTTGAGTGTTAAATGAACATATTCATTATGAAAAACTCAAGAAATCAAGAAGAATTTTGACTTTTAATTTGTACAAAATACAACTCCATTACTTGAATGAAAACAAAATCTAGAACAGTGGAGAAGATACATTGTGTCTATGGGTATTATGCATCATATAAGCTATATATACCCTATAATGATTTGAATCTTAAACATCAACAATTACAAAGACAACATTGTTGAAATTTATTTCAAGCACTTTAACTTTATACACTTTGAGAAAATATTGAAAGGGTATAAGAAATTAAGAATAATGACACATTTAGGGATAGACTTGAATAAATTTAGAAAATTGTTGTCATATCTTCGAAGGAGACAACCAAGGCTATCTACCAAATATTTTGAGGCAACTTCATAATATGAAAGTCATCCTCTCAATGATATAGAATGTCCTGCATCAAAGTTTGTTAGATCTTCACCTACAAAAATATTAAATGAAATAAGTTTTCAAAAGGACGAAAAATTACCAACTCGATAGAGTACATACTTGTTTGGTTAAATTGGAAATTCAAAGGTTTTAGTTGAGTTTATTTCAGTTAGTAGAAATATTATATATAATATGTAGGGACTGAAACGTGCATATCGGTGATGGCTAGTGAAAAACAATTATGATCAATGTCAAAGAGGCAAAATCAAATTCTACATTAAACAAATAATAAATAGTCTAGATCTAAGAAAATATTTAAGGGACTGAAACGTGCATATTAGGGCTCTTACCACATTTTGATAATATGAGCTTTGTGGATTGTAGTTTATCACTACAAAGAGAGACATTGTCAACATGCTTATAAGTATAGGGAATTAAGTCAATTGCTTCTCAATATTGAAATGTATTTTTACATTCAGATTTTAGAGATCTAAGTTCATTTTCAAGTAACACAATTCCAATTTCAGTGACCTCTAATACCTTTGAAATGTCTGCTTCCAATATTAGTAGATCATATTACAAAAGTATTATAGCTCTCTTAAACTGAAATTGATTTACTCGAAAATGAACTTAGATATCTAAAATTTGAATATGAGGATACATTTCAATGTTCAGAAGCAGTTGACTCTCTGTTAATTCCCTATAACTTACAGGCATGTTGACAATGTCTCTGCTTGTATTGTAGTGATAAACTAAAATCCACATGCATTTTCTCTCTTGCATTTTTTTCTCCTTTAAATTGAATTAAATTCTCTACACATAATGGTGCTATTATAGCTGAAATAATTTTGTTTTACACTTAACTAGGCTACATATGCTTATAATTGATATATCAAGTTCTCTTATATTTCCCATGTATAATCAAGCTCTTGATGTCAAGAAAGGAGAAGCAAGAGTATTTTGAGAGGATTGATACATACGCAAAATATGTAACGAGGATAAACTTCTTCAATAGTTGAGTTCCAAATGAAACTGTTTTTCTCTAATATTATCTGTTTCATTATGATTTAGGCTCTAGCAAGTTTACTAATGGACAAAAACATATAGATATCAAGATAGAAGATGGAGATTTTGTTGAAGTTGATGAAAAATGGTTTATTTATGGAGCTGAGCAGAAGCATGAGGGTGATAAGTATATTTCCTCTAGGAGAAATATTGGTTACAAGATAAAGCTGACTTCAGTATATATGTTTGACAGATAAATTACCAAATACATGAATACTGAAGTCAGCTTTATCTTGTAACCAATATTTCTCTTAGAGGAAATATACTTATCACCCTCATGCTTCCGCTCAGCTCCATAAACAAACCATTTTTCATCAACTTCGACAAAATCTCCATCTTCTATCCTGATATCTATATGTTTTTGTCCATTCGTAAGCTTGCTAAAGCCTAAATCATAATGGAACAGATAATATTAGAGAGAACTGTTTGATTTGGAACTCAACTATTGAAGAAGTTTGTCCTCGTTACATATTTTGTGTATGTATCGATCCTCTCAAAATACTCCTGCTTCTCCTTTCTTGACATAAAAGTTTGATCATACATGGGAAATATAAGAGAACTTTATAAAGCAATTAAAAAACAGATATAGCTTTGTTAAGTGTAAAATAAAATTATTTCAGCTATAATAGAACCATTATGTCTAGAGAGTTTAATTCAACTTAAAGGATAAAAATGCAAGAGAGAAAAGGCATGTGGATTATAGTTTATCACTACCAGCAGAGACATTGTAACATACATATAAGTTACAAGAATTAATAGAGATTCAACTACTTTAAACATTGAAATGTATCCTTAGATTCAGATGTTAGAGATCTAGATTTTTGAGATCTTAGTTCATTTTCAAGTAAGTATATCAATTTCAGTTTAAGAGACTTATAACATCTTTGTAATGTGAGCACTAATATTGAAGCAGACATTTCAAAGGTATTAGAGGTCACTGAAACTAAAATTGTTTTACTTGAAAATAAACTTAGATCTCTAAAATATGAATCTAAGGATACAAAAAATTAACATATTCATATGGAAAATATAATAAAAAATATAAATTAGAGGATTTAGTATTGATGACATACATTTGGTACTTCATCGATTTGATTTTTTTAGATTTATGAATATTTTGATGAAAACGTTGTTATCGTCACTGTCGTCTTCATCTAGGGTTGTAAAAACCAAGATGCGCAATGGCAGATCAAACTGGTTAGACCAAAAGTTAAACACATAGTTAATCTAGTCAAGTTCAAATTGAGAAGGGTATTAGGCTGATGCTTACATGGTCAAGACGGTTGTAAATAAAATTAAACCACAAAACTCAAATTTTGGTAGATCTATAAAGTTGCTAACATAATTACAAAAATTATCATCGCCAGACTCAAAAAGACAACGAGATTTTGTAAGACTATTAAAAATATAGATTATCGAAAAGTAAAAAGAAAGGGGAAACAAATTATACATGAAGGAGAATAGGTAACATAGAAGAAGAAGAAGTAGGTAAAATGAAATGCGACAGTATCGTTTTATAGAATGAAAAACAAAGGAAGCGGCAAGACTTTAGGGTTAGTCTATGGGAGCGGCAAGACTTTAGGGTTAGTCTATGGGCCGGGTTTGGGCCAACAAAAAATAGATACATCATTAATAAAATCATAAAATGGCGTCCAATATTGGTAAAAGTAAGAATGTAACCACATTGCGCCGTCACCTACAAAGTGTGAATATTAACGGATTTTTTTAAACTCTACCTTCTATGATTTTTTTAAAATTATTCTTAACATACATAATTTCTATCTTCTTGACTTCTATTTTAATAATTTCTATACATTTTTATTTTCATTAAACCATTAATAGTCTTAACACATTTTTGTTCTCATCAAATCGGATCACACAGACAGGCATGATGTCTGGCCACTAGTTATCTATAAAATCATTTAAATACACTAGTATATATGATTCAATAAGTGACACATCTTGGAATTGGAAACTAGAAAATGGAAACTAGAAGAAATCTCCAAACAAGGAACAAAAATAAACAATACCAACTCAAAAAAAAACTTTATTACTCAATTTGCAATTTTTACAAAGAAAAATTGTAAACCTTTCTCAATTACAATTTTTGTTAAGAGGAATTACAAACTCTCTCAAGGCGCAAAACTCTCCATATTTTATAATAATTATCTACCTCTTTTTTCTTCAAACAACTCGATGCATGACTTGCATGAGTACCCACTTTGACACAACATATCCTTGCTTCACCCAAAGTCTCGCTCACATATCTTCACTTTATTATCAACTTCATCGTCGCAAAAGAAAATACCATCCTCATAACTTACAACATTTTTAGAATAAACACTTTTCTACTTTTCTGATTTCTCCTTTCGGCTTCATAAATCTTCCATGAATTTGTGAAATTTAACTTGTATATGATAAAATTCTTCGTAAATCTTCGTAAACTTCTTGAAGTGATATGATATGAATAACTAGATGCGGACATCACTCATTGGATATTGATGTTTTCATTGTCCATAATCATGACAATATTGATGAAAATAGAAAGTATACATATGAATTTTTGGATGAAACAATTCTTAGCCAGATTTTACTTATCTCGCATCAGAATTCTATATTACTTAGAACCACATTCCCCAAGGAACCAGAAAATTAAAAAAAATTAGACAATAAGTTCTAACATTAGACAAATGGTTAACCCCCATAGGACAGAATCTAACATTAACAAAGATATAAACGTTTGACCATCTAAAGCAGAAGTTAAGTGAGATTGTTTATTATATAATCCAAAGTTTTGAAACATAAATCAATGTGCTAAATAAAAATCTTAAATACTATAATCATAAGCTTTGTGTGATAAATGTAGATGATATACCTGGATGCACCATACTTTGACTACTGACTTTGGCTTACAAGGTAATTACAAAACTAGCCTTTTTCTTTTTTTTCTCTTGACTTGAAACATTCTGGTAATATGGTGATTGGCCAGTGGAAGAAAACCAATAGATATAACTGAAAAATAATCAGATTGATTGATGTAATTGAAAAACAATTAGACCAATTGATGTAATTGAAAAACAAATTAGACTGATAGGTGCTAGTCTAAATTGTTTTTAATTACATCAATCAGTCTAGTTGTTTTTTACATCAACCAGTCTAATTGTTTTTCAATTATACCGGTCTAATAGTCATATAAGTTCATCTGAATTGCCCTCCAAAATAAACCCGATCACATTAGGGAGCTAGAAAAAAAGTTAATTAATAAATATATTAACAAAAGTTAATGAAAATCAGGGACAGAAGGACAAAGAAATTGACATTTTTCTGCGTATAATTTGGGACGGAGGGAGTATATATAGTATTGTGAGGTTGGAGTGGAGGAGAAAACAAAAAAACAAGGAGGATTGAATGTTGTTGGGAATGAATGACACAAACACATGCAGATTGTATTTATAATGAAAGGTATCTAACTTTCCATATAGGTTGGTTGGTGGATAAAGAGTGAATAGTGTGACTGTCTAACTTTCCACAGCTAACTAATCAGCTGGCTCTATGATTCGGCTTTAGAAGGGAGAATGGTGCCAGGAAAGGTTGAAAGAAGAAAAATGTGGTCTAACATCTCAAACCGGATCAACCAGTTTTTCGGTTTTCGTTCCAGTTTTACTGCAAGGCGGTTTTTAGGGTATGATGGACCGGACACATGATTAGTTTTCAATTTAATTGGTTGATCCGTTTTTGATTATCTTGAAAAATATTCCAACAGAAGAACACTATGAAATGAAAGAGGATAATCCAAATGTGTCAACACTATGGCTTATATACAAGTAATGCTAAGTAACTATATTCTGAAAATCCATATATCAGTTTAAGGTTGGAAACAACAGAATTGTAAAAAACTAAAATGCTGAAAGAAATAACAATAGAATTCATTGGCAAAATAACTCAAAATAAAATCTTCTGCTCATTTATTTGTCACAAATGAGTTCATTGTAATAACAATAAGTCCTAAAATTACGTGTAAGAATCATTGCAAGCATTCAACTTGTTACATGATAAAAAAGATTGAAGGTAAAAACTCACGTGTAACAGTTCACTCAACCTTGCTTTTGAACAATACCACGCATAGAGCTTTTCAAGAATATGCAGCCACCTCTTTATTCTGAATCAAAACTGTAAACACAAAAGGACAGAATAAACTGGTGGTTAAATTATGGATGACGTTCATTGTTTTCTTTCCATCCTCATCTAGCTCGTACAGTTCCGTACATATGTCAATCAGAGCTACCGCAATTTTGGCAAAAACCACACTTTGGAGCTTCACAAAATCACGGCGTCTGTGTCACCAATGATTCAAATGAATTGAGTCATCATTACTGATACCAACTAAGGGCCTCTCTTTCCAAAGCCACCATCACAGGTTGTACTCTTTCTGGTTTCTGCATCAGTAGCCAATCTTTATATGAAAAATACATTTCTAGTCTGCTCGTTCGGCCATATATGATTACATCTTCACCCTAAAAAATGGGGAATTTTTACCTTTCTCAATCACTCAAATTCTCTCCTTAGATTCTATTTTGTCTTCACAACATATGTGAGATGTTCTCCATCATTTCTTCTGATCTTTTCATCTATGCATCATACAAGATTACAAGTTCATTTCAAAATAACTACACACTGAATGTGTGTAACGAATCAAGGTCAAGAAGCATGACAAATTCAGTCAAGAAATGGAAATGACCAAAAACATCCATCAAATAAGTTAGTAGTTCCAAAATATCTGGTCCCTCCGATAATGTTTCCTGAGATATTTCTTTATTAAATCCCTATAACTCAATTTCTGGTTTTGTCTCTTAAATTCCAAAAACGCCTCCGAACTCAAGTGAAAGTCACCTTTACCTAAAACCTCAGACACAAACGGATCCGTCGACAATCTCGGACAATCCTCGACATCCATTTTATTCAAAACAAAGTCCAAATTCCTTCCAAGCTTTCTATCCAAGTAAGCATCCACAACACAACCATAAGTAACCAAATCAGGAACAACCTTTACACTTCTCATATGTTCAATACTAAGATGAAGATCCCAAAACAACGCCATCCTCGAAAACGCCAAAGCACGAATATTAAATGTCGTAACATCCGGACTAAACCCTAATTCAACCATTCTAACAAACTCTCTCTGCAAATTCTTCATCTTAAAATTAGCAGCATAAGAAAGCAACAAAAGATTCCACAAAAGATTCCCTACATTTCTCCTACCTAAACCAACATTTCTAACAAACTCACCCAATTCATACATTTTTCTCCTCTTTACATAACCATAAGCCATAGCCCTAATCACATTTTCCTCAATACAAAACCTAGATCTTTTAAACCTACCATAAGCATTTTCCATTTCATTCAAACTACCAAAAACAGCATAACACAAAAGAAACACATTACCAATTTTTGAGTCCATTTGAAAACCCTTTGAAACCATTTCATTGGCTGTTTCTTCCATCAATTTCAAGTTTCCTGCACTTCCAAAACAAGATATTGCCAATGAGTAAAATTGAGGCAAAAAAGCGAAATTTTTCGAATTTAGATAATGTAAAATATCGATTATTTCATCGAATTTTCGATGTTTTGAGTATGATTTGAATAACTTTGAAATGAAATTGGGTGATGGGTTAAAGGAACTGTTTATGAGTTGTTCCCATGTGCTTTGTGCTTGATGAAAAAGGGCATTTTCGGTATAGTATAACATGGATGAAGGTAAAGAAGAGGGTTTGTTATTGAGTTTGTGTTTATCATTTTTTTGAAAAAGTGATGAATTGGGTTGGTGAAAAATTGGTTTTTTTGAAGTGGGGTTTTGAAAAGATTTGTTTTTGTTGTGGTGGAAAATTTGGTTATGATGATGGGGTTGTTGTTGTTGTTGTGGAGAAGAAGAAGAATATGAAGAGTGTTTAAGATGAAGAATTGGGAGAGTGTTATTATGAGAAGATAGAGAAATTATTTGCATCAAGAATGTTGTTTGTGAAGAAGAAGAAGAAGAAGAGATTAGATTAGAGAATGTTTGTGAAAGATTGCTAACATTATCACCTTATCTCATTTTAGAGACACATGATATCATTATCAATATCAATATCACCTACAAACTCATACTTATGAAGCTCAGAATAACACGAACACCAAATACGATACACATATTTTGATACGGTTAATTTAAAAAAATATATGATATAATTCAATGTAATTGTATGTATTGTATCGATGGTTAACATAAAAATGATATAATTCAATGTAATTGTACGTATTAGTGTCGAACATGACACATATCTTACATCGGAACACGTGCTTATCAAAATGATGGATTGGAATTTGAACCAGACATAAACTTCCAACTTAATAATTTTAACAATTTCTATCGATTGAATTATGATTTGCAAATGCTGTAACTTGTACATGTTTGAGAAAATATTTTCAACTGCTTTAACTTGTACATTAATTTGAGAAAATATTTTTCATATACCATTGTAAGAACAAGTTTTGTATAGTAAACACTTGAATAAATTTAGGAAAGTGGTGTTATGCCTTTTTAAAGGAGACAACTAAGGCTACCTACCAATTTTTTTTAGGCAACTTCATAAGGATAAAATGCATTTATTAATTTGGGCTCTATGAATTCATACTAATTTGGGCTCTATGAATTCATTTATTAATTTCCACCATAATGAATAAGTTGATGACATTTCAAAGGTATTAATTGTGTTAGAGTATTGAGGGGCAGTTCGGGGGATTATCCACACAATGATCAAGAGTATTGATATGAGTGAGTTGGACACTATATTTTTACCCAAAACCTTAAGGCCTTGGGTTTATGGGTCCTCTCACTTATAAATGCTCAACTCTCCACACATTTTTCCAATGTGGGACTTCTTCCCCATACTACTCACACTTGACACTTGAGTTTTCTCAACACTCCCCCTCAAGTGTGAGTCTACCACAATGCTCCCCCTCAAGCGGAAGCTCGCCACCGTTGATACTTCACTTTTCTCAAACGGCACCGTTGATACTTTACTTTTCTCAACGGGTCATTACTAAGCCGGTCCCTTTCTCCTGAACCAGAGGCTCATGATATCACTGTTAGAGCATCGAGGGAGCAGCTCGGGGATCATCCACACGATGACCAAGAGCAATGTACAAGTGAGTTGGACACCACACTCTTACTCAAAACCTTAAGGCCTTGGGTTTATGGGTCCTCTTACTTATAAATGCTCAACTCTCCACACATTTTTTCAATGTGGGACTTCTTCCCCATACTACTCACACTTGACACTTTTTCTCAATAGATTGAAGGATGTCTAACATGTATAAGTCGTTACGGGATGGTGTATGATACACAAGTCATTTATAATATATAAATATAAATTTTATAAAATTTGTCGTTGAATTTAAAAATTTATATATTAGAACTGATAAAATTGATACACCATGAAAATAAATAATTCAATGAGACTAAATTGATGATTTATTGGATTTTGTATTTTTAGTTTTCATCATCGATATCCTATCCATTTAATTGACTAATTCAGATAACTTCACTCTCAAGTATAGTTGTAAAGGATCGAACCATAATTCTCTCTACCAAATTCAATGTCAATCACCATTACATCGACTATCGTTAGATTATTCAGATTTTCTTTTTTAAGTTTAAACTTGAAAATAAAAACCGTTATTGATTATTGTGTTGTTGGATTACATTAACATTATCCAACTGTTGAGTGTCCGTCATGTTTGGTTTGTCTGACTGTTATTTAACTAACATAATATCAGAACAGTTGTGTTGTGGGCCCCACTTACTCAAATTGTCTATTTTCTTCCATTTTCTTGAAGTTTCCTTTCCTTCAAGCCAAGATCTGTTCTCTCTTTCATTGCATTGCACTTTGTGGGTCCCATCTGTTTTCTCATAACAAGTAAGTAAAAAACCTTTGGTTTCATTTTTTCAGAGATCTAATTTTAGTATTCTCATGCAAAGGTTATATTGTTTTGCATTTGTAATGTTTTACATTACATTAATTCATTTTGCTAATGTTGTTATTTTTTGGACTTTTTTCAAGTTTTTATAGTTTTGTAGTATTGGATTTCACATCTTAAAAAAAAAAGTTTTCTTTTTTGGATTTTTCTATCTGGGTTCTTCTACATTTCTTCATTGAACATTGCAATTGCATATACTAAATTTGCATTAATCTTTTGTAACTTGAATTAATTGAGAAATTTTTATCATAGAGGTTTGAAAAATTTAGAAAAAATAAATGTTTAGTAGTTTATTTGTTATGTATAACAAGGCTTCTAAGATTGGAGATTTTTACATGGTTTTTATTTTTCTGAACAATTAAGCCTTTTTAGTGGCGGTTATGATTTGTAGTGTCAGTTTCAAGTTCTTTTTTCATTAATATAAAGTTGTTACTGATTAATCAAGTAAACAAATTTCTGATAGATCTGTTTCTTGTGTTTATTTTTTCTGTTTTGACCCTTTGTTGGAATTTTTCTGTTGCAGTTTATTTTAGAATTCTTCTATGCATTCATTATGTTTTTTTCTTGCAACGGTTTGAATTTAGTAACTACAATTTTCATTTGTTGAAATATGATGTTTTTAACTGTGTTAGTGTTAATGTTAATTGCTTTTAACTGAACTTTGTTCATCTTATATATCTCTTTCTTAATTTTCACTTAATGAATGATATTTGGTTTTATATTAAGATCTAATTTACTTGTATTATTTTTTTAACTTTAAAATAACAGGAATTACAAATGGGGAAAAAAGGGAGTTGGTTTTCTGCAGTGAAGAAAGTTTTCAGTCATGATTCCAGAAAAGACAAGGTTTCATAATTATTACTCTATTATTATACAAAAATATAAACTTTTAAGAGTTTAATTTTGATATACGAAAAAGTTGTACACCGTCAACAAATCACAATCATTCATATGTGTGATTTTAAAAATAGTTATGATTAAAGTCAAATATTTTTAGTGATCTGACGGTTATGATTGATTGACAGTATAAAACATCTTTATATATAGTGTTTTACAATGTCCGGTAGTGTATACAAATTAAATCGAATTTTTAATTGTTTTTTTATATCATAGTAGTCACTAATTAATTCAAACCATTTATGTTTGTTCAATGGGAAAAAAACAGAAAAGTAAGAAATCAAAGAAAAAAAGTACTCAAAAGGACTTAGAAGTGGAATCAGAAGAAGTTATTGTTCCACAAGTAAAAGATGTGAAATTGAGTGAGGTGGAAAATGAACAAAATAAACAAGCAATTTCTCTCGCTTTTGCCACTGCTGTTGCCGCAGGGGCTGCTGTTGCTGCCGCTCAGGCTGCGGCTGAGGTTGTTCGTCTCACGAGTATACCTCATTATCCTGTAAGGACTAAGGAAGAATTGGCTGCTATCAAGATTCAGACAGCGTTCCGCGGATATTTGGTATGATCTTGTTTTATTTATGTATCCTAATCCTAATTTTATGCAAGTTATTACATGAATCAAACCATGTCCTTTTTCATGTAGCAACGGCACGTCAGATTGAAGATCTGTTTGTGTCTATTTATGTTGTATGTATAGTTTCTTTGAATTGCCTGTAAGTACATATAATGGTTTTCAGGCGCGACGAGCGTTGCGAGCCTTGAGAGGTTTAGTGAGGCTGAAGACATTGATAAATGGACAATATGTTAAAAGGCAAGCAGACAGCACCTTAAGATGTATGCAAACTTTAGCAAGATTACAGTCACAAGTTCGTCAAAGGCGAATTCGAATGTCCGAGGAGAATCAGGCTCTTCAACAACAATTACAACAGAAACACGAAAAAGAACTTGTTAAGTTGCAAGCTTCTGTAAGAAATTTATGTATATTTTTTCCTTTTCTATAATGCAAGTTACGAAGCAATGTATGTAATGTTAGAGCACGGATCTAGATTGTGTGCAGAGTGATTGCAGGCAGTCGATCACATCTAGACCATCTAATTAAAATTGAACTGTTCATATTTCAATACAGATTTTGATTATTTTTGTTAAATCTTAAGTACCAAGCTTGAAATTTGGATCATCCGTTCTTAATCGAATAGTTAAGTACAATCACGAGGTTCTGACTGCATACAATTCAGATTTGTGCTCTAACGTAACATACATTGTTGCGTACAATCTTTGTACAGCTTTGAATAATTATTTTTTATTTACAAACTATGTTTAATGAAGTGGCAAAAATACTTGAACATTAGGTTGGAGAAGATTGGAATGATAGCTTGCAGTCAAAGGAACAAATTGAAGCAAAACTGTTGCAAAGGCAAGAAGCTGCTTTCAAAAGAGAGAGGGCTATGGCTTATTCATTTTCACATCAGGTACAAATACAACCTCTTTTATGAATAATAACCCCTTAGTTTGATGCCTAATTACTAATCTCTCTCTAAGGTATATAAAAATATTAAATAGTCTCTAAAGTGTATGAAATTTGTCGCTTTAAAGACTATCGGTGCGTATGAACTTTCATATACTTTATAGATTATAATGACAGATTTCATATACTTTAGAGACTATTTGTTATTTTTACATACTCTCGAGACGAAGCCAAAGAGAGAACTTGCATATATTAAGAGTGATTTTGAATGTATAAATAACTAAGTGTTACTCTAACAGCAAACATGGAAGAATTCATCAAAATCTATAAACCAAACATTCATGAATCCAAACAATCCTCATTGGGGATGGAGTTGGTTAGAAAGATGGATGGCGACTCGACCGTGGGAAGGCGAAAGCATCATAATAAATCACAATGATCATCACAATGATCATTCATCAATTAAGAGTTCTTCATCAAAGCATAATCATGTTCTTAATTATTATAACAAACCTTCTCCAATTAGCCAAAAAGCAAGAAGACAAACCATTGACAATTCTCCTTCAACAACTTCTAAGGCAAGACCATCAAGCTCAAAGGGTGGTGATATTACTGATGACTCAAGAAGCATGTTTAGTGCTCATTCAGAACGGTATCGAAGATATAGTAGCATTGCAGGATCATCGATTCGAGATGACGCGAGCGTTGAAAGCACGCCGGTGTTTCCAAGTTACATGGCACTCACAAGTTCAGCGAAGGCAAAGTCGAAATCAATGCAAAGACCATCGCCGTCTTCAATTTCTGCAAGGAAGAGACTTTCGTTCCCAGCTTCTCCGGTTGGTTCAAGAAGACATTCAGGGCCACCGAAGGTGGAAATATAACCGTTGACAACTGTAGCACTGACACTTCAGACCGAAGAGTGAAGACGTGTCTGAAGTCAAATCTCTTTGAGTAACTTATAGGCTTTGATAGTTGTTTTACATTTTGTTCTTAAGCCTTTATATTATTTGTGTCTTAAGGAGTAAAGATAGAATAATAGAAATTGGCTTTTCACTTTGTTCATATTGATAGATTTCTTCTCTTTTTTTTATAATAAGCTTGTTAGTTCTCTTCATAATCAATGTCAAGTATCTTTTGTATTTCTCACAACTCTATATAGATGGTGTGATTTTAGGAGTTACATTAGTCTGTTTAATTAAAGATTAAGATTTGTTGTTTGTATGAAAGTGTTTCCAATATTTTTATTTGTAAATTTGATTGATTTCTGCGTGGATTATTACGGAATCATGAACCATGAAACATATATGCACAATACATATAAGCACAACATAACACATATAAAGCACAACATAACACATATACATGATGATTCATGCTTCTTGCTTTTTTTTTAGTATTACAAATGTCAAGTGAATAAGTCGGTGTACCTCGAACTTCAATCCTTACATATTACATATTATACGCAATATTCTTACCAACTAAGTTAAGTTTATGGGGTTAGAAGTCCTAGGTTAAATTGTTAGACAGGACGTTCATTAACGTAACCTAACAATTTCAGCATTTTAAGCTAATTGAGCTAGAATTTGTGGAGAAACTTTATTATCTACAATACATACAAAAATATGTAAAACTTATTCAAATTTAATAATAGTGTTAAAATTAATTTTGAAGTTTTGTTTTTCTTTCAAGAAATTGCTCTTTCCATCAAAAATAAGTTTCGACTAAGTCCGTTTCACATAAATTAGAGAAAAAGGAAATAACATTTGCACATATATGGTGTAAAACAATTTTACCCGATCATTCAATAATAACTGTTTATTCCGCCAAATCACACACTACATTCCACTTTAACCATATACCATGAAGAAATATTTTATTTTATTTTTGGCAAAAACATGAAGAAATATTTAAATACTATTGATTGTCAGTGTAAAATTAATTTACACTAACAAAACATATCTATTAAATTTGTTATTTTATGAACTATGAAAATGTAATAGTTATCAACTTTTTAATTTTAATGTTAAGTACATAGTTTTTTTTGTTACAAAGTACATAGTTCTTTTATCAGTGTTTTCTAATAATAAGTCACTTTAAGGGGTTAAAAATGAATTTTTGAGGGCCTAAATATCAAAATATTTAGCATTCTAATCTTAAGCCCAATCCAGTTAATTTTAAATAGCCAGGCCCAAAAATAAAAAAAATATTTTATTAATTAATTAATTTCGAGTATTAGTTTTTGTCAAATTCAAAACCCTAAACCCCTAAAAACACAAAACGCAGAGCTTCGTCATTGTTGTTTCAGTTGCAGCTTAATGGGGAAATTAGGGAAAAAAGCAAGAAAATTTGCAAAAAAAAATCTACAATCAGTTGAAAGAAACCAAAGAAAATTGAAATCTAAGTTCAAAAGAAAAGCTTCAAAAGGTACTAAATACTAATTTCTCTCTTATTATTATTATTATTGAAAATGTTGTTTATTGAATTGATTTTTTATAGGTGAGAATAATGATGTTGAAGAAATTGAAGATGTTGATGCTGTTACAAATACTTCAAACAATGTTGCTGAAGAAAGTGTAGATATTTCACTTGATAATGTTTTTAGTGATGGTGAAAGTGAGGTTGTGGTTGGTGATGATGATTCTGATAGTGATGGGTTTCTTTCTGAGGTTTGGATTTTTATTATTTTCGGTTAAATATGTTTTTAGAAGCTATAAAATTATAATGATGTTGTTTTTGGTATGAACTGGGTATCTCTGCGCGCAACTGTAGAGACTAATTCCTCGAGCTGGGTAGGACCACAAAGGGCGACAAAAATGTTATTCACTCCCTATTTTTATTGTTTATTTTGCAAAAAATGAGTAATTGTGTAAATTTTATTCAATTTTAGTCTCTATTTTTATTGGTTTTTAGGAAAAATTAGTGCTTTTAGTCTTTATTCAAATAAAATAAAACAAAATTTAAGTAGGGGATAAACTTGAAATATTGGCACAAGTGGTAGATACTTGGGCCACTTAAATCTTTGGTTCTGGGTTGGTTCTCTGGCTGGTGCGTGCGTATGGAAGAATGTTTGTTGACAGAAGTCAACACTTTAAATGAATTTTAGGTACCTCGAGGTGATTAGTCTTTGGAGTTGTGCGGGGATGATGACTTTGGTTTACCAAAAAAACTTGGAATGTTGTGAAATTTATAGGGACTAGAAATATATGTCACCATCATTTGGTGGTGGGAAGTGGGTAGAATTCGTAGTGTCTTTGAATGTGTCTGATGCTGTCGTTGTTGTCCCTAAATTGACTTAAATATCAAAAAGTCCTGTATGTCTCTCGTTAGTTAGTTTTGTCATCGAATGT
The DNA here is from genome assembly GCA_951804385.1 of Trifolium dubium. Taxonomy (NCBI): domain Eukaryota; kingdom Viridiplantae; phylum Streptophyta; class Magnoliopsida; order Fabales; family Fabaceae; genus Trifolium; species Trifolium dubium. The sequence goes on along the minus strand of OX638062.1, from coordinate 7,304,320 downwards.
GATTTTGGTTAGTTAGTTAGTTAGTTACTAACAAAAGATACACTCAAAGATGAGTGACACTAACTCACATTTAGGGACTGAAATGAGTGTATATTCAGGTACTAGAGTGACAGTAACTCACATTTAGAGACTAAAATGAGTGTATACCCTTTAATTTTCATTAGGTTTAGGTATTCAATATTCAGTATATTGATATTTGAGTATATGACCAGGACTCAAGCCTTGCAGATATTGCTGGAAGTGATGATGAAAATGAAAATATTATTGAGAGTAAGGACATTTCAAGCTTTCCCGTTTAAACTAAATTGCAATATCCCCTTGTTGCATGTATTTTATTAGATTTTGATGCATGGCTTTTTCAGATGGCAATGGTGATAGTTCATTATCAGTCCAAAACAGAGAAATTTTTGCCGAACTTTTGAAGAAAGAGAAGAGGTTGAACAAATTGAAAGAAAAGGTGGTTTCTTTTATCCTTCTTGGTTGGCTTCCAGCAGATTCTTATTTTTCATTATGGGATTCTGTTTTCCAGTTCTAACATTGTGTTATATAACAATAGTATATAATTTAGTATTTGTGTTATGTTATAATGTCCACCTACTTCGATTCTAATGAATGAAGTATTAATTTTGTTTTTGCCATTCAATGTTTCTTTGTCAAATATCTTACATGTCTTCTTGAAATCTACAGTTTCCAAGGTTTTCTAAATTTCTTGAAAAACATGATGGACAAGCTTCAGATGAAGAAACTGTGAGTATATTAATGACTTGTTTAATATGAATTTGGAGATTTACATGTTGGAATTCCTGGTGAATAATTCATTGATAGTTTCTATTAGTTTGGATAGAATGGTGGATATACTTGGCTTAACTCTACTTGAAAATGTTTTCTTAAGCGGGTATAATTGTCCAAGTCTTTAAGCAATACTTAGTCACATGCCTAGTTGATGTGCGACCTTAACACACACCCGTCTAACATCAAGGATTTGACGTTTCAAACACAGTTTAGTTTACTGTTTACAATTTACAATACATGTTATTTGCTTGGGTCTGAGTGCACAAATATCAAGAGTTTGTTTGTTTAACCTTGTAAAAAAGTGATTTTATGACATAACCATTTTAGTTTAGAGCTTTCATTTTTGAAAGTACTATTTTTTGCTTCATAGAAATGCACTAAACAAAATTTTCAGGTTGTTACTTTTTATTGATGAAAAACTTTCACTTTAAACACGTCTATTAATTGAATAGTGCATTTAAAAAATCCCTAATCAACAGCTTAAATATAACTACAGCTCCTCTCCTTTTGATTTATGATAATTAATATTTCAATAATTTTTCTTGATAGATACTTGAACTATGTAACCCTTCTCTCTAATTTTAAAAGATGCACTTCCCTCTCCTAAGAATTGAAATGTGCTACACTTTAGCCCAATTTTTTTATTGTGAAAAAACTATGAATCGACGTTACAATAACATTTTACTTCTACAACCTTCAATGTTAGAATACGCACATTTTTCCTCTCTTTGGTTTATTGCGTACATTTTTCTTCATGTTCTCTATGTTTAAGACTCCAACACCTAGCTTCAACTTTCAACCTGATTAGCACTTTTGTTCATGAAAATTGATGCACCTTTTCTTACATGGTTCAGGATTCAGATGATGAAAGATTAGACAGAGTGCAAAGAATGAATGATGACAATGCAGGTACTCAGGTGGGTAAAATGTTGACAAGTGCATCTGTTGATTCTTTGTCTAAACTGGTCAAAGAACAACATAGTCTGCCTGCCCTTAAATGTCTCATAAATGCTTATAGAGCGGCATGCCACAGTGATTCTGAAATAACAAGTTTCAGTGGAAGTGTCTTATCCCGCGGCACTCAGACGAGTGAATCTTTCTGCACAATATTAATGTTCATGCTGCATGAGGCTGATACTATATTTAGGATACTAATGGGAATATCAAGCTCGAGTTCAAAGAAGGAAGCTGTTTTGGATTCAAAGAATTCAGCTAAATGGTTGTCTCTTAGACCGCTTATTAAGTCATACATAAGGAGTACTGTGTTTCTTTTGAACCAGATCACTGATTCTGAGATATTAGCCTTCTCAATTTGTCGACTCAGAGCTTCAATAATTTTTCTGTCTGCATTTCCATCTTTACTGCACAAGCTTCTCAAGGTATTCAATTTCTCAGTAGTAACATATGCTATATTTGACAGATGCTGGTATAGATGGTTTAAGAGAGAAAAAAATCTCATATTTTGATTATCCCTAGTAATAGTAGCTTGGATTTCTGGTATTACGTATTTTTCTGATAGCTACTTATTACTAGCATGAAGTATCTTCCATTTGGAAATTAGATTTTAAGCATGTGCATTAACTTCAGCCTTTTGCAATAATCAGAAATTATCTATTTTTTATTTATTAAAATTTGCTATTTTTACAGTCAATTTTAAGAACTACAGTCTTATTTGAAGATAAATCAATGTTCTTCCATTTTTATCAAAATGTGATTATGACTTGGGTAGCCATGGCCAGATTCTCTTAATACTTAATTTATGATTATCGCTTAATTTCCAACCGAGATCTCATACTTTTCCTATCTTCTGGCTAAGATGTGTATAATGTCAATTTTGTGCCATACAAACATATTCCTTACTTTGCACTCTAATTTATTGCAGATTTGTGTTGATCTCTGGGCAACAGGTGATAGATCTCTGTCATCACACTCCTTTCTTATGATACGCGATATTGCATCTGTGTGTAGCTCAAATTGGTTAGACATCTGTTTTGTCAAAACATACAAGGCCTTCATCAGTCGCTCTCCATCAGAACATACACATTTTCTAAGGAACTCCTTTGTAGAGCTATGTTGTTTAGATGTGCAAAAGTCGTCAAATAAAGCAATGACATGCATAAGGCGTCTTGGTGAGATATTGCTGAAGGGGTGGCAAAAGAAAAATAATGTAAGCTTCAAACAACTAAAATATTTATTACCACTTCTTTTTTTGTGTAAGGTCATCAAATAAAACAATTATCAAGATTCTAGAGAATTTCTGTATTGCTACATTGAAGAAAATTTTCTGATATTTTGCCTTTTATCTTATGGCAGGAGGTGGTTAAGAAAATTTGTAGTTGGCAGTATATCAACTGCGTTGATCTCTGGGTTTCATTTATATCGGAAAACATAAAGGACCACGATCTTCAGCCATTGCTGTATATGCTTGTTCAAATTATAAACGGAGTTGTTCTCCTCTTTCCTGGGCCTAGATATTTGCCACTGAGACTTAGATGTATACGATGGCTTAATCGTCTTGCTGGTTCTAGTGGTGTTTTCATTCCTGTTACATCATTAGTGATGAATTTTCTAGAATACAATATTACCAAGGATGGTGGGAAACCTGGCAAAGTGTTTGACTTTGAACCTTTGTCTACCATAAAGGTACGACGAAACTTAAAGGGTGTATTTTGATCTATTAAAATTTAGATTATTTATAGAATTTTTATATACTCAGTATCTCATGGCCTCTTAATCCACAACACATTCAGATTAACCTCGTTTTCTCGACTATATTAATTGACACTTAATTTTTGCAGCTTCCAAAGCATTGGTTAAAATCACGTGAGTTTCAAGAAGAGTGTGTCTCATCTACCATTGAACTCCTTTCAGAGCACTTTGCACAATGGAGTTACCACGTATCTTTTCCCGAATTGGCAACAGCTCCACTTGTCTACCTTAAGAAGATAGTTGAGAGGACCACTAATGAGAGTTTCAAACGAGTTATCAAGCGTTTCATTGATCAGGTACAAGTTCCAACTATACTTTTGTACGATAAAAGCTATTAAATAAAGTGTTAAGAGTAATAAAAATAGTTTTCGTTGATATCACCGAATACTTTTCATTTGCTCTTTTTTGAAACAAACAATGAATAATTGACATCTCACCCAATTCATTCTTCTGGTTTTTTCCTTTGTATGTGGGAGTTCAGGTGGAGTTGAATATTGACTATGTGCAAAAGAAAAGAGATGATGTGCCTTTCTCACCAAAGGATCAGCAGTCTGTTGAATTGTTTCTTCAGGTAATCGCGGTTTTCTTTCCTGCCTGGATCTTGGTTACAGTCATTGGTGTAAGTGGACTTAGTTTAACGGTTGATTTGACAGGCCGAGAAGCGTAGCGGTAATGATTCATTCACTCAACACTACAAGAGCATCATGCGCAAGGCTGCTTCTAGAAACACAATTACAAAGAGGAAGGTATGGTTGACTTTATCTCTTGCCTCTTCTTCCTTTCTTTCTGGTCACCAATTTTCTCTGGAGGAAGCGAAGACACACTTGACGATATAATGTTCTTAAGTTTATATCATATAAATGTTATTTTTCTGACATCATCCATGTCTCCATGATCTATGCTGCAGTCTCAGGGCAAAGGAAAGAAGAGAGTGCGACATCCAAATGGCGTTGTTGATGGCAACCCTACAGATGCTTCAAAGAAGAAGAAAATGCAGCTTCCAAATGGCGTTGTTGATGGCAACGTTGCTGATTCTGGAAAGAATTAAGGCTTTGCTTTCATGATTCGGTTCTTCTCGGGGTTGAAGAAAAGAGATGTTACTTTCTTGTACACTTTGTTGTACCTTACTTTAGGTCTGAAGTTTAACGGCGTTGCATATGAATATTGTTTGGCTCATTGGACCTGATGAGCATCAATTTTGAAATATTTATTCCAGAGTTTTATATTAATTCTTAGGTTTTATTTTAAAGGAAATGTAATGCAAAAGTTTGAAATTTTGTAACTTTTTCGAGATTCCAAATATTTGTGGGCATGGATACTGAACAATGCAAGGAATATTAATCTCACAATTAGAAATGTTTCACAAAATGTTAGCATTTACCTCAGTTCTTGGTGGTAGAAGATCAAGTGCAAAATTAATTGTTTTAAATTTTTTGTTAAATTTGCTGCAATTTAAAGTGTGTGCTGCAACAATCGGTTGTTTTGTTATTAGTCGTCGTGACTGCAGCCTTCTTGATCTTGTCTTCAAGATTGTTGAATGTATCGACTTCTGTATTGTCCTTCATACTACTTGTACTAGACAGAAGAATTTTCAATCAAGTTTTTGCCATGATGTCCTTGCTCCTTATACCATGAGGTTCTACAACTGTTTATTCTTTTAGTTTCTTGAGATTCATTGACAGTGTAAAGAACCTTCTTAAATGTAAGCTTGTCAAGAATTCTCAATCATGTTTTTGTTTGGAAAATGATAACATGTGTTAAGGGCACATATTAAGAGGACAAAAGAAAGAAATATTTTCTAGGAACTTGTGCATTCAAATTTTAAAACAATAAATTTTTTATATCATTAAACGTAAAAATTTATATGAATACCTTAACATATGCTCTTCGAGTATCAAAACTATTAATTTTATTAAGGTGAGAGATAAATTAATCCTTGAAAAATTAAGTGATTTTTATCCAACAACCAATGAGAATTAGTCATATAAACAAATTTGTAAGTGATACTCAAACTAATTTTATGCTACCTTATGTGATTAATTAATTTTTTTTTTTGGTCTTAGATGAAGTGGTAATCCACTGAAATTAAACAACTCACACAACTGCGAGGTCCCGGGTTCGAACCCGGATCACGACGTCTGGCTTAACAATTTCGACATTTGCCATTTGAGCTAGGACTTCTAGACTTATGTGACTAATTATTATTGATGTTTATGCAGAATTTTGATAATGGCTAATGAGATGTTTATATGACAATTGAATTGATGACATGGAAATGAGTTAAGGAAATTCATATACACAATTTTTTTTAATCAAATTTGGTTGGTTTTGAAATATAGATTGTTGTATATTTTGATGATTTGGAAAGGAATAAGTGAGAAACAAATTAGGTAGTGAATTAATGAAACATCATCAACTCAATTGCCACACAAACATCTCACTTGAGTATCAAAATCAAACCTCAAATGCACACCTAGGTGAAAAGCCAAACATTTTGAAAATTGAGAAGCTAAAATAGTAGATTTAATAATAGAAAAACCAAAATTGTGAATGGGACTAAACTAAAGAACCAAAATAAACAGAAAATACTCACATTTATAATCATAGTAAAAAACAAATATAATTTTTATGACATTATTTTAATGTAAAACATCCATCCAATATTACATAATATACCTAATCAGCAGAAGCTCCCAAAGAACAATGAATAAGTGGACATTGATCAATGTTTTTTCAAAGGAAAAAGAGCACAGAAAAAACTAATAATTTTTGAAGTGGCAAACACCACCTTAAACTCACACACACAACTTTAAAGTCCTGGATTAAAACCCGAGTGAAAGTGTTCAGCCTAGCAATATCGGCATTACAAGTTGAGTAAGGCTTACAAACGAAATCACTAATAATTTTGAAGGACTTGAAAAATCCTCATAACTGAAGTTGCAAAAAAACACAGTGGACTTTATTAATAATAAAACCTAAACAGTTCATGCTATCCTCAGAACAAAATGTATAAAACCTCAAAGAGAATAAAAATCCAAGTCCAACCACATTTACACATGGCTATAGCTTACTCTACATGAGTCAACGACATTTTTCAAATCACAAGTTCTTGAAAGCAGAATCATGAGTTTCCTTTTGTGGGGTGAGTCTAGCAAGAAGTGCTTTATTGTGACAGTGTTCTGTGTCCACAAAATAGAAATTCCCATTAGCCTTAAATGTCACATAAGGCCTATTGGTTTCTGCTGGACGAATATCCGAAAACTTGATAGTCTTTGGGATATGTGTTGCCAGCCATGACAACATTTCCACATCGAAACTGTCTGAACCGGGTTGCCACCTGAGTTTGTGAACATATGGGCTGACGAACCAGTGAAGGATGGCGGTCGTAGAAGCACTAAAGAATATCACCGACGATGCCACCGCACCCTTAAGGATGACATTACTGTCAGGGGATGTCATGAACGTTATGACTGGACCAAGAGATACTGAGAGGCAGCATGTTGAGAGAGACAGAAGTTTTACTTTTTTTATGGTACTTGAGATTGGGCCATAGTAGAAAATTCCGGTGTCCTTGTCTCCTTCCTCAGATGGTCTTCCACTGTTAGGTCCGATGCTAATCTTGTCTTCCTCTGCTGTTGCGGCTTTAGATGCCCATCTTATTTGAGCGGGAGCGAGTTGGGAAGAAGTCTTGAATGTTGGATTCACATTGTTCCGTGATTTGAATATTGGATTAGCACTGATAGGCTGTCCGAATGTGGAGGACCTAAAACACTGGTACACTGAACCACAGAAACAAATGTACCCAAGTAAAAATATTACCATTCATATTATTTGCAATAAAAGATATATTCAGTTCAGGAACATAATCTATTCAGTTTTGCTAATTTGAATCATAAGATATGACATAATTCAAACTCAATTACTAAAACTAAAAAAAGCAACACATTGAGAATAAAACAAAGGTAAACTAGCAATGAAATATTTCATGATATATGAAACAAGATAAAAGAATCTTTTCTCAAGAGAACATTACATTTACATTCGAGTAACCATTAAAAACACTGCATACATGTGTGATGAGTGATCATTGTTTTAACACAACCCAACATTTTTCTAACTTCAGATTATGGGTTTTATAGGTTGTTTATAGCTATAGTTATTTATTACATTTACATCTACACAGTTCCAAACATGCTGTCTTTCAAGTTTATTAAGCCAGAAATTAAAGCCAACTTAGGAAATGAACACCACTCTGGATCATTGAAGAATTGGGAGTCTGGGACAAATAAATTGGAAATTTAACTTTATTACAAACAAAACTTCAAAAGCAGAAAACAATCTGACCTTTTTGTAAATAAAACTCCTTCACAAATAATAGAGTTCTGTTTGGTTGCAGAAAACATTAAGTTTCCATTTTTTTTTCCAGCTTTCCTTACAAAAGATTACATTGTTTAGACTTTGTTTTCTATTTTAAAGTTTTACGCTAAAGTACAAGAAACAGTAACGGATCCTGCGAATTTATATCGCCGCTTCCATTCCATGACAGCCAAATCTCATATTATGTTCAAAATTTGAACTAAAAATAAAACACTATTAGAAGTCTCTGAATTAGAACATTACTGGCATTCAACTAAGTAAAGAACAAGGGGAGGGAAGCACACATTGACAAAACATGCTAATTCGTAGTTGGCATCCACCTAAAGATGTGGAAATTCAACTTTGCTCCCCATAATGGATATTTTCGAAGAGGAGAGACTAATTGTTAGCAACAAAAAGCTACACATCTAGTAAAAAAATGCAAGGATAAAAGGGTCTTGGCATTACAATTACACATCTCTTTCCACCAGCCATACTATCACAGTACATACAAGAATAATTTCTTAAAGCTTAGATTCTGCACAAATTAAAACATTTCTGTTTGTAATTAAACTAATTGATAAGATCGTAAGACAATCTTATTGAAGTCCCTTTATAAACTGTCTAACTGTTTGTCCTCCTACTTTCAAATTTTTCTAAGTTCAACAGTGTTGGAAAATCAGGAAGAAAAAAATTGTGGCAATGAGTAGTCTATAAAAGCTCACATTATTGGGGCAGTTTTCTTCCCTTAAATTTAACTTGGGATAAGACTACTATTTTTTTTGACGTAATACTATTGCTTTTGACTTCCTTAAGGTGCAGTGTTTAAAAAGAGTTCCAATTTCAGCCTTGAATAGCCATTGGAAAAAAAAAAAAAACTTGCACCTTATATTGAGTGTTGTCAATCGCAGATCGCAGAAAATAACAACTTATAAAATGTACTCTACAATTGAAGACTCCTTGTTTTACATTCAATATCTAGAAACTAGAAATTAAAGGTCCTGTTTGGATAAACAGCTTAATTTGCATCTTATAGCATATTTGCTTATCATGATAATCGCTTATGAATAAGCTATTCAATTTTTTGGTTACACTGAATAAGCTATTTCTATTACACAAAATAAAATAAATTCAAATTATTTTCTTATTAAGCTATAAACTATTTTCATAACCAATCTTGTCAAACTTATGAAAACAAACAGCTTATGAACACGCGATAAGTTGTTTTCATAAATTTTTCTAAACATTCTCACAAGTCCTTACACAATTCAATAACCTCAAAATATATCAATCCAAACATCCCAAAATTCACAAACATAAAAAAATTCAATTTTTCAAGAAGCAACAAAAAAAAAATGAAGAAATTTAACAATGAAAAAACAAAATAGATACAAGTTAAGCTTAGTTAAGGTGCTACAACAATAACAGTTTCAATTTATTATCGGAATCATGAAGTGATAAATAAAAATTGAAAAACCCTAGTTCGGTGAGTTTTGTGAAAATTGAATGAAGAAAAAAAGAGAGAACCTGAAGGAGTGGTTGTTGTTGATAATGATGATGATGATAAGGAAGATAAACGACGGCGGGTTTGTGATCGGAGCAAATGAATCAGACTCATTGTTGCTGCTATGTTCAAACTGAATCTCACTCTTTTTCTTTCTTTCTCTGTGTTTGTGAAATGTGTGAGAAATGAAACGAAGTAGAAGAATAGTGTATGAAATTAACTCAGTTGAATACGTAGTGTTTATTTTGATTGGAAGAATGGTAAGACACAAAAAGGGCATTTGGTCTAGTGGTATGATTCTCGCTTAGGGTGCGAGAGGTCCCGAGTTCAATTCTCGGAATGCCCCTTTTTCGCTCTCTTTTGTTAAAATTTATGTAGGTAAAGAGTAAAAGAAAGAGTTGAGTAATTTTATGATAAAATTAGGAGGTTTTTACATGTTGATAAAAATGTTTTTTTTTTTGTTTTTTGTTTGGTAGAAGATAGAAACGATTTTTAGTTGGTTATTAAATTATATAAACTGATTTTGATATGTTATAATTTTAAAGTTGAGGTTTGGATCAATTATGTTTATATAGGCATGATAATTTTTATGTGATTTTTGTTGCAGGTGTTTGTTGAGATGATTTGTTAGTTTTGAGTTATTGAGTTTGTGAGCTCGAAGAATTTGTGATAATTATATACTCACTGATGTGGATCTCTAATAACTTTGAGTTTATTGTAAAAAATGAGAATTAATTGAAATAGACATATGATATTTAAGCAGTTTAGCCACTGTAATTAGATTTTAGTCCAATCTGAAACACAAATATAAAATAAAACAATAAAAATATGTATGTAATTTCGATACACCGCCTCCGATACTCATGGACAAGAAGATATGTTGCTCCAATTAAATATGATAAATTTATTTTTAGCTAAAAAAAATGATAATTTTATAGCCTCTTAGATTTTGTATTTTATGTTATCTAATGGTCCATTTGATTAGTAATAAAACATCACAAAAAATATATGACAAATTTTCAAAATATTGAATAATTTTTTAGAGTTTTACTCCATTGAAAACTCCATGAAGCATATATTAAGTACATGTTTCTATTGCTATTTTAAAGTGACTAATTTGCATAGAAAAATTCATGAGACATATAAAATGAATTCTCTTCTTTTAATTAAATTTATTCGATGTCTCCGTAGAATCGTTTAAATGGTATGCAAGACATTTAAGTTAGATAGAGAGAAATCTACGGATCAATTTCTGACAATAATAATTTATTTTTTGAAAAAAAATAATTTATTCGATACCAGTAATTCAAAATCAAATTTGTGATTATTTATTTAAAAGGTAATTTCAATTTTCAAATGTATCAAAATAGAAAAATTTGAATATAATAGGGATCTTATCTTCTAATCCCACTTTCCATTTTTTGAATAGGCCAAAGACATAAAAAAAACATTTACATTTGAGCATTAATAATTATTACAACCCTAAAATAACGCAGCTCCCATAAAAAGAAAGCAAAAAACACCGCTTTGGGCCTTTGTTCGCACTGAACTCAACTGCCTCTCCGGTAAACACACCACCGCCCGGACTTACTCCTCCGCCGCCACAAACGGTTACAATTCTACCGCGATTTACGGCCGCCACAAACGGTTACAAACGGTTAAATATAAGAAGCTTATAATGGAGAGTTTGAACTTCAAGAATCGCGTTGATGAACTAATTTCAAAAGTTGATCAAGTAAGTATTATTATTACTCGGACATATCGACACTTACGATTACATTGAATTATATAAATTTTTTTTTTCAATTTCTTAGCCATGCTGTGTCCGGTGTCTGTGTCTGTGTTCGAACTTCATAGTTACTTAATTATGTGATATTATCCGATTAATTAATGCATTTCTAATTTTTCTTTAGTGAAAATATTAGTTTGATTGTTTTGTTTATGGTAAATGAGAATCAAGCATTTGCACTATGACTTTTAGGTATTTCAAAAGTGCTTATTTGAGCTTATCTAATAGCATAAGCACTTCTCAGCTTATTTTCATAAGCTCTCCAAAATAGCTTACGAAAACAGCTTATAAGTTATAATTTATTAAAAATAAATAAATAACAATTTAACTAGATTTTATCTTTTGTTATAGAAATAGGCCTGTTTGGATAATCAACTTATTTGCAGCTTTTATAGGACAAGTACTTATCTATCATGATAAGCGCATAAGCTATTTTTATAGAAAAAGATAAAATGAATATGAATTGTTTTTTATATATCCTACAAGTTAGTATTTTCATAAGCTATGTTGGAGAACTTATGAAAGTAATTAAATAAGTTGGTAAAAACATGTGAAAATTGTCATAAGTTGTTTTCATAAGTTCCTCGAAACAGTCTCACGAAACTTATGCCAATAGATAAGCTCAAATAAGCCAATCCAAACAGGCCCATCGTTTATACATAAGGGCTTATAATGGTTTAAGATACAAAAGTAAGCTGTTTATCCAAACAATATATCGTTGTAGATAGGGGTGTAAGCGGATCAGAAAAAACCGATTAAACCTACAATCCAAACCAATCCAAACCGAGAAAAAACTGAGTTTTATGTGGACATGTTCACGGAATGTTATTACACCGATTTGTTGCTGGATGTAATTATGGTTTTGCAACATTTTTATGCTGATCTGTGGCTGGTTGTAATTATGATTTTACCACTTGTTTTATCACATTTATTCATAGCCGCTATGGCGTTGTTGAACTGCAACTATAGAGTAGCACAATTTTTAAAAACGGTCATAGTTTATTAAGACAATTCGGCAAAGAGATTCCACCTAGAGTATTAATTGGAGAGTTTAACACATGGGACTCTTTTAATTGAGGATTACAAGTCTGGTTTTAAAGCCTATGGATTGAATATTCAGTCTGACATTGCTACTGCTAATGAGTAATGTCCCTAAAGAAGCACTGGCTGCTGTCAACAAGGTCCATGAAACCAGAAGAAGAGACCAGTTTTGGATTGAATTGCGATGAGTTTGAGACTAGTTGTGCTAGTTTGAATGAACCATGTTCTTGTAGCTTCTTTGAACACTTGTTTAAGTGTGTTTCTTCGAGAAGAGCAACAGATGACTACTCAAGCAGCAATGGAACAAAAAGCTAATCTCAGTACCCTTGTTGATGTGTCTTATGCTACTTAAGGTCAAACAAGAGCAGAGATATGTGTTCTCTGCAATGCTATAGCCGTAAAAGATTTGGCCATATTGCAAAAGATTGTTCGGAGAAATTTTACAATTATTGCAGCAGCAAGGACATATCGTATCAACCAGTCTGTTTGGTCCGTAATTTTATGTGGCTATTATGATTAATTTTGTATGGACAATAGTTGTTGCTTCGTTAGTGTGTCTGTGTATGATTGATCTTCTATAAATTTACCCCACAAGAAGTTATCTCTAATCAGTAATATGCATCTTTTCACGCAGCTTGAGCAGAAAGGGCATGAGATAGATAATTTTTACTCCAGCTTGAATAAAAAACAAACAGACATGTCAAAAGGTAACTCAACTACAAAGGATAAAGATAAAGAGAAACATGTTCCGAGTATTAAGAAGCAACAGCAAGATGCTTCACGTAGAGAAGCGGCTGCTCAAAAAAGAATGCAAGATCTTATACGCCAGTTTGGCACAATATTACGCCAGGTAACTACTTTTCACTTATTGTTCATGTTTGTCGTGGTGTGTTGTGGTTGTGGAATATGACATCTTTGTGTACCATTACCAATGTGTTAACTGTCTATTTACACATGTTCATGTAATTTTGGATTTCTTTTGCATCATCTGTTTCTGTTCATGATAAAATAAGTTCCAAGGATCAGTCTAAACCATTTCTTTTCTTTCATGTTTATCAATATAGATTATGCATTTTTGTAATTTTTTCTTTATTTTTGTGTTCGTTGTATGGGTTTTTAGTGCAGACAACAATACAATGATGTGGAGCTCAAAAAGTTATTTGCATAAATACTTCTTGAGAAGGCAATTCTTTATACCCTGATAATCGCATAATAACATGCTTGAAGTTTTTAAAAAAGAAAGATATATATAGCTTCATTTTGCAAGTTCCTTGTTCGGATTCATGAAAGGGGTTATTATTATTAATTGAAACAGATGATGCAAAAGAAATTCAAAAAAAATTTGTTCTATACCTCAAAAATAAAATGATTTTTGTTGCTGGAAGGAACAGTCTACAGAAAATATTAATATTTCATTGTGATGTCACATGGTGTGATTACTTGTATTTTCCTTCCTGATTCAGATGTAAATATTATTAATGCATCTTTTGTAAATTGGTTGAACCCATAAACATTTGATTTATAAATTAATTCTTTAATACTTTTTTTCTTTCTGCCAGATCACACAACACAAGTGGGCTTGGCCTTTTATGCAACCAGTGGATGTAGAGGGCCTAGGCTTAAATGATTATTATGAGGTATGGTTCATATATGCATGCATGTTTTCCAATGTTACATTTGCATTAGTATTAGTAATGATGACTTTTACTGAGGCATTTGATTAGCTTACATGATTATTAAGAGGTATGGTTCAGTTATGCATGCAAGGTTTCCAATGTTACATTTGCATTAATAATGACCTTATGCTAAGTACTGGCTCGGAACACAGAAGGTTTTTTTTTCTTAAACAAATACACCCTTCATTAACTGACTGAATCTTTTATTTGCATTCAACCTTTTATGCTTTTGAGTTTTGATTGATATGTTATAATGTGATGCATGCTAGATAATTGACAAACCCATGGATTTCAATACCATTAAGAACCAAATAGAGGCCAATGATGGTACTGGGTATAAGCATATCCGAGAAATATGTGCCGATGTGAGGTTGGTTTTCAAAAATGCTATGAAATATAATGACGAAAGAAGCGATGTTCATGTGATGGCAAAAACTTTACTGGAAAAGTTTGAGGAGAAATGGTTGCAACTTCTGCCTAAAGTTACTGAAGAGGTAATTTTACTGAATTCCAACTTTTTGTTTCCTGAACCAATTTTTTGTGTTGGATGGAATTTGATTACTTAAATTGTAGGAAACAAGACGAGAAGAAGAAGAAGCTGAAGCACAGTTAGCCATGCAATTGGCTCAAGAAGCAGCTCATGCTAAAATGGCTAGAGACTTGAGTAATGAGGTATTCATGAATCATGATGGATTTACAACCTTATTGAGCAGTTCAATATGGCGCATGAGAACTTGATCAAATAAAACTATATTTTTTCATGCGTATTAAAGATGTATCTGTTTGGATATTAAATATAGGATAATAGAGAGTAATTAAGAGTTAGTTAATAAGTTGATAAGTTTGTGTCTTCTCTTTCAATCTATCTACACCAATAAGAAGTCCTTCATTTCTTTGCAATCTTTATTGATTTGAATCTGTTTTGCACCACTATTTTAGGAATTCTTTCTTGATTAAAGAAAGGACCCTAACTGTATCTAATATGAGGATAGAACCACCATATGAAACTTATTTATGATAATGTTGCTTTGCATTTTTTGTTCTCCAGCTGGATGAAGTTGATGTACATTTAGAAGCGTTACGAGAGATGGTTGTTAAGAGATGCAGGTTAGCTGTTATGTGTTTCGCTAAAAATGTACCTCAAAAAACAAACACATCATATATTTTGGCCCAAACTTTTTTCTGTTCTGATTTGTTGATGTTAAAACATCATGTATAAGTTACCTAAAAATAATCAGATATAAAAGTTTAATACCGGTATAGCGATCCTCGTCATACACACATATATTGGTTATGTAATGGACTCACTTTGCAACATTACGTAACACATTAACTTGTTGAATAGTTCTATCGTTCATTTCGTACCTTCCTCATTTTCACTGCCTTTGTTTCATCGTTATTCCAATTGCTGCTTTTATTTCTCCCTATCTACAATACTTTATCACTCCCACAAAGCTAAATTTGAGAAATTTTGCTACAGAAAAATGACAACTGAAGAAAAGAGAAACCTTGGAGCTGCTCTCACCAGACTCTCTGCTGAAGATCTTCGTAGAGCACTGGAAATTGTTGCCCAAGCTAATCCAAACTTCCAAGTAAATGCTGAAGAAGTGGATCTTGACATGGATGCTCAGGTCAGGATCAGATATATACTTCATTTGAAGTATCATCATAACACAATAAAACTGTTGTTACTTGTATTGAATTACTTATTACTTATGTTTGTATCGAATTGATATGACATTGATTATATTATCTATATGCTAACGAGTACATTGTTTTTCTATGCAGAGCGAGTCTACATTGTGGAGGTTAAATTTTTTTGTTAGGGATGCTCTTGAAGTCCAGAGCAAAAATTCAGGAAGCATGGAAGGAGATGAAAACCCGAACAACAAACGTAAAAGAGATTTGTGTGATGCTGTTGCAAAAGCTAAGAAGAAGAAGGCCAAGAAGGCTACTTGAAGTTCATTTCGAAACAACATGATACTCTTAGGTTGACTTGAGTTAGTGATGATAACCAAACAAGTTGTTTCATAAAACAAATTAAACCAACCACCTTGTTTGATGAAAGACATTTTCTTGGAAAGTGGCAAAATTTGTGTTGCTTACTTTATGTCTCTTATGTCAAGCATAGTTTTTGTTAGGTGGCTTGCTTTTGCTTTCAAAGAAATCCTTGAAATGTAACGTAGTTTTGATTTTGAAGGCATTTTTTGTTGTTGTTCCTTGGTTCTCCATGACATTGTAATATTCATTTGATCATTTCTTATGCTTGACTGATAAAAGTGTATTACATTATGGTATAATTTGTATTTTTTTATCTGATACTAGACTATTTACTCTTGCTGCACGGATCATATTTAATTAATAAAATAAAGGGTCATGCTAACATGTGTCTTAAGGACACATTTTAAGATGCTAAAAGTGGTAAATTTATGAGGGAGATAGGGTTGAATTATGATCGGTGTTACTATAAGATGTTTTGCACAAATAATTGTTGTAAGAAACGATGATTGTATATTATTTCTTATTAACATACTATTGAAGAAATGAAATTAGAATAACCTTCAATATCATAAGGTTTATCTTGAAATTGATTCAAGGTAAAAGTACTTAATACGATATTCATCTTAAATTTTGGTAACTATCCATGTCAACTTCACGGTTGAAGGAAATTGATATAGCTCTTCATTTTCGACACAAGAGTGTTAAAGTACAATTTGTAGGTGCATACACCAGCCTCAATTTGTAGGTGAAATCCAATGAAGAATAATAAATTAAGCTGGAGGAATTTATAGAACTGTCAAATAAAAATCTGAATATGAAACATAACCATGATACTTTGTGAATTCTGAAATTTGTAGCAACTTGCTTCTTGTGATTTTATTATTCTTCTCTTCTATATGAAAAGAACAAAGAGTTCGGATGCGTTCGCTATAAGAATTAGAAGGAATTAAAATGGAAATATTTTTCTGTTAATTCTTTCTGGAATCTTGCTATAAGGAAAGACTCTTTTTTTTTTGACAAATGTTATAAGGAAAGACTTAAATAATATTTTCGTCCGTATTTTTTTTTTCTTGGAATTCATTTTTTATTAAATTTGCAGGTTTTTTTATTAAATTTTTCTGTAAATTTTAGCTTTAAGAACTAAAATTAAAATAATTTTTGTACAGGGATAAATTCCTGAGAAAAAATTACAGGGACTAAAATAAAAAACGTGGATACATACAAGGACGATATAATTTGGGGTATTTACCCATCAATTACTCATTAATGTTTTAAACGATATAAATTTTATAAAATACATCATTGAATAGAAATTTTATATTATATAGATTATTTATGTAAAATTTCAGACAAATTTACAATCATTTGATATGTTAATGACACACATAAAGATTAATAATATTTAAAAAAAACACACAAATTGTTAATTTTGATATGTCTCAGTAACATGTCAAATTATATATTTTGGATTTTACTAAAATTTTACACCAATGATTTATATAATACAAACTTTCAATTAATATCGGTTAAAACATTATTGATCGATAGGTGTAAGTTAAATACAAATTGCAATTAATTTCTCTCTCTATTAATAATCAACAACCAATAAAAATTGCTTTTACATCTTTTTATACAATTTATTTCAAGAAAAATTCACAAAATCATATTACAAAGTCTCTTATTTTAATTTTTTTTAATAAGTGTGATTTTTTCCTTATAATTTGGGACATATGAAGTACTAAATTATAAGCTCATTTTAAATAAAATTTATTTACTAACTTTTTTTCACATAAATTTATAGTTAATTTTTATTAGTTTCTAACTTATTTTTACAAGTTAGTTCAATTCACTTATAACTTTACATTTTTCATTCAATTTTATATCATTTCATATTTATAAATTAATTTAATGACTCATCAAACATTAAAATTTCAATCAACTACTTTATCCGCCATAAATTAACTCATCATTCTCCGACCTTAATTATAATCATAAATCCACATTTTATATTGAATACTAATAAGTCAGAAACCATTGACACCTACTTGTTTAACACAAAATATTACACATATCAACATCATTTTAACCAAATTAAATTTTATAAAATTTACTGTTTATTTAAAAGTTTATATAATATAAATTATCTGTCTAAGATTTTAGACAAATACAAAATTATTTAGAGTATGTTTGATTTAACTTTAGATAAAATTAAGTTTGATTAAATTGATTTCAGTACAATTGATTTTATCATACTTTTTTTTTTGTTGACGAAATCATACTTGACTTTAGTAAAATTAACATACACTTAATTGATTATTAAGACACGTCAAAATTAATGGTTCGATGTCATGGTGCTATAAATACAAGATGTAGTAGTAAGCCACGCAAACGTAGTTTCTCCATACTACTCTTTCTCTAGTAGGGAGAGCACCAGCCGAAAAAAACAACAACGAACAAATTTTGCAATAATGAAGGAGGAGGTGGAAGAAATCGCCGCCGCCGGAACCAAAGACAAGAACGGTGGTCGTAGCGGCGGCGTTGGCGGTTACGTTGACACTTCGAAAGCGCTGAATCAAATTATGTTGATGAAATGTCCGCCAGTTGTCGCTCAATCCCTTGCTGCCCTACCTTCTTCCTCCGATCCTTCTCTTCCTAGGGCTAAAGTCGTCGTCTCCATTGATCCTCTTGATCCCAAAGAAGAACCTCAGGTAATAATTACTTTGCATTTTCTTCGTCGTAATCGTCGTCGTGATTTTTGATGATTTTCATGCATGGGAGTGCATTTTATTGTTATTACATTCATCGTGATTTTTGTTCGTTGCGAAAGTAATATAAATATATATCATATTGTATCGAAATGTTTAGGGTAGTTATAGTAGCGGAGCCAGAAAATTTATAAAGTCTGATCAAAATTTTAGTTTTGAACAAAAAATCTCAGTTTTGCCCAATACTAACCCCTAAAAATCTCAGTTTTGAGATAAACTAACCCCTAAAAATACCAACTTTTTTTGCCTGGGCCAGTGCCCGGGCTGGCTGGTTGGTGACTTGGTGGATTTGCCAGTGTATTAAAATTGCAAACACATCTCAAAGTGTGTTTTTTAGTTAGTCATTATGGTTCTTGAATATGATATTTTGGTTCTAAAATGTGTTTTCTGTTAGTCAATTTAGTTTGTCAGATTACAAAAAAGAGACAATTAGGGATGTATTAGCAACTTTGATATATTCATAGACTATAATGACAATGTGTCACACATTTAGATTTAGGGATGAAATCATGAAAACAACTCTTTTCCTTTACTTTTTAGGGTTAAATATGTTTGTTTTCTTGTTAGTCCTTATGAAAAATTAGAGTTTAATTTTTATACATTGTCGGTGTAAAAAGTTACAGTGTCATAAAATCACAACTAATTATAAGTAGTTATGATTTAAGTTAGATTTTTTTAAATATCTTATATTTGTGATTGATTGATGGTTTAAAAAGCCTTTACTTCGGCAGTGTATATGAAGTAAATCTAACAGTTTATCAACTTTTAGGCTATCACATTTTATAAAAACAGGGTGATTTTAGTCTCTCTACAGCAGTGTTGTCTATGGAAGATGACGGACTAAGGTGGAGAGCCAAAAACCCGGCATACCGGCCATGTGGCGCTGTCATATCTGAGTTTGGTGCTGTGGCACCGCCATCCTTCCTAAAATTGGCCCTCGCGGAAAGCTAAAAACCCGCCACTGATATCCACCTTGGCGCTGCCATGGTCAATATTTGACAACACTGCTTTGCAGTGACTAACTTAAAGCACTTTTTTTTTTTGTAATTGGTCGAGATTAGAAATGGATAAATATTTTATAGGGACTAAAGATTAACTGTGTTGTTTATTAATGGTACTTTCCCCTGTATACTTTTTTGTTTTGCTATTTATAAATTGATTGATTGTTTAGTGAAATGATAAAATGCTCAGTTTACAATGGAGTTGGGTGGAAATGAAGTTGGAAATGTATCAAGATGTTTTTCTATGGATATGTCCAAAGACTTAATTCCCATGTCTGTCTTTTCCGACTCAACACAAGGTATATATGTTCCTTCTTTTCAATCACCACATGCATTGTATTTTGATTCACATGACATTATAATATAATACTTCAAGAATCCAAACAACAGAGAGATTCTGAGTTGAGAATGTTTAGGAGGAAGACCGAGAGAATTTGAGCAAAAGTGATTTTACTATTCAAAACGAGTTATTTGATAGATAAGGATAGAATCCGAATTACAAAGATACATTTGTGTGCTACTTCAATGGCTTGTATCTACTTTACCAAATTACTACCTAGCACCCACCTTTTTTTTGTCTTAATCATCTGGTTCTCAGGGAGATACGGGCCCTGCTAATTCAGAGTTTGACTGAGAAGTAAGTCTAATGAAGGATTGCTGTAGCCTACGATCAAATTCAGATAATTCCGATCGATTCAATTTTAATTGATGCTCATTATTAATACATAGTCTAACAGTCTCTAGCTAGCACTATTGAATAAGTTGCCTGTCAATAATCTAGTGTTGTAAACTTCTCTTCATTGCAGAACCGAGGGAAGAGTCGAACCCTTTAGGGGTCTATTGCAGCTTTTCATATGCAAGAGGCCATCCTTGTTTATTTTGATCTATTTACGTATTTGTTCCTTTGCTATGTTATTATTTGTTTAATGATATTTGTTCTTTTAGTTTTTTTAAGTAAATCATAATAAGGATATAACATAGAAAGTGTTTGATTTGATATCTGAAGCATCATATATCATAAATCCCTTTTTTAAAATCTTAATTAGGGAAATGTAAATAAAGCATTTGAGATTTTTCGTATATTGTAGGAAAGGTATCTGTGGAGGGAAAAATAGAGCACAAATTTGACATGAGGCCACATAATCAAAACCTTGAACTCTATGGGAAACTCTGCCGTGAAAGAACAAAAAAATATGGGGTCAAAAATAGACAGATACAGGTTTTCTTTTCTTATGGCTTTCTTTCTCATCATAATATTTTATCCAATACAACTTATCTACCTATGACTCACCTGAATTCTATTTTTCAGGTTATTGGCAAAGATACTGGAGCTAATATGAGGCCAATGCCAGGGTTGATGAATTTTACAGTTGCTGGACCTACTACTGTAAATAAATGCCTTATTCGTCTTCTTTTTCTTCTTCCTGTTACAAATTTGTGTTCTAATTCTATATGATTGCATTTGCATGCCAAGATAAACTTCCCTTCTTTTAGCATCATGTGCTTCTCTTAAGCAATTTTATAACTTAATGATGAACATGTTTCTAAGTTGTGGTTGCAGTTGTGGTTCTGCCCTGAACTTTGATTTTGCAGACAAATGTGAGCAAATGTGGTAGATGCGGTCGCAATTGCAGCTATGATGTTGTTGTGAAGATCTCTAAAACCGTTTTATTAAGGCTGCAATTGCGGTTGCCGACACCACTTTTGAACTATGTTAAAGAGATTAAGATGACAGCTAAGATCGCCTTTACAAATATAGTTATTATTTGGTACTTGAGATGTAATAGAAGTTTATGTTTTGCAATATTAGGAAAAGAGGAAAGCTCCAGGGCGAGGAACGGAAACTAAGAGAACAAGAAGAGACCGTGGAGAAATGGAAGAGATCATATTTAAGCTATTTGAAAGGCAGTCAAATTGGAGTTTAAGAAACCTCATACAAGAAACCGACCAACCTGAAGTATGTGCTATTGCTGCTTTGACTAATATCTTTCTCTCAAAATCCAGTTTTAGTTTAATTACATTAACATTTAGAATATTACTTTCTGTGGTAGTCACTTAAATTACAAATTGAATTCCAACCATAGAAGCATGTTGCTTCTAGTAGATATGCTCAGAGACTTATTTGCCGTGTTGTCAAATCTCCGCCATGGCAGCAGCACTATGTTATAGTATGGCGGATTTTTGCCAGCCGCCATAAGCCACAAGACCTATTATATGGCGAAATTTTAGCTGGCCACCATAATTCTCCATCCGCGGTTGATGACACTGCCATTTGATAATATTTATGTAATTTAACTATTATATACACAAAATTGGCCTATTATTTTCAGAAAATTTTGAGATATTTTGAACTATTATAATGGCTATATACATATATGTATGTATGTACCTTCCTGTTTGACATATTAGTTATTATTTATTGATTGTCACCCTGTTTATAGGTCTCTTCTAAGCACAACACTTGAACAAGTACTGAGTTACATCTAATGATTACCTTTTTGTGCAGCAATTTCTGAAAGATATATTGAAAGATCTTTGTGTCTACAATAACAAAGGAACTAATCAAGGCACCTATGAACTGAAGCCCGAATACAGAAAATCTGGCGATTAGCTTCAAATATATATGTTCATGTCTATCACCTAGTACAGTATAAAGTCATTTACTTTCTATCCAGTTGCAAAGTGGAGCAGAATGCATATTGTTTGTTGGCCTATGGTTTTTTCTTTCTTTTCATTTTTTCATTCTTATGTTTTCAATGACCGACTATATATATCATCATAAGGTTTGAGTGAATGATTAAACCTGCATTCTGTTGGTTTTGCTGATTTTACAATGCTATTTCTTTCCTTTCTATCTCTGCATATGATTGGAAAAGTTAGAAGATGTGGCGATGCCGTGCATGTGCGTCTGACGGAAGCTTATAATTGTAGCTTTAGAAAAATCACATTGAAATTGTATGGCTACAGCTACACAAAAATATATTGGATATGAAACCAAACATGCTACTGGTAGAACTAGAACCACTTTGGGACAACTTAGCATCCCTTAGCAATAGTGCATAATAAAAGTAACAGAGCTATTTTTTTACACTGTTAAACTAAAAGGTAAAATTTATTCACACACACATGTCGACAGATTTAACACACTCTGGCAAGATGTAGTTTTCATTTTTGACCGTTTGATCTTAAGTTAACGGTTAAGATTGTTTTATACTAGTTTTACTGTTGTGTAATATGATCAGTCCTATCTCAATTTAATAGTTGAGATCTTTTACTGCGGAAAAATGTGTGATTCCAAATAGGCATTAGGTCATTGCAATTACTGTCCGATCTCAATTTAATAGTCGAGATCTATTAGGTCGTTTTTTTTTTTAAAAGCACAAGAAGTGCTAAGAGGGAGTGAAAAGATACAATAGATACATAGCAGCAAGCAAAAGCACAGGAAAACAAAACAGGGACAAAAACAAAAAACTATCCCCTAAAATTCAATCACCCGCAGATCTGGGAGGAGCAAAACCAAAACAGCAGAAGCAGCAAAACAAAGCATTCCTCATCTATTGTAACATTCGCTGGGATTCCATCGCCATTCATAAAACATACACAGGGTTGTAGCTAGTCGCCCAATGAACCACTGCCATGACAATCTTTTTATTGTTTCCAACATCTCCTCCTTATCAACAATGCCATTGTTAAATATCCGATTGTTACGAG
Organism: Trifolium dubium; assembly: GCA_951804385.1. NCBI lineage: Eukaryota > Viridiplantae > Streptophyta > Magnoliopsida > Fabales > Fabaceae > Trifolium > Trifolium dubium. The sequence continues at coordinate 7,280,975 of OX638062.1, read as the reverse complement.
TTCGCCACAGTCCACACAAAAGCATGCCAGATCAGGAGCATACCTTTCTTACCAACTCCACAACTCGCTAACAAAGAAACAGATTGATTCACAGTCGGAGGTAAGACCAGCACATGATTTAGCCACCGAACGATCCCATACCATAAAAACTCAGAAATTTGACATTGTAGAAAGAGATGATCTATTAGGTCGTTTGTTATTGTATTGTTATGTCTACACCAGTTTAATTCAATTCACATAAATTTGACTGATATTAATGAAATATTAAACCATAGATTTATTTAGGTTTTGTTTGTGTTTTTTTTATAAGCAAAATATGGTATTAATAAAGAGTACAGGGTCTTCAAAGTCAAACTCTTACACATCAAAAGCAATCCTTAGATACATTGTAAACAATCTAAAGGATTATTACACCAATTAAAAAAAAAAAAAGCAACATTACTCCTCAATTGTCCTAACAACCAAAACCAAGAAACAAACTTTATGTTATCAATCAACTGAGAAAAACCTGCAAATTCTCCTCAAAACATTGTTTCTCATCCTCCAAATACACCAAGTTGTAGCAAGTGATGTTTCACTTTAATCCCTTTCCTAGATTTAACCAAATTACCAAATGAATTAAAGTGCTTCCGACCCACCTCATGATGGTTATAATCAAATATCAGCTGATAAACAATTCTTCAAACATTTACCAAATTACTATTAAGAAAAACATGATTACAATATTCCAAAACATAGAAGCAAAAGACACATTTACCCATTGACCCAATGTATTGTCTTATAAATATGACATATATTGCAATGTAAACAACATACCTTGAAAAGAATACAATAGGATTATGTGTTCCAATCTCAAGTTTACAATAGGTTACATAAATGGTGGGATCAGAAGATGTTGGGAATGGAATAAAAAAAGATGAATCATTGGGTGAGAAACTCCATTAGAATATTTAGATGTGCTCAACAGCAACAGAGCAACATATTATTAATTTTCTAAAGGCAGATTTATTATTTAAACTATGTAATAGGTGACTGATAATAATTTTATATGGTAGCATCCATGTTATTAATGTATTTTATTGGAATTCTTGAATAGTTTTTAAAAATATTCATAGGCAATTGTACATTTTGACAATAATGTTACTGGTTAAATCCTATTTATTGTTTTTCGGCTAATCATTGTCGAAATGTGCATTTTGCCCATAAATATTTTCAGAAATTATTCAAGAATTCCCATAAAATACAACAATAACATAATTGTTGCCACATAAAAATCTTATCACAGTCACCTATTACATAGTTTAAAAAATAAACCAGGCTTAAGAAAATCTATAATACTGACTGTGTTATCGTTGAACACAACTAACTATTCAAGTGCATTGTTTCTCCCAAAGATTCATCTTCTTTCATTCCATTCCCAACACATTTGGACCCACCATTTATGTAACCTGTAAACTTAAGATTGCTGTTTGACCATTCCTTCTCAATAGACAGCATGTCATCTTATATAATATGGAATTGTGTACATAAAATATTCTTGACATGAATTTTTTTTGGATCTTCGCCTGAAAAAAAAAGATATAAGTTTCTAAAGGAGAAAAAAATGTTCAATTAGATAGAGTACATATTTGTTTGGTTAATTTGATTTGATCAAATTCAGATCGAGAAAGCTAATTGATAGATGCTAACATCGACAAGTTGGTTCTAACAAAAATTAAACCACTGAACTAAAATTTAGTTGACTCGTAAAATTGCAGTCAAAATTTCAAAATTAATCATCGATAAATTCAGAAACACAACAATAATCCATAAAACAATTGTTAAAAATAGAGAATATCAAAAAGTTAAAAGAAAGCAAACAAAAAAACAAATGATATGTGAAGAAGAAACAACACAAATAATAATATCTAGAAACAAGATAATGAAAAAATACGTACTCCTCAGAGAGGAGGCGAAGAAGAATAAGAATTGAAGAAAATGAAATGTGATGGCTGTGTTTTTATAGAAGAGAAACTAAAAAAGATACGAATTTAGGGTTAGCGATTATGGGCCGGGTTGGGGCCCAATATGGATCATCTTTAACCTTTTCCATCTCACTTAAATTCATATGAATCATCCATCCCTCTCTGGTCACCCCAACGTCTTGGTCGACACAATTCTTTGAGAAATTATTCATTTGAAAAGTAAAAAATCATGTCCTAACACACAATCACCCAATTTTTATTGTCTCCACCATAGTTTTATGTTGTCAACACGCGTTTCACTCTGTATATCTCGTATTTCTCCACCTTGTATTCTTCGACTTGTCATCCCTATCATCCTTAACATGTTTCATCCCACTTAAATTCACGTGAACCATTCTTCTCTGGCCACCCCCACACATTGATCGTCACCATCCCTTGAGAAATTATTCATTCAACAACTAAAAAATCATGTCCTAACACAATCAATTAATTTTTATTGTCTCCACTCTACTTTTATGTTGTCAACACGCGTTTCACTCCGTACATCCCGTTATTTTCCAACCTTGTATCTACGCCTTCTCATCCCTATAATCCATAACCTTTTCCATCCCACTTAAATTCACGTGAACCATCCTTCTCTCGCCACTCTCACGTCTTGGTTGACACCTTCCTTTGACAAATTACTCATTCAATAAGTAAAAAATCATGTCCTAAGGCTCAATCTGTCAATTTTTATTGTCTCCACCATACTTTTATGTTGTTAACATGTGTTTCACTCTATAGATCCCGTTATTTCCCCACCTTGTATTCTTCGCCTTCTCATCCCTATCATCCTTAACCATTTCCACCCCACTTAAATTCACGTGAACCGTCCTTCTTTGGCCACCCCTACATCTTGGTCGGCACCATCCTTTGAGAAATTACTCATTCGACAAGTAAAAAAATCATGTCCTAACACACAATCACTCATTTTTTTTTATCATTTCCACTATATTTTTATGTTGTCATCTCTCTCTTGACTCATGATATTTAGAATCAATACCTAGATTTTCTTGTCTCCATGTCTTCTATTCTATGTCGTTCCACCTCTCTCAGCGTAAACCTTTCCCATCCCATTTAAATTCATCTCGACCATTCATCTTTTGTTGGAAATCCCACATCTCTGTCGACACCACCATCCGAGAAATTAATAAATCTTTGGTTGTCTCCATTTTAGGTCAGTGCAGTCACCTATTACATAGTTATAAAGATAAATCAGGCGAAAACCTATAATTAAGTGCTCTTTTGCTGCTGAGCACATCTAAACTATTCTATTGCCTTTCCTCACCCCAAAGGTTCATCTTTTTTTCATTCCTTTCCCAATATAAGTACCAAATGCAGCAGGATATTTTGCAAGCAAAATGGCAGAATCAGGTAGTGATGAGAAAACATGCTGCAATTTGTTCTCATCGCTATAACCTAGTAGGAACATCTTCAAAGACTAGGCTGCTCGAAGTGTACCTAAACACTAATTTTGTGGAGACTTGTACAAAGTGGTCTTCTTTTCTTTCAGTTGGGTAGTTTAAGATCCATCCTTCTTGCCTTCAACTTCCACTTTCTCTTATCAACTGAGTTTCTCTGTATTGAGTGAAAGTAGTATTTCACGATGGCTAGAGGACACAACTTTGGCTCAACTTGAACATGAATCGGAGATGGCTTATTAGTGGGTGGACAAACAACCAAATCTGGTTCATTTGGGGTGGATCGGAGAGAAGATGCTATAGATATTTGTCATTTTGGGTCGAAACAGAATCTATGTTGCAATTCTCTTGCAAAACTTTAGTAACTTGAAAAATTGAAGTGTAAACTTCGGGTCACTTTTATCTGTTGACTTGTACCGATATCGTCTATATCGAGGACAACTGTTCTATGTCCATTCAATCATCCTTCCAAGAAAAGAAAGATGTTTTCTTACTTTCGTCTTCGACCATTCCTGAACCGTCTTGTTCCTACATCCAACTGCATGGTCTTTAATAACCTAAAGAAAGGATTGAACTTCAGACAGTACCAAAGTTTTCCAAATTATTGAAGTAGAGCGTATGCTTTTTCGGCTTTTATCTGAATCTAATTCATCAGCACCATAGCACGAAACTTCTATTTGTGATTCAGGCTCTTCATGTAAAAGACTTTCCTTCTCAAATTCCCCATCCACCAAAGGAATGAGGCTACCACAGTTTTGAACAGTATCCAACATATTTGAGGAGTCACCATTTTCCTTACGCGTATTAGCTAGTCCAATGTCAGAACCAATTGCATTACCATGACTAACAAAATCACAATGAACATTATCTAATGGTTCAGATGATTCTCCTTCTAGTAAATTCCATAAGGTTTAATGCGGGTAGAACTTCGTATAGTGTGAGGGTATAGTAATCACTAATTACCTCAATGACCATTTATATACCCTCAATGACCAATTCCTCCTTCGAGTTGTGGAAGGAAATGTACATTGAGGTAATTAGTGATTACTATACCCTCACACTTGCGAAGTTCTCCCGGCATTAAACCTTCCGAAAAATTTACTCGAAGGAGGATCATGTGAACCATTTAATAATGTTTATTGTGATGCTGTTACTCATGGTAATGCAATTGGTTCTGACATTGGAATAACTAATACTCTTAAGGAAGATGGTGACTCCTCAAACATGTTGGATACTGATCAATATTGTGGTAGCACTAGCCTCATTCCTTTCGTGGATGGGGAATTTGAGAAGGAAAGTTTTTTACATGAAGAGCTTGAATCGCAAAAAGAAGTTGTGCTATGGTGCTGATGAATTAGATTCAGATAAAAGCCGAAAATGTAGACACTCTACTTCAATAATTTGGAAACCTTTGGTACCGTCTGAAGTTCAATCCTTTCCTGATGTTATCAAAGAGTATGAAGTTGGATGTAGGAGCAGGACAGATCAAGAATGTTTGAAGACAAAAGTAAGAAAACATCTTGCTTTTCTTAGATGAAAGGTTGAATGGACCCAGATCAAATGTCCTCAAAATAGACGGTATCGGTACAAGTCACCGGCTAAAAGTGACCCGAAGTTTACACTTCAATTTTTCAAGTTACTAAAGTTTTGCAAGAGAACTCCAACATGGATTCTGTGTCAACCCAAAATGACAAATGTCGTTAGCATCTTCTCTCTGATCCACCCCAAATGAACCGAGATTTAGTTGTTTGTCCTCCCACTAATGAGCCATCTCCAGTTCATGTTCAAGTTGAGCCATAGTTGTGTCCGGATGTCCGCTGTACTAGGGTTGATAATATTTATGCAACCATTATATACACAAAGTAGGCATATTATTTCCAGATAATTTTTGGGTTATTTTCAACTATTATGATATAAAGGCTGTATACATATATGTCTGTACCATCTAGTTTGACATATTAGTTATTATTTATTGAATTTCACTGTTTATAGGTAAGTCTCTTCCAAGCACAACACTTGGTTATTGAACATTTGTTTATGTATGTTTAGTAGTGCATGTGTTTAACTAGTATACTGAGCTGCAATTTCTGAAAGATATATCAAAAGATCTTTGTGTATTCAATAACAAAGGAACTAATCAAATCAAGGCACTTATGAAGTATGAATTGAAGCCCGAATACAGAAAATCTGGCGATTAGTGTTCATCTCTATCTTCACCTAGTATAGTATAAAGTCAATCATTTTTCTATTTACTTTCTATTCCGTTGCAAAATGGAGCATAATGCATATTGTCTGTTGGTTTATGGTTTTTTCTTTCTTTTCATTTTATCATTGTTATGTTTTCAATGACTGACAATACATATCTCTATTTTTATACAGAGAAACTCTCCTAAGATATAGTTTTATACGGAGAATAGTTCAAATATATTGTGTTTCTCATTTTCATTATTATTCATATATAGAGCTACAAAAATATAATTTTAAACCTCCCTTTAATCACTAGCTTGCTTGTTAATTAACTTAAAAGCCCTTGAATTTTTGTTAATCCTTGTTAATTCTTATTAATTGACTTTTGTCGGATGAAAAAGAAATTGTTCATGCTCTCTTATCCTTTTCTCACACTCAAATCTCTAGTTAACGTCCAAGACTTCTACCATATAAAATAATTGTACTGCACTTTTTTAATTTTCTACATGTGTATATATATGACTTGGATTCTACTGCAACTTTATGTTTACCATATTACAAAAAATATTTTCCTTAACATAAAATAAAAACTACTCAATTTTCTTTTTTAAAAGTAATGTTTGAGTTGTCACAACGACAAATAAAATGAAAAAACATAAAATAAAGTACTCAATGCATGATTCTATTTGTTACCATATAAAAATTATGAGCAATTAAATTATATGTGAATCACTGAGTACCAAATGCATGATTCTATAAACTCATGCATATGAATTTAATGCTATCAAAGTGTGAAGGAGTGTATCACTATTTTTTTCACTACCATAGTACTAGCATGAAATTATTAGTTGTTTGCAAAGGTTGATAGTAATACTTATATTTACAACGCTTATTTTATTATATTATCTTCAAATACAATAAACAAAAATATCATTACAACGGGCCTCTTTATAGTATATAATAAAAAACAATAAATTAAAGGATTTAGATTTAGAATAATTTCATAAGAATGTCATTATCATCGTTGTGAAAACTAATATGGATTGACAGATCGGATTGATTTGATCAAATGTCAAACACATAGTTGATTTGATCAAGTTCGGATCGAGAAAGATAATTGACATATACTACCATCGACAAGTGAGTTGTAACTATAATTAAACTACTGAACTCAAATCCTAGTTGACTTGTAAAATTGTAGTCAAAATCACAAAAATAATCATCAATAAATCCATAAACACAACGAGAATCTATAAAGCAATTGCTAAAAATAGAGAATATGAAAAAAAAAAAACCCGATATGTAAAGAAGAAACAACATAAATAATAATATAAAACAAGATAATGAAAAAAAATAAGTACTCCTTAGAGAGGAGGAGAAGAATAAGAATTTGAGAAAATGGGCTGGGTTGGAGAAATGAAAAAGATTACAAAGTTAGGGTTAGAGATTATGGGCCGGGTTGGGGCCCAATATCGATCATCCTTAACCTAATTCATCTCACTTAAATTCACATGAATCATCCATCTTTCTCAGGCCACCCTTACGTCTTGGTCGGCACTATTCTTTGAAAAATTCTTTTATTTTGTCAAAACGTGTTTCACTTTGTAGATCCTGTTATTTCCCTACCTTGTATTCTTCGCCTTCTCATCCCTATCACCCTTAACCTTTTCCATCCCACTTAAATCCACGTGAATCATCCTTCTCTGGCCATCCCAACGTCTTGATCGACACCAATTTTTGAGAAATTATTCATTTGACAGGTAAAAGATCATGTCCTAACACATAATCACTAAATTTGTATTGTCTCCACCATACTTTTATGTTGTCAACATGCGTTTCAATCCGTAGATCTCATTATTTTCCCACCTTGTATTCTTCGCTTTCTCATCCTTAACCATTTCCATACCACTTATTTTCTTGTGAACCATCCTAACCTAGCCACCCCCACGTCTTGGTCGGCACATCCTTTGAGAAATTATTCACTCGACAAGTAAAAAAATCATGTCATAACACATAATCACTCAATTTTTATTGTTTCAACCATACTTTTATGTTGTCATCACTCTCTTGACTCATGATATTTAATACCTAGATTCTCTTGTCTCCTCGTTATGTATTCTATGTCGTTCCACCTCTCTTTGCGTAAACCTTTCCCATCCCATTTAAATTCATCTCGACCATTCATCCTTTGGTGGAAATCCCACATCTTGGTCGACACCACCATTCGAGAAATTAATCAATTTATAGTTGTCTCCATCTTTGGGCAGTGCGGTCACCTATTACATAGTTTAAAAAATAAATTTGGCAAAAATCGAAAACATAATGCCTCTTTTGCTACTGAGGGCAACAAATTATTCTATTGCCTTTCGTCAACCAAAGGTTCCATCTTTTTTCGTTACTTTCTCAGTATAACTACCAAATGCTGCAGGATATCTTGCAAGCAAAATGGCCGAATTAAGTAGTGATGAGAAAACAGGCTGCAATTTGTTCCCATCGCTATAACCTATAGCAGGAACATTTTCAAAGACCCGACAGTCATTAAGATCAACATCCAAAATAGCTGATTTTCCACCAATATTATCATGGCTGGTTGATTTCAGCATGTATCACCTTGACTGTATCAAGCAACGGTTGATGAAGAAGAACAAATGTCCGATATGAGAACGGAAGAAGGGAGATTATTATCACCTTGAATGTATCAAGCATGGTTGACGCAGAAGAATGAATGTCCAATATGAGAACGGAAGTGAGATTGAAGCATGTATCACCTTGATTGTATCCAGCAATGGTTGATGCAGAAGAATGAATGTCCAATATGAGAATAGAAGTGAGATTGATATAGTTGCTTTTTGTTTTATTAATGTAGTCAATTCCAAACATTATAGTTGAATGATGTGTGAGTTTATTGATATTTGGTTTTATGTATGCTAGTTAATTATTTTATGCATGTGATGTGATCACTTTTAATTTGTTAGAGAATTGATATATCAAATGTCGTAGAGAACGTGGATGAGACTCAATAAGACACTAATTTTATCATTGCTATCACCCACTCTTGTCTACACTTTTAATTTGTCACAAAAATGCATAATTACTGCAACTGAAAAGTTTAGTTGTTGTATATCTTAATAATTATTGCATCGATAATAATTAGTGTATTTTGCTGTAAATGGAGATGAAAAATTAAACCAAAGATTTATTTAGCTTATGTTTGAGTTCTTTTATACGCAATAAGCCTAATATGTACTAATAACTAATAAAGAGTACAAGGGTATTCAAACCTTTTACACATCAAAAGCAATCCTTAGATACAATGTAAGTAATCTAAAGAATTATTACACCAATTAGAAAAAAAACTAACATTATGCCTTGATCGTCCTAACCACTAAAACCAAGAAATAAACTTTGATATTATCAATCAACTGGAAAAAACCTTCTACTTCTCCTCTAATGTTTGAAGTTCAACCCTTTCTTGATGTTTTTTTTTTGAAGAAGCTAAACTAACCCACCTAAATTGTCACTGGAGAGAATCGAACCTGAGACTTCGAGGAGGAGTATACTCTTAGGTCCCAAGTCAATACCACTAGGCCAACCCAAGTGCGTTAACCCTTTCTTGATGTTATTAAAGATATGCAGTTGGATGTAGGAGCATGACAGTTCAGGAACAATTGAAGACGAAAGTAAGAAAACATCTTGCTTTTTCTTGGATGGATGATTGAATGGACAGAGAACAATTGTCCTCAATATGTATCGGTACAAGTCACCGGATAAAAGTGACCCGAAGTTTACACTTCAATTTTTCAAGTCACTAAAGTTTTGCAAGAGAACTCCAACACGGATTCTGTGTAGATCCAAAATGACAAATGTCTTTAGCATCTTCTCTCCGATCCACCCCAAATGAACAGAGATTTGGTTGTTTGTCCACTCATAAGGAGCCATCTCCATGTTCATGTTCACTGAGTGACTGTATATATCATCATAAGGTTGGAGTGAATGATTAAACCTGCATTCTGTTGGTTTTGTTGATTTTACAACATCACTATTTTTCTGCTTTAGTTTAAATATTATTTTCGTTCTTGTATGTAATATTTTAAATTGCGATTCTCCGCTTTGTCATCCATATCATGCTTAACCTTTTCCATCCCACTTAAATTCACGTGAACCATCTATCCATCTTCACTTTTATTCTGTCATCATTTGCGTAAGTCTTACAATATTTTGTTTTTTTTCGTAGATCACGTTGTTTTCCCACCTTGTATTCTCCGCATTCTCATCCATATCATCCTTAACCTTTTCCATCTCACTTAAATTCACATGAACTAGCCATCCTTCTTCACTTTTATTCTGTAATCACTCCTGTAAGTCTTACGATATTTCGTTTCACTCCGCGTTGTTTTTCCCCCTTGTATTCTCCGCCTTCTCATCCCTATCATCCATAACAGTTTCTATCTCACTTAAATTCATGTGAACTATTTATCCTTCTCCGGCCACCCCCACATCTTGGTTGGCACCATCCTTTGAGAAATTATTCATTTAACAAGTAAAAAATATGTCCTAAAATACAATCACTCAATTTTTATTGTTTCCACCATACTTTTATGTTGTCATCAATCGCTTAACTCATGATATTTAGTTTCAATCCCTAGATTATCCATTTGTATCCCCGTCTTGTATTCGATGTCGTTCCACCTCTCTCAGCGTAAAACTTTCCCATCCCATTTAAACTCATCTCGACCATTCATCCTTTGCTGGAAATTCCACATCTTGGTCGACATTACCATCCGAGAAATTACTCAAATATTTGTTATCTCAATCTTGGTCAGTGCGGTCACCTATTACATAGTTTAAAAAATAAATCTGGCGAAAATCCAGATTTTTTTCCAAAGTTTACATAAACAATGATTCTGTGGAGACTTGTACAAAGTTGTCTTCCTTCTTTCAGTTCACGATGGCTAGCGGAAATAATTCTGGCTAAGCTTGAACATGAACTGGAGAGGGCTCATTAGTGGTTGGACAAACAACCAAATCTCAGTTTATTTCGGGTGGATCAGAGAGAAGATGCTAAAGACATTTGTCATTTTGGATCGACACAAAATCCGTGTTGAAATTCTCTTGCAAAATTTTAGTAACTTGAAAAATAGAAGTGCAAACTTCTGGTCACTTTTATCCGGTGACTTGTACCGATCCCGTCTATTTTGAGGACAATTGTTCTCGGTCAATTCAATTGTCCATCCAAGAAAAGCAAGATGTTTTCTCACTTTCGTCTTCAAATGTTCCCAAACCATCTAACTCCTATACATCCAACTGCATACTTTTTAATAACATCAGGAAAGGATTGAACTTCAGACAGTACCAAAGGTTTCCAAATTATTGAAGTGGAGCATCTGCATTTTCGGCTTTTATCTGAATCTAATTCATCAACACCATATTGCACGAAACATCTTTTTGTGATTCAGGCTCTTCATGTAAAAGACTTTCCTTCTCAAATTCCCCATCCACCAAAGAAATGAGGCTAGTTGCTACCACAATTTTGATCAGTGTCCAACATGTTCGAGGAGTCACCATTTTCCTTAGGTGGATTATAACTATTCCAATGTCAGAACCAATATGCATTACCTTGACCAGCAGAATCACAATGAACATTATCAAATGGTTCAAATGAGGGTATAGTAATCACTAATTACCTCAATGACCACTTCACATTACTGCAACGTCATAAGCCACAACATTTGCTTATGTTTTTTTTTAACGGCAAATTAATTATTATTAATAATTAGATCTCTGCACAAGACGAGCATAAATCGATAAAAGCGGAACTATAAGACAAAAATGCCGTATATAAACGGAACCTTATGTATGTTTAGTGGTGCTTGTGTTTAACTAGTACTTGTATTTTTGTGCAGCAATTTCTGAAAGATATGTGAAAGATCTCTGTGTCTACGAAATATAAATGTTTGCATTTTTTTTTCAAGTTCTTACAAATGATGATTAGATGAAATAATTAATATAATGTTAAAATGATATTATATTAATTGATTTATTTTTTTATAGAACTGCTGATAACAAATGTGGGTATGAATAGTTAGGTGTATCCAGACTACAGAGGGTACAAGTACAATGATGGATACAAAGATTACTACACAAATATGGATACGAATATTTTTTCAAACTACAGATATAAAGATCAGGTGTGATATTGGCACACATATTTTCACAACACTTTCACAACACATACGGTACTGTTCATGAATACATCAATTAATATTTATTTTTAATTTGTTAAAATTAAACCCACACGTGAGAGAAGCTTCTCTTTATCTATCTTTCCCTCTCTTTCATTCTTCCCCTGCTTTTCATCTCCATTTCTTTCCATTTTGAATCACCACCAAAACCAATCGCATCATCAACCGAAGTCATCTTCTATCCTTGAAACCGCCGTCGTGAAGCAGAACTACCTTGAACTTTGTCGCTCGCCCCGCTTGCTTAACCCAGCAACTTCGCCGCAAAATCGAGACCCAGGTTTTGCTCTTTTTCTATGATCCAATTTGATTGTTAAAGTAATTTAGGTTTAATTTAGGATTACATCATAGATTTAAATTTATTGTTAGGGTTTATTGTATGATGAATTTGTTGGATTGTGGTTTTTTTTGTGGTACAATGATTTTTTCTCTCAAGAAGGGTAGTGATGGTGTTGTTGTTGGTGTTGTTGTGACTGTGAAGACGATGGTTCAGTTTGGAGATGAAACTCACAGATGTTGTCAATTTTTAGTTTCTCTTCAATTTTGGGTTTTTTGAATATTTCATTTTCAATTTGCAGAGTGCAAATTTAAAGGTTTTCTGAAGATTTAAAGGTCTTAGAGAGGTATAATTTGTTTTTAATTTCAGTTTGTTCTATTTATTCCACCATGAATTTTAGGTTTTAAAATTTTAGGTATTCTTTATTTCTTATGTTTTGTCTCTCAATCTCTTGAAGAACTCTTATATTTCTATTCTGTGTTGTAATCATATTGATGAGAAGCATAACTATCTTCACTATTTTTTTTTATCCCAACTGGGTTTTGTATTTTTACTATTTTTTTTTGTCATGTGAAGCAGCAGTACCTTGAATCGAAGTCGTGGTTGTCTTCTCCTTCTACCAAAAGTGAAACCGTTGTCGTGAAGCATAACGCTGGCCGTCGCTTGTGTAACCTAGAAACTTCGCCGCAACCGAAATCGAGAACCAGGTTTTGCCATTTTTATAAGATTGAAATCTGATAGTTAATGTTAAATAATTTAGGTTTAATTTAGGATTACATGATTTAATGATTAAATCTGATTAGGATTGATTTATGTTAAATGAGCATGAAAGTGGAGTGAATTGCGGTGTACAATTTTGTGTGTCATTCACTCATTTACTCTATGTTTAAATATTGAGATGATATTTGAATCTTTTTGAAAAATAACGTTAGGGGGGTCAGTTGTAAAAATGTGTTTCATTGAAGAACAAATTTGGTTAATTATGACAATATATGTCTGACATATATAAAGCATTCAATTTTACTTGTATTTTATTTTGACATGTTTTGGTTTGGGTCGTGATAGGTTGTGAATAGTTTTGCTGAAAAAATATGACTTCGGAGGCAATATCAAAGGTGATGTATAGTTAGTTTGTATTATAATTATGTTCTGAATCAAACGTGATATATGATTGCAATTTAAGTAAGTTTGTAAATCGTTGTTTCTTTTTGAAGGTGCGTGTCCGACATGAATGTAAATCAAGTTTAATTTCGAAAATTAATGAGAAGCTGATTGAAGGTCAAAAGTCAAGAATTGAGGCAACGCCATTTAAATGGCTAATGTCGATGCCAAAAAAGTAAAAATATATGGAGCATTACTAGAAGAGTTAGTAAAAAGATGGGATGTAAGGCGCGGGGGTTTTCATGTTGGGGGTAGTTTAATACGATTTACTCCGCTAGATGTATGTTTTGCGTTAGGACTCCGGATTATAGGGCAGAAAGTGGACTTAAAATCTGACGCAGAGTCACAAACAAAGAATATGTTTGGCAGGGAAGCCATTACCAAAGAAAACATATTTGTAAAACTTAGTAATTTTGACAGAGATGAAAATGTTGACGATTTTTGCCGATTGTACATACTTTCTCGGTTTGCTCTTATATTTTTCATTTGTTAACTCTAGGGGGATTCCTTTGTAAAGAATGGGGTCAATGAACAAATTGTGACCAACAAAACTTTTGTTAATTATGATGCGTTATTTGTAACACATAGCTAAACCATACAATTTTAATTGTAGTAGATGTACATACTAAGGTGCTTGCTTGCCTATTCACTATTTAACCAATTGTCTAAATAGTGAGATGTGGGCGTCCTTTGTAAATATGTGGTTCATTGAAGAACAAATTTGGTTAATTATGCTGCCCTATGTCTATCATAGATTAACCATACAATTATTTTTTGTTTTAGCCGAACCAAATTAGAATTAGAATTGTACCTCATTCACTCCTTGTTATTTTTTGTATAACAAGTAAATGTTCTCGTATGCTTAGGCTTTTTGAAATCCAGAAAAACAAGTATTCTTTGTAGCCTAGCCCCATTACAACCGTGACAAAGACCTTTTGATCCATGATTGATAATATGTTCTGTGATATTGCTTGGATGCATGTTTGAATCGAACTGTTGTAATCTCATTGCTTGGATTGAGTTAAACACATGACCCTTGAGTGATACACTTGTGAGAAAATGTAATAACACTTGATTTTTGATTGTTTGATAAGAATGATGAGAATCATGCTTAGGCATAACAATCTCTTCATGATCATGTTTTGTTTCATTGGATACTTTGAGGATTAATCTTGAGTTGATGGATGCTTTGCTCATGACTTAATGGAAATATTTTTTTTTTTTGAAGCATTAATTGATTACAAACCTGTCATTGAAATTGATATCTTTTGAGCTTGTTTATACTTTTGTTTGAGGACAAACAAAGTCCTAAGTTGGGGAGAGTTGATAAGTGCCAAAAATTGATAAAATACATATATATTTTAGGCACTTTAGTAACATGTTTTGTAAGATATTTATATTAAAACTCCAACTATTATGTAGATATTAGTTTTTAGTCAAATTGTGTTTTTTGTATCTAATTCCAACCTTTTTGGTAGGTATTTGTGCTTGTCTTTTGAATTGTGACAAAGAAAGAATGAAATGAAGTCCAACAGTCTCGCTTAGCCAGGTCAAAGCCAGCTCAAAGCGATCCAAAACAGAGAGTCCAGAATTTCAGAGTTCATCTAGCTCGCTTAGCCTGGTCAAAGCCAGCTCAAAGCGAGCCAAAACAGAGAGTCCAGGATTTCAGAGTTCATCTAGCTCGCTTAGCCAGCTCAAAGCGAGCCAAAACAGAAAGTCCAGGATTTCAGAGTTCATCTATCTCGCTAAGCGAGGTTAAAGCGAGACGGCTGGCTAAGCGAGAAAACCTTGGCTAAGCGAAGTTAGGCGGTTTCAGAAGGTGTCAGAAGCTGATGCGGCAAGAACTTAGTGGTGAAGAAAGATAAGCTCGCTAAGCGAGCCAGTTGTTTTTTAAAAAATTCAAAAATGTAATCTCGCTATTTAAACATAGAGCAAATGTGTGAATGAAGCGCACATCTTAACTATTTATGGTTAAGGCTTGTAAATTTGAACGCTTTATCTATGTCCGACATATATTGTCACTTTTAACCAAATTTGCTCCTCAGTGGAACACTTTTTTACCAATGACCCCCCAACGTGTTGTTTAAAAAATTCAAAAATGTAATCTCGCTATTTAAACATAGAGCAAATGTGTGAATGAAGCGCACGTCTTAACTATTTATGGTTAAGGCTTGTAAATTTGAACGCTTTATCTATGTCAGACATACATTGTTACTTTTAACCAAATTTACTCTACTTTAGAACACGTTTTTACCAATGACCCCCCAACTTGTTTTTTAAAAAATTCAAAAATGTAATCTCGCTATTTAAACATAGAGCAAATGTGTGAATGAAGCGCACGTCTTAACTATTTATGGTTAATGCGTGTAAATTTGAACGCTTTATCTATGTCAGACATACATTGTCACAACTAACCAAATTTACTCTTCAGTAGAACACTTTCTTACAAATGACCCTCCATCGTGATTGTTAAATTTTTAAAAAATATCATCTTGCTATTTAAACATAAAGCAATTGTGTGAATGGCGCGCACGTCTTATTTTCCATAGTTAATACGTGTAAATGTGTGAATCACATGCACTTCTTATTTTTTGGAACTTATAAGTGAAATAACATGAATGTGCCCCATTTATGATTATCGTACTAATATGAGATGAGAAAAAGGGGCGCACATTTATTTTTAGAAAACATTCAAAAACATTTAGATTTTAGAGAAAAGAAAATTTGTTTTGGGTATTGATTTAGGGTTTCGGGTTTAGAGTTTAGGGTTAGGGTTTATTCATTTAGGGTTTAGGATTTTAGGGTTTCGGGTTTGAGGTTAAGGGTTTTAGGTTTAGAGAAAAGAAAATTGGTTTAGGGTTTAGAGTTTAGGTTTTTAGCGTTTTGGGTTTAGGGTTTACGGTTAGGGTTAGGGTTAGGGTTAAAGAGAGATTATCATAATATTTTTCACATTTTGCACAACTTAATTAAAAATATAAGGACTAAATCCAAAATTTGATATATTTTTTTACAAAAATATTTTTAAATTTTTATTGAGACGGAAATTGTTTCTTTTTTTAAAAAAATTTATTTTAAACATTTGTGATTAAATTTCTTCACAAATGCATTGAGAGACATGTCCGATCGATGTCAACGTCGTGGCAGTGTTGATTGTCAGAGAATAACACTGTTGAATGTTTTATCTATGTTATAGACATACTACATGAGAATTAACCAAATTTGATCTTCTTTGAACCACTTTTTTACAAAAGATCCCCCAAAATTGTTTTTCAGCAAAATTCGAAAGTATCTCACTATTTACACCCATGATAACATAATCGATGAGCTACACTTATGATTTTGTTAAGCTAATAGAGTTACAATTGAAGGTTTTATCTATGTTAGACATAGTGTAAAAGAGTTAACCAAATGTGTTCTTCGACGAAACACATTTTTACAAAGGATCCCCCAAGATTGTTTTTCAAAAATATTCATAAGCATCTAACTATTTATACACATGGTAACAAAGTAAATGAGTCACACTTATGATTTCGTTAAGCTTATAGAGTTACAATTGAAGGTTTTATCTATGTTAGACATAGTGTAAAAGAAATAACCAAATGTGTTCTTCGACGAAACACATTTTTACAAAGGATCCCCAAGATTGTTTTTCAAAAATATTCATAAGCATCTAACTATTTATACACATGGTAACAAAGTAAATGAGTCACACTTATGATTTCGTTAAGCTTATAGAGTTACAATTGAAGGTTTTATCTATGTTAGACATAGTGTAAAAGAAATAACCAAATGTGTTCTTCGACGAAACACATTTTTACAAAGGATCCCCCAAGATTGTTTTTCAAAAATATTCATAAGCATCTAACTATTTATACACATGGTAACAAAGTAAATGAGTCACACTTATGATTTCGTTAAGCTTATAGAGTTACAATTGAAGGTTTTATCTATGTTAGACATAGTGTAAAAGAAATAACCAAATGTGTTCTTCGACGAAACACATTTTTACAAAGGATCCCCCAAGATTGTTTTTCAAAAATATTCATAAGCATCTAACTATTTATACACATGGTAACAAAGTAAATGAGTCACACTTATGATTTCGTTAAGCTTATAGAGTTACAATTGAAGGTTTTATCTATGTTAGACATAGTGTAAAAGAAATAACCAAATGTGTTCTTCGACGAAACACATTTTTACAAAGGATCCCCCAAGATTGTTTTTCAAAAATATTCATAAGCATCTAACTATTTATACACATGGTAACAAAGTAAATGAGTCACACTTATGATTTCGTTAAGCTTATAGAGTTACAATTGAAGGTTTTATCTATGTTAGACATAGTGTAAAAGAGTTAACCAAATGTGTTCTTCGACGAAACACATTTTTACAAAGGATCCCCCAAGATTGTTTTTCAAAAATATTCATAAGCATCTAACTATTTATACACATGGTAACAAAGTAAATGAGTCACACTTATGATTTCGTTAAGCTTATAGAGTTACAATTGAAGGTTTTATCTATGTTAGACATAGTGTAAAAGAAATAACCAAATGTGTTCTTCGACGAAACACATTTTTACAAAGGATCCCCCAAGATTGTTTTTCAAAAATATTCATAAGCATCTAACTATTTATACACATGGTAACAAAGTAAATGAGTCACACTTATGATTTCGTTAAGCTTATAGAGTTACAATTGAAGGTTTTATCTATGTTAGACATAGTGTAAAAGAAATAACCAAATGTGTTCTTCGACGAAACACATTTTTACAAAGGATCCCCCAAGATTGTTTTTCAAAAATATTCATAAGCATCTAACTATTTATACACATGGTAACAAAGTAAATGAGTCACACTTATGATTTCGTTAAGCTTATAGAGTTACAATTGAAGGTTTTATCTATGTTAGACATAGTGTAAAAGAAATAACCAAATGTGTTCTTCGACGAAACACATTTTTACAAAGGATCCCCCAAGATTGTTTTTCAAAAATATTCATAAGCATCTAACTATTTATACACATGGTAACAAAGTAAATGAGTCACACTTATGATTTTGTTAAGCTAATAAAGTTACAATTGAAGGTTTTATCTATGTTAGACATAGTGTAAATGAATTAACCAAATTTGTTCTTCGACAAGCCACATTTTTACAAAGAATCTCCCAAGATTGTTTTTCAAAAATATTTTAAGTACGATTTTGTTAATCTTTTTTTTTTGGTAATAAAAGAGGGCTACCACCCAAGATTTTTTTAATCTATTAGAGTTAAAACTGAAAGTTTTATCTATGTTAGTTATAGTGCACAAGAATTAACCAAATTTATTCTTCCATTAACCACATTTTTTCAAAGGACCCCCAACTTTGGTAAAAGTCACTAGTAAAGAATCCAATGATCATTCAAAAATTAGACACCATCTCAAGGCATAATGTAAAAGTCACGAGAAGGAAAAATATATATAAATAAAACCAAGTTACATATAGACTTGACATAAACATTCACAAGAACAAATTGAAGAATTTAGTTAACGCAACAATTCGGTGAACTTGTAAAAATGAACGTTGTTTCGTAAAAATAATTAATAGATTGAAAAATATGTGGTTAATTCATTCACAAATTGGTTATTGGTTAATGTATATACAAAATGAGATACAAAACTAGTTCCTTTATATCTTGCTATCACAATTGAAGAACTCATACGTACATGAACATAACCGATAAACAAATCATCTAATAGTTTCTCATAAAAGTAGCTAGTATAGACCGAAAGAAGTCAAGAGTATAATTGTAAATTGTAACCACATTACACACGAAACCGTCAATAATTATAAGATTTGGTTTTGATACAAATGTATTGTGTACTTCACAAAGAGAAAGAAAAAAATGAACAAAGATACAATCTCAAGTACCACTTTATCAAGTCTTAATTCTAATGTGAAGTCGCCATTAACCACAACTAGCTAGATTCCTAAGGCCATGTTTATAATAAATTGATTTATGCCAAGAAGACCTTTAAGTTGTTGGAGTGCAATAGTTATTGCAGCGCCACCCTGAATCCCACTATTGCAGCATGAGATAGGAAAGAAACCAATGCTGCAAAAGTCACCTCATCCATGGGAAAGATTAAATAGAGACTTAAAATTAAAAATACCTAATACTAACACGGATGGGTTCAAGAAACCATAAATCATACAAATATGATGAAAAACTACAAAACCTACCCTAATTTGTGAAAGAATATTGAAAACAGAACACCAAGTGTGTATTCTACCGCGAGTTATGCCATCACCATGAGTCACTTCATAAGCAGAAATAACAAGCTTCTATGAGGAGCAGTTAGAGATCCGGTAGTTTGTGAAGCTCTCATTTGATTTGAATCATTAAAAAAAAAGCTTAAACAAGTTTGGTAGTTAGCTAGTAAGATCAAGCTCCATGCTGCTCAAACTAAATGAAAGTTTCTCTTGCATATCATTCGTTGTTCAAATTGAAGCTTGTATGTGACCATTCCAATCCCCTATTCATTTGTTATAGAAAGTGTAGTTATTTGAAACATAGAGTTTACATATAACAGAAGTTTACTTTAGCAAGTTATAGCTATTTTAGCAGCAAGATATCATAAAACAATACTTATTTGTAAATTGTAATTCATCTTGAATGTAACATATAAACATAAAACAATATTTTTATCAATCTAACCAAAAATGATTTCACAGGGGGCATATGTTTGTTTTATGAAGTTTCGTAATTTGTAAGAGAAACAAAACAATTGTTCTCATGCTTTACTACCTCTACAACATAAAATAAATAGAGAGACTTTGACGAAAACAAATTAGTGGAGGGAACAAGAGATGAAAGAGTGATGAAGTTACTGCATATCATAATCATAATCATAATCCTACACAAAGTATCAATTTGATTATGTTTTGAGCCCCTTGTTTATTTAGAATTTATTTATTTTAAAATTGAGGAGAAAATGAAGGCGAAACGCAGTAAACAAAATTTAGACAAACTCAAGCAACAATCTGTGATTTTCCTAACCAAAATGTAAAGAAACTCAAGCAAGCAAGCAAGCAGGACACAAAAGCAACAATACACAGTAAACAGTGAGAAAGGAAGGGGAAAACAATACCTACAAAGTGTGATTGGAAGATGATTCGAAGACATCAATTTAAAGATGAAGATGAAGACAGCGATTTCACGACGGACACTGCGATTTGAAGATGAAGACCTTGACAAGAATGATTACAATTGGAGAGAATGCTTTAAGGATTTAGGAATTTAGAGCGATTGAGTGCAACATTGAAGAGTTAGGGTTTTACCCATTTTAGTGAGTGAGTTATTTTTGAGATAAAGTGAGTTGAGTGATGAACAAAGATGGAGTTACAAGAACAGAGAAATAGAAGGGGAGAGTAGACGGCGGCGATGGTTTGATGATTTGCGATGATGTTTGGCGGTGGAGTAGGAACGGGAAAAGGAGAATACAGAGAGTGAGAGAGAGAGAGAGAAATCACATGTGTGGGTTTTAATTTTGCAAATTAAAAATAAATATAAATTGGGGTATTAATGAACAGTTACGTATGTGTGTGAATGTTGTGAAGAAATGTGTGTAACAATATCATTTTCGTATAAAGATATACAGACCCTACTCATTACCATATCTTTATGGAATTGAGGTGGAAATTTCAGAGAACGAAAAAAATTGGAAGGAAAAAGCAGATTTTCAAAAGAAATAAAAGTTTGTGTATGTGATTGACTCGATGATAATAATGGTCGCTTTGTTTGTTTTTTTTTTTTTTTACTAAAAACAACAATATTCATTCATTTATATTTGTAAAGTACATGAATCGACATCATTACATATTCAAATTCGTTAAAAATTAAAAAGGATAAATCGGCGAACAAGTTCACCGCATGCGAGTTAATAGCATAAAACGGCCAAATGATTAAGCCTACAATTGATATGACAAAATATAAATGTTTGAAGTCCTCATGCTTCCGAATCTGCAACGTTGAAGACGCTAAAGTCATTGAAACTGCTCTGAATTGGATTGAAGTAAACCTGAAACAAAACAAATACCGTACGAAGATAGGAAAACCAAACACCGTACGAAGACGGGAATACAAACACCGTATAGAGACGGGAAATTAAAAAAATCTACACTACGGGAGTAAAACAACATCAGAACACTACTAGAAAAAGTTTAAATACCGACGGAATTTAGAGACGAAATTTATTTCATCTCTAATAGAGACAGAATTAGAGACAGAAAAATGCGTTTAGAGACAAAATTTAAAATATATGTACTAATGACGAATTTTAGAGACAAAAAAATCTGTCTCAAAAATATTCTGTCTCTAAATCTGTCTCTAGTTAATTGGTTTTTTAATTTATAAATAAAAAAGTATTGGAGACAGAAGTTAGAGACGGATTTTTATTGTGTCTAATAGTTTTCGTCTCTGTATCCGTCTCTAATTATTCAATTTGTTATTATAGTAGTCAAACATCTATCAGAGACGGAATGCATTCGTCTCTGAAATAATCTGTCTCTGAAATCCGTCTCTAAATGAAATAACATCGAAGATTCATCCCGCCAAAAAAATTCCCGCCAAATTTTTTATTGTCCACCAAAAATTTTAGGGTTAAATATATTTTTGGTCCTTATAATATAAAATGTGGGCCTTCTAAATTTATTCTTTACTTAATTTTTATTATATTTTAAGTCCCTATAATTTGTTTCTTTCATATACTTTCAGTCCCTACTAAATAATTATAATTAAACTCTTAAATTTTTGAATGGTTTTTTTATGGACATGTTTAAAATATCATATAAAGTTTATTTATTAAAATTTAGAAATTTTTAATAAAAATCATGACATAAAAATCAAATTTTGAGCTCTTTTTTTTTGGAGAAACTTTTTACGATGATCCAAACATACATGTGAAAAAGTCATTCAAAAATACATGTTAGTTTACCAATAGAGACCAAAATTGAGTGCATAATAATTTTCTAGGAACTAAAAATTTAATAAAATTTAAATAAGGACTAAACATAGAAGGTCACCATTTTGTAGGGACTAAAAATTTATTTAACACAAAATTTTAAACAAAATGATATATTTAATTTTTTTTAATATTTCAAAACACATGATGTCTTACACACCTAGTCTCTATACTAGGCGCGCTTTGTGAACGTCTTTTTCTGTGTGCTCGTTGGAATTATGTTACGAAACTAAAAGATTTTTTTACTTGATTCTTGAAGAAGTTATCTATTCAAACTTTATTTGTTTGAATTGAATTGAATATATTTTTGGAGAAATTTTTTATTTATTTGGAAGAGAACAAATATATTTTTATTTGAACAAGATTTGTTGGAAACAAATATTTGTTCATATCTTTAGAGAATATTATTTTTATTCATTTGGAAGTGAACAAATATATTTTTGTTGAATATATTTGTTTGAAGATATATATTTAAAATTAAATATTTCAAACAAGTAGTAATTTTTTAAGATTGATTTTTATTTTATTTTAAATATTCCAAACAAATATATTCCTTCGAAGATTTTTTTTGGAAGTGCAAACTATTTTTGGAAGAGTTTTTTTTTTTGTCGAGACCGGGGTATTCACCGCCGAACGTAGTGACTATTCCCTCGCTAGATTGGAGGCACCTCGATGGGTGGGATAGCTGGCCCAAGAATTTAAATCTGCTCGATACCCAAGGTGATGATCGAACCCTCGACCCTTGGTTAAGAGAGGATGAGCCCCAAGTGCTCAACCACACCACTTGAGTTATTATTTTTTTTTGAAAGAGCTTTGTCTTGTTTGAAAAATAAATATTTAGAAAAAATTTAGTGCTAACAAACTTTATCAAATTAAAGTTAATCCTTTATAAAATACTTGAATATTATATCAAAATCTATTTTACTATAAATATAAATAGAAAC
This sequence comes from Trifolium dubium, assembly GCA_951804385.1. Taxonomy (NCBI): domain Eukaryota; kingdom Viridiplantae; phylum Streptophyta; class Magnoliopsida; order Fabales; family Fabaceae; genus Trifolium; species Trifolium dubium. The sequence goes on along the minus strand of OX638062.1, from coordinate 7,257,742 downwards.
TATTCCTTATTGGAAGCTAATCTTTTTTTCTGCCGCATTCACTTTTCATGCCGTGATTATTATAACTTTCTAGTTACACTCTGTACATATGGGGTGATCTTGGCTTTTGGTTGGAGCAACTTGCCTTTATATAGCCATTGTGGCCTTATGATTTATGAATGAGATAACCATTATTGATCAACAAATATACTCTCTCTCTACTCTGTTTGTTGCCTTACAATTCTTCATCATTGTAGTATTCTAAATTCCTATTACTCCTGGTGTTGCGTTAGGATATTACCGGATTTTCCCTAATATCCAAAAGATTGGTATTAGTTGTAGTGCTTGTATATCCCTCCCTCTGTGTTTGTTATATTTGGGGGATTTTGCTATTTGTATTGCCTTCGCTGTTATGTACTTGATTTTGGTATGATAGATATTTCCTTGAGCCTTTCATTGCCTAGTAATATTATATTTATGCATAGTTCAAATAAAAAAAAACTATAAATTGTGACTCAAGTTCAACAACAATGTTCACTTCCGTACAAAAAAATAATAACAATAATCATTCAAAAATATTGTGAAAGTCTAAAAGTTTTTATGAATTTGTTTATTTTTGTTCATTGTTCATTGTATGTTTTTTCTAACGTATAATATTGATATAACTTTAATTGTATGTTTTTTTGGAAGGTTTGTGTTTAATATTAATCAAAACTCTCCGGTTCAACTTGAAAGAGAAGATGACAATGAAAAGAGTAATGAAGTTTAACTTTAGTTACTTTCTTTTATGTATTTTTGTTAAACTATTTAAATTTATTTGTGTGTTGGACAACTTTAAGTTTGATATTGATACTTTGTAAATATGACATACATTTTTATGTTAATGTTTTAAATATAGTGTTAATCGAAATTTGATTTTCTCACATTGTAGAATTATATGAATTACATTTAGTAAATAAAAATTAATATATTAAAAAACTGTATAAGCATTTAATTGCTAAATAGACAAAAATAATGACTAATAAAAGATGAAAAATGTGTTTTGTGAGACGAAATTTTATGATTAGAGACAAAATTATTTGAATTCAGAGACGGATAATTTTGTCTTTAATAGAGACAAAATTTTATGCTTAGAGACGGAATTTTAGAGATAGAATTATTTGAATTCAGAGACGGATAATCCTATCTCCGATAGAGACAAACTTTTATGCTTAGAGACGAAATTTTAGAGACGGAATTATTTGAATTCAGAGACGGATAACTTTGTCTCCAACAGAGAAATTTTTTTTTGCTTAGAGACGGAATTTTAGAGACAGAATTATTTGAATTTAGAGATGGATAATTCTGTCTCCAATAGAGACAGATTTATTGTGTTTTGAACTCAACATTTAGAGACAGATATATAAAATCCGTCTCTGAATCAGAGACAGATAAGTTCTGTCTCCAATCAGAGACGAAATATAAAATCTGTCTCTAATGGCTTAGAGACGAGAAAATTAACGACCAAACCAAATCCGTCTCCAATTCTGTCTCTAACTTGCTTAGTGACAGAATATTTGTCTTTTAGAGACAAATTTTGGCCGTCGGTATTTAAGATTTTTCTAGTAGTGGATCAAGATAAGTAAGTTTCTCAAAGTTGCAAAACCACCACGGAACTAATGTGAAATTGTTTCCAGAAAGATCTAGTGATTCAATGGAAGTCATGTTTCGAAGAGTCTCAGGAATTGGACCATAGAATCTATTGTAAGAAAGATCAAGTTTTACGTTACGAAACGATGATGATGGAATTGAATCAATTTTGTTATAGGAAAAATAAAGGTCAACAAGTGATGATAAGTTAGTGACAACATGGGGTAATTGACCATGAAACCCATTGTAAGAAAGGTCAAGAAGAGTAAGTTCTTGAAAGTCACTGAACCATAAAGGAATAGAAGTGAAATTGTTTCCACCAAGGTCGAGTGATTTAATAGAAGACAAGTTTCTAAAAGCAACAGGAATTGGATCAATCAACTCATTGAATGAGAGATCAAGATAGACAAGAGATGTCATGTTTTGGAATGCATAAGGAGGAATGAGTGAATTGTCAATTTCACAATAATACAAGGAAAGATGTAACAAGGAAGGAAGTGTATTGAGTACCTGGAACAAGTTGTGTGTGTCATTGAGAAGAACATAACTCAAGTCAAGGTGTTTGAGTGATTGGAGTTTTGATATCCAATTGATGTCATCATTCATTTGTAATGTTTCCATTACAAGCTTCGGATAGTAAGGGTAATAGTAATTGTAGCTGAGATCAAGAAAGTGTAGGTTCTTGAGATTGCCGAGACTGTTGGGAATCCTCCCAATAAAATTAGCTTGAGAGAGAGAGAGATACTGAAGGTGTGCCATTGAACCGATGAACATGGGAATTGGACTTCCGCTGAAACTATTTCCAGTCAAGTCCAAATAAGTCAAGTGTTCCAATTGCAACAAAGATGAGCTCAAATATGGAGCAGCTACACCTTCAGCTTCACTCTTGAGGTCAAGTTTATAAACATGTCCAGTAACATTGTCACAACCAACGCCTTCCCATCGGCAACAGTGACCGCCTTTCCATGAGGAAAGCCTGTTTGATCGATCTATTGTAATGGATGATCTGAACTCGAGAAGGGCTTGCCTCTCTTGTTCAATGCAAGGGACGTTTGAATTTACACACAAGCATATTTGTGCAATTTCAATCAACACCAAAAAAAGTACTACACATTTGTAATAATATCTTTCCATGTTTTTTGTCTATTGGAATTTAGATGATATGCATTTCAATTCACTCATACAACTTATATATAATAATATCACTCCTATCATTTTCACTTGTAACAGTAACTCAACTTCCAGGAAGCATCATACTAAAACCAGAAAAGTACTACACATTTGTAATAAATAAGAGGACGATGTTTTATTTCTTTGTTTCTATTTGGAAATTGGATGATGATGCTTTTCATTTCACTGACACAACTTTTTCCCTAAAAATAAATAAGAGGACGCACCGAGATTTAAACTTCAATCCCTCCCTGCATATTACGTGTAAATGTCCAATTAAGCTCACTAGGCTTTCACTCACACAACTCATATAATAATACAAACATTTGTATCCTTAACAAAATCATTTTCACTTGTAATAACAATAACAAGTAAATCAAACTTTAAATTTTGTCATATTATTTATAAGCATTTTGCTGTTATATGCTATTAACTTGGATGTTGTGAGTTTGTTCGCAGAGTCATTCTTTTCATTCTTAGCGATGTTAAATTTGTATTTATATCTAAGTACTCTATAAATTATTGAAATAAATGAATATTGCTTTTTTAGTAAAAAAAAAAAACTTCCGGTAAGCATCAAATTAAAATCAAATATCAAGGCAAAAACTTTTTGAACTATATTCAACTATAAAATTACAAAACCAATACGTAATTTTAATTAAAAATATATTTTCAAATATTACTTCGAATTTAAAATTTAATGTACTGTTTTACATCAAAAAAAAATTAATGTACGTTTAGCGGCACATTTTTTTTTAATAAATACTTATATTTAGAGATACGGTAGTGATGAACTACTAGCAACATATAGATCGTAAGTAACAAATAAAAATAGTAAAGTTTCTTACATTTTTTAGTTTATCTATAGTAATACAACTAAAATTAAATTCAACTACTTCACATTTCCGTTTTTTCTTCACACAAACCTCAAATCCATAAAATAAACACAAATACTAGTATTTAACAAGAATTTCAATAGTGATCTTATTAACAAAATTAAAAAGAATTTTAATAATTCAAATTAATATTAAAATTACAACAAAAAATTTAATAGTTCAAAAATGACAGATTGCAGGCCAACCAGCGAACCAACAAATTTAACCCGCATAATTCACAATTTTAATGATCCAACCCACACAAACCAAAATATAAATGGACAAAAAAAAAATCAATCTTAAATCCGCACGAGTTGCAGGTTAAACAGTTCAGTCCGCAAACTTAGCTCATACACTCCACTCTAGCTGAATCTTATATACACCCTCCGATATTAAATATAAGCAAAAAACAATATATATTTGATCTAAATTTAGATCAAATACACTTTGATTTTTTATTATTTTTTTTTGAAATGTATTTTTGATTATATTTAAAACCGAAAAGAGCTGGGGGACATAGAGTGGGTAGAGTAGGTCCAGGGTTCGAATCCTGATAGAAACATTTATCTTTCCGATGTATAAAAAAAAAAAAAAAAACCGAAAAGAGTATCATTAAAAACTATCTCAATAGTATGTGTTTGACGTGTGGTTTTATTAATTCCACACAATAATGCACTTATGCACTTATTATGCACTTATGAAATTTTGACGTTGAACTTTTTGCAGTCAATCTATCATCATAGTAATATGTATGTGAAATGCGACCATTATTAAGTTTGCAAGCCGCCCCCTCCTTCAAATAAATCCTATTTTTATTTTGTCTTTTTTTTTTTCATCCTCTAAAAAAAGGTGATTTTAAGTCAATTTCGATCCAAAATCACTCCTCTTGATCATTTCTTTAATTTCTTTTTACTTAAATAAATGATTTTCACATTTTTCTTAAATTTTGTTTGAATTTTTTTTATCGTGATTTCTTCTTCCACTACTAGAAAAATCTTAAATACCGACGGCTAAAATTTGTCTCTAAAAGGCAAATATTCCGTCACTAACCACGTTAGAGACAGAATTAGAGACGGATTTGATTTGATCGTTAATTTTCTCGTCTCTAAGCCATTAGAGACGGATTTTATGTTCTGTCTCTGATTGGAGACAAAATTTATTCGTCTCTGATTCAGAGACGGATTTTATATATCTGTCTGTAAATGTTGAATTCAAAACACAACAAATCTGTCTCTATTGGAGACAGAATTATCCGTCTCTGAATTCAAATAATTCTGTCTCTAAAATTTTGTCTCTAAGCAAAAAAATTCGTCTCTATTGGAGACAGAATTATCCGTCTCCGAATTCAAATAATTCGGTCTCTAAAATTCCGTCTCTAAGCAAAAAAATTCGTCTCTGTCGGAGACAAAATTATCGGTCTCTTAATTCAAATAATTCTGTCTCTAAAATTCCGTCTCTAAACATAAAAGTTTGTCTCAATCGGAGACAGAATTATCCATCTTTAAAATTCAAATAATTTTGTCTCCTAATCTTAAAATTTTGTCTCACAAATAACAATAAAATGCTTATATATTTTTTTCAAATATTAGTTTTTATTTACAAAATTTTATAAAACGAACTCAATTAAATGATATACAAGACACAAAGGCCAAAGAAAAACTAAAAGCCACTAACATCAAAAACAACACCACAACATCTACCGTAACCCACTCAAAACATAGCTCATGGTACATAAGTCATAACTCCAGCGCACAAAACAAATAAACCTGCTCCAAGATCGAAAAAAAACAAAAAAAAAACAGCACCATCACCTAAACTACAACACACAGGGATCAAATAAAAAACTATCTAACTAAGCAATCTCTAGGATTTCAACACCACTCGTAAAATAAATACGGCGGCAACTTTAATCTAGCAAGGCTCCACTTCTAACTAAGTACTTTAATATCATCTACCAAAGCACCGGCGTTCATTACTTCATTCACAAAAATCTTACCATTACGCATCTTCTAAATCGACCAAATTGTAGTATGCCAAATCAACAAAAAATTCTTGCCTCACTTTGTTATTCTTCGCCGCTACCCGCACCATGTAATTAATATAATTCTACAATGTGATAAAATCAAGTTTCAATAAACACTAAATTTGAAACATTAACATAAAATGTATGTCATATTTACAAAGTATCAATATCAAACTTAAAGGTGTCCAACACACAAATAAATTTAAATAATTTAACATAAATACATAAAAGAAAGTAACTAAAGCTAAACTTCATCACCCCTTCTCATCATTTTCACTTTCACCTTCTATTTCAAGTTGAATCGGAGAGTTTTGATTAATATTAGACATAAACCTTCCAAAAAAACATATAATTGAAGGTATATCAAAATTACACACTAGAAAAAACATACAATGAACAATGAACAAAAACAAACAAAACTCATAAAAACTCTTAGACTTTCACAATATTTTTGGGTGAGTATTGTTGTTAGACTTGAGTCTCTATTTATTGTAAAATAGACTATAAGATAGTATTCAAGTCTTCCATAAAGAATTAGCTTCAATTTCATAAAGTTTGTTAGCACCATTTGTCAAAAAAAAAAAGTTTGTTAGCACCAAATTTTTCATTAGATCTTTTCCAAAGATTTATTTTTCAAACAAGACAAAACTTTTCCAAAAACAATTTCTGCTTCCAAAAACAAGCTGATAAACAAAAATAAAATAAAAACCAATCTTCAAAAAATTACTTCTTTGAAATATTTAATTTTAAATATATATCTTCAAATAAAAATTTTCAGCAAAAATATATTTGTTCACTTCCAAACGAATAAAAATAATCTTCTCCAAAGATATGAACAAATATTTGTTTCCAACAAATCTTATTCAAACAAAAATATATTTGTTCTCTTCCAATTATTAACACTTCATAGAACTTCATTTTTTTTTACTAAAGAACCATTATTTTATTTTTTTGATAAAGACTAAAGAATCAATTTATGTATAACCATATATTGTTTAAATTTGAATATAAATATACGTTGTTTTTATAAACAAACTTTAGTTTTGTCAACAAAAAAAAAAGAAACTTTTAGTTTTTCAAATATATATATATATATATATATATTACTTTCACGTATTTTTTTATTTATATTTAAGTTTTTTTTGACACATATTTATATTTATGTTTTTTTTTTACAGAAATTATATTTAAGTTATAATTAAATTAAAGGTTAAAAATGTTTTTAATATAAATATTTAAGCTATTCGAGTAAAATTACATTTAAGAATATAAAATTTTAAATATTATTCAAATTATATATGTATATATATATGGCGTATCGAGTGGGAGGAGTATTTATGATAAGAGATTAGAGCGTGAAATAATAACCCTCTGATCTAAATTAGTGGTTGTGATTAAACCCCATTTTAGAAAAACAACAATGTTTGTCCTTGATCATGTCCGGCTTCCTATATGATTTATACTTGACTCTCTTTTTCTGCACATACTCCCATTACTTCTTCTTTTTTCTCTCAGTTCTCTGATTCCATCTGTATATTCTTTTTTCATTGATGCAGGTTGTGAATTGTCATACAAATTAAATGGGTGCATAATTAATTTGTTATAGTTTTTTAAGTAAACTTTTATTTAATCCTAAACTTATAAAAATCTTTTTAGGAAAATTAACTTTTATTTGTTTTTAGAAAAGAAAAAACATATTTCTACCAAAAAAAAATATAACACAAGTTTAAATGCTAAAATGCTATATTCTAACATTACTATTCCATGAAATTGCGATGCTAGTAGTAGGTATTCCAACAGTTTCCTAGAACCGCTACTGAATGAGCGATGCCTCTTTCTGGATCGATTGACATTTAGCGGCAATTTGTTTGGCCAAAAAAACCGCCGTTGGTTTCCTGATTGTTTGTAGTGATCATCCTAGTTTTGACTCAAGGAAAATCTATTTTGTAACATTAAAAAATTAATATTAAAAATAAAATATATCGTTTGGTTTAAAATTTTGGACGGACAACAAAAAATTTGGCAGGAAATTTTTTGGCGGACAATAAAAAAATTTGACGGGAAATTTGTTGGCGAACATTAAATAATTTGGCGGCTATGTTTTTGGCAGACAATAAAAAATTTGGCGGGAAATTTGTTGGTGAGATGAATCTTCAATGTTATTTCATTTAGAGATGGATTTTAGAGACAAATTAATTCAGAGACGAATAAAGTCCGTCTCTGGTAGATGATTAACTACTTTAATAACAAATTGACTTTTTAGAGACGAATACAGAGACGAAAACTATTAGACACGATAAAAATCCGTCTCTAACATCTGTCTCCAATTACTTTTTTATTTATAAATTAAAAATCTAAATAACTAGAGACAAATTTAGAGACGGAATATTTTTGAGACAAATTTTTCTGTCTCTAAAATCCGTCACTGGAACATATATTTTAATTTTTGTCTCTAAACACTTTTTTCTGTCTCTAATTCCGTCTCTAATAGAGATGAAATAAATTTCGTCTCTAAATTCCGTCGGTATTTAGACTTTTTCTAGTAGTGAAGCTTGTAGTCCTTATGGACTTGTCTCAAAATAATTTGATTGGAACCATTCCTGATGAAATCACCTGGCTCACCGGACTGCATGGCTTGAATTTGTCAAAAAATCAATTGAAAGGAGAGATTCCTCAATTGATAGGAGACATGAAATCACTAGAATCCTTCGATATCTCTCATAACCAAGTTTCAGGCACAATCCCGAAAACCATGTCTGCATTAACTTCATTGGAGCGTTTAAATTTATCTCATAACAATCTTTCAGGACCAATTCCGAAAGATAACCAGTTTTTAACTTTCGATGATCCGTCTATTTTTTCTTACAATCCATACCTTTGTGGATCTCCACTGCCAAATATGTGTCCTGGTGATATTTCCCATGGAAATGGAACTTGTACAACCAAAGGTGATGAGGATGAAGACAAAGTTGAAAAAGTATGGTTCTACTTTGTGATAGCACTTGGTTTTGCAAGTGGGTTATGGGGAGTTATTGGCACTTTGTGGTTGAAGAAGGATTGGAGACATGCATATTTCAGATGGGTTGAAGATGTTGCCGATGACATTTATGTGGCTGTTGTAATTAAAGCGGCAAAGATAAAGAAGAAAATCATGAGAAATTAGTACCATGTCCATGGGTGATTTCATATATGTTTAAGTTTCTTGTTTGAAGCGCTGTGGATGCAATTCATCATTTTCATGTCGGTAGTTTTGAGTTTAGTTTAATTATTGGTAATATCAATAATATTTTGTCTTGTAATAACAAAGGAACTAATCAAGGCACATATGAACTGAACCAGAATACAGAAAATTTGCGGTTAGCTTCTAATATTAATGTTCTTCTTTGTCTTCATCTAGTACAATATAAATTCAATCATTTTTCTATTTACTTTTCATCTAGTTGCAAAATGGAGCAGAATGCAATTTGTGCCTTATGAAAGAAGATAAAATAACAACAATAGTACAGAATGAAAATAACAGAACTATTTTTTTACACTGTTAAACTAAAAGGTATAATTTATTCACACACACATGTAAATAGATTTAATTGTTAAGATTGATCTTAAGTTTGGTCTTAATTTAATTGTTAAGAAGTTTTTATACTGATAAAACTTTCGTCTCTTGCATATGTAATGAGATGTCTAACCAAATGAACTAAACTCATGGCACTATTTTATATTGGTTTTACTGTTGTGTAGTATGAACTGTCTGGTATCAATTTAATAGTTGATATATATTAATGTGTGATTACAAATAGACATCACGTCATTGTAATTACTGTCTGATCTCAATTTAATAGTAGAGATCTACACCAATTTAATTCAATTTTTAGTTTGATTGTCTTTTTAAATTCCCAATAAATGACCTAGTCAATGCACACAAATTTTAATATTATTCAAAAATTTGAGATGGCATCGGATGTGACAACTGACAAGTAAGGAAAAATTGAGGCAAGGTTTCTTGTTGATTTGACATACTATAATTTGGATTATTTGGAAGATGGCGAATAGTAAGATTTTCGTAAATGATGAGGTTAATGCTAATAACATAGTGGAAGAGATTAAGGTGTTGAGCTAGAAGTGGAGTCTTGCAAAATTAAAGATACCGTCGTGTTTATTCTATGAGTGGAGTTGGGATCCCACATAAAGTGCTTCCAACCCACCTCATGATGGTTATAATCAAATCTAAGCTGATAAACAATTCTTCAAACATTTACCAAATTACTATTAAGAAAAACATGATTACAATATTCCAAAACATAGAAGCAAAATTTCACAGTGACCCATATCATTGACCAATGTGTTGTCTTATAAAAATGACATATATTGCAATGTAAATACAATCCTTGAAAAAATACAACAGGATTATGTGTTCCAATCTCAAGTTTACAATAGGTTATATAAATGGTGGGATGAGAAGATGTTGGGAATGAAATAAAAAAAGATGAATTATTGGGTGAAAAACTCCATTAGAATATTTAGATATGCTCAACAGCAACATAGCAACATATTGTTAATTTTCTAAAGGCAGATTTATTATTTAAACTATGTTATAGGTGACTGATAATAATTTTATATGGTAGCATCCATGTTATTAATGTATTTTATAGCAATTCTTGAATAGTTTCTAAAAATATTCATAGGCAACTGTACATTTCGACAATAATGTTATTGGTTAAATCCTATTTATTGTTTTTCGGCTAATCATTGTCGAAATGTGCATTTTGCCCATAAGTATTTTCAGAAATTATTCAAGAATTCCCATAAAATACAACAATAGCATAATTGTTGCCACATAAAAGTCTTATCACAGTCACCTATTACATAGTTTAAAAAATAAATCAGGCTTAAGGAAATCTATAATACTGGATGTGTTATCGTTGAACACAACTAACTATTCAAGAGCATTTTTTCTCCCAAAAATTCATCTTCTTTCATTCCATTCCCAACACATTTGGTCCCACCATTTATGTAACCTGTAAACTTAAGATTGATGTTTGACCATTCCTTCTCAGCATACAACATTTCATCTTATATAATATGGAATGGTGTACATAAAATATTCTTGACATGAAATTTTTTTGGATCTTCGCCTGAAAAAAAAAAGATATAAGTTTCTAAAGGAGAAAAACATGTTTAGTTAGATAGAGTACATATTTGTTTGGTTAAAATGAAAGTTCATGTTCATTTAGTAATAGAAGCATAAAGGCAAAATCAAACTCTACAAATAAATAAATATAAATAAATAGTATAGATCCAAGAAAATATATGTATTTTTTAGAAAAATAAAACATATAATTAGTATAACATATGCACATGTACCAAAAAAATAAAATAACATATACGCACATAGAAATATATAATAAAAAAAATCAATTAAAGGATTTAGTATTGATAGCTTACCTTTGATATTTCAAATTGAGTGTTTAGATTTATGAATAGTTTCATAAGAATGTCAATATCTTCATTGTCATCTTCATTTAACGTTGTGAAAACTAAGATGGATTGACAGATCAGATTGATTTGATCAAATGTCAAAGACATAGTTGATTTGATCAAATTCAGATCGAGAAAGCTAATTGATAGATTCTAACATCGACAAGTTGGTTCTAACTAAAATCTATTTGACTCGTAAAATTGCAGTCAAAATCACAAAAATAACCATCGATAAATTCACAAACACAACAATAATCCATAAAGCAATTGTTAAAAATAAAGAATATCAAAAAGTTAAAAGAAAGGAAAAAATAAAACAAATGATATGTGAAGAAGAAACAACACAAATAATAATATCTAGAAACAAGATAATGAAAAAATAAGTACTCCTCAGAGAGGAGGCGAAGAAGAATAAGAATTGAAGAAAATGAAATGATATGGCTGCGTTTTTATAGAAGAGAAACTAAAAAGGATACGAATTTAGGGTTAGCGATTATGGGCCGGGTTTGGGCCTAATATAGATCATCTTTAACCTCTTCCATCTCACTTAAATGCATATCAATCATCCATTCTTCTCTGGTCACCCCCACGTCTTGATCGGCACCATTCTTTGAGAAATTATTCATTTGACAAGTAAAAAATCATGTCCTAACACACAATCACTCAATTTTTATTGTCTCCACCATACTTTTATGTTGTCAACACGCGTTTCACTCCGTAGATCCCGTAATTCTCCACCTTGTCATCCCTATCATCCTTAACATGTTTCATCCCACTTAAATTCACGTGAACCATCCTTCTCTGGCCACCCCCACACATTGATCGACACCATCCTTTGAGAAATTGTTCATTCAACAAGTAAAAAATCATGTCCTAACACAATCAATCAATTTTTATTGTCTCCACTCTACTTTTATGTTGTCAACACGCGTTTCACTCCGACATCCCGTTATTTTCCCACCTTTTCTACGCCTTCTCATCCCTATCATCCATAACATTTTCCATCCCACTTAAATTCACGTGAACCATCCTTCTCTCGCCACTCTCACGTCTTAGTCGACACCATCCTTTGAGAAATTACTCATTCAACAAGTAAAAAATCATGTCCTAATGCACAATCTTTCAATTTTTATTGTCTCCACCTTACTTTTATGTTGTTAACACGTGTTTCACACTCTATAGATCCCGTTATTTTCCCACCTTGTATTCTTCGGCTTTTCATCCCTATCATCCTTAACCATTTCCACCCCACTTAAATTCACATGAACGTCCTTCTCTGGCCACCCCTACGTCTTGGTCGGTACCATCCTTCGAGAAATTACTCATTCGACAAGTAAAAAAAAATGTCCTAACACACAATCACTCAATTTTTATGGTTTCCACTATATTTTTATGTTGTCATCTCTCTCTTGACTCATGATATTTAGATTCAATACTTAGATTATCTTGTCTCCCCGTCTTGTATTCGATGTCGTTCCACCTCTATCAGCGTAAACCTTTCCCATCCCATTTAAATTCATCTCGACCATTCATCCTTTGCTGGAAAATCCCACATCTATGCCGACACCACCATCCGAGAAATTACTAATTTTTTTGTTATCTCCGTTTTTGATCAGTGCGGTCACCTATTACATAGTTTTAAAAATAAATTTGATGAAAATCTATAATACAGGTGCTCTTTTGCTACTGAGCACATCTAAACTATCCTATTGCCTTTCCTCACCCCAAAGGTTCATCTTTTTTCATTGCTTTCCCAGCATAAGTACCAAATGCAGCAAGATATTTTGCAAGCAAAATGGCAGAATCAGGTAGTGATGAGAAAACAGGCTGCAATATGTTCTCATCCCTATAACCTATAGCAAGAATATCTTCAAAGACCAGGCTGCTCGAAGTGTACCTAAACACTAATTCTATGGAGACTTGTACAAAGTTGTCTTCTTTTTTTCAGTTGGGTAGTCTAAGATCCATCCTTCTCGCCTTCAACTTCCACTTTCTTTATCAGCCGAGTTTATCTCTAATGAGTGAAAGTAGTATTTCACGATGGCTAGAGGACACAATTTTGGCTCAACTTGAACATGAACCGGAGATGGCTCATTAGTGGGTGGACAAACAACCAAATCTCGGTTCTTTTGGGGTGGATCGGAGAGTAGATGCTATAGATATTTGTCATTTTGGGTTGAAGTAGAATCCATGTTGGAATTCTCTTGCAAAACTTTAGTAACTGGAAAAATTGAAGTGTACACTTAGGGTCATTTTTATTTGTTTACTTGTACCGATACCGTCTATATTGAGGACAATTGGTCTATGTCCATTCAATCATCCTTCCAAGAAAAGCAAAATGTTTTCTTACTTTCTTCTTCGACCGTTCCTGAACCGTCTTGCTCCTACATCCAGCTGCATAGTCTTTAATAACATCAAGAAAGGATTGAACTTCAGACAGTACCAAAGTTTTCCAAATTATTGAAGTAGAGCGTCTGCATTTTCGGCTTTTATCTGAATCTAATTCACCAGCACCATAGCACGAAACTTCTTTTGGTGATTCAGGCTCTTCATGTAAAAGACTTTCCTTCTCAAATTCCCCATCCACCAAAGGAATGAGGCTAGTGCTACCACCGTTTTGAACAGTATCCAACATGTTTGAGGAGTCACCATTTTCCTTACGCGTATTAAGTAGTCCAATGTCAGAACCAATTGCATTACCATGACAAACAACATCACAATGAACATTATCAAATGGTTCAGTGATTCTCCTTCTAGTAAGTTCCAGAAGGTTTAATGCGGGTAGAACTTCGTATTGTGTGAGGGTATAGTAATCACTAATTACCTCAATAACCATTTATATACCCTAAATGACCAATTCCTCCTTCGAGTTGTGGAATGAAATGGACATTGAGGTAATTAGTGATTACTATACCCTCGCATTTACGAAGTTCTCCCCGCATTAAACCTTCTGAAGAATTTACTCGAAGGAGGATCATGTGAACCATTTAATAATGTTCATCGTGATGATGTTACTCATGGTAATACAATTGGTTCTGACATTGGACTAGCTAATACGCATAACGTAAGGAAAATGGTGACTTCTCAAACATGTTGGATACTGTTCAAAACTGTGGTAGCACTAGCCTCATTCCTTTGGTGGATGGGGAATTTGAGAAGGAAAGTTTTTTACATGAAGAGCTTGAATCGCAAAAAGAAGTTTCGTGCTATGGTGCTGATGAATTAGATTCATATAAAAGCCGAAAATGTAAACACTATACTTCAATAATTTGGAAACCCTTGGTACCGTCTGAAGTTCAATCCTTTCCTGATGTTATTAAAGAGTATGAAGTTGGATGTAGGAGCAGGAGATCAGGAATAATGTTTGAAGAGAACTCCAACATGGATTCTGTGTCAACCCAAAATGACAATGTCTTTAGCATCTTCTCTCTGATCCACCGCAAATGAACCAAGATTTGGTTGTTCGTCCACCCACTAATGAGCCATCTCTAGTTCATGTTCTAGTTGAGCCATAATTGTGTCCGACTGTCCGCTATAACTTTGAAGCTAATATGAGGCCATTTGATAATATTTATGTAATTTAACGATTAAATACACAAAGTAGGCCTATTATTTCCAGATAATTTTTGGGTTATTTTCAACTATTATGATATAAAGGCTGTAAACATATATATATATATATATATATATATATATATATATATATATATATATATATATGTATGTATGTACCTTCTAGTTTGACATATTAGTTATTATTTATTGAATTTCACTGTTTATTGGTAAGTCTCTTCCAAGCACAACACTTGGTTATTGAACATTTGTTTATGTATGTTTAGTAGTGCATGTGTTTAACTAGTATTGAGCTGCAATTTTTGAAAGATATATTGAAAGATCTTTGTGTCTATAATATTAATGTTCACCTCTATCTTCACCTAGGACAGTATAAAGTCAATCATTTTTCCATTTACTTTCTATTCAGTTGCAAAATGGAGCAGAATGCATATTGTGTGTTGGTTTATGTTTTCAATGCCTAACTATATATATCTCTATTTTTATACAGAGAAACTCTCCTAAGATATAGTGTTATACGGAGAATAGCTCAAATATATTGTGTTTCTTATTATTATTCATAATATATGGCTCTATATATATAGAGTTACAAAAATATAATTCTAAATTTCTTTAATCACTAGCTTGCTTGTTGGCTTCAAAACTCTTGAATTCTTGTTAATCTTTGTTTCTAAACCTCCCTTTATATAGAATAGAATAAAATATACATGTGTCAACTAATTTTGCCATGGCATAAAAAATCCTATTCTACATCTTCACTTTTTAATTACCACTGTCATTTACATGTGTGCCTCTTCCTTAGATTACTGTTATTTATCCTTTTATAAAAAATAATTCATTTTCAATGCTCAAATTTTCGTTTCATCAGTTTTAAGCCACAACAAGTCCACAATGTTGCCACTGTTTGGTAGACACCTGTTTGTGTTGTGATCTTTGTCTATGGCATTTTTTTCAGTGGATTTTGTATCCTAATTTAATACCTCCAAACTTCAAGCTTCATATATATTTTTAAGTAATATGTAAAATTTGATCATTCAAAGGAGCATGCTATAATGAGTTAAAGCTTGTAGGATCATATTTCCATCTTGGCTAAAAAATTACTTGAGGTATACTCACAGAATCTTTATACTTTTCTTCTTGTACGTTTTTTCATTGCATGAATTCAATCTATATATGTAATAATTAAATTTGGACTTTTTATCATATGCTATTTGCTTTATTATCTTTAATTTGAATTTTTTTTTTGTCAATTTGAATGTTATTTTCCTTTCTATTTGGTGCAAACTAATTGACTTTTGTCAGATGAAAAAGAAATTGTTCATTCTCTTATTCATTTCTCACACTCAAATCTCTAGTTAACGTCCAAGACTTCTACCATATAAAATAATTGTACTGAACTTTTTTAATTTTCTACATGTGTATATATATGACTTGAACTCTACTACAACTTTATGTTTACAATATTACATAAAATATTTTCCTTAACATAAAATAAAAAATGCTTAATTTTCTTTTCTAAAAATAATGTTTGAGTTGTCACAACCACAAATAAAATAAAATAAAAACATAAACTAAAGTACTCCATGCATGATTCTATTTGTTACATATAAAAATTATGAGCAACTAAATTATATGTGAATCATTGAGTACCACATGCATGATTCTATAAACTCATGCATATGAATTTAGTGCTATCAAAGTGTGAAGGAGTGTATCACTATTTTTTCACTACCATGGTCGCATGTAATTATTAGTTGTTTGAAAAGGTTGATAGTGATACTTATATTTACAACGCTTATTTTACTATATTACCTTCAAATACAATAAACAAAAATATCATTACAACCACGTGCGCAGGTCTCTTTCTAGTATATAATAAAAAACAATAAATTAGACGATTAAGTATTGATAGCTTCCCTTCTATATTTCGATTTGATTTTTTAGATTTATGAATAGTTTCATAAGAATGTCATTATCATCGTTGTCATCTTCATTTAATGTTGTGAAAACAAAATGGATTGACAGATCGGATTGATTTGATCAAATGTCAAATACATACTCCCTCCGTCCCAAAACTATTGTCCTTTTAGAGTTATGCACGTGGATTAAGAAACAACAAAGATTGATAAGTTAAGTCTATTTTACCCTTACTTTATTAAGAAAGAGAAAATATATTTAATTAATACTTTAACTTTTGTAAGGGTACAATTGATAAAGTAACATTAACTTTACATTGGTTTGCGAAAAGGACAATAGTTTTGGGACAAAACTAAAATGCTAAAAGGACAATAGTTTTGGGCATAGGGAGTAGTTGATTTGATCAAGTTTAGATCAAGAAAGCTAATTGACAGATACTACCATCAACAAGTTGGTTCTAACTATAATTAAACTACTGAACTCAAATCCTAGTTGACTCGTAAAATTGCAGTCAAAATCACAAAAATAATCATCGATAAATCCATAAACACAACGAGAATCTATAAAGCAATTGTTAAAAATAGAGAATATGAAAAAGTAAAAAAAAGAAAGGAAAAACAAACAATATGTATAAAAGAAACAACATAAATAATAATAATATAAAACAAGATGATAAAAAAAATAAGTACTCCTTAGAGAGGAGGAGAAGAAGAATAAGAATAAGAATTGGAGAAAATAAAATTAATGGGCTAGGTTAGAGATAAGAATAAGAATAAGAATAAGAATAAGAATAGAATGAGAAATTAAAAAGAATACGAAGTTAGGGTTAGAGATTATGGGCCGGGTTGGGGCCCAATATAGATCACCCTTAACCTATCTCATCTCTTATAAATTCATGTGAATCATCCATCCTTCTCTTGTCACCCTCACGTCTTGGTCGGCACCATTCTTTGAGAAATTCTTTTATGTTGTCAAAACGTGTTTCAACCATACTTTTATGTTGTCATCACTCTCTTGACTCATGATATTTAGCGGCAATACCTAAATTCTCTTGTCTCCTCGTGTTGTATTCTATGTCGTTCCACCTCTCTTTACGTAAACCTTTCCCATCCCACTTAAATTCATCTCGACCATTCATCATTTGGTGGAAATCCCACATTTTGGTCGACACCACCATCCGAGAAATTACTCAATTTTTAGCTGTCTCCATCTTTGGGCAGTGCGGTCACCTATTACATAGTTTAAAAAGTAAATCTGGCAAAAATCTAAAATACAATGCCTCTCTTGCTGCTGAGCGCATCTAAATTATTCTCTTGCCTTTCTTCAACCAAAGGTTCCATCTTTTTTCATTCCTTTCTCAGTATAACTACCAAATGCAGCGGGATATATCTTGCAAGCAAAATGGCAGAATCAGGGAGTGATGAAAAAACATGGTGCAATTTGTTCTCATCGCTATAACCTATAGCAGGGACATTTTTGAAAGATCCGACAGTCATTAAGATCAACATCCAAAATAGATGATTTCCACCAATATTATCATGGCTGGTTGATTTCAGACTAGAAAAGGCACTGCATAACTAGCAGCATGTATCACCTCGATTGCATCAAACAACGGTTGATGTAGAAGAATAAATGTCCAATATGAGAATGGAAGGGAGATTATGTATCACCTTGACTGTATCAAGCATTGGTTCATGCACAAGAATGAATGTCCAATATGAGAACGGAAGTGAGATTGATGATGTTGCTTTTTTATTTATTAATGTAGTCAATTCCAAACATTATATTATTTTACCCTTGTGCTTGAATTAGTTGAACTTGAATGATGTGTGAGTTTATTGATATTTGGTTTTATATATATATATATATATATATATATATATATATATATATGCTAGTTTATTATTTTATGCATGTGATGTGATCACTTTGGTTAGAGAATTGATATATCAAATGTCGTAGAGCACGTGGATGAGACACATTAAGACACTAATTTTATCATTGCTATCACCCACTCTTGTTTATACAGGTTGATCATGGTCGGTTAATAATCATAACCAAAACTAAATTATAATTTATTCACTTAGTATAATTGGATACTATAACTATTTTATAAAATCAGTTTTAATATCACAAATGCAATTATAAAACCGGTTATGTATCTTCTTCTCTCAGCCGGCCCTAGGCAAAAGCTTTTCTTCTTCTTCTTATCTTTTCTTTTGTTCATTGAAAAGGGGTGGTTTTAGGTCATTTTTGGCCTAAAATCACCCCTAGATATTTGTTTTTTTTTAATGTTTTTCAATATAAATAAGTGGTTTTTATATATACCACTTTTGTTTTTTTGATTTCATCGTCTAAGTGCGGCGTCGTGTTGTTCGTCGTCTTGTGCGGCGCTGTGGTGTTCGTCGTCTTGTGCGGTGTTGTTTGATTTTCGGTATTGTTGCGGAGTTCATTTGATTTTTTTTGGAAGATCGGCTTCAGTCACTTACAGACTCAACCAATGATTTGGGCATCAACGTTGCAGATCCGGAGACATGAATTTTCCGGTGATTTTAGTTTTATCATATTATTTATAGTAGGCATTTTGCCGTTGTATGCTATTAACTCGGATGCTGTGAATTTGTTTGCAGACTCATCCTTTACGTTTTTAGCGATGTTGAATGTAATTGCATTTGATGTATTTTACCAATTTGAATGAATGAATATCATTTTATTTTTGTCAAAAAAAAAAAAAAACCGGTTATGTTCATATCCACTTTTATAACCGGTTTTGGGTTTTAAAAACCAGATTTTGGTTTACTAATTAATTTTTGAGGAAAAAATTATTTTTAAAAATAGGCTAAATTGTATTTTTGGCCCCCTATGTTTCAAAAACTTGCAATTTTAGCCCTCTATTTCATAATAGCACTTCTAACCCCTTATGTTTAGCCCCTTTTGCAAAACTCAATTTTGACCAAGTCAACACTGACGTGGCAACTCACTTATGTGACATGGATACCACTTCAACACCTAATAATTATAAAAAAAAAAAAAAACAATGGATTGGAAAAGTGAAATAGACAAAAATGCATAAGCAAAATAAACCATAATGCTTTGTCTAGTTTATTTGACCATCTTCGCATTTAGAGTTTGCTAATTTTACTCATAAATCATAATGCTTTGTCTAGTTGATGAAAATGTTTTTGTTTTCATTACCTGTATTCACTTTATAAAACTAAACTAAAAGCAAACGTTGTACAGCACATGAGCATTGTTTTCAATTTGTTTCATATTGAACCATATTTTCAATTTGAAAGGCTAGTGCTACCACAATTTTGATCAGTATCCAACATGTTTGAAGAGTCACCATTTTCCTTAGACGTATCAACTATTCCAATGTCAGAACCAATTGCATTAGCATGACTAGCGGCATCACATACATTATCAAATGGTTCAGACGATCCTCCTAAGAGTAAATTCTTTGGAAGGTTTAATGCGTGGAGAACTTTGTTTAGTTTGAGGGTATAGTAATCACTAATTACAGCAATGACCATTTCATTCCACAACTCCTTCACATTACTGCAACACCATAAGCCACAAGACCTATTATATCCGCCACATTTTCCACCATAGGCTGCAACATCATGTCTATCTTGCGAAATTTTGGCTGGCCACCATAATCATCCATTCGCAGCTGATGATCCTTTCATTTGATATAATATTCATGTACTTTCAACTATTATGATATAATAACGGCTATATAAAAATATTATGTACCTTTCTGTTTGACATACTAGTTATTATTTATTGAATTTCACCTTGTTTATAGGTTAGTCTCTTCCAAGCACAACACTTGGTTATTGAACATTTGTTTATGTATGAATAGAAGTGCCAGTGTTTAACTAGTACTGACTTGTGCATCTAATGATACCTTTTTGTGCAGCAATTTCTGAAAGATATATATATTGAAAGATCTTTGTTTCTACAATAACAAAGGAACTAATCAAGGCACCTATGTTTTCAATGACTGACTATATATATCATCATAAGGTTTGAGTGAATGATTAAAGTTCGAACTTGAACTTTTATGTGAAAGATAATTGATTTTTTTTTTCTTTTATGTGAGGTCTTAATTTTTTTTTACGAGGTCTATTTCTTTGACTATTATACTCTAAATTATTGAATTTACTTTTTATTTGGGACCTTTTTCTCTTAGTAAAAAAATAAATTGAGAGCCTAAAATCCTTGCTTGGGTGGCTTGACCCTTTAGCCGACCCTGTTTTCAATCATTAAGATCTACCAATCTCTCATTGATCATCATATCATTCTACCACCTCATCATAAAAAAACAACAATAAAAACCTTATAATGGATGATCAACGACGAACTATGTAGTCATTTACATATAAACTTTTAAAATTAAAATAGTCTATAAGAATATAAATAAATGATAAGAAATTAGTTGAGAGAGAAATTTAAATATATAATGCGAATCAAAAAGGAATGAATGACAATATTTATATACTTCCATAGTCATTAGCTTTGGTTGTGATTTCTCCAAAGACCGTATCCATCTGAATGTTTGGGTTCTGTTCAAGGCATGCATCTAACGCAACATCATAGATATGATATCACAAAGCTCATTAATCTATCTTTCTCTCATCAACCAATCTTACTATGGATTATGGTATATCTCAATAATATATCAACTAATTTGAAAATAACATGATTGAAAATCATTTGAGTCTTTATCAAAAAAATTAAAATAAAAGAAAATCATTTGAAAGTAAATAGAAAAAGGATTGAATTTATACTGTACTAGTTGAAGACAGAGAAGAACATTAATATTCGGGTTCAGTTCATAGGTACCTTGATTAGTTCCTTTGTTATTACACGACAAAATATTATTAATATCACGAATAATTAAATTAAACTCAGAACTACCGCCATGAAAATGATGAATTGCATCCACATCGGTTCAAACAAGAAACTTAAAGATATATGAAATCACCCATGGATATGTTACTAATTTCTCATGATTTTCTTCTTTATCTTTGCCAATTTAATTACAACAGCCACATAAATGTCATCGGCAACATCTTCAACCCATCTGAAATATGCATGTCTCCAATCCTTCTTCAACCACAAAGTGCCAATAACTCCCCATAACCCACTTGCAAAACCAAGTGCTATCACAAAGTAGAACCATACTCTTTCAACCTCGCCTTCATCCTCATCACCTTTGGTTGTACAAGTTCCATTTCCATGTGAAATATCACCAGGACATATATTTGGCAGTGGAGATCCACAAAGGTATGGATTGTAAGAATAAATAGATGGATCATCGAAAGTTAATGCAGACATGGAATTGGTCCTGAAAGGTTGTTGTGAGATAAATTTAAACGACCCAATGAAGTTAATGCAGACATGGTTTTCGGAATTGTGCCTGAAAGTTGGTTATGAGACATATCTAAGTATTCTAGTGATTTCATGTCTCCTATCAATTGAGGAATCTCTCCTTTCAATTGATTTTTTGACAAATTCAAGCCATGCAGTCCTGTGAGCTCGGTGATTTCATTAGGAATGGATCCAATCAAATTATTTTGGGAAAAGTCCATATGGACTACAAGCTCCAATATAGTTTTATACTCAAGTTCCATTGCTTTCACTACTTCAGTCACAACTTGTTTAGACCATTCAGGTTCATGACTATAAGAATAAAAATTAGTAATGGATGATGATGATGATTTTTTCAACATCATTCCTTCAAGGTTTCGTATGCATCGTGGTATTGAACCATGTAATTTGTTCATGGAAAGGTCCAAAATTTGTAGTGATTTGAGTTGGCATAGTTGTGAAGGAATACTACCATTCAACATGTTTTGTCGCAATCTAAGAACTTGGAGTCGAGAAGGTGTCTATTGTCCACGATGATGGTATACTCCCAGAAAGTTGATTTTCACCAATATCCAAAATCAACAATTGCTTCAACTTTTTAATAGAAGTCGGAAGCTCTCCTTCAAGTTTATTATTTTTCAAATATAACCAAAACAATGAGGAAAGATTTCCAAATGAGCTTGGGAATGCTCCACTTAGTTTGTTGGATGATAAATTTATCTCAGATAACTCTTGATTATCCTTCCAACAATTTGGAATTTCACCGGACAAATTGTTGTTTGAAAGGTCAAGGTTGCTCAGTTGCAATTTACACAAAGAGATTGGTATTGAACCATTTAATTGGTTATTTTCTTGAAACAAGTTTTTCAAAGACAACATTATATGGCCAATATTTTTTGGAAGTGAACCAGTGATTTGATTATGGGAGAGATTCCAATAGCTTAAATTTAAGTGCCATCCATTTTTCATAGTCATTATTCCATCCAATTTGTTTGAAGAAATATCCAAATGTTTCAAATGGACAAGCTGACCAATACTTTCAGGAATAGAACCATCAAATTTATTAGAAGAAAGCAATAAGTAATTTAAATTGACAAGTTGACCAAGACTTTCAGGAATGAGTCCATTAAGAAAATTGTTTGAAAGATCAAGATAATATAGAGTTTTAAGTTTCCCTAGGCTCTGAGGAATAGAACCATCCAATTTATTACTTGATAGATCAAGATGCACAACCTTTTTAAAGACATCATGAATGGAAAGCATGGTTTGAAAGACATCATGAATTGGACCATGAAGGTCATTGGATGAAAGATCAAGATTAGTAAGTTTCTCAAAGTTGCAACCACCACGGAACTAATGTCAAATTGTTTCCAGAAAGTTCGAGTGATTCAATGGAAGTCATGTTTTGAAGAGTCTCGGGAATTGGCCCATAGAGTCTATTGTATGAAAGACTAAGATACAAAAAGTTTTTTACGTTACGAAAAGATGATGATGGAATTGAATCAATTTGGTTATAGGAAAAATCAAGGTTAACAAGTGATGATAAGTTAGTGATTGTATGAGGTATTTGACCATGAAACCCATTGGAAGAAAGGTCAAGAAGGGTAAGTTCTTGAAAGTCACTGAACCATGATGGAATAGAAGTGAAATTGTTTCCACCAAGGTTGAGTGATTTAATAGAAGACAAGTTTCCAAAAGCAACGGGAATTGGATCAATCAACTTATTGGATGCGAGATCAAGATCGATAAGAGATGTCATGTTTCGGAAAGCATAAGAAGGAATGAGTGAATTGTCAATTCCACAATAATACAAGGAAAGCTGTAACAAGGAAGGAAGTGTATTGAGTACCTGGAACAAGTTGTGTGTGTCATTGAGATGAACAAAACTCAAGTCAAGGTATTTGAGTGAATGGAGTTTTGATATCCAATTGATGTTGCCATTCATTTGTAATGTTTTCGTTACAGGCGTCGGATAGTAAGGGTAATAGTAATTGTAGCTGAGATCAAGAAAGTGTAGGTTCTTGAGATTGCCGAGACTGTTGGGAATCCTCCCACCAAAATTAGCGGAAGAGAGCGAGAGATACTGAAGGCGTACCATGGAACCGACGAACATGGGAATTGGACTCCCGCTGAAACTATTTCCAGTCAAATCCAAATAAGTTAAGTGTTCCAATTGCAACAAAGATGAGCTCAAATATGGAGCAACTACACGTCCATTCTTGAGATCAAGTTTAAAAACATGTCCAGTAACATTGTCGCAACCAATGCCTTCCCATTGGCAACAGAGACCGCCTTTCCATGAGGAAAGCCTGTTTGATGGATTCGTTATGGATGATTTGGAATTGAGAAGGGCTTGCCTCTCTTGTTCAATGCAAGGGACGTTTGAATTCACACACAAGCATATTTGTGCAATTTCAATCAACACCAAAAAAAGTACTACACATTTGTAATAATATCTTTCCATGTTTTTTGTCTATTGGAATTTAGATGATGCCTTTCATTTCAATCACACAACTTATAAATAATAATATCACTCCTATCATTTTCACTTGTAACAGTAACTCAACTTCCAGGAAGCATCAAACTAAAACCAAAAAAGTACTACACATTTGTAATATTTTTCCATATTACAAATTAAAGTTCATCACATTTTTTAATTTACTTATCTTCTTTGTATAAGTAATGCAACTAAAATTAAATTCAACTACTTCACATCTCCGCTCTTTCTTCACACATACCTCATATCCAACTACTTCACATCTCGTTCTTTTTATAATATTTTTTCTCAAAAACTTTTATGTTTTTTTTCAATACATTTTTTTAACTGTTAACTAAGGAGCAGCTTATTATAACTTATGGAAGACATTTTTTCTTTAATAATTTTTTTTTTCTAGAAATCTAAAACATTTACTTAAGTTGTCTTATATCTTTGGACTGGCCCTGACTCTATTTTTCATGTGTTTCTATTTTTTGTCGACAAAATATGTGTTTAACGTGACCAACAATTAATTCGTCTTAGTGATAAGAGTTTTGGTCTGTTTATGTGGTCAGAGATTCGATTCATGATTCGTGTGTATGTAGAAAATTTGGTTGGAAAGAGGGAACTCATCTTCTGTGCCCCACAGATTCTCCAACGAAGATTAATCATCAGTAACGGCGGTAGAAATTTCGTACCATAATAACCCAAAAAAATAATGTGTTTCACGTGTGGTTTTAGTTCCACACAATAATGCACTTTTGCACTTTGAGTTCAAATGAAATTTTGACATTGATCATTACATAGTACTCCTTCCATCCTAAAACTGTTGTCTCTATTGACTTTTGATATTTATTTTGATTGTATTTTTTATTAATGTATAAAGATAAATATTAACAAATAAAATCTTATTTGGTTTGTCTTAATGAATATTTTCATAATATTAATTAAATTTTTATAATTTTTCATGAAAGAAAACTAAAAATATTAATTATTTAAATTAATCATTAGTATATTTAAGGACAATAATTTTAGGACAAAGATAGTATTATGTAAGTGAAATGCGCATAGAGTTGCATGTTTTTTGGAATTCAAAGAGACCATTATTTGCTTTTTTGACAAGACTTATTTTTTTTTTTTTTTGACAAAACTTTTTTTTTTTTTTTTGATAATACAAAACTTTGGCCTCCTTTTGAAAATCTGCTTTTTCCTTCCAATTTTTCTCTCTCCAGAATTTCCACCTCAATTCCATCAAGACATAATGAGACATAATGAGTAGGGTTTGAAAAAATGCATGTATCCATATTCGTGTTTGCTTTGGGCTGAATGAAACACTTAAACACATATTAAAAACAACAACATTCTTTTTCACATTTTATTTGATATTTAGAGAGTGCACTTATCTTAGCAAGTTTCCAACACGTTCACTTACACTACGCAAGTAGTATCTGTCTCTCTCGATGAAGTCCCCGATCCGGCTAATACTTTCTCAACCACTTTAAGAGTTCTAGTTGATCACTAAGCAATTAGATTCACTTCCCATCAAAAGTTCAAACTTAAAATCATTTGTGTTTTTATGGTTTCTACACTTAGAACAATTTTAAATTAAAGAAGAGAAGGAGGGGAGTGGTTCGGCTGAAGAGAGTAAAAAGAGGAAATGAACTCATTGCATGCTATATATATAATTTTCAAATAAGTCTAGGCCATACGATTGTATAGTGTAAACTTGCAAGCTTAAATCCTAACCACACCTATCAATCTTGATGATCATCAAGTTTTCTCACAAAATATCTACCTTTGCCACTTCATCTCACTCAGTCCCCTCACTCGTTTTTAAGTGAGTCGTATCTCGCGTGCCAATAAATTTTATTGAAATAGAAAAATTCTACATTAAACAATTTAACTACAGCAAATCATAATTTCTCGAATAAGATTTATTCCAAATAAATTTTCACTCCTTAGCTCGAAAAAATATAATGAAATCAAATTCTCATTACCGAAGATATATAAAGTCTCAATTTAAATTTTAACGGCAATCAGAAACAGTAAAATTTTCAAACAACGGGTATATTTTGCCCGTTTTCTCAAAATCTATACTAGAAAAAATATTTTCAAAATTCCGACGAGACAAAAATATTTCTAAACTCATTTAAAGTTTATAAATCATTGTGTCTATTTTTCAAAGGTCGCACATGCATGATCTCAACAACTTGCTTTTATTACAACGCCATACGTGAAAACTATAATTAAAAACTCTAATATCTTAGGCACTGCTGAAAATCCTGGCACTTAAAAGTACTATATAATTATGGGTCTTTCACCGATGTATTTTCATTCATTATGTCATGGGTTTTATAATTTGAAGGAATGTGTGAAGATTGACTTGAAAATCAGGGACAAAGATTATGTTTGGTTTTAAATTAAATATATTTCAAATAAATTAAGATTATGTTTTATTTTAAGACAGATTTGTTCCTATT
This sequence comes from Trifolium dubium, assembly GCA_951804385.1. Classification (NCBI taxonomy): domain Eukaryota; kingdom Viridiplantae; phylum Streptophyta; class Magnoliopsida; order Fabales; family Fabaceae; genus Trifolium; species Trifolium dubium. The sequence continues at coordinate 7,230,769 of OX638062.1, read as the reverse complement.
TTTAAGTGATACATTTCTCTATAAATAGAGATTGTTTCTTCATAGAAACACAAGAGAGCAAAGATGTAGCTACAAGGAAACAAGTGAAGAAGGAAAGAAACAATTACTCTCTAAATTGTTTATTCTTCACCTTGGAAACACTATATTAAGTTTCTAGGTTACTGGAAGAAACTTGGGATTAGGGTAGGATTAAGTTTCTCATTCTTGTAACCCTTATTGGGAGTTTCATTGTAACGGTGATACTTTGGAAATAGTGGAACGAATGGGCTGCTCTCTCCTCCAGATTAGGTTGGAATTTGACTGAACTGGGTAAACAAACTATTGTGTCTTTTACTGCTTTCTCTATAATCTCTCTTGCTTCATATTGTTGGATTAATATTCATTGTCTCTATATTCTTTGATACGTGGTTGCTTAATCACTTTGCTCCACACATTAAAATCTTATTGGTGTGACTTTATTCACAAGGAATTCACAACAATTGGCGCCCACCGTGGGGCAAGGATCAAATCGTGAATTAGGTACCATGGGTTCGAAGTTTGATGTTGAGAATTTACTAGGAAAAACAACTTCGGGTTGTGGAAGGTAAAGATGAAGGTTGTTTTAGTCCAAGACAATTGTGTTGAAGCCTTGAAGAGAGAAGTAGCAACGAAGACGGTCGGCCTGGAGAGGCGGTGGTAATAATACTCAACATCAGCCTGGAGAGGCGGTGCTAAGAATACTCGTGTTACTTTGAAACAACTTTATTATGAGGATGTGAATGTGCTAGTGGGTTAAGTTGGGAATCGGAAGAGAGTCAAGTCATGGACTTTGGAGGCTCTTATCACATGTGTTCAAAGAAGGGATACTTTGAGACTCAAAAGCTAGTTGAAGGTGGAGTCGTTCACCTTGGAGACAGAAGACTTGAAAGGTTCAAGGTATGAGTTCGGTTTAACAACCGTGTGTTTCTTTTGCACGAGGTGTGGTATGTTCCTGAACTTTGATGCAAAGGTAGTTGGTTCTACTATTAGTCATGCATATGTTACTAGTGCTGATTCTCATGATGTGGTTGAATTGTTGACTTCTAGTGGTTTTGTTAGTGACATGGGTTTAGTTGGACTAGTGAACAAGGTTTACTTCGTGTTGGAACTAAACTGGAATTGTTGGAGAATAACAATGACTTGAAGTATGTTTCAGATGAATTGGAGAGTTCTTGCCAATTACAAGGCGGAGTACATGGTGGAATACTTTGGTGAAATCTCAGATTGAGGTGGACTCTTCCAATAGTGGGAGAGAAACAACATTAGCTCTTGGAAATATGGAGGAGAGTGGAAGTGTTGAACCAAAGGGGTGTGGCCATGGGGACCTTTGGTGGTAACGTTTCAATTGTGGCTGAAGAAGTGCAAGACTTTGAGAGGAACTTCAGGGAGACAATTGAAAGCAACTTTGATCAAACTAGAGAACTTGTTATACTACGGGAGGTAGTTGGAAGCAAGGGGAGTTTGATGTTGCAGCTTGAGGTGGATCAACCTAAAAATCCAAGGTTGGTTTGGTGCCAAGCAATACTCCGGATGACGGAAGGTATTCCTAGGGATCGGAGGGTGGTTGGGCTTGTTGAACTATCTAAAATTCCGGTGATAGTTGTGAGCAAGCAAATCTTCAGGAGGACGGGTTTGATCACTCCGGGGGCTGAAGAGGAAGCGGTGCATCTTGTTAGGCTACCTAAACACCCTATGGTAGTGGAAGACAAGAACTTCATGAAAGAAGACATTCCGAGGGATGAAGGAAACGAAGCAATGCTTGCGGGAAGCAAGTGCCTAGGTCAAGGTTCAAGTATGACTTGAACTTTGCCTGTGATCTTGAATAATAGAAGTGCAAGATGGAGAAAGCAGCACGGTGGTTAGTGTAAATTGGCATCACCACTGATTTGAAGTCAAGGTGGAGAGTGAAGATTGACTTGAAAATCAAGGACAAAGATTATGTTTGTTTTTAAACTAGATATGTTTGAAAACAATGGAAGATTTTGTTTGGTTTTAAATTAAATATATTTCAAACAAATTAAGTTTCTGTTTTATTTTAAGACAGATTTGTTCCTATTTTTAAGTGATACATTTCTCTATAAATAGAGATTGTTTCTTCATAGAAACACAAGAGAGCAAAGATGTAGCTCCAAGGAAACAAGTGAAGAAGGAAAGAAACAATTACTCTCTAAATTGTTTATTCTTCACCTTGGAAACACTGTATTAAGTTTCTTGGTTACGGAAAGAAACTTGGGATTATGGTAGGATTAGGTTTCTGATTCTTGTAACCCTTATTGGGAGTTTCATTGTAATGGTGATACTTTGGAAATAATGGAACGGAGGGGCTGCTCTCTCCTCCAGGTTAGGTCAAAATTTGACTGAACTAGGTAAACAAACTATTTGTGTCTTTTACTGCTTTCTCTATAATCTCTCTTGCTTCATATTGTTGGATTAATATTCATTGTCTCTATATTCTTTGATACGTGGTTGCTTAATCACTTTGCTCCACACATCAAAATCTTATTGGTGTGACTTTATTCACAAGGAATTCACAACATAATGTGTTTTGCTATCATTTTGGTATTTTGTTGTGAATAGTTTGCAGTGAATTTTAAAGAAGTTTTATAAATTTCTTTTTTCATATTTTGTAATAGATGAATAAAGGATACTGTTGAGATTGAGGTTAGTTTAAAGAGCTTTCCAATTCTTTACTCATATGCTCAATTAGATTATATTTCTGTTTGATGGATTGAATGTACTTTTTTTTTAATAAGTTAATAAAAATTTACGTCATTGAAATATAGAGTAAAATAAAATGCAAGTTGTGCTACATATATATGTGCAGCAACATATTGCATGTTCACTAAAAAATCATCCCTCTATATATATTTTATCGAGCTCGCAATCTAGGTTACCATGAAGACATATATCAAATAAAGTCATAGCAGAAAAGGTGAAAATGAAAAATTATAGAGTAAAATAAGATAAGATTGGGTTGTTGCAGTAGAATTGGATACATAAGATGATATAAAGATAAGATATATCATTCTCTAAATATATAATTTTATCTTCACTTTTAGTGTCCATCAATTATATTAAACATCATTCTATATTAGCTTAAATAATGCTTAAGTCTCTGTAAGTTTGCACTTTTTTGATATAAGTTTCTGGAAGCTTTTTTTTTAAATTAGTCCCCGCCATTACACTTCCTTTTGATTTTGGTCCAAAACATCAATTGCATTACAAAAATGCTGACGTGGCTAATGGAGTGTGACAGGTAGATTTGATGACGTGTTAATTGAACTTTAATGTGGGACTAAATTCAAAAAAAATTGATATTACAGAGACCAAATCCAAAAACACAATATCTTTAAAATTTCATTATGAATAAAATCCCCAAATTGAAGAGTTTATTTGTCCCCTTCATACCTTAACCGAAATTCCATTGTTTTATTCAAAAATTCGTGTTTGAAATTCAAATGACAAAGCAACATCTAACGAAAAAATTGCTTATGCTTGCAACTGCACAGAAATGATAAATAATGTTACTACTATGAAGATGAAAATGCAGATGAAGTTACTATAATTTGTGTTTAAATTCACTTGTTTTGGGATTTGAATTGGCGTGTAGTTTGTTGATGATGATATTTTTGCATAAAACAATGAAATTTCGGTTGAGATATGAAGAGGACAAGTAAACTCTTCAATTTGAGGATTTTATTCATAGTATAATTTTACAAATACTGTGTTTTTGGATTTGGTCCCTATAATATCAATTTTTTTTAGATTTAGTCCCTCATTAGACTTCACTTAACACGTCATCAGATCCACTTGTATAAGAAAACATCTTGCTTTTCTTAGATGAAAGGTTGAATGGACCAAGATCAATTGTCCTCAAAATAGACGGTATCAGTACAAGTCACCGGCTAAAAGTGACCCGAAGTTTACACTTCAATTTTTCAAGTTGCTAAAGTTTTGCAAGAGAACTCCAACATGGATTCTGTGTCAACCCAAAATGACAAATGTCTTTAGCATCTTCTCTCTGATCCACCCCAAATGAACCGAGATTTGGTTGTTTGTCCTCCCACTAATGAGCCATCTCCAGTTCATGTTCAAGTTGAGCCATAGTTGTGTCCGGATGTCCGCTGTACTAGGGTTGATAATATTTATGTAATTTAACCATTATATACACAAAGTAGGCATATTATTTCCAGATAGTTTTTGGGTTATTTTCAACTATTATGATATAAAGGCTGTATACATATATGTCTGTACCTTCTAGTTTGACATATTAGTTATTATTTATTGAATTTCACTGTTTATAGGTAAGTCTCTTCCAAGCACAACACTTGGTTATTGAACATTTGTTTTTGTATGTTTAGTAGTGCATGTGTTTAACTAGTATACTGAGCTGCAATTTCTGAAAGATATATCAAAAGATCTTTGTGTATTCAATAACAAAGGAACTAATCAAATCAAGGCACTTATGAAGTATGAATTGAAGCCCCACTACTAGAAAAATCTTAAATACCGACGGCCAAAATTTGTCTCTAAAAGGCAAATATTCTGTCACTAAGCACGTTAGAGACAGAATTAGAGACAGATTTGATTTGGTCGTTAATTTCCTCGTCTCTAAGCCATTAGAGACAGATTTTATATTTCGTCTCTAATCGGAGACAGAATTTATCCGTCTCTGATTCAGAGACGGATTTTATATATCTGTCTCTAAATGTTGAATTCAAAACACAATAAATCCGTCTCTATTGGAGACAGAATTATCCGTCTCTGAATTCAAATAATTTTGTCTCTAAAATTTCGTCTCTAAGCAAAAAAATTCGTCTCTGTTGGAGATAGAATTATCCGTCTCTGAACTCACATAATTCTGTCTCTAAAATTCCGTCTCTAAGCAAAAAAATCGTCTCTGTTGGAGACAGAATTATCCGTCTCTGAATTCAAATAATTTTGTCTCTAATCATAAAATTTCGTCTCACAAAACACATGTTCCATCTCTTGTTAGTCATTATTTTTGTCTATTTAGCAATTAAATGCTTATACAGTTTTTCCAATATTAAATTTTGTTTACTAAATGTAATTCATATAATGCTACAATGTGAGAAAATCAAATTTCGATTAATACTAAATTTGAAACATTAACATAAAATGTATGTCATATTTACAAAGTATTAATATCAAACATTAACATAAAATCTGCGAAGTTTCCTTGCTTGTTATGTGAATGGGTGTGTGGAACCCGGGGGACTAGTTCATGCGCTGATGTGTTGTTGGTCTTTGCCCCGCCTGGCCACATTTTGTTGTGGGTTCGGTTAGGGGCTGTTTGCTGGATTTTTTGTCCTGCTGTGTTGGTGCCTTGTATAGTTTTGGGTTTATTTGTTTTGTATGTGCATCTTGTGTTTTACGTTGTACCCTTCTCTGGATCTTGAGTTGGTTTGTATTTCTTGTACACTCCAATTATCTTTAATAAAGTTTAGCTGTTGAAAAAAAAAAAACATAAAGTTGTCTAACACACAAATAAATTTAAATAATTAAACAAAAATACATAAAAGAAAGTAACTAAAGCTAAATTTCATCACCCTTTCTCATCAATTTCATTGTTACCTTCTCTTTAAGTTGAACCGGAGAGTTTTGATTAATATAAGACACAAACCTTCCAAAAAAACATACAATTAAAGTTCTATATCAAGATTACACGCTAGAAAAAACATACAATGAACAAAAAAAAACAAAACTCATAAAAACTCTAACAACTCTTATTTTTGGGTGAGTATTGTTATTAGACTTGAGTATCTATTTATAGTAAAATAGACTATCAGATAATATTCAAGTCGTCCATAAAGGATTAACTTTAATTTGATAAAGTTTGTTTTTTTTTTTTGACTTCATTTGATAAAGTTTGTTAGAACCAATTTTTTCATTAAATTTTTTCCAAAGATTTATTTTTCAAACAAGACAAAGCTCTTCCAAAAACAGTTTGTGCTTTAAAAAAAAAATCTTCGAAGAATATATTTGTTTGAAATATTTAAAGTAAAATAAAAACCAATTTTATTTTATTTTGAATGGATTTGGCGTGGGATTTTTTAATAAAAATATTACATTTGTTTTTAAATACCTTTTAGGATAATCTTAGCTTATGTTTTGACCAGTTCTAGTTTGACCATTCATGTTTATGTTTGAATCATAGCTATGCCTTCCAAAACCTAGTTTGATTTTGTTTACAATCATGTTTGGTGAAATCACGTTGGCTTATATTTGAACCAAAACCAATTTTCAAAAAATTATTTGTTTGAAATATTTAATTTTAAATATATATCTTCAAACAAAAATATTTAATAAAAATATATTTCTTAACATCCAAACGAATAAAAATAATTTTCTCCAAAGATATGAACAAATATTTATTTCCAACAAATCTTATTCAAACAAAAATATATTTTTTTTTGACAAAAAACAAAAATATATTTGTTTTCTTCCAAACAAATAAAAAAATTTCTCCAAAAATATACTCAATTAAATTCAAACAAATAAAGTTTGAATAGATAACTTCTTCATGAATCAAGTAAATGAATCCTTTAATTTTGTAACAAATTTCTAACACGCGCACATAAAAAGACATTCACAAAGCGCTCCTAGGGTAGAGACTAGGTCTGTAAGACATCATGTTTAACATGTTGTTTTTACAAAAAAAAAAAAAAAATTGACAATCAAAAGAGTAACACCTATTTTCCTTTAATTATTTATTATATTTAAAAAAAAAATTAATTTGTTAAGTTTTCTGAAAAGTAGTTGGATTCTCTCCTATGAATATGATGCCTTATAATGTGAATATTGTTTTTTCTAATAAAAAAAAAGATAATTTTTTATCTCTTAATTGACACAAATTAATTATTCCGTCTATTCCTAAATAACTGTCACAATTGACCAGATACGTATGCCAATGCACATCTTTGATCACAAATATCTTTAATTATGTGTTATTAAAAATTCTAAATTGTTTATATCTTGAAAATATTCATCGAAATAAATTGAACAACATCATATATGCTAACATTTATTTTTATATATTAATCAAAATTTATGGTCAAATTATGTTATATGAATAGTATGCGCGTAACTCAAACGACACTTTTTGAGGAAATGAGAGAGTATCATCCATTTTTCAAGAAAAAAAATACGTTCACTTGCTTAACAAAAATTCATATTTTTTCCCTTTAATATATCAAATTTTATTTTTAGTCATCAAAAAAATTTCTTTGAACTTTTGTCCTCTAAATTTTATGTTTTCAATTTTATTTAATTTTAAGTTTAATAATTTTAATATTTAATCTTTTTTAATTTAATGATAACATCAAATTAAAAATTAAATTGTTCAACTAAAGATTAATTTTCTTTAACTATAAACTATATTTTTATTTTGTCAAAAAAAAATAAACTATATTATTATCGGATTTATATCCCATTTATTGCATGAGAGAAAGTCATAGTCGTGACTCAAGGAAAATATGTTTTGAAATATTAAAAAAAAAAAAAAATTAGATATATCATTTTGTTTGAAATTTTGGGTTAAATAAATTTTTAGTCCCTACAAAATAGTGACCTTCTATGTTTAGTCGTTATTTAAATTTTATTAATTTTTTAGTTCTTGAAAAATTATTATGCACCCAATTTTGGTCTCTATTGGTAAATTAACATGTATTTTTGAATGATTTTTTAGCATGTATGTTTAGATCATCATAAACATTTCCTTCAAAAAAAAGAGCTCAAAATTTTATTTTTATGTTATGATTTTCGTTACTTTTATCTCAAACTTTTGCTATTTGAAAAATTCATACATAATTCATATCATGTTAAAAAGTTCTAAAATTTAATAAATAAACTTTATATGATATTTTAAGCATGCCCATAAAAACTCATTCAAAAATTTAAGAGTTTAATTATAATTATTTAGTAGGGACAGAAAGTATATGGAAGAAACAAATTATAGGGACTTAAAATATAATAAAAATTAAGTAAGAACTAAACTTAGAAGGCCCACTTTTATAGGGTCCAAAAATATATTTAATCTAAATTTTTTTTGCGGACAATAAAAAATTTCGCAGGAAATTTTTTGGTGGGATGAATCTTTGATGTTATTTTGTTTAGAGATGGATTTCAGAGACAGATTATTTCAGAGACGAATAAATTCCGTCTCTTATAAATGTTTGACTAATTAGAGACAGATACAGAGACGAAAACTATTAGACACAATAAAAATCTGTCTCTAACATCTGTCTCCAATTACTTTTTTATTTATAAATTAAAAAACTAATTAACTAGAGACAGATTTAGAGACGAAATATTTTTGAGACAAATCTTTCTGTCTCTAAAATCCGTCACTAGTGCATATATTTTAATTTTTGTCTCTAAACACTTTTTTCTGTCTCTAATTCCGCCTCTAATAGAGATGAAATCAATTCCGTCTCTAAATTCCGTCAGTATTTAAACTTTTTCTAGTAGTGCCCGAATACAGAAAATCTGGCGATTAGTGTTCATCTCTATCTTCACCTAGTATAGTATAAAGTCAATCATTTTTCCATTTATTTCTATTCCGTTGCAAAATGGAGCATAATGCATATTGTCTGTTGGTTTATGGTTTTTTCTTTCTTTTCATTTTGTTATGTTTTCAATGACTGACTATATATATCTCTATTTTTATACAGAGAAACTCTCCTAAGATATAGTTTTATACGGAGAATAGTTCAAATATATTGTGTTTCTCATTTTCATTATTATTCATATATAGAGCTACAAAAATATAATTTTAAACCTCCCTTTAATCACTAGCTTGCTTGTTAATTAACTTTAAAGCCCTTGAATTTTTGTTAATCCTTGTTAATTCTTATTAATTGACTTTTGTCGGATGAAAAAGAAATTGTTCATACTCTCTTATCCTTTTCTCACACTCAAATCTCTAGTTAACGTCCAAGACTTCTACCATATAAAATAATTGTACTGCACTTTTTTAATTTTCTACATGTGTATATATATGACTTGGATTCTACTACAACTTTATGTTTACAATATTACAAAAAATATTTTCCTTAACATAAAATAAAAACTGCTCAATTTTCTTTTTTAAAAGTAATGTTTGAGTTGTCACAACGACAAATAAAATGAAAAAACATAAAATAAAGTACTCAATGCATGATTCTATTTGTTACCATATAAAAATTATGAGCAATTAAATTATATGTGAATCACTGAGTACCAAATGCATGATTCTATAAACTCATGCATATCAATTTAATGCTATCAAAGTGTGAAGGAGTGTATCACTATTTTTTTCACTACCATAGTACTAGCATGAAATTATTAGTTGTTTGCAAAGGTTGATAGTAATACTTATATTTACAACGCTTATTTTATTATATTATCTTCAAATACAATAAACAAAAATATCATTACAACGGGCCTCTTTCTAGTATATAATAAAAAACAATAAATTAAAGGATTTAGATTTAGAATAATTTCATAAGAATGTCATTATCATCGTTGTGAAAACTAATATGGATTGACAGATCGGATTGATTTGATCAAATGTCAAACACATAGTTGATTTGAACAAGTTCGGATCGAGAAAGATAATTGACAGATACTACCATCGACAAGTGAGTTGTAACTATAATTAAACTACTGAACTCAAATCCTAGTTGACTTGTAAAATTGTAGTCAAAATCACAAAAATAATCATCAATAAATCCATAAACACAACGAGAATCTATAAAGCAATTGCTAAAAATAGAGAATATGAAAAAAAAAAAAACCGATATGTAAAGAAGAAACAACATAAATAATAATATAAAACAAGATAATGAAAAAAATAAGTACTCCTTAGAGAGGAGGAGAAGAATAAGAATTTGAGAAAATGGGCTGGGTTGGAGAAATGAAAAAGATTACAAAGTTAGGGTTAGAGATTATGGGCCGGGTTGGGGCCCAATATCGATCATCCTTAACCTAATTCATCTCACTTAAATTCACATGAATCATCCATATTTCTCAGGCCACCCTTACGTCTTGGTCGGCACTATTCTTTGAAAAATTCTTTTATTTTGTCAAAACGTGTTTCACTTTGTAGATCCTGTTATTTCCCCACCTTGTATTCTTCGCCTTCTCATCCCTATCACCCTTAACCTTTTCCATCCCACTTAAATCCACGTGAATCATCCTTCTCTGGCCATCCCAACGTCTTGATCGACACCAATTTTTGAGAAATTATTCATTTGACAGGTAAAAGATCATGTCCTAACACATAATCACTAAATTTGTATTGTCTCCACCATACTTTTATGTTGTCAACATGCGTTTCAATCCGTAGATCTCATTATTTTCCCACCTTGTATTCTTCGCTTTCTCATCCTTAACCATTTCCATACCACTTATTTTCTTGTGAACCATCCTAACCTAGCCACCCCCACGTCTTGGTCGGCACATCCTTTGAGAAATTATTCACTCGACAAGTAAAAAAATCATGTCATAACACACAATCACTCAATTTTTATTGTTTCAACCATACTTTTATGTTGTCATCACTCTCTTGACTCATGATATTTAATACCTAGATTCTCTTGTCTCCTCGTTATGTATTTTATGTCGTTCCACCTCTCTTTGCGTAAACCTTTCCCATCCCACTTAAATTCATCTCGACCATTCATCTTTTGGTGGATATCCCACATTTTGGTCGATACCACCATCCGAGAAATTACTCAATTTTTAGTTGTCTCCATCTTTGGGCAGTGCGGTCACCTATTACATAGTTTAAAAAGTAAATCTGACAAAAATCTAAAATACAATGCCTCTTTTGCTGCTGAGCGCATCTGAATATTCTTCTGCCTTTCGTCAACCAAAGGTTCCATCTTTTTTCATTCCTTTCTCAGAGTAACTACCAAATGCAGCAAGATATATTTTGCAAGCAAAATGGCAGAATCAGGGAGTGATGAGAAAACATGCTGCAATTTGTTCCCATCGCTATAACCTATAGCAGGACCATTTTTCAAAGACCCGGCAGTCATTAAGATCAACATCCAAAATAGATGATTATCATGGCTGGTTGATTTCAGACTAGAAAAGGCACTGCTTAACTAGCAGCACATGTATCACCTTGACTGTATCAAGCAACGGTAGATGCAGAAGAAGAACAAATGTCCAATATGAGAACGGAAGGGAGATTATTATCACCTTGACTGTATCAAGCATGGTTGACGCAGAAGAATGAATGTCCAATATGAGAACGGAAGTGAGATTGAAGCATGTATCACCTTGATTGTATCCAGCAATGGTTGATGCAGAAGAATGAATGTCCAATATGAGAATAGAAGTGAGATCGATTGATATAGTTGCTTTTTGTTTTATTAATGTAGTCAATTCCAAACATTATAGTTGAATGATGTGTGAGTTTATTGATATTTGGTTTTATGTATGCATGCTAGTTAATTATTTTATGCATGTGATGTGATCACTTTTAATTTGTTAGAGAATTGATATATCAAATGTCGTAGAGAACGTGGATGAGACTCAATAAGACACTAATTTTATCATTGCTATCACCCACTCTTGTCTACACTCTTAATTTGTCACAAAAATGCATAATTACTGCAACTGAAAAGTTTAGTTGTTGTATATCTTAATAATTATTGCATCGATAATAATTAGTGTATTTTGCTGTAAATGGAGATGAAAAATTAAACCAAAGATTTATTTAGCTTATGTTTGAGTTCTTTTATACGCAATAAGCCTAATATTAATATAACTAATAAGGAGTACAAGGGTATTCAAACCTTTTACACATCAAAAGCAATCCTTAGATACAATGTAAGTAATCTAAAGAATTATTACACCAATTAAAAAAAAAACTAACATTATGCCTTGATCGTCCTAACCACTAAAACCAAGAAATAAACTTTGATATTATCAATCAACTGGAAAAAACCTTCTACTTCTCCTCTAATGTTTGGATGTAGGAGCATGACAGTTCAGGAACATTTGAAGACGAAAGTAAGAAAACATCTTGCTTTTTCTTGGACGGATGATTGAATGGACAGAGAACAATTGTCCTCAACGGTATCGGTACAAGTCACCGGATAAAAGTGACCCGAAGTTTACACTTCAATTTTTCAAGTTACTAAAGTTTTGCAAGAGAACTCCAACACGGATTCTGTGTCGATCCAAAATGACAAATGTCTTTAGCATCTTTTATCTGATCCACCCCAAATGAACAGAGATTTGGTTGTTTGTCTACTCATAAGGAGCCATCTCCATGTTCATGTTCAATGAGTGACTGTATATATCATCATAAGGTTGGAGTGAATGATTAAACCTGCATTCTGTTGGTTTTGTTGATTTTACAACATCACTATTTTTTTGCTTTAGTTTAAGTATTATTTTCGTTCTTGTATGTAAGATTTTAAAATTCGATTCTCCGCCTTGTCATCCATATCATGCTTAACCTTTTCCATCCCACTTAAATTCACGTGAACCATCCATCCATCTTCACTTTTATTCTGTCATCATTTGCATAAGTCTTACAATATTTTGTTTTTTTCGTAGATCACGTTGTTTTCCCACCTTGTATTCTCCACCTTCTCATCCATATCATCCTTAACAGTTTCTATCTCACTTAAATTCATGTGAACTATTTATCCTTCTCCGGCCACCCCCACATCTTGGTTGGCACCATCCTTTGAGAAATTATTCATTTAACAAGTCAAAAATATGTCCTAAAATACAATCACTCAATTTTTATTGTTTCCACCATACTTTTATGTTGTCATCAATCGCTTAACTCGTGATATTTAGTTTCAATCCCTAGATCCATTTGTATCCCCGTCTTGTATTCGATGTCGTTCCACCTCTCTCAGCGTAAAACTTTCCTATCCCATTTAAACTCATCTCGACCATTCATCCTTTGGCGGACAATAAAAAAATTTGACGGGAAATTTGTTGGCGAACATTAAATAATTTGGCGGCTATGTTTTTGGCAGACAATAAAAAATTTGGCGGGAAATTTGTTGGTGAGATGAATCTTCAATGTTATTTCATTTAGAGATGGATTTTAGAGACAAATTAATTCAGAGACGAATAAAGTCCGTCTCTGGTAGATGATTAACTACTTTAATAACAAATTGACTTTTTAGAGACGAATACAGAGACGAAAACTATTAGACACGATAAAAATCCGTCTCTAACATCTGTCTCCAATTACTTTTTTATTTATAAATTAAAAATCTAAATAACTAGAGACAGATTTAGAGACGGAATATTTTTGAGACAAATTTTTCTGTCTCTAAAATCCGTCACTGGAACATATATTTTAATTTTTGTCTCTAAACACTTTTTTCTGTCTCTAATTCCGTCTCTAATAGAGATGAAATAAATTTCGTCTCTAAATTCCGTCGGTATTTAGACTTTTTCTAGTAGTGAAGCTTGTAGTCCTTATGGACTTGTCTCAAAATAATTTGATTGGAACCATTCCTGATGAAATCACCTGGCTCACCGGACTGCATGGCTTGAATTTGTCAAAAAATCAATTGAAAGGAGAGATTCCTCAATTGATAGGAGACATGAAATCACTAGAATCCTTCGATATCTCTCATAACCAAGTTTCAGGCACAATCCCGAAAACCATGTCTGCATTAACTTCATTGGAGCGTTTAAATTTATCTCATAACAATCTTTCAGGACCAATTCCGAAAGATAACCAGTTTTTAACTTTCGATGATCCGTCTATTTTTTCTTACAATCCATACCTTTGTGGATCTCCACTGCCAAATATGTGTCCTGGTGATATTTCCCATGGAAATGGAACTTGTACAACCAAAGGTGATGAGGATGAAGACAAAGTTGAAAAAGTATGGTTCTACTTTGTGATAGCACTTGGTTTTGCAAGTGGGTTATGGGGAGTTATTGGCACTTTGTGGTTGAAGAAGGATTGGAGACATGCATATTTCAGATGGGTTGAAGATGTTGCCGATGACATTTATGTGGCTGTTGTAATTAAAGCGGCAAAGATAAAGAAGAAAATCATGAGAAATTAGTACCATGTCCATGGGTGATTTCATATATGTTTAAGTTTCTTGTTTGAAGCGCTGTGGATGCAATTCATCATTTTCATGTCGGTAGTTTTGAGTTTAGTTTAATTATTGGTAATATCAATAATATTTTGTCTTGTAATAACAAAGGAACTAATCAAGGCACATATGAACTGAACCAGAATACAGAAAATTTGCGGTTAGCTTCTAATATTAATGTTCTTCTTTGTCTTCATCTAGTACAATATAAATTCAATCATTTTTCTATTTACTTTTCATCTAGTTGCAAAATGGAGCAGAATGCAATTTGTGCCTTATGAAAGAAGATAAAATAACAACAATAGTACAGAATGAAAATAACAGAACTATTTTTTTACACTGTTAAACTAAAAGGTATAATTTATTCACACACACATGTAAATAGATTTAATTGTTAAGATTGATCTTAAGTTTGGTCTTAATTTAATTGTTAAGAAGTTTTTATACTGATAAAACTTTCGTCTCTTGCATATGTAATGAGATGTCTAACCAAATGAACTAAACTCATGGCACTATTTTATATTGGTTTTACTGTTGTGTAGTATGAACTGTCTGGTATCAATTTAATAGTTGATATATATTAATGTGTGATTACAAATAGACATCACGTCATTGTAATTACTGTCTGATCTCAATTTAATAGTAGAGATCTACACCAATTTAATTCAATTTTTAGTTTGATTGTCTTTTTAAATTCCCAATAAATGACCTAGTCAATGCACACAAATTTTAATATTATTCAAAAATTTGAGATGGCATCGGATGTGACAACTGACAAGTAAGGAAAAATTGAGGCAAGGTTTCTTGTTGATTTGACATACTATAATTTGGATTATTTGGAAGATGGCGAATAGTAAGATTTTCGTAAATGATGAGGTTAATGCTAATAACATAGTGGAAGAGATTAAGGTGTTGAGCTAGAAGTGGAGTCTTGCAAAATTAAAGATACCGTCGTGTTTATTCTATGAGTGGAGTTGGGATCCCACATAAAGTGCTTCCAACCCACCTCATGATGGTTATAATCAAATCTAAGCTGATAAACAATTCTTCAAACATTTACCAAATTACTATTAAGAAAAACATGATTACAATAAGCCGGTTTTCCTTTCCGGGGCTTTTTCTTGGTTAGGTTTTGGTTTGAGATCTTTCCGTGTTCATCCGCATGTGGATGGAGTACGTCTTGTACTTTATTCATACTTTATATTAATAATATTGCCGTTTCAAAAAAAAATATTCCAAAACATAGAAGCAAAATTTCACAGTGACCCATATCATTGACCAATGTGTTGTCTTATAAAAATGACATATATTGCAATGTAAATACAATCCTTGAAAAAATACAACAGGATTATGTGTTCCAATCTCAAGTTTACAATAGGTTATATAAATGGTGGGATGAGAAGATGTTGGGAATGAAATAAAAAAAGATGAATTATTGGGTGAAAAACTCCATTAGAATATTTAGATATGCTCAACAGCAACATAGCAACATATTGTTAATTTTCTAAAGGCAGATTTATTATTTAAACTATGTTATAGGTGACTGATAATAATTTTATATGGTAGCATCCATGTTATTAATGTATTTTATAGCAATTCTTGAATAGTTTCTAAAAATATTCATAGGCAACTGTACATTTCGACAATAATGTTATTGGTTAAATCCTATTTATTGTTTTTCGGCTAATCATTGTCGAAATGTGCATTTTGCCCATAAGTATTTTCAGAAATTATTCAAGAATTCCCATAAAATACAACAATAGCATAATTGTTGCCACATAAAAGTCTTATCACAGTCACCTATTACATAGTTTAAAAAATAAATCAGGCTTAAGGAAATCTATAATACTGGATGTGTTATCGTTGAACACAACTAACTATTCAAGAGCATTTTTTCTCCCAAAAATTCATCTTCTTTCATTCCATTCCCAACACATTTGGTCCCACCATTTATGTAACCTGTAAACTTAAGATTGATGTTTGACCATTCCTTCTCAGCATACAACATTTCATCTTATATAATATGGAATGGTGTACATAAAATATTCTTGACATGAAATTTTTTTGGATCTTCGCCTGAAAAAAAAAAGATATAAGTTTCTAAAGGAGAAAAACATGTTTAGTTAGATAGAGTACATATTTGTTTGGTTAAAATGAAAGTTCATGTTCATTTAGTAATAGAAACATAAAGGCAAAATCAAACTCTACAAATAAATAAATATAAATAAATAGCATAGATCCAAGAAAATATATGTATTTTTTAGAAAAATAAAACATATAATTAGTATAGCATATGCACATGTACCAAAAAAAAATATAACATATACGCACATAGAAATATATAATAAAAAAATCAATTAAAGGATTTAGTATTGATAGCTTACCTTTGATATTTCAAATTGAGTGTTTAGATTTATGAATAGTTTCATAAGAATGTCAATATCTTCATTGTCATCTTCATTTAATGTTGTGAAAACTAAGATGGATTGACATATCGGATTGATTTCATCAAATGTCAAAGACATAGTTGATTTGATCAAATTCAGATCGAGAAAGCTAATTGATAGATGCTAACATCGACAAGTTGGTTCTAACTAAAATCTATTTGACTCGTAAAATTGCAGTCAAAATCACAAAAATAATCATCGATAAATTCACAAACACAACAATAATCCATAAAGCAATTGTTAAAAATAGAGAATATCAAAAAGTTAAAAGAAAAGAAAAAAAAAACAAATGATATGTGAAGAAGAAACAACACAAATAATAATATCTAGAAACAAGATAATGAAAAAATAAGTACTCCTCAGAGAGGAGGTGAAGAAGAATAAGAATTGAAGAAAATGAAATGTGATGGCTGTGTTTTTATAGAAGAGAAACTAAAAAGGATCCGAATTTAGGGTTAGCGATTATGGGCCGGGTTTGGGCCTAATATAGATCATCTTTAACCTCTTCCATCTCACTTAAATTCATATCAATCATCCATTCTTCTCTGGTCACCCCCACGTCTTGATCGGCACCATTCTTTGAGAAATTATTCATTTGACAAGTAAAAAAATCATGTCCTAACACACAATCACTCAATTTTTATTGTCTCCACCATACTTTTATGTTGTCAACACGCGTTTCACTCTGTAGATCCCGTATTTCTCCACCTTGTCATCCCTATCATCCTTAACATGTTTCATCCCACTTAAATTCACGTGAACCATCCTTCTCTAGCCACCCCCACACATTGATCGACACCATCCTTTGAGAAATTGTTCATTCAACAAGTAAAAAATCATGTCCTAACACAATCAATCAATTTTTATTGTCTCCACTCTACTTTTATGTTGTCAACACGCGTTTCACTCCGACATCCCGTTATTTTCCCACCTTGTATTCTAAGCCTTCTCATCCCTATCATCCATAACATTATCCATCCCACTTAAATTCACGTGAACCATCCTTCTCTCGCCACTCTCACGTCTTAGTCGACACCATCCTTTGAGAAATTACTCATTCAACAAGTAAAAAATCATGTCCTAATGCACAATCTCTCAATTTTTATTGTCTCCACCTTTCTTTTATGTTGTTAACACATGTTTCACTCTATAGATCCCGTTATTTCTCCACCTTGTATTCTTCGGCTTTTCATCCCTATCATCCTTAACCATTTCCACCCCACTTAAATTCACATGAACGTCCTTCTCTGGCCACCCCTACGTCTTAGTCGGCACCATCCTTTGAGAAATTACTCATTCAACAAGTAAAAAAATCATGTCCTAACACACAATCACTCATTTTTTTTAATCATTTCCACTATATTTTTATGTTGTCATCTCTCTCTTGACTCATGATATTTAGATTCAATACTTAGATTATCTTATCTCCCCGTCTTGTATTCGATGTCGTTCCACCTCTCTCAGCGTAAACCTTTCCCGTCCCATTTAAATTCATCTCGACCATTCATCCTTTGCTAGAAATCCCACATCTATGCCGACACCACCATCCGAGAAATTACTAAATTTTTTGTTGTCTCCGTTTTTGGTCAGTGCGGTCACCTATTACATAGTTTAAAAAATAAATCTGATGAAAATCTATAATACAGTGCTCTTTTGCTACTGAGCACATCTAAACTATCCTATTGCCTTTCCTCACCCCAAAGGTTCATCTTTTTTCATTGCTTTCCCAGCATAAGTACCAAATGCAGCAAGATATTTTGCAAGCAAAATGGCAGAATCAGGTAGTGATGAGAAAACAAGCTGCAATTTGTTCTCATCCCTATAACCTATAGCAAGAACATCTTCAAAGACCAGGCTGCTCGAAGTGTACCTAAACACTAATTCTATGGAGACTTGTACAAAGTTGTCTTCTTTTTTCAGTTGGGTAGTCTAAGATCCATCCTTCTCGCCTTCAACTTCCACTTTCTTTATCAGCCGAGTTTATCTCTAATGAGTGAAAGTAGTATTTCACGATGGCTAGAGGACACAATTTTGGCTCAACTTGAACATGAACCGGAGATGGCTCATTAGTGGGTGGACAAACAACCAAATCTCGGTTCTTTTGGGGTGGATCGGAGAGAAGATGCTATAGATATTTGTCCTTTTGGGTCGAAACAGAATCCATGTTGGAATTCTCTTGCAAAACTTTAGTAACTGGAAAAATTGAAGTGTACACTTAGGGTCATTTTTATCTGTTTACTTGTACCGATACCGTCTATATTGAGGGCAATTGGTCTATGTCCATTCAATCATCCTTCCAAGGAAAGCAAGATGTTTTCTTACTTTCTTCTTCGACCGTTCCTGAACCGTCTTGCTCCTACATCCAACTGCATATTCTTTAATAACATCAAGAAAGGATTGAACTTCAGACAGTACCAAAGTTTTCCAAATTATTGAAGTAGAGCGTCTGCATTTTCGGCTTTTATCTGAATCTAATTCACCAACACCATAGCACGAAACTTCTTTTTGTGATTCAGGCTCTTCATGTAACAGACTTTCCTTCTCAAATTCCCCATCCACCAAAGGAATGAGGCTAGTGCTACCACAGTTTTGAACAGTATCCGACATGTTTGAGGAGTCACCATTTTCCTTACGCGTATTAACTAGTCCAATGTCAGAACCAATTGCATTACCATGACTAACAACATCACAATGAACATTATCAAATGGTTCAGATGATTCTCCTTCCAGTAAGTTCCAGAAGGTTTAATGCGGGTAGAACTTCGTATTGTGTGAGGGTATAGTAATCACTAATTACCTCAATAACCATTTATATACCCTAAATGACCAATTCCTCCTTCGAGTTGTGGAATGAAATGGACATTGAGGTAATTAGTGATTACTATACCCTCACATTTACGAAGTTCTCCCCGCATTAAACCTTCTGAAGAATTTACTCGAAGGAGGATCATGTGAACCATTTAATAATGTTCATTGTGATGAAGTTACTAATGTAATGCAATTAGTTCTGACATTGGACTAGCTAATACGCATAACGTAAGGAAAATGGTGACTTCTCAAACATGTTGGATACAGTTCAAAACTGTGGTAGCACTAGCCTCATTCCTTTGGTGGATGGGGAATTTGAGAAGGAAAGTTTTTTACATGAAGAGCTTGAATCGCAAAGAGATGTTTCGTGCTATGGTGCTGATGAATTAGATTCAGATAAAAGCCGAAAATGTAGACACTATACTTCAATAATTTGGAAACCCTTGATACCGTCTGAAGTTCAATCATTTCCTGATGTTATTAAAGAGTATGAAGTTGGATGTAGGAGCAGGACATATCAAGAATAATGTTTGAAGAGAACTCCAACGTAACATGGATTCTGTGTCAACCCAAAATGACAAATGTCTTTAGCATCTTCTCTCTAATCCACCGCAAATGAACCAAGATTTGGTTGTTTGTCCACCCACTAATGAGCCATCTCCAGTTCATGTTCAAGTTGAGCCATAATTGTGTCTGACTGTCCGCTATAACTTTGAAGCTAATATGAGGCCATTTGATAATATTTATGTAATTTAACCATTATATACACAAAGTAGGCCTATTATTTCCAGATAATTTTTGGGTTATTTTCAACTATATTATGATATAAAGGCTGTATACATATATGTATGTACCTTCTAGTTTGACATATTAGTTATTATTTATTGAATTTCACTGTTTATAGGTAAGTCTCTTCCAAGCACAACATTTTGTTATGGAACATTTGTTTATGTATGTTTAGTAGTGCATGTGTTTAACTAGTATTGAGCTGCAATTTTTGAAAGATATATTGAAAGATCTTTGTGTCTATAATATTAATGTTCACCTCTATCTTCACCTAGGAGAGTATAAAGTCAATCATTTTTCCATTTACTTTCTATTCAGTTGCAAAATGGAGCAGAATGCATATTGTGTGTTGGTTTATTATTTTTTCTTTCTTTTCATTTCATCATTCTTATGTTTTCAATGCCTAACTATATATATCTCTATTTTTATACAGAGAAACTCTCCTAAGATATAGTGTTATACGGAGAATAGCTCAAATATATTGTGTTTCTCATTATTATTCATAATATATGGCTCTATATATATATAGAGTTACAAAAATATAATTCTAAATTTCTTTAATCACTAGCTTGCTTGTTGGCTTCAAAACTCTTGAATTCTTGTTAATCTTTGTTTCTAAACCTCCCTTTATATAGAATAGAATAAAATATACATGTGTCAACTAATTTTGCCATGGCATAAAAAATCCTATTCTACATCTTCACTTTTTAATTACCACTGTCATTTACATGTCTGCCTCTTCCTTAGATTACTGTTATTTATCCTTTTATAAAAAATAATTCATTTTCAATGCTCAAATTTTCGTTTCATCAGTTTTAAGCCACAACAAGCCCACAATGTTGCCACCGTTTGGTAGACACCTGTTTGTGTTGTGATCTTTGTCTATGGCATTTTTTTCAGTGGATTTTGTATCCTAATTTAATACCGCCAAACTTCAAGCTTCATATATATTTTTAAGTAATATGTAAAATTTGATCATTCAAAGGAGCATGCTATAATGAGTTAAAGCTTGTAGGATCATATTTCCATCTTGGCTAAAAAATTACTTGAGGTATACTCACAGAATCTTTATACTTTTCTTCTTGTACGTTTTTTCATTACATGAATTCAATCTATATATGTAATAATTAAATTTGGACTTTTCATCATATGCTATTTGCTTTATTATCTTTAATTTGAATATTATTTTTTTGTCAATTTGAATGTTATTTTCCTTTCTATTTGGTGCAAATTAATTGACTTTTGTCAGATAAAAAAGAAATTGTTCATTCTCTTATTCATTTCTCACACTCAAATCTCTAGTTAACGTCCAAGACTTCTACCATATAAAATAATTGTACTGCACTTTTTTAATTTTCTACATGTGTATATATATGACTTGAATTCTACTACAACTTTATCTTTACAATATTACATAAAATATTTTCCTTAACATAAAATAAAAAATGCTTAATTTTCTTTTTTAAAAATAATGTTTGAGTTGTCACAACCACAAATAAAATAAAATAAAAACATAAACTAAAGTACTCCATGCATGATTCTATTTGTTACATATAAAAATTATGAGCAACTAAATTATATATGAATCATTGAGTACCACATCCATGATTCTATAAACTCATGCATATGAATTTAGTGCTATCAAAGTGTGAAGGAGTGTATCACTATTTTTTCACTACCATGGTCGCATGTAATTATTAGTTGTTTGAAAAGGTTGATAGTGATACTTATATTTACAACGCTTATTTTACTATATTACCTTCAAATACAATAAACAAAAATATCATTACAACCGCGTGCGCAGGTCTCTTTCTATATATAATAAAAAACAATAAATTAGACGATTAAGTATTGATAGCTTCCCTTTTATATTTCAATTTGATTTTTTAGATTTATGAATAGTTTCATAAGAATGTCATTATCATCGTTGTCATCTTCATTTAATGTTGTGAAAACAAAATGGATTGACAGATCGGATTGATTTGATCAAATGTCAAATACATAGTCGATTTGATCAAATTTAGATCAAGAAAGCTAATTGACAGATACTACCATCAACAAGTTGGTTCTAATTATAATTAAACTACTGAACTCAAATCCTAGTTGACTTGTAAAATTGCAGTCAAAATCACAAAAATATTCATCGATAAATCCATAAACACAACGAGAATCTATAAAGCAATTGTTAAAAATAGAGAATATGAAAAAGTAAAAAAAAGAAAGGAAAAAACAAACAATATGTAAAAAAGAAACAACATAAATAATAATATAAAACAAGATAATAAAAAAATTAGTACTCCTTAGCGAGGAGGAGAAGAAGAATAAGAATAAGAATTGGAGAAAATGAAATTAATGGGCCGGGTTAGAGATAAGAATAAGAATAAGAATAAGAATAGAATGAGAAATTAAAAAGAATACGAAGTTAGGGTTAGAGATTATGGGCCGGGTTGGGGCCCAATATAGATCACCCTTAACCTATCTCATCTCTTTTAAATTCATGTGAATCATCCATCCTTCTCTGGTCACCCTCACGTCTTGGTCGGCACCATTCTTTGAGAAATTCTTTTATGTTGTCAAAACGTGTTTCAACCATACTTTTATGTTGTCATCACTCTCTTGACTCATGATATTTAGCGGCAATACCTAGATTCACTTGTCTCCTCGTTTTGTATTCTATGTCGTTCCACTTCTCTTTACGTAAACCTTTCCCATCCCACTTAAATTCATCTCGACCATTCATCCTTTGGTGGAAATCCCACATTTTGGTCGACACCACCATCCAAGAAATTACTCAATTTTTAGTTGTCTCCATCTTTGGGCAGTGCGGTCACCTATTACATAGTTTAAAAAGTAAATCTGGCAAAAATCTAAAATACAATGCCTCTCTTGCTGCTGAGCGCATCTAAATTATTCTCTTGCCTTTCTTCAACCAAAGGTTCCATCTTTTTTCATTCCTTTCTCAGTATAACTACCAAATGCAGCGGGATATATCTTGCAAGCAAAATGGCAGAATCAGGGAGTGATGAGAAAACATGGTGCAATTTGTTCCCATCGCTATAACCTATAGCAGGGACATTTTTCAAAGACCCGACAGTCATTAAGATCAACATCCAAAATAGATGATTTTCCACCAATATTATCATGGCTGGTTGATTTCAGACTAGAAAAGGCACTGCATAACTAGCAGCATGTATCACCTCGATTGCATCAAACAACGGTTGATGTAGAAGAATAAATGTCCAATATGAGAATGGAAGGGAGATTATGTATCACCTTGACTGTATCAAGCATTGGTTCATGCACAAGAATGAATGTCCAATATGAGAACGGAAGTGAGATTGATAATGTTGCTTTTTTATTTATTAATGTAGTCAATTCCAAACATTATATTATTTTACCCTTGTGCTTGAATTAGTTGAACTTGAATGATGTGTGAGTTTATTGATATTTGGTTATATATATATATATATATATATATATATATATGCTAGTTTATTATTTTATGCATGTGATGTGATCACTTTGGTTAGAGAATTGATATATCAAATGTCGTAGAGCACGTGGATGAGACACATTAAGACACTAATTTTATCATTGCTATCACCCACTATTGTCTATAAAGTTGATCATGGTTGGTTAATAATCATAACTAAAACTAAACTATAACCATTTCATAAAGTTGTCGAGAAAAAAGTTTATCTGATTTTGAGAAAAAAGTTGTCGAACATTTTTCGATTTTGAGAAAAAAATTCCGCAGAAATATTTTCAATTTCGATGAAAATAGTTATCAAATTTTTTTCTGATATTAAGAAAAAACATTGCAGAAATTTTGTCGATTTCAATGAAAAAAGTTATCGAAATTTTTTCGGCTTTTGAGAAAAAAAAGTTTGTGTAATAATTTTTTATATCGAGAAAAAAAGTTCTCGGAATTTTTTCCGATTTTGAGAAAACTGTTTGCGGAATTTTTTTTCCGATTTCGAGAAAAAACAGTTCGCAGAAATTTTTCCGAAATGGAGAAAATAAGTTATCGAAATTTTTCCGATTTTGAGAAAGTTTGTGCAATTTTTTTTGATATCGAGAAAAAAGTTCTCGGAATTTTTTTCCGATTTTGAGAAAAAACTTTGCGTAATTTTTTTCCGATATCGAGAAAAATAGTTATTGAAACTTTTTCCGATTTTGAGAAAAAAAAAGTTCGCCGAATTTTTTTTATATCGGGAAAAGTTATCGAAATTTTTCCGATTTCGAGAAAAAAAGATTGCGGAATTTTTTTATTTTCGAGAAAAAAAGTTCTCGGAAATTTTTGGGATGTTGAGTTCATGATTTTCAATTTGGGAGAAAAATATGGAAAAACTGATTTGGAATTGGACTTTGAAAAATTTGGATCTAAAATTTAGTTATGGTTATCCATTAACTGGTTATGGTTATCCAAATAAAATAAAAGTGATTTTGGTTATAAAACCCAAATATAATTAACCGGGTTTTTATAACCGGATATGAATTTGGTTATAGTTAATCTATAAAACCAGCTAAATTGAGCATAAATTGAGCAACCCTAACTTTGTGATCATGTCACAAAAATGCATAATTACTACAACTTAAAAGTTTAGTTGCTGTATATCTTCATAATTATTGCATAGATAATAATTAGTGTATTTTGCAGTAAATGGGGATAATAACAACAATTAACCAACGACATACCGCATACCAAATTTCTGCCGCTAAATGACAATGTAAAAACAAGTGTCTTGCACTCTCAACGCCTCCATCACATAGGACACAATCGGCCTCCTCATTCCGTAATATACCTCTACGACATAGATTAAAAAAAATAAAACCATAATTACGCCTTGATCGTCCTAACAACCAAAACCAAGAAATAAATTTGATATTATCAATCAACTGGAAAAAAAAAAACCTTCTACTTCTCCTCTAAACATAATGTTGTTTCTCATCCTTAAGATATACCAAATTGTAGCAAGTGAGATTAAATGTTTCACTGTAATCCCTTTCCTTGATTTAACCAAATCACCAAAGGAATTAAAGTGCATGCTTTCCAACCCTCCTCATGATGGGTATAATCAAATTCCACCACTGATAAACAATTATTCAAACATTTTGAACCAAATTACTATTAAGAAACTTATGACAAATGTCTTTAGCATCTTCTCTCTGATCCACCCCAAATGAACCGAGATTTTGTTGTTTGTCCACTCGCTAATGAGCCATCTCCAGTTCATGTTCAAGTTGAGCCAGAGTTGTGTCCGTTATAACCTTGAAGCTAATATGAGGCCAATGCTAGGGTTGATGAATTTTTCAGTTGCTGGACCTACTACTGTAAATAAATGCCTTATTCCTCTTCTTTTTCTTCTTCCTGTATGTTACACATTTGTGTTCTAATTCTAAATGATTGCTTTTGCATGCAAGATAAACTTCCCTTCTTTTAGCATCATGTGCTTCTCTTAAGCAATTTTATAGCTTAATGATGAACATGTTTCTAAGTTTGTGGTTACAATTGCGGTTGTGGTTCTGCCCTGAACTTTATTTTGCAGACAAATGTGAGCAAATGTGGTAGATGCGGCCGCAATTGCAGCTATGATGTTGTTGTGAAGATCTCGTAAACCTTTATATTGTGGTTGCAGACACCACTTTTGAACTATGATAAAGAGATTAAAATGACAGTGAAGTATTGCCTTTAGAAAAATAGTTTTTAAAAGTAACCAACCTGAAGTATGCTACTGCTGCTTTGACTAATATCTTTCTCTCAAAATATAGTTTTTAAAAGTAATGTTTGAGTTGTCACAACCACAAATAAAATGAAAAAACATAAACTAAAGTACTCCATGCATGATTCTGATTGTGACCACATAAAAATTATGAGCAACTAAATTATATTATATGTGAATCACGTACTGAGTACCGCATGCATGATTCTATAAAAGTGTGAAGGAGTGTATCACTATTTTTTCACTACCATAGTAGCATGAAATTATTAGTTGTTTGAAAAGGTTGACAGTGATATTTATTATATTTACAACGTTATTTTGTTATATTACCTTCAAATACAATAAACAAAAATATCATTACAACCGCGTGTGCGGGTCTCTTTCTAGTATATAATAAAAAACAATAAATTAGAGGATTTAGTATTGATAGCTTCCCTTCTATATTTCGATTTGCTTTTTTAGATTTATGAATAATTTTATAAGAATGTCATTATCGTCATTGTCATCTTCATTTAATATAATGTTGTGAAAACTAAGATGGATTACCAGATTGGTTTGATTTGATCAAGTTCAAATTGAGAAAGCTAATTGACAGATGCTAACATCGACAAAATGATTCTAACTAAAATTAAACCACTGAACTCAAATTCTAGCTGACACGTAAACTTGAAGTCAAAATCACAAAAATAATTATCGATATATATATATAACGCAATTGTTAAAAATAGAGAATATCAAAATGTAAAAAGAAAGGAAAAAAATGATATGTGAAGAAGAAACAACATAAATAATAATCAGGAAGCAAGATAATGAAAAATATAGGTACTCCTTAGAGAGAAGAAGAAGAAGAATAAGAATACGAATTTGAGAAAATGAAATGTGATGGCTGCGTTTTATATAAAATTAGAAACTAAAAAAGATATGAGTTTAGGGCTAGAGATTACGGGCCGGGTTGGGGGCCCAATATAGATCATCCTTAACATTTTCCATCTTACTTAAATTCATGTGAATCATGCATCTTTCTATTATCACCCTCACGACTCTTTGGTCAGCACCATTCACTAAGAAATTATTTATTTGAAAAGTAAAAAAAAAATCATGTCCTAACACACGATCACTCAATTTTTATTGTCTGTATCATATTTTTATGTTGTCAACACGTGTTTCACTCTGTATATCCCATGACTTTTCCACCTTGTATTCTTCACCTTCTCATCCCTAACATCCTTAACCTTTTATCATCCCACTTAAATTCATGTGAACCATCCTTCTCTAGACACCCCCACATCTTGGTCGGCACCATCCTTTGAGAAATTATTCATTTGACAAGTAAAAAATCATGTCCTAACACAATCATTCAATTTTTATTGTCTCCACCATAATTTTATGTTGTCAACATGTGTTTCACTCGTAGATCCCATTATTTCTCCGCCTTGTAATCTTCGCCTTCTCATCGTTCCCTATCATCCTTAACCTTTTCCATGCCATTTAAATTCACATGAACCATCTGTCTCTGGTCACACCCACATTTTGGTCGGCACCAACCTTTGATAGATTACTCATTCGACAAGTAAAAAAATCATGTGATAGTACACAATCACTCAATTTTTATTGTCTCCAACATTCTTTTATGTTTTCACTTGTAGATCCTATTCTTCTTCGCCTTGTTATTACTTTCATCCTTAATCTTTTCCATCTCATTTAAATTCATGTGAATCATCCTTCTTTGGCCACCACTACATTTTGGTCGGCACCGTTATATTTTTTAGAAATTACTCATTCGAAGAGTAAAAAATCATGTCCTAACACACAATCACTCAATCTTTATTGTTTCCACCATAATTTTATGTTTTTTTATGGTGGTATTAGCTTGGGATCTGGAAGTGTGCTCCTCCTCGAGGTCTCAGGTTCGATTCTTGCCAGTGACAATTTAGGTGGGTTAGTTTAGCTTCTTTAAAAAAAATTATGTTTTTATCACTCTCTCAACTCATGATATTTAGCTTCAATCCCTAGATTCATTTGTCTCCCCGTCTTGTAATCTATGTCGTTCCACCTCTCTCAGTGTAAACCTTTCCCATCATATTTAAATTCATCTCGACCATTCATCCTTTGCTGGAAATCCCACATCTTGGTCGACACCGCCATCCGAGAAATTACTCAATTTTTTGTTTCTCCATCTTCGTCAATGCGGTCACCTATTACATAGTTTAAAAAATAAATCTAGCAAAAATCTATAATACAGTGCTGTTTTGGACAACCAATATCAAGTCATTGTTTGTCAGATGTTCGAAGTTTACCTAAATATTGATTCTGTGGAGACTTGTACAAAGTTGTCTTCCTTCTTTCAGTTGGGTAGTCAAAGATCCATTCTTTTGCTAACAGATGAGCTTGCCTTCAACTTCTACTTTCTCTTATCAGCCGAGTTTCTCTCTAATGAGTGAAAGTTGTATTAGTAGGTCGACAAATTGTTTGGGTCATTTTTATCCGGTGACTTGTACTGAAACCATCTATTTTGAGGACAATTGTTTTCTGTCCATTCAATCGTACATCCAAGAAAAGCAAGATATTTTCTTACTTTCCTCTTCAAATGTTCCCAAACCGTCTTGCTCGTATATCCTAACTGCTTGCTCTTTAATAACATCTTGAATGGATTGAACTTCAGGAATTACCAAAGGTTTCCAAATTATTGAAGTAGAGGGTCTGTATTTTTGGCTTTTATCCGAATCTAATTCATCAGCACCATAGCACAAAACTTCTTTTTGTGATTCAGGCTCTTCTTGTAAAAGACTTTCCTTCTCAAATTCCCCATCCACCAAAGGAATCAGGCTAGTGCTACCACAATTTTGATCAGTATCCAACATGTTTGAGGAGTCACCATTTTCCTTAGGCGTATCAACTATTCCAATGTCAGAACCAATTGCATTAGCATGACTAGCAGCATCACATTCATTATCAAATGGAAGGTTTAATGTGTGGAGAACTTTGTTTAGTTTGAGGGTATATAAAGTAATCACTAATTACAGCAATGACCATTTCATTCCACATCTCCTTCACATTACTGCAACACCATAAGCCACATGCAAGACCTATTATATCCGCCACATTTTCCACCATAGGCTGCAACATCATGTCTATCTTGCGAAATTTTGGCTAGCCACCATAATCATCCGTTCGCATTTGACGACACTTTCATTTGATAATATTCATGTACATTCAACTGTTATAAAACTATTATGTACCTTCCTGTTTGACATACTAGTTATTATTTATTGAATTTCACCTTGTTTATAGGTTAGTCTCTTCCAAGCACAACACTTGGTTATTGAACATTTGTTTATGTATGAATAGAAGTGCCAGTGTTTAACTAGTACTGACTTGTGCATCTAATGATACCTTTTTGTGCACCAATTTCTGAAAGATATATTGAAAGATCTTTGTTTCTACAATAACAAAGGAACCAATAATTAAGGCACCTATATTTTCAATGACTGACTATATATATCATCATAAGGTTTGAGTGAATGATTAAAGTCTGAACTTGAACTTTTATGTGAAAGATAATTGAGTTTTTTTTTTTTTTCTTTTATGTGAGGTCTTAATTTTTTTTTAGGAGACCTATTTCTTTGACTATTATACTCTAAATGATTGGATTTACTTTTTATTTGGGACCTTTTTTTCTTACCAAAAAAATAAATTTTGAGAGCCTAAAACCCTTGCTTGGGTGGCTTGACCCTTTAGCCGACCCTGTTCTTAATCATTAAGATCTACCAATCTCTCATTGATCATCATATCATTCTACCACCTCATCAAACAATAAAAACCTTATGACGGATGATCAAGGACGAACTATGTAGTCATTTACACATAAACTTTTAAAATTAAAATAGTCGATAAAAAGATAAATAAATGATAAGTGTTATGAATATTAGTGGATGCCCATATAGGTTTATGGCCCATGTCATTGGCCCATTACACTTGTCTATATATAGAGACTATGTATCAACACAATATAACCCTAATCCTAATAGTGAATACATACTATACTCACTCTTGTCTTTCTCTCCTTCATCTCTACTCTTGTTTCCATTAGTTTCATAACACGTTATCAGCACGAGTCTCTATCAAACCACTATTTTCAAAGGTGTGTACACCAATCCCTTACTATTATTTTCATGCTACAAAATATTGGCTAATGATACTGTTTTTTCTTTTCATCGCCGTATACTATTTTTGATCTATATTGTTTGTTTCAATTTAATTTGGCACGGTACATATTTCTTTAGTTTAATTTATTTTAGATCTTTGTTATTACTGTATATTGTTTGTTTGTTTTCATTTGATTTGCACCGTACATATTTTAGATCTATATTTTTTTTTTATATTATTACATTTTAAATTTAGAAAATTATTATTGAATTCCGGAAGAATTCTTATATATATTATTATAATGAATTCTTGAAGAATTCTTATGTTATTATGATGAATTCCGGAAGAATTCCTATATATGTTGTTATAATGAATTCCTGAAGAATTCCTATGTTATTATAATGAATTCCTGAAGAACTCAATATTCTTAGTTTCCGATGAACCTAGAATTTAATTTATGAATTTTTGAAGAATTCAATAAAATTAGTTCTCGAAGAACTTATAAAACCCTAATTTTTCCATCATGAATTCTAGAAGAATTCACTAATCAAGTTCCGGAAGAACTTACGAAGTATCACCATTGACTATGAATTCTATAAGGATTTCAATAATAATGCATCTCTGATGGATTGCACATAAAAATGATTTTATATTGCTTAATCATAGAGTTCTTGACGAACTTAAAATAAATCTATTCTCTCTTTTATAAATTCCGAAAGAATTAAAATGTTCCTCATTTAAATTATTGATCATTGCCAATTTATATTGATTCACTACCTAATTAAGGTCCAGAAGCACCATAGAGAAATTTTTGAAATATGAATCATGAAGATTCATAGCCTACGATCTAGAAGCATCGTGGTAAATTTTTTGAAATATGAATCCTGAAGATTCATAGCATGTGATGAACTTTTAAAAATGATTCTTGAAGTTAATTTTTTTTATATGTATTATTTTTGTTTCCTTTTAATTCCTGAAAAGTTCATTACTCATGCATCCCTGAGGGATTGTACAAATGATTATTCTTATTTAGTTCTTAAAGAACTCTAAAATTCAATTTATTTTCATGAATTCCAAAAGGATTCAACATACATCCCTGAAGGATAAGTCTTATAATTTTATATTTTTTTTGAGTTTTAGCAATTTTGAGTTCATAAGACAAATCAAATAGTTGTTAAAAAAAAAGGCAAATCAAATAGTTACGTTATAATTTTAATGGTAAATTAATATTATTTTTTTTACCAATGAATGAATACTAATTATTAAATGAAAACATATGGCATTGGCATTGAATTGAATAATATAGTTAGGTAACGTACCAAATCGGTGCATATAATTATGTATAATTTTTTTTTTAGGTAATCATAATTATGTATAATTTTTAGTAGTTTATGGTTATGTTGTAATTTTTATTTTATTTATATTTATATGTTCACTTGTTAATCATATTTTATGTTGATTAATTTATAGAAGAATTTAACGAGTATCTTGAAGGATTGCTTGAATCGTGATTTTATTTGTTTGTGAAGATCAATTGTATGTGATATAGTTCCCGAAGAACTAAAGAAGAAAAAGAAAATCTTAATATTGGAACATCTTTGAAGGATTATTCAAAGAATGAAGTTTTCTATCATCGTTTTAAAGATATGAAACGAAATTTTGAAGGAGTAGAAGTTTAATATCGAAAATCCCGGATGGATTGCTCAAAGAATATGAATTTTCTTGACCATTGTTAATGAAAAAATATTTGTACAGTTCTTGAAGAACTTAAAATTCAATATTAAAGCATTCTTGTAGTATTGCTAAAAATTTAAAAGCGTCCTTGAAGGATTGCCCAAAAAGACTAAATTGTCTTGATCATTGTCTATAAAATTTATTTCTATAGTTCCTGAAGAACTAATAATATATCCCAGAAGGATTGAAAAAAATTAGAATTTTTCTTGGTCGTTATTGATATAGAATTGTGGCTAAGTTTTTGACGAACTAAATTTCTAGATCATGATTAAAGTATATAAGATCTATTTGATCTTAGTATGAGTTGGATGAAAGGGTGATTACTTATTTATGTCCTTGAATATGCTATGGAAGTAGCAAAGTTAAAGTTAAGAAAATAATTTCAAGAATATCTTGAAAGATTAGCCACATAATGATTGAACAAAAGAGTATATAATCATTGAAGAAAAAAAGTGTAAAATGTCACATGATAAATTGGATTTCATTCTTAGAAAAGAATGGTTCATATTATTTCTTCTTCATTCATTTTAATTTCATAAGATTATTGGAATACATTATTATTGTAAACTAGAAGTTTACAAATTATATTAAATTTTTTGTTGGCAACGCCGGTTGGGTTATCCCGGTTCTTTTATAATATGAAGAAAAAAAGGTTATTCCTATGTATATGTATTGAAGTTCCAGAAGATTCTTCAATCCATGGATATTGTTTGAAAATAATTTGTCTGTTACTAGTTCCCAAAGAAAGTTGAAAATTTAATGAATTGAGTCTGTCAAAGTTTGAGAATGTATACAAGGTGATATTTGTGAATCAGTACACCAATTATCATTTAGATACTTTATGAGTTCAATTGATGCATCAATTAAATGATTATATGTCAATTCACAACCAGAAGTTTGTGAGATTGTTTTTCTCAACTAATTTGACAAAGAGCTCACTTTCTAAATTTTCAGAAAGCATTTGATAAGTATCATATATCAATCACAATTGATATTGAACATCTTGTAGTATATGTTCATAAAAATGGACTTGAAGATCCATTCTTTAAATGTCTAAAGTTAAATGTATGATTGATAATTATGAAATTGTAACATCTAAATTATATCTTGGCAACCATTTATATTGAGTTATTGATTCACATGAAGCCAACAAATTATTATATGTAATTCCCCCCTTAATGTACAATTGAGTTTTTGTTTAAACTTAATCTTTTTCATATTAGCATTTTTGGATGTGTTGTGTTTGTCTCAATTGCTCCAATATAATGCACTAAGATGAATTCTTTAAGAATATTAAGAAAATATATTTGATATGAATCTCCATACATTATAAAGTATGTTGAGATAAAATTGGAGACTTATTTACAGTCCTGAAGGCTGATTATTAAGTGATGAATTAGTTTTCTTAATATTAGGGGGAGAGAAAAGCAGCTGAAATGTGAACCAGAAGTTAAAATGAATCACTTGAAATACAATATAATTAGTATCTCATCTTGATCCTCATATAAAATAGTTTGAACTAGAAGTTCAAAAGAAAAAATCATTTGCAACGTTTATGAAATCAAATATCAGCTGCTAATGCTCCAATCAAAATTGATGTTCCTGTTGAACAATCTTATATTGCAAATGAGTTCAACCACACCTGAAGTATGGTGTGAAAATTGGTTCCAGGAAAAAAAAATCCTCACTTAAGAAAAGGAGCTAAAAAGAAAGATGACCAAGTGAGGATATGAAAACTCCAAAAGAGTATTGACATAATTGATTTTTCAGTTCCAGAAGAACTTATCAAGTACTTGAAATTTAATAAATAAAGAGATCTCGAAAAAATTATGTCATGAATGAAATACGATGGAACCAAAAGGAAGTCAACGTTGACGATATTTCTATATAAAATATAGCGCTATTTATGTTATAAGAGATGATGAGGATCATGAACCAAACTTTATTGAGAATTATAGACAACATAATGATTGTCTAAATGAAAAGATGCAATTGCCACGTAATTAAAATCACTTTGCAAAGTGAAAGATTTTTCGACCAGCAGTCTGTACATCAGAAGATGTGAAAATGATGAAATATGAATCAATTTTTGTGCAAATATGAAATATGATATACAAGAATATCGATCAAATTTTGCCATTGACTGTGAAGAGAAATATTCACCTGAAGCGAAATCAAATTATTTTCTTACTTGATTAAGTTTAGTAACACTTGAAAGTATCAATTTATTGAAAGTGTTACAATATATTTATATGACTCACTTGTTAGTGATGATTATATGAAACTCCCTAAAGGATTTAATTTCATGAGACATACTATTCAAACTATTGAATAGATGATTTAACAAAATGTATAAGTCTCATTGTTACTCAAACAATATATATGTATATTGTATACGAATTTTAGTGAATATTTGTAAATGAGAAATATGCTATAGACATCATTTGTCAACTTTTAAGAAAGGATTTGGAAACAAGTTTGATGACATGAATGTAATCATAACTCCTAAAGAGTTTTGGAAAGTTGATTTCTTATAGAAATCAAGACGAAATATGAAAGAATGATACATATTTGTTTGAGAAAACAAATTGAATTATATTTTAGTGAATCATAAAGTTTATATTACAAATGTTTCTTATCAGTTGTGTACTCTAATTATTCTAAATTACTAATTATGTTGATTTAGAGTTCGAGAAAATGATAATTTATTAGGTGGTCCTGAAGTACCACATCAAACACAATAATATTATCATAACTCTTGAAGAGCTTATAAAATCTGTTAAGTACAGAAAAATTTGAAATGAAATACATTCGATGATCAAAGTTTGTTTGAAATTACAAACTTATTCCTTCAATGAGGTTTTGTGCATGAAGAAAATTATATATATCAAAGTGGTATTTTATCTTTGTCAACATCAATAAACTTGAATATATTGGAACAAAATCAAACATATAATTTATATCTTAAGGATACGGCAATATCATCCAAAAGTGGAAGTTTCAGCACTACATCAAGAAAGTTGAGAATATGATTTTGTTGAGGTTTGTGATTCTACACATACAAGATACTTAAAGAAGATAATATTGCATCAACGGCTAATTCAGAGAAGAATATATAAAAGGAGATAAATCAGATCTTTCTACAAAGTCTTCATAAAGTAAAGCGTCTTCATCAAGTAAAGCTTTGGATCAACTATATAGAAGATTAATTGGTCTTATTCGTCTCAAATATAATTGTCTTCATGAGGGGCAGATATAATTGTGTTCTGCACTCTTTTTCCCTTAACCATAGTTTTATCCCATCGGGTTTTCCTGGTAAGGTTTTTAATGAGGCAGATTCAAACAAAAAGTATGTTGCACTCTTTTTCCTTCACTAGAATTTTTTTCCACTGGTTTTTTTTAGTAAAGGTTTTAACGAGGCATATCCTCAATGGACATCCAAGGGGGAGTGTTATGAATATTAGTGGATGCCCATATAGGTTTATGGCCCATGTCATTGGCCCATTACACTTGCCTATATATAGAGACTATGTATCAACACAATGTAACCCTAATCCTAATAGTGAATACATACTATACTCACTCTTGTCTTTCTCTCCTTCATCTCTACTCTTATTTCCATTAGTTTCATAACAATAAGAAATTAGTTTAGAGAGAAAAATGAATAATGCGAATTAAAAAGGAATGAATGACAATATTTATATACTTCCATAGTCATTAGCCTTGGTTGTGATTTCTCCAAAGACCATAACCACCTGATTGTTTGGGTTCTGTTCAAGGCATGCATCTAACGCAACATCATAGATATGATCACAAAGCTCATTCTTCTATTTTTCTCTCATCAACCAATCTAACTATGGATATGATATTGTATTAGTTTGGAACTTAGAAGTGTGCTTCTTCTCAAGGTTTTAGGTTTGATTCTCTCTAGTACCAATTTAGGTGGATTAATTTAGCTTCTTCAAAATAAAACTACAGATAAGGTCTAAAATATTAAATTGATGGCTTAAATAATTTTTTGATCCTCGTAAGTTGGCATATTTTCCTTATATTTTTTTTTTTTGAATTCATCCATGAACGTTAAAATCATTTTGATTTTAGTCTCGAAAGTCAAAATCCAAAAGAAAATTTGAAGAAAAATCTGCACGAAAATTAGAGATTTTCGTACGCATTTTATTTAGGGACTAAAACCAAAATAATTTGAATATTCAGGTATGAGTTTCAAGAAAATAAAAATATAGGGAATAAAACCAAAAACACGTCAACTTACAAGAACAAAAGACCATTTAAGCCTAAATTGATAGATCTCAATAATATATAGACTAATTTGAAAATAACATGATTGAAAATCATTTGAATCTTTATAAAAAAAAATAAAAATAAAAGAAAATCATTTGAATCATTTTAAAGAAATTGATGAGTCTCACTAATATATGTTAATTATTTTCAATTTCTTTAAAATTTAATATGGATGATCAATATGATATAAAATTTTAATCTAATGATATATTTATAAATTTCTTATATATATTATATATTATAATGTTATGTGCACCGTGAAAGACCTATAAATGTCTTTCACACTAAACAAAGCCTTAAAATTAATATGACAAACTTTTTAGCATACTTGATCAATCGTCCAAACCAATATGTTGTTTATTGATTTGACGCGATTTGGACTTTATCCTAAAAGTAAATTTAACCAAAACGGATTCATATAATATATTATTGAGCAATGTGGATTGGATCTATACTCATTTATTTATTAAAGATGCAATAAAATTATTGAAATTAAATCTACACAAGCTTGTGTGTTTAGATAAGAACACAAATTATGGTATACCTTATTTACATCCGCTTTTATTTTTATTTAATTTTTTAGATATGTAGACGAAGTGCCAAACGGCCACAAAAACTCACACACTATTGTAAAATTCCGCGTTCAAACTCGTTTGAAAGTGTCCTACTTATCAATTTCAACATTGTCGGTTGAATCCACCGAAACTCACATCCACTCTTATTTTATTGCTCGACATTTTTTTTTTGTGGTGTATAAATTTGGATGCAATTTCCTTCTATATGTTTCTTTTTTGATTAATTTGATTTCACAATTTGGCACTAAGCGAATAAAAAAATTCATTTGAGGTATTATTCGTTGGATAAATAAAAAAAAGTTATGTGATGACAGGCAATCACTCGAGTTTTGTTGTCATCATATCACTTTCATTTTGTCATCACTCACGTAAGTAGTACGATATTTCCATCATATCACTTTTATTTTGTCATCACTCGCGTAAGAAGTACTATATTTCATTTCACTCCGCAATCTCATTGTTTTCCCACCTTGTATTCTTCTCATTCTCATCCATATCATGCTTAATCTTTTCCATCCCACTTAAATTCACATGAACCATCCATCCTTCTTCACATTTATTCTTTCATCACTCGCGTAAGTTTTACCATATTTTTTTCACTCTGTAGATTCTGTTGTTTTCCCACCTTGTATTCTCCGCCGTCACATCCATATCATGCTTAACCTTTTCAATCCCACTTAAATTCACGTGAACAATCCATCCATCTTCACTTTTATTCTGTCATCATTTGCGTAACTCTTACAAAATTTTGTTTTTTTTCGTAGATCACATTGTTTTCTTACCTTGTATTCTCCGCCTTCTCATCAATATCATCCTTAACCTTTTCCATCTCACTTAAACTCACATGAACCATCCATCATTTTTCACTTTTATTCTGCTATCACTCATAAGTCTTATGATATTTCGTTTCACTCCGTGTTGTTTTCCCACCTTGTATTCTTAGCCTTCTCATCCCTATCGCATCCTTAACAGTTTCTATCCCAATTAAATTCATGTGAATTATTTATCTTTCTCCGGCCACCCCCATGTCTTGGTCGGCACCATCCTATGAGAAATTATTCATTTAACAAGTAAAAAATATGTCCGAAAACATAATCACTCAATTTTTATTGTTTTCACCATACTTTTATGTTGTCATCAATCGATTAACTCGTGATATTTAATTTCAATCCCTAGATCCATTTTTCCCCCGTCTTGTATTCTATGTCGTTCCAACTCTCTCAGAGTAAAAATTTCCCATCCAATTTAAACTCATCTAGACCATTCATCCTTTAATGGAATTCCCAGATCTTGTTCGACACCACCATCCGAGAAATTACTCAATTGTTTGTTTTGTCCATCTTGGTCAATGCAGTCACCTATTACATAGTTTAAAAAAAAAATCTGGCGAAAATCCCAATTTTTTACAAAGTTTACCTAAACACTGATTCTGTGGAGACTTGTACAAAGTTGTCTTCCTTCTCGATTTTTTCTTATCTCCACCTTGGTTAGTGCGGTCACCTATTACATAGTCTAAAAAATAAATTTGGCGAGAATCTATAATACAATGCTCCTTTGCACCAGTATTATCTAGTCTTTCTTTGTCAGATGCTCGAAGTTTACCTAAACACTGATTCGTAGAGACTTGTACAAAGTTGTCTTCCTTTTTTCAGTTGGGTAGTCTAAGATCCAACCTTATACTAACAGATGACTTCTAGCCTTAAACTTCTACTTTCTCTTATCAGCCGAGTTTTTCTCGAATGA
This sequence comes from Trifolium dubium, assembly GCA_951804385.1. Lineage (NCBI taxonomy): Eukaryota > Viridiplantae > Streptophyta > Magnoliopsida > Fabales > Fabaceae > Trifolium > Trifolium dubium. The sequence goes on along the minus strand of OX638062.1, from coordinate 7,192,394 downwards.
GTGAAAGTGGTATTTCACGATGGCTAGAGGACATAATTCTGGCTCAGCTTGAACATGAACTTGAGATGGCTCATTAGTGATTGGACAAAAAAAAATCTCAGTTCATTTGGGGTGGATCAGAGAGAATATGCTATAGACAGTTTTGGGTCGACACATAATCCATGTTAGAGTTCTCTTGCAAAACTTTAGAAACTTGAAAGTTTGAAGTGTAAACTTCGAGTCACTTTTATCTGGTGACTTGTACCGATACCGTCTATTTTGAGGACAATTGTTCTCGGTCCATTCAATCGTCCTTCCAAGAAAAGCAAGATGTTTTCTCACTTTCGTCTTCAAAATGTTCCCGAACCATCTTGCTCTTACATCCAACAGCTTGTTAATAACATCAGGAAAGGATTGAACTTCAGACAGTTCCAAAGGTTTTCAAATTATTGAAGTAGAGCGTCTGCTTTTTCGCCTTTTATTTGAATCTAATTCATCAACACCATAGCACGAAACTTCTTTTTTTGATGCAGGCTCTTCATGTAAAAGACTTTCCTTCTCAAATTCCCCATCCACTAAAGGAATGAGGCTAGTGCTACCACAGTTTTGATCAGTATCCAACATGTTTGAGGAGTCACCACATCGGGTCCAGAACATCGATACTGTTGACTATTGAACAATAAAACTTTTCTAGAATACTATTGTGTATGTGTGTAATCATTTTATCTTCTTTTGTTGGTAATATTTTACTATTCAAAGCATGGTCATGTAACTTGTGCAAGTACACAGAATCTATCATCATATCAGCAAAGTATGTGTTGTGTTTTTGCTATGTATTATGCATAAATTGTTGGGTAAAACCAGTGTCAAAGGAGTAAAAACATAAACAGAAATGCAATCAACAGCACAAGAATATAACGTGGAAACTCCAAATCCGGAGAAAAAACCGCGGCCGTTGTCTAAACCGACAACCAGAGAATAAACTATGTGAAAATTGTTACAACACATAGACTTCACTTTCAACCACCCCATGACCCAAGTACACTCACCAAAGTAAATATTTGAACTACATCTCACAATACTCTAAAACAAGAGCATAATAGAAAAAGAAAGACACAAATATAACTTAAAGTGTTTACAAGTGCTACTCCTGGGTATCACATCTTTGTGTATTGAAACAAGGAACTTGAGGTCTCTTTATATAGCATTGAGCTCTCCCACCTTCCACTTTTCTAAGCAATGTGAGACTTCTCTAATGTAATTTTCTTCACCTCTTTTTTCCTTCATTAGCAATTTGGGACTTACATTGCAATCAACCCCAACAATCTCCACCTTGATTGTAATGGTCTTCAATCTTCATTGTCTACACCGACAATCAACCCAAACATAAATATGTAAGACATTCAGTATTGTAAGCATTTCACAAGCAAAAAAATTGTCTTCTCTCCACATTGGAGATCATCCACATTGGATCCAGAACATCGATACTGTTAAATATTGAACAATAAAACTTTTTTATAATACTATTGTTTATGTGTGTAATCATTTTATCTTCTTTAGTTGGTAATGTTTTACTATTCAAAGCATGGTCATGTAACTTGTGCAAGTACACAAAATCTGTCAACATATCCGCAAAGTATGTGCTGTGTTTTTGCTATGTATTATGCATAAATATGTAAGAAGACATTTAGTATTGTATTGAAGCATTTCACAAACAAAAAACTGTCTTCTCTCCCATTTTTCTCCTCTGATTTTCTGTTTTTATTGTGTATGGTTATGCTGCCATTGCATGTTTCTAAGTTGTGGTTGCAGTTGCGGCTGTGGTTCTGCCATGAACTTTGATTTTGCAGACAAATGTGAGCAAATGTGGTAGATGCGGCCACAATTGCAACTGTGATGTTGTTGTGAAGATCTCTAAATCCTTTATATTGCATCTGGAATTGCGGTTGCAGACACCACTTTGAACTATGATAAAGAGATTATATTGACAGCAAAGATATGCAATAGAGGTTTATGTATTGCATTAGTCAAAAAAAAATAAAGCTTATGTATTGCAATATTAGGAAAAGAAGAAAGCTCCAAGGCGAGGAACATAAACAAAGAGAAGAAGAGACCGTGTAGAAATGGAAGAGATCATATTTAAGCTATTCAAGAAACCTCATACAAGAAACTGACCAACCTGAAGTATGTAGGCCTATTATATCCAGAGAATTTTTGGGATATTTCAACTCTTATGATATACTCCTTCCGGTCACTATTATAAACATAAAAACTATTTACGCGATGTTTAAGAAATTTAGTTAAGTGTAGTTTTTTTTTTTGATTTGATGTAAGACATATGTAAAGTTTAATGTATTGTCCTTTTAAATCACAAGTACCAAAGTATAAAGCGGAATAATTGTCTAAAAGATTAGTAGAATTAAAAAAGGGTATATTTGAAATAGTAGTGTTCATTATTTTAAAAGTAGATAATTTTTGCTTATAATAGTGACCAAAATTTAAAGTGTTTTTTTCTTATAATAGTGACTGGAGAGGGAGTAATAGCTATATACATATATGTATACCTTTCTTTTTGACATATTAGTTATTATTTACTGAATTTCACTGTCTACAGGTAAGTCTCTTCCAAGCACAACACTTGGTTAATTGAACATTGTTTATGTTTGTTTAGAAGTGCATGTGTTTAACTATTACTGAGTTGCATCTAATAATACCTTTTTGTGCAGTAATTTCTGAAAGATATATTGAAAGATCTTTGTTTCTACAATAACAAAGGAACAAATCAAGGCACCTAAGATTTATTTAGGTTTTGCTTGAATTTTTTTATAAGCAAAATTTGGTATTAATAAGAAGTACATGGTGTCATCAAACCCTTACGTATCAAAAGGAATATTTAGAATAAAGTAAACAATCTAAAGAATTATTACATTAATTAAAAAAAAACACTAATATTCTGCCTCGAGCGTCCTAACAACTAAAGACAAGAAATAAACTTGATGTAATCAATCAACTGAGAAAAAGCTGCAATTTCTCCTCTAAATTAATGTTGTTCCACAATCCTCCAAATACACCAAGTTGTGTAGCAAGTGAAATAAAATGTTTCACTTAAATCCATTTCCTTAATTTAACCAAATTACCAAGTGAAATTAAATGTTTCACTTTAGGAGATGTCTATTAGTCATTGACCCATATCATTGACCCATTGTACGACACATCTTGAAGAGAATCTAACACTATTATGTGTTACAAAAGTGGTGGGACTAGAAGATGTTAGGAATGAAATAAAATTAAAAAGATTGATCATTGAGTGAGAAAAGGAATTAGAATAGTTAGATGTGCTCATCAACAACAATGCATTGTATCATAAATTTTTTAAAAGTAGATTTATTTTTTAAACTATGTAATAGGTGATTGATAATAATTTTATATGGTATAGCATCTATGTTATTGTTTTATTATATAGGAATTCTTGAATAATTTCTAAAAGTATTCATAGGCAACTGTACATTTTGTTTTGCCGATAAATATTTTCAAAAATTTCTATAAAATACAACAATAACATGATTGTTGCCATATAAAATTCTTATCACAGTCACCTATTACATAATTTAAAGAATAAATCAGGCTTTTAGAAAATCTATAATACTTGTTGTGTTACCGTTGAACACAACTAACCATTCAAGTGCCTTTTTTTCTCCCAAAGATTCATCTTCTTTCATTTCATTTCCAACACATTTGGTCCCACCATTTATGTAACTTGTAAACTTAAGATTGCTTCAAAACCATTCCTTCTCAGTAGATAGCAGGCCATCTTCTATAATATGGAATGGTGGACATAAAGCATTCTTGACATGAAAATTTGTTGGATATTCACCTTAAATAAAATTTATGTCAAGTTTCTAAAGGAGAAAAAAATGATCAATTTGATAGAGTACATATTTGTTTGGTTAAATTGAAAGTTCATGTTCATTTAGTGATAGACATACAAAAAAATTTATGATCGTAAAAAGAAAGACAAATAAATAAATAAATTAAAAACTGAAATAAATAAATAAATAGTATAGATCCAAGAAAATATATGTATTTATAAGAAAAATAAAACATATAATTAGTATAACATATGCACATGTAAAAAAAAATTATAACATATATTCACATCGAAATACATAATAAAAACAATAATATAGAGGATTTAGTATTGATAGAAATACAAAATAAATATGTATTCATAAGAATGTCATTATCGTTATTGTCATCTTTATTTAATGTTGTGAAAATTAAGATGAATTGACAGATCAGATTGATTTGATTAAATGTCAAACACAAAGTTGATTTGATCAAGTTCAAATCAAGAAAGCTAATTGACATATGTTAACATCGACAAGTTAGTTCTAACTAAAATTAAACGACTGAACTCAAATTCTAGTTGACATGTAAAATTGCAGTCAAAATCACAAAAATAATCATCGATAAATCCACAAACACAACGAGAATCAATAAAGCAATTGTTAAAAATATAGAATATCAAAAAGTAAAATGAAAAGAAAAACAAATGATATGTGAAGAAGAAACAACATAAATAATAATCTTGAAACAAGATAATGAAAGGAAATAAAGTACTCCTTAAGAGGAGAAGAAGAAGAATAAAAATATGAATTAGAGAAAATGAAATGTGATGGCTACGTTTTATAGAATGAAAAACTAAAAAGGATACAATTTTAGGGTTAGCGATTATGGGCCGGGTTAGGGCCCAATATAGATCATCCTTAACGTTTTCCATCTAATTTAAATTCACGTGAATCATCCACCCTTAACCCTAACACAGAATCACTCAAGTTTTATTGTCTCCACCATACTTTGTTGCCGTCAACACGCTTTTCACTCCGTAGATCTCATTATTTTCCCACATTGTAGTCTTCACTTTCTCACCCCCACGTCTTGGTCGGCACCATTCTTTGAGAAATTATTCATTCCACAAGTAAAAAATCATGTCCTAACACATAATCACTCAACCTTTATTGTCTCCACCATACTTTTATATTGTCAACACGCTTTCACTCTGTATATCCCGTTATTTCCCCACCTTGTATTCTTCACCTTCTCATCCCTATCATCCTTTATTAACATGTTCCATCCCACTTAAATTCATGTGAATCATCCTTCTCTGCCCACCCCCAACCATTGATCTGGACCATCCTTTGAGAAATTATTCATTCAACAAGTTAAAAATCATGTTCTAACACCCAATCAATCAATTTTTATTTGTCTCCACTATACTTTTATGTTGTCAACACACGTTTCAGTCCATAGATTCCGTTATTTTCCCACCTTGTTTTCTACGCCTTCTCATCCCAATCATCCATAACCTTTTCAATCCCACTTAACTTTACGTGAACCATCCTTCTCTTGCCACTGTCGCGTATTGGTCAACACCATCCTTTGAGAAATTACTCTTTCAACAAGTAAAAAATCATGTCCTAACACACCATCACTCAATTTTTATTGTCTCCACCATACTTTTATGTTGTCATCACTCTCTTAACTCATGACATTTAGCTTCAATCCCTAGATTCATTTGTTATCCCCGTCTTGTATTCTATGTCGTTCCACCTCTCTAACAGTAAACCTTTCTCATCCCATTTAAACTCAGCTCGACCATTCGTCCTTTGCTGGAAATCCCACATCTTGTCGACACCACCATCCGAGAAACTTCTCGATTTTTTGTTATCTCCATCTTGGTCAGTGTGGTCACCTATTACATAGTTTAAAAAATAAATTTGGCGAGAATCTATAATACAGTGCTCCTTTGCACCAGTACTATCCAGTCATTCTTTGTCAGATTTTCAAAGTTTACGTAAACATTGTTCCTGTGGAGACTTGTTCAAAGTTGTCTTCCTTCTTTCAGTTGGGTTGTCTAAGATCCATCCTTATTCTAGCAGATGACTTCTTGCCTTCAACTTCTACTTTCTCTTGTCAGCTGAGTTTCTCTCTAATGAGTGAAAGTGGTATTTCGTAATGGCTAGAGGACACAACTTTGGCTCAACTTCAACATGAACTGGAGATGGCTCATTAGTGGGTGGACAAACAACAAAATCTCAGTTCATTTGGGGTGGATCAGAGAGAAGATGCTATAGACATTTGGGGTGGTTCATTTGGAGAAGTTTTCTTAATTTCGCCTTCAAATGCTTCCAAATCATCTTGCTCTTACATCCAACTGCATACTATTTAATAACATCAGGAAAGGATTGAACTTGAGACAGTACCAAATGTTTCCAAATTATTGTAGTAGAGCGTCTGTGTTTTCGGCTTTTATCTGAATCTAAAGCACCATTGCACAAAACTTCTTTTTGTGGTTCAGGCTCTTCATGTAAAAGACTTTACTTCTCAAATTCCCCATCCACTAAAGGAATGATGGAAGTCCTACCACAATTTTGATCAATATCTAACATGTTTGAGGAGTGACCATGACTAGCAGCATCAAAATGAACATTATCAAATGTTTCAGACGATCCTTCTTCAAGTAAATTCTTCGGAAGGTTTAATGCGGGGAGAACTTTGTATAGTGTGAGGGTATAGTAATCACTAATTACCTCAACGACCATTTCATTCCACCGAGGATCATCCACATTGGGTCACGAACATCGATATTGTTGACTATTGAACAATAAAACTTTTCTAGAATACTTTTGTTTATGTGTGTAATCATTTAATCTTCTTTAGTTGGTAATGTTTTACTATTCAAAGCATGGTCATGTAACTTGTGCAAGTACACAAAATCTGTCATCATATCAGCAAAGTATGTGATGTGTTTTTGCTATGTATTATGCATAAATATGTAAGAAGACATGTAGTATTGTATTGAAGTATTTCACAAACACAAAACTGTTTTCTCTCCCATTTTCTCCTCTATTTTTCTGGTTGTATTGTGTATGGTTCTGGTGCCACTGCATGTTTCTAAGTTGTGGTTTGCAGTTGCGGACGTGGTTCTGCCCTAAACTTTGATTTTCTCCTCTATTACTTTATGTGGTAGTCATTGAACACTTAAATTACAAAATGAATTATAACTATAGAAGCTTGTTGCTTCTAGGATAGATATGCTTAGAGACCCATTCGTTGTGTTGTCAAATTTCCGCCATGGCAACACCACTAATGTTACAGTATGGCGTATTTTTTGCCAGCTGCCATAAGCCACAACACCTATTATATCCGCCATGTTTCCGGCATAGACCGCAACATCATGTCTATATGGCAAAATTTTAGCTGGCCACCATAATTCTCCATCTGCGGTTGATGACACTGCCATTTGATAATATTTTTGTAATTTAACCATTAAAATGAAGACTCATTTTAGTCTCTAAAAAGTGAGATCCAATTTAGTTCCAATTTGTGTTGAGGGTTTTAAAGCAACTCGGGAGCTTTTGTTTGATCATTCATGGCATTCTCAATCATTAAGATCCAATAATCTCTTGTTGATCAACATATCATTCTCCCATCTCATCATCAAAAAACAACAATAAGAACCTTATGACGGATGATCAACGACGAACTATGTAGTCATTTACACATAAACTTTTAAAATTAAAATAGTCGATAAGAAGATAAATAAATGATAAGATATTAGTTGAGAGAGAAAAATGAATAATGCAAATTAAAAAAGAATGAAGGACAATATTTATATACTTGGTTGTGATTTCTTCAAAGACCATTAACCACCTGATTGTTTGGGTTCTGTTCAAGGCATGCATCTAACGCAACATCATAGATATGATTACAAAGCTCATTCATCTATTTTTCTCTCATCAACCAATCTAATTAACTATGGATTATGGATCAGGTCTTAAAGTTATTAAATTGATAGATCTCAATAATATATCAACTAATTTATTTATTTTTTACAAAATATATCAACTAATTTGAAAATAACATGATTAAAAATCATTTGAATCTTCATCAAATAAATAAAAATAAAAGAAAATCATTTGAATCATTTTAAAGAAATTGACGAGGAGTCTCACTAATATATATTAAATGATTTTCAGTTTCTTTAAAATTTGACATAGATAATTAATATGATATAAACTTTTAATTCAACGATAGATTTATAAAATTCTTATTTATTATAATGTTATGTATTGGTTTGTGTAACTCAAGCCGTCTACTCTCTTAGCAAAGAATCTCTGACATAGCGAGCTACAACACATCACATTGTTTTTAGCTTTTCTATTTCTTTTTAGTGTGACAATTTAGTTAGTTAGTTTGTTATGATAGGTGTCAATTTTATTTATAAATGATTTAAATTAAAGACACTTATTAATTTAATTTTGTAGTAAATATAGTGATATATCTCCTAGTATATAATAAATACCATATATTACTTATTAATTTGATAGATTATTGAGTTTATATATATTTATAGGTTTTAAGCTATTATTAAAAGAAAAGGATATATAAAAAAGAAAGGAAGAAGGAAAAGGCAAGTGGCCGGGTTAGAAGCAAACAAAACAACAAGGCGGCTAAGAATGAATTAGTAGTCAAATGAAGAGCTAAAAGGCGGTCAAGTGGTCACCACCATTTCCTTCTATATGTTTCTTTTGTTTAATTTTATTTCTCAATTTGGCATTAAGCGAATAAAAAAAATCCATTTGAAGAATTATTCATTTGATAAATAAAATAATTATGTGATTGACATGCAATCACTCGAGTTTTGTTGTCATCATATCACTTTTATTCTTGAGTCCAAAAAAAAGAAAATGATGTGGTACGAAGGTTAACGACGAAAACATACGAACCGTTTTGAATATATGGAAAACAAATCACATTGAGTTTTTTTTTATTTCCATTTCATCTTTTGCTTAACTATCTTGGCTGTGCAAACATGTGTCAGTTAAATCTTGTAGTTACATAGTATATGAAATATGTAACAAAGAAACACATAAGCAATGGTATGTAACTATTTTTTTTTGACAATCAAAAACTTATAACATTTAATTATTCAACATAGGAGTAATACAAAGTGGTAACATCTCAAAGATACTGCGACTAGCCCACGACATGGCCGCCCTAAGGTATGTAACTAATGTAAGCACAGAAATATGTATTCGTCACTTTTTGTATATGAAAGTGTCGTACTATAAATGTTCAAAAAAAAATATCACTTTTATTCTGTCATCACACGCGTAAGTAGTACGATATTTCATTTCACTTCATAGATCCCGCTCACCTTGTATACTTCTCCTTCTCATTCCTATCATGCTTAATCTTTTTCATCTAACTTAAATTCACACGAACCATCTATCCTTCTTCACATTTATTTTTCATCACTCGCATAAGTCTTACGATATTTTGTTTCTTCCCCGTAGATCCCGTTGTTTTCCAATCTTGTATTTTCCGTCTTCTCATCCATATCATGCTTAACCTTTTCCATCCCACTTAAATTCACGTGAACCATCCATCCATCTTCACTTTTATTTTGTCATCATTTGCGTAAATCTTACGATATTTTGTTTCTTTCCATTGATCCCGTTGCTTTCCCACCTTGTACTCTCCGCCTTCTCATCCATATCATCCTTAACCTTTTCCATCTCACTTAAATTCACATGAACCATCCATCCTTCTTCGCTTTTATTTTATAATCACTCATGTAAGTCTTACGATATTTTGTTTCACTCCGTGTTGTTATCACACCTTGTATTTTTCGCCTTCTCATCTCTATCATCCTTAATAGTTTCTATCCCACTTAAATTCATGTGAACTATTTATCCTTCTCCGGCCACCCCCATGTCTTGGTCGACCCCATCCTTTAAGAAATTATTCATTTAACAAGTAAAAAATATCTCTTAAAACACAATCACTCAATTTTTATTGTTTCCACCATACTTTTATGTTGTCATCAATCGCTTAACTCATAATATTTAGTTTCAATCCCTAGATCCATTTGTTTCCCCTTTTTGTATTCTATGTCGTTCCACCTCTCTCAGCGTAAAACTTTCCCATCCCATTTAAACTCATCTCGACCATTCATCCATGGCTGGAAATCCCACATCTTGGTCGACACCGCCATCCGGGAAATTACTCAATTTTTTGATATCTCCATCTTGGTCAGTGCGGTCACCTATTACATAGTTTAAAAAATTAATCTGGCAAAAATCCAGATTTTTTACGAAGTTTACCTAAACACTGTTTTTGTGGAGACTTGTACAAAATTGTCTTCCTTCTTTTAGTTTGGTAGTCTAAGATCCACCCTTTTGCTAACAGTGACTTCTTGCCTTCAATTGCTACTTTCTCTTATCAGCCGAGTTTCTCTCGAATGAGTGAAAAATGGTTTTTCAATTTATCTAGAGGACACAATTCTGGCTCAACTTGAACATGAACCGGAGATGTCTCATTAGTGGGTGGACAAACAATCAAATCTCAGTTCATTTGGGGTGGATCAGAGAGAAGATGCTATAGACATTTGTTATTTTGGATTGACACATAATCCATGTTGTAGTTCCCTTGCAAAATTTTAGTAACTTGAAAAATTTAAGTGTAAACATCGGGTCACTTTTATCCAGTGACTTGTACCGTTACCGACTATTTTAAGGACAATTGTTCTTGGTCCATTCAATCGTCCATCCAAGAAAAGCAAGATGTTTTCTCACTTTCGTCTTCAAATGTTCCCGAACCATCTTGCTCCTACATCCAACTGCATACTCTTTATTAATAACATCAGGAAATGATTGAACTTCAGACAGTACCAAAGGTTTCCAAATTATTGAAGTAGAGCGTCTGCGTTTTCAGTTTTTATCTGAATCTAATTCATCAGCACCATAGAACGAAACTTCTTTTTGTGATTTAGGCTCTTCATGTAAAAGATTTTCCTTCTCAAATTCCCCATCCACCAAAGGAATGAGGCTAGTGCTACCACAGTTTTGGTCAGTATCCAACATGTTTGAGGAGTCACCATTGATTCTAGAACATTGATACTGTTGACTATTGAACAATAAACTTTTCTAGAATTATACTATTGTGTAATAATTTTAACTTCTTTTGTTGGTAATCTTCTATTCAAACCATGGTCATGTAACTTGTACAAGTACACAAAGTCTGTCTGCACATCAACAATGTATGTGATGTGTTTTTCCTATGTATTATGCATAAATATGTAAGAAGATGTGTAGTTATTATTAATTAAATTTCACTTTGTTTATAGGTAAGTCTCTTCCAAGCACAACACTTGATTATTGAACATATGTTTTGTAGTGCCTGTGTCTAACTAGTACTTAATTGCATCTATTGATACCTTGAAAGATCTTTGTGTCTACAATAACAAAGGAACCAATCAAGGCACCTTTATGAACTGAAGCCCGAATAAAGAAAATCTGGCGATTAGCTCCAAATATTTTCTTCATCTACTACAGTATAAGTTCAATCTTTTCTACATTTTCTTTCTATTGAGTTGCAAAATGGAGCATAATGCATTGTTGGTCTATGGTTTTTTCTTTAATTTCATTTTTTCATTCTCATGTTTTCAATGACTGACTATATATATCATCATTCTTCTGTTGGTTTTGCTGATTTTCTATCTCTGCATATGTTTGGAAAAGTGAGAAAAAGTGGCGATGCCGTGCGTCTGATGAAAGCTTAAAATTGTAGCTTTAGAAAAATCACGTTGAAATTGTATGGCTGCACAAAAAGAAATTGGATATGTAACCAAACATGCTATTGGTAGAACTAAAATTATTATTATAGCATTATATTGCAATTTGTGCCTTATGAAAGAAGATAGAAGAAAAGCAATAGTACAGAATGAAAGTAACAGAACTATTTTCTTACACAGGTTAAACTAAAAGATATAATTTATTCACACACACACATGTAAATAGATTTAATGCAGTCATTGCAAGATGTAGTTTTCAATTTTGACCGTTTGATCTTAAGTTAATCGGTAAGATTGTTTTATAATGGTTTTACTGTTGTGTAATATGAACTGTCTGGTCTCAATTTAGTAGTCGAGGTCTATTATTGCGGGTAAATGTGTGATTCTAAATACACATTAAATCACCAAAAGTTAGTTGGTTTAGTGGTGAATGGTGGTTAGCGTTGGATTTAGTTGTGATGACAACGGTTCAATCCCCTGCAACTGTGTTTCGGAGGAAATTTTGAACCACTTGACATCAAACTCACCCCAAATTTTGGACTACTAGGGCCCTTCCCCTAGGAATCCGAGGGTGAAAACAAAAAAAAAAATACACATTAGGTCATTGCAATTAATGTCCAATTCAATTGTCTTATCTTAATTTAATAGTCGAGATCCATTAGGTCATTTGTTTTGTTGTATTTGTTATGTCTATAGACCAATTTCATTCAATTTCTAGTTTGAGCTTGATTGTTCTTTTAAAATTTCCATTATGAAGGTTAAATTTCACAAGTTCCCAACAAATGACTTATACAATGCACACAAATTTGACTAATATTAATGAAATATTAAACCAAAGAATTATTTAGGTTTTGTTTGAGTATTTTTATAAGCAAAATATATTATTAATAAGAAATATAAAGAGCCTTCAAACCCTTACATATCAAAACCAATCCTTAAATACAATATAAACAATCTAAGGATTATTACACCAATTAGAAAAAATAAAACCAACATTACACTTCGATTGTTCTCAAAAACCAAAACTAAGAAATAAACTTAAAGTTATTAATCATCTGAAAAAAAAAACCTACAACTTCTCTTCTATACATAGTGTTGTTTCTCATCCTCCACATACATCAAGTTGTAGCAAGTGAAATTAAATGTTTCACTTTAATCCCTTTCCTTGATTTAACCAAAGTACCAAAGCAATTGAAGTCCTTCCAACTCACCTCATGGGTATAATCAAATTCCAACCACTGATAAACAATTCTTCAAACATTTTGCACTAAATTACTATTAAGAAACACATGATTACAATATTCCAAAACATACAAACAAAAGACACAAGGAAGATCATAAGGATTTGCTAATACACCTTTAGGTGGCTTGTTGTTTCTTTTTTAAATTACAAATATTATCTTAGAAATAATTCTATTAGATGTCTATTATTCACTGACTCGTATCATTAACTCAATGTATTATCCTATAAATATGACATATATTGCAATGTAAACAACATACCTTGAAGAGAATACAACAGTATTATGTGTTCTAATTTCAAGTTTACAACATGTTACAAAAACGGTGGGACCAAAAGATGTTGGGAATGGAATTAAAAAATATGAATTTTTGGGTGAAAAAAGGCATTAGAATATTAGTTAGATATGCTCAGAAGCAACAGAGCAATGTATAACAAATTTTCTAAAGGCAGATTTATTTTTTAAACTATGTAATAGGTGACTCATAATAATTTTATATGGTAGCATCCATGTTATTATTGTATTTTATAAAATTTCTTGAACAATTTTTAGAAATATTAATAGGCAACTATACATTTCAACAATGATTTTGCTGGTTAAATCCTATTTATTATTTTTTGGCCAATCATTGTCGAAATGTGCATTTTATTGTCGATAAATATTTTCAAAATTCATTCAAGAATTCTTAAAAAATACAACAATAACATGATTGTTGCGATATAAAATTCTTATCACAGTCACCTATTACATAGTTTAAAAAATAAATCAAGCTTAAAAAAATCTATAACACTGATTGTAATTTGCTAATACACCTTTATGTGATTTGCTAATACACTGATTGTAATTCCAACCACTGATTGTGTTACTGTTGAACACAACTAACTATTCAAGTGTCTTTTTCTCCCAAAGATTCATCTTCTTTCATTGCATTTCCAACATATTTGGTCCCACCATTTCTGTAATAAACTTAAGATTGCTTCAAGACCATTCCTTCTCAGCAAACATCAAACATCTTATATAATATGGAATTGACATGAAAGTTTGTTGGATCTTCACCTTAAAAAAAAAAAAAAATATATATATATATATATATATATATATAGGGGAATGCTAACATTGACCTATGTAGGTCAAGGTTGACCTATGTAGGTCAAGGTTAGCAACTATGACCAACACAAAAAAAAAAAAAAACAATTACTCCGCATCCCCCCCCCATTTTACTACGCGCGCCCCCCACCTCTTCCACCTTCTCCACGCGCCCCCACTCCTTTCTTTGTGCGCCCCCCACACCCATTTTTTTTATTTTTTTTTGAATTGTTTTTTTTTTACTTTTTTTTTTGAAGTAAAAAAATGTTTTTTATTCTTTTGAAGTACATATTATAAGAATCTATGTTTGATGTCTATATAGTTTTATTTTGATTTAAAATTGTATACTAAAACATGTACTATAAATATGGCTAATTTTTGACAATTAACATAAAAACTATTAAGTGTATCAAATGATTTTGGCATATTATTAATATTTGACAATAACAATAATAATTTCATTGTGTTTTTATTTTATTAGAAACCATAATATCTTGTATTAATATTTTTGGGGTATCGAAACCAATACACCATACTAATGGTTTCAGTTTATAACGTCTTGAAACCATTAAACAATGTTTATGGTTTCAAAGATCTATTTTATGATTTCAGTTATAATCATTATTTAAAATCATTTAACAATTATAATTTCATTGTTCTTTTACTTTATTAGAAACTAAATAATCTTGTATTAATATTTGACTCATTTTTTTCTATTTAGGGTATCGAAATCATTAGACCATACTAATGGTTTCAGTTTATAACGTCTTGAAACCATTAAACAATGTTTATGGTTTCAAAGATCCATTATGAAATTATTCCACCCAAAATGATTTGGGCATGATTTTAGTTTAAAAATAACTATGAAAATATTTAATCATACATAATAATTTGTAAATTATCCTTAATTAATCAATAAATTAAATTAATAAAAAAAATTAAAAAAATGTAAAGAAAAAATTCAAAAAAAAAAATTTTTAAAAAATTGGGTTGGGGGGTGGTTTGGGGGGCGCGCGTAGCAATTTGGAGGGGTGGGGGGCGCGCATAGTAAAATGGGGGGGGGGGGGGCGCGGAGTAATTTTGTTTTTTTTTGCATTGTTCATAGTTGCTAATATTGACCCACATGGTCAATGTTAGCATCCCCCATATATATATATATATAAGTTTCCAAAGGAGAAAAAAAAATTATCAATTTGATAGAGTACATATTTGCTTCGTTAAATTGAAAATTCATGTTCATTTAGTGATAGAAGCAGAAAGACAAAATCAAACTCTACAAATAAATAAATAAATAGTATTGATCCAAGAAAATATATGTTTTTATAAGAAAATTAAAACATAATTAGTATCACATGTGCACATGTACCAAAAAAATATTATAAAATATACACACATAGAAATATATAATAAAAACAATCAATTAAAGGATTTAGTATTGATTGCTTACCTTTGATATTTCGATTTGATTTTTTTAGACTTATGAATATTTTCATAAGGATGTCGTTATCATAAGGATTGATTTGATCAAATGTGAAATACATAATTGAAATTTTATCAAGTTCTGATCGAGAAAGCTAATTGACAGATGTTAGCATTGACAAGTTGGTTCTAACTAAAATTAAACCACTAAACTAAAATCTAGTTGACTCGTAAAATTGCAGTCAAAATCAAAAAAAATAATCATCGATAAATCCACAAACACAACGAGAATCCATAAAGCAATTGTTAAAAATAGAGAATATCAAAAAATTAAAAGAAAGGAAAAAACAATTGATATGTGAAGAAGAAACAACATAAATAATAATTTGGAAACAAGATAATGAAAAAATAAGTACTCCATAGATAGGAGAAGAAGAAGAATAAGAATAAGAATTGAAGAAAATGAAATGTGATGGCTACAATTTATAGAATCATAAAGGATACGAATTTAGGGTTAGCAATTATGGGCCGGGTTGAGGCCCAATATAGATCATCCCTCACCTTTTCCATCTTACTTAAATTCACATAAATCATCCATCCTTCTTTGGTTACCCCCGCGTCTTGGTCGGCACCATTCTTTGAAAAATTATTCATTCAACAAGTAAAAATCCATGTCCTAACACACGATCACTCAATATTTATTGTCTCTACCATACGTTTATGTTGTCAACACACGTTTCACTTTGCCGATCCCGTTATTTCTCCACCTTGTATTCTTCACCCTATCATTCTTAACGTGTTCCATCCCACTTAAATTCACGTGAACATTTTACCAAAAAAAAAATCACATGAATCATCCTTCTCTGGCAACCCCTATATCTTGGTCGGCACCATCCTTTGAGAAATTACTCATTCAACAAGTAAAAAATCATGTGCTAACACACAATCACTAAATTTTTATTGTCTCCACCATACTTTTATGATGTCAACACACGTTTCACTTTGCAGATCCCGTTATTTCCCCACTTTGTATTCTTCACCTTCTCATCCCTATCATCTTTAACTTTTTTCATCCCACTTAAATTCGTGATATCTTACTTCAATCCCTAGATCTGTTTGTCCTCCTACCTCGTATTCTCCATCTTTCCCCTAATACTCCAACCAGAGGGGTATATTTTGAAGCAAAACTCATCCATTTTTGCTCTCCCTTGATTTGAATCCAATCAAAGAGAAAGAGAAGCAAATGTAAAAGTCGAATTTTCTATTGCTGGTCGAAACACATTCCTCTGATGAAGTAACTGTCAAAAACAGTAAATAGTATTAAACCAGCAAAATCATTGTCGAAATGTGCAGGGATAGGAATAGGACTAAGGGTCCCAAACCAAAATGGCAATTGCCCATAAATACTTTAAAAAATTATTCAAGAATTCCTATAAAAAATACAACAATAAATGGCTGCTGCCATATAAAATTATTACCAGTCACCTATTACATAGTTTAAAAAATAAATCTGGCGAATCTATATTACAGTGCTCTTTTGCTGCTGAGCACATCTAAACTATTCTATTGCCTTTCCTCACCCCAAAGGTTCATCGTTTTTCATTCCTTTCCCAGGATAACTACCAAATGCAGCAGGATATTTCGCAAGCAAAATGGCAGAATCAGGGAGTGATGAGAAAACAGGCTGCAATTTGTTCCCATCGCTATAACCTATAGCAGGAACATTTTCAAAGACCCCGCGGTCATTAAGATCAACATCCAAAATAGCCGATTTTACACCAGTATTATCATGGCCGGTTGATTTCTGACTAGAAGAGGCACTGCTTAACTTCGGATGATGGGTACCGTTTTCTTTATTTCTCTTTGCATATAAATTAGGCTTCATGGTGGATGAAGGAACGGTTAGTATCTTCCCGAATATTTTCACATCATTTCTGGGTGGCTCTTCTAAATCTGGCAAACAAGGCAAGCTTTTGTAATGTGCATGTACATTCTTTTGGGGTAGAAGCGGCAACTCAGTTGTTGAACTGCTGCAGCTCATATTAACATTCACTTCCTTCTCAGAAGGCACTTGCAAATTACAGCATTGAAGGACACTAGCAGCCTCTACATGGTCCGGTGAATTCCCAGGATTACAAAGCTGATGGCCAAGACTGCTACTGGAATTATGTCCAGTCATATCTTGGTTTCCCTGAAAATCACAAGACGGTAGATCTTGGCTAGATGCTTTCTTGTATTGCACAGCAGCGCCATCAGTATTTTGCGATGTTGAATTTGCATTTGTAAGAGGCCCCTCCAATGATCCTGAGAATTGAGGTTTTTCAAGGCATAGTTGGGGCTCATTTTCAGCTTCAACACTCAATCTTCGACAAGAAATGTCCACAGATGATAGTGAAGTGTTCACCAAAGTGCTTGAATCGTGGACATTGTCTTTCAATTCGATCCCAACATCTGTATCAGCTTCATCTCTATCAGAAACCAGTCTACCCTCGGCAACAGAATTAGAGCAGCATTGTTCCGTTGTCCCCATACCAGACACTATTTCTGTAACTGCACCACCCCCTTCACTTGGTTCACCTTTTCCAATTTCTATGCTATCTGACAAAGCTATAGCTCTCTGCTCTAGGACAGAAGCAGACCTATCGGAACCATTCAAAACACCTAAATTACCATCAGTGTCCAGTTTAGACTGACCACCAATCACACATGCACTAGAAACCATATTTACATCATGATCTACTTTCCTACTAATTTCCTCTGATACATTCAAGTCAGCTGACGGGTTGCTAGCTTCTACAGGATTGGATTCATCATAATACAATTTCTTATCAGATGAAGGCTGGTCCACACCTGTTTTAGTGCCTGAAGAATCAGAGCCATTGGCTGAACCTGTCTCTACAACACATGCATTATCTGCATCACTCCTGCCACCATCCACATCATCATTCAACAGTGATCCAACATTTTCAGGTCTGTCACCCATGAGATTCAATCTAAGACGTTTCTGAGTCTTGCTAAAAAAAACTTTGCACTGGTATGGGGATCTTGTTCTGACACGCTGTGCGATCATTGCAAAATCCTTACCGAACAATGATACAGCATGAAGAAAGGCTGACTTCTCCACATCTGACCAATCGGTAAGTTCCATTTCACTACAGCTCTCGTCGGAACAAGTATCATTATCAATATTTTGAGTAATGTCCGGGGTCAGAGGCTTTTTAGATGGAGGCTTTACTTTCACGCACTTCTTGACCCTTTTACCTTTCACAGGATCAACTGAACTAGTTATGCTGGAACCTGTTGCCTCGGATAAAAGACAACCACATATACTAGCCAATACATCAGCTGCAACAGTCTCTCTTTCATCTGTAATGATATTGTCACACCTTGACATGGCCTTATTATATCCCCTCCATAAGGAACTTCCTGAACGCATTTTCTGATTACGTGCAATGTCATCCGCCATCACTGAAGCTGCACTCAAAATATCAAGTGAAGAAGTATTCACTTCAGAATTACATTTTATACTTGATGTCATCAAGTCAGTTTTGGCTTTGAAGAAATTCCCTAGCTTGTCATCATCTTTTTTCTTAATTTTCTCAAAGCTTTCAGACTTATGATTTTTGTAGTAGAATTCAACACAGTCAGCCGTTGTCTTGTGGTCAAGAAAAGTAGCAATTTTCCGAAAATCTTTTCCAAAGGCAGAAAATTTCTCCAAGAAAATCTCTTTCTCTTCTGAAGTCCAAGGGTTTATCATGGCCCTTTCTTTCTCAATAGCCACTGGATCTTCAACCAGCCCATTACTAGATAAAAACAATGAATGCATTTTGTCCTTTTGATCTAAAATTAAAGCTGGCATCTTCAAGGTACTTCTGTGAATTTCATGTTTGGATTCCGAAAGCAGTTGGCTTGTATACTTGATCATCTCAGACGTTGGAACCAGTTTCAGTTGGTTTCCTGCAGCATATATTGACAAAAGATGAGTACATTTATCACCACAAAACAGAACTAAATTAGAACAGAGCTACTACAAAATGTAAATGTCACAATTCAACAAATGAACAGGTAGTCTGAAATGTAAAATCTCATGATTCATTTAATGAACAAGTAGTTAATAACAGAATCCAGCATGGAGCAGCAACCTCAAATTATTTTAAAGGTGCCGCAGGTAACACGGAAAATTGAGCAACAAAAATAGCAGCCAAAAGGCCACAGTAATAAAAATATTGAAGAAACTTATTGTTCGAAATAGATTAAGAATTTTTGGTCATAAATGTTCAACTTAGATCCATGTTACTGAATAGCAGTTATAGCAGCACTAAGTGCTATAGCATATAAGTTTTTGATGACTCTGCTATAGAAACCATGACATTCTCCCAACTTCGCTATAGGGACAATAGCACCTGGCATCTTCTGTTCTAGTTTCAGTCATACCAATTGTAGTGGCAAATGGCAATACCTTAAGCAAAAGAATTATTGTTTTTTCTATCTTTTTTAAAATAATAAAATTGTAGAGGCAGCATGTGAGCTGCACATGACCTAGTAGCGAAGTATCTATTCATATGCTCACACTAATGCATAAAACTATCAATATGTTTACTGTGCTCTAACTTTGTTGCCTTTCAACATGTTGCCTTTCAACATGTAAATCTAACCCTCTGTAACTAATTTCCTCTCTTCTAACTTACTCCTGTTTTGCCTTACTAACAGAGGAACTTACAATTACTAATCCCCCATTCCCCCTCAATTCACTTTTATTTTAAGATGCAGCACATGAGCTGCACATTACCTATTTTTAAACCTCTCAATTCACAATCATTTGATACCTTTTAAACCTCTTGCTCAGGATTACCATCCATATGATTAGAACATCCCAAATCTAAAGTTCAGGATCCCGTATGGTAAGATATGAATAATAGAACTACAAACAATAATTGACCTTGAACCGGGTTCAAGAATAGAGCGTAATAAAAAATATTCATGTTGCCAAGGAACTACGTTGTCTAAACAGTAAGAAAACAATTGAACAATAGTGAAAAAAAAAACCATCAAAAGTGGGACCCACAAGCTAGAAAAGGGTCCTAAACAATCCAAGAGGATATGACAAGTAAGATGGCACCAGTGGCACCATGAATAGATAACTGAGGGCACATGAACCGCAACATGGAAGACCAAAACCAGGAGAAATGTAAACCACAAAAGAGCAATGGCCAAAGATACCGCAGGAGGCGAAATCACAGCAACACAAGCCTGGATACACATAGAAATAGAATACACTAATAGAAGCAAACGCATGGAGAGAAACTCAACGAAATAGTTTCTATATAGTTAATCTCATACAGCGGTATGGAGCAGCCGACGCTAAAACTGGGATAGCTATTTAGCGAAAAAGTGGTAAACCTGTGATTCTAATATGTTTCCTATAAAGTAATTTTTACTATATATGTACTTTTCTATTTCAGTTTTTTATTTATTGGACATGTTATAATATTTCTAAAGTATTTTTGTTTCTATATAAAAAGAAGTATTTTTGTTTCTATATAAAAAAGGGTCTTGCTAACGAGTGCACCTGGTGCCAAACCACCACAAAAACTCACACAAAATGGTAAAATTCCGCGTTCAAACTCGTTTGAAAGTGTCCTACCTATCAATTTCAACAGTGTCGGTTGAATCCACCAAAACTCACATCCACTCTTATTTTATTGCTCAACATATATTTTTTTTTTGTGGTGTATAAATTTGGATGCAATTTCCTTCTATATGTTTCTTTTTGTTTAATTTGATTTCTCAATTTGGCATTAAGCGAATAAAAAAAATCCATTTGAGGAATTATTCATTTGATAAATAAAATAATTATGTGATGACATGCAATCAATCAAGTTTTGTTGTCATCATACCACTTTTATTTTGTCATCACTCGCGTAAGTAGTACGATATTTCATTTCACTCCATAGATCCCGTTGTTTTCCCACCTTGTATTCTTCTCCTTCTCATCCCTATCGTGGTTAATCTTTTCCATCCCACATAAACCATCCATCTTTCTTCACATTTATTTTTTCATCACTCGCGTAAGTCTTACGATATTTCGTTTCTTTCCGTAGATCCCGTTGTTTTCCCACCTTGTATTCTCCGTCTTCTCATCCATATCATGCTTAACCTTTTCCATCCCACTTAAATTCACGTGAACCATCCATCCATCTTCACTTTTATTATGTCATCATTTGCGTAAGTCTTACAATATTTTGTTTTTTCCGTAGATTCTGTTGTTTTCCGACCTTGAATTCTCTGCCTTCTCATCCATATCATCCTTAACCTTTTCCATCTCACTTAAATTCACATGAACCTTCCATCCTTCTTTACTTTTATTCTGTAATCACTCGTGTAAGTCTTACGATATTTAAGTGAAGAAGGATGGAAGGTTCATGTGAATTTAAGTGAGATGGAAAAGGTTAAGGATGATATGGATGAGAAGGCGGAGAATACAAGATGGGAAAACAACAGGATCTACGGAAAAAACGAAATATTGTAAGACTTACGCAAATGATGACATGATAAAAGTGAAGATAGATGGATGGTTCACGTGAATTTAAGTGGGATGGAAAAGGTTAAGCATGATATGGATGAGAAGACGGAGAATACAAGGTGGGAAAACAACGGGATCTACAAAAAGAAACGAAATATCGTAAGACTTACGCGAGTGATGAAAAAAAAAATGTGAAGAAAGATGGATGGTTCATGTGAATTTAAGTGGGATGGAAAAGATTAACCACGATAGGGATGAGAAGGAGAAGAATACAAGGTGGGAAAACAATGTGATCTACGGAGTGAAATGAAATATCGTACTACTTACGCAAGTGATGACAAAATAAAAGTGATATGATGACAACAAAACTCGATTGATTGCATGTCATCACATAATTATTTTATTTATCAAATGAATAATTCCTCAAATGGACTTTTTTTATTCGCTTAATGCCAAATTGAGAAATCAAATTAAACAAAAAGAAACATATACAATGAAATTGCATCCAAATTTATACACCACAAAAAATATATATATGTCGAACAATAAAATAAGAGTGGATGTGAGTTTTGGTGGATTCAACCGACAATGTTGAAATTGATAGGTAGGACACTTTCAAACGAGTTTGAACGCGGAATTTTACAATTGTGTGTGACTTTTTGTGGTGGTTTGGCACTTCGTCTACACTATTGGATTTGTTGTGTGTGTATAAATGGTAGACGGCTTGATAGATAGACTTCAATGCTATACTAGCTTTCATATATTATGCCTAACTCATTCTTACAACACTAGCTTGTATGGTGAAGGGGGTCTCTCTTTATAACTCTTTTCAACCTTTTCTCTATTCAAAGTGGGACTTGGGTCTTTCCAATTAGTACAGACAAGGACATAGCACCAGAGAAACAGTACACTCTCGCATCCTGTAAACAGCACCACCTTCCTTTCTCTATTTTACTGGTCCCTAACAGATTCCATAAAAGAATAATTTTTGTTGATGAAAACAAATTGTGAAATTAATGAGTGATAAATTCTCCCTAGACAGCCAATATGGGGAAAAATTCTAACATAAGATTCCCCAAATCTTCGTCAGAAAAAATCTATGTACTTCACAAAATGGCACGTTAAAATACAATTGTAGCCTATAGCAACTGGGCTTCCTTTAAGAAAATTTAAGAATGGAAAATTATATTGCAACTTGTTATTTCCCTCTTCTCTATCAACAAAGCTAAGGCCTTATGAAACCACGGAAGGGCACAATGTCGTAATTGGCTAAATATGCTTGAAGAAAACAATAACAATAAAAATTGAAGTTGTTTCCTATTAGGTATGATTGGTTACATGAATAAAATCATAACATTAAGTTCTATTCATAACAACAATAAATATATGTAACAAAAAATACAGCAAAGTAAATGGAAATGTGACAGTTATAAAGAATAATATTCATACCAGGGAAGGGAAAACGGAAAGGGATAGAAGACCGTTTTTTCTGATGATTATTATTGGTAGTGCGTAGCTCTGATTCAAGTTTCTTGTGAGATTTTGGCCGGTGTTTCCTAATAGAAAGTATACGCATATCTTCTTTCCACAAGTGATGCAAGGCTTTAAACTTGAGTGTTATAATTTTCTCCTTCAATCTTGCCAATCTTCTTCTCTCAGCAATTTTTCCCTTTATAAGTGCACCATTATGAGAACATGAACCACTGCTAGCTCCAATATTCTCGTTCTGGCAACACGTTGCAGGCAATAACTTATCAAATACTTCACAAGCTGCTTTTGCAGTTTTTTCATTGCAAGAAATAATTGTATCGTATAAAATATCCCCCGTGCTGGAACAGAAGCTCGGACTAGACTTAGCACCTTTAACCTCCAAAGATGAATTACTATCACCACAAGTTGAGACATTGGCAACATGCCTATAAGTACAGGGAGTTAACAAAGAGCCTACTGCTTCTGTACATTGAAATTTATTCTTAGATTCATCAGATTTTAAAGATCTAAGCTCATTTTCAAGTAAGTCGATTTCTGTTTCGGTGACCTCTAAAACCTTTGAAATGTCGGCTTTCAATATGAGAAGCTTATTCATTGAGGTGGAAAATAATAAACTACAATCCACAGAGCTCATATTATCAGACTGTGGTAATAACTCAACAAGTGAAGACCCCAAACTAATCAATGAGTCAATATCCACTTTCTCTAAATTGAAAGAGAACATCTGCAGATGACTTTGAGAACCAGGATCAGGTGAACTACTCAAGTTGCCAACATCACAGTCCAAATTTGCGGCTTTTCCAAACAATTTATCATCTCCGGATTCTCCACCTGCTACAAGGTGAAACTCAGGTTTAACAAACTATGCATAGTAGGGTAAAAATCAGACACATTCAAACACCTGATTTAGTATTACAACTCACCAAATATCAGAGTATTATTTATTTACTACAAGTCTGAACACACACACACTATAATATATACACTGAGGTGGGTCAGAGATGTTACTTCGCTAACAGCACTTAACACTTCTATCAGTTAAGTTGCTTTGATCTGGTACAACATTTGCAGAATGAATAAAAAAATTATAAAGAGCAACAGAAAATCCAAAATACCTGGTGAAGAGCTGCGGGCTGCCGAAGTTGGAGTTGCAGGAGATGCACACCCTAAGAGCCCTGAACCTTTAGGGCTTTTATCTACTAAACTGGTACTGAGGAAATTATTGGGTTCCATATTGAAAGGAGGTGAGACAGGGTCATCATTGTTTGAAGTTACCTCAGGCCCCTCAACATGCTTTCTCTCAAACTTGGCAAGTCCCTCACCCCAATTTAACCTAGGCTTCTTCCTCAAATTTTCCTCGTCAGATGGAGCACGACATGCAGCAGCTTCCCCTGAATTTGACTCAACAGCAGTTGCAATTTTTTGTTGCAACCCAGCCTTCCATTCACGGCTTCCCTTTGAATTTGTCCCTCCGAAGTTCCTCGTGTCACTTGAGCGGCTAAAGCCTGAGTCTCGTGAAGATGAACATCCAGGTCGAGTCCATTTAAGTGGCTTCCAGTCAATTGTACCCAAAGAACTATCCCTATCACATCTCTGGCCTATAACAAACCGATTAACACCACCCATCTTATCATGCTGGTCTTTCATGTTATGCTGCTCCCAAGTATTTACTAAATCAGAATTTGAATGAGAGGAATATGTTAGCATATCATCAACTGACTTGCGATCATTACTTGCATTGGTTTGCCTCCTGGACATATTCAGTGAGTTGTTTACAGTTTCCGATGAACGGCCTCTCCATTGTCTCTGGCTAAAGGCTCCTCTACTTTCCTTATTGCCCCTTCCATAATTTCCATCCCCTCGAGAGAATGACGGGCGATAGTTATCATCCTCCAGCCTCTTGTCAAAAGTTCGAGAAAACGTCTGCCGATGACCAGATTCTTCTGGAAATAGCTGCCAACTACCCTGCTTACGATGACCTTCAGAAAATATTCAACCAAAATTCAGTAACAGAAAAAAGAAGAAATCAATACATGTAAACTATATTTCTTTGTTCTCACAACAAAAAAATAAAGGAATCTAAGGAAAAAGGAAAAGCGTATAAGAAATCAGGACTGCTATATAGTACAAAGCATTTTACATTAAAATATCATAGAACCCAATCAGGGTTTGGGAAAACCGAAAAGCAGTGATGGAAAACAAACCCAGAAAATGCCACACATCCTTCAATTGTTTATTTCGCACAACGTCATTCCTACAATTTACCTTTCTACAAAAAAAAAAAAACTGTAACACTGAGAAGCACCACATTACTGCCAAGCATGGCACTAATAGAGCCCTAGGAAAGATAAAAGATTTAACTCCACTTAAACGGGCAACTCAATTCAAAGAGTAAAGTGAATAGTATCAACAGCCGGTTTCTTATTTGACTAACAACTCACTTTAGAAGAGTCAAATCCAGTTGGGGCTATCAACAGAGACCCAACCCATAGATTACTATATAGGCCTAATTTGCAAGCAATTTTACAACGTCCTAACTCCCAACCCAAAGATGTCAAGGATTCTCCATACTCCGTAGGCTCAAAGTAAAAGAAGTTTTCCAATCGTAGTCCTAGACGTCAAGCATTCTCCATGCCACAATGTGATGAGAGTTCAATTGCAGATCATTGACTACCTGTACCAACTCAAATTACCATTTAACTTAGTTGATAAGAAAGATTGCATGTTCACCTACTACACAATCATATCTTCAAAAACCCAATAATAAATTAAAAAAATAAAAGCTCAAAGTCCCGTTAATACAGCTCAGATGGTAAAAGATTGCATGAACATTTTATATGTTTGAGTGCAGATTCGACCCCCCGAATTCCCCACTTCTCAACACTTAGTATGTGTGGGTGTGAGTGAGTGTTTCGCCGCTATGCTCTTTAAAAACAAAAGCTCTCACAATTCCATTATTATAAATCCCAAATGAGGATGTTGGTTGTCTCACACCTTGCATGGCATGCCTCCCCTAATCTAAATATTTTCAATCAAAAAATTAATAAAAGCTCAAAATCAAATCTATCACTTTACATAAACGGAAAAGGCGTAACAATCCATATAATTAACATCAAAAGGCCAATCAATACTCTAAATTCTTCCAAAATCAAATAAAAACAAAATTTAACAACTTCATATATAAAATCATAAACTACAAACCAAAAAGGCGAAAACATAAAAGATAATAAAAAAAAAACCAACCTCCCAGTCTCC
The DNA here is from genome assembly GCA_951804385.1 of Trifolium dubium. Classification (NCBI taxonomy): domain Eukaryota; kingdom Viridiplantae; phylum Streptophyta; class Magnoliopsida; order Fabales; family Fabaceae; genus Trifolium; species Trifolium dubium. The sequence continues at coordinate 7,165,762 of OX638062.1, read as the reverse complement.
GATAATCACCACCACCACCACGGTAAAACTCACGCGACCGGTTATAATTAGAAGAACCTCTCCATCTAGCCACAGACCCAAAAGACTCAGAACTCTCGTGGCAGCGCTTCCTCTCCCTATCCCTAAACGAGCTCTTTCGATCCAACGGTTCCAGCGACATGAAAGATCAACACAAACAGTATCTACTCTCACTAGTCACCAATAATTACACAGCACCTGAATTCAATTCAATTCAATTCAATTCAACTCAAAATTCAACAACAAATTCACCAAAATTCACCAAAAATAAAAAAAATTCACCAAATCTACGATTCATCAACTCATAAACCATTTCTAGTAATAATTAACCAACCTAGGGTTTTCAAAAATTGCGAAAATTGAACAAGACCTTTTCGGATTTAACGAAAAGGGAAGAGTGTAGAGTTTGATGCAAAGAGAGATGTGATGAACAGTGATGAAGGTTTATACCTGAATTTGATGCGGAGAATGGATTTTGTTGTTGGATTTTGAAGAAATTTTACGGGAAAATTGTGGTGGTTTTTGATTTTCTCGGGAAAATCCGGCGAGAAAGTGAAGACAAAAGGAGGAGAAGGAAGGAAGAATGAAAGTATAAGCGGATTTGAAGTATGGTTCTTAACTGTTTTACAAACTTATTTGGAATCCGATAATATTTTTACCCATTGTTTTTGAAGGATATATATTATCTTATTATTAATTTGTTTTAAACATATGAGCGATTAAGGTTCATCTTCTCTTTAATTAAGATTCGAGGAATTGTGTTTGACGGTGAATAGTGATATCGACCAAAAAAGATATTAATTTGTTTTCGATTATATGTTTTTATTTTTTTGGTTATATGATTATATGTATCTTATATTTTTCTGTTGGTACATTGTTATGAGTTTTTTTTTTTTTTACTAATATGTTGTTGTTATGAGGTTATATGTTATCTTATATTAATTTTATACTGACTTTTAATATAATTTAAATATATCTTTTATATCGTACAATAAAAGTTAATAAAATATTCTCATAAATCTAACTCAATTGGTAAAACACGTTGCATATTCGTGTAGGAACGAAGTTCGAACCCGATATATCCACTTATATATTCACCTTTAAAGGTGAATTTTTAGCCGATAGACTATCTAACTAAAAAAAATTACTTTGTCTTTTTTTGTTATAATATATAAAAAAAAAGTTAAATATTAATTTTCTGTTTGACTTTGACCTAAATTAAATATGTTTTTAATTTTATAAAATATTTTCTTAAAATGTAAAAATTACTTTATGATATTCCTTTTTAAAAAATTTAGCTTTTGTGAAATTCTAGCAATTTTAATCCATATGACTTTTCTGTTTGACCAAAAGTTAAAAAAAAAATTAGTTATTTAATTAGTGTAAGGGGTGCAATGTTTAACATTTGCCTTTTTAAATTTTATATAAATATGTACTTAATGTCCGTTTGACCCGACTTTTTTTAAGAATAAAAGTTTTTTTAAGTTTAAAAGTAATAAAAAGAGCTTTACAAATAAAGTAAAAATTCGTTTCAAAAAAAAAAGTAAAAATTGTTTGGTAATTTTCTTTTTATATTTAAAAGTAGTATCTTTTTTATATTTTAAACTAGTAAAATATTTTGATATAGTTTGTACTTTATACTTATCTTCTCTTTACATAGTGTATTTTTATTTTTATTTTTTTTGTAGAGACAAATCTCTATATTTTCTTCAATACAATTAAACCATTTTTTTTAATAAGAACTTCATAAAATATGTGTTTGACTCTACTTATAATTTATAAGCAAAGTAAAACTAAAATTAAGTGCTCGTTTGGCCCGGCTTATTTTCTACTTTTTTATTTAGCTTAAACGAAATAGAAAAGTATAAAATTGAATTTAGCCATATTTCTCTTTAAAAGTATTAGAGAAATAAACTAAAGAATTAAAAAATAAATAAAAAAGTAGAATCAAACACATTTTTTTCCTACTTTACTATTTTTAAGGAGAAGAAAAAAAGTAGAAAATAAGTCCGGCCAAACGGGCACTAAGTCGGGCTAAATGAGCACTTAATCTCTAATTTTCATAAAAGTTAGTGTTTTATTTTCAATCCTTAGGTACGGATTAAAAGCCCACACTTTTATAAAAAGTTAAAGACTAATTGACTTTAATTAATTTCTATAAAATTCAAACATGTGTGCTTTGGAAGAATAAAAGAATCGCGGTTTAAATTCTGATTATGAGCGTTCAACTTAACAATTTCATCTTATTCTATCAACTTATTTAAGATTATGAATTGGATACGTCGTTCTATTAATTGGAATATATCATAGAATGGATAAATGTCATAGAATGGATCAATGAATGTTATATATTTCAATTACTTTGCATTAAAACTCAGGTTTGATAGCAATTCATACAATAGTCCGTTTAATATTAAGTGTGACTTAATCATGAGATTACATTAAACATAAGGACGTTATTCTTAAAGTATTTGTAGTCAAGCTTTAAGGTGAAAATGGGATAACCTTAAAGCATAAAGACTATTATGAAGATAGGCTGATGATCGCATCTCATGGATCACAAGATAAGGAGTTATCAAGTATTGACATAGATGTTGAAGTACAAAAGTAAGTTTGTTTTATCGTATCCACAGGGACTAGTGCGATATCGTAGACGTTCAACAATTAATATAATTTCAAGTATCCAGATTAAAAGATATTTGTTTGTTTAAGTAGGAACTAAACAACGATAAATATTTAAAAGATTGACAGAGAGATAAGTTTGCTGGGGTTAGGTTTCATTTCACTAATTCAATTGTACGTATCCTTCGATCAACCATACAAGTTTTAACTATTAATCAATTCTATCACATATCACTCACATACGTGTCCGTGTCCAGATCACGACGATAATCCCGTTATATTAATTAACCCCCGATGTCTCGAGTGATCGATCAATATACCGACTATATTGTATTGCTCAAACTCCGATGTCTCAGACAATTTAATCAACACAATAGTTTTAAAACTTGATATATATATATATATATATATATATATATATATATATATATATATATATATATATATATATATAAGTGAATATTAAATCTAAAATATATGTCTAGAGTATTAGAATTTAATAGATGATTGTTCCAAGTATTGAATTCAAAAAGCATATGTCTATGACATTTCAAATTCTAACATTTAACAAGATAATCAAGGACAACCACCAAAATTGATGAATAACTAAAACCATATATAATCAAAATCAAAGTTAACACATACTCATAGAATCAATTACATCTAACCCCAACAAAGAGAGATTTAGTTACACATGATCATGGTAACCTTACAAGGATGAAGAGAAAGGAAGTGAACAAACACCATGTGTTGATCTCTCAACAAAGATGAGCAATCCACCTTCAAAACTCTTAGAAAACTGATCTCCAATCTTTCTCTCTGTTTTTCGTACTGTTTGGATCTTGGGAGAGGTGAGTTCTCCTTAAAAAAATCTGTTTTGGAGGCTATTTATAGTAGATATGATTTTACAAGCTCGCTGGGCGAGCACAGGTCGCTGGGCGAGCACAGGTCGCTGGGCGAGAAAATGTTTCTTCAACTGTGGGTTTTCTGACACGTGTCCCCTTTAAACCGCCACAGCTCGCTGGGCCACCAAAAGCTCGCCAGGCCGCGAGCACTTCTGTTTTCCAGGTCGCCAGCTCTCGTCAGGTGGTCGCTCAGCCACGGTGACAGCAACTGGATTTTCTGCATTTTTCTGTTTTGACCTCGCTTTAAGCTCGCTTAGCCCGAATGCTGAACTTCATTTCACTCTTCATTTGTCAAGATTCACAAGGCAAGCACAAATGCCTACAAAATGGTTGGGATTAGGTACAAAAAACACAATTTGGCTATTTTTTAACAAAACATAATATCTACATCTTAGTTGGAGTTTTGATATGAAATTGTATTTAAAACAAGTCAATAAGTGCCTAAATTGTATATGAGATTTTACTATTTTTTGGCACTTATCAACTCTCCCCAACTTAAAACTTTGTTTGTCCTCAAACAAAAGTCCAAAACCAACTTTCACAACATGGCTCAAACATCTTTAGTGCATAATTCATTCAAGCTTTGCAATCAACCATAAACTTTTAAATCCTTTCAATTCTGCATGATTCAATTTGCTGCAAGTTCAAAACCAAGCATTCATAATCATCAAAGAATCAAAGCATGAATGTGAAATAGTTTCAAGATTCAAGTAAGATTTCAAGCTTTCCAAATCAACAAGATAATCAACTAGAATCACAATCCTCACAAGTGTTTCAACACAAAGGTGGAGTGTTTCTCTCAATCCAAACAATGTGTTCACAACAAATCAATTCAAACATACATCTTAGCATAATCACAAAACATGCTATCAATCATGGATCACTAAGGACTTTCTTAAGCTTGTAATGGGGCTAGGCTACAAGAAATCATTGTTTTTCTTTGGATTCAAAAAGCCTTAAGGACAAGAGAGCAAATTCTTGATTATTCACATTCAAAATCATTCACTTTCTTTCCTTTCCCCTTTCTTCAAATCAAGGTGATTCCTTCGCTCACAATTTATTCATCAACACTCTTGGTTTATATTCTTTTTCTTTTGATTTTCAAAGAGTATTGATCAAAACTTTCTCTTTTTTTTATATACAATATTCAATCACCTTTCAACTACTTTTACTAAACCACATTTCTTTTTCAACATACTTCTCCCCAACTTTGAATCTTTGACGCAACCCTTATTGAAATACAATTGCTCTCTTATCCTAAGACAAGGGTAGAGTAGTTGTTTTTCTTTTCTTTTTGGTTTCAGGGTTAAAACAAACAAATATTTACACTTTAGGGCTCAAAAGGGGACACAACGGATTACACATTATCACAAGGTAGGCTCTTTGGCACAAGTAGTTATCACTCAAAAAGAAACAAGGCATTGATCCTTTCCATGACATCAAACACATCAGTGACAGCAAGATTTAGTTAAAATCAACAGGGTTAAACACAATTGCCGGCTCTCAAATATATAAACAATGGAAGGTTCACACAATCTCACCCGACTAGGTCTATGTGACTCATAATCAATTAATCATGTTAAGAAGGAATGAATGAAATCAAATTGAATAAAGCTACTTAGTTCAAAATCATCCTATCATTCAAAGATAATCACAAAAACTTGACCTCAAATATAGCAATTGAAAACATCATTCTAATCATACATTTGAATTTGATTAATCACAAGCCTAAACTTTCCAATTCACATGCACATTTATAGCAATCACAAGAGTCTAAACCATGTTTGTTCACAAAAATTCAGTCATACTTTGCAATGAAACATAAAACATGAATTTAAATGACTGAAATAATAAAATGTCACTGTATATGGCGTGCTTTAATCCTCTGCTTCTGTTCTTCTTTCTTTTCAACAATTGTGGACTGTCCTCATGCCAAGAAAATGAAGTTCTTCCTGCATTTACAACATGGTAAACCATACAATCCTATGCTTTTGTCAGAATTTCCAAAAGCTCTGATAACCTCGCTGAGCGAGAAAAGTCTCGCTGAGCGACTATAGCAGAAAACAAAGTTTCAAGTGAAATCCATACCAATTCAAAAATTTTGCTTCCAAAAGTGACATAGGCATATAAAACAAAAACTATTATACAAATGCTGAATTAAAAATGCATGAAATAAAAGCTAAAAAAAGAAAATTGGGTTGCCTCCCAACAAGCGCTTCTTTCACGTCACTAGCTTGACGCCTGTTTGGTTAGGGTGGCCAAAATGAGACGTAAATCACATCATCCGTCTTGTTCCTTTGGTTTGGGAGGAATTCCATGAACTTAAGATATAGATGTTGCGGAGTCCATATCCTCCTTAATTCTTTCATATTGAACAAGGCACATATTTCATCTATGACTCGATCAATCTCCGCCTTGTTTTCAGTTTCCCTCTCTTGCTCACATGATTTTTCCTTGTCAAATAATCCGTCATTTTTCTCTGCATCCTTCATCATTTCTTCATTATCAGCAGTGTCATCCTCCTTGATACTTGGCCATTCTTGAGGAATTTCAACTTCATGTGGTGTCTCTGTTTCTTTCACGACTACACCACATCCTTCAGGCATTATTTCTTCCTCATTTTTTTCAACACCTTCAGCACTCTCTCCACATTTCTCATTCTTTGTAAGAATATTATCTTTCTCATCAAAAATGGTTGGAGTGTTGGTTTGAAATGTTGCTCCTTGGTTATCATTATTGGCTAACATTTCAACCAACTGACCAAGTTGATTCTCAAGATTCTTTAATGCAGCATTATTCTTTTCCTGATATTGTTGATTTTGTTGGTTTTGCTGCATTTGCATTTCCATGAATTTAATCATGGTATCCTTCAATCTAGCCTCTGAGTTAGCTTCTGACCCCATATTTGATTGCTCATATTGTTCAAATGGGTAATAGTATGGAGTCTGCCCATAATTTTCAAAAGGATACTGTTGATATGAATCATATTCATCTGGAGTATAGAAGTTGTTATAATCACGATCAGTCATGGTCCTATTTGTGATGATGAATATGAAAAGGATTGAACTTAACAAGAAAAATTTTCTTTGACTAGCAAAGAAGGATTAGTTTAAGCAAAATATATACAATAAAGACAAATATTTACAAATACTTAAAAGAATAAAAATTCTTGTAATGCTCCAATATCTAAACACCAATCCCCGGCAACGGCGCCATTTTGTTGAAATACAAAAGTAAGTATAGTTTTATCGTATCCACAGGGACTAGTGCGATATCGTAGCCGTTCAACAATTAATATAATTTCAAGTATCCAGATTAAAAGATATTTGTTTGTTTAAGTAGGAACTAAACAACGATAAATATTTAAAAGATTGACAGAGAGATAAGTTTGTTGGGGTTAGGTTTCACTAATTCAATTGTACGTATCCTTCGATCAACTATACAAGTTTTAACTGTTAATCAATTCTATCACATATCACTCACATACGTGTCCGTGTCCAGATCACGACGAGAATCCCGTTATATTAATTAACCTCTGATGTCTCGAGTGATCGATCAATATACCGGCTATATTGTATTGCTCAAACTCCGATGTTTCAGACAATTTAATCAACACAATAGTTTTAAAACTTGATATATATATATATATATATATATATATATATATATATATATATATATATATATCCGTTATATTAATTAACCTCTGATGTCTCGAGTGATCGATCAATATACCGGCTATATTGTATTGCTCAAACTCCGATGTTTCAGACAATTTAATCAACACAATAGTTTTAAAACTTGATATATATATATATATATATATATATATATATATATATATATATATATATATATATATAAGTGAATATTAAATCTAAAATCTATGTCTAGAGTTTTAGAAATTAATAGATGATTGTTCCAGGTATTGAATTCAAAAAGCATATGTCTATGACATTTCAAATTCTGACATTTAACAAGATAATGAAGGACAACCACCAAAATTGATGAATAACTAAAACCATATATAATCAAAATCAAAGTTAACACATACTCATAGAATCAATTATATCTAACCCCAACAAAGAGAGATTTAGTTACACATGATCATGGTAACCTTACAAGGATGAAGAGAAAGGAAGTGAACAAACACCATGTGTTGATCTCTCAACAAAGATGAGCAATCCACCTTCAAATCTCTTAGAAAACTGATCTCCAATCTTTCTCTCTGTTTTTCGTACTGTTTGGATCTTGGGAGAGGTGAGTTCTCCTTAAAAAAAATCTGTTTTGGAGGCTATTTATAGTAGATATGATTTTACAAGCTCGCTGGGCGAGAAAATGTTTCTTCAACTGTGGGTTTTCTGACACGTGTCCCCTTCAAACCGCCACAGCTCGCTGGGCCACCAAAATCTCGCTGGGCGAGCTCAGCTCGCCAGAGCTCGCCAGGCCGCGAGCACTTCTGTTTTCCAGGTCGCCAGCTCTCTCTAGGTGGTCGCTCAGCCACGGTGACAGCAACTGGATTTTCTGCATTTTTCTATTTTGACCTCGCTTTAAGCTCGCTTAGCCCGAATGCTGAACTTCATTTCACTCTTCATTTGTCAAGATTCATAAGGCAAGCACAAATGCCTACAAAATGGTTGGGATTAGGTACAAAAAAACACAATTTGGCTATTTTTTAACAAAACATAATATCTACATCTTAGTTGGAGTTTTGATATGAAATTGTATTTAAAACAAGTCAATAAGTGCCTAAATTGTATATGAGATTTTACTACTTTTTGGCACTTATCAATAGATATAAATATTAGGAGTAACATTTATATTGGATTGACCCGCTATGAGAGTACTACATGGAATGTTATGTAATGTGTCATAAGTTACTCTCATGGTGATAATGGAGTAAACCACCCTTAGACCTGAAACCACTATGTACCCTAGATGTGGAGTCAAGTGCTTTATCACTGATCTAACGTTATTCGTAACCGGATAATCATAAAGGCAGTATATGGGTACTTTATAAAGCATGCTGAGGGACAGTAGTGTCCTAGATGGAATTTGTCAATCCTACATAACCGGATAAATGTCTATGGGCCCAATATTGAACTGGACAAGGATGACACAGTTTATGTCTTGTGTTCAATATAGACATAAGGGCAAAGGGGTAATTATACACGCATATATTATCACTAAGGTTATGTTTTGATCACATGTTAATTTCTCATAACTTGGGTAGCAATGATGTGTTGCTAGATACCGCTCATTGTTTATTATATTAAATAGAAGATTTAATATAGTTGCCAACGTTATGGAAACCTATAGGGTCACACACATAAGGACAGTCTGATATTGAGATAATTAAAGGAGCACCGTAAGGTACGGTGTATGTGCAAAGTGATAAGGGTATCACGGTAATTAAACGAGCAAAATATATCATAATGTATGGTGGGAGGGCGCGCACATGAGCGTACACACTCATGAGATAGCGCGAGCCCTAGGTTAGCTCTTAATGGGCTTTTGTTTTCTTTTGCCCAAGATAAGAATTATCTTGGTGCACAAGATAAAAGATATCTATAAATAGAGACATCTTGACAAAAGCTCAACACACAGAAAAGCACTAAGAATATTTTAGAGTTGGAAACCCTAAAATAATTCCCCTCTCAATATTCTGGAAAGTCTTCATACTAAGGAGCTAGCACTCTCTTGGAGGTGACTGTTCGTGTGGACTAGCTAGAGGCGTCGGTGACCTTCATCAACGCTCGTGATCTTTTCTAGTTCGTGATTCAAAGGGTTCTGCTCTTCAAGAGTTAACAAACTCTAAACACATATCATGCTCATTCGTAAGGATCAACTTAAAGAATTTTTTTGAAATTCCGCTGCTTTACTATTACTATTTTCCTTCATAAATGTCATAGAATGGATCAATGAATGTTATATATTTCAATTACTTTGCATGAAAACTCAGGTTTGATAGCACTTCATACAATAGTTCACAACTCACAAGCCACATGCATACCATAAAGTCCATTTTGGAAACAAATGAGAGTAATTAATTATTATTATTATTATTATTATTATTATTTTCCACAACTAATTTAATCTGGTTTGTAAATCAATTCTAACATCAAGTGATAATAACTCTCTCCCAAATATAGTTGTAGGATCGAACCGTGGTTTTTTCTATTAAGTCAAACGTCAATCGTTATCGAACCAACTAACGTTTAATAATTAGTTATCATTTACAATGCACTTCATTTAACTTAAGGTTTATAATTTAATTTATAGCATGTTTTTATTGTATTTGTGCGAATTGGGTTTGCTTATGAAAACATAAAATTTTTTGGCAAACTAGGGTTGTATGCAAGGGATTAAAATCCTCTCCATTTTTTTTAAAAACAATGGAAAATTATATTTGGAGAGAGATAGACACAAGAAATAGAAAGTGAACCCTACCATTTTTTGTGTTTATCTCTATTCAAATAAATTTTTTCATTGTTTTTAAAAAATGGAGAGCATTCTCATCTGTATACATGACAACTTTGGCAGGTAATTACTCTGCCTAGCATATGTGATATTTTTATGCCCTAAGTTCATTCAATATATTTATAGTCGTGGCTAGTTTTACCAACAAAAACATTGTCTCAATGAGCATAAATTAGTTGGTAGGAATATTGTATTATATGTGCAGAGATCGAGATTAAAATCCGAGATTTTCTACTTATTCACATGAATAGATGAATTTTTAATCACTAAATTATCTGACAAACAAATTCAACAAAAAGCATTTATACATTTCTTATTTCTCCCATAAGATTTGTTAGCGGAAAATGTGGGTACATTTTTGAAATATCTAAAATTATTGTTCCGCTATTTTAATAATATTGTGTTTATATTTTTTCTTTATGTGTGTAGTTGTTTCAGTGCAGTAATTTTATACTACTTTAGTAATTAATATAAATTATTAAAGAAGTTTTCGTAGGTTAATATTACATATAGTATGTAGAGATTAACGTTCAAACTGTGATATGTTCAATTATTTACTTTTAGGGTTCGTTTGATCTGCAAAATTTAAATATTTGACAGAACAGTTCAAGACAGAACAACACATGACAAACGATTATGGTATTGAACAAAATTTGTCCTGAATGATGTTTGGTGGAAAAAAAAATTTATTTTGATGTTTTAGACAACTTGTGTTGAGGACAAAAACTTGTTCCGTAGTTCATCAGGGGACAAGAAATTCTATTTTTGTACAATTTTTTGACACTCAGTTTGTCCAGCCCCAGGAACAATTTCAAAATCAAATATAGTACAACTGAAGATTTCATGAACAGTTCCTTATTTTTTAGCGTCTCAAACGCACCTTAGACTTTAGTTATGGATAAGTAGAACAAGTGATCAGTTTATTTATTGTTTAGGATTTTAAAAATAAAAAAAAAATGTTTTAAGCCACACTAGTATTTGCACCCCATTTCTTTTTATAGGTATTTGCAGTATTGGGCCAAACCAATCCATTTAAGTTTTACCCTGTTCATTTAATCACAAAATTATATGTATCTAGAGAGTTATATGTATCACATTTATTGACGAAATAGTTGTAGTTAAAATCTTGAAATGGTTAATGAACTGTGTGTGTTACATATTGTACATGCATATGTGTTTATTGTTAGTAATGATAATGTCAATTGTGAATTTGTACATTATGCTCTGTGTTCATCATATTGTCCATTCTCCTTCATGGAGAATTAACGCACAATCACAATAACATATCAATTCAAAGTAGTAGTAGTAAAGTCCTCTAAATGTAAGAAGTTATAAGAATCAATAATAATATTTTAATGTTTATAACCGTTCAATGTGAGAATAAAAATTATAGGTTGTCAAGATTAAAGAAATAGAAATACTATAATCAAATAAGAATATAAAGAGAGTTTTAATGTGATGCACAAATTAGTGCTAACATCAAGTGAAATCAACAAAACAAACTAGCTTATAGATAAGAACAAGAAGATGAAAGTACCCAAAACTACATCTTTATTGCGAAGCCAATATCAGCCAGGTTTGCGAACCAACCATTCAAAGATCAATAAAATCTAATGACTAACGAATCTAAAATTGTTGTTTTATAGAGACAACTTAAAACAAAACGAGATTTGTTTTCACTCTCATTTACTCTCTCTTTGAAGATTGTTCTTTTCACCAAAAATTCACTCTCATTTTAACTTTAATATGACGATATTTCTCCACTTATATAAGTGAGACATAATAAACTATTATATTTGAATCTTTTTCGCATAGAAAGAGAGTCCAATACCCATACACCTCATGCATAGATTAACAGAGACGCAAGCAGTATTAGTAGCTTTGCATTAGATCTGGATTGATCAGTGCAGTCGGCACCCTTAATTGCACATGCAATCAGTGAGATTTAGACCATCCGATCAAGATAAGTTATATTTAAAGATAAATTTTTATATTTTAAAATATTAAAATCACATTTAAATCTTAATCGTTTGATTTTAATCAGACGTGTATGATGCACGACTGTAGCTAATCCATGTATCTTTGCATTACATACATCAATACTTTGACTCTAGCTAGGCCTCTACTTTTTTTTCCAATTGACAAAAACTCTCCAACCATTAACCAACAACAAACATTTTTCTATATTTGATTCATCTCTACCCCATAAAAATTCCTTTCCAATAATATTGATACTTATTCTTTGATTTGATTATATTCCCATTGGATAGGCATAGAAGGGAACCACTCATTAATTGTGAATATCTTACTATCTAAGCTAAGAATATGAAGTAACATTTTCTAGTCATATTATATTATTATATATTAACATTAACATTAATATTAATATTATCAACAAATTAAAATAATTTTTTTTTATGAATAATCTAGTTCAAGAAAGAGAACATTGATAGAAAAGTTGAAAGAATATAGTATATTGAAATCCTCAAAACTTTATGCAAGTGACACAATAAATTAACAAAAAACACAAACAAGTGCATATGTACTATTTTCATATTCATGTCCCTCTTTTATTTATTAGTATAAAGTGAAAGAAACCTCACAAGAACCAAAGCAAAATATCATCATAATGCATAGGTTCAGCAATTCAGTGATAGGTTTCTTAAACTTTTTCACACTCTTAGCATCAATACCAATAATAGGAGCAGGACTATGGCTTTCAAGAAGCACAACAACATGTGAAAATTTCTTCCAAACACCACTTTTAATTATAGGATTTATTGTTCTTGTGATTTCACTAATTGGTTTCATAGGAGCATGTTTTCATGTGGCATGGGCACTATGGGTGTATTTAGTAGTTATGTTGTTGCTAATAGCAGCAATATTTGGTTTGACTATATTTGGATTTGCTGTGACTAGTCAAGGTGGGGGTGTAGAAGTGGCTGGCAGAAATTATATGGAATATCATCTTATGAATTATTCACCATGGTTGAGGAATAAGATTAAGGAACATCAATATTGGAGTACTATTAAGAGTTGTATTATGGGGTCCAATAGTTGTTCTAAACTTGCTTCTTGGACCTCTCTTGATTTCATGCAGAAGGATATGTCTCCGATTCAGGTACGTCAATTTTTTTTTCTCCTCTTGTAAGTTTGTTTGCAGATTCATTATATTATTTAGATTTTTGATTTTTTTGTTCAATTTATGTGTTTTATGTATGAGAACTTATTTTCTTCACGGCACACATGCAATTCGAAAGTATACTTTTGAACCCAAAAAAACATACTTCAAGCCATTTGGAAGTAGTGCTCTTCATATATCTGAACCAATTCAAAAATAAAATCGTAAACCTAACTGTAAAAACCGCATTTGGTTCTGCTGAACAGCGCAGTTCAGTTTGATTTGCGATTTCCATTTTGAGGTGAATAAATATAGTGTCCGGAATTTGAACCCTAACTCTTTCTACATATAAAATACGATGTTTCTACAAACTGAGTTATGGTCACAAAGACATCTCATTAAATTTAGTTTAACTAATTTATTGATAAAAAAATTGGTGAATAAATTTGCAGTCTGGATGTTGCAAGCCACCAACAGCATGCAACTTCAATATGGAAGCAACATTGGAGACTCAAGATAATGATTGCTACCGTTGGAACAATGCACCAAATTTACTATGCTATGATTGTGATTCATGCAAAGCTGGTGTTCTTGAAAACATAAGAAGAGATTGGCACAAAATATCTGTTCTTAGTGTTGTTGTTCTTGTTTTTCTTATAGGAATATATTCCATTGGTTGTTGTGCTTTTAGGAATGCAAGAAGAGCCCAAACTGATTATCCACATGGTGAAAATCGTATGACTAAAGTTAGACCAAGATGGGATTACCATTGGTGAGTTTAATTTTAATCTTATCATTTACATTATACTAACTCTTTTTTTATTTCTTTCTTCTCAAGTAGTCCTAATTAGAAATTTCATCATTAAGATGAATAAGCGAGTTGTTTAGAGTTCGAACTATTTTTTCTAAATATATAATGTGATATTTCTACCAATTAATTAAGTTAAACTCAAAGGAACTACGCTCCTTTTAACATCAAACATTTTTTAATTAAAAGGGATTTAATTAAAAAGAGTAAATATTTTACATTTGGACAATCAAATCTATTTTGAGTTTTTGACAGCATACAGTCCATATATGTTTGTGTGTGTTTTTTAACTATTTATATCTGTCCAAAAAAAACTTAACTATTTATAATTTTTTCAAATCTACAAATTTTCAAAACTAAATTGTCATTTTTTAATTATTGTCAGAAATTAATTGCTCCATTTATTCATAAGGATCAAGTTCTTTCGATATATTTTTCTCTAATCAAATTGAATCTCAAAGTTTTATTGAGATTAAAATGAACTTTCACTTAGAAAACATTATCTTTAAACTAATACAAAAGAAAATTGATCGGATCGAATAACAGATTAGACCAAACTCGACTCAATCCGACCCTAAAACACCCTTTACTTAAAACTCCACACCCATGTGAAAACTATATGAAGATTCCCATATGTTTGACTGCTAACTAATGCTTTTGATATGCTTTTGTACTGCAGCTGGAGATGGTGGCATGACAAGAAGGAACAGCTTTTTTAGCAAAAGAAGAAGCAAAGATGTTCATCATGACATTTTGTGTGCTCTAAAGAAGGGACATAATATCACATGAAAGAATTCAAGTACCTTTTGTTTTTACCATGATATGTTTTTGTACAAATCTTAATTTTGCTTACTCTATCTCAAGAATCATGCTATAGTATGCTTTAATTACCAGCTTTAATTTTTCTTTCATGGGTCTTGTTTAAATTTTTATTTTACAAAAAATATTCTTGAGTTATATTGACTTAATTTAATTTAATGTTCAAATTCGTTATTTATTTTTTTTTAATATTCTTTTTTAACTGATGCTTTTGAAAAATTAGATGTTGTAAGATGTCAACTTTTAAATAAGAGTTTATTTAATTTGCAAATTAAAGATAAATACTAAGCATAACAATTTGGGCATAACATTCATGATACACACTTTTTAAGAAATTGAACAAATTTTTATTTTGTTTAGTCAAAAAAAAAATTATTTTGTAAAATGTTTGATGGATAAAAGAATATTTTAGTTGCTTCAAAAAAAAATATTTTAGTATTTTAGACCACTTGCAATAGAGAAAATAGATATCATGAATACAATTTATCCAATTTTTAGTTAGGGACAAAAATGTCATTTACCCCCAATTTATCCAATTTTTAGAATATTTTTGAAATGAAACATAATTGAATTGAAGTTTTCTTTTTCAGTGTTTTAATTTTTAACAAATCAAAAGCACTCTAAATATCAATTATATCTTGCTAGAATTACATTTGCATGCGAAAATACCTTGATTTATTTATATAATAAAAACAATATTTTTTGATGAACTAAATTACTATATAATTTTTTAGAAGTCCTAATTTTAGTTGAGAAAAAATGTCGAAATTATTAGATTGGATGTTTATGATCGGAGTTTAAACTCCAGTCATTCATATACTTTATGTATATATACGAGTTTTAAATAGCTTTTTCATCTACGTAAAAAAAAAACTAAATAATAACTAAAATTTTAGGCATTAAAATGTTGATGTACTTTTAAATTTTTTTCTTTTTAGATGATCGTTTAATATACACATGCGGGTCAATGGCAATTAGTGAATCTGTTTTCGTCACCAATTCGTTAGTTAGTTAGTTTGCATTGCATTTATTAAAAAATTGTTAATCATACGTTTGGCTATTACTTTTCAAGACAAATATATTTCTGAAGAATATACTTTTCAGAATTTAATTTATTAATCTAAATTTCTTAGACCGTTGAATGAAAATAAAATTAGTAAAATGTTATGGGTTACTATTGATAGACTTTTATATGTATTTATAATTTAAAATAAGTGTGGATACACAACTTTGAAAACATTTATGTGTTTTCTTAAGCAAATAATTAGTATGCAATGACGATATTAAAGCATAAAAACAATCACTTTAACTTGCAAGAGACCAATAAATGATATTGGTCTATATTTGGTTTATGAAAGAAAAGTAGAGGAAAAAAGTGGAAGCTAAGAAAAGTGAAAAATATTAAAAAGAAGAGAAATAATGAGTAAATAAATTTTTCTTAGCTTCATTTTAAATTGAAAATTGCTTAAGGTTTTTATGTATAATTAAGAGATGCAATATAATTTTACTAAATCTATCTTATTTATATATATTATTGGTCTAATATTTTATAAATAATGTACACACTCAATTAATTAGAAAGTATAACTGGAAGCAAAATAATAATTGTACGTGGAAAATATTGTTTTAGTCAAAAACATTCATTTTAAAATAATAATTTGTTACGTCAAAAAACAAATTGTTAAAGCGAGCTAATTTTAAAAAACGCGAAAGAAAATAAAGAAGAATAAGTTAAAATGACCTAAATAACTCTAAGCAATTAACAAATGAAAATTAAAGAGAATGAATTAAAATATGAATACAGATCAATTGACGCCGGGAGTAATCAAACTTTAATGAGTTAGGATAGGCATAAACACAAACACAAATTGAACATTTTATGATAGTCAAACTTAAAAGAAATGGAAAATTTTATTTGAAGAGATATAAACACAAATAAGTTTAAACTCACTTGTTGATTGAACTCACTACTTACATTTTGCCACTATTTCTTTAAATAGAACTTTCTATTTTTTGTCCAAAAATTCTAGTAATTAACATGTAGATAATTCTAAAATTGCTAGGTTATATGTCGTCATGACCAGGATTCGAACTTCGATCTCTCCACTTTATGTGTATAAATTTCTATTGACTTTTCATTTCGTCTATGTACTAAAAAATGAACTCTCTATTTTGAGAAATAATGGAAGAATAATCCTAACTCAAACTTCTTTCTTTTTCTCATATTTTCTTCTTTTTAAGTATTGTCAAAAATAGAAACTTCTTCTTGAAGTTGGACCAAACAAATTTTTAAAGAAACTAGTAATAAAAAGTAGCTTCAATCAAACTAGCATATAGTAGTAACTATATGGAATGTATTTTCTTCGATATTTTTCTTTGTTTGACCTAAAAATTGTAGGTTCTTGTATTTCCTTCTTTCTAATTAGATTAATATATTTTGCACAATATTATTGCCCTTTTTAGCTAATTAGAAAAATGATAAACATTACCTTTAGAGCAGTAGTTAACAAGACCCTTTCATATATACTTCATTTCTATATAAATTTCTTAACTCGTTCAATTGCAAATAATTCTTCATTTGCCTTGAAATAAGTGCGTGTGATGGTAACAAATTGCACCCAAAAAAAAGAGTAGATGTGATGGCATTTTTTTTTCCCTTAAAAAATTGTGATGACATGTTTTTTGTATTTTTTTTTTTGCATTCAATGTTTAATGGATTGTTTAGTGAGTTATAAAGAAGATTAATCTTAGATACAATTAAACGGTTGATGTTAATGTTGACGCATTCATCTCATAAGATAGGAAATGATTATGATGTCATTATTTATAGAGATGATCTATATCAATAACTTTAAAATCTAATGATAGATTTTGAAAAATACGTATTTGGTATGATGTCATGAATGAGTATAAATGTTGGTGTTAGTGTTACTCTTCTTCATGAATGAGTAACAATGGAAAATTGATGGTAAAAATAAAAAATAAAAGTTGGATTAGTGTTTACTTTTGAATTCTTGATATTTTAAAATTGATCAAGTATCGTGTCAGATACTGTATCTGATATTGATACGTGTTAAATACTTCCCGATACGTATCGGAGAAGCATCTATTGATTAAATTTTATTTTTTAAATAAAAAATTATCGACATTTCTATGATATTTGTCTGTTACTTCCTATTACGTATTTTGGTTCATTCCCGTTACGTATCAGAGAAGTATCCAATATTTATATTTTATTTATTCTTTGGAAAGATACAAAATGGATTCAAAAAGGGCTAAAAATTTGGTTTATGTGCATACAAATTTTCAACTCTTGTCAAAAAAAGATGAAAAATACAGGAAATGAGTGCAAGATTATAGGACATTAGTAGAAATGCACATGACTCATTTTTTGGATAGTACTTAAGATAGGTAAATTCACTTGTTTTGATAATTTTAATAGTTTAAATATTTCATTATTATCAATTTTAGTTATATTTATATATATTTTATATTTATATATTTAATTTTTTATTAAAGTATCTTAGCCATATCGTATTTTAAATTTTAAAATTTTCTCGTATCACCGTATCCGTATCGTATCTAGTATCCAGACTTCATAGGTGTTTACAATGTTACAAGGTCAATGCTTCCATGCATGAGTGAAGCAATTGTGCAAGGTGAACAAATCGCTCATTATATTATAACGAATACAAATTTTATAAAATTTAAAGTTGAATTTAAAGTTTATATCATATTAAAAATCATTTGATATGTTATTGAAACTCATCAGATTTAACAGTTTATGGATTTTTATGGAATATTGTTAATACTTCCTATAAACCCTACTCAACAACTCTTTCTTTTTTATTTACTCATCTACTTTATTAGTAAAGGAAAGTATGGAACAATAAATATAGTTGTATATATTTGATGTGTCTAAATTGATCTCTTTTCTAAAGTGATTGAGAATTATCAAACACTCAACTAACGGTTATTTGAATGTTAACAAATTTTAATTAATAATCTTTAATTTCAATCTTTTAGAGAAATTTTTTTACTTAGTAGTTTTTTCCATTAAGCGCGATAGATACACCAAAGGATTCATCGAATTTACAATAGTGTTCTGGACTGGTCAGAGGCCCAATCCTCAAAGCCTGTTACAAGGCCCAATAAGCAACTGGGACCCGTCACGCGTCCCAAAGACAGCTGTAATCGTCACGCAATTCAAGGGCTTTCCACCGAAAGTTACTATACACTCGCCCTACACGGAAGCTTCGCGACGCACTCTATGGACCGTTGAATAAACCGCCAGGTTCTTCAACAGCCACGATTCCAACACGGAATCCGTCCTCATCCATTCACACTTTTGCCTATAAATATGTGGTTTGACACCACATTTTGGTACGTCTCTTTCAACCCTAAATTCTCATATTGATCACATACTAACTTGAGCGTCGGAGTCCAACTCCTTGCAGGCACCCCCCTCTGTGTCAAAGAGCTGAGCCACCGTAGCTTCAACACCTGGAGTTAAGACTTTGGACTGAATAGAACAGTGGCGCCGTCTGTGGGAATCATTTATTGATTTTCTCGTACTCACTCTCTCATTTATCAGTATCAGATCTGATAAATTTGTTCTAGTTATCACTCCAAATCTCTTAACCATGGTTGCGACTAAAGGATCGAAGTCCAGCAAGGCAACCCCTTCCGCGAGCCAGCGGAACGTCTCAGAACCTCTTCCAAACGTTCTATCACCAGTTCACGAAGAATCAGATACCGCTCCTTCTCTGAGCACACACAGCAGAGTTCGGAGCGAAATTAGAGTCGCTGAAATCGACGACGTCGTTCAGAATCAGACCACCGGCAACACACGATCCCGTCAACAGAACCCTCCCGTTCAGCAGGTGAACGAAAGAAGGAATGAGGATTTGGCCGTAGCTACTGTTCCTACACCAGATGACAACCCTTTGGCTGCAATTTTGGCTCTATTACAGGAACAGAAGGAAAGACTGGTGAGAGTTGAGCAGATGCAAGCTCAAGCTCGAAGTGAAACCGTTATACCGGAATCAACAAGGAGCAGATCCGGCAAGGTAAGATTCAAGCAGGATGATGAAGCAGAGTCCAGGAGGACACAAATCCCAAAAGATCTTGGTATGCCTCTGTCCAAGCACCAAGGTGGTGGCGGACATGCCGGTGGAGATGGCGGAAACCACGGCAGGAGATGGTGGAGGTTCGCCTTCCCATCGACCTGAACGCGGAGAAGATCGTTCTAACCCATCGCGTCCTCCCCGTACCCGGGGACCTTTCGCCACCAGGATCTCTAGTTGTAAGATACCAAAGATTCTTGAAAAATCTCCGAAGCTGGAAAGCTACGATGGAATCACCGACCCGGACGAACACATTCAGCACGTGGATACCGTTTTGGATTACTACGGCGCACGTGGGGCTGTCAAATGAGAACTTTTCGTCCTAACGCTTAAAGCTGCCGCTATGACTTGGTTCAAAGCGTTGCCGGAAGGATCAATCGATTCCTGGAAGAATCTCTGCAAAGAGTTTACTTCCCACTTCACTTCAAGACGGAAACAGCCAAAATCTGTTGCCACCTTGAATGCCATCGTTCAGGGGAGGAAGGAAACCCTCAGGGAGTATATTGAGAGGTTTACTTCTGCAGCAGTTGATGTGAAAGGGGCTGACGACACGCTAAAATGCTTTATTTTTTAGAAAGACCTTAAACCGGATTCAATGTTTAAGGAAAAGCTGGGGTTGGAAGAACCACCAAACATTACTAAGACGCGCTCAGCCATACATCAACTATGAGGAAAAACTCATTTCTGAAGGGATAGAGAAGGGAAAACCCACTGACAAACATCATGACGGAAAGAAAGAACATGAAAGATACAGCAAGGGGAAGATGAGAATGCCCAAACCCAGATTCTCGGATTACACTCCTCTCAACACCTCCATAGATAAGATTCTAGGAGAGTGTATAAACACGGAGTTCCGGGATGAAGGAGTGAGATTTCCTCAAACAATCAAAGAATCTCCCAAAGCCGACAAGAGCAAGTATTGCCGTTTTCACAGATGCTACGGACATGACACAGATGATTGCATACACCTGAAAGATGCGATTGAAGATCTAATAAGAAAGGGGAAGCTGAGCCGTTATACTAAAGACGGACAGAAGGACCGGAACGATGGAAAACGTTACCGGGATAACAATAGTAGAAGCCGGAAGAGGAGTGAATCCCCTAAGCGAAGACGGTCACCCAGGAAAGAAGAATCTAGCCGGAAGGTTATAAATTCCGTATCAAAGAAGAAGGGCAAAGAGAGAGAAGATTCCAGTTCTTGGGACGATGAGATAACCAAGAGCAAAGGCAAGCGTCCTTTCATTGGCTCCATTACCGGAGGGATTTTAACTTCAGGAAAACCGTCAAAAGGAACCATCAAGAGAACAATAGCAGAAATCTTTTCCGTGTCAAAGATAGAAGATACTCCGTCAACAAGCACAGCGCCCAGAAGGCCCATCCTTGGATTTTCTGATGACGAAAGAATCGGCAACAAACCAAACAAACTTTTTCCTTTAATAATCATGGCCACCATTGCTGGTTTTGATGTATCCCGGATTTTAATCGATGAAGGAAGCTCGTGCGACATCATGTACGAGGATTTGTTTGACAAAATGGGACTGAAACAAGAAGACCTGTTTCCATATGAAGGTTCAGATTTGAAAGGATTCAATGGTACTTTGACAAAACCATTGGGATTCTTGACGTTGAAAGTGACATTCGGAGATGGAAAGAATGAAGAAAATGATATGACCATCCCAGTTCAGTTCCTAGTAGTACCATGCAAAGCCGTATACAACTGTATACTAGGAAGAACCACGCTAGCTGCCCTTAGAGCCGTACCTTCAACTGTTCATTTAAAAATGAAATATCACGGCAAGAAAAATCAAGTGGTCACGGTTATGGCAGATCTAGCCGGAACCAAAAAGTGCTACAAAGAGTTGCAGAAGGAGTTGGATGCAGTAGATATGGTAGAAGCTGAAGAGATTCCCCGGGTAGATGTGCCAGAGAAGGTAACACCACCACGATCCGAACTATTAGATGTCACTGTCGCAAAGATCGACATACATACTAATGACCGCGCATCTGGTGATGAGAGTTACCAACAGAAACTGCTCCCGGGAGAATTTAGTAGGCCGATACCGGATGGAGAGTTTGAAGACGTGCAGCTAGATCAGAGCCCGGACAGAAAAGTTAAAATTGGGCTCAACTTGCCAACAGTTGTCCGGGAAGATCTTATCAAGTGTTTGAAGAAAAATGCCGATCTATTTGCTATTTCACCTAGTGAAATGCCGGGGATTGATGCTAAAGTAGCATGCCATGAGTTGAATGTTAGTGAAAGATACCCATACGTGGCCCAGAGACGGAGAAGGCAATCCCCAGAAAAGGCAAAGGCTGCACAGGAGATTGTAGACGGACTTTTGAAGGCGGAATTCATTTCAGAACTTCACTACATAGAGTGGCTTTCTAATGTTGTGTTAGTGAAGAAGTCTTCTGGAAAATGGAGGATGTGCGTAGACTACACGGACCTCAATAAAGCTTGCCCTAAGGATTCGTATCCACTTCCAAACATTGACAAACTGGTTGAAGATTCAGCAGGTTACAAACTGCTAAGTTTTCTAGACGCCTATTCCGGCTACAACCAGATTCCCATGTCCGTTAAAGACGGTGATAAAACAGCTTTCATGACGGAAGGAGCAAATTACCGGTATAATGTGATGCCGTTTGGGCTGAAGAATGCAGGGGCCACATATCAAAGAATGATGAACAAAGTGTTTGAAGGTGAGATTGGAAAAATGCTTGAAGTTTACATGGACGATATGACCGTCAAATCTGCAGAGGAAAGTCTACACAGTACCCACCTAGAGGCAATTTTTCTAAAAGTCAGAGAGTTTAACATGAGGTTGAACCCAGAGAAGTGCACCTTTGCAGTGAAGGCGGGAAAATTCCTGGGTTTTTATCTAACGGAAAGAGGGATTGAAGCGAACCCGGATAAGTGTGACGCCGTCATCAGGATGGAAGCTCAGTCGACGAAACAGGGAATTGTGAAGCTTAATGGAATGCTAATTGCATTAAACAGGTTTATATCTAAATCTGCGCAGCATGCATTGCCATTTTACAAATTATTGAGAAAGGAAACAGAGTTTGCATGGACAGAAGAATGCGAAAAGGCTTTTATTCAAATGAAGGCAATTTTGTCTCAACCACTAGTGCTATCCAGACCAATGAAAGACGAAACTTTGTACTTATATCTGGCAATCTCAGCGGAAGCTGTAAGTGCTGCCTTGGTAAGGGAGAACGGTGCCATTTAATACCCGGTATACTTCATCTCAAAAGCTCTAGCCGGACCTGAGGTTAGATATCAAAAGATAGAGAAAGTGGCACTAGCATTGGTGACGACAGCAAGAAAGTTGAGAAGATATTTCTTAGCACATTCAATCGTGGTAAGGACGGATCAACCTATCAAACAAGTGCTGTTCAGACCGGACCTAGCCGGGCGAATGACAAAATGGTCTGTGGAACTCTCAGAATTTGACATCTCATTCGAAAGCAGGAAGGCTTTAAAAGCTCAAACCTTTGCGGATTTCTTGGCGGAAATGACACCGGTGACAGATGAACCATGTACCAAGTGGACCATTTTCACGGATGGCTCATCAAACAGCAAAGGAAGTGGAGCAGGATTGATACTAGAAAGCGGTGAAGGTTTAATAATTGAAGTATCCTTGAGATTCTCGTTCAACACCACCAATAACCAAGCTGAATACGAAGCTTGCATTGCCGGCTTGAAATTAGCGCAAGAACTTGGCGCAAAAGAAGTAAAACTGAGGACGGATTCTCAGCTGGTGGTGACACAAGTGAAGGGAGAAGCACAGGCCAAGGAACCATTGCTGCAGAAATACCTATTGGTGATCAGAAAAACCATTGAGTCTTTCGAGAACTTTGAGATCATGCATGTTCCAAGAGAACAAAATACCAGAGCTGATGTCTTATCAAAGTTAGCCAGCACAAGAAGAAGCGGAGTGAATCACTCCTTCATCCAAGAAACTCTAGAAAAGCCAAGCATTACTGAAGGAGCAACAATTATGGTTCTTGACGGAAGCAACGGAAAGAGTTCTTGGATCTCACCCGTCATGAAATTCATTGAAACCGGGGAGCTACCGACGAACAAAGAGGAAGCAGCGTTAATCAGAAGAAGAGCCCCATCTCACACTATAGTCTCCGGGTAACTTTACATGAGAGGGTTTTCTACACCCCTGCTTAAGTGCCTTGACGGAGACGAAGCTGCTTATGCCTTGGAAGAGGTACACGAAGGAATTGCTAGCCAACACCTTGGCGGGAGAGCATTAGCAAGGAAAGTACTCCGCGCGGGATACTATTGGCCTACGATGGTCGCAGATGCTAAAGAATTCGTAAAAACCTGTGAAAAATGCCAGAAACACGGAGACGCGTACAACTCTCCGCCTTCAGAGCTTCATACCTTGACTATTCCATGGCCATTTTATCAATGGGGGATGGATATATTGGGACCTTTCCCAATGGCAGCTGGACAAGTGAAATTTTTGATTGTTGTTATTGACTACTTCACCAAGTGGATAGAGGCTGAAGCTCTAGCAAAGATCACAGCTGCTAATATAATCAAGTTCTTCAAAAGAAACATTTTGGCAAGGTTTGGAGTCCCCCGTTCTGTCGTTACCGATAACGGAACACAGTTCGCTGACAAGAATATGAAGAAATTCATGGAGGATTTCAAAATAACTCAACATTTCTCATCTGTTGAACATCCCCAGACTAACGGGCAAGCTGAAGCAGCTAACCGTGTTATTCTGAGGGGATTGAAACGAAGGTTAGAAGACGCCAAAGGAAACTGGGCTGAGGAACTCTGCCATGTGCTGTGGGCATATAGGACCACACCCCATTCCACCACGGGAGAAACTCCGTTCAAGCTTACTTATGGAACTGAAGCCGTAATCCCGGTGGAGATTGGAGAATTAAGTTGGAGAACAACTTACCCTCTAAACGAGGTTGATAATTCCATGGCTATCCAGGAAGAATTGGATTTTCTTGATGAGAAAAGAAGTTACGCTGCGTTGACAGAAGCTGCCGTTAAGAAAATAACAGCTTCAAGGTACAACAAGAGAGTTCGATCACGGGATTTCCATCCCGGAGACCTTGTACTCCGCCGTGCAGATGTTGCGGAAGAAATACTTCTGAAGGAAAATTAGCAGCTAATTGGGAAGGACCATACAAAATCACAGCTTCTACAGGCCAAGGAGCCTATAAAATTGAGACTCTCAAAGGGGAAAAAATCCCAAGAACTTGGAACGCCGCTAAGCTGAAGAAATATTATAGTTGAAACTCTGTCTTTTGAGTTCTGCTTACCGTTATAACGGAAGCTATTGTACCCATCTTAGAACGGAAGATGTTATGCCCGTCTTGGAACGGAAGCCTTCATGTAATGACTTAATGAATTAATGAAGTGATGAATATTCAGAAATCCATTTTATCCATTATTTTCCAGAAAAGTTATAATATCTTAAGATAGATGTTGGCGCATAAACTTTGAAAAATCAAAGTATAAATGCTATAATAAATGGACGTTAAGAAACGTAAAAGCCCTTCAAGGAAAGGCAAAAGACCTTCTCAACGGAGGCAATTTAATGAATGGCTTTTCCGGCTAGCCACCTGAAAGTAGCGCACGTTCATAGGGGAAGAAGGGAAATCTTGGCTAGATCATCCCATAACTCCAGTAAGACCTTAACAATAAGGCTAAAAATACAAGCCCTATAAAACTTAGGCATTCGCATGAACATTTACATATCATCCTTAAACGGATTCATATACAACAAGCTCATATTCCTATGATGAAATCGTCTTTAAACGGAACCACTCTTAATGGTCAAATATTCCTATGACGGAATCTACTCACAACAAATCCATTAACAGATAAATATTCCTAAGATGGATAAATCTCAGATATATACAAAGCATAAAAAGCTGACTATAGCGGAACCCTTTCTTTACGTTCCCGTAAAGGAATTCCTAAGATGGAATCCCAAAATGAAAATCAAGCCCTTTAAGAAAGGCACCTGTACATCCAAACGGAAACTTTTATCCGTCAAGATAAATATGCATACCTGTCAAAACAAGTTCTAAAATGAAATTGAATGTAACAAAAAAAAGATGCATAGAAACATACGATTGTAATTCAAATTAAACCAGAAATATTGTACTTAGATTACAACCCATTCAAATAAGAAGACGGAAATTATAAATCCAAGTCGGGAACAACCTCACCGGTACAAGGAAACAAAATAACAACAGCAAAACAAGCTAAACACCTTCAGAGGTTATCTTCTTGCCAGGAATGGTTTCATCATTGGAAGCGTTCACATCAACTTGTTGAAGAGACGGCTGAACGGTAGGAGCGGTTTCCGGATTGGCCTCGATAGCTGGATCCTTAGCCTCCGGCTCGTCAGGGACTTCATCCTCATCATCATCATCATCGTCTAGAACAATCTTTCCATCAACCACCTTGTTGAGGGGATCAAGGAAGGTGATGTCAATCTTGTAGCCAGGATGAGTCAGCTCTATTTGTTCAGCTATGCGAGCAGGAATTTTCTTCATAAAAGCTGCTGTGTCGGCAAACTGTTTTTCCATTTCCTGAGTCTTCTTCATAACCTTCAGAGCCAAAGTCTCCGGATCACCGTAAAGCTCATAAGCATTCTTGTATTTAGCCAAGGTAGCCCGGAACTCGTCATTTACCTGCTGCAAGGCCTTATATTCTTTGTCGTGCTTTTCTCGTTCAGCAGCAAGGTTTTCTTCATATTTATGTCGTTCAGCTTCGAGGTCCTCCTCATGCTTCTTCCGGTCAGCCTGTTTCGTTTTGTCATATTTCTTCTTAACGGCATTCAAATCAGACTCGTGCTTCTTCTTAGCATCCTCCAACTTCTTCTTCAGACTAGCTATTTCTTCATCTTTTTGACCAACAATGACGGCTCCAGCTTTAACCTCATCACGAACATTTTGAAGCTGGACGTTAGCCGTCTTCAGTTGACTTTCCACCAACGTGAATTTGTTTTCAGCTTTCTTCACGTCATCCTTCAGAGAATCAATCAGCTTGTTCTTACCTCGCACCTCCTGCACAGCTGTGTTCCCAGTGAAAACATCATATTCCTCCCCGGCTATCATAAACATTGCATTGGTGGCTTTTGAAAGTTGGACAGCCAGCCGAGCTAATTCCCCTTGACGAGCATAGGGGGATAAGCCCAGAAGATAATCATAATCAACAGAAGGGATGAAATCCGGATAGGAACTCCTATCCATAGGAGGGGATGAGCTCAAACTGGGAGGAAAACGGAAAGCAAGAGGCCCGGGAGGAGGGGGACCTTGAGAAGTCTCCCTAACTTCACGATTAGCAAGAGAAGCTTCAGATTCCCGGCTACCTGAATTCCGGGAAGAACGCCTACTTCTTTTAGGAGAAGTTTCAACAGCATGGGAATCCCTATCCCTTTTCTTATGATGATCATTCCTGGGAGCAGCATTCCTAGAAAGTTTGATTTTTTGGCGAGGGCGGAGATTTTCAGTGTTTTCAGAGGCATTTTCATCAAAATTAACATTTCCTTCAACGGATTTACCCAAAGGTTTAGCAACCTTGGACAAACCCTCAACGGAAGGACCGCTAGCAGGCATGAGAACTTCTTTTTCAAGATCAATAGTGAAGTCAAGCACACCTTCACCATTCACATTCTCGGCAGCTTTGGTAAGAACCTGTTGATCAGGCTCCGCCACATTGAGAAACGGAGCGTTAACGGGAACAGTCACTCCAGGATCAACATTAGCAGCGGCGGAAGAGTCAATGCCGGCATCAGCATTTCAGCCTGAGAAGATCCAGCCCCAGCACCAAGATTACCAGCAAGTTTTTGTTGTGCAGCCAGTTTTGCTTGAAATTGACGCTCTTGCTCTTCCTTAAGAGCCTTGGCCGTTATCTTCATTTGATCTGAAAAGAAAAAAAATGACAAAACGGTTAGAAATCACAAGACAAGACAATTTTATCAAGGACAATAAATTCAGAGCCTCACCAAAAGCTGCATTACGGGCAGCAGGAGTTCTGCAACCCATCAATCTTTTTGTGTTAATAAAACCACGATACTTCACCAATACACCATCCTCCTCTTTCAAATATAATAAAGAATCACAAAAATCGTCTAGCATGATCTTCATGTTGGCCTCGTCAATGCTTAAATCTTTGTCTTCAGCCAAATACGCTTTTGAAACAAGCTCAAAATGGCGTTGGTACCAACTCTTGGGAAATTTAGACCTACAAGAAACAACTTCCTCGTCGTCAACAAGAATTGACTTGGCCTTCCCAGCCGTTGGTTTAGAAGTGCTTGGACCGGAGCTTTGATCAGTTCGTTCCGGCTTGTCCTCAATGGATTTACCACCCTTTGGTTTGCTCTGAACCTCTTCGTTTTCATCACCAAATCTAAGAATGGTGTAGTTGTCATAGTCCGATTCATCACTATCAGCCTTATATAATCATCTGAAGGCAAGTGACACAGATTGCGATGCGCTCTGTCCGATACGGGAACCACAAAATAAAATCGTTCCCGGCTCCATTTGAAAGAATCTTGGTAAACACTGAAAGATTTAGATCGTTGCCGGAAACCAACATATCCTTGTGGCTCTGTAGGATCCGCTTTGGTTCTTGAAAGGAGAAATAAATTCATAAAAAGGGGAACAGTGGCTACTCCTCCCTTGTATTCACAGAAGAATTGAAAAGACTTCACAAAACACCAGGACAAAGGGTGTATTTGAGAAGGAGCTAAACGGAGATGTGCCAACAACGCCACCTCAAAGTCGGTTAACGGAAATTTAACCTGGAACGTCTTCACCAGAACTTCCGGCATGACGATACCGCATTCAATAAAATTTGAACAAATCCTTTTTTCAATAGCAGGGATTACAACCTTCCAATCCTCAGAGGAACCCACATTCACATAAGCATCATCCAGTGAATTGTTTTGGGCAAAAATACTGGGAGTTCCTAAAATATCATCCAGTACCCACTGATACTTACAACGGTCAGCCGGCAAGTCAAGAGGAAATTGGTCAGCTTTGGCTTTCCGAACCATTCTGTCGTCGTGTTCCTTCGCTGTTTCCTTAAGCCTGGCAATATCAACAACAGTGTTAGCGGCATCACGAAGACAGTTCACGTACTCCCGATTGCTCAATTTTCTACCTTTTTGTGACTCAATACCCTCCCTATGACGCCGGATTTCCTCATTGCTAAATCTAATCTCAAGAATTTCATGATCACCGTTATAGAAAGAACGGGTTAAACCATCAGTTATGATCAAATCAGCGTTTTTCTTAAAAACCCTCTCAATACTTATGACACTCATCTCAAAGGTACCGGACTCACTACAACATGCTTGTTCATAAGGAACTCCCTCATCATCATCACTCAAAACAATGACATTCCCTGGATTGGCCATAATGATACAAACAGGAAATAGAAAAATTGAGAATGATAGAGAAGAAAACAAAAATACCTTGTGAAGAGGAAGATCTTCCGGAAGAAGAGTAGTGATTATTGGTTTGATAAACCAAAATCAACGAAATCGCCGAAGAAGAGAAGGAAAGGAGCGTAAGTGGCTGCGATCTAAGAAATAAGGATTGAAAGTACAAAGGAGCGAAAGAGAACAACGAAATACCTAATGAGTATTTATAAGAACCGTTGGAGCCATGCTCAACGATCCGAATTGGAAGAATTTGAAAAGATTCAAATCAATGGCTCAGATTTCACCTCGATCCAACGTACACTTGAGTACCCTAGCAACTAGCTAGTGACGTAAGCGCAGTAAAGCGCAGAAAAAGCGGCACGCGCCCGCATTTAAAGCAACCACGACGTTTCAAGTACAACAACTGTCAATCATTTGGCAAAAAGACAGAAACGCCCACAACCTTACAAAATCCAAATTTATCGGTCACAAAAATTCCGGTTAAAGAAGCCATATGTTTCCATGACGGAACCGCCAACACCTCATCTACCAATGAACACGGATGTTGTACCCGGGGGAATATAAATAGGGTACAGTACTCCCATAAGGTACGTTCTAAAGTCAATTTCTTTTACAATTTTTGCACTTTTTGTGTTATTTTCCTTGCAGAGAAAAACCTTGACGGAAGTTTTGACTACTCAAGTCAATGCTTATTTACATAAACAATTGACTTTGGGGGCAACTGTTCTGGACTGGTCAGAGGCCCAATCCTCAAAGCCTGTTACAAGGCCCAATAAGCAGCTGGGACCCGTCACGCGTCCCAAAGACAGCTGTAATCGTCACGCAATTCAAGGGCTTTCCACCGAAAGTTACTATACACTCGCCCTACACGGAAGCTTCGCGACGCACTCTATGGACCGTTGGATAAACCGCCAGGTTCTTCAACGGCCACGATTCCAACACGGAATCCGTCCTCATCCATTCACACTTTTGCCTATAAATATGTGGTTTGACACCACATTTTGGTACGTCTCTTTCAACCCTAAATTATATTTTCATATTGATCACATACTGACTTGAGCGTCGGAGTCCAATTCCTTGCAGGCACCCCCCTCTGTGTCAAAGAGCGGAGCCACCGTAGCTTCAACACCTGGAGTTAAGACTTTGGACTGAATAGAACAAATAGGATGAATGTAAAATGGATTTTACAAATGATCAACTGAAGTTGCAATCACAAGAATATAGAAATGAAAATCAAGAATAGAAAAACAATGAGAGATAAGAGTCAAGCAAGAATCAAACACAACATCTAAACTATTAGTAATTCACACTTAACAAAGTTATTCATATAGAGAACGTTCGAATAAGATGATACATTTTTCTTTGACGAGGACATAAGTTCATATTTAAGTTCGAAAATACATGTTTTCAATTTCTTTGAAAGAGTCCGCCACTTATTTAATATCATAGTTGCGTGTAAATATCTCGATTAAGAAAAAAATTAAAATTACAAACAATTATTTCTTTTAAAAATATATAAAGAGGAAGAAGATCGAACATATAGCTAGTATCATGAATCATGATCATTTTGTAGTTTATAAAATATGTGTCTCCCTAATCTTAGTAGTATAATCTAATAAGTTGATTGTTGACTTGTTTTGTAGCATAGTCATTGTTTGACCAACCATTCATAAGAATGAATGAACATGTCAAATTGTATATATCTTTCATATATATATATATATATATATATATATATATATATATACACACCCAAACCAATGCATAAAATACAAAAAACACACCATTGATTTTCTTTTAACAATTATACAAAAGAAACTACATAAACCATAGTCGTCCTTTTTCTATAGATAGCTAAACAATTTTCTTCTTCTACCTTCTTTTGATTGTTGCAACAATTCCAAAAGAAGAAAAATAATGGCTCAAGAGAAAGTTTATGAACGAACTTTGGAAGAAACACCAACTTGGGCTGTTGCAGTTGTTTGTTTTGTGTTGCTTGCTATTTCAATCTTAATTGAACATGGTATTCATGTTATTGGCAAGGTAAGTTATAATTTCATTCTATACAAAAAAAGTCTCAAATACTGACGATTTATGAAACACCGACACAAATACAAAGATAAGTTGTTGACACATAAAACTTTGAGTAAATAGAAGTCATTGAATGTAATTATATATGTATGCATGTGTCATGTTGTTCGTTTCACATCGGTGTCGAACACAGTTATATTTCAGACATCAAACATGTCTTCAATCTGAAGTGTCAGTTTTAGTATTAACTCTCTAGTTTCTAGAGGAATGAGTCATAGTAGTCCAGAGTTCAGCTGTGAGATAAATAATATCTAGTTAAAAAATTATTCCACCTAGGGTTGAACTCAAGTTCTCCCGAAATTCGTCCTTAATGAAATTCATTAACCACTTGAACTCAATTTCTTAGTTTAAAGATATACTCCCTTTGTTACTTCCTTGTTAATTAATGGTCTTGTTTTAATTGCAGTGGTTCAAGAAGAGAAACAAAAATGCTCTTTATGAAGCATTAGAAAAAGTCAAAGGAGGTACTTAATTAATTGTGTTATGTATCCTTGTTAAAATTTTCCATTTTAATGTTTAGACTTTGGAGTATATATAAATTATTAACTACTATTTGTTCTATTTCAGAGCTTATGTTGATGGGATTCATATCATTGCTCCTAACTGTGTTTCAAGATCCTATTTCTAAAATCTGCATATCACAAAAAGTTGGAGAAACTTGGCATCCTTGTTCCCATTCAAAGACAAAGACTAAATCAGATATTGAAATCAATGAGGACAGAAAACTCATGGAATATTTTGATCCAACACCGCGGCGAATTCTTGCTACAAAAGGATATGATAAATGTGTTGATAAGGTAAGATTGAAACCCTATTTTTTTTAATATAGTTGCACTTAAGTTATGATATAACATTTTTTATTATTGTCAAAATTGTAACGAATGTTGTTAGAAATAATATAAAATTATTGATGTGGTTTTATCTTAATAACTTAAACTTTTGAGATAATCGGTTACTTGACAAATGTGATAGAGGCCGTATTGACCATATTTGAACACTTCTTTGTAATATTAAGGATTGTAATGTGATCGCAACTTTACTACATTAACTAAGATTTTAAATTGAGGTTGTTGTCAAGGATGCAGTAAAGGTGGTTGAGATTGTAGACATTGCATTGCAATTGTTGCAACTTGATTTATTTATTTTTTTGAAAGTACAACTTGATTTATTTATTAATAGCATTCAAATTTTATAATTTTCTTATAATTCAAATTTCTAAAATCTCATGTTTATCTCCTAATCAACTTTCCATCACATTAAAATAATATCTCTAATCCTTTGAAATTTCATCTAAATTATGATATATTAGTCTAAATTATTTTCATCAATTGCAAACTTATTTAAAATAAATCACTTTGCTTCACAATAATAGATTAATGTAACATGCAAACCAACTCAAAAACTCAACTTCATTCAAAATCATGTTTCAACAAAAACAAAATAAAAAATATTTGTTGTAGTGAATATTAATTTATACGTGTTACATTTTTTAATATATATATATTGGTAGTTCTAATGGGTGATTTTGATTTTGTAGGCTAAAGTTGCTTTAATTTCTGCATATGGAATTCATGAGCTGCATATATTCATTTTTGTGCTAGCAATATTTCATATCCTACAATGTATAATAACACTAGCTTTGGGAAGATTCAAGGTACAATTATATTCCATGCATTTTTTATTTCCAATTCATCGAAGATATTTTTTATTATAAAGTTTTTATGTACAAGACTTTTCATATTTTTTTGTCTCTACCTAAATTAACTGTCTACTTCAGATGAGGCGGTGGAAGACATGGGAAGATGAGACAAGAACCGTTGAATATCAATTCTATAATGGTAAAATTTCTTGGTACTAATTATTAATTTAATTAAAACAATTTTGTATTAACCACTTGTTAAAATATTTGTCAATGATGACATGATATGTGTTTACTTTGAAAGTAACTAGACAAAAATATTAGTTTTATTTAGACAACAAACTAAATTTTAGATGCGTTTGGTTACACGAAATAATAGCTTTTAATGTTATTCCTTTTGGTTGCTTGACTTTAAATATTTAATATGGTATGAAAATCACTATCTTAATGTTATAGTATAGGCAAGGTGATGATGATAAAAATGTGAGAAAATGGCACAAAATAATTTGATAACGAAGTTGCGTTGTCTCTTGTAGTATTTGTAGTGACGATTTCACGTGCTGATTAATTTTGACTTGTATTAATTAATGATTAATATCAACAACTAAGGTTCCATTAAATAAACAACTCAAACAAAAAAAAAAGTAAATACTCTTAGGTTGAAAAATAACGTTGTATTTGTATTTTATTTGTGATTTTAATATTCTAATTTTTTTATGATAATATCTTCTTAAAGCTCTCAAATTTTATTTTCTGCTCATATTTTAATTAAATTTAATCAAAATAAACATCCCAATAAATATTTGCACCTTCAAACCTTGATTTTACATGATGCAAAAATTGGGTGGTTTGTGCATGCAGATCCTGAAAGGTTTAGGTTTGCAAGGGACACAACATTTGGAAGAAGGCACATGAGCATGTGGACTCAGTCACCCATTTCTTTATGGATTGTAAGGAAATTAAATTAGATTAATATTTGTTTGTCACACATTAATTAATTGATTAGCATAGACCAAGTAATTAGCTACAATCTTAATTTCAAGTGGTTACATTAGTTTCGTCAAAAAAAAAGTGGTTACATTAGTGACATGTATACATTTTGCTTGAATCAGGTTAGCTTCTTTAGACAATTCTTTGGATCTATTGGTAAAGTTGATTATTTGGCACTACGCCATGGATTTATCATGGTGAGTTTCTTTCTTATGCTAACTATATTTTTTTAGGCTCTTGCATAAAGATATTTTTCAATAAAAATTTTACTATTGAAAAAACGGTTAGATTTGCACTATTGAAAAATATCTTCCGATAAAATTTATACTAAAAGTTATTTTCAATAGATATAGAGACATGAAGGAGATTCTGGTCAATTTAGAGTCTATTCTTTTTAACATATTTTAAGTTTAGTGTATTCAATGGATATTGACATGTTATTTTAGCATTTGAGTTGAAAATATTATCAAAAAAAAAAGAATTAGAGTTGAGACCAACTCTACCTCATAAAATCAGCATGTAAGACGAGTCATGTCTCCACTTATAAACTCACTTTTAACTC
The DNA here is from genome assembly GCA_951804385.1 of Trifolium dubium. Taxonomy (NCBI): domain Eukaryota; kingdom Viridiplantae; phylum Streptophyta; class Magnoliopsida; order Fabales; family Fabaceae; genus Trifolium; species Trifolium dubium. Next base: position 7,131,141 of record OX638062.1, on the reverse strand, counting down.
ATATCTAATCTAATTTGAGACTCTCAACTCATCTATCTCACATTTAAGATTGAACATCAAGAGCATGACTCGATTAGTTTGATATATAGCGGATAGTTCAATGAATCTTTAATAGACTCCGATATCATCTTAGAATTTGAATTGAATCTAGTTCAACTCTACAAACCGGCTTGTAAGATAAAAAATGTCTCCCACTTATAAACTTATTTTCAAATTATATTTCATCTAACGTGAGACTCACAACAATTTTTCATAAAATATGATTAATTTATTAGACAACTATATTGGCTTTACCACAAAAAAGAAAAATTAATTATTGGAAGTTTTTCATGGGACATCTTATATTTAAATTTCCATATTGGTTTTGTACATTTTTGTTGATATGCCATATACCAAAATATAAGACTTTATATGTGATTTCAGGCACATCTTTCCCCAGGAAATGATGCACAATTTGATTTCCAAAAGTATATTAATAAATCACTTGAAGATGATTTTAAAGTTGTAGTTGGAATAAGGTATGAATTATGATATACTATCTTGTGCTTTACTTTGTTTTCAATAAGTTATTTATCAATCTAAGCTTAACAGTTATTTGTAACTTGCAGTCCAACCATCTGGTTCTTTGCAGTGCTATTCCTGCTTACTAATACTCATGGTAAGCCATAATCTTGTTTTAGCTTTTTTAGGAAGCATATTTGAGCTTATAATACACATTCTTATATTTAGTTTATCATACTAATTAAAGTTTAAATTTTTTGTTCTATTCGGACAGGATGGTATTCTTATTATTGGCTTCCATTTTTCCCCTTAATTGTAAGAATTGACCATTTTATTTTTGTTGTTTATATCTAAATTCTATGAAGTACAGACACTCTTTAAATTAGACGTGTCCCAGTGTCGAACACGCATATCAAACACTGACTCGACACCAACACATATGTATCTGTGTTCGTGCTTCATAGTCTACATTTCGTTTCTTGATTAAGAGTTGAAATAACAATTAATAAGTTCTAATGTAAAATTTACAGATAATCTTATTAGTAGGTGCTAAGCTACAAATGATCATAACAAAAATGGGATTAAGGATTCAAGACAGAGGGGAAGTAATCAAGGGTGCACCTTTGGTTGAGCCGGGAGATCATCTTTTCTGGTTCAATCGTCCCAGACTTCTTCTCTTTCTGATTCATCTTGTTCTCTTTCAGGTAATTTCACATTGGTTATCAGTATCTTACAATACATGTCAATCGATCTCGATTGTATATGTATCTTATGATTTATAATAAGATTTGATTCACAGTTAGGAAAAAAGTCTTCTGAAACATGCTTTGAATCTTAATTTGATAAACATGAAAAGAATTCTTCTTCTATGACAATAATTTTATGTTTTCTTCTATGATGCAGAATGCCTTTCAACTTGCATTTTTTTCTTGGAGTACAGTAAGTATATCCATCATCTTTGATCAATTTTTTTGTTTCAGGAATCAAAATAAAAAAATTCTAACTTTTCCACAATTTTTCTGTTTCAGTATGAGTTCTCTATAAACTCTTGCTTCCACAAAACAACTGCAGATATTGTCATTAGAGCCTCACTAGGGTAAGTTCATTTCTGTTACAAAAGTAAAGATGCCACTATATAGAACAAATAACAATCATTACTTTTTTACTTGTATTCAGAACAATAGAAGACCTTAGGATATTAGCATTATAAATTATTATATACTTTGTGTTTAATGAAATGGCACTTTTAATTTGCAGGGTTGTAATACAAATTCTATGTAGCTATGTGACTTTGCCTCTCTATGCTCTAGTGACACAGGTAATTAAAAAACCAGAGAATTCATTTAAGCGTTTTTCTTTGAGTTAAATAATTATGAAGTGATGCTTAAATATTTTTCCACAAACGATAATCATAGTTTATCGAGTAGAGACCGTAAAAAAAAGTAGATATTAGTGTTTCTATTTCGTAAGTAACATTGCGTTTGGTGATTAAGTACCTAAATCGGCAAGAAGGAGAACAAAACAGAAAATATATGATGGACTCAACGGAAAACTACCGGAATGGACTAAAGTGCCTAACGTACGTTTGTAACTTAAAGGACTAAAATTGAATGGAAAAAACTTAAAGAACCAAAGTAAAACCTAAAAATAACTTAATGACCAAAAATGTAATTTAACCTGGTTATTATACTCTTGTATTGTACCACATACTGTGTATAGTCAGCAACTGATTTCACACTGTTTTGGATATTGCAGATGGGTTCAACCATGAAACCTACCATTTTCAATGAAAAACTGGCAACAGCACTTAAGGACTGGCACAAAACAGCCAAAAAGCGTGTAAAACACGATAAGCATTCAAACAACAGTACACCATTCTCCAGCAGGCCATCAACCCCAACACATGGCCTGTCACCTGTTCATCTGCTCCATAGACACACAGTCGGCAACAGCGACAGTTTACAAACTTCTCCAAGGACTTCTAACTATGAAAATGAACAGTTGGATGTTGAAGGAGGAACAACTTCCCAAATAAACAGCCAAACAGGAGCAAATGAGATCGAGATACCAGTTGTTGAGTCGTTTTCGACAACAGAAATTCCGGTTAGCACTACTAGACATGAAATCAGCATTGGTTCAAAAGCTTTTTCTTTCGAGAAGCGACACATCGGTAGTAATTAGAATCATAGATATTGTTGCTAACCAGTTCAATGTACAGTCTTGGTACCAGTTAGCTACATTCTTGCTGATAAACATAAAGGCATTCTTTTGAAGAATGGAGGGTAATTTTGTAGGGGCAACATGATTTGTCGATGAATTTGAATATGACTGTACAAAAATGTATTTAAAATAGTTTATTTTGTTAACTCTGTTTCCTGCCCACATGATTAATGCTTAGTTTGAGGCGATGTACTTGTTAATCTAGCCACAAAGGATACATTATTTAATTATTTTCCTTCCTTGAACTATTTGTGATATATATTTCAGTCTTTGTACAAATAAAGAGTTTGATTGTTCAAAAAGGAAATCAGTGTTATAAATAAGACAGTTATTTATTATTGTTTTGTTTAAAAGAAAGATATTATTAATTTTTCACCATAGAACTTGTCTGGTTTTAGAGAAGATTTGTAAGAATTTAGGATCAACTTTAATCTTAGTGTATCTTAGATTATCTTAATATTCCTAGTTATTTAGGATTAACTTTCTATTATCCTTAGACATATCCTTTTTTTTTCTTTCTATTATCCATATTATCTAGCTGCTATTTTGATGGTGAGTTATGTTGGTTATGACTCATGTTAGTCCTGCACTTCGTCCCAACTAACCTGGCCTCAACAAACGTACATCCCTTCTGCACTGCTCTGGCCCTGTTGTTGTCCTAGATGCATTGACCTCTTTTTATCTTAGAAGCAGTTTAGTTTCAAGATTAAATATTTTGGTTTTGAGAAGGACAGGCCTTACTTTGTTTGATTGCTGGCCATGAAATTTCTATCAGGCTTACAACCATTCCAACTATCTTTCTAGTAGTTCTCTCTGACTTCTCCAGTTTCCCTCTCAAACCTTATTTTTTATTTGCATTGTTTTTTGAGGGAAGTGTTAGAATAAAATAGATGAAATATCTCAATATCTTTGATATTATGTTAGAATATCTTATTTTATCTCCTAAGATTAACCTTCTAATTTTAGACTACGTTAAGATTATATCCTATGATTAGTTTTCATATTACCTACGAACTATCATGATTGAATTCTTGATTTTCCTATTATTTTAGGATTGAGAGTCTTATAGAATATGTCTAATGATTTCAGCAGAAAGGATTGTATAGAGTTCAGAACGAACTACGGACATAAAAATAAATATGTCTATGTCTAATTGTGTTTAATGAACCTTCCTAAAGTGATAGAAGTTTTTTATGCCAAATTGTATTTTCTGAACCTTCCTAAAATGATAAAAGTAAATAAATAGGTGTGCCGACAAAAAAGTCCAAGCTTTCAACCTTTCATCCAGAAAGTTGCATTAATCATGATATGGGGACAAAAATTGCAAAAACTCTTTGAATTCTATGTATTTGGGTAATTACATCAGTATGTCGATCATATTTTTCCAACAAAAGAAAGAAAGCTATTGGTTTCCTAAGCATCATCATAGTCCAAGTCAAAATACACATAAAAATATTTCTAGGCCTAGACCAAAAAAAAATTTCTTACATACTCTGAGATCACTGAAAATGTCAATCTTAATAGTTTCATATTGACTAAACTGAACTGATCCAAATACAAAAGCATAGGAATCATACATTTTCCTCGGCAGTCCGTGCAGCAGCAGCAATCCTCTCTGCAGCCAATCTTTCTTCTAGTGCTCGAGCACCTCTTTCTCTGCATGAACAGTGCCAGTAGTACTAGTAAGTTATTTTATGCAGAACATTGACTACAAGAAAGATGCAATAGTTTCTATTTCTGACACTAATAAAATCTGAATAAATGTACAAATGTATGATCGAATATTATAAAGCCGTTTGATCCATGTTGCAACCTCATATAGTGATAGTTTTTCCAAAAAACAAAACCACATATAGTGATATGAAACTTGATTGTTCTTGTTATAAATGTACAAATGTAGACATGAAAATTAATAAGGAAAAATATTTGATACAAAAAGTGATTCATAACTATTGTGTCAAAAAAAAAACTATTGTACAAAGAAAATAAGGAATAGTACTACAGCTTAGAAGCCGGAAGAATAATTCAGGCAATAGTGCTCCACTGTTAGTCTGAATTATTATTATTTTTTTCCTTTTTATAAGCAACTAGTCTGAAATATGTCCAATACACATTTCTTGGCAGTTTTATGGTTGTTAAAATTGGCATAGCAATAGCACAAGAAATGATTTTTAGAGCATGCTTCTTAAATTGATAAGCCAACTAACAATATCATTTACATACCCAGATTACCCTGCAACTTAAATCAAACTAGTTTAGCAAACCCAAACAATGTTGTCGATAAAAACAACTTTCCTTTTAGATAAAATTATTTTTAGCCTTTGACCAAGCCCAACAGATATAATTTTGAGATGAACCCTAGGTAAGATCAGGGATGATAATTAGGAAAAGTCCTCTACAAAGATTTGAGATTTTACGAAGTTTAAGGTCAGTCTACTTCCACTCAACTGTGTCTAACCACTGTCGGGTATTTTAGATAATACAAAACAAGATAAAGAAAAGACAAACCACACATTCACTTAATATTTATTAACAAATTCACTTCTTTCTTTTATCTAAACAATTTATCTTAAAGAAAGCCACTAGAATTTCTATATGACAACGTATAAGACTGAATTGAAACTTAAAAGCAGCCACGTTAAATTACCGTCTCCTAGATGCCTCAAATGAGTCAGAACCTGGTAATGGTTCACTTCCCAGTGTGTAATCTTGACCATCATCAGAAGTATCAGACCTTCCACAGAACAGTCGATGAAATACTGATGCAATAGGGTCCACGACTGGTCTACAAGGAAGCAAACAACAAAATAAATTGTGTATAAACAAAAAAAGGTTAAATTACATTGTAATAATTCCTTATAGATTGATTAAAACATTTAAATAAGTCGTTCTAATTTAAATATTTTTAACAAAAAACTTATATTTATAAATAATTTACATAAATTTTCACTATTAATAATTCATTAAATTTTTGTTACATTAAGAATATATAGATCTATTTAAAAACTTAGAAAAACTTAAATAATTTATTGAAAGATTACATAGCTGATTGCTGAATTACACCCCTTATACTTCCCTTTTCTTAAAAAAAAAAACAAAACCCTGTGTATTCTGATTAACACTCTCAATGGAGTCATACTGCTGGTTGATTGTTGCTGACTCAATGAAGTTTTAATACACATTTCTATTGCATGATGATTCCATTAAAAACCTTAAAACTTAACGACCTCATTGAAAAATTAATAAAATAACAAGGATTTCTGTTATAATTAACCATATAAATAAACAAAATTTTCGTAAGTTTAGAAACATAACAGAAACTTACAATTAATCAATTAGTTTTGTTGCAACTTGCAAACAAGAAACAGAAGAATTTACCTTAAAAAATCTGGAAAAAATGTGGAGAAGGCAAAATCCTCACTAGGGTCACCCCTAAGTTTTGTTTCTGGTTTCATCTGCCAGTATCTAAGGTAGATCCAGCTGATATATGTGCCAGATACAATGGTTGGAAGATATGCTGTAGCCTCTATTGTCCAAAAGCTAACAGCAATTGACAGTAATAAAGTGATAGATGGCAACCACTGAAGAAATATGAAAAGGAAAAAAACTTAGGGCATATGCATGTGATCTATCATCTATTGTCATTGATAATTAGAAATTAATCAGAAGATGTTGGTGATTTTAGTATCAACAATGTATTTTGATATAATGTGATTTACTTTAGGCCAATGCAATTATGTGTTAAGTTTGAAACGAGTCAGGGTAGTGCGGAGTGCACGCTCGTCAAACCAAACGTGTAATTGAATACGAATAATTAAAACGGGCTGCCGGGGTCCAAGGGGCAGCGCCCCTCGTTTGAATAGTCGTGCCTCTTCCCAACAGACATGACCGTTTTTCCGAAAAGGTGGCATCAGTTCGTTTTCTGTTTTGGTTTCTCTATATAAGGAATCATTTTGGCCTCGGTTTTGATAGAACGAAACATACTTCCTCTCTATATTCTGATTTGTTCTCTATTGTCAGAAACAAATTGTTCTTCGAGAATTATCCCCGCAAAGATTTCGTGAACCCAGACAAGAATAGGGTCGAAATACTTTGTTCGGAAAGTGAACATACACGATTCTTCGAAGATATCCAGGATTATCATACATATTCTATAACAGAAGAAACAGAGGAAATGTGTCAAACCCTTGTTTTTATCTTGAGGAAAGGAAGCTCCTGATCTGGTATAATTTGCTTGATGCCAACCAAGAAACCAGATATAACTCCATGAAATCCAGAAAGTGGCATGTAACTACAACATAAAATAAGTATAAGCAGATGGCAGGAATTTGTAAATGTGGAAATGGAAAATATGTCTCTTAAGATTCAATAGATAGCATAGGAAACAAGTAAATTAAAAGTCTTTGGCACCAAACATAACAGTCTCCTTCCAATTACTAATACATATGTTTTAGCCGAAGTTCTGAACCAACAATGTGATAGGGACGGGGTTCCCAAGTCCCACATCAAGTAGTATGGGATGTTAGGATAGGTATTTAATGGCTTGGTTCTTCACCCATGATATCTATACTTTAAGGGAGGGTATCCTAAGTGCGCACATACTTATAAATTGGTATCACAGCTGGTTGGTGGTGGCTTGGAATGCGCTACTCACGAAGGGGCTGATTGAAAAGGCTAAGTAAAGCATGTAGAGTGCAGCCATCAGGACATTGACTCTCGGGAGTTGTGCTATGATAGGGACTTAGGTATTCCGGGGTGTCCAAGTCCTACATGGAGTAGTATGGGATATTCGGTGAACTATTTAAGCAGTTTGGTTTTACTCCCTTGATAGCTAGCTTTTAAGGGAGAGTTCCCCAAGTGCTTAGATACTTATCACAATGTTTTCTACACGTTAAAGCCAAAATACCATAAGCAATCAAGCTTCAAATGGGTCTCCGATTGGTTTTTCATTACAGTTCAAATAATAGAGCCAAACTTAAAATCAAGGTGTCAAAAAAGAGAAATTTAATACACCGAAAGAAAAATACTACAGAAAACAGCATGAGCAATGGATGGAAAATATCATCTCAGATATTAGCAATGGAGTTTCAGTACTTACAGGTAATTCTCCTCCCTTGTGATGTAGTATAATGCAATAGCAGTGATGAACACACACACTGAAGTTAGAAAATTAACGGCGAATATGAACTTGGTTAATTCCCTGGAACCCCATATTGGTTCAAGCAGCTTCCCAATAAACAGGAGACTGAGTGTGCTTACCACTACCTATAAAATTATACAAACTACAAAGCATGTTAACTGAAAAGATTCTTAGAAAGATCAGATACCAGCTCGAATAATATAATGAATAGCGTACACAAACACGAAGCGTACCCCATACACAGATTGTTCAACATAACCAGCCGTAATAAGATTCCAAGCAAACGGGATTGTCCTGCAAAATAAACACAGTAGAATAATAAGTTTGTAAGCCAAAACTATTGAATTATATTATTTTCTCCAACACCGACACTTCAAATTACATTGAATTATATTATTTTCTCAGATTTTTATCTGTGTTGACGTTTCCGTGTCGTGGAGAGCTATAAAGCATGAACACTCCTCTGACACTGACACTTCAGAATACATTGAATTGTATCATTTTCTCAAATTTTTATCAGTATCAACGTGTCAGTGCTGTGTACGGCGTCCGTGTGCTTTCTGTGTCAAGTAAATGCTTCATAGATGGAGAGTCACTTTAATTATCCCTAAAAAAGTGAGTTAAGAAATTTGCTTGCTTGCAACAATACCATCGTTTGAGATATATCATATATGACCATTATTATCATTCCAAAATGATTTCAAAATTGAAGTGATGAAGCATTCACAAGCCTCGAATTGAACATGTTTCAGTGTAGTACACGCGTGCGTCCGATATCCACAGGCACCATACACTTACAATTATATTGAATTATATCATTTTCTCAAAAAATTTATCTCTGTAGTGTCGTGTTCGGTGTCCGTGTCTGTGTCCGTACTTTATAGGAAATGATTATCAATTTATTATCATTACCTACGCAATCAATTGGTGAAAAATAGAAAAACCTAATTTGAAAGCATAATTGAGATCGAAATATTAGAGGAGAAAAGAAGAGGTACCTGGCGGGAATAAGGGCGAGGTAGTTAAGGGCTGAAGGGAAAAAGTTGATGAGAAGGTGAGTGGCAACAAGGACCACCGCAAGGCCCTTGCAGAGGCGGGTGGTTCCGGAGAAGAGAGGAAACGGTGGCGAACTCATTGACGCCGGTGATCGGAATCTGTTACAGCGAAAATGAAGGTTTATCGATCGACTAATGTGATTGTGATGGCTTTGTCATAAAACCTTGATGACATGATTACTTATCAAAGAAGAGTTAAGTACTTGAAAAATAATTTGTCAAAAAAAAAAAAAAGTAAAGTAATTTTTTTTATAGACAATATTAATGTTAGTTGTTAGTAAATAATATATTACAAACTTTTTTGTCAGTAGCTCTTTAACCCTTAGCTCAACTGGTCAGTTTAACCAGTTGATCTCATCCCCCAAAAAAAGTAAAGTAATTGAAAAATAAAAATTAATCTTTTTAAAAATTTAATGCTCAAGTTTCAAATAAATTTTATTAGTATATTTAGCTTATGATTATGATGATCAATTGGTCTAGCGGTGATTAACAGATTTGGTTTATCAATCACCACAATTATATGCGAGAAGAAATTAGAATAACTTGATGAAACTAGTGTCTCCTAGAGACAAGGTCAAAAAATTTATAAAAAAGGCAAAATCTTAATTCTAAACAAAAATCTAAGTTGTTTAAAAAAAACAAAAATCTAAGTTTTTACTAAAAAAATCTTAATTTTGACTTAAAATGAAACTAAAAATAATAGTCACATTTTTTGCCAGAACCCAAACATGCCGAGTAGTTCAAGAACAGCCACTGGTCTCCTTATAAACTATAGGTTACAAACTATATTTTTTATTATATTTTTTCTTTTTAAATTGCGTCACTATGACACATGTTAATATTTTTTTTTTAAAATGAAGAGTGTTATCAACACTCTTTTTAAGAAGTTGCGGAGATTAAATTATACATAATATTAAGTCCAGCAATTACCCCCGAACCAACTAAATTTTTGGTTCAACACTTTCTTATTGGTTTAAGTAGATCTCTCACTTTGGAAAACAAATCCACAAAACATAATAAGATCTACATAAATTTCAATCAATTAAAAAAAGTATAATATAGAATGTTAAAAATAAAGTTGTTAATATTTCTCAAAATAAACAATACTAAAAACACTATTTTTTTTAATCGAATATCATTTACGCGCAATTGCAGAGACTAATGTCTCAAGCGAGTAAAACCATAAAAAATAATTAAATTCTTCCTGGAGAAAATTTAACATCCAAATACTTTTTCAAACACAACTTTGAAGTTTGAATTCATAGTGTTTGGGCTTAAGCCCTCTTGGCCTCTTGTACTACAAAAAAAAAAGGAAAGGAAAACGACGCCATCATCAATAGTCACCGCGCCAAAATCAGTGCAATTTCAATTCCCTCCAATTACCCCAAATTCAAATTAATCAAACCTAATTTTTTTTTTTATAAAAGAATTTCAAATAACCTTCAAAATGTTAATTACATATGAATAGAAGGTAATCGGCTAACAAGCTGCGCCGCTACCCCTTTTTGGATTGCAAAACTCATTCTTTTAAAAACAACATCCATAGACCTAGGAGAAACAATGTTGCTATGCATGACCTTTTGAACTCTATTTAAAAGATCCACAGCCTCTGGAGCTAGAAAACCAAAAGTGTCAAATGCAAATGGTATAAAAGCATGTTGATTATCCGAACATGCTTTTCCGTGTTTAGCAACTTTGCTTGAAGCAGCTTTGAGGGCCGCTTGTCCCACAATGAAATCGTGAGTCCTCAATCCTACAAGTGGAGAAACCCCAGTCAAGTCTACGCACGCATGTTTTCCTCCGACCCATCCATACACCAAAATGTCTGCTGGCCTAAGTGTCGATCTTCCTTCTTGTGGGTCAGTTAAAAAGTTCACAGGCGCCTCTTTCTTTACCGATACTCCCGCCCGTCTAAATATATCATAAAGGACATCTCTCACAAAGTCATGCCTATATTTGAAGCCTGGAAGTTCCTTACAATGAACTGCATGGTCCCCGAATGAGTCCAAACACGCCTTACGACAAACTGGACACACTTCATCAATAGGAAATAAAGGAATCATGAGGCGATATCGTAGGATGGTACGATACTCTACCGGCGACATATGCTGGCCTAACCCATCAATGGGGATAGCTAAAAGAAAATCCTGAGCATGAGCAGCCCGCAAACACCCAAAAACTGCTTTCTGTCTTGGTGTCATGTCGAAGGTGACTTCCATGTCCTGAACAATTTTTCTAAACAGAGCACTCGCCAAAACATGTTGAGGTTTGGGGGGGACGGTGTCCTTGCTAGTGAAACTGCTAACATCAAAAGTCGGAATCGTATCATGAAACACATTCAAAGCGTGCTCAAAATCAGAGTCCATACCACATACTCCGCTGTCTCTCAAAATATGATCCTGCAATACCCAAGACTGGGCCCTAGAAGCAAAACCCCTTCACAATCTCACTTTCATTCCTTAAATTCAAACTTTCCAGTTTCCATGGCGGAATGTGAACCTCCATCATTCTCTCTAGGTTTCGATCTCGATCTGTCAAACACTCCACCACATTCTCCCAAAAACCACGTCCCGGATCTCATAGTACCCGATTCCGACTCCGACCACGATACCCGACCCGATCCACCTCGTCGTATCCTCAAACGTCTCCGTCGAGGTCTCCCCTCCGTTCACCGCCAAACTGAATTACCTTCGTTCATCAACGCCCCTGAGGATGACGATGATATCGAAGAGTTCTCTTCGGAAGATGAACTTGTTCAAGGTAGGTTAAATTATTTATTCTTTTATTTTCTTTCGGATTTTTATTTATTTATTTATTTATTAGCGCATATTAGTTAATTACTATAATAGAGGTTAGTTATGACATCAAGTGGTTTCAGCCTACTCCCAAACGCAGTTGCGGAGCATGAACTGTGGAGTGTGGTCTTCCCTACCTAGTTCAGCTCTGATCACCACTGGACCAATTAATGTTTGATATAAAAAGTGATTTTAACTTTTAAGTGAATTGATTCTATAGAATTGATTATGATTAAAAGTGAGTTGAATGTAAAATGATTTATGTTTGAAAACATTCATGTAAAACTGAATTGAACGTAAATTTGAGTGTAAAAATTAATTCTTGAATCAAAAGCTCCAATTTTTATATTTGATTCAAAATCAATTTATTGAGGAAAAATCAAGTATACTAGAGAGAAAGAGAACTAAACATGTCAAGACTCAAGATCAATTATACATATATAGAATCAAACATACACTTATAACATGTGCGTAAACTGTTTTCAGCTTATTTTGTTAAGCTCTTTAGGATAGCTTATGAAAATAGCTTATAGTTTGTATTAAAGTAGTTTGACTTTATTTTATTTTGTGTTATAGAAGTAGCTTGTGCTATAAGCTGTAAATTAAGTTGTTTATTTAAAGATGGCGTATTTGTACATCTCATGCTTGATCTGGAATTATTTTGTATGTAGCAGCTCAAAAGTTTTGAAATATTGTCAAGTTTTGTTGTTGTTAAAATATTATCCTTTGCTCATGAATTTTAAGTAATTTGTTTATTTTAATTGATTCTGAAGTAAGTGTGTTCACTTTGTGATATCAATTAGTATCTGCACATTCCTCGGTTCAGAATCGTTCTGTATGTAGTAGCTCAAAAGTGTCATTGAAAGGTGTTGGTGTTTTGATTCGTCATTCTTCTACAAACCCCAAGGAGAAAAAAAGAAAGCAGGATTTGGAAATTCCAGCTTCTGTTGGGTTGGAGACCAGCCAGAGTCGGACGGTGTTTCGCAAGATAACGGTTAGTCCTCTTCGCAGGTTTCAATTGATTGATGAAGATGATGATGTTATGGTTGATGAAGATGTTAATGGTGGAAATAAACCCGGCCCCTCCACGTCAACAGGGCCAACTTGTAACCAAAACCAAAACACATCTGTGACTTCTTTGAAACAAGATAGCAAGACACAATTTGATAATGTGAACCGAAATCAGGAGGATTTATGGAAACATCTATCCCCGGTGAAGACTTTTCCCGTTCCTAAGGATATTCAAGCTTCTGCTGGGTTGGAAACAGGCCAGAGTGGTTCGATGTTTCCCAATCCCAACTTTGAGGCTAGTCCTCTTCGCAGGTTTCAATTGATTGATTCTGATGATGGTGATGATGATGTAATTGTTATTGGTGAAAATAAACCTGGCCCCTCCTCGTCAATGGGTAACCAAAACATACGTTTGAGTTCTTTGAAACAAGATAGAAAGACGCAGTTTGTTGAAGCAAACCAAAATCAGAAACATTGTTCTCCGGTGAAGAATAATTTTTCCATTCCTACACCTGCGTTCAATGATATATGTGAAGAATACTTTCGTTCTGCCAATAACATGCAAGTGCCGAAATCAAATTACAAAGAGACACATAGCGGAGTTGATTCTCAATGCCAAAAGGATAAACAAGTATGGGAAGCGGCGGGTCCTGTTCCTCCCGCTCATTGCTATTATTTCCATGATGATCCAAGAGTTCAACAGTTGGTTCGCAGTCGCCTGTGTAATTTTTCTCCATTAGGTGTCAACACAGATAATCAGCAACAAAATATTGATTACATGTAACCTATGAATATTCTTTCCTATCACCATTTTTATTTTTTGATTGATGATAGTTATGAAGTATGTCATGAACTAATGTTTTGATTTCAGGGGACAATTTGACAATGGGGGATCAACAAGCAAAAGAAGCAAATCAAAAAATTTGAATGCTTCTGAAGGTTGGGTGGATCCCAAAATCACTTCTAGTAGTAGTAGAAAGAAAGCAACAAAGAGAAATAACACTAAGAGCAGTGTGTCAAAAAGTAAAAATAATGAAACAAGCAACTTAAACTCCTCAGATGTTTCTGCAAATTGGGCGGAACCGAAAGATGCAGGTCAAAGGCGTGTGCAAGCAAGTGGTCAATCAGCTGGTCATTGGTATACAGGATCAGATGGAAGAAAGGTAAGTTTAAATTTCTCAAGAATGTTTAATGTTATTATCTTGTTCAATTTATTTAGTCTTATTGCTATGCTGGTCATAAAAGCCGCAAACTTGATATGTTATTTTATTAAGAAAAGAAATACAAAAACCACCCAAGTGTTACAGTACTATTTAAGTGTTTTATTGACACAGATGAAATTTAAATTATAATACCAGTATGTATTGCCATTTTTTTTCTTTTGAGGAAATTTTGTTGTATAATTCGATCAATCCACAAGTTTCCATCTTTCTAATGTGGCTCTTGGTACTTATTTTGTATGCCAAAATGGACATTACAAGCCATTGCGTAGTTAATGTAATATATCTATTAGTCATCATAATACAAACATCTATCATATATACTCAAGTTAGTATACTGTCATTGCGTAGGATTTAAAGCTTTTTTTGGTGTGCCTGGATCTGTTTGTTGATGGTTTTTATTGATCCAACAAATGGAAATGCATTTCATGAACCCTTTTATCTTCGTCTAGCAATGAACAGAGAATACCAACATTGCAAATGGCTGCTGGCATTTGCACACCTGATTGTCATTCTTGCAATTCTCCATATGATTTGTCTTGAACCTTATGTTATTTCGGCATATTGTAGCAATTGATCAGAACCTGAATGTTTATCTTCACATGTAGGTTTATGTCAACAAAAATGGGAAGGAGTCGACCGGCCGAAATGCTTATAGACTTTACCGAAAGGTACATTCACTTGCAAATCATTTTGATGTTGTTTTATGTTCTTTCTGGATTGGATATATATGGCGCTGAATTCCCTTAATGGTTACAGGAGAGTGGAGCAGCATCCAAGAAGTCGAAAAACAAAACAAGTGCCAAGAAGGAAAAGAACTAAACATTTGATCCTACACCCTGTTTCCTGCCAGGTCCATGTTAAATTACTTTTTTGACAGGATCCTGTAAATTACTTGTTGATGCACAGACAGTTATCAACATTACTAACATGTAAAAAGAGCATCAGTGAAAAATGAAAATGCGGAGTCTTGTATAAAAGACAGAATACTCTTTTATTATGCACTTTTTGAATGCTCAAAACACATTGCTTACTATAGGTGATACTAGGTAAATGAAACTCTAGGCTATCTCTTCAAAAAAGCAATAAGCTTTAGAACAGTCAGTTGAATCAGGAAGTTCTTGCAGTGATTCTAACATTTGTTTTGCTCGTGAACCGAATTCCCTCAGATGAAGCGACGAGAGATGTTTTCAGATGACAAACAAACTTGTATACATTTCTCAATGTTGATTCTCATTCACTATCACTTTATTGCCTCTAATTATTTGTTAACTAACTAACAAAGAGAGTGAACTAAGCTTAACTGAAATATTTACAATATTGTTGTGTATTGGTTTACTTAATATATGAGACTAATATAAAGTGATTCAGTACTGCAAGACACACTTAAGTGCTTATAAAATAGAAAAGTTTTAAAACACAATTTAATCACTTTTTTGTGTTTTCATGTTTCATCTCAGTTTCATCAACAAGCATGGCATGCAATGTTGTCTGTTTTGGTACTCTGCAAATCTCTGCATTTCCTCTATCAATATTTTCTTGAATGATATGCAACACCAATTAGAAGTTGGATCACTAGTGAGATAATTGAGAAATTAAATTACAGTATAATGTTTTTTTTTTGACAAATTACAGTATAATGTTTGCTAATGGAAGTGCAAGCTCTACAATGTTTTCTTACCATGATTGCTCCATATATAGTGGGAGTTGGTTTAACAGTTTGGATGGAAAAAAATAACCAATTTGCATTAATAGAGTAAAGTTGAAGAACCAAATGATATTTTTAGAATTATAAAGGACCTACTTTTAAATCTTAAAATAAGTGAAGTGACAAAAAAAGACAATTTAGCATGATTGTTGTTGAAATAATTTAAAAAATAATACTCCTTCAGGATCTTTTTATAAAAAACATTTGATCTTTAAAATTTATTGAATAACAGATACATCTGGATTCTAGTTTATATTATGAATTAAGTATATCAATTATTTAATAAATTAAAAAAATTATTTTTTTATAAAAAAAGATTGAAATGAGTATAAGTGCATGTTTGGTATTACGTTGAGTATGTCTAAATGACTACAATTCACTTGATTTTACTAAAGTTATAGCTTGCAGCAGCTTTTGTACAATCACATTGGCTCACTAATTCTATCGTCAAACATGCTAAAACAAAATGGCAACTAGGTTTGGCACCACAATCTCTAAAAATCATGATATCTGTAAGTTACACACCTTGACAATATTCTTTTTATCAAAACCTCAACAAATTATAAACTAAAGAGAAAAATACAAATGGTGGGGGTATAAGCCAAACCCATTGAAAGATAGAAAAATCAAGAAAAAAAAATACTAATTAAATATTTTAAATTTTTATAGCCACAAATTTTGCAATATACTATAAATTACTACCTTCCACAAAAATGAATCTACCAAGTAATATCTTATTGATTTTTTATATATAGTAAAATTATGACATGAAAGCTCCACCGCAAACAAGCTTTGTAAGATGTCCACAAGTGATTCCACCTCAACATTGAAATTGGATGAAAAAATTGCCAACGTGGACCAATAATAAGTCATAAGCTAACAACATTACCCAATGGAAATCTAATTTTGGATTTGCTTATATCCACACCACTCTCCTATATTCTTTCCATTCATTTCATATCATACACATAATAATATTATTTCACAAAAAAAGTATAGTATAGTCTTCTCATTGTTTGTGTGACAAGAATGGCTTGTAACACATTGATGAGTTCAGCTATCTCAGCTTTTCCATCTCTACTTTCTTCATCAAAATCAAGATTTGCAACTTCAACTCCACTTCCAAGCTTTGTTACTTGCAATGCATCTTCTTCTAGATTAACCATGACTGCTGATAATTGGATGCCTGGTCAGCCTAGACCACCTTATCTTGATGGTTCTGCTCCTGGGTATGTATACATTCATTTATTTCTCATTATTTTATAATTTATTTTTTGTAAAAATTAAATTAATATAAAAATAATTATCATTTAGATTGGTCTATAGTTCAATAAGATTCAAAATAGTTCAACGTTTTTTTTTGACTAAAGAGTTTAACTTTTGTATTGGCATTTTTATTTTAGTGAGTTCAACTTTGTTTGAGAAAAATATACTCATGCCTCTTAAATATTCTATGATGTTACACATGCTATACACACACACACTAGCATGCAAACGTGCACTCTATCTAATTTTTTCGAATGAATATCATAATCGGCTCCCTTATTTGTATGTGTGAGTTTACGATGAGTTTGTCATTTCGTCTATGTGGCTAAAAAAAAAGTAAAGAACAGAATTATATTATTTAGTATTGTTATTTTTATTTTAATTATTCTATTATTTAGTTTAAATATTAAAGTTGATTTAAAATTTAATTGGAATTAGATCAAATTTGACTTGATTCAAATATGAAATTAGGATTAAGTTCAACTATTGGATGAGGTAAAGAAGGATAAATTGTTATATAAAAGAGTTTAAATAAAGTGTAAAAATGATATGACAACTGAGTTTAGGCGTGTCCAGATGTTCGACATGTGTTGAACAACCAAAATGTTAGTTAAGAAAATTGCGCACACCTCTCCTGATATAAATTGAGGGAGGGAGATGTTTTTTACAAAATAATTGAGGTGCATCTATCTCCTTTTTTGTTTTGGTGATTATGATTATAGAAATGTTATTTGAACAACAAAATTATTGTCCGGCTCACTCAATCACATCAATAGTTATAAATAATGTATTTTTATATAATCTCGAAATACAATATTAATCGTACAAATGTTGTTGTCGTTTTGTGTTTCAGTGACTTCGGATTTGATCCTCTTCGTCTTGGTGAAGTACCGGAGAATCTCGAGAGATTCAAAGAGTCTGAACTCATTCACTGCAGATGGGCAATGCTTGCTGTTGTAAGTATCTCTCAATCAATTAAACTGTATAGTGTTTTTTCGTGCATGTTTGGATTGACAGTTAATTAAGCGAAATCACAATGACACCATAATATCGTTAAATCACAATCACAATTACAGTATTGAGTACCTGTGCGTTGCACGGAAGTTAACATATGATTACTAAATATACATATGTGACAATACGACAAGTTTTCATCGGATGTTAGTGTAAAATTAATTTACTGAGACGGTGCATCACATTAAAATTTACTTAAATTTGTTATATTTTGCAGCCAGGGATTTTGATTCCAGAGGCATTGGGATTAGGCAATTGGGTAAAAGCACAAGAATGGGCAGCTCTTCCTGGAGGACAAGCAACCTACCTAGGCAACCCTGTTCCATGGGGTACCCTACCAACCATTTTGGTTATTGAATTCCTTGCTGTTGCTTTTGTTGAACACCAAAGGAGTATGGAGAAAGACCCTGAGAAGAAGAAATACCCTGGTGGTGCTTTTGATCCTTTGGGTTACTCTAAAGACCCTAAAAAGTTCCATGAATACAAAATCAAAGAAGTCAAGAATGGTAAGTTAGAACTTGTTTTGACACATATTACGAAATGTTATTTCGATATCAATTTCGAATACTGAAATTCGATAACATTTTATATGGTTAATATAGTTCACACACACATGTGGTTAATGCAGTTCAATGAGTGGTTAATTCATTAGTCGTCAATTGAACTTTATTAACCACAATTCCAGGTGTTCAAACTCCGTGTAGATTTGAATACCTGAATATCATGGTTAATGAAGTTCAGTAGATAGTTAATGAGTTGCAGCACTTGATATACCAATTAACATTTTTATTAACCATGTGTGTCTATGAACTACGTTAACCATTTCAAATGTTCGCCTGCTGTAACTGCTTCACGCAGTTTATATGCAGTAGACGATCTCAATCGTCCATAAAAGATCCAATGACTCAGATTTACTTAATCAGTTTTACTCAAAATTTGATATCAGTCATTCATTTTTTATCTTGAGAAACAATACTATGTCGACACAGTAACTGCGTCAAATCCGTTTCCATGTTGATCAAATGAAAGGAGAAACTTATGACTTTTGTTTGAATGTTTTTCATTAGGACGTCTTGCTTTGTTGGCTTTTGTTGGAATCGTTGTTCAACAATCAGCTTATCCAGGCACTGGACCTTTGGAGAATTTGGCAACTCACTTGGCTGATCCATGGCACAACAACATTGGAAATGTTCTTATTCCACCTCAATAGATTTCTACCTCAAGCTTTCTTATATATTAGCAGCTCTACTTGTAAAACTTCACCAAATACATTAAGTTGTAATGTATGAATCAGATCTATATATATGGTGTTGTTTTCCATGTCTTTGTAATTAAACTTTCAAATATTAAGATACTTGTTGGTTTTTTGGTGTGCTAAATTTAAAGTGGATCAAGATATGTGATGGTTATTAGATTATTGTGGTATGAATTTCAATACAAAATCCATTTTTAGAAGCAAAAGGAAGTATGTTAAGAAATGAATATACTCCAACATAATCTCAAAGCATTGGCAACATTAGTTTGTATGATTGGATTAACAGCTGGTTGGTCAAATTTAGAGATCTTATCAGCCAGTAAACCTGAGACAGATAATCACAGCAATCACGACCTTATTAGCACCGGAGGTATACTAATTAATCAGCGAATCCACCCCAAAACCTACTTTCTTTTCTGACAATCTACCAACCTAACCGGTCACGACATTGTGATTTGAGTTTGAAGGACTTTTGCTGACAAAATCCATCCATTAGCCTAGACGCTGGCTACTTTTGTAACCAAAGCGAAGTCTTAGTCAACATTGTGACATGGGAGAGGACAGGAGAGAAGGTTAGTAGTAATACGCGCTCAGCCCCACTCACGCCACTTTGCTTAAGCTAACGAAATTGGCATCACTTAGTCGATCTTCTAACAGGTAGTTGAAATATCTATTAATTTTATCCACAAATATCTGTTTAACTACTCGCACCCCTTAGCTGTCACAAATTTTAACCATATACAGATTATTTTGTCGTCTCTTTTCATAATGTAGAGTGCCACATATTTTCGGATATCATGCAGTTCCTACAAATAGACTCGCTACTATGATAACATTCAAACTAAATATACATATGCTTCTATTTACCTTAAAAATTTAAACCAAAACCATACATGAAAGAAATGAAACCATATCACAATAAGGCTTGGTTTGAATTGCATTCTGAAAATCCAGAAAACAAATTAAACAAGAATGTATTGTTCAAGAATTAATATATTCTACCGCAAAGAGAGAGCGCAGTAGCTAATTCAGTAGATGAAAAGGCTGGTTAATAGTAAGGGCAATACAACATCAGGCAAAGGAAACCTCACAATCTCAGAATACCAAAACAATACCTTCCTAGAAGCCGATCGGCTAAAACAACACTAAGAAACACCCTGCAAAGCCTTTCATCTCTTCACACTTCAAATTCGATTAGTTTAGCTGTGAATTTAACATTTTCAAATTAGTGTCACGGCCACTCGTTTCGGTGGCTATGAATGTCTGTTCTCCGTGCTCAAACTGCTGCTACCTCCACCGACACGATTCGGTTCGCCAACCCTTGCTGACAAAGCAAGAACTTCAGGGGACATATCCCAGCTTCCACTTTTTCTTCCCCAGCTAGATCTCCTCGGATGTGTTCCAACACGCTCGCTTGTCTCATCTACCGTTGTCCTAATTTCTGGTGACAAATCATCAAACTCCCCATCCTTTACAGCTGTACGATTGTTTAACTGACCTTCACAATGATCGATGCTGCTTCCCATGTCACCCCAGACTGTTTTCCTTCCCATCTCTATGTCGTCGACAGCTTTTCCCATACTTGGACTCATAAAGCCTCCACCCACTGATCGAGCGGGCAATACTGGTTCAATTGGCACCTTTGCCCTAAAATTATTCTTTGATGATGGAATGCTGGTGAAGAATATCTCTTTGAAATTATCGAACACTCCTTTGTTATAAGGGTTGGCCCGTCGATCATATCGGTATCTGAAGTTCTCATATGTAGTCTGCACAAGCAAAGAAAACATATATGAAGTTTGTAA
This sequence comes from Trifolium dubium, assembly GCA_951804385.1. Classification (NCBI taxonomy): domain Eukaryota; kingdom Viridiplantae; phylum Streptophyta; class Magnoliopsida; order Fabales; family Fabaceae; genus Trifolium; species Trifolium dubium. Next base: position 7,110,151 of record OX638062.1, on the reverse strand, counting down.
GTACTTTAGGATATAGCTAAGTTATTCTTAAAGCATATGAAGCAGTGTTTTAAAAATCAAACAAACCGGTCGAACCATGGACCGGACTTTCTACAGTTCGGTTATTTTGGTTGTTCAAACACGGTTTGATCACAGTTCGAGTGGTTTAAGGCAGTTGAACCATCCAGAGGTGTCGCCGGTTTGATGTTCAATTCGATTTTTATAACATTGATATAAACATTCAAAATGAAGTAATTACCTGATTTGTACTTATGAGATATAAATGAAAGGCAGTAAGGCCGCCAACAAACCACATGCAGATGAAGGTGTAAATTATCAAGACGATGGAAGCTGGACTTTTGATCATTGCCTTCCAAATTGTTGTCTCCTCAGCTTTCATAATTCTTCTGATATAGACCCAACAAAATGCGAAAACATATATACAAAGTAGCGTAGCTGAGAAGACAAACATGAAGAAGAAGCGATAATTACGCTGCACAACAATTTGAGCAGATTCAGATATACAGAATATCAAGAGTGTCATGTAGCAAATGACAACTGAAAAATCATCAGACCAGAAATACAATGCAATAATAAATCAATTCAATTTGAAAAGATTCCGAGTAGAAAATAACAGGTTGAGTGAAAAAAAATGAAATTTAATTAGCTCAAAACATTCATCACAAGGACAATGCATTTTTCCGTGGAGCCCTTGTATACAATACGGACTATTTCGACAAGTTTCGTAATCACAAAGAATTTTCCATCACTGTTACTTACGCAGCTAATAGAAACAAAACAACTCACCCCAAATACCATTCAAATTCATTATTGTCAAACAAAAGTTCCAACTTACCAGCCCAATGCATTGCCCGACCCAGGGGCAGTGGTGATCAAACCTCTCTACACAGTTGTTGCAAATTGAGCAGTGAGAGCAACGAGGAGGCCTATAGAGCATGCAAGTATCGCAATACTTAACTTTAACAGTAATTCCATTCACCTCAACCTCCTTGATGCGAGGCAACCGCAATTGAGGAGTTTGACCAGCGCCAACATCTAGACTTCCTTCATTACCTTCTGGCTCCGGAGGATGTGCGTTGCGCGGGATTATGCCAGGGTCACGGCCAGATGTTGAGAAGAGAAGAACTAAGACCTGACAAAAGATTATAGCATCAGCATAAGGTTGGAACATGGAAATAAGTATTATGATTATGTATGTATGAGAGAGAGAGAGAGAGAGAGAGAGAGAGAGAGAGAGAGAGAGAGAGAGAGAGACTCACGTAAATTGTGAAGGCAACGGCAACGGCCATTATGGATATCCCCCAATGATCAGAGTAATCATCTATCAGTTTTCTGGCAACATAGACACAGAACACTACAACCGGAGCAACAATAAGAAAAATTGTAAGTCCCAATGATCTTGCATCTGGTCCAAAGATAAACCGTCCCTGAAGAAAAAATTTCTGCAAAAAAGGGATTAAAACAATTAGTACGGATCAACATAATTAGAAGTTGACTAGAATAGTCAACTTATTCAAATTAAAATTGCAGGAACTGTCGCCAACATATTTCCATTCTTTACAAAATCTGTGGAAAAACCATCAATGGAAAAGCGAATATGAATTTCACCTAACAATGCAAAGAATTTGTCATGAATGTGATAATTTATACGTCCGGTTACCTGTCCAAATTCAGGTACAAGAATTCAACCAAAATTCAACACATCATCATCTCAAGGAAATGACTATATTTTGTTATTCAAGTTGTACAAAAATTTTAACACATGTTCAATTTTCAGATATAACTCGGAAGACAATGTCAGCTCGAGAGGATAAAAGGACGACATATTTCAGTTTTATTAATTCCCATTGTTTCACATTTCACAAAAAGTAACTCTTTCTTTAGCAAAGTAAGAAAAAGGAAACAACAGAAAAGTTGAATGATCCATCTACAAATTGAGTAAACAAACACAATTTGAGGACCAAATTGACTAGAAAAACACACATTTGAAGATATTTTTGAAGGGTAAACATCTATATTGGTCCTTCAATATGTGAGACGGTGTGTGTCACTGTAGTCCCTGAATCATAAACGTATTGAAATTACAAACACATCCCCAAGCGTCTCTTTTGTTAGTAATTTTATGGACTAAATTGACTAACTAATAACTAATTACACACACATTCAAGAACCAAAATGACACATAGAATTGAGTATTGGGCCTAACTCAACCTTACAAAACCGGATTGTAAGGTGAGGATTGCCTCTACTTTATAAACATATATTCAGGTCATCTCGCAACCGATGTGAGACTACTTAACAATGACCAACAAAAGACTTATTAAGGTATGTTTTTGCAATTTTGATACACCCAAGGACTATTGTGACAACACCTCACACATTCCAGGACCCAAATAGTTGTTTACCCTATTTTCATAATTTCGATCCCGCCGACATATTCAAAGACCCCAAATAGTTGTTTACTCTACAAATTCATACTCCAAATTCTAAAACAAAACTAAAAATAGTATCTTTATTTTCCACTAAAACTAAAAAAAATCTAAAAACCCTAAAAAATAGTATCTTTATCTAAATCTAAAAATAGTAGCTACTGTAAGAAGAAAAAAAAATCTAAAATAAACAGCATTCTATAATCAATGACTTAATTATTTCTTAACATAAACATCACAAATCTTTTCACTAATCCTACTACCAAAACAAAAACCCTAAAAAAATGCAAATCCTAAGATAAACCCAAATTCAACCATAAATCAATATTTCAAAAAACAACAAAAAAAATGCAAAAAAATGAAAAAATGAAAGAAAGTGTGGAACATACATTAGAACCCTTCCAAGCTTGATAAACACGCAAATCAGCAGATCCTGAACCCGGATCGGATCTCTGAGGTGGAGGAACAACGTACATAGCGTGTAATGGTTAAAAATTGAAACTTTTTGAAAGTTTATAGCTATATATGTATCTATCTATTTGGAAGTTGAAGAAAACAAGACATGAAATGGAACCCAACAAGGATTTAGAATGAGGGTTTGGTTTTTGAGAGTAAAAAGGTTGATTTTTTTTTTTTGTTGTTGGTGTGGTTTGTGGTTTGTGGTTTTTTGGTTGCAAAGGAAGGGAAGGGAATTGATTCTCTTTTACTGTCACACAAACACTGTAATCTATGTCTCTGCTTTACAGCATCTATAAATGATGACATGGCATGTGTCCTTATTTTCTTTTAAAAAAAAATGTATTTTTTGCACACAAATTTTGAATTTTTTATTTTCTGACAAAGACAACTTTTGAAATTTTAAACTACTGCAGTCTCCGTCGGTACTAAAATATAAATTGTTTTGACTATATTACGTGGATTAAGAAATGTGATTAATAATGTGTGGGAAAGATAAATTATAAGTTAGTTTACAAAATTGTTTTTTATTAATCATATAGAAAAGATAAATTGAAGAAGTAAAAGAAGAGAGAGTAATAAAAAATTAAAAGTATAATAAGAAAAATAACATTAAATGATTTATTGGTATTTTAAAGTGACTTATATTTTAATACAAATATTTTTCTCAAAGTGGCTTATATTTTGATACAGAGAGAATAATTTTTTTTTTGAATCGTCACAATTGACTATTGCACATATGACAATTATGTTAACCGGTACCTCAGGGCATTGATTAAATAACCAAAAAAATTAAATCAAAAATATTATTTTTCAGACTTTTAAGTAGCTGAATGCACAAAATCCAATTTGATATTACTATGTTTGGTTTCTTAATTCATTTCCCGAAGATACCGGTTAACATTTTCCTTATAAAAATATAAAAAAAGTTATATTAGAAAATATGCTTAATTCATTTCCCGAAGACACCAGTTACTATGTGTTGCTTTGTTATTGTATATTAATAAAAATAAAAATAAAAATATATTATCAAAGTAAGTTATACGAAAGTTTACATGTATATCAAACGACAGTTAAAAAGTTACAGAGGGAGTACTATGGTCACGAGTCCTAGGTTCGGCAGAAAATGTCAATTCTTTTGGATCAGATGTTTATGACTACATTTTGAACTTTGATTCTTTCATTTTATGTGTTTGAGTTTTTAATTATTTGTCATTTTGTTTATGTAGTAAACAAAAATTAGTTTTTAATGACAAATCATTAAAAACTAACACACAAAATAGAGTAACTGAGGTTCAAACTCTGGTCATAGATGTTGAGACTAACAATTTTGGTATTTTTTGTGTCAGAAATTCTACAAAAAAAATAGTTCTTAATATATTCAAATAGTTAATTCTTTTTGTTACAGAAAATATATTTGTCTATAGTAAATAATGAAATTGTTAAACGGAGTTCAGACTTCAACCCTTCCACAGTGGACTTAGTAAGAATATTTACACAAAAAAAATTTTCTATGAAAATATGATGGATAAAAATGTCTCAACCCTTCCACAATGGACTTCTATTGTAATTTTTCAAAAGTTAACTTTAAATTGTAACTTCTATAATATCACGGTAAATTATCGTAATTCTAACACATTTATCTCCTGTAATATCAAATGTAAGTTGAAATAATCATTTTCACTTCGAGGGACTCTCCTAGTTCTTCCTAAAGCCTCTTTCAAAATCCATCCCCATCTCTTGCACCATCATCATGTGCATACCTTTTTCACAATGTAGGCCGTATTCAAACAGTAATGGGAAGATTCAATGAGATGAGCACAATCATCGAGAACTCAAATCCAAAGGATTATTTCATACTAGAAAAAAGCAACATTTCATTTGTTGAGATTGAGATTATCATCATTTTATAATATGAGTGAAGTGCATTTACCTATAATCTAATTCTACTGTAGAATAGAATGTCACGTAACCAACAAGCAATGATTTTTTTTTTCTATTAAAGTAGTCTCATGATTAGAAATTTACATCTTAAAATAAAGGTTATGTAAGGCCACATGTCAAGAGCACTTCAAATAGTAATTTTATTTAAAAAAAATGATAATTTTTTACTTTTAAAAATATAAATTAAATATCAAATTTATATACTAACAAATACTTCAAGGACACATGTTAATATTTTTCTTAATAATAGGCGAATTATGTAATATCCTTATCAACTAAATCAAAATAGAAAAGAATATAACTTTAATTAATTTTTAAAGTAGAAGAGAATGAGTCAATTCGACGTGAACCTACCTCAATTAAGAGATGTCATTGAAACTTCGAATTCCGAACACTTCATTTATTCATTTTTAAGAGCACAAGCCACAAAACTAATTTTAAAATAGCGGGTTTGCTAACTAGACTAAGTCTAATAGAATAGAATGAACTAAATTCTCACAGCATAATGAATTAAAATTTGTTTTTTTTTTTTGAAAGGAATGAATTAAAATTTGTTAAATATGATATTCATATTAATTGTCAAAGACGTTTTTAATAGGATTGTCTCAACTCTCAACCTATAAAGAAAAAACAAAAATAATAGTGGAGGTTTGCTTTTAGAAGGTATTTTATAACTGGTGAAGAATAGGGGTTAAGTTAGAAAATAGAAATAGTAAGGTGAAATTAGAGTTTTTTCTACTTAATCTCTAACCTAATTGGATACCTAAAAACCACTCTTGAGGTGAGTCCCTTTTTCTTCTTTCCATTTGCATGCTCTATTTTTTCTGATTTCAATGTGTAATTGTGACTGCACAAATGGTTCTAAACACATATTTTTAGGTTTGATTAGAATTCATTTATATATTGAAAATAATTTTGGTTGGAATGCATAGTAAGTTGGAAAAAAATGGACCATTCTGAAATTGTTTAAGTAGTAGTAAAGACACTGGATTTCTACTTTTTTAGTGAGATAGTGTAATGTAACAATTGTTATCTTTAAATTTGGGTAAATAACAATTTTGGTCACGGAGACGTTGTCACTGTAGTCTTTGAATTTATCGAAATTGCAAATATATCCACAAGAGTCTCTTTTTAATCATTTTGGTCCTTAAATATGTTCTTAGGCGGTCAATTTAGTACATAAATTATTTAACAAAACGGACACTGAGAATGTTTTTGCAATTTTGATTCATTTAAGAAATATAATGATAATGATTCACACATTCAGAAACCAAAATGATTGTTTGCTTCTTAAAAATACATGTATTATTAAGTAAACATGGTTGGTTTTGGTGTTTATCATGTTAAGCATGATATAAATCTTGTAGCCTCTCTGTGTAATGTTAAGCATGGTTGGTTAATCTTAGAATGTGTATTTTCTTTTGTTTTCTTTCTTGTCTTATGTTTTAAGGAAACATATTTTGTCACCTTATAAATGTTATTTTCTTTATGGAAACACAATCTGTCACCTTATATGTCTGATGTTGTTCTTTAGGTCATGGATTACATGTTTGTTTTTGCTAATTGCATATAATCTGCAACCTGAATCCAATTATTAAGGAATTTTAACATGTTCCACAATAACGCGCCGGCTCTCATCGAATGTGTCAAGATTTGATTTTTATTAATCTTAATCTTTGTAGCACTGACACTTCAGATTGAATGTGTGTCTGGTGTATGACACGTGTCCGTGTCTGACACCGACACATGTGATTACATTCAATTATGTGATTTTCTCAAACAATTACGGATACCGACGTGTCAGTGTTAGTGTCATCATATCCAGTATCTGTGTGTCAGTGTCAGTGCTTCACAAATCTTCATAGTATTGAGAGAGTCATCCTACCTAAAAGGAACTTAGAAGAAATAAAAATACAAAAAGAACAGAACAGAAGATAATTCAATGGAAAAAATTATAATAAATGTGAAGTGATTGAATACAAGAGAGGAACTTGGCCTAAAAACTAATAAGTAAATAAATTACATCCAAATGACAAAAATCCCTCCCACCCTTTAGTTTAAAACAATTAATAATAACAATAAACTACAATCACCATAGGAAAGTAAGCTTAATTAATTCACACATTCAGAACCTACCTAATCAATGTCATACATACAAATTCCAAATCACACACAAAAGCATGCATGTACTTGTTTGTTTGATATATCATCAAATGAAGTTTAAGGTTAATTGTCTCATAATCTCATGTTTTCCTCCTGACCATGCCTTGATGATGAGGGTTACCATCAAACAAATCATCAATGTAAGTCTCAATATCTTCAGCTTGAAACTTAATATACTTTTCTGTTTGCCTTCCCGGATCCAAATACTGCGAAAACCTTCCCAAAAATGACCTATAAGCAGGAATCACAAGTGCTGATATTGAAACTCTAAGCTCAGATTGAAGTTGTTCATCACTCACAACCCATGTGCTTTGTGTCTTATGTATCTCATCAAACAATGCATTGAAACTTTTGAACCTTTCTTTCAGCACTGGCTTATGAACTTTACCATTATCATTTAAGCCTTTTGGACTTAAACAAGTTAATATCTTGCTCCATGTTTCTATTTGATAGTTTTTGTGGTAAGTACGCAATTCAGTTGATCGCTTACGACACCAAGTTTCGCCCATAACTTGGTAGATTTCAGCTGAGCCTTTGATTTTTTGAACAATGTACCTTCCATTGTTCATCATAAAGATGCAACTTAATGGTACTTCTTTGTACAGTTTTGCTTTACCTTCAAGATTCGCGTCGAGTAATTCCATTACGCGTAACAACTGTGCAGCGAACGGAGATGTGTTTTCTGCTTTGTCTTTCTCTTTCTCTTTCGACTGATTATTGTCATTGTTGTCGTAATGTGGCCTGCTTGTTGAATCAGCACGCTCGATTTTCGAGTGCTCTCGGAAAACCTCTTCTAATGTGTCTTTATACTCACACGCGAGTCTCAGATAGTTCACTATGTAGCGAGTTAGCGGATGAACTGCGCCACCAGCTACCGGTGTTTTTCCAGAGTCGGATTTGATTGAGTTTTCGAGTTCGCAAAATATTAACACCGCAACCTCCCCGAGCCTATTCTTGGCCGACGTCATTTCAGCTTTGACATCATCAACGACGTCCTCCGGGTAGAGTTTCTCGAGATTTGGAATTGTGTCTCTTAAGGTCTCGTACATGTCGAGATACTTGAAGAGCTTCTCTGCAGCGTGTTTTGTCATCGCGACGCTTTCAGCAAAGTTGAGAAGCTGTAACACTATGATACGCGTGAGGTTGGTGTAGAGTGTGTCGGCAACCGATGGATTATCGGAGAAAATCGATGCAGCGAGCTTCCGTTCTCCGGGGAACCACACGGTCGCACATTCCTTGAACGTGTTGATCCACGACGGAATCTCTCTCTCCAATGATTCCCATTGCATTTTCTGAGCCTCGTCCATGCTGATCCTTTCATACCCTAGCTTGTATAAACCGTCACCAAAACCGTGCTTTCTAGAAACAGTGTACACGTGGCAGCACTCTGATTCGTAACCTCCGAATAACATCTCCCGCGCTATTTTGTTCAAATTTGTAACGACCTCCTCCTTAAAACCCGGGAAATCCATATCCGACTCAGTTGATTCATTTTCCGATGACTCCACTTGTTTTCCTTTCGAGTCATGGGTCCCACCAGATTCTGTTTTGTTGATTCTAGATTCTTCCATTAACAAACGAAACTCTTCCTCCAAATACGACATTGCTCGTTGTTGAAGCGCGCCAACGCGGTTCACCAACATTGAATAATCCCTTTTTTCCTTTTTCTCTTCTTTTTCTTTTTCATTCTCCTTTTCTTCATCTCCTTTTGATTCTCCTTCTCCTTCTTTTTCTCCAGATGGAACCTCTATATTCATCGCGCTCAACAATTTCATCAGTTTCGAAACACGATTCACACCTTCCAACATCGATGAATCTTCCTCTATGGCCTCACCCCACTTTTTTTCAGTGGAATCATACATCGCAATTTTCTCTTCCACAAGATCCAAAAACTTGTCAACGAAAAGAGGAATCTTCTCTTCGTTGTCATCAACATTGTTGATATTGTTCTCATTTGTAGCCTCTAGGAATCGATCAATGTCTTCTGAAACCTTCTCCAAGTTAGGAGGAGGAGTTTCAGGTGCAACCTCAGCGGTTGCACCCTCCTCATTCTCCCCCTCCTTCTTTTCTTCTTTTGGCTCTCCTTCAACATGATCTACATCATCCACATTTTTAGTTTCGCCGTCCGATTTGCCATCAACATTGCCTTCGGTCTCGGACAACGGCAATTTAGGATTATCATTAGCATTGGTGTTGTTTCCCTCATCATTGTGAGGGATGGATTGTTCATCAAGATTCTTCTCCATTGTTGTTATGTTTGTTTGTGACTATGGTTATGGTTTCCCAACTAGAAAACAAAAAGGCACAAAATGTGTTTCACAATGTTAAATGTTGAGACAACATTGGAGAATTATCCGCTTTGTTTTTTCTTTTATTTTTTTTCTTATTTGTTTTCTTTTGTGTTCTATTTTTGTTTCTATGGTTATTATCAATTAATTTTTCTATAATCTCTCTGTTTTAGAAATATTATTAGAGGTTGGTATTGATCTTGTACTTGTTTGAGGAAGAGAAAGAGAGAAAAATGAGTGGATAGAAAAATGAATGAAAATATGTCATTTATAGATTTAGCAATAGAGACAAATCTATTTAGAGACTAGTTGACCGTTGACTTTGATTTTCTAATATAATTTTTTTTTGTTTTCATTCTAAAACTTGCATCTTATTTAGGCACACTAACATTTTATCTTGCTTACAATACATTCTTAATTTGTTTTAACTTTATAATAAATTATATTTTTGAAAATTTCTGAAAAAGAATATTTGAATGATATTGATAAATATATAATACTATCCATTACCTTATAAAGTTTTTTTTAGAATTTAATTTATTATGTAGAGAATAATTCTTTAGTACTTCTTAGCATTTCGCATTGCACCAAACGCACAAGGAACTGAACAAGTGCGATTGGAAATAGAACGAGACGATTTCAATTCCTCTCACAAACCCTTCGACTTGGTGAAAATTTCAGTGACACTAAGTGATTATTAACAAAGAGCATAAAGATCACATTGACGAGTTGATACGCAAATTATATCCGCGCGGAAAAATGAGCCTTCAAATAACTCCAAGCTTGCGATGCAATATCAGTATACACAAGACTTTGAAAAATAGCAGGGATGATATACTTGATTATCCGAGAAAGAACGAAATTGTTGCACCTGATATATCCATGGTTCAAATGTCTGATCAAACCGATCCGACATGGGGCAACGAGTGCGGATCTTATTCTTCGTGATGATGGCTTTCATCATAGAATGAGACCAAGCATGATGGTTTTTGCCGTCAAGAAGTGGGGCAACAAATGCAACTATGGCACTACTGGATAATCTCCACCACATTTTTACGAGCCCGTGTCATAATGGTAGAAATAGAAACGAAAGAACGAGAATGTAGAAGAGAAGAGATATGTGCAGCAGAGCTCAAGCAAGCATTGAGCTCTGATACCACAACGAGATAATAAGACTCTATTGATGAAGGAAATAAACTTAAAATTTAGAGAAGACGGATGATAACTAGAATAGTAACGGTGCAACACTTTAAAATTTTAAAGATATACTATTTGTTATCTAAATAATTGGGTCTTCTAAGTCATTTTTGCTACACAAAAATTTAGTCACAAAAGATATAGATTAAGGTATTAGTAAGACGTGGAGAATCTGGCAATAGATATATTATACTAGTATGATGCTTAACAATTAAGAAACCTACCTGCCCCACTCTCTCCATCTTTCTTTGTCTTCTTCTCAACAATAACTTGTCCTACAAATTACCTCCATATTCACTTCTCTTATGTCATATAAATAAAAAATAATGAACAAATTATCATTTTTATCTCTCACACAGTGAGAGGTTATCTTTCTAGTTATTAAAATGTTTGAACAAATTGTAAATTTTTTTTAAACTAGTCCATGTTGGTTCAATTGATAAAAAATTGACTTATTAATAGATGATATGCTCTGGTATACTCTGATGATATGCAAATATCTCCTAAAAGTGTTTGTTAAATCTTAAGACATGCTCTAATCTTATTAAAATCCTAAAATTCAGCTCATTTAAACCTTTTTTATAAATGACAATGTATTTCAGTTTTCTATTTTATCACTAAATTTTATGAAATAAATTTACTCACATGATCAATAATATATGAATTCAAATAATATATTTTTTTGGGTACATAATCATCTATTTGATGACTCAAATATGTGTCAAGTTATTAGTAAGAGAACCATACCAACCAATCTAATGCAAGCAAATAATCTTAAAAGAAAAATCAAATTGTAAAAAAAAAATACAAGACAGAGACCAAATTAAAATACATTTGATGATATAGTCAAAGATCTATTCAAAAACAAAATTACAAAGATAAATTTAATAATTTATTCATAAGGATTAGACATCTCAAATTAAACCAAGTGGTGTGGTTGAGCGGTTGAGGTTCATCCTCCCTTAACCTAACGAGTGAATAGTCAATGCGTTCGACAGTGGATACCCTGATCTCGACCAAAAAAAGACATCTTAAATTAGTCGGTCATTGAATCAGAACCACTAACCATGCTTTCAAACTAAACTTTCAATATGCTAGCAATGTCTCAGTTTCGAATGAAAAAGTCACAATATCCCCTTTTAGCTTTGTTCCAATTTCTCAGATTGTTGGGGGAACTTATGATTCTGACTTTTTGGTTGGTGAGTGATTGAAGGCAAAAATATTTTATCTATGTTTTATTTTTTTTCCTTCATGATAAAAAACATTTATGTCAATATTTTTTTTTCCTTACATAGACATTATTGGATTCTTAACTGGTGTCGGAACTGAACGCGAGTATGAAAGAAATGGTGTTAGCACCAAGCTGAATGTCATAAGTTTGGAAGTCGATGGGTATGTTGTATTTTCTAAATTTATATTTTAGTTTCATACACTAATTTGTATCAGTTTCATTTTGTTTCATGACACTAATATCATTTTCTTAAATCAGACATAAGATTCAATGCACATTGTTCGGTGAATATGTTGATGAGCTAAACACCTTTCTTGCTACTGGAGAAATTCAAAATGCAGTGGTTATAGTACAGTTTGGGAAAGTCAAAACTTTTCAAGGTTTGATTAAGATTTTTTACTTATATTTATGAATTCAACTATAATATGGTATTTTTACTTAAACTGATTTGTTTTCATATCATGATGAAGTTGTTGATATGGTTATTGTAGACAAAATACATGTTCAAAATTGTCTTAACTGTACCCGCTTGCTGTTTAACCCAAACTGTAATGATGCCCTCAGCATGAGGAATAGGTTTGTTTTAACAATATCATGCACACTTAATTATTTAAAGTTATATGCCATAGTCTTTGTGTATATTAAGTATAAGTAAGTTTAGACTATTATTTTTATGTAGGTTGGCTGCAATCCCTGAAACTCCCTCTCCGGTTGTTTTGACTCATGTCACTCTTGAACCAAGAGTCACACAATTGGATGAGTTTCTCTACAATACTCCAAGAGCAACTATTCAGACATTGAAAGATTGTACCACTGTAATATAAGTTTAATTTTCATCATACTATACATTCAAATATTTTTGTACCTAACATTTAATAACAAATTATTATTATAATTATTTTTCATTTAGGAGACTTGCTTTGTTGTACTTGGGACTATCAAAAAGATCTTGAATGAAGAAAATTGGTTTTACACGGCTTGTGTTTGTAATAAAGCTGCGTATCCTGACTCCAAAATGTATTTTTGTGAGAAATGCGACAAACATGTCATGAAGGTTTTTCCAAGGTATATCATACTCTTTTATTCAATAATGCAAATAACACAAATAATTCTTATTAATACTTTATAATGTCTTTTTTCCAATTTAGGTTTTGTGTTAAGGCAAGGGTGATGGACAACACTGATTCTGCCATCTTTGTTATTTTTGATCGTGATGCAAGTTTGCTGTTTAGAAAAAGTTGTGCACAGATGATCGATTCTGCTCCAAGGGTTTGTTTATTTTTCTTATGCTTTGTACTGTAACTTTGATAGTGTTACAATTACACTGATTTAGTGACTTAACTTATGATATTAGCTTATACAATTTCATGTTGTTGTTTGATTATATAGACTGTTGCTGAAGGAGTTCTTCCACCTGACATGTGTTCATTAATTGAACGCACTTTGCTTTTCAAAGTGGAAACCAATCCTAACTTTTCCTCAAAGTTTGAACAAACCTTCAAAGTGAGAAAAATATGCACTGATGAAAGTATTATCAAACTTTTTAAGGCCAAATGGAAAAAGGAGGATGCAGCTTTTGTGAAAAACAACAATGTTAGTTTTCACTTTGATTTTTTTTGTTATTTAATCAAGTTAGTTCAAGTTATGTTATTTTTTTCTATTTTTTATTGAGAATTCTAAACTGATCCATTTTTATATCTTTTAGGAAAGTACTTCTCTTAGTGTTTTGTTGGATAAGGGAAAGGAAAAAATGTTTAGTGGTTCAAGTAATGTGCATTCTCAGGTAATCTTTTATATATGGTTCACTTTATTGATCTGTGAGTAAATATTATAACTAATTTGTAAGTAATAGTTACTTGGAGGATGATAATTTTTTCTGGTTTACTTGCAGGATATTGTTTCTGTGGTTGAATCTATTGGAAAAGGAAAAGGAAAAGCAAAGTATATTGAGGATAAGTGTGCTGGTGTTTCTCAGGTTGAGACAATTGCACTTTGAGGATTAGTATTATTATTCTTCTTCTTCTTATTATTATTATTATTACTAATTACTAATTTATATTTAAACGGAAATTGATATTTCAACAGGATTTGCTGCCCAAATTTGCTTCTAATGTTGAGGAAGGAGTTTCTCACTTGGCTGCTGTTGCTAATACCCCTTCTGCTAGCAAGAGGGTTTCTCCAATTGAAGTGCCTGATGATGATGATTCTGATGAGGAGGATCATCTTCCTTTGAAATTTCTTAAGAAGAGATCAATTAAAGTTGAGAAAGGAGTTTCTCACTTGGCTGCTGTTGCTAATACCCCTTGTGCTAGCAAGAGGGATTCTCCAATTGAAGTGCCTGATGATGATGATTCTGATGAGGAAGATCATCTTCCCTTGAAATTGCTTAAGAGATCAATTAAAATTGAACAAATCTAGACTGATGAAGTCAACAACCCCCCTGTGCTTGATAATTGTTATTTTGCTGTTTTTGTGTGACTTAAATACAGCTAGCTGTCCATTCAATTTGGGGTTGTAATTAACTTTGATAACATGTTTCTAATATTTTGTTAGTGGCTTTCTAATTCTGGGTTGTAATATTAGTAATTTGCTACTGTTATTTCTATGTTCTACCTCTTGGCCTTTTGGTTTGTAATGACATTATTAGTACTTGAATGTATGGCTTATTTTGTTATGACTTATGTGTAATTGGATAATAAGTTAAAGGTATAAGGTATGATGTCAATCTATTTTATATTTATTCTCCATTTTAGTAATTATTTTAACTTGATTTTTTTTTGTTGCAGATGTCATCTATACAATGGATAAAGACCTTATATCTTAATATATTATTTGTAATATTTTTCTATGTAATTTTCTTTGTAATTTGTAATTTTATTTACTTTATTTTTGAATCTTTGTAATTCGATTTGTATAAATTTTATATTTGTTAATGAAAAAAGTACATCGTTTCTTTTTTTTTACGTACAAAAAAGACACATTGTTTCTATTAGCTATTTTTATTTATTATATCATTTTTTAGATAAATATAACGTGGTCTGAATTATAAAATATGGTATTGGTAATGTTAATTCAAATATGTGGGCTTTAAGGTCATTTGTGGGTTCTGTAAAAAAAGAGAGGATCATTTGTGGGTTTTAATTCAATATGTTGTTTGTGACCCATGTTAATGTTAATTATAACCAGCCCATAATCTATTTATTTGGTATAGAGCTCATAATCTATTTGATAAAACAAAAAGTAGTAAAATAAATAAATAAATAATAAATTAGAAAATACAATTGCTAGCCCACTTTCAAATTGATCACGATTACAATCATATATCAAGAAGGGAGGACCACACATTATGACACATAGAACAACATTCTCATTCTCATTCTCATTCTCATATTAAACATTCTCATTCTCTTCCATTTTCCAAAATTGTTTTAAAAAATGTGAGGACCACATGTTCCTTTTATCTTTCTTATTTCCTGAGGTGGTTGCCCAATGGAAAAAAAGGTATGTAACTATAATATTGAAATCAAGTGTATCTGTTTAGATTAGATTTTTTTCGGATTAAAGGTGTTGTGAACCACACATGCATGTAGATGTAGATCTAAATTTTCCTATATAAAAAGAACAAATTGTTATCAAAATCATCCCTTTCCTTGAACTACTTATATAACCAAAAATGATTTTTTTGAAGCGATAAATGAATTTATTTTAGTCATTGAATTTGGTTTCATATAGCTTATTAATTTTTCTATCCTTTTTTATTTTTTCTATTCCTTTCCTTGATCTAATGTAACACAAAACCCGTTGTTTTTTCCTTATTTCTATTTTCATCTTTGTATTAATTTAATTTGATTTTTAATGTAGTCCAAATAACTCGGATCAGTTCAACCCTTGCCAAATTACCACAATGTCCAAGAAATAGAAAGTGCCTGCTGAATTTTGAAAGTGGAAATCATCGAGCCACAACCTTAATTATGTTCTACAACCTTACTTTTAATAGAGAAATTTGGATCTCTATCATATATTTGTTTAAGAACTCTACTTTGTTAATTGTTTGGTCAATGCAAGACTTTTCTTTATCCAGTCAATACAAGACTTCTCTAATTTTATATACTGTATTTTTCTATTTCATTATATGGTCAATACAAAGCTTTATTATCACTTTTGAGAGAAACTACTTTACTTCAAAAAAAAAAATTGTCACGAAAATCAAAGCAAAGAAAATATTGCCTTGAATTATTTTTTTCAAAAAACAAAAATTGCATGATGTAGTGAATAGTGATGTCTGGGTTAACCAATATATGACAGTGATAATACAACGGACCTATATTTTTTTAGTAAGGTGCTACCAATGTAATAAAGTGTTACGTTAGGACAGAGACAAATTGAAATTGAAAGAAATGACAAACTTCAACAAATCTTTATACTCCAATTATGTAACTTATCACAAATCACAATTTTTTTTTCAAAAGCCAAAATTTTTATATACTTATTTGATGTATACGTTGGACAGCACCAAATCTTTTATACAGTATAAAATAAAATAACATATAAAATGAATTAAAATATTGTGATGAATAGTTTCTCTCATACTTATGTATTTGACAAATACAAAGGCTTAAAAAAAAAGGAGTGAATAGTTACAAGCTCCAATGGAGCCTTCACCTTCTCAAATAGCAAGAATGAAAAGAAAATATGTTTTGATGAACAAAGCAAACCACTAGCAAAGGTTTAGTCTTTTTTTTTGGTGCATGTTATTTGTTTCCATGCATAATATATACTTACATTGAATACTAACTCTTCATTTGTTCCTCCTACATTAAATCCAGAGAATATATGTCCAACAAGTTCAAACATGCTAAATGAAGATAGATCAATTCATCATCAAAATCAAAATAGGATACCTCTTTCACCATTGATTCATGGTAAAAAAATCTTATTTTAATTTCTTCAACTTCATATTTAATTTATAGATTTTGATATTTTTATTTAATATATTTCTACTTTTTTAGGCATTCCACAATATGATAAAAAATTCATAGAATCATCAATTGGGACAAGAAACATTGACATATCTTTGTCAACATGCTCAAACATCAATAGATTGTCTTCAAGTTCAAGTAAGTTTATCATCCATATTTAAATTTAAATAATATATATTTTCACATTATTGATTAGTTTATAAACAAAAGTAATTAATATTTATTTATTTAGTTATATCAAGTTCTAACACATCCGTTGGAAGGACGAACCCAAAGAAGAGAGTAAGAAATGTTCAAAAGGAAAACACCACCCCAATAATTTCTGTGATTAATGATAAAGAACTATTAGGTATATTTTCTTAATTATTAAGTTTCAAATATTGATTAAATATAATCTTTATTTTGTATACATTATTCTAATAATATTCTAATAGTTTTTCTTAATGTATTTACACTTTGCAATAGATTCAAGTGGATCCTCTACGGTTTCTGTGGTTATCAACCCATCTTCCAAAACTTTTGGTTCAAAAAGATTAAAGAGCTCACTTACAAGACTTCAAACAATTGATATCAAACGCTTAAATTTTGATGAAGAATCTACATATGGTTAGCATATTCATTAACTAAAACTTAATTTAGTTTGATTGTATATTACCCACATGTTATTATAACTTAATAACTTAATCAGTGTAATATTGTTGATCAAAATTCAGGATATACCAATGAAGTTAAAGATTTGTCTTCTTTTACCTATGATTTGTATTCAACTGGGGAAAATACAGGTCTTTAATATTTTATATTAAAATTTAATTGCACTTTATATAATTTAGTGACTTTTCTCATAAAATATGATACATAGTATATATATATACTTATAATATAGTTATTTTTAGGATGTCTCACACTTGGCCAACCTGATGTTACATGTAAGTGGTGCAAAGCTGAAGTTTGGTTGGAAGAAAGAGCTGAAAAGTCAAAGCCTCCTGGAAAAAATTTATTATTCTCTATTTGTTGCAGGAAAGGAAACGTTGAGCTTCCATTTCTTGAGAAACCTCCCAGCCTTTTGTTATCTTTAATCAATGGTTCAGATCCCAGAAGCAAACATTATAAAGATAACATTAGAGCATACAATAGCATGTTTGCATTTACCTCACTTGGTGGTAAAATTAACACTGAAATGAACAACGGTGGTGGGCCTCCTCAGTTTATACTAACTGGTCAAAATTATCATAGAATTGGAAGTCTCTTACCTGAACCCGGAACTACTCCGAAGTTTGCACAATTATATATTTATGACACTCACAATGAACTGCATAATAGGACTCTGCATTTTCGGTATGAAAACAAATTATTAAAATCTTTCTATATTGCATATATGTTTATATACCAACATTAGTCTAATTTTCTTTCATATAAATTTATGTTTATTTGTTTTTCATATTTAACAGATCCAACAATGAGAATGATTCGATTGACCTTACACTGGTCAAAGATATTTTAACTATGTTGGATGAACATAATCAACTGTGTAAATCATTTCGAAAAGTTCGCGATGTTGTTGAGTTAGCGGATCCCCCTAAAATAGCATTGAGATTGTTTAGGAATCGAGCAAAAGATTCAAGAATGCACAATATTCCAACAACTGATGAAGTCGCAGGTTTGATTGTAGGTGATTATGATCAATCAGATATTGGTAGAGACATTGTTGTACATGATGTAGAACTTGGTTTAAGGAGAATACATGAGACACATGTTTTGTACATGCCTCTGCAATATCCATTGATATTTCCTTATGGGGAAAATGGCTATGAGGAAGATATTCCCTATAGAGAATTTGTAGGAGAGGTAAATAATCGTAAGAGAGAAAGAGTTGCGATCAGAGAGTTTATTGCATTTAGGATTCAAGAAAGAAAAATAGAATTTGGAAACATTTTAACTACAAAAAGATTGTTTCAACAATTTTTGGTTGATTGTTTCACCATGATAGAGGCACAACGCCTATCATTCATAAGATACAATCAGAAAACTATTAGATGTGATTTGTTGAATGGATTGCAAGAGGCTGTTGTATCTGGAGACTTAGATCCTAATTCAGCTGGACAACGTGTCATACTGCCCGATTCATTTACCGGGGGGCCAAGATACATGTTCAACAACTGTCAAGATGCAATGGCTATTTGTAAGCGGTTTGGTTATCCTGATTTGTTCATCACAATAACATGTAATTCAAATTGGAGCGAGATACGTGATTTTGTTCAATCAAGAGGTCTCTCTCCATCAGATAGACCGGACATCGTATGTAGAGTGTTCAAGATGAAACTTGATGAAATGATGTCTGATTTCAAACACAAGGAAGTATTTGGCAAGGTTATTGCAGGCAAGTGTTTACGTTAACAATGATTAATTATTAAATTATAGTTATTAACATTTTATTCATTAAACTTACATTAGTTTCTTATACCGACATCACTTCTGATTTTCGCATAATGTATAATCTTTATATTATATTTTAGGAATGTACACTATTGAGTTTCAAAAAAGAGGACTTCCACATGCTCATATACTATTGTGGTTGGATGGTCAAAACAAGTTGACGAATTCAAGAGAAATAGACAAGATTATCTCAGCCGAAATACCTCATCCAGATTTATATCCACGCTTGCATTCTGCTGTTTCAACGTACATGATTCATGGACCATGTGGTTTTGCAAACTTGAAATCACCTTGCATGAATGGAAAGAAATGCACAAAGTTTTTCCCAAAGAAATTTCAAGGTATGATAAATTTGGAGAATTTTGGTTTGAAACTTAATTAAAGTTATATTTGTGCACAATTATTGCCTTCCTTATTAAAGTAAATATTTGTAAAATCAAGGTTCCACAACAATTGATGAAGATGGTTATCCATCTTACAAGAGGCGTGACTCCGGATTATGTGTTCAGAAAAAATGGAATAACGTTGGATAACAGAAACGTTGTTCCTTACAATCCTTTTCTTTTGGCAAGATACCAAGCACATGTCAACACCGAATATTGCAACAAGTCAAATGCAATAAAATATTTGTTCAAGTATGTTAACAAAGGTCCGGATCGTGCGAATCTTCAAGTAACAAATGCAGCAGGAAAGGATCAGATAACAACTCCCATTGATGAGATCAAGCGTTACTACGATTGTAGGTATGTGTCACCATGTGAAGCGGCTTGGAGGATTTTTGCATTTGACATTCATGAAAAGTGGCCATCTGTCTTAAAGCTATCTCTTCATCTTGAAAATCAACAAACTGTTGGTTATAGACCTAATCAACGGCTTGATCATGTTGTCACCTACCATGAAAATATTAACACTATGTTTCTTGCATGGTTTGAGGCAAATCAAGAATATCCAGAAGGAAGGCATTTGACTTATGCAGAATTTCCAACAAAATTTGTTTATTCATCTAGAGACAAAGCTTGGCATCCAAGGGAGCGAGGATTTCAGATTGGAAGGCTTCAATATGTTCCTGTTGGTTCAGGTGAATTGTATTACATGAGGATTCTTTTAACGATGCAAAGGGGATGTGTTAGTTATGAAAGTCTAAAATATGTTGATGGAATATTTTATGATTCTTTTCGAGATGCATGTGATGCAATGGGGTTGTTGGCTGATGACAAAGAATTTATTGATGGAATTATTGAATCTAACAACACTTCAAGTGGAATGCAATTAAGGAGATTATTTGTGAGATTGTTAAACATGAATACAATGTCAAGGCCTGATAATGTTTGGAATTCTACATGGAGGCTTCTATCTGATGGTATTCTCTATCATAGGCGAAGGTTATTTAATAATCCAGGTAAACTTTCTTTATCCTTTAAAAATTAATTAAGCATGTTTGTCTTAATATCTTTCCAGATTTTTTATTTCAGCAACATCAATTATTATTAATTTTCTATCTTTCGCTCACATTAATTATACTACCATGACTTTAGTAGCATGTTAGTAGTTTAAGACATTATAGTAATGCATAATACTTTTAATATTTGTGGATTATAAGATTACAAATTAGTTACTTTGTTCTTTAATTTACAGATCTTCAACTCGAAGATAGTGAATTGAAAAACCTGTGCCTAATAGAACTTGAGAAGCTCCTTATGGCTAATGGCAAAACACTAAAAGAATTTAAATGTTTACCTTATCCCACTGTCGATGATTTGTTTGTCACTGAAAACAAGCTTATTGCTGATGAGCTTAACTATGACAAATCTGAATTACGTAACTTGCATGCTTCTTTAATGGCTCAATTGACTGAAGAACAACATGGTGTCTATAAAACTATCATGGATTCAGTTTTATCTCAAGATGGACAATTCTATTTTTTGTATGGTTATGGAGGTACAGGAAAGACATTTTTGTGGAAAACTTTGTCTGCTGCCATTCGATCAGAAGGTAAAATAGTGATTAATGTTGCTTCAAGTGGGATTGCATCTCTGCTACTGCCTGGTGGAAAAACAGCTCATTCCACTTTCTGCATACCATTGGTTGTCAATGAACAATCAACTTGCAACGTTAAGCAACAAAGTATCCGAGCAAAGTTACTTAGAGCTGCAAGTTTATTCATATGGGATGAAGCTCCTATGATGAATAAGTTTTGTTTTCAAGCTTTTGATAGCACTATGAAGGATTTGATGAGTGTGGAAAGTGAAGACAACCGTAACAAGCCATTTGGTGGTAAAGTCGTTGTATTAGGTGGAGATTTTAGACAAATTTTGCCTGTTGTAAGAAAGGGTTCAAGAAGAGATATAATGAAAGCAACAATCAGTTCTTCCAAACTATGGAAAAGTTGCAAAGTTTTGAAGCTCACAAAAAATATGAGGTTGAATGGTCTTGGTACAACTCAAACAAGTCATGAAATCGAAGAATTTGCCAACTGGATCCTCAAAATTGGTGATGGTGATATGGAATTAGATGAAAATGGAGAAGGCAAAGTTGACATACCCCCAGAGCTTTGCATTTCCCAGTCTGAAAATCCTTTAATGTCGTTGGTTGAATTTGTATATCCAAATATATTGCAGAATTATAAAACTCAAAGTCTATTTGAAGAGAAAGCAATCTTAGCTCCAACTTTAGAGTCAGTTGAACATGTTAATGATTATGTTTTGTCTTTAATTCCTGGTGATGCAAAGGTGTATCTAAGTTCGGACACACCTTGCAAATCTGACAAAGATTGTGAGTTTGAAGGAGATTGGTTTACATCTGAGTTTTTGAATGATATCAAATGTTCTGGAATACCCAATCATCGTTTCACACTTAAGATAGGTGTTCCTATAATGCTTTTAAGAAATATTGATCAAGCAAGCGGGTTGTGCAATGGTACCAGATTGCAGGTTAATGATCTAGGCAAAAATATTATAACTGCAACAGTTATAACTGGGAAGAATGTTGGAGAAAAAGTTTTGATTCCAAGGATGGATTTAGTTCCAACTGATTCAGGTCTTCCATTCAAATTTCAAAGAAGACAGTTCCCCATAAGTCTATATTTTGCTATGACAATTAACAAAAGTCAAGGCCAATCATTAAGTAAGGTAGGATTATATCTTCCGCGTCCAGTGTTTACACATGGTCAGCTATATGTCGCTGTCTCTCGAGTAACAACAAAAAATGGTTTGAAAATGCTAATTTTGGATGAAGATGGAAATACAACAACCTCAACCACTAACGTTGTTTACCGGGAGATCTTTGACAATCTTTAAATATATTTAAGCTCATCATAGAAGGTATGCATGGTAAAAATTAATATTTCAGTATCAGTTAAATTTTTATGCAAAAATAGGGAATTTAATATGTTGTTTTTTATTTTTATTTTTTCAGGTTTTATTGAGTACTCAATGATACACTTCCAACGCCTTTAGCAAAGTGGAAGATTCAAAATGCATCGTTTATGAGATTCATTTTTTGAGTAGCTTTTGTTTCTTTATATCATTGTATTTGTTAGAACATATTTTATATCTTTATGGACCATTCAGTAATTTTATTTGGGATTCAATTAATAGTTGGTAATCAATATATTTTGATATCTTTTTTAACAATTGCCAAAGGTTATTCAATGCATAATTAATATTAATTTTAATAGATTAAATCTTTTAACTTATTTCTCCAAATAGTTATTATATGAATCAATTCAACTATATATCATTAAGATATATATTTTGTTATCATTTTCCCGTGCGTTGCACGGGTGTAGAGACTAGTAACAAACAATTTGAAGTCTTCAAAGTTCAAACTACTAGAAGAACCCACATTCATTTCATTACTCTCTCTCTCTTCGACACCATCACTCCACACAAAAACAAGAACAATTTTCTCAATTTCAATCCAATCCAATGAGCAATTACCCTCCTCCAGGACCTCCACCACCAGGTACTCCACTTTTCCTCTCTTCAATTCTTCTTTCATTATATTTACCGGTCTCGGTCTCTGTCCGTCTTGTGCAGAGACATAGTTATTTATAATAATATATTTGCCGTTCAAAAAATTATTAAAATTTAATTTCAAATTTCAACTCTTAAAGGTTTTGGATCTCCTTACCCACAACCAGGACCACCGCCTAACCACCTCCACCACCACCACCACGAAGGCGGCTTCCCTCCGCCGGGATTTCCTGGAGGTTACCCTCCACCACCACCTCCACCGCATCATCATCAGCATCACCAACCGTATGATTCCTATCAAGGCTATTTCGACAACGGTTATCCACCACAGCCTCCTGCTCCGCCTCAGTATCATTACCAGCATATTGATCATCACCGTTATGGTGATCCTGGTTGTTCTTCCTTCTTCCGTGGCTGGTATGCTCTTTTTTTCTTTTACTCGGTTGAGTGTGTGTAGGTTTAGGTTTTACTATTGGTTACTTACTATAAGTCAATTTCATGTTTGTTACCTAACTTTGATCTGACTCAAAATTTGGGTAATTGTCTTAGAGTGTGTTTGGATGGAGAAATTTAAAATTCAAGGGATTTTGAGATTTCATGGTATTCAAATACTTCAAATTATTTAGAAAAATTCACTATCTGGTTTTGTGGCGAGAAGAATTGATTTTGGCAGAATTGGTTATGTGGAATTGATTTAAAGATAAAGTAATTTATGTTTGGATATATTCGTGCAAAAGTGAAAAAAAAATTGAGTGTAAAAATCAATTCTAGAATCAGAAGCTAGGATTTTTAGCTTCAAGTAGAATCAATTCTATACCTCTAGAATTAAAACCAAACATGCATGTTTTAAATTGCTATGCATAATTGAACTATAACTCTATAGGGCGTGTTTGATTCTCTATTAATAAATAAAAAAAGAGTGGTTATGACAACTTCGATTTATATTTTTTTTAATTTTTTTTAATTTATGTTTAATTTTAAAACTGTTTTTGGGATTGTATAAATTATAGAGCCAGGGACTGGACAAAAATTGAAATTTTTGTTCTTCACTAAACCACAAGAAAACTTTTTGTCCAAAAGTATAAGCTGTCTAAAATATCTATTAGAATTTGAAATTTTTGTTCTGAGATAGATCAATTTGCAAATCAAGCAGACTCTTAGGTTTTAGAGATCTCAACATCGTAATTGTAATTGTGACTCTATCAGTCATATTTGCTATTATGTTTTAACCAAATCCTTTAAGACTTTGGGAATATGGATCCCCATAGTAGGCAGGCACCACTTGTTAGGGGAGTTAGGGAGTGTGCAGGATAAACAAAAAACTAATGATTAGGACCGCCAAGAAACTTTGACAGCAAATATATTATATACCCAACATTTGATAATGGTTTTTGTTGTTCTCCTAAATGGGAGAGATTCTGTCATATACAAGATACACAACTAAGTTATGTGTTGCACCTAAACCTAATCGACCAATAGTAGTTTTAACACTCACTAACTTTGAATGCAAGATTAATATAAAGCTAACAATCATACATATTAATATAATTTGTATATGCTATTTACTTACTTACTTACAAGCTCACTGCATTTTCAGTCATGAGCCTAATGATTCCTTAGTTACATTTTCACCTTGGATAGTTAAATGATTAAATTTATCTATCCTGAACCTAACGTAAGTTACATTTTCACCTTGGATTGGTAATTGGATTGTATGTCCATAGTCCATACTCTTCATAATATTCAAAATTCAGCAGTTAACCTTTATGACACACTATGTAGCACTGACATATCAGATTGAAAACGTGTTATGCATCTGATGCATGTGGTTACATTCAATTATTTCATTTTCTCAAATCATCTGTGTCGACGTGACAGTTTCATTCTAGTGTCCGTGTTTGTGTAGGTGCTTCATAGATGACACATCATTAAACTAACAAATACCTATAGTATTGTTTTATTTTAGCTTGAGACTTCAACTTTTTTATTAAAATAAAAAAATTGCAAGAGATGTTCTTAGTTTCAGTATTCTGCTTCCTCTCCTGTTTGTGTTTATGGTTGTAATTAAAGAATAAGATTAAGAACTCTTCGTTTAAATTGCAGCTTGGTCGCGCTTATTTGCTGTTGTGTACTGCTTCCTCTCCTGTTTGTGGTTATGATTCTAATTCTAATTGAAGAATAAGATTAAAAACCTTTCGTTTAAATTGCAGCTTGGCCGCGCTTTGTTGCTGTTGTGTACTAGAGGAATGTTGTTGCTGTTTCTGATAATCACACCAAAAAAGGAAGCTGCTTCTTCAGTTTGGAGCCCTTGGTTATGTCCTTATGTAAAAATATTGCTCCAAAATTGTTGATTTATAGTGTGAGATACGGTAAGTGTTTGTCATATTTGTTATTTCTTGTCTTCTCAAACTCCATGCAAGTCCTGGTTTGTACACACGTTATCTCATGTGGTATATGTGAATTTATTTGTACCAAAACTATATTAGAAATTGTAAACCATTTCTTATATGGTTTAACAGCTAATAATTATATGGTTAAAATAATGTTACATATTATTTTCTTCTTTATTCTTGAATATTTTTCTATCAAATTACTTAGCTTAAGAATTCACTATAATTGAGTTTTTATTTTAGATTTTTAACTGTATGGCTCATACTCTTCGCCTCTGCCCCTGCCTTAGGCCTAATTGTTATATCTCCATGCATGCAGTACAGTTCAGGTGCATCGTTGTAAATTGGTCCGTAATATTATATGCATGCTTTGTAACACTTAAAATCTTGACTCATTCAAGTAATGATACGAAACTACAACTGCTCTGTAGTTACAGAAGTAGGCACACTTTGCCGAGCTGCATAAACAAATGATCGTGTTCTATTGTTTGTTACTTGTGTTTTCTTATTCTTTTGTTACTAGTTGTTGTTATAACGGTAAGCATATTTAACATTTTCATGTTAAATTTAGTATATGTTTGGTTCTGCAACAATAAGAATTAAGAATAGAATTGATTTTTTGATTAAAAGTGAGTCGAACAAAATTTATTTATGAACTGAGACCTTGTTGGAAAGAGAAGAATCTTGACAATCTGAACTTCTAAAAGATGAAGGTGGTTTTGAAAATTGTTCTTGTTGCTATCGAAATTTCTGATAGGTGTTGAAGTTTTTTTGTGGGTTTGAAAAAGTTGAAAGTGAAAAATGGTGAAGTGAAAAGCTTGAAATGACTAAAATTGAATGGGAAAAAGTCTTCATAGTGATCCATATATCTTTGCTAAAATGTGATGTTCTTACAGTACTTTTCTTGTTTTTAATATGTTCTAAATATATATTAATTTTTGTTGATTTAAATGTCTTTTATAAAATAATTCAAGGATGCTTATGACCGGAGTTCTAATCTCAATTTTTCTGCTTTATTTGTGTGAGTTTCTGATGATTTGTCATTTTATCTACGTATGAGATAATTATTTTGTTCAAGTTAACACAATGATATATTCAGCACCGTTTGATTTGGCACAAAGGAGAATGCGGACATCCACCTCTGATAGATTAATTTAGACGTCATTAATTATAGGTTAATTTACAAAATCAAACTTCATTAAATTATAGGTTAATTTACAAATGGTATATGTTAATTTACAAATGTTAATGAGGAGACATAGTTCTGAACGCTATTCACCCGTCTCAAATTATAAAGGAAAAAAAATCATTTTTTTGTTTTAAATTATAAGAGAAAAAACAATTATCAAGAATATTTTTTACTTAAACTCATACAATGCATTTAATTTTCTTTCTCTCTCATTCTCTCAATAAAAATGACTTTTGCATCTTTTTATGTAATTTATTTTAAATTTTTTTTCACAAAACCACACTTCAAATTCTCCTGATTTTTAATAAATATAATTTTTTTTCTTTTATAATTTAGGACAGAGAGAGTAAGTTTACTATTCAAATTTGTTTAGTTGGTTCCATAATTTAAATTTGTTCAATTCCTTTTCTTTTTTTGACAAAGGTTCAATTCTTTTTCTATGAAATTAAAGAGTGGTGTTTTTCTAATCTGCATAGTTTGACTAGTTTTCAATCAACCATTTGGTCGATCTCATGATTATTTGTTGGATGTTGTAGAATTGACGGACTAAACATTATTTTGAAGATAAATTCAAAATTTGAGACCAACAAATATTGAATATTCTTCATTTTGGTAAGATGTAGTAGATAACATGTTTTGCAATAATATTACTATTAACCAAACTATACGTACTATACTAACGACTAACGAGTATATTTTTGATTCTTTTTTCACCATTACAATCCGGTCAACTTGACTAATTAATCTAGTTTAAGATTTAATTCTAACATCAAGTAATTTCATCTCTCTTCCAAATACAATTGTAGTAGATTAAACTATAATTATCTCTACTAAATTCAACGTTAATCACCATACCACCAACTAATATTTGATCTTTTTTAGTTTAAATATTTGATCTATTTATGATATATTTTTAGTTTGAATGAAATGAAACCAACAAATATTCAATTATTGTCATCATGTGATAAAGGCATTAACAAACATTTAAATATTCATGCAATAATGAAAATGATAACATAAGATAGGACAATGTAAGTGTAACCAACCCACAACGAACCATCTTTGAACATCCAACAAAGACTTTTATATTCCACGGTCCTAATTTGAATCTTCATTTCAATTTTCATCTCTCATTTCAACCATACACCAAAAAAAAAAAACTTCACAAAAATTCATTCAATTTTTAATTTTTTTTGGAACAACAACGTTTCTCTCTCTAAATCTCTTCTTCATCATCCCCTAGAGAGAGAAAGTGTCCGCGAACGTGATTCGGGTTCGGATCTCCGATCCATCACCGTTCCGTTCCCTACATCCTTCTCTCCGTCACCGTAACCGTCGCCGTCGTTGAAAATGATAGCGATTCCGTATTTAACTGCACTCACAACCTATTTCAGTTACGGTTTACTTTTCGCTTTTGGTCAATTTAGAGATTTCTTCAGAAAAATCTTCGACTGGTGTAGTTCTAATAATCTTCAGGTTTTTGTTGTTTTTTGTTCAAATTTTGATTTCAATTTTTGTTGTTTATGTGTTTAGAATTTTAGATTTAACTTAATTAGCTTGATTTTTAGGGTTATGCTCCGATCTGTTTAGGACTTGAAGATTTTTATATTCGTCGGTTATATCTTCGAATTCAGGTAACGATTTCGTCGATTTTTGTTGCTTTTTAATCTGTTTAGAGTGTGCTGCGTGTTGCGAGCTAATTTTAAGTGATGGATTGGATAAACAACTTAATTAAGTGTTTATGTATTAGTTATTTCTATAATTAAAGATTAAGTTAGGTGTTTAGAAGTCCTAGCTCAACTGAGAGATAAAATGGTGAAATTGTGAGGCTGGACATTTATGACTGGGGTTGGATTCCTAGTTCGTCCACTTTGTTTGTGTGAGTTTATAATGACTTTGTCATTTCATTTATGTACTAGAAAAAAAAAAAGATAAAGTTAAGTTTGAGTGTATTGGTAAGCTATTATGGAGGGTTTATGGAAATAAGGTGAAAACATTTTTAAGCTTTCCAAAATAGGCATTGTTTGGATAAAAACTTAGTTGTAGCTTATAGTATGCATGTTTATTTATAATATTTATTAGTTATTTTTATAGCAAAAGATAGAATGAAGTTAAATTGGTTTTGTATAACCTATAAGCTATTTTTATACGCTATCTTGGAGTACTTGCAAAAATAAGCTAAAAACATGTTAAGACCAATTGACCATGCTGTTTTCTTGAGTTCTCTGTAAGCTATTATGGAGAGTTTATGGAAATAAGGTGAAAACATTTTTTAGCTTTCCAAAATAGGAATTGTTTGGATAACAACTTAGTTGTAGACTTGTAGCTTATACTATACATGTTTATTTATAAGTTTTGTAAGTTTTTTTTATAGCAAAAGATTAAATGAAGTTATATTGTTTTTGTATAAGCTATAAGCTATTTTTATAAGCTATCTTGGAGTACTTACGAAAATAAGCTAAAAACATGTTAAGACCAATTGACCATGCTGTTTTATTGAGTTCTCTCGAACAGTCTTACAAAACTTAATGTTAGTAGATAGCTCAACTAAGCCCATCTAAGTAGACCCATACTTTCACAAGTGCTTAGGCCAACAGATAAGCTCAAATAAGCAAATCCAAACACTTCCCTAGCAAACACAAAGTTTTGCTTATGATTATTAATTTTTACTTTATTATTAATGATATATATGTATTTTCTTAACCAAGAGGTTTGATTCAAGTGGTTAATAGCTTCAGCCCAGGTCGTTCGGGTGGTATCCAAGTTTGATCTGTAACTGGAACAATTTTCAGTGTGATTTTACTTACCTTTTGGTTGAACAATAGATTAGATAGACACCTTTCGCCTGAGGGAATTTGGAGAGTTAACACCAGAGAAAATATTTGTATATGTTTTAAGTGGTTATATTCTAAATAGTTATTTTTTGTTTTGAATTTTTGGCAGGACTGTTTTGGGAGACCAATATCAAGTGCTCCTGATGCTTGGTTTGATGTAGTCGAACGCCACTCCAATGATAATAACAAGACACTAAAGTATAATGCTTTTTTCAATTTTTAGGTCCATAATTATGCTTCTTTTTAGAGATTTAGCATAAAGGAATTTATGTGAATCTTTTCTCATACTAGTTTTGTAAATGCAGACGAACCAATAAAGTAAGTAGATGTCTTAATTTGGGATCATACAACTATCTTGGTTTTGCTGCGGCTGATGAATATTGTACTCCTCGAGTAATTGATACATTGAAGAAATATTCTCCAAGCACATGCAGTACCCGGGTGGATGGGGGTAGGTATTATTGGTTTGTGTTTTCGCCATTGAAACAAACTTCTTTGTTTGTTTGTCGATGCACGTGTCTTATCAAGTTTCCTTAATTGTGGTTTTTCCAATAGGCACGACTGCACTTCACAACGAATTGGAGAAGTGTGTTGCTAGTTTTGTTAGAAAGCCAGCTGCTTTGGTTTTTGGAATGGGCTATGTGACAAACTCTGCTATTCTTCCAGTCTTGATGGGGAAGGTTGGTAAAATTTGGTGTTTTCTCCTTGTTGATAGATGATAATATTTGTGAGTATTCATTAGTCTAGTACTTTTACAGGGAAGTTTGATTATTAGTGATTCACTAAACCACAACTCAATTGTTAATGGTGCGCGGGGATCAGGAGCAACTATACGTGTTTTTCAACACAACGGTGAGCACCTTTGCTGTAGACTAGAATAAATTTTGAGTTAGTTATTGAGTGGTCAGGTTTTTGATTTCCACATACT
The DNA here is from genome assembly GCA_951804385.1 of Trifolium dubium. Classification (NCBI taxonomy): domain Eukaryota; kingdom Viridiplantae; phylum Streptophyta; class Magnoliopsida; order Fabales; family Fabaceae; genus Trifolium; species Trifolium dubium. Next base: position 7,079,716 of record OX638062.1, on the reverse strand, counting down.
GTTATAAAAAGAAGGGTTAAATATTAGGATTTAGTTTATATAGACCGAGTATAAAAGTTTTTACACTTATATCCAATCCTTTTGCATAACGTTGCCACTTTTTTAGGTTGGTTCATAAAATAAGCCTACAAATATCTACATGTTGGATGCATGTGTAAAAATATTATACTGTCGGTGTATAAACATTAATCTATATGTTATTAAATTAAGATATTTTAAGATCTCAACAATGTCACATCATCAATAAAAGCCATGCCGCACCTGCCACGTGGACTTCTGTTACACATGTGCCACTGTAGTTATAAAGTGACTAAAATAGCAAACAGGAAATATGTGGGGGGGACGAAAGCTTGAAGGAAATTTTTGTAGGGACTAAAATTGAAAGTTGATATATTTAATATTTATATGGATGAATAACATATTCAACCATAAAAAGAAAGGTTTTCATTTCAATACATGTGTCTGTAGATGATGGTGGCAGCTATTTTGCACTGCATTATTTATTAACTAAATGTGTATAGCATAGTCTACTTTTACGCTATGACTTCGTTTCTGAAGACAAACAAAATCAAGATGAAGGAAAGCGTAACTGAACTGACATTTGATTACTTTATGTATATATGAATTCTGAGTGCTTGGTTGTATGATGTAGTTTGCTACCTACTGGATTGCATTTTTTCAGTTTGTCTCTCTGTTTGTGTTGATATGATGTTGCCCCCAGAGCTCATAGCATTTTTTATTAATTGTTTCCTTGGCTATTTACTTGCAGTGCCAGCACATCTAGAAGAAGTTTTACGAGAACAAATTGCTGAGGGACAGCCAAGAACACATAGGCCTTGGAAAAAGATAATGGTTATTGTGGAGGGGATATACAGCATGGAAGGAGAGCTTTGTAAACTTCCAGAGGTCATAGCTATATGCAAAAAATACAAGGTCGGTTAATATGGTAGTTCTAAAACACTACTTATTTATTCCCACTCCGTCCCACATGAATTTTTCCTTTTCTTTTTCCATATTTTTGGTTGTCGAGGAGGGAGGGAGGGGGATTTTAAATTGAGTTCAAAATTTATAACCTCTGAATAGACTATACGAGTGAGGTTTCCTGAAATTTTTCTAAATTAACCGTTGTAATTATAACTTGTATTTGGTTTGAGTCCAGGAAAAGTGTATAATTGTATTTTATTTATTTAAGCTAATGACTCAAATGGGTCCATCATGTAAAAGAAATACTAAAATATTTCACCTCCAAAATGGATTTTTTATGGAATAGTTGTGGATAGTTAGATATAACAAATTTTGTTGGTGCTACTATTTAAAAAAAAAGTGTTTTTGAGAAAAGGGGAATGAGAGGGCCACAATACTGGAGGTATTCCTTCATGTAATGCTTTGTTTTCCTTCTGAACAAGTATTAAATTGGATGTTTTAATTAACTTCTTACTATCAGGTTTTCTTTTGCCATTTTACTTTGGTTCATTTCTTCTTTCTGAGTTCTTCCATATCTCTATAGGCATATACATATTTGGATGAAGCACACAGCATTGGAGCCGTGGGCAAGACGGGAAGGGGTGTTTGTGAGCTCTTGGGTGTGGATACTGCTGATATCGATATTATGATGGGAACATTCACCAAATCATTTGGATCATGTGGAGGTTATATTGCAGGATCTAAGGTATGAACATTTAAATATTAAGCACTGATGTTGTACCAATGGAGTAGTAAGTTACTACAATCTTAGACCAAATAACTTTACATTAATAAGATTATTTTATTTAATATATATTGCCGAATGCCCTGCATCCATATCTTCATGTTTAAAATTATAACCTTTGTTTGGTACGAGGGGCCTCAGTGAGCATATCTTTTGTTAATAGCCTAATAAGAGTTAGTTAGTTAGTTAGTTAAGTAATCAGGAAAGGAAAATGCTAACTAGTGCACCCCATGCACCCCATGCACTGGTTAAAAAAACTCAATATAGTAAAACTACATTATAACTTGTGTAATCAATGTTTATAAAATATAAAAAGTTGTGTAATCAATGTTTATAACTTGTGTTTATTGTAACTTAGAGAGTGATCAATCTTGTTATTATGTGGTCATTTAGGCAATTGGGAGAGTTTAGAGTTTCTTGAATACTCTAGGAATAGTCTCTAATTAGGCATTTTCCCTCTCTTCAGTAATGATATCAGTTGGTTCTATCAATTTGTGTATTGTATTTTATGTCCCAAGACCCATGCAACATATCTTTACCTAAGGAAACATAAGATATCGTGAATTAGTGTTCTGTTGGATCTACTTGTTACACTCTATTAGATGAATTGCTCTACCAGTTTGCGTTCACCATAAAAATTCTATCATATCTGGCTATTAGGTTGATTTGAACTCAATTTCTTATGTTGAACTTTTGGATTTGCTTCAGGATCTTATTGAATACTTGAAGTACACTTGCCCCGCACATCTTTATGCAACTTCAATTTCACCCCCAGCTGCACAACAAATAATATCATCCATAAAAGTTTTACTTGGAGAGGATGGTTCAAGTCGAGGTTTGACCGGCACTTGATCTCCTCTTTGCATTGCATGTTTGGCCTTGTTACTTGCATCAATCCAAATAACATTTATAAACTCTGTACACTTTGGACTAAATAAAGTTGTTTCTGCGCAGGTGCCCAGAAACTTGCCAAAATTCGAGAGAATAGCAATTTTTTCAGGTCAGAACTGCAGAAGATGGGATTTGAGGTTCTCGGGGATAATGATTCTCCTGTAATGCCAATCATGCTTTACAACCCAGCTAAAATCCCAGCCTTCTCAAGGGAGTGCCTTAGGCAGAATGTGAGAGCATCAAAGTTCTACCTTTTATGCTTGTTGTTCGACGTGAATAAATTTCTCAGTTAATGTTTACATTTTTTTATGTTAATGCACTTTTTCAGATTGCTGTTGTGACTGTTGCATTTCCAGCAACCCCATTGCTACTGGCTAGAGCACGGATATGCATATCAGCTGCTCATTCAAGGGAAGACCTTACCCATGCCTTGCAGGTGTGTATTTTGAATTTCATTACATGGTTATTTTCTTAAAATCCATGATATAGTGGTTGTAACTTGTAAGTAGATGTAGAAGATTTGCGCAACATTTTTGCAAAGTGTTTTCAATTGTTATAGGGTTGTTCGCGGTGCTTCAGACTTTTTGGTTTTAAAAGTTAAATTTGAAAACAAAATTCGGGTAAAATGAGGTTAAAATAGTTTCCCCCTGCATTTTGAAACTGTTTCCGCTCAAATCTCAACCACAAAATTATGTTTTATAATTTTTTTTTTAACGCCAACACATCACAACCAGTGGTCAGATATCAAGGGTTAATATATGTCATTCGTTTTTGTTTGTACCAATATCATTCTTGCAAGATGGTTTCTTAAGTTTGCTTCCACATATGTTTTATATCGTAACTTGCTGTAATTGTGCTCCTTTCGTAGGTTATTAGCAACGTAGGTGATTTAGTAGGCATAAAATACTTCCCTGCCGAACCAACAAAGCAGCAACAAGATGGTAAAATAGTGAAGTTTGAATGAGAGAATCAAATAAGAAAAGAAAAAAGAGGAACAAAGACTAATGAAGATCGAACGAGCTGTAGTTATTGTAAGGCATTTTTGTTTCGATGGTAGTTTCAAACTAATTGGCATGTATAAATTTGTTGCCATCTTCAAAAGTGAGGTCTTGGCTTAAAGCATCAGATCCATACAATCTTTTGTTTTCAGATACAAGTCATGTCTCAAAGAGGGAGGGAAGTCTCTATTTACTTATTTTTCCCAGTCATTAGATGATGATGTGTATAGTTGTAATATTTATTTTGAAATTGACTTTTGTTTGAAATTGTAATCAAATTGTAAAATTGAATTGTCGATTTTTTGAGCATTTTATATTGTTTGAAATTATAGGCCAGATACAAGATGATGGACAAGGATAATCCATCTTTTAGGGTGAAAAATTCACCTACGTTTCTTTCTATCTCTTTCATCTTTTATTTTCAGGTGGTTTTCAGCTTTGAAGGGAAACGAGTTTAAAGATCATTCATTGTTATGAAACTGATTGGATTATGTTGGATTTGAGAGAGAACTTGAGTTCAAACCTAGGCTTAAATATGATTTTGATTGCTATAATATATTTTATTTTTATTTTAATCTCAATATATTTTTGTTTCTTCATTTTGGTATGTGATCGATTCTTTGAAGATAATAACATTTTGTGATTGGTATATTTATGACACATTTTGTGGTGTCTATAACATGACTACTTCATCACTTACATACTTTTGCCTAAAAAAATGGTAACAGAAAGGATAAAAAATGAAACGAATATAGTATTTAGTTTACCGTCTAAAAAAAAATATAAGCACTGAAGTGATAGATTAAAAATCAACCCCAAACAAAAAGCACAAAATTGAACGAAAAAGAAAAAGAAGACATTCTTTTATAGAAAAATTTGTCAGTTGGCTAAATGAGACAACTTCTTGCGACTGACTAAAAACATATCTAAAACATTATATGCAAACAATGGTTCACATAAATATATTTAATGAGATTTTAGTTAGGCTTGCGATGTAAGTAAAATCGGGTCAAAAAATTGTTCTATCCGTAAATTGATATTTGTTCTTGAAGCTCATTAACCATGAAGAGTCGGAAGCAAGATTTACAGAAATTGTCATTGATGGCAGATCAGAAAAGTTTGAGGGGTTCTCTATTACAATGGTCAAATTAATGATCAAAGAGAAAAATGCAAATGAGTTGTAGTATCAAGATTTCTATGAATAAAAGTTGAATAAACACTCAATCAAAGAGTAAAATTGTATAGAATTTGGTAGGTCAGTAGGTGTATGAAATGCAGAAGTTCAAAAAAAGCGAAGATGACAACGCTATATAGCTTATATCTCGGCTTTTACCGTAAATGTGAAAGAGTCATTCAAAACACTCCCTTTTTGCTCAGAAACTGAAACACAACTACCGTAACAGAACAATATTTTGATGCATAAAGACCATATTTATAGTTCAAGAGGGTGTTGGTGCTTCTCGTGAAAAATAGTCTTCGTATGATTAATCATTTTCCATGTCATAATTGCTCATATCGTCGCCTTCATATTTTGCCTTACGGTGCATACCAGAAGACCGGGGAGGATGTAGGAGGTGGGATGGCTGCCTTAAGAGGCAAGGCTGATCACCGTCGTTATGTCTCCTTCACTATCAATCTTATTTAAGAGCTTCAAGAAACAAGGTGCGTCATGCATGCTGGAAAACGATCGAATAGTTTAGAATATTTGCATTCTCCTGTGTAGACCATAGACTAATGTATCATGTAAAGTTATGTGAACACCCTTAGTTTCTAAAATAAAATTCTTCAAATGTTATTATCATTTGGTATGCTTCATCAATCCATAATCATTAGAAATAGATCAAAAGTTGAGTTATTACAGTACTTTTAGTATTGTAAGACAGATACTTATATTACATCATATACAAAAATTCTGCAAAACCTTACAAATCATAACTATAGCAATAACTTTAAAAAAATAAACTGATTAATTAATAATTATTCAATACAAAATTCCTATTAGCTTTTGTAATCCTGTTTATTTAAGCTATTTTTTCCTTGGTTTTCCTAAAGTTTCTGAAGCAAATTTTCAAGTATTGTATCAGTCTTCTGCATTGGACATTTTGCAAAGCTAAGAAGCTGGAGCAACAGCGGGAGTAACGCCGCCGGTGGTTGGCCTGATAAAAGAAAAACAATATTCAGTTCCATAAGATTTTGTTACATAAATTAAGAAACACAATTAATATCATGTTTCATAAAAATCACAAGAATTAAAAATGAGACATTATTACATTAATAATGATTCAAAATATAACAGCATGAAAAATGTAAATATTTCATGGATATTGTAAAATGACGTATAGAATGAGATAAACAATTTTTTTTGCTAAAATGACAAATATTATGGGACGGCGAGAGAGTATATCAGAAACAGAACCAAGAAGCTGCATTAACTGTAAAAACTTACAGTCCAACAGAAACTTTGAATGCATCATAAATTCCCCATTGAGCTCCGGTTAGAGTTCCAACCATAAGAATTCGAAGAGGAAGACCACGCGTACACATACCCCATAATCCCAACTGCTTTACCGCCTGCATTACAAAATAATTTAGTCAATAACAATGATACATTATTTTAGGCCTCAAATATTGTATTATTTGATGAAATTTTCGCGCAATCATTAATAAAAATTAAAATGTATAAACTCCATCCACTTTCAATTTGCGAGACCCTTTTCTTATTTGACTAGACTGACATGAATTTCATCCATTTATCGATAGTATGGCGAACAAAGCATGACTAGTACTTTTTCGGAAATTATTATTAATCAGTCAAGCAAACTCCGCAGTAACGCACGCAGTTGCTTTAAAATTAAGAGATACAGTTATAATTCAGCTACTAACTTGATGAATTTAAAATAGTTTAGAAAGTACTTGATCAAATAGAATATTCTGTCATTACAAATAATTACACGAATATTCTATTCTATCAGAGTATCGGTACTTGTTATATTTGGAATCGAGTTAAAGTTCTATAATTAGATCTAAGTTAAATTAATGTGGCACTTACATCAGAAGCAGTTGCCCCTTTAGAACTGTTGAGGAAAGAAACAAGATTATCTGCAGGATGAGAAACAACAGCACATAATATACCAGCTAAATATCCACCAACAACACTCACACCAAGTTGAAGGGTTTTGGTGCATTCATCTTTTGGTTTGGGAATGGCATGCTTATAGATCATCTCAACAATGTTTTCATAAGAAGCAAACTTCATCATTGTATCTGCAACAAACAAACAAAAATTATTTTCATGCTCAAGTTATCTTTCAATTCCTAACTTTCGAACAGTATTAGTGCATGTTTGATATCACAGTGTGTTTGACATAATCACGGTGAGTCAGTGTAATATTTTTATAGTTCAAACTAACAAGTATGAAAAACTTACATGGAACTTGTCTTCCCCAAAGAGGCACAATTCCCTTATACAACCTGAAATCATTGTACATTTCATTAAATACTTATCCTGTATCTAGAATGAGTAACATATACAATTTCAAACAATAAAAACCATAATTAACAACACTTATAAAGTTACTACTCTGCCCTTTTAATTTATATATATATATATATATATATATATATATATATATATATATATATATATATATATATATATATATATATAAGCACCTTTGACACATTTCACATCTATTAAGAAATGTTTGTAGTGTAATTAATATTTATATTTTGTTTATTGATACTAATAAATTGTCTTTCGTATATAAACATGTGCATCCATGAGATATCAGCTCAATGGTAACAGTTCACTGAAGTGAAGTGACAGAGTTGAGTTGAAATATGTTTAGAGACAATTGTAAAATAGTCAATAATACCGTTTTAATTAACAATAATTTCGTCATTTTCAAATTATTTTTCAAAAAAGATTCCGATTCTTATTTTTCCGTCTTCTAAAATAAATTAGTAGTATTAATAAGAAATACATTTTAAAAAAAATAATAATGAATGTATTTGCTTGTATATATTTAAGGACAAATATGAACCAGATGGAGATACATCAGTTGTCAAATATACAAAAAAAAAAAATCAAATTTATTTATAATAAGGACCGAAAAGAGTAGCGTAAAGTTAGCATACATACCCTGAGACTCCTTCAGATCTGAGCAATTTAGGTAACCCATCAGAAAGACCTCTAGCAAAACCAGGTTGAGTTTGAACTCTAACCTTAATTGCTTCAAAAGGACAAAGTGCAACATCAGCAATAACCTCAGAAGATGCTGAGCCAGCAAGGTAGATTAATGTCTTATACTTTGTAGCATAATCTGGACCAACAGCATCTGAATAGTACTTCTTGAAGTACTCATAGAGTCCATATTTGAAAGCACCTTGTGCACTATAACCAAGAAATGTAGGTGCCCATCCTCTAAAAAATCCTCTAAATCCTTGTTCCTTAAGCATCACTCCAAATCCAGAAGAGATGCTTTTGTACTTTGCAGGGTCAATCTGATAGATGAATTCATGATTATTAGTTGAGCAATGCAATTTTTATGAAAGATTTATACAAAGAACGCGTAAAAGTATGAAATTTGACCGATCAAATTATTAATTAGAGGTTCTGTGTTTGAATTCAGCCGTGGGAATGCAGCAGCATTAAATTCTCTTGAAGGAGAGTTTTACTGTTATAATATAATTGGATGTATGTATAAAACAAATGTATAATAATTAATCTTTGAAAATAGTATAGAAGTCATGAAAATCTTAAATATAAAGGGAAAAGAGATGAAAAGAAAGAGACCAACCTGCATATTACATTTGACAAGATCAAGAGGTGTAACTGCCATGTGAGTGAAGCCACAACATATGCTTCCACCAACGGCGCAAGCAAGATAGTAATCACGAGAGAACAACTTTATATTCCTTTTCCCAGACTCATTGGGAGAAGGAATCATAAACTTCGATGATTCCATTGTCGTATGATGGATGGTGGAAACATCTTCCACGATCTTCTTCTGCGGCGATGAAGTAGAGGAGTAGAGGAAGCTTGGTATGAGAGAATGATCCATGAAGGAAGGAAGAAATGAAGAAAAATATGGAAAGATACAAAGAGTGAATTAGTTTGGGAGAAAGGAAATGAATATAACTTTGCTTATTCTCTCTCCCAATTCCTTGGATTAAGTTGGAGACAAATTGGCTTCTTTGTTTCCTTTTATAGTCTTTTTAAGTAATACTCCCTCCGTCTCAAATTATAAGTATCATTTTAAAAAAAGTCTAGTCCCAAAATATAAGTCTTTTACAAATTATTATATGCATTTATTATTTTTTTCTCTACATATACCCTTAATTATTACTCTAACTTGCATTGAAATACGAAAAATAAAATAAAATACACATACAACAAATGACAATTTAGTAAAATTCATACACAAACTAGACATAATAATTATACTACCAACTTTTCTTAATATGTGTGAAAAAAGTCAAGGGTGCTTATATTATGGGACGAAGAGAGTAAAAAAAATCTTATGGGTTATATGTAATATGTGGGAATTGGAAAACATGAAGAAACAAAATGTCAAATAATTTGGTAATGCTTTGGAATCTTCTAAAGTCATGTGGGCTTTGACCATTTTCTTTATGATAGAAACCTATGTAATTTCCTCAAAATTTCCCTCTAACAAAAATAATCCAATGTTTGATTATGTTGCATCCGTAATACGATATGTCATCATCATTTTTATTGATATATAACAAGTCAATAAAAGTGTTTCTTTTCATTACCACAAGGTTCAAAGAGCAATACTGACCAACCACGTTTAGTATCTTTCAAGTTTGAACAATCAATTTAGCCAGCTTAATGTTTTTTGTATTCATTCAACATTAGAATTTTCTCTGAGTTTGATTCTGACCTGCAAGTTCAGGAAAGGTTCCATGAATATAGTTGCAAATTTTGTTTGGTATTATTCATAAATCCTATTGTTTAGTATTATTCACAGTGTGAACAATAGTTAGTCAACGGAAAAGCTAATCGTTCTAGTCCGAATATGAGTCACCTCGGGGAGGTTTATGGTGATGATGCCACCAAGAGAGGTACTCCGGTATGATACACAACCATCTAAGGATTCATGATAAGACCGAGTTATCGAGATAGATTGACACTTTGTTAGATAACAATTATATCAAGGAATGAAAAATAATTCAAACTGAATATGGCTTTAAGTATAAAACTTTAACAAAATTTCAAGGTCCTCTCTCAGAGAATGAGAATAAAGTACTATATTGGGAATGCTATTGAATTCTGAAACAATTATATCCTTAGAAATACATGGATACACTGACATGTATATATATATTTATAGTAGCAACAACTTTAGTAATACTTCAAGCCAAAAAGAATGGATACAACAATCCAACTACTCCATCATTCCACTTTCGGAATCGATCAGTTCAGAAATAAATTAAGGTGACAAATTACAAAGGTGTAATATCTTGAGAACTGGTGAATATCAACAGCCACGCAAAACTTTTAATCCAAAACAATGCCAAAACTTAGAGAAGCCTAAGATGAGCTGTATCATTAAGCTTTTTTATCTGCCAGCCAGTTCTGAGAGAATGCTGTAACACAGTCACTGAAGAGTCTTCTACACAGAACTTATGCGACATTTGGGGGCTACATCCAAGAAGACCGGTAAGGAGACACTTGATCGGCACAGAATGAGTAAATAGTCCTATACAAGAAACAGGCGATGATGAAAAGCTGCTGAAATTAGAATTACGCACGGAATTTGGGTGGTTTACATTGCTAGAAGGAACGTCGTCTTCGATCTCATCTCCTGTAGTTGTCACAATTTGAAGCCTGCTTTTCCCAGATTTTTTCTTTGAGAATGCAGGACGATGTCTGCCGAGAGAATCCCATTGGTTTGAATGGAGAGATATTCCATCTTGGTCATGAATTGAGTTTGTGAGAGCATGGGAATTGTGCTGAGAAAATGCATGACTGTCATTTTGATGTGACGAGAAAACTAATCTCAATTTTTCATGTAATCCCAGGACAGTTTCATTTAAGAAACGAATCATCCGGAATTCTACTTGTCTAAGTGATTCTCCAGAAGGTGCAGCAAAATCTGGCTGGAACCTGTCAATGTAGCTCAGCACTTCAGGTGTGTATGTTTCTGATCGAAGGCAACCCTCCCAATTTCCTTGGCTAATCTCAGAAAGAGCGTCTGAGGAGTGTATTTGGTCCTCTGAAAAACTGACTTCCTGTCCATTGGAACATTAGCCATTAGAGTCAGATTTATTGCAGAGTTCTGAAATATAATTAATCTATTGTTTCTTCAAAAAAATAATTAATCTATTTGTTATAGGCCACTATGCAACCATTAGAAGTGAAATTCCAAAAACATGTGAAGTTCAGTGCGAGGCAATCATGCTCTACTTAATGTAAGTATAGAAGGAGATGCTACTATGCTAAATTCCCTTCATAGCATTTACTACAAAAAGGTTAAAGGAAAATTAAGGGTTTTCTATTTCATAAATGAAATTACTTATTCAATCTATTAATTACTCTATTTCACATCACAAATGAACAAGACTGGTAGTGTATCCATTAATATATTAAAGTGTACTACAAATAGCATACTGACAATGTATGGCCCACATACCCAATGTCCGTATGGTAGGGTACTGCAGACCTGTACCAAATATAATTGCAAATATGGTAACTATGCATGGTTGGAATTTAATTTGTGTGATCTTCTCCGGCCCTAGTTCAATGGACAACCCAGGTAAAGAAGAGAAAGAATGGCTGTGGAGTTGATTGTCTCCTCCTCAGGACTCCAGAACTAGTATCTCCCGCCATGAGTCAATAACCAACGAACTTCATCCATCTATTTTCTCTCTACCTTTAATTATAATAGCCTAACAAATAAACTACTATAACTTTACAAGGACAGAACACAACTAACAAAAGGCAAAGACAACCCCACTTAGTCCCTTGGGTCAATCCTTACACCTGTTATAAACCTTCCTAACTGGGGCTGGCTTTGGTGCTAAGAATACAGCCCCAAAATATAGGTCTTACTTCAACGGTTTGTGCAGCTGCCTCTGGTTGATGCATGCACGGACAGGGGTTGCTTCTTTCCCCCTATTTCTTAATATCAGATCCACAACCTTGTTTGTCCTTTAGACACAACATTTTTGATTTATGCCAAGATGTGAACTCGTCCTCCCGATCTTTGATTTCTATTTCACAGTCTCGTTCTTCGGTGGCTTCTATATGGCCTTGGCATATTTCGATCCATTTCCATTCCACACTTTTCTCTATCATAAATAAGCCATTTTTGTTAAAAGAAGATGGTTGTCCTAACCCTATTCTGCATTATATTTTTCTCTATCATAAGCCAATCAAGTGTTTTCTCCACCATATCCACTTATCCATCTTAATTTTTGTTTTATTCATTGTTATTGCTTCCAGAAAATGGGCTTCTTCTCCAACTCAACCCTTACAAAACCAACAAGGTGAAGATTACCTACCACCACTTAAAAACATATGTTCAGACCATATCTCATCCAATGTGAGACTTCTTTTGTTTCAATTCTAATTGTCTACAGTTCATTAAGCAATTATGGTAACTATTTCGAAATCCAAACAATGGATATGAGATCTATGCTAGACTTCATGTTATAAGGGAATAGATTCGTTGGCAACTTGGCAATATCAATTTGACAAATGTTAGAGGTGAAAACCATCTAACATCATCTTAAAAGTTATCACATCATCTTAAAAGTTAGCTCAGTTTCATGGAACATACTAGCAGTCTAGCATGACAATACTCAAACCAGCATTTGTAAAAAGCAGAGATGGTTATTCCATTTCCAATTATACGAATAAATCATCAATCCGGAGATTTCATTCATCATGAGAAAGATATCCTAAGAATATAAATCATATCAACATAGGAAGAAAAAAAAACTCGCACACTCAATGTTGAGGTAACAAATGATTCAAAGAGCAATAATAACAACATAGATCACTTCAAAAAAGCAACAAGTACACAAAGAAACTACAATGACATTTCTAAAATCTTGACACCCACACCCTAAGTTGCTATCCACATTATGATCAGTCAAGAAGTCAGATCTACAATTTTTATTTTCAACTATACTCATACTTGGAAATACAAGCATTCAACAACATCACCTCATCTTTAACTTCTACCATTCAACATACTATCAAAGTTTTAAATTACGGTTAATAACCACAATTGGAACGGCAACATCAATCTTTTAGAAGTTTCCTCAACCGCATATTCAACTGCACTCACATTTATCCCTAATTTTTACATATTATCAAGTGTAGCCTAATACCAATTACAATTTAACATATATGACCCTTCAGAAGTAAACAATTTTTTTAGTGTAATACTATAAGTAGGTGATAGCTCATCTAGGCATGGCAACGGTGCGGGGCGGGGGCGGGTTTAAACAATACCACCCCCGCCCCCGCTTCCCTCTATCATCCCCGCCCCCGCCTCCAAATATAGTCGGGGGTAATATTTCAACACCCACCCCCGCCCCCAACAGAGAACGGGTTTCCCCGCCCCGCCCCCGCACCCACCCGCATAAATTAAAATAAAAAAAATTACTTTTTTATTTCATTTTTTGAAAAATATTATGGTTCAAAATGATTTTTTTAAAGAAGATAAATAAATGAATAAACATAATATAACATAAAAAATATTATATTTTAGTTTACTACATTTATGAAGGACTAATATGCAATAATATTGTTAAATATAAGGAAAATATATTAATTTTAATTGGACAAAATGGGGGCGGGGGTGGGTGCGGGGCGGGTGGAAGGTCATACCGCCCCCGCCCCCACACCCGTATTCTAAATTCGGGTTTTCCCCGCACCCGCCCCCACACCCAGTTGAAACGGCTTTTCCCCGCTAAATTCGGGGCGGGTGGGTTTGGGTCTTGTTGCCATGCCTAAGCTCATCTCCTCCCTGAATTGCTCAGAACCCCCCATCCAGCGGAAGCTAGCTATCTTCCAGTAGTTAAATCCTACTGTAAAATATCTTTCAGTAGTGTAAATCTTAGTTGTTTCGTTGAAACTCATTGGAATCACAATGAGTTTAACAAAATCATGCAACACCGTGATTTTGTTGAAGCTTGAAAATGTAGTTTTATTTTCGTCAAAATCACATTATCACTCCATACTCACCGTCAATCCAAACATTCACTTAATTTTCAAAAACTCGCCTAATGACCGACTAATCCAAGGGGTCCAATCCTTATCCCCCCGTCCACGTGCAAGACCCCATTTAAAGTCAGTTTTTGCTCTGTATGGACTAGCCCACCGAAATTGGCACCAAACATTCACTTAACTTAATACTTTGAATAACATAATTCTAATTTCAAATTCAATTCAACTCATAAACCAAATCACATAGAACTTAATTGCCACAATTCATTATCACATTCATTCATATAATCTAACAAACAAGTTAAGAACATTGATTGAAATTGAAAAGAAAACTACCTTACAAACGGAAACCGCAGTTAACCTAGCACGATCCAACGGCGAACAAAAAACAGCATTAAACCTAACACCTTGAGATTTTAAAAACACAGCCAAAGCCCTAGCTTGCCTTTTCCCATTCGGCGTCAACTCCGCCGCACCACATCTCCCACCAACTAACTCCGGAGCCAAATTCAACTCACACTCACCATGACAAATCAAAAAAACTTCAACAACCTCTTCATCACCAACACCACCACCACCACCACTCACCGACGAAAAACTCCTCGAAAACATCATCCCCGACGCCGAAGGCGGCGACTGTAACGGCGTCGGCGGTGATAAAACATTATACGGATCCCATACTTTGATCGACGGACCAAGTCGCGGCGTTCCGAGAGTTGAGAGCTGCGGTGAAAGCGGAGATGCTGACGTGTGGTACGGTAGCATTTCTGGTTCTTGTTCTAGAACTTTCTTTGCCACGTGGTGGTGGTTATGGTGGTTACGTAATTGGTTACGGTTACGGTTACCGTTTAAATGGTTGTTAATGTTTCTTTCTTCTTCTTCTTCGTCTTCTTCGTCATCGTCTTCGTCGTCGTGTTCGTGTTCCTCGTCGCTGTGTTCAATGGTTTGTGATGAATGATTTGCACCCATATTTAAAACGATGTCGTTTTAGATGAATTTTTGTGAGATTTGTTAAATGTGATTTTGAGATCTAAGTGTTGTTAATTTAGATTTTGGATTATGAATTTGAGAAGATGGATTAATGAAAGTAGATCTGGATTTAGTGAATTAATGAATGAAATTATTGGAATGTATTTTGAAGAAATGAAATGAAATGAATCTGTGTTTGTTTGTGTGAATGGAGAGAAGATGATGAAGAGAGTTGCAGACTACACTCAAACTTTCCTTTTTGTTTTCTTTATCATTTTTTTATTAATTTATCTTTGGATTAATTACATATTTGATTTCTTAAGTTTATTTTATGTTTTAATTTGATATATTTTTTGCTGTCGAGACTGGGGTATCCACAGTGAATAATTCCTCGCTAGATTAGAGGCAATGGGAGGGATGGAAGCAATGGGAGGGATAGTTGTTTCAAGGAGTTAAAGCTACTTCATACTTAGGTAAGGATCGAACCCTCGATCATTGGTTAAGGGAGGATGAGCCTCAACCGCTCAACCACACCCCTTAGATTATTTTTAATCAAATATTTATTTAAATCGTTCACGTAGATAACATATTTTCATATATGAAACAACTTAAGAAGATGTGATGTAGAATTTTTAGAAGAAATCAATTTAAAATTTAATATAAAGTTAGAAGAAACTAATTTAAAATTTAATAAAAAAGACCAACTTAAGTTAAAATCAAGAAATTAAGAGACTAAATTAAAAAATTTTAAATGTAAGGAGACTAAGTTGAAACTTAAAATAAACGTAAGAGATTAAATATGTGACTAAGCCATCTTCATACTAATAATGAATTGTGGTTAGATTTTTGTCATCTGTATGCAGAAAATTCGGTTGGAAGGGAAGAACTCAATGTGTGTGCTCCACAAATTCTCCGATGAAGATTAGTCATCGCTAACGGCAGTGGAACTTCAAACCAATATTATAATAACCAAAAAAAAATTACTTAAATATGCAAAATGTTTTTAATGTATTTTAGAATCACTTGAGTTTCAATTCATGCACTTTAAAATAAAAAATTAATTTGACCCTTTATTTTTGTTTTACTTTTACAAATATCTCTAGGCCTATTTTTTTATGAGATGTCACATTCTTGCACACAGCACACGTGACATTGATCACTTACATAAATTTAAATGGATGAACAAAATGCGCCTATTACTTACGGCTTTGCACAAAATTATGAAATTGCCCTTCTTCTTCTTCTTCTTCTTCATTTTCTTCTTCTTCAAACTAGAAACGCGAATACAAGGAACAAAGTATTTTTGTCCATCCATTTTTGGACATCAGCTATAAGTTATCAGCCATCAGTTATAAGTTATTTTTCTTAAATAGAGTAAGACTCTGTTGGCAAGGTCAAAATTTGAGCTTATAGTTTATAAGTTCATTTGATAAAAACGACATGTTTGGTAACATACTTTCTAAAAAGAGCTTATAGCTTATCATCTATTCTTTCAATTTTATCCCTGTCATCCTACTTCAAAAAATTAAATATTAAATAAACTTATAATTTGTATGTCATTTTACATTTATTAGTTTTTCTAACCGTTGATTTTATCAAACATTTCAATTAACTTATCTACTATCGATCATAAACTATCAATTAATTATCAACTATAAATTATAAGCCAAAAGATTATCTTGTTTGAATATATTCAAACTTTTAATTGATGCACCGAAGGATTGTAGGTTTATTGAATAAAAATGAGAACTAAACTTTAGAAATAGGTACTTGATAGTTGTAATTATTAAAAATATTATAAAATATAAGGTCATGCTAACTAGTGCTCTCAGAGTACTAATTAAGGTTATTAAAAGAAATAATTTTTACATTAAAAAAAGTACTTTTTTATTTTAGAAAAGTAAAATACATAAATTTCAAGAATTCTTTTAACATTTTTACTTTCTTAACCATTGCTTCAGAAACACTATTTAACATTCTCTTTTAAACAATTATGTGCGGTAAAGTCAAAGTTTATAATATATAGGTCCCTACAATAAAAAAAATTTGTAGATAATTTGTAATACTTTTTTTCAGTTCTCTAAACTATAAAATTTTATCTCCTACCTTGGTGCCTTTTTTGAGCATATTTCTTCACACTCAATGTATATTTGTTTTACTAACAAAAATGATAAAAATGTTAAAAGTTGGATAAACAAAATAATTTGTGCTCAAACCAAACATGATTCCAACCTATAACTAAAAACATTTCAGTACCACTTCTTTTTCCTTTGCTTCTTTTTCGTTTTTTTCTTTTTGGCTTGCTTTTTTTTTCTCTTTCTCTCATTGTTCGGATAACTCTTTTATTTCAGCCGGTACTTCATTCCTATATTCGTTATGAAACTAAATTTGTGAAATTTGTGTCAAACTAGTGCTTAAATTTTTTTACCAAATTTTGTATGTTGGTGGTCCCCATTTTTTAAATTTTTTCTAAAATTACAAAATTGACCCATAATTTTTTTGAACTATTGCAAATTGGTCCTGTTTTTTAAGTTTCCAGTTTGACTAAAAGTTATTAAAATTTATAAAAGCAGCCCAAAAAAGTTAACAATGATTTATTTTCTAATAAAAATGACTTTTTTGTTAAACAAAGTTATACTAATAATTACTATTTTAATATTGTCTCCCAAATTTTTTGAACTTGATACTTTGAAGCTACAACATAACTAAGCTCTTTTCTTGATAATTTTTTTACCGTTAGTATGTCATGTATTTATAAATATAGTCCGATAAGTGTAGCCATAACATTATTAAAGAGGCATGATTGTGCGGCTCAGTCATCTGGAATTTTTTGGCTAAAGCCATGCACAATCTTTGTGATGGGTTTACGATTAAAATCGGTGATGATAATTCAAGTTTCTGGTATGATTCTTGGATTTTCAAAGAAAAGTTCAGCTCCATGGTTTTCTTTGTGGATATTCATGATACATCTTTGAAGATTAATGAAGTGTGGAATAACAGAGAGTGGAATTTGCAACAACTCTATACTAATATCCTGTGGTTGATACTATTAAATCGTTACAACCCTGTATTGTGAGTGATCTCTCTGACATTTGGATTTGGCATAATACTAGCTCAGGCATGTACTCTTCTAAAGACGCGTATGATTGGCTGCTAGATCCTATGCATATTAACAATATCACCAGTTGGCAATGAATTTTACTATTTTGGCATCTGGCGAATATACAAATTTTCCTTTGGCAGTTGGTTCACAAATCTATCCCAACAGAGCAACTCTTCTCCATCTCCAAGTTTGCTCGAATGATTTATGCCCTCGCTGTTCAGCATCTGCAGAAACCATAGATCACTGTCTGTTTCTTTGTGATGATTCACGTAGTGTATGGAACAGGTGTGGCTTACATGTTATCTCTTCAACTTTTCAAAGTTATAATAGACTTGTCTGGTGCAAGGAATGATTTAGTATTTAATCAACATAGAAAAAGTGTTGATACTAGTTGTTCTGGGGATTTTTGATAGGTACCAAAGTTGTATTTTGATTATAGCTCGACAGAGAAACTCTGGTCCTACGTATCCCTAAGAAATTAGGGAATCAGAGCTACGTAGTTCTCACATGCAATGTATTTTAGAAGGAAAGAACGTGTCTTCTTTACTGTTATTCTTCCCCCATATATAGATGGGGTATGATTAAGTGGTTGGTTAGGATGGTGGAGAGAATATAGGAGGAGTGGAGATCATGGAGGAAGAACTCTCCCATAACCTAGGTGCCCCCTTTAGATGTGACTTAGTCTACCTTCTTCTAGTATCATATTGGGCCTTTCTCCCCATAGGGCGGGTCAAGCCCAATTGGGTCTCGCCCAGTTCACTAATGTTGCGAAAATTAAGTCTCTTGTTTTAGCTTGTGCTATTGCGTTTAATACTCTAACATCAATAGGACAAAGAAATGTTCCTCAAAGACGCGTGAGCTGGTCCCGACTAGCAGCAGGTATTGTGTGTCTTAATGTGGATGGGAGCTTGTTGAGTTCGACTAATAATGCAGTATTGGCGGGCTGTTGCGGCATAACCATGGAAATTTTATTTGGGGTTATTATCGTGCTGCAACAATGTAAAATATTCTTTTTGCTGAGATCATGGCTATTTGACACGGTTTGAAGTTGTGTTGGGAGAATGGGTACCATCAAGCTCTCTATTGCTCGGATTTGTTGCTTGCAGTTAATTTAATCAAGCAAGGGGTCATTCCTCATCACTGGTTTGCTAACGAGATTCATAGTATTCGGAAGATGCTAAAGAATGACTAGGAGGTGGTTATTTCACACACATTGCGTAAGGGAAATAATTGTGTTGATGTTTTAGTTAAAATAGGAGCTATCTCGAACTCGACTTTGGTGAAGAACTCTATCCCACCGTTTGATCTTTTGTGACCGCTTTTAGCGGATACATGTGTATAGAGTTTATCGGGAAGTAATTTCCTAATTGTTTGAGTTTTTTTGTGTTTCTCTTATTTCTCTTATTTAACCAAAAAGAGGCATGATTCACTTAAAATGTATGAGTATGGCTTTTTGATAATAAAATTTGTGACTTCACCACTAAATCATTTTTAAAAAATCTAATTAAATCTTAGAAACTAAATTTTTTACAGCCTAGTGTTTCATACTTCAAATACCATGTTCATAATAAGAATAGCCCACCTCTATTCACAGGACATTTGCACTACTATTATACTAAATAAAATAGTGTAAATGTGTAATCATATCGTACATACCACATGATAATATAATAGCCCCTTCAAAAAAAAGTATTTAGTAGCCCCTTGCCTACAAAAATACACGTTTGCACTGCATGATTAACCTATTTTAATGTAACCTTTTGTTTTGTTAAACAAGATGTATCTCGAGCATCACGCGAATGGAGTTGGCGAATATTTTAATCGACATCATTATATCGTTTCAATTACATGCGTATCAATCATATAATTTATTTTAATCATATATTTTTTATTACTATATAATCGTAAACATTAAGATATAAGATGTTGTTCAAACTATTTCGATAAATATTTTTCAAATATAACTTCTTATAATATTTTACGATACATATAAATTCACGAGTTAAATAAAACATATTTAAAATTATATTATTTTTTTGACCATTTCTCCTATTGTCCTATTCTTCTGTGATGGAAGGATATTTGAGTGTCATTTTTTTTAAAGTATAATTTACTCTATCAACTAATATATACACGTTATTTTTTCTTTCTCATTTTCATAAGTATAAAGTAGAAAATTTTAGAATTTGATTTGAGTGTAACAAACCTTTTAAATCTACTTATAAATATTGTAAAAAATAAAAAATATAATTCAATTAATTGCAATATGTGTCGAGGTTGAAATTCAAATTTTAAGATTCTTTAATGATAAATTTTTCAGAATATTAAATAATTGGATCTTGTTAACATGTGCTCTTAGGACATATGTTAAGAAATTTAAAAATAGAAGTTTTACATTAAAAAACATAACATTTTGACTTTAAAAAGTTGAATGCAAGATTTTTGATGCGATTATTTCTACTTTTAATTCTTTAACATGTATTTTTAGGGCACATGTTAACATTTGCCTAAACAATTTGATGAAAAAAAAATTCAAAATCAAACTGGCATCACTCACATAAATACCTTTTTTACTTATAATTGAACAATGACTTTACGGTGAGTCAGCCACATGTTTTGTGGTGCCAAGGTAGGTTCAAGAGAGTGGGGGAGGACTTTACGGTGGTGAATGTCTATGCTCCGTGTGATTTGGGGGCGAAACAGGTGTTGTGGGACGAGATGTCTGTTAGGCTGCAGAGGGAGGTAGGCAATTCAGTTTGTGTTTGTGGTGATTTCAATACTGTTAGAAATATCACGGAGCGCAAATCGGCACGCTCGGGCCCTCTTTCTGTGGATCATGTCCCTTTTAACTCCTTCGTCGAGAATAATTTTTTGATTGATCTACCTTTGAGTGGTCGCAAGTTTACTTGGTATAGGGGGAATGGGCGGGCGATGAGCAGGCTCGATAGATTCTTACTCTCTAAGGAATGGTGTCTAATCTGGCCTAATTGTTTGCAGTCTGCTCACCTGCGGGGTTTATCGGATCATTGTCCTATTATTTTGTCTGCTAGTGAGGAGGATTGGGGGCCGCGGCCGGCGCGAATGTTGAAATGCTGGGCTGATGTTCCAGGTTATCGAGAGTTTGTGAAAGGTCAATGGGATGCGATTAAGGTAGATGGCTGGGGTGGTTATGTCCTGAAAACCAAATTCAAATTAATCAAATTGGCTTTAAAAGAATGGCACGTAACCCATAGTCAAAACCTGCCTAAAAGGATTGATGTTCTGAAGTCTAGACTGTCGGATTTGGATTGTAAAGGGGAGGAGATCATCCTCTCAAGTAATGAGATTGAGGAGCTACATGGTATTACCTTCGACATTCATTCTTTATCTCGGTTGAATGCTAGCATTTCTTGGCAACAATCTCGGGCTCTGTGGCTCAAGGAGGGGGATGCTAATTCTAAGTATTTCCATTCCCTTTTGGCTAATCTTCGGAGGGGGAATGCGGTTAAGTCTATTTTAGTTGACGGGGTTCAGCTGGACACCGTAGCGCCTATCAAGCAGGCGGTGTTTAATCATTTCGCCTCCCACTTCAAAGCGAGTCATGTGGAGAGGCCAGGGTTGGATAATCTTCAATTTAAGCGTTTGGGTTGGGTAGAGGGAACCAGTTTGATTAAGCCTTTTTCGGTTGAGGAGGTTAAAGCGGCGATCTGGGACTGCGATAGCTATAAAAGCCCAGGTCCTGATGGGGTTAATTTTGGTTTTATTAAGGAATTCTGGGGGGAGTTGCAGGGTGACATAATGAGGTTTGTGTCCGAGTTCCACCGTCATGGATGATTGGCTAAGGGTATAAATTTCACTTTCATCGCCCTGATTCCTAAAGTGGATAGTCCGCAGAGTCTGAATGAGTTTAGGCCTATAGCACTGGTGAGTAGCCTGTATAAAGTTCTGGCGAAAGTCTTAGCAAACAGGTTGCGTTTGGTCATTGGAAGTGTAGTCTCTGAGTCTCAGTCTGCTTTCGTTCGCGATAGACAAATCCTTGACGGGATTCTTATAGCTAATGAGGTGGTGGATGAGGCTCGGAAAAATAGGAAGGAGTTGATGTTGTTTAAAGTAGATTTTGAGAAAGCTTATGACTCTGTGGATTGGGATTACTTGGACGCTGTGATGCGGCAGATGGCTTTCCCAACACTGTGGCGGAAATGGATTAAGGAATGTGTATGCACAGCCACAACGTCTGTCTTGGTTAATGGTAGTCCAACGGAGGAGTTTCCGCTCGAGAGGGGCTTACGACAAGGGGATCCCTTGTCCCCTTTTCTTTTCTTGTTGGCGGCGGAGGGACTGAATGTTTTAATGACGTCCATGACGCAACAACAGCTCTTTACAGGGTATGAGGTAGGTGTGCAGGGCACAACTACAGTATCTCATCTACAGTTCGCCGATGATACCCTCCTTCTAGGGACCAAGAGTTGGGCTAATGTGCGAGCGTTGCGGGCTGTCCTTAAGCTTTTCGAGGTCATGTCAGGCTTGAAAGTAAACTTCCATAAAAGTATGCTGGTTGGGGTCAATATTCCTGATTACTGGTTAGTTGAGGCTGCAAGTGCTTTGAGATGTAAAGTGGGTAAGATCCCGTTTGTTTACCTAGGTCTTCCTATCGGGGGGGATCAGAGACGGTTAGGCTTTTGGGATCCAGTGTTGTTGCGAGTTAAACGGAAATTGTCAAGTTGGAAGAGTCGGTTTTTGTCTTTTGGTGGTCGCTTGGTATTGCTCAAATCCGTGCTAACCTCTCTTCCTGTATATGCTCTTTCTTTCTTCAAAGCTCCCACAGGTATCGTTTCTTCCCTTGACTCTATTTTACTTCATTTTTTTTGGGGAGGGGGTGAGGATTCTAGAAAGGTTTCTTGGATTAGCTGGAAATCTATCTGTATGAGTCAGGAGTATGGGGGTTTGGGGATTCGGCGGTTGCGGGAGTTCAACACGGCTCTTCTTGGAAAGTGGTGTTGGAGGATGTTGGTGGATTGGGGGTTTGTGGTTTAGGGTGTTGGCGGCTAGGTATGGTGAGGAGGGAGGAGGGGTTCTGCTTGGTGTAGGGAGATAGTGAGGATCAGGGATGGGGATGTTGGGAGTGGGGGAGGCTGGTTTGCGGATGGTGTGGTGCGACAGGTTGGGTATGGGAGGGACACTTCCTTCTGGTCGGATCCTTGGTTGGGGGGAGTGCCGCTGAGGGTGAGATTTGGTCGCCTGTTTGATTTGGCAGAGACCAAGCAACACACAGTGGCTGACATGTGTGCGTTAGGGTGGGAGCTAGGAGGGGGCATGGGTGTGGCGGAGACAGTTATGGGCGTGGGAGGAGGAGAGGTTGGGGGAGTGTCAGACCTTACTTCATGATTTTCAGGTGCGGGAGCAGATGGCAGATGTCTGGCAGTGGCGTTTTGATCCAAATAGCGGGTACACTGTCAGTGGCGCATATCAGTTGTTGACTACTCAGGATGCGGTTCCTTTAGATGAGGCAGCAGATCTCATTTGGCATCGACAGGTTCCTTTGAAGGTGTCTATTCTTGCTTGGAGACTTCTGAGGGACAGGATACCGACGAAGACCAACTTGTATCCCATGGTTGGTTGTTTGTTTTTTGACTCTTGATGTACTTATGATGACCTATTTCTAGCACACCTTGTGCTGGGGGTTGATCGTGATCTTTTAGTATATATATATAATCTCATTTTGGCTTATTCAAAAAAGAAATAATTGAACAATGACCACTGTTTTACTTACTTTTATGATCTTCTGAATTTTTTTTAACAGTACTTAAAATTTAATTTTTAAATTCTTTTATATAGGACTGTACTAATTTGAAGAGAGTACTTCTATAATACTTCATAATTAGTGTCATTTTAGCTCAAAAAATTTGTTTTAAAATAAGTGTCTTTTACAATTTTTAATGTAATATTTTCTATTTCTACTATCTAATTATTATTTTATATACTATTTTCAAAAAAATAAAGGAAAAAATAGGGTTAATTTAGTAAAATTACTATTACTTTTAACATAACTTGGGTCGACGTGGCATTCTTACACAGGAGGAATCTTTGGCGCCTTATGGTCGTTGGTCAGGGGATGGATTGGTTTCGATATGGCGGACCCTGCGACTCCATCTGCTCACTTTACTCAGTTTACTTGGGCTGTGGGTGGTCGTCGGGATCGGAGATCATTCATGCAGCTTATTTGGCTTGTTTGTGTTTGGATTATTTGGAAAGAGCGCAATCAACGCCTTTTCAAAAATTCGGCGCAATCGGCCCCACTTATGTTGTACCTGATCAAGCGGTATTCTTTTTGGTGGTTGCGGACTCAGTATCCAGGGATAGGGGTGAATCTACATAGTTGGTGGGTGAACCCTTTGTTATGTTTGGGTATTTGATTTGTATCCCATGGTTGGTTGTTTGTTTTTTGACTCTTGATGTACTTATGATGACCTATTTCTAGCACACCTTGTGCTGGGGGTTGACCGTGATCTTTTAGTATATATATATAATCTCATTTTGGTTTATTCAAAAAAGAAATAATTGAACAATGACCACTGTTTTACTTACTTTTATGATCTTCTGAATTTTTTTTAACAGTACTTAAAATTTAATTTTTAAATTCTTTTATATAGGACTGTACTAATTTGAAGAGAGTACTTCTATAATACTTCATAATTAGTGTCATTTTAGCTCAAAAAATTTGTTTTAAAATAAGTGTCTTTTACAATTTTTAATGTAATATTTTCTATTTCTACTATCTAATTATTATTTTATATACTATTTTCAAAAAAATAAAGGAAAAAATAGGGTTAATTTAGTAAAATTACTATTACTTTTAACATAACTTGGGTCGACGTGGCATTCTTACACAGGAGGATCAGTATTGTGTTTCTAGCTGTGGAGGCATTGAGACAGCCCATCATCTTTTTTTTTTCTTGCGGAGTCTTTGGCGCCTTATGGTCGTTGGTCAGGGGATGGATTGGTTTCGATATGGCGGACCCTGCGACTCCATCTGCTCACTTTACTCAGTTTACTTGGGCTGTGGGTGGTCGTCGGGATCGGAGATCATTCATGCAGCTTATTTGGCTTGTTTGTGTTTGGATTATTTGGAAAGAGCGCAATCAACGCCTTTTCAAAAATTCGGCGCAATCGGCCCCACTTATGTTGTACCTGATCAAGCGGTATTCTTTTTGGTGGTTGCGGACTCAGTATCCAGGGATAGGGGTGAATCTACATAGTTGGTGGGTGAACCCTTTGTTATGTTTGGGTATTTGATTTGTATCCCATGGTTGGTTGTTTGTTTTTTGACTCTTGATGTACTTATGATGACCTATTTCTAGCACACCTTGTGCTGGGGGTTGACCGTGATCTTTTAGTATATATATATAATCTCATTTTGGTTTATTCAAAAAAGAAATAATTGAACAATGACCACTGTTTTACTTACTTTTATGATCTTCTGAATTTTTTTTAACAGTACTTAAAATTTAATTTTTAAATTCTTTTATATAGGACTGTACTAATTTGAAGAGAGTACTTCTATAATACTTCATAATTAGTGTCATTTTAGCTCAAAAAATTTGTTTTAAAATAAGTGTCTTTTACAATTTTTAATGTAATATTTTCTATTTCTACTATCTAATTATTATTTTATATACTATTTTCAAAAAAATAAAGGAAAAAATAGGGTTAATTTAATAAAATTACTATTACTTTTAACATAATAATTATATTATTTAATATATATATGAAAATATAAAATACGATACTTATTTTAAAACGGAGAGAGTACATGTGATTATTTATACTAGTATAATTTAGGTAATGAACATTCTGTGATCGATTTTCTTTGGTGAAGTACCAATTTGCTACCAAAGAAGTCACAATCCGTAGTCAATTCCAACTTTTCTTTTTCTCGAGTCAGCATCAACTTTTTAATGTGTGCAGTTGGTTCCATTAACTCACTCATTCATTCATTTAAATCCATTTCCAAAAAAAACATTGGGACCAAACCACCAACTAAAAAGAATGTTAAAAACAAAAAAGTTACTATTGCATATTTTATCATATTTACGAAAATATTTTATCATGTTAAAAACAAAAAAGTTAAAATCATTTTTATTTTGTGAATTTTGAGCACTACACTTTTTGTAATTTTATTTTAAAGTCAAATTTTAAGTCCAAATATAACAATACGACAAATATTTTGATCTTCAAATAGTACTCCCTTCGGTCCTATATATAAAATTTTTTTGACTTTTTAGATTCATTGTAAAATGAATGTATGTAGACAATAATATTGTCTAGATGCATCCATTTTATAATGAATCTAAAAAGTAAAATGTTTCTTATATAAAGGACCAGAGGTAGTATTACTTTATCAATGTCAAGTTTTAACTATACTTGTAAAAAATTCATTTTTGTGTGTGTTGGATGCAGAGACATGGAATCGCTACAATATCTATTTTTCTCATGTGATATTTTTAGTTCTCTTTGGTCATCAATTATGTCCTCAGTTGGTTTTCGTTGTTGGATTCTCAAAATTCATCTAACCACTTTAATCAGTTCATCTATGTAGCAGGTGAACGCCGTGCACGCTAATTCTTTTTATAATTCATATGGCTCGTGTGTGTTTGACTTATGTAAAATGAAAGAAATCATCATCTATTTCGAAACCCAGCAAAGTCACTATCTCAATTGATAGACAAGTCAAACTTTACTCTTATTAATGTTGAAGGCGACAAACTTAAATTTAGCCGTAAATTATCATAGGTGATAATCAAATCCTTTATCTTGTTTGGGTAGTAACTAATCTTGTTATATTTCATGTTCACCTGTGTGATACTTTTGTAAACTCTCGTAGTCTTCGTCGGTACACCTTATATTAAAGAGACCATTTCATTTTTGAAATATATATATATATATATATATATATATATATATGATTTGATAAAAAATGTGCTTTATTTAATTACTCGAAATTTACAGTATAAAACACGTTTTAGGAAGAGTCTGCCGCCGCGTCTCCAAATCACAACTCAACTCTCATTCATTTCACTCATTTCTCTCTCTCTCTCTCTCTCTCTCTCTCTCTCTCTCTCTCTCTCTCTCTCTCACTTCACCTTCTTCTTCTTCTTCTGAAGCTCCTTCTTTCCAGGTTCAATTTCATTTCTTCATTTCAATTTCAATTTTAATTATTACAATAATGTTTTTATATCAATCTATCTATATATACTCATCAAATGTCTATTAATTTTTCACAGATCGAGCTTCGGAAGCAAAAAAAAAAAAAAAAACCGTTAGATTTGATTTTTCAATTTCTTAATTCATTCATGGCTACAAGTTTGTTACATTTTCACTATGCGAAACCAAAATTTTCATCACCACAACGAAACACGTTATTCGGTTACGAATTTCCGAAACAGTTTGTTGTAACTGAAAACAGTTACAACAAAACGTCGTCGTTGTTGTTGAAGGTCACGTGCAAGTTGACGAGTGATGTGTTGGAGAAGCACGTGATTGAGAATGGAAGAAACTTAGTTGAAAGTGAAGAAGAAGAAGAAGAAAGGAGTTATACTTGTGTGATGAAATTTGGTGGTTCTTCAGTTGCTTCTGCTGAGAGAATGATGGAAGTTGCTAGTCTTGTTATGAGTTTTCCGGATGAAAGACCTATTGTTGTTCTTTCTGCTATGGGGAAAACTACTAACAAGCTTTTGCTGGTATTCATTTCTTTAACTTTTTGTTTTTTTTTATTACTATTTACTATTATTCGACGAAACAATCAAATTAGTCTTTGACTTTATACGACACTCTTAAATATGTTCAAATAGATCGTGAGTTATTAAGCACATATACTGGACATGACACGGACACTGATACATCAACACTGATAACAATTTGAGAAAATAATATAATTCAATGTAGTCGTAAGTGTGGTGTCGTGTCTGACGCTTCTGACACTGATACATGTCTGACAATTGGACACGCCTAATTTGAGGAGTGTACATGCTTTATAGATCCTGAAATTATGAATATTTCAAAAATGTGCCTAACTTTGTTAAATTGTCAAATTGATTCTTATTTTTAACCACTGAGTATCAATTAAGTTTGTATATTTTAACAGCTTACTGTTGATTTGATCTTATATTTAACAGCTTATTGTCAATTTAGTTCTAACATTACTCTCTAAAGGACTAGTATGAGTAAAGTTTGATGGTGTTAGGGAATTTTTTGAAATATTCATAATTTTAGAGATTTGTTTGAGAGCACCTTACAAAGTCAGGGGCAAAAATTGGTGGTCTACTCGTTATTATATATGTATCTGTGTAACACTGACATTTCAGATCGAAGGTGTGTTCAGTGTCATATATGTGCTGTTGTTAGAAATTGACATGACACTGATACATTTGGTTACATTCAATCACTTTAAATTATTACAGATGTCTGTCTATGTGTCAATATCCACGTGTTGATGTCAATATTACTATCATGTTATTTGTCAACGCTTTGATGGAGTATATTTTTTTAAAATAGAAAGTAGTAATTGATAAATAGTATCACTGTGTTGAATGAACAACTTAATTAAACATTTATTTGATAAGTATTTATGATACAAGTGTTTATTTGTTGTGAAATAGAAAATGTGGTTAGTGTGTGTTTGGTTTGACAATAGGGAGAGCCAAAAGTGATTTCATACACCTTAAATTGATTTTGACATGTCTGTGTGACGTCAATTGGAATTGATTTTGCCTCTAAATTTGACTCTAACTTAAAACTATAATTTGTAGCTTTTGACTCAAAATGTGGTTTTTATGTCCAAATTTATTGTTCACTTCACTTTTACGTAAATGTATTCAAACATAAACCATTCCACATTCAATTTACTTTTACTTAAAATCAATTTTTGTCACCATAGAATCAAACACACTTGTAAGTAAGTTGTTAGATAAATCCACATACACTGTAAACAAGCAGTCCAAATGTATCCTAAATAGTGTTGTCAATCACACATCGCAGAAAATTGCTGTTTGTTCAAATTCTACTGCACTACTGTGCTATAGCACCACTATATCGTAGATCCAAATATTTATTCAAATTCTGCTATGCTATCTATAACGCTACTCTTTAACATTACTGATTGAAATAAATACTACATTTGTCAATGATTTTTTTTTTTATTAATGGTTCCCTTTTTTGTTTTGTTATTAGGCTGGAGAAAAAGCTGTGAGTTGTGGTGTTACTAATGTCTCTTGTATTGAAGAGCTTAGCTTTATAAAAGATCTTCATCTCAGGTGAGAGCAACAAGGTCCTTTTATCTTCTTTTTTTTCTTTTGCAATTATGACAGAAGCAAATGTGGAAGAAAAATCAAATAAAATACAAATTTTTTATAATAAAATTTAGAGTTATAATATTTTAACTTGATGATATGTTCTTACCTGCACCTCAGAACTGTGGATCAGCTTGGAGTGGACAGATCTGTTATTGAAAGTGAGTCATTTCCTCTGTTGACAGTATAGATCATTTGATTGTTAGATTAAAATGATGTGTTCAGATCATATCATATCAACTCGTATGTTAACTTGGTTTATGCACGTCTAAATATTTCCAGAGCATCTGGAAGAATTGGAGCAACTTTTGAACGGGATAGCGATGATGAAAGAGCTAACTAAACGAACTCAAGACTATTTAGTTTCTTTTGGAGAATGCATGTCGACTAGGATCTTTGCTGCATATCTTAATACATTGGGTGTCAAGGCCCGTCAAGTACGTATTCTTGTTGTTTATTTAAATTTAAATTTAAATCTAATACATTCTGAAATAAAAGATTGTTAGTATTTTTTTGCTAATCATGTAGTGCAACTTTGACTAAAGTCATCAAGTTTTGATTTGTTGTCTCTAATCTAATCAAAGTTTTTTGCTAATTTATTGGTTTGGCAGTACGATGCATTTGAGATGGGTTTTATAACAACTGACGACTTCACGAATGCGGATATTTTAGAAGCAACTTATCCGGCTGTTGCAAAAAGATTGCATGGAGATTGGCTCGCTGATCCTGCAATTGCAATTGTTACCGGCTTCCTTGGAAAGGTAATTGCGCTATCATGCTTTTTCAACGCTTCTTTTATTTTCTTCAGGATTTTGTAACTAAAAGTCTAAAACGATAATTTTCTGATGATAAATGGAACTTGTTTTTCTTCTTGAAGGCCCGAAAATCTTGTGCAGTGACAACACTAGGTAGAGGTGGCAGTGATTTGACAGCTACAACAATTGGGAAAGCATTAGGGTTACCTGAGATCCAGGTTTGTGCATAATAACACAGTTTTGTATTTCAAAATGGAGACATAAAAGAAAACATCTAATTTCAATCATCTACACAGGTATGGAAGGATGTTGATGGTGTCTTAACCTGTGATCCGAATATATACTCGAAAGCAGAACCTGTCCCCTTTTTGACATTCGATGAGGCTGCTGAGCTAGCTTACTTTGGTGCCCAGGTATTATTACATTCACTGATTCACATATCTAGCTCTTATCTTATGACAAAGTACCATAGTATATATCTCTTATGGTTTGAAAAATAATCTTAGATTCTAATTCTAGCTTTGCATTCTTGCATCTGAATTTTTTTTAATCAAGCTTCTTTGATGTTACTTCATAGATACTCAGTGATTTTTTTTGATAGAATGAAAAACTTATGATTGTAAAACTACGGAGCTCAATAAATTCATTTTGTTCTAAAAAGGGTTAAAATAGGAATTGGTGAATTGTGCACATTGGATAGGCAATCAAAATAGTAGAGGCTTTAAAGTAAAGAAATTAAGCTTCCAAACTTTACAAGCCAAAACTAATGGAAGAATCACATATCAACTTGGTATTTGAGTCGGGCAAAAAACGTGACAAACTAAAGAGATTAATTTCCAAGGTATATTTAATAGAGATACTAGTTTTGGAATTGTGTCGGGTTAGATGCTTCATCCCTTGAGAGTTGTTGAATTATGATCTTTGATCATAATTGGACACTGCTAGAAATGCCAGCTGTACCTCGTTTTTGGTATGCAGTTACTGACAAAAAGACGTTATTTGGGCTACAACATAAGCTCTCCAAGTAATATAAGATATTTTGCTCTGTCAATCTTGTATATCAATATTTCTATGTTATTATCTAATTTATTCGTGAATGATCCCACTGCAAGGGATTTATCTTTTATTATCACTGCTAATTATCAGAATTATCTAAATTAGGGTGAGTCTAAATCATTTATTGCCTGATTCACAGGTTCTGCATCCGCAGTCTATGAGACCTGCCAGAGAAAGTGATATTCCGGTTAGGGTTAAAAATTCCTACAACCCTAAAGCTCCAGGTACTCTCATCACCAAGGAAAGAGATATGAGCAAGGTTCGTGGAGTTTTGTTATGCTAAATAAAGTAGCTCATTATTATAAGTATGAATGGGACAGTATTTAAGTTTTCTATTCTCAACCTGCAGGCAGTATTAACAAGCATTGTTTTGAAACGTAATGTGACCATGTTGGATATAGTGAGTACTCGCATGCTTGGTCAGTATGGATTCCTTGCTAAGGTGAGAG
Organism: Trifolium dubium; assembly: GCA_951804385.1. Classification (NCBI taxonomy): domain Eukaryota; kingdom Viridiplantae; phylum Streptophyta; class Magnoliopsida; order Fabales; family Fabaceae; genus Trifolium; species Trifolium dubium. The sequence continues at coordinate 7,048,259 of OX638062.1, read as the reverse complement.
TTAGTGCCTGTCAGTCTGACTTGTCATCGTTGTCATTGAATTCCAATCAGTTTTCATAATTTTACATGTATACAGGTGTTTTCAATCTTTGAAGATTTAGGCATATCAGTTGATGTTGTTGCTACAAGTGAAGTAAGTGTTTCCTTGACGTTGGATCCATCAAAGCTATGGAGCAGAGAGCTAATACAGCAGGCAAGTGTAAGGCAGTTCTATATCCTCGCATAGTTAGTCGATGAGTGAAAATGTTGTGGTATCTTAGGGCCAGTTCACTTTCTAAAAACACTTCCAATTTTCATTTTCAATTTTTACTTTGTAGGTTGGTGGCTATAATGACATTGTTTTCTGAGATTTTCTTTTTAATTGTGATAGGGAGAATACAAAAGCTAACTAGAATGCTTTTCCGAAACACTGAGAACAATGTTTTGATATATTTCATAGTTTTCAAAAATATTCAATATATTTTTAAAATGTATATTCAAAAACTTTCGTAATGTCTTCTCGAATTTTTATTTATCAGTGAAAATGGAAACAGGAAACACCTGAAATAAACAGGAACTTAGTTTCCATTCTAGTGTCTATAATGACCACATTATGTAACCTAGTCTTGTTCTTATACTCACATAGACAAATGCCTGCTCGAGAAGGTATTAGTCGCAATATGGTGTTTCTTGTTCACTAGTCATAGTTTAAACCACCAGTTTAATCTGGTTCGGGGGTCAGTTCTGGCATCAAGTGGTTCCAGCCCCCTCCCGATCGCAGTTGCGGGGGATCGAACCGCGGTCCTCCCTACCAAGTTCAGCGCAATCACCATTGAACCAACTAACGATTGGTGTTCACTAGTCATAGTATAAATCTAATTCTATATTATCCATTGTTTTTAAGCAGGAACTTGACCATGTTGTTGAAGAACTGGAGAAAATTGCTGTGGTGAATCTCCTACAAAATAGATCTATCATCTCTCTCATTGGAAATGTTCAGAAATCATCATTAATTTTGGAAAAGGTTCTGTATTATGCACTCTTATTTAAATTTAATCCATGTCCTTCATTTTTTACTGATATTTTTAGATTTCATGTCTTTTTATAGCGCATCATAATTATCCGGGCCATTTTTTCTTTACCTTTTGCTCTATGTGGGAAAATGTCATATTGTTTGCCCTGAATCCCTCGGGGCACTGTTGATCTTGGCATAAAATCCACAGCTTGAATAATCAGTTTTTCTTGTACATGTTTATTCATCCTAATATTAAGCTCTACTGCAATCAATCTATTACAGGCATTTCATTTAACTATTTGTGTTGGTTACATAAGAAACTCACTGATTAACATTATGTTACAGGCTTTTCGTGTTCTTCGAACCCTTGGTGTCACTGTTCAAATGATCTCACAGGGTGCATCTAAGGTATCCACTTAATCAACTCTGAAATTGAAAATTTCTTGATCACATTAATCTTTTTACGACATTTTTTCCGAGATGAACTTTTTTCTTCTACCAGTATTATTCTTGCTTTGTAACTCTGTAATATTCATGCTGAGTATAAAGTAGACTTTTACATACAAGAATTCAAAATAGTATCACTCTCATTCTTTATATTTTCTGTTTTCTTTTCACAAGGTGAACATCTCATTGGTTGTAAACGATAGAGAAGCAGATCAATGTGTCAGGGCTCTCCACCAAGCTTTCTTCGAAAACGAATCCTCTGAGTTACAGAAGGAATACACAAACGGAAATGGTTCTGTTGCTAAATCATCTTAAAAGTGAGCCTCAATTCTTTGATCTGGAGATATATTTTAATATTTATTTCCAATCTTAAAATGCTATTGTCAACCAAGCAATTTTCATCTTCTCCAAAGTTTTAACCTTATGTGAGATGTAGCAATGACAAAGCATAAGTGTATACTAGTCTAGTATTTCTAGAGATTAGACATGTTAATTAGCTTAATAAGGGTTTAATCAGCAGCAATCACATTAATATTTATCATAATTTTCTGAAACCATGGCATGCAAGAAGAAGCTCCAGGAGTTCCCTTCCTGTCTGCTACATGAGGATGTATTATAAGGTTCTATTTTTGAAGATATTAACATTATTGATGTAATCTTGTTATTGAGTTCTATTTAGATTCAACTAGTTACTTACATTTTTTCGAGTAGAAGTTGAACTCGGTACTAAGCGTGTCAATACTCGAGAGTTTACAAGATTAACACATTGCGTATCAATCACTTGTACTAGATTTATCGGTACTCTGCACAAGCGTATCAATCATTTGCACTCTTTCAATCATAAATTTCAAGTCGAAATTTTTATTTTTATTGTGGTGGTGCTCTGTAGCTTTTGTCATTTTGAAAAGGTCAATCGCTTTATTAAACTGTCGAATTGACCGATATTTAACCATTTATTATCAATTAAATCTCAATATTTTACAATTCTCTATCAATATGGTATTTAAATTTATCTACTTGTTCTCAATATAATCCATATTACATGAATGATTAATATGAACCCATTTTAAAATGTGTTCAAAATCAAAAACCAATTTAATAATTTATTCTGATTTATTATTTCTTATAAAAAGTGCTACCATGGCAATATTCTGATTATATTCCTTTTGGAACTTAGTGGCTCGTTCCCCACTTTAATTTTGAGGAAGTGTGGTGCATGAACATGAATGATGAAACTGGAAAAGACATAGAAAATCATAAGTGATGATGATACAGCTGCAAATGTTGACGCTATGTGAGGATTCAGCAGAAAGCATATTATAGAAAAAGAAATATTTTAACTTTTGTAAAATATAATGTACAATTTTTAAAATAAATATTATTTTATTAAATTTTTTAACATGTATCTTAACTTTCTCCTTATAAGAATGCTACATAGTGTTGTGAGCAAGGATTAATGAAATAAAAATAATAATTCAATGCCTTAAAAAATTTTTTTAAAAAATTCATTTACAATTATTGCTTTTATTTTCACTTTTGTTTCTTTAATCATTGTCTTATGACACCATTTATTTAGCATGCATTTGATGGGCTGTTAAATAAAAGAAATTTGACATACTTATACCAACAAAATCCTAAAACAAAAAATAACATATGGCATAGATATACTCACCCTCGCTCTCCTACATAAGAGAAACACCAACGGTCAAAATTTTTGACAATTAGTTAAAGATCAGTTGATTTTATTTAAATTTAAATTCTCCTTAAATTTTGATTTATAAAAATAATAATATGAATCGTCCAATCTCTTTAATGATTGAGATTTATTGAATGCAATATTCGATAATCATAGAGAGTTCGAGTCACAAAAAAATTATGATTCTCTCGTGTTCCTTTCATCAAAATTGCGAAAATCTCCAACTCTAGGCACAACAACATCCTTAAAAGTAGAAGACAATGACATTGTTGACGGTGTTGAGAAGAATGGCGGCAAATTATATAAATGAAATTGCTCATTATTGTTATTATTTTGATGGTGATAATTATTATTGTAAAGACTTAAAGTGGCACGACGAAGATCTTCGTCATCCTTACTACAAAGTATTTCCGCATATTGCATTAGGTTTGGAAACACTTCTTCCAATGACGATGATGATGGAAAATGAGGCTTCGGTGGAACATGCCGCCGCGAAGAAGAAGATGAAGCATTATTTTTAGTCCGCGGTGGCGGCAATGGATCCGGAGGAGGCGAATGAGAAATGAGTTGAGGGAAATTGATTTTGGCTTTATTTCCTTTGAACTTCAATGCAGCTTCATCATAAGCTCTTGCTGCACCTTCAGCTGTGTCAAAGGTGCCAAGCCAAACTCTTGCTCCTTTTTTAGGATCTCTTATTTCAGCTGCCCATTTCCCCCATGGTCTTTGCCTCACACCTCTATAATGTATTTTCTTTTCTTTACCTTCAAATCAATTTTTATTTATAATTACTGGTTAGCATATTTTTGTCCACTTATACATAATTTGTAAATTGTATACACAAATTTTCATTATAAATGGAAATAAAAAAAAAAAACATCAACATCATACATATAAGATAAATATATAGGACACATAAAAGTATATATAAAATTATATATAAGAGCCAATAATTATATATATAATGGAAAATTGTGCTATTTCAATTTGGATTGGCATATAAAAATATAATGATATTGCATATGCAACAAATGTGGATTTTTTGTGAATGAGAAAAATATTAAAGATAATATTTAAATTTGGTGCTTTTTCCTTGTCAAAAAAAAAAAATTTGGTGCTTTTTCAATAAGAGAGATGAAATATTAAGATTAGGTGAAAAAAAAAAGGTTATTTGTGAAAATATATCTTTATCAATATGTGAAGAGACACTATGAGCAAATCTTGATCAAGACATCTCCTATTTATGTAATGTAATAGACTATACATGAATTTCCAAAATGAATAAATATAAAAGTATAAGAACTTGATCAATTCAAGATAATAGAAAAAGGATAGTATATAACAAATTAACAACATCTTTTAAATTTGTCAACAAAAAAATCTTCTAAATTAATAAAGAAATGGAATAAATGAACTTTGTAACTATTTGTTTACCTTGATGTGTAGGTTGAGATGGGTCTTGTTTCTCCATAAACAAAGGTGATGGTGAAGCTTCTTCTTCCTTTTGATCTTTCTCTCTCTCTCTAGTACCTTGGATTTTTCTACTCTTTATATATATATATATATATATATATATATATATATATATATATATATGCTTGCTATATTGATGAGCTTTGAAAACCTTGATAAAAACAGATCTAAGATTTCTCAAAACAGAGGATAATTGATTTGAAGATGAATGAATGAAAATAAAACACCAAGATCAAAAGAGAGGATTCTGTTTTGCTTCTTTTTTAAATAAGAAAGAGATCATGGCAAAAAATAAAAAAGAGTATTATAATTAAATTAATTAATGCACAAGATAACATTAACTTGGACTTTTTTTGCTACACGTTGACTTGGACTTTAAGGGTCTTAATAGGGATGCCAATTGTATTATGCAAGTGAAAATCTTCATATAATATTAAATGTTAGTTGGTTTAATAGTAATTAGTGTTGGATTTAATAAGAATGACAACGGTTCGTTTTCTCGCAATTGTGTTTAGAAGAGAATTTAAACTTTTTGATATCAGAACTCCCACGAACGTTAAATTATTATGACCCATTTCCTCTAAAAAGCAGATGGTGGAAACAATTTTTTTCGTCTAGTGTTCCAAAAAAAATCTTATTATAGATCGTTTGGAGTTCAAATGTGATTTTTTTTTAAGTGGGATGATAATGGGAGAGAAAGTCCCTCTGAGGAAGGTTTAAAGATGGGGATGACATAAAGAACATTATAAAATGTGAGCTAAAAAGGAATGAAATTTTTTTATCGCAAGTACGACATCTTATTCTTGACTCTCAGTTTGTTGATATGGAAAAAAATTCGGTTAAAAGAACCCACTACTATTACCAATAATATACTTTAACCTTACTATGTAAAGAAAAAAAGTTTAAAATGGACTTCTTAAGATGTCATTGTTTGCCGTCTTTGTACAGTGTTTGTTTTTCCGTCTTCGTACGGTGTTTGTTTTGTTTCAGATTTACAGATTTGGTTCAATCTAAGTTCAGAGCAGATTCAATGACTTTAACGTCTTCAACGTTGCAGATTCAGAAGTATGATTACTCCGAAGATTTATATTTTGTCATATCAATTGTAGGCTTTATCATTTGACCGTTTTATGCTATTAACTCGGGTGCAGTGAGTTTGTTCGCCGATTCATCTTTTTTTATTTTTTAGCGAATTTGAATATGTTATAATGTCGATTGATGTACTTTATAAATTTGAATGAATGAATATCGTTGTTTAGTCAAAATAAAAATGTCATTGTTTGCCCAGGAGAAAATTATTGAATATCAAAATTTATTATTTTATTACCTAAATTAAATAATCAAATTCACCTCTTACTTATGTTTTGATCAACTGTAAACCTTTGTTTAATCTAAATATATGTATTAGTTTTTGTGCTTTAATTTCTCTCTTCTTTATTTCTCTCCAACCTAACAAATTCTAAATTATCAAAACTTCTTTCCGCTTGAAAATAAAAGATGGAGAATTGTCGACAAAAAAAAAACTAAAAAATGGAGACAAAAACAAAATTTATTATTTTATTCATGAGTAGGTTTGGCATATATAGATTTGACATGTGGCTGGTTATGTCTTTGCGATTGGCTTTCTTGGTATTCTACCTTGTTGGGATTATAATATTGTATCTATAATATTATATATAATTTTTTTTTAAATTAGAGAAGGGTAAATTTTATTAATCATTGATTTTAATGACCATTTTGTAATTCTCTTTAGTAAGATTTAAACTCGGCATTTTAAAGTTAAAATGTTAAATTTTTACCACTAAATTAACACCTGAATTATAATATTTTTTTTATAATATAATATATTTAAAACTTAAAGTATTTAAATATAAAAATATTATATTTAAATAATATAAAAAATTTAACATATAGACTTTTTTTTTTCTTGAGGAAATTTAACATATAGACTTAAAAATTATATTTTTACATTTGTTTTTGAATTACATTTGTTATGTGAGTAACACAAGGTCAGTTTTTTTGTTGGTAGCTAGAATTAAGATCAATAAATAAGTGTATTAGAATTTGACGATCATTTTCTACAAGTAATATATATTATTTTTATCAACTGAATTATGTTTACGAAGACACATTAACTTCTTTAATACATGATCTTAAGATCTATGTTAGCATTTTTTTTTTCTATATTTAATTAATTGTTTGGATCGCATAAAGCGGTGTGGGGTACAATACACCGAATGTACATTCATTTAGTTTTCAGGAGAGTTCCAATTTTGGACTCAAGAATTTGCTTCATCCTTTTAGTTTGCATCATATAAAATGAAAAATATTGATTATCTGTCTTTGTTTTTTATGAGAAAGACATATAATCATCTTCATTTTTATTTTTGGCTTAATTACTATTTTTGTTCTTTAACTTATTTTTTAATTTTTTTTATCTCTTTACTATTAAAATTTTTGTTTTGATCCCTTAATTTAGTTTTTGGTTTTATTTTGGTCCCTTAACTATTAAAACTATTGTTTTGGTCTCTTAATTTAATCTTTTTGCTTCAAAAAAAATTATTTTTTTATTATTCCTTAACTTATTTTTTGGTTTTGTTATGGTCGCTTAACTCTTTTTTTTTTAACAAGCCAAAATGAGATTATATATATATACCAAAACCAGAGGTGACCCCCAGCACAAGATGTGCTAGTAATAAGTCACGATAAGTACATCAAGAGTCACAAAACCCACAAAAGCAACCAGTCAATACAAATCAAATACTCAAGCATAACAACGGGTTCACCCACCAGCTGTGTAGGTTAACCCCCAACCCGGGATACTGTGTCCTCAACCACCAAAAAGAATGTCGCTTGACCAGTTCCATCAAATGAGGGGCCGATTGCATCGAATTTTTGAAAAGTCGCTGATTGCGCTCTTTCCAAAAAATCCAAACAAGCCAAATAAGCTGCATGAAAGATCTCCGATCGCGACGACCACCTGCTGCACCAGTAAACTGAGTGAAGTGAGCAGAAGGAGTCCCCGGATCCACCATGTCGAAACCAATCCAAGCCCTGACCAAAGTCCATAAGGCGCCGAAGACTCCACAAGTAAAAAAAAGATGATGGACTGTCTCAATACCTCCACAGCCAGAAACACAATACTGATCCTCCTGAGCAAGAATACCACGTCGACCCAAATTAGTCTTCGTTGGTAACCTGTCCCGCAGAAGTCACCAAGCTAAAATAGACACCTTCAGAGGGACCTGTCGGTGCCAAATAAGATCTGCTGCCTCGTCTGAAGAAACGTCATCCTGGGTAGTCAACAGCTGATACGCGCCACGAACAGTGTACCCACACTCTGGATCAAAACGCCACCTCCAGACATCTGCCACGTGCTCCTGCATCTGAAAATCGGAAAGTAAGGTCTGACACTCCCCCAACATCTCCTCCTCCCACACCCATAACTGTCTCCGCCACACCCACGCCATCCCTCCTGACTCCCACCCTAACGCAAACATCTCAGCCACCGTGTGCTGCTTGGTCTCCGCCAAATCAAACAGACTACCAAACCGCACCCTCAATGACACTCCCCCTAACCAAGGGTCTAACCAGAAATAAGTGTCTCTCCCATGCCCAATCCGACGCTCCACCCCATCCTCAAACCAGTCGCCCCCAAGCCCACCCTCCCCATCCCTAATCTTCACTATTTCCCTCCACCAAGCTGAACACCTCCTCCCCCCCTCACCCAACCGACCACCCTCCACACCATACCTAGCCGCCAACACCCTAAACCACAAACCTCCCCGATCCACCAGCATCCGCCAACACCACTTTCCAAGGAGAGCAGTGTTGAACTCCCGCAACCGCCGAATCCTCAAACCCCCATACTCCTGACGCATACATATAGATTTCCAACTAATCCAAGAAACCTTCCTAGACTCCTCACCCCCTCCCCAAAAAAAATGAAGTAAAATAGAGTCAAGGGAAGAAATGGTACCTGTGGGAGCTTTGAAGAAAGAAAGAGCATATACCGGAAGAGAGGATAAAATGGATTTGAGCAATACCAATCGACCACCAAAAGACAAAAACCGACTCTTCCAGCTAGACAAACGCCGCTTAACTCGCAACAACACCGGATCCCAAAATCCTAACCGTCTCGGATCACCCCCGATAGGAAGACCTAGGTATACAAACGGAATCTTACCCACTTTACATCTCAAAGCATTCGCGGCCTCGACTAACCAATAATCAGGAATATTGACCCCAACCAGCATACTCTTGTGAAAGTTTACTTTCAACCCCGACATAACCTCGAAAAGCATCAGAACAGCCCGCAACGCTCGCACGTTAGCCCAACTCTTGACCCCTAGGAGGAGAGTATCATCAGCAAACTGCAGGTGAGATATTGTAGTATTACCCTCCTTGCCGACCCTATACCCAGTAAAGAGTTGTTGGTTCGTCATGGCAGTCATTAAAACATGCAACCCCTCCGCAGCCAATAAGAATATAAACGGAGACAAAGGATCCCCCTGTCTTAGACCCCTCTCAAGCGGGAACTCCTCCGTTAGACTGCCATTGACCAACACAGACGCTGTGGCCGTGCAGACGCACTCCTTGATCCATTTACGCCACAACGTCGGAAAAGCCATCTGCCCCATCACAGCATCTAGGTAACCCTAGTCCACAGAGTCGTAAGCTTTCTCAAAGTCCACTTTAAACAACATCAGTTCCTTTTTATGTTTTCGAGCCTCATCCACAACCTCATTAGCTATAAGAATCCCGTCGAGTATCTGTCTATCCCAGACAAAAGCAGATTGAGACTCAGAAACAACACTCCCAATGACCATACGCAACCTATTGGCTAATACTTTGGCCAAGATTTTGTACAGGCTACCTACCAGAGCTATCGGCCTAAACTCATTCAGACTCTGTGGACTATCCACTTTGGGAATCAAAGCGATAAACGTGGAATTTAAACCCTTAGTCAACCGTCCGTGACGGTGAAACTCGGACACAAACCGCAAGATATCACCTTGTAACTCCTCCCAAAAATCCTTAATAAAAGCAAAATTAACCCCGTCGGGGCCTGGGCTTTTGTAACTATCACAATCCCATATCGCAGCTTTGACTTCCTCAATCGAGAAAGGTTTTATCAAGCTGGTACCCTCTACCCAACCCAATCGCTTAAACTGAAGATTCTCCACCCCCGGTCTCTCCACAGACCGCGCTCTAAAGTGAGAAGCAAAATGATTAAACACTGCTTGTTTGATGGGGGCTACAGTATCCAACTGAATCCCATCAACTAGAATAGACTTAACCGCATTACCCCGCCGACGGTTAGCCAAAAGGGTATGGAAGTACTTAGTGTTAGCGTCCCCCTCCTTTAGCCACAAAGCCCGAGACTGCTGCCAAGAGATACTAGCATTCAACCGAGATAACGATTGAATATCAGAGGTGATGTCATGCAACTCCGCAATCTCATCAACGGAGAGGGGAGTCTCCTCCCCTTTACTATCCAATTCCGACATTCTAGTCTTCAAAACTTCAATCCTACTAGGCAGATTTTGGCTATGAGTTAGGTGCCAATCCTTCAAAACCAATTTGATTTTTTTGAATTTGGTCTTCAGGACATAGCCTCCCCAACCATCTACCTGAAGAGCGCCCCATTGAGTTTTCACAAACTCCCGATAGCCAGGCACATCAGCCCAGCATTTCAGCATCCGTGTCGGCCGTGGCCCCCAGTCCTCCTCACTAACAGTCAAAATAATAGGACAATGATCCGACACACCTCGCAAATAAGCAGATTGCAAACAGTTGGGCCAGGTGAGGCACCATTCCTCAGATAACAGGAATCTATCTAGTCTACTCATCGATCTCCCATCCCCCTTGTACCAAGTAAACTTATGGCCACTCAAAGGTAAATCTAACAAAAAATTGTCCTCGATGAAGGAGTTAAAAGGAGCATGGTCCACAGTAAGAGAGCTAAAGCGCACCGATCTGCGCTCAGCGATATTCCTAACAGCATTGAAATCGCCGCATACACAAACTGATTTGCCTACTTGGCGCTGCAGCCGTACAGACATTGCCTCCCACAACACTTGCTTCGCCCCTGGGTCACACGGGGCGTAAACATTTGCTACAAGAAAGACCTCCCCTACTCTCTTAAACCTACCTTGACACCACAAAATATGTGGCTGACTAACTGACGTCTGCATCTCCACCTCTTCGGCATCCCAAATAGTCAACAAACCCCCTGACGCCCCAGCAGAAGGGCGAAAAGAGAAAGCATGTGGAGATGAGCCCCATAAACTAGCCACAAACGCTTCATCACAAGCTTGCATTTTGGTTTCCTGAATGCATATAATAAAAGGCGTTTTCTCCCCTATAAGACTACGAACCTCCTTCCTCTTCTCCATCCCCCCCAACCCCCTTATATTCCAAGAAATGATCTTCATTGGTCACCCTCTCTCGCAGAGCGAACACCCTCCTTTACCTAACTGCCCTCCTTACCCTTGCTATGTCCGTTCCTAGACAGAACATTAAACCTATTCCCATTTGTACCCTGAACATTAATTCCTAAAACCTGCCCAAAACCCACCATATCCATCCTAGCGGCCTGATCGTCCCCTTGCATCGTAACCCAATTCTGCTAGTCATTATTGATAGAAACTGACGATGATGCCGCGGCTGTAGTGCCCGGGTGCCCACCCGGCGTCTCTTTAAACCCACCCTTCGGACAACTCTTCTTACGCTCATTCTGTCTCAAAACGCCTAAAACCTCACGGCGATCCTCAGTAGGCAACCTCGCAATCTTCTTGAGGCGCACCTTATGCCCTACAGCCATGTCCACCTCCCTGTCTTCACAACCCAAAGGAGAGGCTCCCCCCTCCTCGTTTTTGTGTTCACGTAGCCATTCCAAACTCCAAGGCCTAGACACCATGGAGCGTGTTGCAGAAGGCGGACAAGATTTTGTTCTTTGCCGACTCAATAAAGCCTCATCTCTCTCCCTAGATTCCCTACCAGCTGACTCATTCTTTTTTACGGATTCCCCGAGTTCATGCACCCTTTTTGATTTAACGGCACAAACGAAACCCTCTTCCCCGCTCCCTTCAGGCCTCACTGAAGAGGACTCAGAATGTGTAGGAACAGGGAGTCGCTGCAGACCTGCTAAGTCCGCGTTACCTAATTCCTCCACCACCTTGTTTACCACCCCATCCTCAACTCTATGTCCTCCCTCAAACTCAGGTGAGAACTCATCGTCGTCCGATGCGTTCTCCTCTTATTCATTCTCTTGCCCGACCAAACAAGCATCATCCCCTTGAGCATAGCCCCACTCCTCTATAATTTGAATCTCTACCATATTCTCATCTACTAACAATTTCTCAGTCACCTTCAGAAGTTCAAGTGACGATGTAGCGATAAGAATCCTAGCATAGTCCAATCTGTCTTTATCCAAAGTAGTACTGTCAGCTCGGAGATAGCTCCCACAATCAAAGACACAGAGTTTAAAGAACTCTTCGTGCCACGCATGTAACGGGACACCATACAACCGCACCCAGGCCCCTCTACGAAAAGACATCATATCTCTCTCCCATTTTGCCCACTGAGATAGAAAAAGCCCGAAAAAATCCTTTGCACCATCAAGTATGGCACTCGCGTTGCTGAGTGACGAACTATGTATGAAGACACAGTCCGCTCCCAGCGGCGTGACTGTCAGGTCCGTAAAACCCATATCTAAAATGCGGTTTTGTATCAGGGGTATCGCCTCCCCAGTGCTCACGGAGGCCACCACTCCCCTGTTTGCCCATTGGACCTCCTCCTCCTTAGTCCTATATTTACGGATGAGCACCTGCTTACCTATACCCTCACTAACACCCTTAGTCCCCTTCTCCCCCTTATTCTTCTCCACCGATATCTCAAACTCCCCTACTCTCACTGACATTCCAGCAACAGGAATAACGCCTGTGCCAGCAGGCTTAACAGCCACCGTCTTGGCAACTTGCGCCTCACTAACACCCTTAGGCAACTCAACCACATCCGCCTGATTGAAACTGACATCCTTGGGCTTTTCGCGAATATTTCTAGCCAACCTAGCCCTAATGCGATACTGACCAAACCAGACGTCATTCAAAGCCCTAGTCAAACTGTCTATACAATCATCCTAATAGAAAGAGATCAATCCTAATAAAAAAGACCAAAGTAGTTGATGGACGAAGAATTAAAGGACCAAAACAAATTTTTTTTTTTGACGCAGGACCAAAACAAAATTAAGAAATAAATTAAGGGACCAAAATAAAAATTTAACTTTTAATAGGCCAAAACAAAACCAAAAAATAAATTAAAGAATCAAAACCATAATCAAACCTTCATTTTAAATAACCCACAAAAAGAAAATTTCCCCATCAAAGTGCTAGATATCAAAATACGATGAACTTCTTTATATTCATAGTAGAGATTAGTGTAGCCATTAGTATGAAAAGTATTCCAATGTCACTTGTTATATCACTAACTCATTTTTTAAAACTAAAACAAACCTTTTTTTCAACCAACTGATGAACCAAAATTATTTAGTCATAAACAAAAGAAAAAATTACAAAGGCCTCATCCCCATACACAACAAAGGGTTGGCAAGTCACATAAACTAGAACAAAATCAAAGCCTTTAAATTTCACCTTAAACCACTACTAAAAATTTAATTTAATTTGTATAATTACCAACTCTGCATCAAAAAATTTATTGTTAAAGAAACTTTAAACGGAATAGTCTTGATCAATACTTCACTGATCTTCTTCTTCCCCTTAGGTCAAAAACAAATAAGCATTAAGCAATAATGTGAAGTTTTAATTTAATCTGTAATTTTTATTACTATTCTTTTTTTCTGACGGTTTTTATCATTATTCTTGTAATGTGAAGATTCTTTATTTACATCCTCGTTGTGAACTTTAGCGACATGGCTGTTGATTAGCTTTTTGTCTAAGGTAATTTAAAAAAAATTACAAAGGTAAATCAAAACTTGTCTTCATTGTAGGGAATAAAAGCCTATTAATCCTAAAAAAATTTAATGTATTGTTTTTTTCTAAAAGAAATTATAAAATTAAAAGGTAACTAGGGGTGGGAAGATTCTTCAAAAAAAAAAAAAATTAGGGGTGGGCTACTTATATTATTGAGTATTTCTAATTTTTGGCTTGATATAAACTTAAGTACATCTATTTATACTAGTGACATTCCTAAATCAACAATTAGGATTATGCCACCACAAATTTAATCGAGTGGCTATAAATCACTCTCTAGAGTTTTCTCTACTATTCTACAAAAGACTTACTTATTCATCTCTTCTAGAGAGCTCCATGTGCCCCCCCTCCTCGCAAAATGTCGCGCCCCATGTCGTGTAGGCAGTGGGTCTATATATAGCGAATGTTCGCTACTTAGAATGCGAATATTATCAAAATCAAATTTTCGTTCCCTCACTCTTCTCTCACCCCATGAAAGAGTAAATACATTAAAAAATAAATAAAAAAGTTTGCATAAATAATATTATGAATGAATGAAAAGAATAAAAAAAGAAGGAAAGATTCAATACGTTGAAGAAAATTATAAACTTGCATAAAATAATATTACAATGAATGAAAAGAACAAAAAAAGAATATAAAAAATGGATAAGTATGACCCACATGTGAATAAGTATGACCACATGTAATTACTAGGAGGAGGGGCGGCGCAATGCACATGTGGGGGGCATGTGAGTTGGGAGGCGCGCGAAAACAATGGGAACATGTGAGTAGGTGGGGGCGCGCGAAAGTAATGTGGGGAGGCACTAAGTAATTACTTATTGATTTTTTGTTCTTGAACGAACATATAAATTATTATTAACTAAAACACAAATCGCTGATTACACAAGTGAACTCAAACACAGTTTACTGGCATAGCAAACTCAATTAAGTTGTCAATTAAGACATATTAAATATCAATTAAGACATATTATTCTATTTTTATTATCCATAAATGTCACAATTGATTAGCATTTAGTTCAATGGAATGGAAGATATACTAATATTTTATTATCAACTACTGCGTTAGGCTTTTTGGTTTTTATATATACAGCTACCACATTATCATTTGTTGCTTCAAATCTTATTCCCAAAATCTCTCTTCAATGTCGACAAACGGATTCTCCACCTCTAGTCCATGGGAAAACCATTACCCTTGGTTGGCTAACAGTGTTGGAATATTTTAGTATTCCAATAATATTATGTGTGCAAATATCTTTATCAATTATATTAGTTATTTATCAATTAAGGGTCTTAGTTGATTAGTGATCAAATTAAGTAAAAGGCTAATTAGATTTCTATTTAGATATTTAATTAATTGATTAATTAGTTGGTATGGGCTCAATATTGATTAATTAATTGATCCAAATATTTGAATGACCCATTAATGGAATAATGGGAAACCCTAATGGCCATCTAATATAAAAGATATAAAAGAGGCTATGGTCCCCAATACACCGTACAATGACAAAACTCTCTCTTCTCCCCATCTGAAGAGAACTTGATGCATAAAGGTACCGGTTGAGGAAGAACCAAATTAGCCGCCGCTAACCGTATAGATGATGTTTGTTCCAGGTCACCTCTCTTTATCGTTGTTGTAGAGATGACTACCATTAAAGCTTTATCCAGGTATTCCTAATACCTACTTATTAATATTTATTCTTGATAAATCAAACATGTCGTAGATCCTGTTTATATACGTACTCTTTGCTTCCGCCTAAAGTATGATTATTGATTTAATCTTTTATTGTCGAGTATGTGTATGTAATTCTATAAATTAATTCCAACAAGTGGTATCAGAGCAGGTCTTCATGTTTGATTTATTAGAGATACTAATAATATATGTTTGAGAGCCAATCCGTGTTTGAACTTTTGGTTCTATGTGAATATATCCTTGAAATTGGCTTTTATACGAACCCTAATTAATTTAGTTTGGTAATCCAGTAATTTTAAAGTGAATTTGAAGATTTAAAATAAATAGTACATATATCGCGATATCAATTTACGTTTTCTTCATATTCAACTAAATTTGGGATTCCAATTTTTTTCGTGAATATCCTGTCAAAGAGTCATTTTGGCATTTGTTTAAATCTTTATTAAGTTTTGGCTCACTAACTTTGGACTTTTGAATATATGTATCAAAATAAATTGCACTGTATGTTGCCATTCGAAATACTTTTTCTTTCTGAATTTTAATTTGGGTTTAATTTCAAAAGAAATCTTTTGCAACTTAAGTCACTTTAATTGTATGAGTAAGAATTCAGTTCATCTTACGTTGTATATTGAGCCTCTGTTACAATCATAACTAGGTCGATTTAAATTTAAGTTTGAATACTTATTTATTTATTTATTTAAATTTAAGTGATATAGCAGGATAAGAATTTCGATGAATTCAGTTTTTTGTATAAAGTTTGTTGCTTAAAATTAAGGTTTCGGTTACGGATTGGTTATAAAAGTTTGTTTTGTTTTCAAATCAGTTTGCCTTATTTGAAAGGTTTATTGTTATAATTATTCAGTTATTATTATAACAAACAAATTTGTTATTCAAAATAAGGATTTGAATTTGACTTAATTTTTGGTCACCTTTAATTTGTTTTTTTTCTTTTTCAAATCAAAATTTTTAGATAATTTTATAAAGTTTGTTGACTAAAATAAGGATCATATTTGATTTGAAATTTAAATTGATTCACATTAATTTTGTACAAAAAGTTTATTTTGAAAAATAAATCAAGTGCAAATTTGTTATATATATTTGGTTACTATATAATTTTTGTAAAAGATCAATTGCCGTTAATAGCAATTAACAATGATTTTCAAAATAATATGATTCAATATAGTAGTACAGAAAATAAAGATTTGATTCTTTAAATTTTTAGGAAAATAAAGATTCTAGATTTGGAGTAGTCTTTTAATAAACATAAAGTTCTAGTTTCTTTATTTAAGAAAATGTTTATTCTAGAATTATTTGTTGTTTTATTTAAAGAATCAATTGAGTATATGTGAATCAATTGTAATTTGTAGCATGAATTTTTATTCCTATAAAGATCCAAATTTGATTTGATTTAAAATTGAATATTTAGTTTATATGCATGATTATGATGTTTGAATTCACTGTTATTAAGTTTATACAATTTTTCTTTAATCATGCATTATTTGGAAATATTTCATGCTATATTTTTTGTTTGCTTGTGAGTTTGTTCTCACACTAAGGGTCGCTAAATAATCTTTTGATTATGAGGGATGCGACAAACTTAAGGATCTGGCCTACATTAAGTGAGTAGTGCCTTGTAAATTTAAGACCTTTCCCATTTGAATTTAAATTTAATAAATTGTCAGGTGTTTTTTTTTGATTGAGTTGGTTGAAGTAACAAGTTGCAAAAGTAACCTCTGTTTCATAGATTTGATTCAATTGGAATCACAAAAGAGTGTATAAATTTTTTCATGCAAGCTGTTTTGGTCCGCCGAAAGGTAGTTACAGCTAGGCCGAATAATTACATACATGCGTATTCAATTTATTAAGTTGTCTAGTAATTTTAATTGAGTTGGTTGAAACAACAAGTTGCAAAAGTAACCTCTGTTGCGTAGATTTGATTCAGTTGGAATTACAAAAGATGTAGTGTGTAATTGTTCATGCGAACTGTTTTAGTCGGCCAAAAGGAAGACACAGTTTGGCCGGATAATTACATACCTGCGATGGTAAATGTGTGATAATTATTTAGTTTTATCCATGTGGGTAATGATTGGTGTCAAAAGGCGCTCATTATCTGACAGGACTTATTATCAATATTTGATCGTTGCATTGAGAGTACCGCTTGCAATTAATTCTTAGCAGTCAAAAGATTGTGTTTTAATGATGCGTTTGGTATCTTGTTTTTTGGTCTTTTAGTTTACAATTTGTGATGTTAAATATGTGGTAATTCTTAAGTTTTATTCATGTGGGTAATGATTGGTGTCAAAAGGCACTCATTATTTGACAGAATTTATTATCAATATTTAATCATTGCATTGAGAGTACCACTTGCAATTAATTCTTAGCAGTCAAAAAAATTGTGTTTTAATGGTGCGCTTGGTATCTCACTTTTGTCTTTTAATTTAAAATTAAAGATGTGCATGCCTCAATAATATATTTTGACATGCCTACTAATGTTATGTGAGTGTAAACTTATTCAAGTATTTAAGAGTTTACATCCACGCATGTAATGGTAAACATATGACGATTATAAGAATTTATTCTTTGTCAAAGTAAATTGTCATTGTTTGATCATTGAAATAAAATACCACTAGCAGTTAATATTATTGTCTGATGATATTAATGGTGCACTAGGTATTTTGATGAGTACTTTTTTGTTCTCTATAAATTAATATAATTCATGTATCTGCACAATGAGTTAAATTATTCCTAATTCTTGAAAGTTCTAACTTTTAGGAATAAGAGAAGAACATCACGTTCTTTGGATCTATATCTTATATAAAGATGGAGAAACTCATTATCTCACTATTTAGTACATTTAAAGTGAGACTCAAGTTTATAAAGTGAGTATGCTCCAATCACATAAGTCATATGATCATAAAGTTTTGTATTTCACGGACATTGAAGGTATTATTTAAGATGACATAAATTTTGTCATATTTTCTTTGCTTAAATTATAGTGCTTCTAAAGCAATAAAGCGAAAGATTATCTCTCATTGGAAAGAAAAATTTTCGTTAAGAATATTAGGCAAAGAAAATATCAAGAGCACATTATGTAACTATTTGATCTTGCTAACGCTTTAATTTCAACAATTAAGTGACTTTGTTGAAAATTTAGCATTTGGTATCTCCTTTGCACAATTAAGGTTATAATTGTTAAATTTAGAAATGGTTCTTTAATATCATTTCATTTCATAGATTGTGCAATAAAGAAAATGTTGAAGCAAGAGAAAATAAAAGTAGTGCTCATTCGGTAAATACATCGATGGATAAGGGCAAATAAAGAATAATAAGAAAATATGATTTAAATTGATAAATGTCCAATGATGTTGAAAGATACATCAATTTAGAGGAGACAAAGTCGATTATGATTGATATCATTTTTTTATTATTATTCTTGTTATATAGTTACTTTAAATTGTCATTATAAGTTTAAATTTGTATTTCAAAGACAATTTGGTGAATCATCATTTCAATAAAGTTTTTATTTAATAATAGATTTTTCTTTGTATTTTTTTAAATGATGGATTCAATTTGTCTTTTAAGCTCAAATATTATTATAGTCAATTCATTTATGACTTATGACAATCTAGAAATGTTGAAAAGTTTGAGAAAAATCAACTTTCATCCCATGTTAAAGAATTTCGAGACATAAATTGTAAAGTCTCTTGAGGATATTGAGCTTGGGGGAGAGATATGGTAAAAGAACAAAATTAAGTGGGGATGAATTGGTTCTAAACCAATTCATATAGTTGCTATATTTATATAGTAACTTTAAATCATCATATAGTGTTCTTTCTCTCAATTAAGTTAATAATTTGATTAATGAAGATCAAACTCAACACCCTCAAGAACTTTAACATCGAGTGTCATAAAGTATTGACTAATAAGAGAAATTATATTCAGTTTTGATTTAAATACTCTATTAGGATAGTCATGACACTTGTTAGTTATTATTACTTTGGAGCTTCATATGATGGATATCAAGTTAGTGTTTCTTAATGGCAACATTAAGAAATATAATATGGTGCAATGAGATGAAACTTTTTTTGGTATATTCAAAGTAGATGATTTGCAAACATATAAAATCCATTTGAGTTAAGGTAATTGTCTCATTAATGATACCACAAAACTCTCACAAGGTAATTGTCTCATTTGATTTTGAGATATATATTATGGAGAATTGTGGGTTATACAAGTTCAGTGGGAGTATGCTTATATTCTTAGTTTAACGTGTCGATTTTATTTTTATTTAGTCATGGATATATGATTGTTGTGTGAAACCAAGAAGTCTCTAATAGAAGTGTAGAGATGAAAGATCTTGGGCTTTTGTATTAGGTATTTTTGATGCTTAAAGATTATTCTCAATGTATCATTCAGTTTTCACAAAAGAGTTATATCAATAAAGTTGAAAATAAATTCCACAAGAAATTCAATAAACTAAGGGATTGCCTTAATTATAAAGGGAGACTATTTAGTCTCAATTATTGTCCAATAGAAAAAATATGGAAATTTAGCAAATTAAATATTTTCCTATATGTTTCAGCTTTGAAAAATTATTTATGATCTTATTTATACACATTCAGAAAATAGCGTATACAATAAGATTTTTCCGCAGATACTTAAGTAATTAAAATTTTGAATTGCTTAAATAAAGCAACCATAAAGATTGTTTAAAGAGAACAAGAAAACTTATGCCCACATCAGAGAACTAGCAATTTGGAGATCATCAGTGTGTTAGACTTTGACTTTTGGATGTTTGTGTATAATAGACATCCTAACTCAAGAAACGACTGTAAGTATTCATGTCACATGGTTGCATATATTAAAAGGTATTGAAAGACCACTCAAGATATATAGTGATATAATTTAGTCATATAGTTATTCAACAACGTTAACTTTATTGCCTTATGGATTATTGTTGTTGAATGATAGAACAAATAGAGACAAACTTTATGCTAGCTAATCCACTAATCAAAGACATGACATATAAGGTCTTTCATAGGATTAGTTGGTATGAGCTCAATATGAGTGGATGTCCAAATATTTGAATGGCCCATTAACGGAATAATGGGAAACCCTAATGGCCATCTAATATAAAAGAGGCTATGGTCTCCAATACACCGTACAATGACAAAACTCTCTCTTCTCCCCATCTGAAGAGAACTTGAGGCATAAAGGTACCGGTTGAGGAAGAACCAAATTAGCCGCCGCTAACCGTATAGATGTTGATGTTTGTTCCAGGTCACCTCTCTTTATCGTTGTTGTAGAGATGGCTACCGTTAAAGCTTTATCCAGGTATTCCTAATACCTACTTGTTAATATTTATTCTTGATAAATCCAACATGTCGTAGATCCTGTTTATATACGTACTCTTTGCTTCCGCCTAAAGTATGATTATTGATTTAATCTTTTATTGTCGAGTATGTGTATGTAATTCTATAAATTAATTCCAACAAACAGCTCTTACCTGAGAACCCCCATCAATGAACAACTTGCTCATATGAAACCACCAACAGAGTTGGCACAACGATCACCCTGGATTTATTCTAGTATGATCGCTGGCGCTGCTGAAACAACCACAGACGTGAAGGAATATCAAAATTCTTTTGTGTTGGAGATAGACATGGCGGGATTAAAATCCGGTGATATAAAGGTTGAGATTGAAGATGATAATATCCTTGTGATAAGCGGAGAGAGGAAGAGAGAAAAAGGTGTTAAATATTTAAGGATGGAGAGAAAGGTTGGTAATTTGTTGCGCAAGTTTGTTCTTCCTGAGAATACTGATGTTTCTGCTGTTTCTGTTGCTTGTCTAGATGGGTTGCTTACTGTTACTGTATCAATAATAATTAGGATTTTACTTATCAATTATTATTTAGATTTGTATATCTGTAAAAAGTCAAATAAGCTTAATTATTGAAGTAGATTTGTTACCTTGATTCACTCCAAATTAGGTTAATACACTTGTATATATACACTGCTTGTAAACTATCAGTAAATATGAAAAATACAATTTCTCTATATGGTATCAGTTGGAAACGTTCCAGCCCTACCCTGTTAAAACAGAAACACAATTTCTCTCTTTGTGCCGTCACCCTCGCCTTCCATGGCTTCCGACAGCTCTCACTACATCACCAATCCCTATGAACCATCCAAACCTTTTGTGTGTATCACTCTCGGCAGTGTCACCAAGCTTCTCCCTACCAATTACCTCAATTGGAAACTACAAGTTGAAGCTTTCCTTGATGGTTTTGATCTCCTCAAATACCCAGATGGATCGTTCCCTGCCCCGTCGGCAACGACCACCACCACTGCAACGCCTCCAGTGACAACAACAAATCCTGCTTATCAAACATGGCGTCGCCAAGATCGCCTCATCTATGGCGCTATCCTCACCACTCTCTCCGACGAAGTGGCCTCTCTGGTGTCTCAAACAAAGACCTCGCATGATCTCTGGATTCTCCTCAAGAATACTTATGCCAAAGCATCCCGCAGCCATCTCAAACAACTTAAGGAACGTCTTCGAATGGCTTCCAAAGGTACTCAGTCCATCACAATCTATATGCACTCTCTGAAGCAAACAGCAGACCTTCTTGCCTCACTCGGATCTCCTGTCTCGGTTGAAGACATGACCGATCATGTTTTGCGTGGTCTTGATGACGGTTACAGAGCTGTCATTGATGGAGTAAATGCAAGGGATACTCCAATTACCTTTGATGATCTCCTTGAGAAGCTTCTCATCCAGGAACTCTCAATTATTGCTGCTCAAAGACAACCACCTGCTCCGATTACTGCTTTGAATGCTCAGGCTCGGTACAACAACAATAAGCCCCGACCTGGTCAACTTTCTGCACCGTCAAATCAACGCACCAACAATCGCAAACCTTTTCTCGGCCGCTGTCAATGGTGTAATGTCAAAGGACATGTTTTATCTGAATGCCAACTCTTCAAGAAACAACATCCTAGTGTCCCACCACCCCCTCGTGCCTCTCCGAATCACACTGACCAGGCTCAAGCCTATACTGTTAGTGCTGGCCCATCTCAGACTGATTTTCTGATTGACAGTGGAGCAACACATCACGTAACCAATGATCTTGCAAATCTGGCACTTCACCATCCATACACCGGCCCTGACTCACTATTCATGGGTAATGGTTCAAGTTTAAACATCTCTCACTCTGGAACACTTTTAATTAATGATTTATCCTTGTCTAATGCTCTGTGTGTTCCTTCTATGAAACAACAAATTATTTCTGTCTCTAAACTTACCAAACAAACTAACTCTGCTGTTGTTTTCTTGCCAAACTCTTTTTATGTCATGAACTTGCAGACACGCCAAACTACCCATAAAGGCTCATGTGTGAATGGACTTTATCTCTGGCCCACCACCTCACCATCTGTCCACACCGTCCAAACGGAATCCTCTGCATCATGGCATCACAAGCTTGGACACCCTTCATCTTCTATTTTCAAATTTATTCAACAGCATTTTTCTTTGGGTTCAAATAAATTCCCGCAATCAGATTGTAATTCATGTCAAATTAGTAAAAGTCACAAACTTCCTTTTCATGAATCTACTCTTAAATCAACTTATCCATTAGAAATAATTTTTTCGGATGTATGGACTTCTCCTGTTTTATCTGTTGATGGTCTTCATTACTATTGTATGTTTGTTGATCACTTTACTCGCTATATATGGCTATATCCGATGAAACTGAAATCTGATGTGCAAAATATATTTCCCAAATTTAAGTCGCTAGTTGAAAATTTCTACCAACACAAAATCAAAATGTTATACACAGATAACGGGGGCGAATATATTGGACTTCCTCCTTTTTTAAGTACTTATGGTATAAGTCATCACACCACTCCACCCCATACACCTGAACACAATGGAATCTCTGAACGCCGAAACCGTCACATCGCCGAAACCGGCCTCTCCCTCCTTCACCACTCGGGCCTGCCCCTCACCTATTGGCCTCACGCAATGACTACGGCAGCCTACCTCATTAATCGTCTCCCAACTCCAATTCTTAGTTACAAATCACCTTATTCCAAATTGCTCAGCATTAGTCCGGATTATCATAAATTAAAATGTTTTGGATGTTTGTGTTTTCCTTGGATTTAACCATATGCTAACCATAAACTTGCCCCAAAGTCTGCTATGTGTGTTTTTGTAGGTTATTCAGCTGATCAACACGCGTATCTGTGTCTTGATCCCTCAACCGAACGAATTTACACCGCTCGCCATGTGAAGTTCGTCGAATCTGAATTTCCATTCCACTCTCTGAAAACTCAATCAAATTCTCACACCGAGCAACAAACAGGTCCACTTCAACTTCCTATCCTACCACCCATAGCCCAACCTGCTGCCAGTACCAATCTAAACTCACCCGACAGTTCATTTGTTGTCCTTCCCTCTCAGTCCATTACTCACTCACCAGACATGGCTCAATCATCTACCTCCAATGCAATCACCAACAATGAACCCACCAATAATATTCCACCTCCCTCTACACACTCCTCACCTTTACCACCACCACAACCAACCATCCCACCAAACCCGAGACATCAAACCAATGGCAGTGGGATCATCACCCGGTCTAAAAACAACATCGTCAAACCTCTCCACAAGCTCAATCTACATGTCCGATCTTCCCCTCCCATTGAACCCAGCACCATCACACAAGCTCTTCGTGACCCAGACTGGCGTTCAGCCATGCAAGCCGAATTTGATGCCTTACATCACAATAACACTTGGGATCTTGTCAGCCGTTCCTCTGCTCAAAATGTGGTCGGTTGTAAATGGGTTTTTCGAATTAAACGGAATCCGAACGGATCAATTGATCGTTACAAGGCTCGATTAGTTGCCAAAGGATTTCATCAACGTCCCGGTTGTGACTACACAGAAACATTCAGCCCCGTTGTTAAACCGGTGACCATTCGGATTATCCTAACACTTGCAGTTCGTCAAGGGTGGTCCATCCGTCAGCTTGATGTTAATAATGCATTCCTTCAAGGGACGCTCAAGGAGGAAGTATTCATGGTACAACCACCTGGCTTTGTTAACAAATACTTTCCTGATCATGTTTGTCGCCTCAAAAAGGCACTTTATGGGTTAAAGCAGGCACCCCGCGCTTGGTATACGGAACTTCGAGTATTTCTACTCTCCATTGGCTTCGTCAATTCCACTGCTGATGCATCTTTATTCATCAACCAGAAACCAAGTGCTACACTATACTTATTAGTATATGTTGATGATATAATTGTTACTGGGAGCTCCTCTACAGAATTATCCAGCCTCATTGCCACACTCGCTGCTCGTTTCTCATTGAAAGATCTTGGATATCTTAACTACTTCTTGGGTGTTGAAGTCATTCCTTCCGCTGCAGGTATGTTTCTCTCACAAAGGAAATATATCACTGATCTACTACATAAATCTGGCATGGTAGATGCCAAACCAGCATCCACTCCGTTGTCTGCCACTACTCAATTATTCAAGAATTCTGGTGATCCCTTGCCTTCTCCAACTGAGTA
Source organism: Trifolium dubium (assembly GCA_951804385.1). Taxonomy (NCBI): domain Eukaryota; kingdom Viridiplantae; phylum Streptophyta; class Magnoliopsida; order Fabales; family Fabaceae; genus Trifolium; species Trifolium dubium. The sequence continues at coordinate 7,023,397 of OX638062.1, read as the reverse complement.
CAGAGCACTAGTTGGAAGTCTTCAATACTCGGATGCGGACTGGGCAGGTGATAAAGATGATTATGTCTCTACCACTGGTTACTTGTTGTATCTTGGCAACACTCCAATCTCTTGGAGTTCCCGCAAACAACGTTCAGTTGCTCGATCATCCACAGAAGCAGAGTATAAAGCCTTGGCTGACACGGCTAGTGAACTACTATGGGTCCTCTCCTTATTTACAGAACTTGGTCACACTCCAACATCTAGTCCGGTCATCTATTGTGACAATCTCGGTGCTACACATCTAAGTGCTAATCCTGTATTCCACTCTCGAATGAAACACATAGCCTTAGCTTATCACTTTGTCCGTGAAAATGTTCAACGTGGCCAGTTTCGTGTGTCATTTGTCTCTACTAATGACCAGCTTGCTGATATTCTAACAAAGCCTCTGCTTCGCCCTCGGTTTGAGTTTTTACTATCCAAGTTGCATCTCTCTTCCAGGTCATCCAACTTGCGGGAGGATATCAATAATAATTAGGATTTTACTTATCAATTATTATTTAGATTTGTATATCTGTAAAAAGTCAAATAAGCTTAATTATTGGAGTAGATTTGTTACCTTGATTCACTCCAAATTAGGTTAATACACTTGTATATATACACTGCTTGTAAACTATCAGTAAATATGAAAAATACAATTTCTCTATATACTGTTATGAAGAAATTGCCTCCTCCTGAGACTAACAAGAATAAAAGAATTAAGGTAGTTGAGATTGCTTGAATAATGATTATATAATTTATGTGATGTGAATGTGATGATGATCTTTGGCACAAATATGTTAAAGGTTTTCTTTTTTATGTTTTGAGGATATTTGATTGATGCAGTACTAATATTACTAGTAATATTGAGTTATTATGTAGTGATTTTGGTTCTATGGTTTGTGATTTATGATGATACGATAGTCTTTTCTGTATTAACTCGCTCATTCTTGAGGAATGAGATCTAGCTGTTAGAGTTCGGTAGTGAGATAAGTAAATTTGATCAACAATTGTTCTACTAATAAATTAAATTCGAGTTCCCCTAAAATATATGAATGTTATTTAGCAGATTGATAATCTGAGAAACCTTCGGCCCTATCTTCGTGCCACGACCCTATCTACAAATATAATAACTTGAAACAACATGCCCTAAGATTTAAGCCATAGTTTTCTGTTGGTGTCTAAATACTAAAAAATACTCAATCCATTTAAACAATATTTAATGAATTCATTGAGTTTTTGAAGGTTTTATGAAAAGAGCAATGTTTATGACAGAAATTATATATGAACATATATAAGATACATACAATACAAGCATTATTATTATTTTTACAAACAAGCTAGTAAGCATCAAGGAGTGATGATGTTTCCTTTTGCCTTAATTACAAGCTCTTCAGTAGTAGCACCAATTATCTCATTAGCTCTTTTCAATCCAGCACATTGATATCTTCCTATGGGATCCTGTATTCATTCCAATAAAACCCTTTTCAATTCACTAACAAAAATCAAAATCTTCAAAACAGTATACTATATGTCTTATCCGTAACTCAGTTGGTAGGGACATTGTAATTTGCAATATACATAGTTCGGAGTTTGAATACGAGATTCTCTAATTATTCACCTTAAAGGGTGAATTTCTAGTCACTAAAAGACTACTCGACCAAAAAAAGAAGATTGAGAAAGACATGTCGCTCACCCGAGTGACTACTTGAGTTTGGATATGTGGAGAAAGTGTTTAAGTATTTGGGAGAGAATAGAGGATCTTTGTTGTAAAGAGAAAGCTACTTATATTATTGAGTGTTTCTAATTTTAGCTTGATAACTCAAGTACATTACATCTATTTATACAAGTGGCATTCCTAAATCAACAACTAGGATTATGCTACCACTAATCTAATGACTATAAGGGTTTGTTTGGCAAAAATAGCGGTTAGCTGATAAGCTAGCTTATAGCTGATAGCTTATAGCTGATAAGTTAGTTGAAGTGTTTGGTAAAATTAGCGGTTGACTGACTAATAAGTGTAAAATGACATAAAAGGACATTCTTAATTATAAAATATTTTGTAGAAAATCATAACTGAATCTATAATTAAATTATTATTTAGATACTTAAAATTTAATAATTTAAATTTATTAATTTAATATATCTTTATATATTAATATTAAATAATTTATCCTTTAAAAAAATTTATTTGCTTATTTCCAATTTTAAAATAATAGATAGTATATATATATTACATAAGAAAGGGGATGTCTTGACTATCAAAAAAAAAAAAAAAGAACGAAAATATATATTGTATATAGTATATACGTACAAGTAAAGAGTAACGTTAAAAAGAAAATACTAAATAGCAACTAGTATGACGTGATTAAATAAAAAGCACAACCTAATCAACAATTTTTTTTATAAAAATTAGACAAAAAAAAAACTAAGTGTCAAGTACATGTACAAATTTACAATAAATATAAACATTGTTTTAAATATAATAAAGCACAAAGGATAAAATGGGATTTTTGGTAAAATAATAAGGACAAAATTGGAAGAAAAGATGATAAGCTATAAGCTAAAACGCAATTTGAAATATCGTCTGGAAAATAAGCTATAAGATAGCTTATAAGCTATAAGCTCACAGTTACCAAACAGAGCTTTTTTTAATAGATGAGCTTATAAGCTAAAAGCTATAAGCTATAAGCTCAAATTTAGTGCTTGCCAAACAGACCTTAAATCACTCTCTAGAGTTTTCTCTACTATTCTACAAAAGACTTACTTATTATTCATCTTTTCTAGAGAGATCCGGCCAAGATCTCTCAAGAATAAGCTTTTAGATATGATTATTATTTTTCACACATCCTGCAAAATTCCACGCCCTATGCGTTTTCAAATTTACCTCATCGCTATGTAGGCATTGGGTATGTTAAAAGGAAAAGATTGGAAAAGTAGTTTCGTTGTCTACACGGTGAACGTTCGCTACTTATGATGTAAACCTTTAAAAAAATCAAATTTTTGTTCCCTTACGTACTTTTCTCTCACCCCATAAAAGAATAAATACGTTAAAAAAAATAAAAAAGTTTACCTAAAGTAATATTGTGAATGAATGAAAAGAATAAAAAAAGAAGGAAAGAATCAATGCGTTGAAAAAAAATTATAAACTTTCCTAAAATAATATTACAATGAATGAAAAGAACAAAAAAAGAATATACTGTAAAAAATTAATGTGCCCTATTAATGCGTGCCAATGATGTTAGTATTTTTTCGGTAAAAATATTAGTATATCTTTTTTCTTTGTAAGAAAATATTAGTTGGTAAAAAAAAATAATCCACTATATATATAGGTTAGGGTTTTTGGTTTTTATATATACAGCTACCACATTATCATTGTTGCTTCAAACCCTATTTCCAAAATCTCTCTCTTCAATGACGACAACCGGATTATGTTTTGTATGCTTATTGTTTGGTTTTCTCGTTTGCATGCTGTGGCTTGGTGTTGCTTTGTATCTTTTGCATCCCTTTTGGGTTTTAGTTGCTCCTGTACTCCTTGTTACGGAGTTAGCATGTTTTAATAAATTTTGCCGATTCAAAAAAACCACGACGACAAACGGATTCTTCACCTCTTCATGGGAAAACCATTACCCTTGGTTCTCTTACACCCCCTTTAATGAACAACTTGCTCATATGAAACCACCAACGAAGTTTGCACAGCAATTACCCTTTTATTATTCTAGTTTGATCGCTGGCGCTGCTCAACCAACCGCAAACGTGAAGGAGTATCAAGATTCGTTCGTGTTGGAGATAGACATGGCCGGATTAAAATCCGGTGATATAAAGGTTGAGATTGAAGAGGATAATGTCCTTGTGATAAGTGGAGAGAGGAGGAGAGAACAAGGTGCTAAATATTTAAGGATGGAGAGAAAAGTTGGTAACTTGTTGCGCAAGTTTGTTGTTCCTGAGAATGGTGATGTCTCTGCTGTTTCTGCTGCTTGTCTAGATGGGTTGCTTAGTGTTACTATTAAGAAGAAATTGGCTCCTCCTGAGACTAACAAGAATAAAAGAATTAAGGTAGTTGGGATTGCTTGAATAATGATTATATAATGTATGTGATGATGATCTTTGCCACAAATAGGTTAAAGGTTTTCTTTTTTGTTTTGAGGATATTTGATTGATGCAGTACTAATAATTACTAGTAATTTTGAGTTGTTATGCAGTGATTCTAGTTCTATGGTTGTGATTTATGATGATATGGTAGTTTTTATTTTATTTTATTGACTATCTGGTTCTTAAAGAAGGAAGATGTAGCGTATGTTTGGTTTCAATTCTAGAAATGTTAGAATTGATTCTAGACGCGAAGAATTGATTCTGATATGTTTGGTTTTTGTAGAGTAGAATTGATTCTGCCTCTAGTTCTGCTTGAAGCTAGAAATTGTAGTTTTTGGCTTTATAATTGATTTTTACACTGAAATTTACAATTCAACTCACTTTTAGTTGAATGATCCAAACATAAATCAATAATAATTAAACTCAATTCTAATAAAATGAATTTTGTCTAAAGTCAAACCAAACATACCCGTAGATTATGTTTGGTTCTGCGGTGAGAACAAATTGATTTGAAAATAAAGTGATTTATGTTTGGATATATTCATGCAAAAGTGAGTTGAACAAAATATTTGAGTGTAAGAATCAATTCTAGAAACCAAAAGCTACAATTTCTAGTTTCAAGTAGAATCAATTCTGGATACAGAATTAATTCTACTTTTAAGAAACCCCAAATAAGTCAAAATCAATTCTAGACCTCCAGAATCGATTCTATCTTATCTAGAATTGAAACCAAACATACACGTAGTTGTTTAGAGTTCGGCGACAAGATAAGTAAATTTGATTGATAGTTGTTCTACTTTGGAATAAAATTCAGATTCTCCTGAAATATGAATGTCATTTGGCGGATCTCATTAAACAGTTGAAAATCCGATAAACCCCTAACCCTATCTTCCTTATCTACAAATATAACTTGAAACAAACATGCCCTATAAGATTTAAGCCATAGTTTCTGTTGGTGTATAAATACTCAAAAACATACATTTGAACAATATTTGATAAGTTCATTGAGTTTTTGAAGATTTTATGAAAAGAGCAATGTGTATGACAGAAATTATATATGAACATGTATAGATACACATATTGACAAGCATTATTATTATTTTTACAAAATATATAAAACAGCTACCATCAAGGACTAGGAGTGATGATGTTTCCTTTTGCCTTAATTACAAGCTCTTCAGTAGTAACACCAATTATCTCATTAGCTCTTTTCAATCCAACACATTGATATCTTCCTATGGGATCCTGTATTCATTCCAACAAAAGCCTTTTTCAATTCACTAACAAAAATCAAAATCTTGAAAACAGTATACTATATGTCTTATCGGTAACTCAGTTGGTAGGGACATTGCAATATACATAGTTCGGAATTTGAATCCGAGATTCTCTACTTATTCACCTTAAAGGGTGAAATTCTAGTCACTAACAGACTACTTGACCAAAAAAAAAAGATCGAGAAGGACATATCGCTCACCCGAGTGACAATTCCTAACTTTTCAAGTTTGTGAACTGCATCATCTACATCAAAATTGCATGTCTCATTGAACTCTTCTCTAATTAGTTCTTCACACCCTTTATCCAGTTCCTTAATTCACATATATAGCTTATATTAAAAATGCTACTACTCATACAATTAATATTAATTATTGTTTTTTAAAATTAGAATTTAATAATTAAAATGCTAGGAAGAAGAATATATATATACTATACCTGTCTTGTAGATTTTCTTTGTTTCATTAGAATAAAAAATGAAATCATTACTTCTTTCACATGCACATTAACAATTTCAAAGTTATTTTTCCAACATTAGTCTAATCACTAATTACTTCAATCTTGCAAGTTATAAAGAACCTCTGTAACACCAACACTTTCGATCGAAGGTGTGATCAGTGTTTGACATGACCAACTGTTGAAAGTTTGAATCAATATTAATATTATTATTATTATTATTATTATTATTATTATTGTTAGAAATAATATATAACTATTGATGTAGCATTTCCGAACAGCTTAAACTTTTGGAATAATCGGTCATCTGACATGGTATCAGAGCCTCTATGACTAAGTGGTCTAGAGTTTGATTCCCACTCCCCTCACTTCCTAATTAAAAAAATTTCATGATTTCTTCATTGTATGGGGCCACTCCAGATGACTCTAACACCTTCACAGCTAGGCATGGCAATGGAGCAGGGCGGGGGCAGGTTTAAGCAATACCACCCCCGCCCCGCCTCCCTCTACTATCCCCGCCGCCAAACTCATTCGGGGATAATATTTTAACACCCACCCCCGCCCCCAATAAAGAACGGGTTTCCCTGCCCCGCCCCCGCACCCACCCGCATAAATGATAATAAACAAAATCTCTTTTTTATTTTATTTTTGAAAAATATCATGTCTTAAAATTGTTTTTAAAGAAGATAAATATATGAATAAATCTAGTCCAACATAAAAAATACTATATTTCAAGTTACTACATTTAAGAAGAATTAATATGCAATATTATTGTTAAATATAAGAGAAATATATTAATTTAATTGGACAGAGTGGGGGCGGGGGTGGGGGCGTGGCGGGTGGAAGGTCATACCGCCCCTATTATAAACTCGGGTTTTCCCCGCCCGACACCCAATTGAAAGGGTTTTTTCCCGCTAAATTCGGGGCGGGGGAGGGTTGGTCTTATTGTCATGCCTATTCAGTATTCACAGACGTTGTGAAGTGTCCATCCACCACCTTACTAATGATAAAAATATGTTTAAAATATTTGTTTTTGTTACAAAATACTTATATTTAAGGTACATAACTATTTATATTTGGCATCTCTCTCCTAAATTACTAGTTTTTTTTTTATGCAACTCCTAAATTAGTTGGAACTAAAAAACATTCAACATATTGTTTTTACTTTCGTAAAAAAAAAAAAAATATTGTTTTTACTAATAAATATTATAAAAATAAAATAAATTTAGAATGTAACCTTCTTTCTTTCCAAAAAAAAAAATCCAAAAAAATATAATTTGAGTGTACTATACGTTAGGGTTTTGGTTTTGGGTTTTTATATATACAGCTACATATATACCAGTATACCACATTCTCATTGTTGCTTCAAACCTTTATTCCCAAAATCTCTCCTCAATGGCAATAAAGTCGAAGACCGTTGTGATCTGTTCTTCTTCTGAATCAGATGAATCTTCATCGGATTCAGCATTAGCTAAACGGCGTCCTACACTAACTTCTAAAAACCTCCCTTCAACGGCAATGAAGCCGACGACGCAGAGCGTCTCTTCATCTGATGAAACTGAATCAGAATCTTCTTCATCTGAAGAAGATTCATCAGATTCAGAACCAGTTCAACAGCGTCCAAAACTAACTTCTAAAAACCCTAACGGGAAAACCCCCATTAATGAACAACCTGCTAATATGAAAACACCAACGGTGATGGCACAACCATTACCCTTGGGTGATTCTAGTTTGACCGCTTCTGAAACAACCGCAGACGTGAAGGAATATCAAGATTCGTTCGTGTTGGAGATAGACATGGCCGGATTAAAATCCGGTGATATAAAGGTTGAGATTGAAGATGATAATGTGGTTGTGGTAAGCGGAGAGAGGAAGAGAGAACAAGGTGTTAAATATTTAAGGATGGAGAGAATGGTTGGTAACTTGTTGCGCAAGTTTGTTCTTCCTGAGAATGCTGATGTTCATGCTGTTTCTGCTGTTTGTCAAGATGGGTTGCTCAGTGTTACTGTTCAGAAGAAATTGCCTCCTTCTAAGACTAACAAGACTAAAAGAATTAAGGTTGCTTGAATAATGATTATATAATCTACATCTAGATTAAAGATTTTCTTTTTTATGTTTTGAGGATATTTAATTAGATTGATGCAGTACTAATAGTTACTAGTAATTTTGAGTTGTTATGTAGTGATTCTAGTTCTATGGTTGTGATTTAGGATGATATGGTAGATTTTATTGACTATCTGGTTCTTAAGGAAAGAGGATGTAGTTGTTTAGAGTTTGGCTGCAAGATAAGTAAATTTGATCAATAATTGTGCTACTTTTTTTTTTTTTGACGAAATAATTGTGCTACTTAATTAGGAATTAAATTCAGGTTCTCCTGAAATTAATCTCATTAAACAGTTGAAAATCCGAGAAACCTCTAACCCTATCTTCCTACCACGGCCCTATCTACAAATATAACTTGAAACAAACATGCCCTATAAGATTTAAGCCATAGTTTTCTGTTGGTGTATAAATACTCAAAAACACTCAATCCATGTGTATGACAGAAATTATATATGAACATATATAGATACACATATTGACAAGCATTATTATTATTTTTACAAAATATATAAAACAGCTACCATCAAGGACTAGGAGTGATGATGTTTCCTTTTGCCTTAATTACAAGCTCTTCAGTAGTAACACCAATTATCTCATTAGCTCTTTTCAATCCAACACATTGATATCTTCCTATGGGATCCTGTATTCATTCCAACAAAACTCCTTTTCAATTCACTAACAAAAATCAAAATCTTCAAAACAGTATACTATACGTCTTATCAGTAACTCAGTTGGTAGGGACATTGCAATATACATAGTTCGGAATTTGAATCTGAGATTCTCTACTTATTCACCTTAAAGGGTGAAATTCTAGTCACTAACAGACTACTTGACCAAAAAAAAAAGATCGAGAAGGACATATCGCTCACCCGAGTGACAATTCCTAACTTTTCAAGTTTGTGAACTGCATCATCTACATCAAAATTGCATGTCTCATTGAACTCTTCTCTGATTAGTTCTTCACACCCTTTATCCAGTTCCTTAATTCACATATATAGCTTATATTAAAATTGCTACTACTCATACAACTAATATTAATTATTGTTTTTTAAAATTAGAATTTAATAATTAAAATGCTAGGAAGAAGAATATATATACTATACCTGTCTTGTAGATTTTCCCTGTTCCATTAGAATAAAGAATGAAATCATTACTTCTTTCACCTACAGATTAACAATTTCAAAGTTATTTTTCCAACATTAATCTAATCACTAATAATTTCAATCTTGCAAGTTATAAACAACCTCTGCACCAACACTTTTGATCGAATGTGTTATCAGTATTTGCCACGACCGACACGACATTGACACATATAATTTTCTCAAATTATTATCAGTGTATATATCATTGTTGTGTCAGATGTTTGTCTGTGTGAGTGCTTCATAATAAAAATATGAAGATAGTTAGCATATCAAGCTAATAGCACTTACTTCTTGTTGAATGACATCATCACATAAATGGAGAAGTGTACCCTTTCCACTGTCTAGTTGTTTATCATACATTGACTGTGTAATCATATTTTGATATGCAACCAAGTTTTGTTGGAACCTATAACATGTTAAAAGAAAATATATGACTACTTGTTTTATTTGTTAAATAGATTCATCTTTTTGGTCGAGACCAGAGTATCCACCGCCGAACGCAGTGATTATTCCCATCGCTAGATTGGAGGCACCTTAAAGGGTGGGATAATTGACCTAAAGATTTAATATTGCTCCGTACCTAAAACGAGGATCGAACCCTCGAATTTCAATAAGATTATTAAAAATATGAAATTCTCAATTGAAATGTAACAAATAATTAACATGCTTACGTGAAATATGTTTTAACACAATAACCAACTATTGTAGAGAGAACAGCACCAATAACCCTCAAATCAGTTGTAGCTGCTTTAAGGGAACTAATAACAGCTACCTATCAAGGAAAAATTAAACATGTTTAATCAATGAATTAGTTAGATAAAGATAAGAAAAAAATAAGAATACTCTCTGTTTGGCAATGTCAAATTTTGAGTTTATGACTTATAGTTTATAATTTATAATCTTATTTTTAAAAGGAAAAAAAAAAGACCTGTTTGATAACACTTTTTTATCATGGACTAATAACTTATTTTGTAAGCTTATAACTTGTATCATTTTTTATTTTCAATTTTACCCTTGTCATCTTACTTGAAAAAAATTAAATATAATTAAACATATATTTTTTTATGTCTTTTCATATCTATAAGCTAATACAACAACTAATTTTATCGAACACTAAAAATTCAATCAACTATCTTATACATGTACGCTATAAGCTATATGCTCATCTACTACAAAGTCTTCTGTTATTTTACCAGACACTAAAAATTCAATTAGCTAGGTTATCCTTTATAAACTAGCTTACAAACTGTAACCTATAAGTTCGTCCACTATAAGCTATAGTTTATCACTCATCTGCTATTTTTTTGACAAATACAGCCTAATTTGATTGATAAATTCATATAGTGTTTGAGAAAACTAACCAAACCAACAATAGCAGTTCCAAGAAACTTCACCCAATCCATTGGTGTCAATCCAGGATTTTTCTTTTCTGGCTGTAAAGCAACAACTTACTGTCATCATTCATTGCGAGAAAACTATAATTCATAGTTTTAAATTGCAGTCTGCAATTGCAATTGCGGCCGCAATATAAATGATTTAGAGGTTTCTGCAACCGCAGTTGCGGTCACATAGACATCATTTGTTTACATTTTGGCGTAATATCAATGTTTGCAGCGTAACTGCAACTGCAATTTAGAACCGCGTAAACACAAAATTAATATTATAATATTTTTATAGTAACTCACAAGAACTATTTCCATATCAGCCATTGGAATGGTTCTGAAATGCTTCACAAAAATTCCTCTTTCTGGTTTTGAATCGGAACCAGCGGCTCGCCTAAACAAACAATAATGTTTCACAAAAATCGACTACAAATGAATTTTAGAAAGAACAATTTTAGTACCTATAAACAACAATGATCCTATCAAATGTAGGTTCTTGGATTGTGGTCTTGCCTAGGAAATTACCAGAACTGAAAATTACACAACAAATAATCTCATTAGTGACGATTTCGTGTGAACATATTTCGATATTTTCTTATATAAAAAAGTGAAGAATCAATTGAACATGAATTAAAGCAACTACAACAAACCATATAGACAGAAATAAAAAGACCTCAATGGCAAATTTTCAAGACGTATCCGTTCATATACATCATCTTGATGAGTTTCCGAGTTTATGTCATCGTCCTTTTTTGGATGTAACTTCTTACCATGTCTTTTTGATCTTTTGGAAATCAATTTTTCCAACCTGCAAGAACCATATTAGAGATATGTTAAATTTTAGTTTATGTAAATATTTTTGTATAGTTCCTTAATTAATATGGTATTACCTGAGTTTTTTTAATAGATATGACCAGAAACGCGCAATGAGCATGTCGACTTTCTCCATTATAAAGTAATCCGTCGTTTGATCAATGCCAATGCCACGCCGAAATATGATATACTAACAAGGTGCATGATTAAGAGGTATTTAGCAATGTTATGGCCAATTATGTAGCATAAGATTTTGGTATGCAATTTTCTTGACATTAGGAAAAAATTTATCTATAGAGTTCTGTTTTCTGCTGTTATCAATGGCTTATTGTTTGTTTTCTTCTTAATAAGCAAACCTTTGAATTAATAAAGGGATTTTGAATTCCTGTTATTGGAGAATCATGAAGTTGTTGCAGTCGAACGACTTGGTTCCTCCGATTTAGATCGGAGAATGTACATTTCAAAGTTGTATGTTGGGACGATTTTCTAAAATCGAAATGTGAGCCATCTAATCTTTTGATCTAGCAAGTAATTAGTCGATTTGGTCCCTAGTCTCTATTCTGTGCTCTCTGAATGTATCGAAATCACAAAAACGTTACACTTAGTGTGCTTTTATGAGATTGCCATGAATCACTTTGACTATCAGAAGACAAATTTAAGGATCAAACTAACTAATAAAAGACGTACTTTTTTTTTCGACAAAAATAAAAGACGTACTTGAGGACCAAATTAACTAACAAAAGACACATATGACGATTTTACAATTTTTATACAATCAAGGACTATAGTAAAATTCCATCAAGTATTGTGATTAGTTATTTGTTTATTAGACTTGTTGTATAAGTTAGTTAGATCAACTAGCTCTATACATACTCTCAATGTTTTTTTTTTCTTCACTTTGCATCATTCATTCACTACTATCATTAGTTTGTCTAATAAACAAATCTAAGAATTGGACATATCGAACGTTACCCTATAGTAGTAACCTGGCAACAGATAGTCCAACAGGTCTTGGATAGACTCTGATACTACAACCTTTATAAAACTGACTTGTAATATAAGAATTGTTCCCACTTATAAACTTATGTTCAAACCTTATTTCAGTTAATCTGAGACTCTTAATAATAACAAATAGATTTAAAGTATTAAAAGAAAAAACTAAGTTCCTAAAACAAAGAATAGTTAATGGCACCAAAAAATCCTTAGCATTCCTAATATTAGATTTAAAGTATATTAATACCTTATCATAGAAATCTGGAAGGTTATTAAATGGATGTTCTTCAAAGTACTTTTTCAAAAGCTTATTGTCAAGCTACATTAAACAACAACAAAAAATCAAAGATTAGCAACTTATAATTAATCAAGTATCAAATTAGCTTATATTGAGTTACAACCTTTGATTCATCAACAGTAATAGGAAGATTTAGAAGATATTGTCCAGAAAGTGCAACATTAATTTCATCATCAGTTGCAATCTTGAAGTTGCTCTTTTTCATGACCTAAGTAAAGAAATATCAAATAATCTTTAAGTCTTCAAATATGTAGTGATTTATTTTTTACAAAAATTATTATGCATACCAATTATATTCATTAAATAAACTATAGAAAAATATAAGATACCTCAAAAAGATATTTCAAGAAGTTTTGTTCAAGCACATCAATTTCATGAGAAGTTAAGCCTTGTTGGTCTAACTTTTGAGCCCCAGAAACAGGATCAAAGAGTGAATATAGTTGCTGTTGACACAAAAACACAAAAATGCATCATGTAATTAATTCCAACAATATATTTTTCTAGCTATGTATAGGTGCGTTTAATTTGCTAAAAACTAAGAGATGGGACATGACAACTTCAGTTATATCGTTGTTCTTCGGACTTGACAAATTGCGGGTCAAGGGATGAGACTAAAATATATATTCTTATCCTCCATTAAACCACAGAACAACCATTTATCCTCAGCACAAGTTGTCTAAAACAACAAAACAACATTTTATCCACCAATCATCGTACATGACAAAATTGGTTCAAAATCTTAAATGTTTGTTCTGTGTTGTTCTATCTTGTACTGTCTTATACTATTTTGTCCAGTATTTATATTTTACAGATCAAACAGACACTATATATATCAAAATGGTTAAGAAAATAATACATACCATCATATCCTCAAACTGTAGAAGGTACCAAGCTCGAATTGTATACTCTATTCTCTTCCAAAGCTTTGAAAACTCTGATCGATCAGAACTATGCTCTGAAATATATTTGTACTTTTGTTACCAATTTATTGAAGAGGGAATTTCATTCATACATGTTTCATTTTTTTACATGATCATTTATATATTTTTGTGGGTATTAACTAACCCTCTGGTTCACGGGAAAAGAAGACTCGAATCATCGGTGTAAGTGAGGTTTGATCAAAAAGTGTTCTTCTAAAGAATCGAACTCGAGTTCTTCTAAATGATTCTTTCTAAGAAACTCATTAACCACTTGGAAAATTATGATAACGTGTAATTATTGTTTTTGTAATGTTCTTGCTACACAAAATTAACTAAATTTGTGTGTAATGTGTTAAATTGACGTATGTTTTGAGACGGAATGAGTAAAATTTTCCAAAGCATTTACACTTCTTATCGAAAATATGTCTGATAATGATATCCATCATGTCAGCATCTGACACCGACATAACATCACCATATGTCAAATTACATCATTTTTATCAAATTATTACCGTTATCAGTATCAGGGTCGTATCCGGTTTTCGTGTAAAATGTAATGTCTAGTATATAAAGGAGATAGAAAGACATACTAATAAGATTTGCCAATGTCATGAAGAGCTTAGGTTTCATAATTGGTATGACGGATTCACGTTCTATTCGAATCACTTCTTTCTTCTTGTCTTCTAAACTTTTTTTGTGACCTTCATCAAAACTTGAATGTTCCATTTTTTTCTTTCAACTCCAACAATTTGTCTCAAAATTTGAATGATGAATTAATGCTGTATAGTTTATAAGGTATTGAATTATATGCTACATGTAGAAAAGGATCTAAGTAACTTGCATGAAATATAAAGTGATTAAATTATTCATAACAAGTTACAACAAATATATCATAGAATGGAATTAGATTCTTGCTTTGCGGAAAATGAACTAAGATGCCTCACGGTATTGTAACAATACACCACATACAAAAGAAAATATAGTTTGATTTATTCAAAGTTATTTTTATATTCTTAAAATAGATTGATTGATGTTTGATAGTGTTGGTTATGATATTTTAAAATAATAAACATCCTTTTAAGACAATTACTTAAGTTGACAAAATTTGTGTATTTATGTAAGTTGTATATGATAAAATAATAAGTGAGATAGATAAATAGAAATAAATGTATACGATGTCGTATAATGTGTTTAAAATTATGTTTGAATATCTTTAAAAAACTTACATAAATTATATGATGTCATAAAAACTTTGGTTAGTTCAAACAAATTATATGATGTCACATAATGTGTTTAAAATTGTTTTTTGACTCACATAAGCTTCCTTTTTTTATTTTATTTTCACCACCAGTTTAATCTAATTTTTAGTTAGTCTAACATCAAGTGGTTTAAACCCCTCCCGAACGTAGTTATGAGAATTGAAACGTAGTCCTTCGTATCAAGTCTAGCGTCAATTAATATTGGACCAACTAACGTTTGGTTATCAAACGTGTTTTATGAGAATCTATTATTTAAACTTTTAAAAAGGAGGTTTTGAGTTCAAATAACTTACAAACACTTTTCTTTATATATTTTATTCAAAATGTTAAATTTTACATTAAAAAAAATAATAGGTGGAATTATTTCTGAGATGTCCTTAACTTGAAGTTTTAAATTTATCATGTTGATCACTTAAGTAACTAAATGATTCTACATTTGTTGTTCAGATGCTTCAGCTAGGTGTTACTAGTGGTAATGTTGGAAGCATCTTGATTTTGAAGATCCCCAAGCTGTGAATTTGGGGTCGAAATTTTAAAGTTCATCATTCTTACCGGAAAATTAAATCTCCGACAAGTGCACTTGCTACTATTAGATGTTCGTTGGCGACAAAAGTGATGTTTTTCAAAGTTCTTATAAAACGGGATAACAAAATTTTAGAAATAGGTCTTATATATTGGGACGGAGGTAGTATTATGTTAGATTGGTGTAGAGGAAACTTGAGATAACACATGTCATTGATAAAATGCCACAAGTACTAAAACTCAATTTTGTTGCTACCAATAGAATCAATCACACCTAAAGTCAAATTTTCATAAAAATAAAGATTACTCAAAGTCAAAATAGAGGAACCAGCCTCCAGAATTTCTTAACTTCCAAAATTATTAAAGAATTTCTCTCTGGAAAAATAAATAAAAAATAAGAATAAAATATGTAACTTGACTAACAACCTGAAATTCTTGAAGCTTTATCTTAACCCATTGCATTGGCTTCTTTCCTTCCTATCTAATATCTAGATAGATTTGTACATGGTGTTGTTGCTATAGGTATGTACAGAAACCTTCTCATATGAGGGTATGTATACCCCACCCAGGTTTCACATTATGGGGTAAAACATCGATTACCTGTTCCACGACCTTAAATAAGGCTTTCCCAATGGATCATGTAATGCAGAATTCGGATGTTGCAAATTCATCCATGTCATGTCATCAGGCTGCGCCAGTCCACTAGGCGCCGCTTCACGTCCGGTGAAGTAATCTAATGGATTGGAAGCCTGTGGTAAAGCAACAGTAGGAGGATTCATCCGGATAGTGCCGGCATCTACTCCATAAGCTCTTGGTGCAAGAAACTGGTCAGTATTTCTGATTGAATCATAAGAGCTACCTGGCCGTAATTGGTTACATTGTGACAGGATACTAAGTACTTGATCAGGGCTAGCTCCGGTGCCAACACTTTGACTTGAAAGACTGCTGCCAACAGATCCATTCCAGCCACCGCGAACTTGGTGGTTAGATGGGGGCCAATGATGACCGATAAAATTAGCTGTATTCAAGTGAGATTGGGATGGTGCTGCCACATAAGCAGTGTTAGGAGCCCAATCAGTTACATTTACTGCTGCAGCTAAGGAATCTTGTCTGGGGATGAATGGATCTTGGCCGGGGATTAAGTACCTTCCTCCTGCATTGGAATGAATATTCTGTGACATGCTTTCTGGCAAGTAAACCTCAGGAGCTCTACTCTGCCCCGGGTCCAACAGTGACATTTGCAACGGCTCCTTGAAATGACCAGAACATTGACCATCGGTCATCATAACATTGTTTGAAGTCTGGAAATCCAGCGGGCCTACTTTTTGTTCATGAGGATATGGTAACAGCTCCCCTCCATTGAAGAGAGAATGAATTAAGGCACCTCGATCCTGGTTTTCGTAAGAACTGAAGGAGGTCCCATTGTCCAAATGCCCATGTAACAACTCTTTACCTGTATCTTCTTGATGCGAATCAGCTTCAAGATCAATCACATGGGTTCTTTGATTATCATTGACTTGAGAGTTAGGACGTGATAACCCACTGGCTGTGTACTTGTGAGTCAAAGCAGAGTCATAGTATGAATGTGGCATTTCAACTGATTGCCAGACGCCACTTCCAGAAGTGAAAGGCACTGCTTCATCAGTAGAAACATCCTGAGTGTTCATATTCATTGGATACCGGTCTTTATTCAGTGAGGTATCATCTGATTTTGATAAAACAATATTCTTTTCTAAATCCGCACCCACTTGATTGAAATCATCGTCACCACTAGAGAAAGAATTATGAGAGGACCGAATCTCTGGAGCCCTAACAACAGAATCCTCATAACCTTTCAAGTTAGACTGATCATTTAGACCTCTTCCATCCTCCACCACATTTCGAAACTCATCTCCTGAGCTCATATTATCCTCATCTTGATCCTGAGGTTCACTCCCTGAGCTCACAACTTCATTTTGATCCTCTGTTGGGCTTATATTATCCTTATTTTGATCCTGAAGTTCGCTCCCTGAGCTCACATCTTCATTCTGATCCTCTATTGGCCTTATATTATCCTTATCATGATCCTGAAGTTCGCTCCCTGAGCTCACATCTTCATTCTGATCTTCTATTAGGCTTATATTATCCTTATCATGATCCTGAAGTTCGCTCCCTGAGCTCACATCTTCGTTCTCATCCTCTATTGGGCCTATATTATCCTCATCTTGATCATGAAGTTCGCCCTCTGAGGTCACATCTTCATTCTGATCCTCTGCTGGACTTGTATTATCCTCATTCTGATCCCTAGGTTCATCCCCCAAGCTCATGGCGTCGTCCTGATCCTGAAGCTCCCTTCCCAAGCTCACATTACCCTCTTCCTGAAGGACAAAATATAATTTGAGATGTGTTAACAGAACCATTATGAGAAAATGCCTATTATTATGTGACCGGGGATATTTTAGGAATTCGAGAAACAGATACAGGGTATGCAACTCAATCCTATGAAATTATGAAGAACAATCAGAAGGAAACACTACAACAAACCTGAAAGATCGGAGTTAATCTACCCTTCATCTCTGCCACCAAAGAATCCCTCATAGCATCTCTCTGTATCTGTCTCTGCATCCGGTTCGCATATGCCACAGGGAGGTCTTTCATCCCCAATTGCAACCTACAAAAATACAGTATATTCTAATGAGCAATGATAATGATGTACTCTAGTTTGAGAAAGTAAAGAGTTCAAATGTTCATTGATAACAATATAACAAAAAGATAACGCTGAAAATCTCACTAACCAATGCTCATGTAATTTCTTCTGTTCTTCTTTGACAAATACTGTGTATGGCTGCACATGAATGTTATTGAGGTCGCCCAAAACACGGTTAAGAGACTTAGATTGGATGCTTTTACCAGACTGCTTCATACTCTTAACAAGTTCATGCTGCTGCCTGCTAATCTGATATACATAAAGGAAACAATTAGCAAATTCCCTAGCAAAATATTAAAGTATGCATAAAATATTAAAGATTTTGCTTGGGTTCCTCATCTTGAAAATGAAAGGTTTTGCTCGGTTTTGCTCATCTTGAAGCAGTATTGTACCCAAATAGAGAAACAGCCGACCCCAAAAATGCTAGTGAGATAGCGGATAGTGAGATGGCCAGTATCTTTTATATCGGTGTAGCATTGTCACATAGAAGGAGATCACTCAAATGACCACGGAGGTGCCATATAACACTGAAATCCTCTGTTTTTCTCATTAATTTGATATGAACATGAGGGTATAAATAGCCTATGGCCTAGAAGGAAAATTAATTTTTGGAAACACTCTAGTTAGTAGTTATGTGGTTATATAAATCCATATCTGTGGTGGTTTCATTTCAGAGCTGACTCTCCAATATGTCAGCTGAAGTCTAACTTAATATTTCTATTTTTCAACATTAATTTCCAATTATTGAACCATTATCCCTCTATAATTACTACCACAAATGAGATAACTGTTCCAACTACCATACTTTTTTTTTGGTAAACTCTACCATAGTATTACTCCTAGCTAATTTAGTATTACTCAGATACAAGAGAGGGAATGCCTGACCTTGATACATGACATGTATTTGTCGCCATCAATAAAATGAATGTTACGCTTGAGTACTTTATCTTCCTTCTTGGGCTTTCCTCCCTTAATGCGCATGCCATCTGAAGCAAACATTCCAGATTTACCTTTTACAATGCCTTTTTCAAGCACCCTGCCAAAAATTAGTTCATGAACAATAATATTAAACAATAAAAATGGTAAATGTTGATTATACATGAGAAATATAGTTTAAAACACAGTTAAGCACCAAGAAGGAGATATAAATCACATACAGCAAGAAATATAAATTTGGCCAATATTACATTATGCCTGCTAAGTTCCATGTAAACCAAGTTATCACAACAACAAAAAATTAATTGGCAACAGTGCCCGGTTTTAAGATCTTCAAAAGGTGAGTTTCAGCAATCAAGTTTAAAAAGTGGAAAGTTTTTCCCTGCAAAGTTCAATTATATAAGAAACAATTCTACTAATCCTATTAAGCAATCTTTACCCAAGTATTATGATATCGAATTTCTATATCACGCATCACCAGAAAGATTTTTATCAGTGCTTGAGATATGACAAATAAAAGTATTGATAAACCAAAAACAACTACAATGACATAAGCATGTAAATTTCACCAGGTTCATAGTTTAACCCTCAATGTCAACAGTGTAGCTGCCTAAGAACTTAATTTCAGACTACAAATTCACTACTTACTTTCTCTGAAGTTTATCATCCTTTCTCAATGAAGAAATTAGGTAGTCACTACTACATGCTTTCTCCTCAGTATCCCACGAGCATGACTCAGATGACCCTGTGACATTCCCATCATGATCATAAACTCTAGATTCATTCACATTTATGGGCATTCTTTTCTGAACATGCTTTGGCCTGCACAATCCAAACAACATATGACATTAACAAATGCTTCTAAAATTCAAGTTAAAATATTTGCAGAATCTAACTCAAGTTCAATAATCAACTTCAAGTCAGTTTGCACATTGCTTGGATTGCTATATCATAAGTTTTTATACACCAGCAATAACTACAGATTTTCAATTTTAGAACTGAGAAACAGTTAAATATCAAAACTCAAAGGAAGTAAATACTTAGGCTTTAAGAACTACATAGGTTTCTATCAGATATATATATATATATATATGGCACTTTAGCAGACTCATTATCAACTTATGAAGACAGTAGTCAGCCAGAAAACATATCCACAAAATACGACACACCAAAATATCCACAAAATTAATCATATGGTGTCTAAAATATATTCCAGTTTTGTTCTCCCTAGCTTGTACAACAGTTAGCTTTCATTTATATTGAAGAACTGCAAGTGCAAGTTGTGGAAGAACAAAGTAAAGGAATCATTTTAATGAAAAGAGTTATTGAATATGCCCTGTCCTAAAAAAATTATATGTTGTGCACAATATGCAGATTGCAAGTCTTCCAGGGGACAACCTCCACATCTTCTGCAAAATTTCCTTTTCTGGATCTCTGCAGCTTTGCCACCTCTCCTTCAGCTTAGATAGAAATCCTATCATACTGCAAAATAAAACAGTGGCTGGTTAGGATGTAAAAATATTGGATAATTAGAGTAGTTAAGAGTAAGTAGAAGTTAGCAAGTTGAAAAGTTTGTTAGGTGGTTGTTAACAGTTGTTAATTTGGTAATTCTTATTAAGTCTTTAAATAGCCCTCAATTGGTAGAGGGGAAAGGTAGCCATAACATACAGATTTCTCTTGTTTATTCAACTCTGCCCAGTTTTGGGTATTCTTTCCATATACCTAAAGAAAGGTTCTTTACAATGACAATTCACAATACTGAATTATAAGTACAATGCGAAAAATATACAAGCTGGGGATGTACAGTGCTTACTCGTTATGATAATTATGCAACTGTGTGTAGTAAGCTCTCTTCTCAGACTTCAGATGCTGTTCCTGCTCAACAATTATATCTGGATGAAGATTGCCAGAACAAACCGAAGCACCCCTGCAATTAAATAAATTATATATAAATACATTTCTTATTCTGAGAAAGATAAGATTTTCAAGAATAATCAACAAACTGTGCAAATTATGATGTGTTTTCGATTATGCTTTGCTAACACTAAAGGCAAAAAAATGTTTATTGTTGAGATTGAGATATGATATAGCCATAACATACAGAATTGATAGGTAATCATAATCCAGAGGAGCGTATAACTGGTAGATAAATAAACATCAGCCATAATTCGCAAGCATAAAAACTAAGAAAATGAACACTTGAGATTTCAACCAAACTAGGCCCCTCCCCCTTCAAGTTAGAAAATCGAGAAATTTTTATATGCCACAAAAAAAAGACCATATGTTGTAAGATATGATAAAGCCTAGATTGAATTTCAAAACTTACGAAACAGCATTGGTGGGTGATTAATAAATGCAATTAGTTATGCTTTCTAACTAAAACTCAAGTGAATCATAACCGGTTAATTCAACACAATATGAAATCAATAACTACTTAGCAGTAATCTGAAATAAGAAATAGTCACATCACATAGCACACAATGACAGTAAAGAGAAAAATAAAGGAACGATATCTTACCAATTCAAAAAGGGATTTCCAAAGTCAAAGTCAGTCCCAGATAGCAAATCTTCCACGGCTTGATGTGGCTCTATGCCTCTAGGGAGAAAATTCATAAGAAGGCTTCTCTCATTTTCTGAAAGATGGGTCGTCCAAACCTGACAATTTCCAAAAGTTTTATAAAACATGGTTTAGGCATAAATCCTGGACAGACTAAAACATTTGAGCTTGCAAACAACAGACTGTGACCACTATTTTATCTAACCTCATATGAAAGCACTTCACTTAAATTATCCAAGTCAAAAATTTCTTGAGGCACTGTAAGCACATCTGCCAAGACTTTATGATCATTAGTAACATAATTGACAAACGGTTTCATTTGTCTCCAGCTGATACCAATTTGTTCACGCTTGGGAACAACTATTTTCCGGTTGCTATCCCATTCAACAGAGATGTGAGATCTCATGCCATTTTGAACTGGACCCGGATTCTTTCTTTTGGACCTGTGTTGCTCTTTAGAACCATAACCAACAACGCTTGCCCCATTTACTCGTTTCCTCCTCTGATCAGCAGCCATTGACACAAGGCAATAATGTTTCAACAGAACATTATACGGATATGAATAAAAACAATATCTTCCTCATTTCCAACGAAAACCTTTCACCCGTATGCAACCTGCCAAGCACCGTAGGAAAATAATGTCAATAATACCCAAAAACTTCAAATACAAGTTCCAATGTCCAGACAAGTTGAATATGACTTTCACTGCACAAAACATATCTTTATTCTTTAACAAATAAACTATCTTCACTAAAGGTTCGATCAAGTCAATTGTAGACCTTACACCAGACAACAGTAAGCAACACAACAGCCCAATAAATATGAAGCTAACTTTGAGTAGTTAAATCCAAGTGGTAACAAAAACAAGCATTTTCGAGCTAGAAAATTTATAAAGCCCGGGCAAAATCTCAAGTTTAAACAAAAATCTCAATTTTGCAATGAAAAATCTCAGTTTTGAACAAAAAAATATTAATCCTTAAAAATCTCAGTTTTACCCTAAACTAACCCCTAAAATACCAAAAATTTTGTTTTGCAATGAAAAATCTCAGTTTTTCCCTAAACTAAGCCTTGCCCCTGTTTTCAAGTGAAATTAAACGCACAACATTTGTGAGTGTCTCTAAACAGAGGCAATGAAATCCAGTTATCAGTTACTTTTAACATCCCATAAGTATGAAAGATAAAAACCAAGATAACCAACATAAAAATAAACAATTTCATCATACATACAACCATCAAAAAAAGTTTCTACATTTATTTATTTTTGGTTTCCGATAGGTTCCCTCCACTGAAAGCAATCCTATTCAAGACATGTCGAACACTATATGTGAATACCTCTATCAGCTAAAATTCGAACATTGATTCATCACGTTACAAACCAAACCCCATCGATAAAGTTTCTATTTTATAGCTACATCAAATATCGAACATAAACTTAAAAACATTCCTTTTTTTTTTTGGTTTTCACCCTCTGGTTCCTAGGTGAATGGGCCATAATAGTTCAAAGTTCGGAGCAAATTCTAACATCAAGTGGTTTCAGTCTCCTAAAAACATTTCCTTTTATTCGAACGTTTCAGACCAAATCAAACTTTAGCATTTGTTGAACATAAGCACAAGTATTCAATTACAATTCATTGACAATTTCAACTCAAAATTCAAAATCATTACTCAAAAATATAAAATTTAAAATTACAATTAGAACAAATAATTTACAATAAAAATACAAAATATCAAAAAAAATACAAAATCAAGACTTAGTCAATAAATTTTTTAAAAAAAAAAAAAAAAAAACGAATTCAAGTTACATCTTCTCATGATTTGAAGCAACGAAACCCTAAATTAAAAAAAATTAAAAATAAAAATCATTACCTGAAAATTTGTTAATTAATCAACTTCGAAGTGAAAAAAAAAAAACAAAAAATGAGAAGTTTAATTTAATCTGCAGAATGAATCAAAGTGAAATAAAAGTAATTAATAAAATTAATAAGAATAATAATAATAATTATGAATATTAATAGAAAAATTGAAATTGAAATATGAAAATACCTTAGAAAAAGAAGAGTGCGATGATGATAAGAGAAATCGTTGCGAAGACGAAGAAACGGAAGAGAGAGAAAGAGAGAGAGAAAGATCAATGAAATCGGACGACTGTGATTTCATCTACAAACCGTTATTTTTGGCATTCGTCATCACTGTTAATCGGCTCGGCTTGGCTTGGTTTGGCTTGGCTTGGAGGCTTAAGGTTTCACACGTGTGAGTTGTTGTGACTGTGTGTGTGTGTGTGTGTGTTGTTGTTTCAAGTTGTAAGAGAAGATTATTATGTGGTTATTGGTTAATGTTGTTTTAAAAATTGTTTTTTATTTATTTTTCATATATTTTGTGTGATTTAGAATTTAGAATTTAGATAGAGAGCAACTATATTGGACTAATAATTAAAATAAATAAATAAAGAATATATTGTTGTTATTTTTGTGAGACTTTGACTTTTAGAGTCAACTGGTTCAAATCTAGCAATGTGGGATGGATAGTTGAGAATTGAAATCCTACTCCTTTTAAGAAAGAGCACTTGTACTATACTATACTACCAACAATTTTAGTCATTTTATTTGGATTTGAATTTTAATTATGAGAGATCAATTTTTTACATTAATCTCAGTTATTTTAAGAGATTATTCTTTACAATTATACGTAGAGAATATATTGACTTATTAAAAAGAAAAGTAATTGATTTATTTTAGATTGTAAAGTTAGTAATCTTAGTCATTGATTAAGAAATCAAAGGTACTAGTATGTATTATAGGAACAATGTGACTATATTGACTTATTAAAAGAATATATTGACTTATTAAAAGAAAAAAGTAATCGATTTATTTTAGATTGTAAAGTTAGTAATCTTAGTTATGGTTTGTTGAAATGACAATCATTGATTGAAAACGGATTTTGTGTAGTTATGTCGTTTGTGATCTATGATCGTCTGATCATTTTTAAACGGTTTAAAATTTAAAGATTAAAATTTTATTTTTTATAATATTAAGATACATTTTTAATATATAATGTTAAATGAAAATCAGATGGTCGCATATCACTGACTGCATGCGGTCAGTGACTATACCAGATCTAGGTTCTCGTTAATTTCTCTCTTTACACTTTATTCACTTCAAATAATTCAAACCCAGATTGATGTTGAATGCAGAGTTAGACTAAATAAGTTGAGTGAGTTATCAAAGCAGATTATAATTTATAAATAAAATGTGTAATTTATTTTTATTTTGGCTTTCACTCTCTGGTTCCTAGGAGAAAAGGACCTTAGTAGTCTGGAGTTTGGGGCGAGTTCTGGCATTAAGTGGTTTCAGTCCCCTCCCAAACGTGGTTGCGGGGATCGAACCGCGGTCCTCCCTATCAAGTCCAGTGTCAATTACCACTGAATCAACTAATGTTTGGTTGTGTAAATCATATTTGTATATCAAAAAGTAAGTTGTAATAAACACATATTTAATCATCAATAAATTAAGGAGAAAAGAATACACAAAATTCATTTTGTTGTTACTTCTATATACTCCATACTATGCAATTGTAATCGTAAACAATCTAAACAAGGAGCACGTGTGCGCGCGCACACACATGAAATCCCTTTTATTGATAAAGAATCACACGCAACCAAAGCAGCACACAAATCAATCATAAACAATCTAACCCTAAAATACAAAATGATATCATATAACTCCAAATCTTTCTAAGTAGACAATCATTATACAATTAGTATCAAACATTTAACAATCTAAATCAAAACTTTAATTCTTCCACCACTTTCGCAATTTTAATTTTGTTCGGAAAAAAAAAACAACACAATCCATAACTTCAACCTCACACCTATTAACCAACCACATAATGAGAATTTAGAAATCAACCAATCAAAAATTAATAACCTCACAATAAAAATCAAATCAAGAACCTAACCTGTTGTTGAACTTAAAACGAATCAGTGATATTGAGCGACAAATCAAAGAAAGGCAAATGAGATTGGAAGAGTAAGAAAAGATCCAATAACACAACGAGGTGAGACGCGAGATGATGAAAGAGAACTAATGGAGGTGGCGCAGCGAGGAAAGACACGACATTGAGATAGAAGAGTTGATGAGTGTCGAGAGGAAGAAGAGATATGATGGATTTTAGGGTTGTTTGTCTAAAAAATAATTCCTAAGGGTATAAAAGTATTTTCCTCCATAAAATTGTTTTTCTTTAATTTTACTAGAGTGGATTGGGGCCCTATCTAGCCCACATGCAACTCCGCCCTTTGGTTGATAACATCATGCAATAGTATAACTCACATTTTTATTTTTTGGTCAGGTAGCCTAGCGGCTAAAAGTTCATTATTTAAAGATAAATAAGGGGGCATACTGGGTTCGAACTCCGGTCCCTGCTCAAATGTGTAATGTCCTTTATCAATTGAGCTAAACTCATGAGAACCAATAGTATAACTCACATTTTGAATAAAAAATCAATAGTACAACTCATTATTGCAAATTTATCCTTTTATTTTATCGATGTTGAGTTTATGTTTTTTATTATATATTTTATCAATTTAAATTAATAAAAAGGCTTAAATACATTTTTGGTCATCTAAGTATTTTCAAGGTTTCACTTTGGTCCTTTAACTATTTTTCGTTTCATTTTGGTCCTCTAACTTTCATTCAGTTAGAAAAATGTCAAAAATGAGAGGTAGAAGCCTCTATTGAGAAAAATGACATTAGATTTGGATTCATCGTGAATAATGAGAGGTTTTGGAGTATCGTTTCGTAAGTTTTCGTGACTAGAAAGATCACCGGTGATGTGGACGGAGACGGTGATGGAGGAAGCTCCGTACGCGGTGAATAAGTAGGAAGAAGAAGGTCTCTGGCCACGTGGCGTTTTTCTATTGGATCTCACACCAAGAAGGTCTCTGTACGCTAAACATGCCTTAAAGCCTATTTAAAAAAAGGGACTCTCAAACTCTAAAAAATAAACTTCACAGCACATCATAAACATTTTTAAACTCAAACATATTTTCATTACTACGTGTGTGAGAAAGAGATAACGTTGTGATAGGGTTTCTCTGTGAAACGTGAATGACTGAACGTGTGTGAGAAGTTTATGTTCTCGTAGACTTTTTTAATAGCCTAAGTCTGGCCTATTTTATTAAACAGGCTTTCTAAAAGTCTAAGTCTGATCTCTTTTGGTAAATAGGTCAGGTCAGACTTAAGTAGGTCAGACTGTAGACCCCCTGTAGGCCGACCTGACCTATTCCCACCCTTACTTTTAACCACTTCTTGTGTCAAAAGAAGAAAACAAATCGATCACTTTCGCATCTTTATGGTATTAGATTAGATTAGAAAAAAGAAAAAGTAAAAAAGATGTAATCCATACGGAAAAATAATTTCTTCATCAACTTCGCCTCTTTCTTCCTTCGTTTGCAAAAAAATTTCCATTCACTCTCTTCTTTCAACAAGTGTAAACTTTTTAAATTTCACTCTCACGGGTGACTAACTAGTTAGATAGATAGTAGTTAAGCATGGTTAAAGCGATAATTTACTTTAGTTTAAATATAAAACTTATCTCCATATATGAATTTATGTCAACTATAATTTTATTCTCTTTTTTTTTACAAAAGCAACAATAATTTTATTTTTTAAAAGTTTTTTTTAACAGATAAAAATATATATATATATATATATATATATATATATATATATATATATATATATATATATATATATATATATATATATATATATATATACCAAAAGAGTTCTAACGGTACAAGATGTACTAAAGAAGACTACGAAAGTTTACATCAATATCAGACAATAAAATAAAAATAACAGAATATTAGTCAAGACCCATACAAAATAATAATGTTATAATTTTAAAAGTTACTTCACTTCAAAAATGAATAAAAATATTGGTAAAAATGAATAAAAATATTGGTAACGGATAAAGACGGTAGAAATACTATTGTAATTTTAAACGTAGTCTATAGAGAAATATTTTGCAATTTATTATAACTGATGTTGTCTTTACATTTTTTTTAAAAGTATTAGTGTCTATCATGTTCAGTTTACTGTTTGTATAATTATACAATGTCACTTATTTTATTTTACTTTTGACAAAATATAGTATATTTTTTTTACAAAAACAAATTTAATTCATTTCATTTATCAAATAGTTTTCAATAATACAATGAGGAGTAGACTTAAATAAACAGCGACTAAGCATAGAAATTGCCGCCTTTATTAGAGAGTGAGCAATTATATTCGCTTGTCGTTTAATAAATTTGACCTCACTTATTTAAAATTATATTTTACAATGATCGTTAAGACCCTTATATCACACGGATCGAAGATCTAGTCGAAATAATCCTTGATCTCATTAATTTAAAAACACTAAGTTTCATTTCTCAATCTTACCGTTTACCTCTTTCACACACAAAAATTAAATTAGCATATTCAATCTACAGTATTTTTAGACCTTTTGGCTAGTGCTTCATATGTACATGTATCAACTTCTTTGGATTATTTAAGTGAGTGTGGTTTTTAGGGTTTGTTTGGTCGAAGAGAAAGAGGAGAAAAGAAAGTGAAATACAGAAATCAATGCATGTATTTAGACTACTGTATTTTACAATTTAAATACATGCATTGGTTTCCGTGTTTCACTTTTTTTCCTCCCACTTTCTCTCAAACCAAACAAAGTGTTAACGTTTTATTACTCATTTGAGTTGGTCGACACTTATATATATTTATTTTTTTTGTTAGGTAGCCTAACGGCTAAAAATTCATACTTTAAAGATAAAAGTGAATATTCTGGATTTGAACCCCAATCCCTACACAAATGTGCAATATTTTTTACCAATTGAGTTAGATTCATGAGGACGACACTTCTATATATTTTACTTGAGTCAAGTTTTACGTCCTCTTAATTTTTATACTTTTTTTTATTTTCTACTAATTTAATTTTCGTTTGCTTGAAAAAAATCGTCTTATTCAATTATTATTTATATATTATTTATTTATTAGTATTATTTATTATGGCAATGATGGGTAGGAAAATACCAAAAGAGGGAGGGAAGTGGTTGAAAGCAACACGGAATTAATAACACAACTGATGCGTGAAACCAACGCGCTTCAAAGGTCGTGTGAGCGAAGAGAAAGCAGGAAAGAAGCTTCTCACGCCATGGATGCTCAATAAGTAGTAATCTTCAATTTGTTTACCTAGGCTAATTTAAATGTATTTTTTTTGACTATTGCTATCATTATCATTTGATATGTTTATGAAATTGTTAAGATTAACGATATTCAATAAATTTATAAATAACAAATTTTGACGAGTTTTAATAATATATTGAATGATTTTTGAATTTTTTTTAAAATTTTATATAAATAATTGATAGGTTTAAATGATGCTTTGTTTTTTTGTAAGTTGGCGTGTTTTTAGTTTTAGTTTTAGTTTCTGTATCTTTATTTTTTTGAAATTCATTCTGAATATTAAAATTATTTTGGTTTTAATCTCTAAAATCAAAACCCACATGAAAATATACAGTTTTCGTGTAAACTTTTCTTCAAATTTTCTTGCGAATTTTGACTTTAAGGACTAAGTACCTGTTTGGCCCGGCTTATTTTCTACTTATTTTCTTCTCCTTAAAAATAGTAAAGAAAGAAAAAAATGTGTTTGACTCAATTTCTCTTTATTTTATACTTCTTTACTTTATTTCTCTAATACTTTTAAAGACAAATATGACTAACTTCAATTTTATACTTCTCTATTTCATTTAAGCTAAATAAAAAAGCTGAAAATAAGCCGGGTCAAACGGGGCCTAAAACTAAAATGATTTTAACATTCAGGAATGAATTTTAAAAAAAAATAGAAATACAGGAACTAAAACCAAAAGCACATCAACTTACAAGAACTAAAAGATCATTTAAGCCTAATTAATATGATATAAATTTTCAATCAAACGATATATTTTATAAAAATTTATATCCATTATCATGTAATCAAGTGTGCACCATGAACAATATGTTTGATTTGTGCATGTTACTATGTTAGCCAACACCATTGTTTCTACAATTTTAAATGTATTTTTTCTTTTACAATTTGTACTCTTATAAAAACCAAAACAATCATTAAATACATTTTATGATTCATAATAAAGTAAAAGTAAAAAGATTTAATTTATCAATCTTTATTAATTCTTTCGCAAAACTTTAAAAGGATCAAAGTTTTAAGACCGAAGAAGTTATAATTTCAATATTTAATTGGCTTTTTCTTGTCTACCCCCTCAAGATTTGGGGGTATATACCCCCAATCACTTAAAAAAAATTTAATCGATATAAATTTTTATAAAATACACCGTTAGATTAAAAGTTTATATCATATAGATCATTTGTGTAAAATTTCAGACAAATTTAAAATCATTTGATATGTTATTGAGACGCATCAAAGTTAACAGTTTCTGTGATATCTTAAACACCGTTAATCTTTGTGTGTCTCAATAACATATCAAATGATATTAGATTTGTCTGAAATTTTACACAAATGATCTATATGATATAAACTTTCAATCCAACGGCGTATTTTATAAAAAATTATATCGATTAAAACCTTTTATAGTGGTTGAGGGTATATACCTCCAAATCTTGTGGGGGTACGCCTATTTAATTTGTTAATTGAAACTAAAACATACCATAAAAAAAGTTAGTGGAGTGGGGGAGTATAAGATGAGATGATTGTGTAGTTGCAATAAAGACAAAAGAGTTATGGTTAATATTTAGTGTGATACATAACATACTGTTGCATTTGGTTTCTTCCAAAAAAAACCAAACTCTTCACATTCAATCATTCATATGGAACCTGAATCCATACCTTCATCTTCCACAAATCCCTCTCAGGTAATTACTTTAACTCTTTCTTATCACAATTCAATAAACTCATATATATCTAATAACATATCTTGTAATTCATGTTTTTGTTTTACTTCACTTCAACACTTTCTTTTGTTCTTGTCTTTGTTCTTGTTCATGTTTTTTTATTTATTTATTTTTTATATAAATTTTACTCTCTTTTTTTTTTGATAAAAAGGAATTATAAAGAGTTAGTACTTTATTTATTATGCATAATTTTGCTACAAATCTTCCATTTTCCACTGAATTTCAGTTCATAATTTTTTGAAGATTTTATTTCATACTTTTAGATTTGGGGGATTCTAATTATTCACTATACACATATTTGTAGTTGTACAATTTAGAATATTTCTAATACCATTTTTTTTTTTTTTGCATATTTCATGTGTTTTGAACTTTTGCATGATACTTTTTGTGGGTTAATTGAAACCAGAAAGTGGTAGATGCTTTTGTTGTTGTTGATTTTTCATTAATAGCATAAAGTGTTCACTTTTTATTTTCCTTAATTTTTATTGAAAGATATGATTCAATTGTTCTTTATTGTATTTTTTTCAAGCTAAGCTAAGGAAATATTCTTTAGTGTATTTTAATTGATTTGAGCTTTGTGAATGGTAGATTTGTGGTTGGGAGGGTAGACAAAATGGAATTGCTTGCTGCAGTCAGTAATCTCTCACACTTATGCAGTCGACTAATCGATGACCGTTGGATTGGATCGAGATCAAACGGTCCAAATTTCATTCTCGCTATTTTAGTTAAAAGAAAAATCAAAATTTGAATTGAAATCTAGACCCGATCTTGACCCAATGACCATCGACGTGTTGACCGCGTGAATGCGGAGGATACTGACTATAGACAATCCGCATTCACGGGTAGACCCTACTAAAGATGATAATTCAGGGTCCCGTGAGCGTAACTCAGTTGGTAGGGACATTGCATATTATATGCAGGGATTGGGGTTCAAATCCTGGTACACGCCTACTTATTCACCTTATAAGGTGAAATTCTTGCCGCTAGGCTATTAGACAAAAAAAAGAAAGATGATCATTCAAGTTCCCCGATGGAGATTTGTCATCCGCAAAGTCAGTGGATATTTTGCATCAACATCAATAACATGGTTACCAAAAAATATAAAAACCATCTCAATATTGATTCCTTTGGATTTCCACTATTTGTAGTTTCTACTTGCAATAATTTTTATGGTATTGTCTACAAGTTTCTTTTTCCAAGTATTATTGTTCAGTTAAATAATGAAAATGTGTTGAAATGTTTTCTGTGATCCTCTGCAGTTGTCATGGATTAACTTGTCTAGGAATTTATTGTTAGCATATCAAAGTTTCGGCGTTGTATACGGAGATCTAAGCACGTCACCTCTCTATGTTTATACAAGCACATTTAAAGGAAAGTTGAAGAATCATCATGATGAAGAAACCATCTTTGGTGTTTTTTCATTGATTTTTTGGACTCTTACATTAATACCTTTGCTTAAATATGTATTCATCCTATTAAGTGCCGATGATAACGGTGAAGGTATTTAAACGAGTAACGATATCTATGTTCCTTTTCATTTGTTTCTCTAGGGGAAAGGTTATGAACCGTTAATGTTTTGATTATGATGCGATTATTGTCAGGTGGGACATTTGCTCTATATTCACTGCTTTGTAGGCATGCCAAATTTAATTTGCTTCCAAATCAACAAGCAGCTGATGAGGAGCTGTCGTCGTACAAATACGGTCCGTCGTCACAGGCTGGAGCCTCATCTCCGCTGAAGATGTTTTTGGAGAAGCACAGACGGTTAAGAACAGTCCTGCTTGTTGTCGTGCTATTTGGCGCTTGCATGGTCATAGGTGATGGTGTTCTTTCTCCAGCTATTTCAGGTAATTGAAAATTTTGGAGAGTCGAGACTTTTTTAGCATGTCATTTTTCGTATAATCCCACTGTTACAATGCATACACAGCTTTGTGCAAATTTCCCTGAATCTCAAGTTTTTCAGTCAAAGAACTAGGCCCTATTTGGATAAACAGCTTAATTAAGTTCTTATAACGTAAGCTCTTATCATATAAGTGTTTATTTATGAACTATTTTATAATGAAAAATAAAATAAAGTCAAACTATTTTCATACGTTCATAAGCCATCTAGGGGAGCTTTTAGAACTAAGCTAGAAACAGCTTATGGACGTGTCCTAAGCTGTTTCATAAGCTCTCCCAAACAGTCTCACAAGTGCTTATGCCAGTAGATAAACTCAAATAATCTAATCCAAACAACACCTTAGAATCTGTCCTCGGAAAATTGAAGTTAGACTTAGATCCTTTTTTTACACGTTATAATACTAACAGCAGTTTTACACCATTGATTCTGTGAAAGAATGAAAAGCTAAGCTAGTAAAATTGATTTACGAAATTTTCATTGGTGTTCAAATTTTCATACAATAGTTTAGTAGATTAATACACAAGTCACCTCCATTGACTTGTTCATCATTGTTAAACTGAATTAGATCTCTGTTAATAACATTCAGTGATAAACTTTACATAAAAATTATCGCGATTCTAATAAGAAATTAACTGTTATTCTATCTCTTACCCTACAGTTCTGGCATCGGTATCAGGATTAAAATTTACACAAGCGAAATTCAACGACGGTGAGCCAATTTCCATCTTTTAAAGATATTTTCAGTTCTTATCATTGCTAGTGAATTCCTATAAGTGATAAATATTACATTACCGTAGAAATTTCATGTTGCTTCCAGGTGAACTTGTCATACTCGCATGTGTCATACTGATAGGCCTTTTTGCACTCCAACATTGTGGAACACACCGAGTTGCATTTATGTTTGCACCAATTGTAATCATATGGCTTCTATCGATTTTTATTGTCGGGATCTATAATATAATACAATGGAATCCAAAAATAGTCTTTGCTATATCCCCGCAATATATTGTCAAGTTCTTCATCAAGACTGGTACCGAGGGTTGGATTTCTCTTGGAGGAATACTTCTCTGTATCACTGGTATGTTAGTTGTTGAACTACATGAAGTTTTCGTATAAGCTGGGATACTAAGTTAAATGATTATGTCGTTTTTTGTCTCGCCAGGAGCCGAAGCTATGTTTGCAGATCTTGGTCATTTTACTGCTTCATCAATAAGGGTGAGTATGTAGCTTGGCTTTATCTTAGTTGTGGAAACGATTATTATTTTCGTAACACTCTTTTTATTGTACGCAGATTGCATTTGGTTTTATTATATACCCATGTTTGGTAATGCAATACATGGGCCAAGCAGCTTTTTTGTCTAAAAACCTCGAGTCTGTTCAGAATAGTTTTTACGACTCAATACCCGGTTAGTTATTCTGAGTATCCGACTTGTTGTCACATGATACTGATGCGATGCCATAGTTTTTTTAATTAATGTTTCGGCTTATGTGGCAGAACCTGTATTTTGGCCTGTTTTTGTTATTGCTACAATGGCAGCTATTGTTGGGAGTCAAGCTACTATCACCGCCACTTTCTCCATCATTAAACAATGTCATGCACTTGGTTGTTTTCCGCGCGTCAAAGTTGTACACACCTCAAAACACATATTCGGACAGATCTATATCCCGGAAATAAACTGGATTCTTATGCTTCTGACTCTTGCTGTAACCATTGGATTTCAGGATACAACCTTAATCGGAAATGCTTACGGTAAATTATCTAGTTCCGAAACAGTTTGTGTTTAAACCAAAACTATAGAGAGATTGTATTAATTGAAAGTGAGAGCTAGAATACAAAAAGTATAAAGTTGAAGCCTTATGCAAATAGTTCATGAACCGAATGAGTCGAACTATATATAACTCAAGTTCAACTCATTTATTTAACGAGCTCAATTTTCAGCTTAAGTTCGACTCATTTGGTTCATGAACCAAATTCAGCGATTTAATTATCAAATCGAGTCTTGAATGTTAGTTTTGCATTGATATGTTCACAATGAACTTGCATGTTTTCAAATGAAATCCATAAGTTTTTTTCGGGTATTTTGTGGCAGGACTTGCTTGTATGACGGTAATGTTCGTAACTACATTTCTGATGGCACTAGTCATAATCTTCGTCTGGCAGAAAAGCATCTTGATTGCTTCAATATTCCTTGTGTTCTTTTGGGTGATAGAAGGCGTTTATCTATCAGCGGCATTTCTAAAAGTGCACCAAGGAGGATGGGTTCCTCTTGTCTTGTCCTTCTTCTTTTTGATTGTTATGTATGTATGGCATTACGGTATTCGTAGAAAGTACAAATATGATCTACACAACAAAGTTTCATTGAAATGGTTACTAGGTTTGGGACCTAGTCTCGGAATTGTCCGTGTTCCAGGGATTGGTCTCATCTACTCGGAACTTGCAACGGGAATACCAGCGATATTCACCCACTTCGTTACTAACCTCCCTGCATTTCACAAGGTGTTGGTTTTTGTATGCGTGAAGTCAGTTCCTGTTCCACATGTGTCACCCGAAGAACGTTTTCTGATTGGCCGAGCTTGTCCGAGACCGTATCGAATGTATAGGTGCATCGTTAGATATGGGTACAAGGACATTAAAAAGGATGACGGGGAGTTTGAGAACCATCTCATACAAAGTATAATGGAGTTTATCCAGATGGAAGCAGTGGAACCGCAACTCTCGAGTTCTGAAGCTTCTTCATTTGATGGGAGGATGGCTGTTATAGGTACCAGAAGCTTAGCATCATCACCAAGCTTGATAGCGTCCGAGATAGAAGATGCTGCTGATGTGGACGAAAGCATTCCTAGCAGCAGATCTATAACCCTGCGACGTTTACAATCCACTTTTGAAGATGAAAACCCACCAGTCAGAAGGCGTCGAGTAAGATTTCAGGTGCCTAACAGTCCTGGATTAGATAACGCTGCTAGAGAAGAGCTTTTAGATTTAATCCAAGCCAAGGAAGCTGGCGTTGCGTATATAATGGGACATTCGTATGTGAAGGCGAGGAAATCATCTTCATTCTTGAAAAAGCTTGCGATTGATATGGGATACTCGATTCTGCGGAAGAATTGCAGGGGTCCAGCTGTGGCTCTCAACATTCCTCACATCAGTCTTATCGAAGTCGGAATGATATATTATGTCTAGATTGTGGAATTTTATCATTTAGATTAGATACTCCTATAGCAGTTACAAATAGTCATTGAAAACAAATTTCAAGATTGGGTCTGGTGGTTTTTATCTTTATTCTGATGCAATACTTCAGCATTTTGTAAATTTAACATCATTTTCGCCCCGCTTGAATGTTGGTTTTTCAACTTCTGTTTTAACCAATGTTGGTTTTGATTCTGATGCTATACTTCTGCGACCGTTGCAAGCTTCATAGAATGAAGAATTGGGATCCAAATTGTATGCAGTCAAAACTGCATGCAGTCAGGAGAGATATGGCCATCCGATTAAGTTTTTATATCTGGACCGTCCGATATTAATCAGACGGTCAGATCTCTCTTGACTGCATGACTTTTGACTGCATGCAACCCAAATCTGAAGAATTGTGCACCTAGGGGTTGTTACAAGCCAAATTTTCTCATTTTCCTAAGTTTGAAATAATTTCAACCCACATGAATTAAGTTTTAGGGTTTCAAAACCATTATTCATTAGCATAAGGCTCAATTCAGGAGGAAAGGAAATGTGCATGATAAACAAAGGATACTCACATTAAGCTTTAAGCTAAACAAACATATATTACAAGCACTGTTGTCTGTGTACATCCTTTTCTTTCTCTATATATCTTTCAAAATGTTGGATCTTACACCAAATACAAAATTGATATATCTAAACAACTATACCATAAAATCTTAACCTCTCAACTTTTACAAGAAAGAATAAACAAATGAATATGTATATATATAATGACTAATATAAATCACAATAAACAATACGTAAGTGTCGTTGTGACCGTCAAAGCATGCCAATCCTAGTCTTGACTACTTTCTTAACCACATTATATACAATCAAAGTCCATTACTAGGTCTCAACTGCCATGCCTGATAATTCCCCTTTCCTTGAATGGCCATAGACATAGATCTTAACCTGCTTGTTATCTCAGTAAACGATGGCCGACATTCGGGGTCACGTGACCAACACTCTTCCATAAGCTTCCTCCATTCAGGATCACATCGATCTGGAATCGGTGGTCGGAGTGTGTCCTTTACAATTCCCCCTAAATGAACATGTCAACAAAAGTGAAGCAAGTAAGTGGTTGATCCTATAAAATACTTGCGACAATATTTATTTTCTCAAATTATTATCAATTTTGACATGTCAGTGCAGTGTCCAATGTCTGTGTCAGTGCTTTAAAGGATAGGAGCAGCCCCTCAAAACTCCATCAAGCGACAAATTTTATACGCTATATCGCAAAGAGATCAAGCACATAATAGTCTATGAGGATTTTAGCTTTCTTTTAAGGCACGTGTTCTTACCAATAATGGCACCACAATGCATATCTGCATAAGGTTCCTCTCCTGTCAATAACTCCCACATTGAGATGCCGAATGAGAAAACATCAACCTGTCAAAGCCATTCGACAAACTAAATGCCAGCCGAAAGATTCATATTGATAATATTGTGAAACTTCATATGAACGGTTCTATTACCTTTTCGGAAACCCCACTGCTATTGCCATTCAACAGCTCTGGTGCCATCCATGGAAGGGTCCCTCGCACCCCCCCAGATACAAGGGTATTACGTTTAATTCTTGATAATCCAAAATCTCCAACCTAGGAAAAAATAATCAACAAACAACGGTCGTTAAAATAACGAAAGAGTATTATTCATAGTACACAAGATAATTTCGTAGAGTTTTATTATGACTCATAAGATCAACATATAAGCCACTGTGCAACTCGAAAAATGACATCTGTTAAACCTATTTAACACGGACCATTTGCGACATAATAACTTTCAGTT
Organism: Trifolium dubium; assembly: GCA_951804385.1. NCBI lineage: Eukaryota > Viridiplantae > Streptophyta > Magnoliopsida > Fabales > Fabaceae > Trifolium > Trifolium dubium. The sequence goes on along the minus strand of OX638062.1, from coordinate 6,986,089 downwards.
TAGAAATCTCTTATATCATTTCTAACCTACAACATTACTATGATTGGTTTATAATTATATTCTCAGCTTAAAAATAAGTCTTCACTGTTTTATGAAAGCCTTTTAAAGATCATTTTCATAAGAAAAATTGAGTATAATTAAAAGACTACGACAAGGTTTTATCATTTGTATATTTTTAGTTTTAGGCGAAACAAAATGAAACTTGATTTCTGGAACTCTAACCTTGCATATGGGTCGTTGTGGATCCCTTAGATTGACAAGCAAGTTGTCACACTTCAAATCAAAATGGACAATATTCTTCGAGTGCAAATATTCCATACCAAAAGCTGCATCCATGGCAATCATAAGCTTTTTACGACGATCTAGTAATCTGCATAAAAGTTGTGATTCAGTATATGAATTTTATTCAAAATGATATTCACAGAAAAAAGAACTATATAACGGCTACCTGTTGTTCTTGACAAGAACATGCCTAAGAGAACCATTAACCATATATTCTGTTACGGTTGCTAAGGTTCCACCATCTCCATCCGGTACGATTCCATAAAATGCGAGCACATTGGGATGGTGAAGATTTGACAGGATTTGTGCCTCTCTCCAGAAATCTTTTGCCTAGCCGACGGGCAAGCATACATTGTCAGATTCATGTGCATATTTTAATGGGTGACAACATTATTTTATGGCGGTTATTACGAAGTTTAATAGCAAGCTATTATGATTAAAAAAAAACTGCATTTATAACTGTATATACGATACTAAGTTCATTAAAATATGTAAGATATTAATGCATAACATGATAATGAGACGAAAATTGCAGTGAAGACTCACCAACCGTTCTTGTTCAGAAGATCTCCCTGCAAAGCAGCTCTTTTTAATTCTCTTGATTGCAACATCTGTTCCTCGCCATTTTCCATGATAAACAGTTCCATACGTACCAGATCCTAACTCCATAAGTTCTTCAAGATCAACATTCCTAATTATCTGAATGACAAAACATAAAATGTCGCTTATAAGGATTATCAATAACAGATAGATACATTGCATTCCACGTGCAATCAATTATCTTCTAAGGATTATCGCATTTCAACCAAGTCATACAAAATTGTTATCACATAGAAACCTCTTAGCCATAGAAAGGAAATCATAACATTTCTGCTAACTGTCTACCTGCAAACCATATATGCTGGCTTCCATTTCTGCTATCATTGCATCAGAAAGGAAATCATTCATGTCGGTTTGGTCGTCTTTAAAATCCTATAAATGAAAATAAAATATTAGCAAGCAAAGCATAAAGATTTTATCATAAATAAACTCAACTCCAATTCAATTTTTCCTACCTCGGCATCAGACTCTGGGATGATGCTCTCTACTTCCGTAGCAGATGGAGATATGTCACTTTCAACTTCATCAAAATTATGTGGGATGTGTACTATTGAAGAGTTTTGATGTGAAGGAACAACACCAGTCACATTTTCTGAATTTATCAATTGTCCTAAAGTTACATCTTCAACTTTTGACAGTCCAGCAGAGGCAGTGCTTGTAATCCAATCACCGAGAAAAGAAGGCACCTTTTTATTCGAAATATTGTTGCTTGTATTATCCAGGCCACTAACCGGCAACTTAAAACTTTCAGAGTTTATTGTTGGATTATCATGAAAACCTGTAGCAGTCTGATTCTGAGAAGGTTGAACTTGTGTATATTTAAGAGAATGTGGATCAAACGAAAAGTTGAACATATGATCTCTTTCAGAACTTTTCTCACACGAGCTTTCTGCACAGTTTATGACCGGAGCATTTAAATCAATGTTTCTGGCCGCAAAATCAATTCCTTGTTCACCATTCAGATCAGACGGCGTCTTGCCCACAAGGTTACTAAGAGAGAGTCCCATCGTGCCTGACGACGAAGGTTGCATGTCCTCACAAGGTTGTTCCCAATTATTTTTCATACCAATCATAGAACTTATGTTATTATTAGTCGGGAATGTACCCAAAAGATGCAATTCACTCATATTGTTGACAGTCGAATTTCCCTCGTAAACCTTGTTATCCTTCTTAGGAATAGGATTATCATTTATCATCATCCTTTCTGATTTAAGAGGATGTTCTTGGACGTTCTTTTCTACAAAGTCGGATCCATTTAAGTCAGTTCGAGCAATAAGGAACTTCTTATCCGTTAAAATGCTATCCTTCTTAGGAATATGATCATTCGTTCCCACTGATTCAGAGTAGGGAGATGAAGATGCCATACCGTGACGTCTATGCATCTCAGCTGACTCCACATTTGGTATCTTACTTTGTCTTTGAGGATGATGGAGGACGGGATCTTGTTGACCCTCCATAAGGTTCACTTGTGAGACACCTAACATCAACGATAATTGGGCCTTTTCAAGGTTCAAGGAGAAAGACGGGGTAATTCTTTCTTGCGAGCAGTAACCAGAACTTGATGCACTCTCATGCAACTGCGAATCAGAAAAGGCATGACACATACCATGAGACGGATCATTATTAGTTCCATAAGATTCAGCTTGTTGAGCGATTGGATTTCCGGAGTTGATTATTCTATCCTTATGCAAGGTTCCGCCTAAAACTTCATCACCGTAACCATTTTTTGGATTGTAGTTATCAAAACACTGTCCATTGAGATTGTTCGGTGGACCAACGTCGCCATGTTGACGGGGAAGACCATCACTTAACAAAGTAATAGATGCTTGTTGAGGGTATCGGCAATCAGCGGCGTTTATGCTCGAGTTTCTGGAGAGGACCTGAGCGGTAACAAATGATGCATTGCTGTCAATGCTTCCCTGGCATGAGTTGTTACCGAGCAATTGTATATAACCTGTACTAGAGCCTGCAACTTGAACCGGAGTAGGAGAAATTCGCAACGGACTTTGAAGATTTAGGGAATCATTCAAAATTCCATCTGGATTTAAAGCATTAATACGTATATTACCGTCCCTGGTCTCCAAAGGAGCAGCCACAATTGTTGGAGTAAAATTGAAACTTGTCACTGACTGATTTGCTTCGTTTATCAAACTCTGTCCACCTGTGTTTTTGTTAGGACTAGGGTCTATTACGCCGTTTAAAGCAATAACGTATTGGTAATCAGGACCATTCTTCAGAATGGTGTTAGCCTCGGCAGACGATGTCTCTTCAGATTCACCCAAAGGAACTAAAAAAATTCGAAGTTTCTGAGAACCTTCATGGCTTTCAAGTGCATGATATTCCTCTATCATATTTTGAAGATCTTCATCGGAGGAAACCGATATTAGAGCATCAAGATCCTCCCCTGGAAGCTGGTATTTGATCGTGTGAGGTTGACTGCAAATACCTAAAGTCTTGTTCATAAGCTCTTCCCATGAAATATCCTTTCGGATAGATATAATGTGGGTTTCTCCGCCAACGTATCTGAGTTTACCATCACCAGGCCTTGGTAATATTTTTCCACCGAAGCTGCAAAGAAACTTTATTTTCCCAGAAGAGATAGAATCGTCTAAAACTCCAGAACCGGAAAATCCATTGGAGTGAGATCTTTCGTGTCTGTAAAGAGGTGGTGATACGGGCGGCCTAGTACCATGTGGGTCACTAATTTCACTAAAGCACTTCCTCAACCCACCACGGCCACTGTTGTTGCCATCTCCCTTTTGAGTTTTGCATGAAATGTTTGGAGAAACGCCATTTTCAATCTCTTGTGCTGCTGGTTGTTTTTTAGGGATAAAATCGGCTATTTCAGAAGAAGTCTCAGAATCCATTCTCTTCAACCCTAAAATATTGGTGAGATCTTCATATCTAACATGGCCGTTCTCCCTATTCAATCCAAACCTAGTCTCGCGATTTTGAGATATATCAGGTGCAACAGGAAGTCTTCCATCATGAACAAATTTCACCGAAATTTTTTCCCCGGCCTTAGGGATATTATTATGTACATTTGTAACACCGCTGCGTGATTCTTGTTGGTTGTATTGAGGAAGCAAGCCATGCTCGTCTCCGGCATTGGTACCTAACAAGTTTCCTGTCTTATTTAATGCCATAAGTACACTGCTGAATTACTAGGCCCCTTCCCTTCAGAACAAGAGGGTTAAGACCAAAAAAAATTACGGTGTTGTAACTTTATAAACAGCTGAATAATAATCCACAAATTCATATCGAATTTATCATCCCAAATGACACCTAGGTTGTGAATTTGAATCCAACATCAACATGCTCAACATCCAATAGCAACTTCACTATAACTAAAACAACGAAGATAAATCTATATATATTATATACTAACAGCAGCAAAAATCTTGTACACAGTTTCAAATCCGACTTTATCTTGACGAGGCTCAAATTATTTACAAAAGCCGATAGTAACTATAAAAACACTAATAACCAACAAGCCAAATGAACCAAACTCCGCCGCGCCTACATCAACAACATTTCAAAACCAAATTATGCAAATCAAAAGCAAAAAAACACAAAACAGATATCAATCAAAACAAAAAAACATCCAAATTGAAGAAAATAAGAACCCCCCAAAACAGTGAACATTTTCATGGTGTCATCAACCAAACTGAAAAAATCCATAAAAAGTGAACATTTTTAAGCAAGACATACAAAAACTCAACATGGGTATTAATCAAAATCCAAAATTTTCCAGATTCAAAAAGAGGGTACCCAATAATAACATAAAAAAATTCATTAAAAAAAATCTTAAAAAAATAAAAAATCACAGAAAAAAATAAACTACCTAATCTGTTCTAAAGGTGGCATAATTGGAACAAATAAAATCAAATCAGAGTGAATAAAGATAAAAATTAAGATTAAATTAAGAAAAAAAAAGTGGGGTTGGATCAAAATTTTCAATTGATGAAAGAAGAAAAAAAGGTGAAAATGACTTACACATGAAGGTTCAATTATGGCTAACAATGGAGCAACATCAAGACATGAATTCAAGGTTGGATCTCACAAACACACAGAAAATTTGCATAATGTTTCTTTGTTTTGTTTCATTTTTGTTGTTCTTGTTCTTTCAATGTTCCTACGTGGACACATTGTTTTGTTTTTTGGTTCTAAATTTTCAGGGTTGATGACAAACAAATCGTTACAAAATAATAATATTATTATATTATAATAATATTTTGAAAATGAATGGAAAGGAAAATATAAAATAAATTATTTTGTACCCTTAAAATACTCTTTATGGTCACCACCTTCAGCCTTCTTGCTCACAAATAAATTATTCTGAAAATAATTATTAGTAGACGTGACAATTTTAAATTTATGATTACATTTTTTTAGAAATTAAATTGAAATATAAAATTATTGTTAATAGTTGTGAAGATTAATGATAATATTTTTTTAAAAAATTTATAAAAATAAATTTCATTAATCTTTATTTCTCCTTTCAAAAAAAATAAATTAATCTTCATTTTTGTCCGTCTCTCTTATAAATAAATATAAAAAATGGAGAAAACACAAAGTTCCAAATATAAGAGTGAAAATTTTATTATAAAATGAAACAAGAATAAAAAGGCTAGTTTTTAAGTTATTAAAGAACTTAGATTATCTCCTTCACTTTTATCTATTTACTTCTTTTAATTTTTTTTATATTATGATATTGATACGAAGTTTTCGCTGATGTTAACAATGATTAACTTTCGCAGCAAAACTTATGGACATACAAGATGAGTTATTTTATCCCAACTAAACTATTTTCATACACTGAAGTCAATAATCGAACTCCTGTCTGCTTAAAAGGATCCAAAATCTTTACCATTTAGATCAATTCATTATTGGTAACCCTTTATCTCGGTCTTAAATTTCGTTTCTCTCATAATCCTTTTTTTTAGTTAAAAGAGAGTAATATTAAGGGATGTCGAGACACTGATATATTTTTATTTAATGTTCAACATTTAAATTTTTGATGGAGCAAATTCCTATAATATTATAAGTACACCTACAAAACAAAATCAATAATATTTTTTTTTTTTGACCAAACAAAATCAATAATATAAAGAGCACATTAATTGATTGAAAAATATGTACAAAAAATGTTGCCGGAAGGACGTTTTCAAGAAGTAATTTTTCTGGAAACTAAAAATAAAATATTAAATATATATTTAAGGGTGTAAGCAGATCAGAAAAAACCGACTGAACCGACAATTCAAACCAATTAAAACTGGGAAAAAAAATTATAGCTGAGATCAAATAACCGAACTAAACCAATAAAAACCAGTGTGGTTTGATATGGTTCGAAGATTCAATTTTTAAAAATCGATGAACTCAATCCGTCTTTTGTTTGTTAATGAACTTTTTTCCTTACATTAGCAAAGAAATATGCAGACATAGCCAACACCCAAAAACACCATACTTAGAAACTCAAACCATAAGTCATCTCTTCCTCTTGCCAATCATTATCTCAGTTAAGCTCTTTTATACTCAATTCAAAGGTATTATTATCTCTATTAAGCTCTTTATTATCGCTTCCTCTTGCCTCTCACAAGTGTTCTTCATATGCTTCCTTACAATGCTTTGTTATAAAAATATCTTTGTTGGTCTTCACAAACCTCTATCTATGTTCAGAAATGTACTAATTTAATGTAAAATAAATTCGACGAATTTCCGTATCAAATTTATGTGTTGAATCTAGCTTGGCAAAACAAATTTCCTTAGATTCTCAGAATTTGACAAAGCTTTGGATGAAAACATGTAAATATAGAGAGTACATATAAAGAGAAGCTTCTTTTTCTTTTCAATTGTCAAAGCAAAAATTTACAAGTATATACAATATATAACAAATTTTTGATCCTTTCTTCCTTAGGAGGAAGATTACATGAATGCTCAATAGAACAAATAATTGAATTATGAATTGGTTTATATCTTATCTACTCCAATCATTAAAAAAATAGGAAAAAAACTTGGAAAAAAAAATAAATCCAAAACCTGGGAAATCCTATGGCTATCAAACACTATCAAGGGCTAGGAGGAACAATTGCGTTGCTTTCGAGTAATTTTGTGGCATCTTCATCCATAGGTATCTTGCTCCAACCCGAATTCCTCATCGACAAAATCCTTGCTCGTTCAAGTCCATTACCTCTGAAGCCATTCATTCTCGATGACATCATTGGCATCACAAGAACTGAAGATGTATTGATGGTATCCTCCCCGAAACCAAGAGATAATGCACAAGAAGTCTGCAAATAGATAGAAACTTGGATTGTTACTTATCGAAACTGATAGCATCGGACAAGAATGTTGATTAAACCGATCATAATATACCTTTGCCTTGATCAGAATATCTGTGATCTTTATCAGGACTCCTTTGACAAATGATCGGGTGTCTTTGTTGTGTGCTTCTTCGGAAGATGCTACTAGCCTATAACAGATAAAACAGTATCGACATTGGTGAAAGTCGCACATAATAAGAAGCACGTGTGCCGGTGTCATGAATAAATTTAGCATGGTTTCAGGAATGTCTCATAAATATGATAAATTTTTAATTTTGGTAAATAATGCAAAGATTTCTTATTGTACCTCTTCATTTCTGTTGAAATGGCAGGTGACACGACAGAATCCAAAGAACTCTCTTTAGTCTCGGAAACTGAAACATTTAAAACAAGTTACATAAGTACCCTCTGAATACCTCAGTTTATAGTAAGACCATAAAACAATTATGAATTTATAATACCTTTTGATTCATCGGGTGCCAGCAAAGAAATGCCGATGAACACACACATCATTCCAAGTATAAACATTGTTGTCCTTAACGTGTCAAATACCTGCTTTCACAAGTATAAGGTTTAGACGACACCCAAATTAATTATCAAAAAACATTCAGTATTCACCAAAGTAATGGAACTAACACTCAGTGATCATATGGAATAAGATTTTTGCATAATATACTCTAATATCCACATCTTGAGTTACTCAGCTACCTTATATGTTATCAACTATAAGTTTAACTTCTTAGAATGTCCTTGGCAAGGGAAAAGCTACATGTGTGAACGTATAACTAGACACGAAATTACCTGATATTCCTGAAAATATATAAATCCTGTACAGATTGAGAAGAAAGTCCATGCTATCTGAAACATAGGTACAATAAGAATTGCATCGAACAAGGACAGCCCTTCATTCAACCTAGTCATCTGCACAATTGGAATAGTTTATATGATCAAAACATTTCCAAACATTGATAAAGACCCTGAAATTATTTTTAACGCAAAAATAAGCCATACCCAAAATCCAGCAGTACTGAGAAAAAAAAGAAGCATGGAATATGTGAACCAGCTGTGCAACTGATAACCATTAGACATCGACAGTCGTAAGAGGTTAGACCTGCAAAATGAAGTTGACATTAGGACTTAAGTACGCCAGTTATTGTGGCATGAATGAAGCATGATAGCAAGCATGTCAAAGTAGCAAACTTACAGCGATTTGGCGAACAACACTGAGCATGAACCTATAGCCCCTGAAACTATAGCATATGAAAATGGCAATAGCATACCCCAAAAGGGTTTGAGGTCATGTCCTGATACAGCAAGCATAAATTCACCTCGCCTGCACATATCTACATGTTAATCATAATGAATATTTTTTGTTTAAACTGAACTATCAACAAATAATTAAATCCTAGGCATTACTTGTAAATGGAGTGATGCAAAACAACAATTACAATCAAAGCTACAAGGTACAGAAGGAATGCGACATTGCTATATTTCTCTGTCAACTGCTCTGGAGTATAAACTGAAACACAAGCAGTCCATCACAAAAATTAGTTTGCACCATCGAAATGAACATTTTTTTCTTTATGATATGATGATTCATTCAAATGTTCAGCAAATGTTCTGTCAACTGCTCTCGCTTACAAAAGTCTAATTAGTCTGCTGAATTATGCATTTAAGTAAATTTCAAGCTTAATTTGGCTTTGAGCTTAATTAAGAAATGAACATTGTTTTCACAAGGAAACATAAAATCAAAGCTTTAATTGAACTAGGTGATATGTTGCATACCAGGTGACTGGTGATTGCCAAAAGCAACTAGAAAAACATTTCCAAGAACAATGAAAGCCGTGGCAACCAATACCCTGTTTAAAATACAATTATTAAGCCACAAGAATTTACGTTGGTAGAACAATTTTGGTGAAAAAGGAAAAAGTGAACCAGTAATCTTAATTCAAATTTTGCATACTTGACTGTCACCATTTTGTTCAACACAAAGTAAGCGAATGCGAGGTTAGATACAAATTGAACAGATCCCAGAGCTGCAAGAAGTGACTGCGGAGCAAATAGAAGAATATGTAATCAGAAGGAAAGGCATTACATTACATCCATCAAAAGAACTTAAATATTGTAAAACTGCATATGGTTGAAAAAAATCCAAAAAGTATCGTGGAAACATACCTGAGCAGCATATCCAAAGGAAATGAAATTAAGGCAATTTCCTAGAAAGAAAAATAGGATACCTGCATATCAAAATTTATAAGTCAAAACTAAAGAATCGGCCACTTGGGTAAAATGTGTAAGACCAACATATATAAATGCAATGCAACTACACTATACCGATTCTCCAACTCTGGAAGTATATAATAGGCTTCAAAGCCACCTTTCCATGTACCCCATCACTTCCAAGTAAATGTCTTTCTCTCTGCGAAAAGTATTACATGAATAAATCAAATAAAATGAAGAAAGAAAAAAAAATCAGTTGGAATTAAATACTACTATAACAAAATGTTTCACTGTTTTACTTTGGGGTATGTTTGGATGGAAGATTTTGGAGTGAGGGTTTTGAAGGGTTAAGTCTAAAGTTTGAAATAACATAATAGATGATCATATAACAATTAAATCACACAATTTATATTTAGGAACATTTTATAACTTCCTTAATTTAGAAAAGAAAAATATTCTCTCCTCCACTCCGAAACCCTCCATTCAAACATACCCTTATAATGTTGAAAGCCAGTGTCGCATTTAAGTGCTTTTTAGTCCCCTCACCCAATTCAAACAGTATACATACAGTATCTTATTCACAAATCACAACATTACTATCCAAAGCAATGAGGTAACAAGATACAAAAGAGGTTAAAAATGATGTATTAACCAATTGATTACGTCGAGAATTATCATGTAAGTTGAAATCAGATAAGGAATATCAATAAAAACCAGGTTATATCTCACTAAGTAGGATTGGCTACATTGATCAAATGACGCCATAATGTTATGTCATATATTATATCTATATCCAACATATAATTTTTCTAGGTCTTCCTCTCTCAGCCTCTAACGATCTGACTACCCTCCATCTTCTCAAACCACCTAAGCCGAGTATACACCATGTTTTATACGATAAACAATTAAACATCGCTCCAACTCTCTCTATCTAATCAAATGTTGTCATTCACAATCCTATCTCGTCTAGTCTTGCCACACATCCAACGCAACACTATCATGTCTGGTATGCTTATTTTAATCTTACGTTGGGTTTTTTAAACGCCCAACACTCCATCCCATACAACAATGTCAGCCTTACAATTGTACGGTAAAAACTCCCCTTCAAATTGAGCAGTACTTTTGTATCACATAAAACATCTAAAACTCTCCTCCATTTCAACCACCCATCATGAGTTTGAAGGGTTTTTCATCTTCTTTTTCTCCTTCATTTTGTACTACTGACTCAATATATTTTAACCATGTGACTTGTGGTATGATATGATCTCCAACCAAGAGACAATGTATACATACATATTGTTAAGATTTAAGAGTACCACAATTGATAAGAGATGGCCTGAAGATATGTTTATAATAAGTGGGGGCGATGCTCATCTTACAAGCCGTTTTTGTACAGTTGAGTTATTTCCATCCAACCCAAATAAAACATATACATAAAACTAAAAGTACATCACAAACGACCGCAAATTCAACACAACAATTTAAGGCATACCTCATTATGTCCTAGTTTGAGAAGATTGGTCCCAAAGTTTATAGCAATACTACCAAAAAGGTTGATGACAGCTCCGACAACCCACTCCCCCATGGATAAAAGATGTGGCACCACAAAAGAGACACCACATACAGCACAAAATTTGAGTAAACTAACAGAACTTAGCTCTCAAATTCTTCACACAAATACAAATCAAAGTGGAAATTGGAATATAGATGATTTTGCAGCCTTTGTTGTAAGCACCAAGTGAATCAGTTTCAAATCAACACTATAATCCTGTGTCATTAGCAAACATAAATCAAACAAATAAACCAAAAATCTTCAATAATGTAGTCAAGTACTTTTGGTTTTCACCCCTTGATTCCTAGGGGAAGGACCCCTAGTAGTCCAGAGTTCGGGGCGAATTCTGGCATCAAGTGATTCCAGATTTCCATTCCCTCCCAAACGCAACCGCGGGGATCGAACCGTGGTCCTATCTATCAAGTACAGTGTCAATCACTGAATCAACTAACATTTGGTATAATGCAGTCAAGTACTAATAATTGTTACCTAAGAATTTGAACTATATGTAAAATTGATAAAATCTCATTTAAAAGAGGAAAAAAATAAATTAATTAAAGGGTAGCATAAATTAGCTAACTTTTGCATATGTAAACAGAAACAACATAAATTCAATCCCAAAAATAAAATAAAAAATTCATTTTTTTTGGCACAAAATTGATAAACAAAGGGAAGAAAAAAATCACAAATTAACAAAATCAAACACAACAAAAACTCAACATACTTCATAGAAATTATACAGATCTGCTAAATTTGTAGAAAATCAAAATTGATTAAAAAAAATGAACAGATCCAAAAAAAATGAGCGAAATTGCATTGTGCATAAGATGATGAATTAGGGTATTGAGGATTACCTGAGAAATAAGGAAATTGAAATTATGCGGTTGGATTGAACTTTGAAGAATTCAAATTGAAAATTTTGGTTTGAAATTGAAAGGGAAAGAGAAATAAAAAAAAGGGTTTTAATAAAAGAAGTTAAGAAAAAGGATTAAGATAATTAATTAGTTACTAATTGGATTATATAAAAACAAAAAAGATTGTTAATTTAATTAATTGACTTTTATTGATTGGTCCAAAAAGAAGGGAATTACAATGTGGCATTGTGGAAGGAACAGCGTGTGAGGAAAGAGAGAGGAAGTTGTCGTGTCGATGTCATTAAAGTGAACGTGAGTGAGATTTGACCAACCGCTATTACCGCCGTCGTTTAATTTTGTTATTAGCTCAACTTTTTCATTTGATACAGAGACAAAACGATAAAACTATTATAAAATCACACGCAAAGTTGAGAGATCAGAGGTCAATTCTCGGTTATGGATATTATGTCTATTAATTTCGGCAAACAGCTCTTGGTTTTAGCCAAAAATTGATCTCTAAACCTTCTATTTAATTGATATGTTCCTTAAGTCTTAACATTTGAATTATCTTATGGGGACTCATTTTGGTCTCTTCTAATCATATAAATTATGTATCTTTTGCGTACAATTGCAGATATTAATCTCTTGAATTAGAAGCGGACCTCTATTAGGTGGTGTCCATTTTAGTTATTTTCTTTGTTTTTCCCCTTATATACAATGTTATTGCTTTGTAATTCATCTTTTACCGATCTCTGTTCGTCTTGTACGGAGATTAAATTATTAATAATAATATATTTGTTGTTTTAAAAAAAATTGCAGATATTAATCTCTTGAATTTGTTAAGATTCAAATGGATGACAAACTCTTCTTAAACATTTTAATGTTGTTGTTTGCCCAAATTAATGATCAAACTCTAAACTCTTGAATCCGTAATTTAATATCTCTCCTCGATTTCATGTTCAAAATGATTCAACTTCTAAACCACCGATTTGATCCGCTAAGTCATTGTATGTTAATAACTTAACTACTCTCTGTTGGGACATCGAGGGGGCAGGCGGGGGATCATCCACATTGGGTCTAGAACAACGATATAAGTGTTGGACACCACACTCTTACCCAAAACCTTAAGACAATGAGTTTATGGGTCTTTCTACTTATAAAGTGTTCAACCTCCACTTTTCTAAGCAATGTGAGACTTACTCACACTTGCCACAACATTCTCCCCCTCAAGTGTGAGTCATTCAATTCATTATGCTCCCCCTCAAGCGGAAGCTCTTCCAACCATATACACTTGTACCGCCGTTGCCACTACACACGGAACCCGCCGCCTGACCACACCTTTGTCAGGAAGACTTTCGACACAAGGAGCCCGCTCTAAACCATCGGCTCTGATACCACTGTTGGGACATCGAGGGGGCAGTCGGGGATCATCCACATTGGGTTCAGAACAACAATATAAGTGTTCGACACCACACTCTTACCCAAAACCTTAAGGGAATTAGTTTATGGTCTTTCTACTTATAAAGTGTTCAACCTCCACTTTTCTAAGCAATGTGGACTTACTCACACTTGCCACAACACTCCCTCCGTCCCAAAATAATTGTCGTTTAAGGTTTGTGCACAGTGTTAATCAAAATTTGATTTTCTCACATTGTAGAATTATATGAATTACATTTAGTAAACAAAAATTAATATTTGAAATATTGTATAAGCATTTAATTATTAAATAGACAAAAAATAATGACTAATAAGAGATGTAAAATGTGTATTGTGAGACGAAATTTTATGATTAGAGACAAAATTATTTAAATTCAGAGACGGATAGTTCTGTCTCCAATAGAGACGAAGTTTTATAATTAGAGACGAAATTTTAGAGACTGAATTATTTGAATTTAGATACGGATAATTTTGTCTCCGATAGAGACAAACTTTTATGCTTAGAGACGGAATTTTAGAGACAGAATTATTTGAATTCAGAGACGGATAATTTTGTCTCCAACAGAGACGAATTTTTTTGCTTAGAGACGGAATTTTAGAGACAAAATTATTTGAATTCAGAGACGGATAATTTTGTCTCCAATAGAGACGAATTTATTGTGTTTTGAATTCAACATTTAGAGACAGATATATAAAATCCGTCTCTGAATCAGAGACGGATAAATTCTGTCTCCAATCAGAGACAGAACATAAAATCCATCTCTAATGGCTTAGAGACGAGAAAATTAACGACTAAATCAAATCCGTCTCTAATTTTGTCTCTAACGTGGTTAGTGACGGAATATTTGCCTTTTAGAGACAAATTTTGGCCGTCGGTATTTAAGATTTTTCTAGTAGTGTCTAATGATTATTTTAAATAATAAAATAGAAAAAATCAATGTTATAAATAGTATATGACATTTATTGTGAGATAAACAATTTTAACAAGTACGACATTTATTTTGCATCGAAGGGAGTATTCAATTTTAATTGATACTTGATAAAAATTTCACGGAATATTTTTCTATATAAAGTTCAAGGCAGAATTTCTTTTTAGTTGGATTGCTCCATTCATATTCTAGAAGGCATCCTAATTATTGAATAAATTCAATAGATTGCCGTAGGGACCAAATAATAGATTAATCTCTCTCCTCAAAATGGGCATCTAAGGGTTCTAAAAGTCAAGAAGGCCAACAAAGGAAAAGTCCTATAGCCTATAGGCTTTAATTTCCATCATAACATACATCACAAATAGAAATTAATTTCAAAATGGTTCTAGAGAAACAATTTTTTTTAACAAGTCAAAATGATATATATATATATATATATATATATATATATATAGATGAAAAAGACACGCTCCAGCATAAGATGTGCTAGACCATATCAAAAGAGTTTACAAACCAAATCAAAAGATACACATGTCAAGCACAAATCAAATACCCAAACACAATAAGGGATTAACCCACCAAGTATGTAAATTAACCCCTATCCTCGGATACTGTGCCCGTAGCCACCAGAAAGAATACCGCTTAATCAGGTCCAGTAGATGAGTAATCGAATGTGCCGAGTTATTGAAGAGGCGCTGATTGCGCTCTGTCCAAATCACCCAAACACAAACCAGCCAAATCAGTTGCATAAACGACCGCCTCCCCCGACTACCCCCTACTGCAAAAGTGAACTGTAGGAAATGAGCAGTGGGAGCCGAAGGATCCACCATCTCGAATCCAATCCAAGACCTGACCAGCGTCCACAAAGATCCAAAAACCCCACAAGAGAAAAAAAGATGCTGAGCCGTCTCACTATCTCCACAGCCTGAAACACACAACTGATCCGCTGTAGTAATAATGTCGCGCCGAACCAAATTTGTCTTTGTCGATAACCTGTCTCTAAGAAGTCTCCAAGCCATAATAGACACTTTAGAAGGGACATGTCTATGCCAAATAAGGTCTGCTGTATCATCTAACGGAGCCACCTCCTGAGTAGTCAAAAGCTGATAGACTCCTCGCACTGTATACCCAATCTCTGGATCAAAACTCCAACGCCAGACATCGGGCACCTGCTCCTGTAACTGAAAATCAAGTAATAAGTCCTGACACTCCCCCAACATCTCCTCCTCCCACACCCATAATGGTCGTCGCCACTCCCACGCCCCCCTCCTACTCCCCACCCTCTCGAAAACATCTCAGCCACAGAACACTGCTTGGTCTCTGTCAAATCAAACAAACGACCAAAGCGCACCCGCAACGAGACCCCCCCAGCCAAGGATCCAACCAAAAGAAGGTATCCCTCCCATTTTAACCAACAATAACCAACAAGAATATGAAAAAGAGCATAGTATTCCATCCGTCACATTTTAACTGTTACAGTTAACTAAATCATACACTTTAAAAAATATATGTAAATGAAAAAGAGAAAATATGAATTTTATTAAAATACCCGTTATTTTTATTGGTAGTAGACATATGAAGATGAGAGAAAAAATATACTTAAAGATTTACAGTACTTTTTAGTATTCATATTCTACTACCAATAAAAATAAGGGGTATTTTAGTAAAAATTGTATTCTCTCTCTTTCATTTACACATTTTTCTTTAAGTGTGTGATTTGGTCAACTGTAACACTTAAAATGAGATGGAAGGAGTAACATATATAAATATAAATGAGATAATTCATAAACCCAACATTTTAAGTTGCATTTGAATTAAAGATAAATGATAGAGTAGAGTGAAGTGGTAAATAAATATTTTCTGTTGTTTAAATTTGTAAAAGAGAATAAAACATGTTGAAATACATTTCATCCAATATATGTTTTTCAATTTTTTTAACTAAATTACATTTTCAAATATCAAAATGGGATGTATATGCAATTTTATACGGATAACATTATATAAATCACTGTGCAAAAAAAAAAACATTATATAAATCACATTTTACACGAGTAAATGTTTGATTTGGTCCTTAACTTTCACAAAATTGACAACTTAATCTCCTAAATTAATGAAATTCTACTTTGATCTTTCATTTTTAAAATGTCAATTAAGTTAATTCCTCTATCATATTTAGTTAGTTAACAGAGTTAATGTTGCTGACGTGACACTTTTTCTTTACTGTAGCAAATTTCAGAGACTGAATTGAAATTGAATCATCCTCAAATGTTTATATACACGTGGATAAAAGTGAGAGATGAAATTGATACGAAATTGTGTTTTAAAAACTGATATCTTCTTCAACTTTCTTCTTCTATTCCTTTCTTCTCCAACCTTCATTCATCCATTTTTATCTTATTCTATCCTTATTCTAACGTTTTTATTTTTCAAATGAGTATAATTCGAGGAACAATTTAGCCACGGGTGCCAAAAGTCAAAAACTAATTGATCAAATACTTAAAGTATTAGTAAATGATAAAAAATATATGCGCAAATTATATTATCCATAAAATCGATTCCAAATCATACCTAAAATCACGTTGAACCATACATTATCATATTAAGGGGGGAATGAATAGTTCAATGGGTTAAGCTAGTTAAACTAAGAGTTAAGGAACGATAGGTGCAAAGTTCAAATCATGTCAAAGGAAAAAAAAAACTAACTTTATACTAATATATTAATACTAATACTAATAATTAACATTTGCCTATAAAAAAAAACATTATCATGTTAAAATTGAACAAATAGTGATTGAGATTGCACAAGCATATACTAACAAATTGATCTTAATTTGACCAAAAAGACTCCATTTGTTGATTTTTCTTATTTCCTTGTCTAACCTAGCTAGCTGCATGGGACATAAATTGAGATTGAACCAATGCTTAGTTGTTTATCCCAAAGGGTTCTGACCGATTAGGTAAACAACACTAAAAAAAATCTTAAACGATCTTCAAAATTTGTTTACGTGTCAATTTAGACATCTATTGTACTTTCGACAAAACATTTCAATTTAGTCTTTGAGAATAGTCACGTCAACAATGTTAATTGCTACGTCAACAACGTTAACTATGTCAACTATTTGAAGACGATGGATAAACGAGTTAAATACCAAATTCCTCTTAAAATTTTAAAATTTGTCAAATTAACTCCTGATTTTGTAATTTTTTGTCAATTACCGCCCTCTCATGTGACACGTGGCGCCACATTGGTAACAACCAAGTCATCAAAATAGACGGAATAAACAATACAGGGACAATTTGATTGACGTTTTACAATTTCAAAAGATATTTGTCTATTTTCAAATTTCAAGAGAATATCTGGTAAATTTTGAAATTTAACGTGGAATTTGGTAAGACTCCGGATAAACTAACTTAACTGAGGGACTAACATGAAATTTCTTTAATTTGGGGACTAAATTGCAAATTGTGCAAAAATTATGGACGACATTTTACACTGTCGAATTTATGTTTCCTTAAAAATTGAGGTTGTTACTTTGTTCCTCTTCCCGCATGATTCTAAATTCAATTTCAAAATCTTCATGAAATTGAACAATTTCATGCAGAATACACTCTCTATTCTCCAAAACCCTAATCAAGACTACACTTTTTCTACCACCTGAAGATGAACAACAACACCATGGTTAATTCTAACCCCATTCACGATGACCCATCATTGATTTCAACCGATACACCTAATGGTAATAATGCTTTCTATTTTTTTCATAAGAAATTTTGTATCTTTAATTGAAATCTGTTGTTGAATATTGAATTTGATTTGGTATTTTTTCTGGGTGTTGTTTGAATCATCATGAATGAATAAATTTTAATTGGGTTTTTTGAATTTTGGTCGAGAGACCAGAGTATCCACCACCGAACGCATTCAAATGAAATAGTGCTATCAATTTTCCTGTGTGAAATTTTTGTCATTGGTTGTGAATTTTAATCTAATAGGAAAAACCTTTTTTTGGAATTTTAGGGTTGTTTACTTTTCAAGGTCTATGTTTTCAATTTTTCGTTCTATAACGTCGTAGACTACTTGTAAGTATTACTGACTGTCCCCACAAACCAACATGCGTCATTTGGCATATTTTATAGGAATTTTGCATAAGGTCGTATGTGTAAAGAGTATTCCAAGTCAAGCACGCTTAACTCTGAAGTTTTTTTGGTATGAGCTATTGAAAAGAAGATGCATGTTGTAAATATAGGTAGTACAAATCAATTCTTATAAGCCTTCATTCAACCATGCAGTCTCATACCTGCACGGGCTTGAGATTCGTCTCATTATGATGTGAATTAGGTTGATTCATGTGTCCCTTTTTGCCTAAAAGCTACCGAGAGCTGCTCATTGTCCATGCCTATGCATTGGAGATCACTCTCCGCCCTTGTTAGTCGCAGGCGTCAAACATTTGCTATTTTATGTTACAAATTTTGAAAATAACCTGTTTGTATTGCCTTGTTTGAGTTTATCTATTGACATGAGCACTTGCGAGACTATTTAGGAGAGCTTATTGGAAACAGTTTATGACATGTTCATTAGCAATTTTCAGCTTACTTCCATAGGCTCTCTAGGGTAGCTTATGAAAACAATTTATAGCTTATATGAAATCAATTTGACTTTATTTTATCTTTTGTTATCAATTTAAAATAAGTACAAAGTTTAAAAGGAAAACTGTAAATACTTCTTGTAAGTTTGGATTTTGACACAACAATAGTGTGTACTTTAATCAGCTTAGCTGACTGCAAGGTGGGATATACGTTTTGGTTGTTAAAATTGATGTTGTATATCACATTCAGTGCCTGTTCAGAGGAGAGTGATCAACCTTATTGATAATTTAAGAAAGAAGTTCTTTGTTTGATTGATGAATTTTGGTAGCATCATTGATTGCAATATAGCCCTGTTGTTATTGTTGAAAATTGCGGACAGGTGCAGTGGTTGGGATGTCTCGCTGTTGTTATTATTGTGGAAAATCACGGTCACAAACCTTTATTTAGAATCTTGCTATCATGTCTTCAAGAAATTTGTTTTTGGAACTCTCAAAATACCAACCAAATTAATATTTTTTTTATCTATTTGTTATTTTAGATGCGGAGAATGATGTCAAGTTGAGTTCTAAGGACCAGAGAGATGCTCTTCCAGGTGAGCCAAAGTGTATTGTATGTGGCCGCTATGGTGAGTATATATGTGATGAAACTGATGATGATGTTTGCAGTTTGGAGTGTAAACAATCGGTACTATCTCGAATTTCCAAATCCTCATCTTGTGTTGGAGGTCTTCCACCACCTAAAAAGCTACCTGCAGCTGATGAGTGTTTTTATGTTAGAGATACTGATAACAAATCAGGAACGGCGTCTTTAGGAGGTGATCAGATTCAGGCCGAATTGCTTCGAAAGAAACTTGACATTCATGTGAAGGGTGTTGTTTCGGGACCGGTTTTGTCATTCACTTCATGTAACCTCCCTGACAAACTCCTGCACAATATAGAAGCAGCTGGATATGAGATGCCTACACCTGTCCAAATGCAAACAATTCCTGCTGCTTCGATGGGGAAGAACATGCTTGTTTTGGCCGATACGGGATCTGGAAAGTCTGCTTCGTTTCTTATTCCAATAATTTCTCGTTGTGTAAGTCATCGTTTGACTTATGTTTCAGACAAGAAAAAGCCTTTAGCTATGGTGTTAACACCTACGAGAGAGCTCAGTATACAGGTTGAAGAGCATGCGAAACTGCTCGGAAAAGGGCTGCCCTTTAAAACCGCACTTGTGGTTGGTGGCGATGCAATGGCTAGACAACTCTACCGCATTCAACAAGGAGTCGAATTGATTGTCGGAACACCAGGAAGGCTTGTTGATCTTTTAACAAAGCATGAGGTTGAATTAGACGATGTGACGACTTTTGTTGTTGATGAGGTGGACTGCATGCTGCAAAGGGGTTTTCGAGATCAGGTCTTACAAATATTCACAGCTTTGTCACAACCGCAGGTCTTAATGTTTTCCGCAACAATGTCCGATAGTTTAGAGAAGATGGCGAACTCTCTGGCAAAGGATACAGTGGTGATAACCGTTGGCGAACCTAACAGACCAAATAAGGCTGTAAAACAGCTAGCTATTTGGGTTGAGTCGAAACAAAAGAAGCAGAAACTGTTTGACATTTTAACAAGCCAGAAACATTTTAAGCCACCTGTTGTAATATACGTCAGCTCGAGACTTGGCGCAGATCTTCTGGCAAATGCGATAAAAGTTTCGACAGGAATTAAATCTGTTTCAATTCACGGCGAGAAGTCTATGACTGAAAGGAGAGAAATAATGCAGTCATTTATGGTCGGCGAGTTCCCTGTAGTTGTGGCTACTGGAGTTTTAGGTAGAGGGGTTGATCTATTGGGCGTAAGACAAGTGATTGTATTCGACATGCCGAATTCCATTAAAGAATATGTACATCAAATAGGAAGGGCTTCTAGAATGGGAGAGGAAGGTCAAGCCATAGTTTTTGTGAACGATGAGAACAGAAATGTTTTTGCCGAGTTAGTTGATGTATTAAAGTCGGGTGCAGCGGCTATACCTCGGGAGCTTATCAATTCACCGTATACGACAAGTTTTTTGTCTGGTGGCAAGGGTTCAAAGAAGAGAAAACATAGACGATGAATTTCTGTTACTTACTTTAGGCTTCATTTTTTTCTTCTTTTGCCAACATAGGAAATGACACTAGAAAATGCATGTATATGATGACACCTTTGAAAGATGAAACATTTCTTCATATTTAAAGCCTGTAATCAATTACATAAAACTTGAGATTGAAGAAAAGTTATAGATTATATTGTCTCTAATCTGTTCAAAGCTTGGCATGAACCTATTACTGTGATATGGTGAGAATCATCTGATAATGTCTTTGTTTTGGCTTCTTTATCAGAAAATTGTTGTTGTAAACTTACATCTATGCTCTCATTTTAAAAAAAGAGCTGTTATTTTGAAGAGAAACAATCGACACCGTATGAAAATACATTCTGAGTTAATCTTTTTTATCCGAGGAGAAAATAATTATATAACACTTAGGATGTGTGTAAAAAAATGCCACAGTCTAACGTAGTAATAGATATGAGCCATTGATTTGAAATCGGTCGGTTCATATTACATCTTTATAAAATAAATACAAAACAATTAATTTAAGAACAAACGATTGAAGTTACTGCATACAATCTGATTCTCTCTTTCAAACCAGGACATACTCTTTCAACCAAAGTATTATTGAAAGAGAAAATAGAATCATTTCTAGCTAGCCTTTCAAATTGATCACAAATAGAATAATTCACTACCTCACATTTGTCTTTTTTTAGTTCAAGATTAGTCATTTTTGTCTAAGAATTATTAATAGAAGATACACTAAAAGATATATTGTTATAAGTTGGCATTTAAACATCAAATAAAGCAATGTGTAAATGAAAAGGAAATAGAATAGTCACTTTACATTATGCCCATGAAAGTTCACATCTGATGTAGTGTACTATTAGTTCAAAAATATTTGTACCAAAAAATAAAGAATTCAAAAATATAAATTATACAATGAAAAAAAATAATATAAGTAGTATTTTGACTTTAATAATTTGCACATTAAATTAGCTGTTTTTTTTTTGGTAAGAACCTATTAGCTGTTTGTGCTCAACTTACATTCTCATCATAAAAAATAATAATTTACACATTGGTTGCTATCCAAACAGAATAAAATATACACAAATGTAACAATCATAAAATAAAATGAATTATATTACAAGTAAAACAAAAAGTAGTATACTGCTTCAAGAAAAACAAAACAGTAGCTAAAATAAAAGAACCAATATTTCATTTTTTGTTTGTATTGTGTATTTTCTTATCATCAAATTTATATATTTTAGTAACAAAAAAAAATCATTTATTATATTTTTGTGTGTTGTGGATAACAAATTAAATTAAATTATATGTTTCTGTAACAAAAAAAATAACTTTTTTTTGTTTGAATAAGATATTCTCTATACGCAACTGCAAAGACTAATCATTCGAGTCAAGTAGAACTACAAATAGTGGTTAAAACTCTCATTCAAGAGAACTCAACATTGCAGTATTCTCAGGTCTGATTTCGATCCATAATCTCTGATTAAGCTGGAAGAACTTACTTACCATCTCATTCAATTGTTAATATTTATTTTACTTTCAAAAAAGTAAACCGTCTAGTTGATTCAACGGTGATTATCGTTTAATTTAGTAGAGATAACCACATATATATCTCGCAACTGCACTTGTGAATAAACTAAAATAATTTGATATCAGACTTCGTTCCAAATTAATATTAAATTATTTTTTGTTATGTGTGAGCAACAACCACTACTAATAATAACGTGTTTTCACCTTCCATCCATCATCGATCAACCTTCAAAATTTCTTTTTCCTTTCATTACTTTATTAATCAATTCTCACAAACTTTACTCATTCCTCATTTTATCTCACCACAATCGCAGGTTTTTTTTCTTCTTCATTTTAATTTTAATTAAAACTATAATATATATGAATTAAATTTTGTTATTTTCTTCTTTATAATTCGATTTTGCATATTACCCACCAATTTTTTTAATTTTTTTAAATTTTTTTCCGATCTGATTTTATGTATTCAAAAATCGTTTCTTTTTTAATTAATTTTCATCAATTTATGATCATTTTGTATTGTAACATTGATTTGGTTTATGAAAAGAAGAATTTTTTGAATTTCAATTTTTTTTTAATTAACATTGATTATTGTGTTCATTTCATGATAATTAGATTAAAGGGGTTTTTAGTCAAAATTAGATTAAAGGGGTTTTGAATTTTGTAGGGTTTTTGTGTGATTTTAGTCTTGTAGGGGTTTTTGAATTTTGATCTTTGTTTTGTTTAGAATCTATGCTTTTTTAATCCCTAATTTTGTTTTTTAATTGGTTCATTGTGTTTGTGTTTGTGTTTCTTGGTTGATTGTTTTTTATTATAGAATTTAAGGATTAATTATGTGGTAAAACTTATCACTTGTTATGAAGCACGGATACAGACACCGAACAAGACACTGACATAGATAGATATTTTGAGAAAATGATATATTTCAATGTAATTGTAAGGTTTGGTGTCGTGTCGGTGTCGGACACCATGTGTGTCCAACACAGGGGCACGCCTATTCCAAGAAGTGTGTGTGCTTCATAGTTCTCCAATTCGCCTAACAATTTGTTAGGCAAATTGGAGAGTGTGAAGTGTGAACCGATAGTTTGTATCAAGGATTTCGATTGTATGTATTGACAGTGTAAAGATTTTTTATAGTAATTGTCAATCATAATTATTTGATGTTTATGAAAGTTTGACTTTCAAGTTTCATCATATCTAGCTTAAATGTCATTTGGTTGATGGTGTAAAATGTTTAACACTTATATTGCATAAAAATTATTCTCTTTTAGTAATGATAAGTTCTTATAATTGTTGTAGGTTTAGTGGCTGTGGATTGTGGTGAATTTTTTGTTTAGGTAAGGCGCGAGAGAAGTTTTGGTTTTGGATATGATGAATGGATCACAAAATCAGAATTGGGGTGAAAGTTCCAGTTCAACTTCGCTTAGTAGTCAGAATGATGTTGAGGATGATCGGATGATTGCTCTTGTGTTATCGGAAGAGTATGCCAAATTAGATGGAGCAGTCGGCCGGCGCCTTTCGAATTTAGAACCTGTTCCTGTAAGAATCCCTCGTTTTTTTTCTTTCTGTTATTCCACACACTTTAACAATACACTTTGACCTGTTATATGGTCCAATAGTGCAACTATCGATTTTACGTGCTTTTGCCATTATCCCTCGTGTTTTCTTATTTTCTTCTGATTCCATATTCTTGAAATCACAGCATGTGCCCCGCATAAATTCCTTCATCCCCACCATAAATGATGCTAGTATGGATCACCAGCGTCTGCTACAGAGGTATGTCGTTCTGTTATGTAAAATATACCATCGAGGAACATTCTAAACCTTGAAGTTATGATTGACGCACTCTTGGTAGAAAAGTGGCTATAGTAATGAGCATGTCAAGAAATGATGTACTTTCATTATGTAAAATTGAACACACAACTGGGCTAGTAATTTTTTTGGTCTTCAGTTTTCCTGTAGTTTAAAATAAGTAGAAATAGCATATATAACTAGGTAATTCATATGCAAATGACCAAAGGATAGGCACATTATTCCTTATTGTGTAGGAAAGAATTTGGACTATTATTGTAGATATAGTGGCACTTTCGGGAGACGGTGCAGGTGTGACTTGTGGTTAGCAAAATAAGATATAACAAAGCTACCATAAAACTTTTGACTAGAACATTATACTGCCATGCTTTCAACCTCAAGGAATAAGCTAAGATAGGAATTTGCGACGCCTCACAAGTCGCGAGAGAAGTGCTTAATGAAAGATTATGTGGGAAAATATAAAAGTAACCTTTCTGTATCTGGATAAGTTACTGGGATTTCTTGTTTAACAATAAGTACCTGCGTTATTTAATGATGTAGTGGATACATGTTCTGAAACATCTGTGTCCACTAGCGCTCCTGTCCAGGGCGAAGAGAAGGCGAAAAAGCGCCGCCAAAGCTGCATGAGCAGGCTTCTATTGCTACGCAACAAGAGAGCTGGGGATAATCCCGTCTCTCAAGTTGTAAAATGTCATATGTTGCTGTGGATTTACTCTTTATTGGAAAATTAAACCATTCTATCTTCATTCTTTTAGGTTGAATGTTTATGGTCTTTGTGAAGTTAGAGTATCTGGAGATGGAAATTGTCAGGTGTGACTTTATTACAATTTTGTACAAGGCACGGGCATTATCCTAATATCGTTTTAATTTTTGCTGATAAGTGATAATTCTACCTCCGTTGCAGTTCCGTGCACTTTCAGATCAGCTGTACAGGTCACCTGAACACCACAAGCATGTTCGTAAAGATATTGTAAAACAAGTAAGTTTACTTGTCTTGGTCATGTGGAATGGATAGTGTTTGTGATTATATATCTCGGTCAAACTTGAATTTACTAATTCATATATGCTTGTGTTTTGAATCAATGAGTGCAAACTCAAAATAGAAGAGGATAGATAGAATTGAACTTTTTGTTCTTCTGCAGTACCTAAAATTGGTTGACTATTGTCGGTTAAGAATGCATGTACTTGTAGACTGTAGTAAATAGTAATCGGAGAGCAGAGACGTCCCTCATGAGTAGACAATTGAAAGATGCAAGAAATGTAGACACTGTAATATTCCGGGAAGAAAAATATGTTTTTTAAATCATGTGTGGGAAGTGGTAGAAACCCATTGTACAAGAGAGTTGATCAATTTTAAATTTATTTACACTGTTAACTATTTAAAATAGATAGTTTGATATGCTTATTTGAACAATGTTTCTCTTTGCCAGCTCAAAGATCACCGTTCCTTATATGAATCCTATGTACCAATGAAGTACAAACGATATTACAAGAAAATGGCTAAGTATGTATTTTCAAATAGACCATCGCTTAAACTATCATATATTAAATGAGCCATCACATTTTTGGATACTTTTAGTAGCATTTTCATCAAGTATTCACATTCTTTCTTCTACCTTGTGTAGATCTGGAGAATGGGGCGACCATGTTACCTTACAGGCAGCTTCTGATAAGGTTCGTAATGCTGTTTTGAATCAGGTTTTTGCAGGATGCTACCAATTGTTAACTATTTAGATTTAGATTTAGATTTTCCTTATCAAAATATGATAAGAAAGTTCAATTTCATTTTTTTCTTTTCTTGTGGAACTTTCTTACTAATAGAAAATGATTATTTTTGTTAGTGTCCTGTTAAAGTTTGTGATGGGTTTTTGAGGTTTTACTCTATCTTGGAAAGAGTGTATGTTTTAAGCACTTACTACTATTGTCTGTAGCAGATGTACATGGCCGATTTTTAGAAATTTCCGTCTGAGAATTTTGCTGGTTAAAAAATACTCGAGTTTTATTGTTCAAAGCTTATTAAATAAGTTTTGTGCCTGGTAAGTGGTAACACTACCTTCTGAACTTTGGACATTTGCCTCAGTTTTTTTGAAACGGCCGATGTTAGTTTGTCAGTTTGTTGGTATTTGTTGGAGGTGAGAATCGAGCCCGAGACCACCCATAACTCTCCCACCACAATTGAATATTTAAGCCTTAATTAAGTTTTCTTAGGATTTTCCTTTGAATTTTCCTGCGGATTTTAGCTTTAGGGGCTAAAACCAAAATGATTTTAACATTTGGGGATGAATTTCAAAAAAAATAACATACATAGACTAAAACCAAAAACACGCAAACTTACAGGGACCAATTGAATATTTAAGCCTTTAACTAAAATAGAACTGTTTTAAGTCATTAGTTTTCTTGCTGTGGCTCTATTCTCGCAGAAGTGAACTTTGCATTCTCAAATTTATTGACTCATACATCAAATTCTCTTGACAAGCTTGACAATTTTTTTGTTTATTATAATGTGATATCATTTTTTGTGTATTACTGTCAAAATATATCATAACCTTTCTTATTTTTAATGTAGTTTGCAGCTAAGATATGCCTTCTGACATCATTCAGAGATACTTGTTTCATCGAAATTATGCCACTGTACCAAGCGCCGCAGCGCGGTAAGACCTCAACACTCTTATATCCTTTCATTACTTCATTACATCTTAATAGTCTGATTATGAAAAAGACCATTCCCCCAAAAGAAATTTGGAAATTATCTTGTTTCAAGAAGGATCATACTTTCCATATTCTGTCCAATTAACCTTGTCTTCCCCAAAAAGATATGAGAAATATATAGTTCCATTTCAACCAAAGTATTTTTTCGCTGTAAGATAGAAGGACAAACCTCTTTTTGTCAGTTTAATAAGTTCATAAGTTGACAACTCTGTCTTTTAGTAAATTTGTGACGATTAAAACTCATTTCGGTCTCTAACTGTGTGATAAGCTATTACCATAATCCTCGAATGTATCAAAATTATGAAAACATTCTTAAGTGTGGCTTTTGTTAGTAATTTTATGGATCAAAAAAAGAAGACACATTAGAGAACCAAACTAACTAACTAACTAACTAACTAACAAAAGACACATCTGAGGACCACACTAACGAACGAAAGACAAATTTAGGTATATGTTTGTAGTTTTGATACGTACATCGATTATTGTGACAGCGCCACAAGACAAGCTTTTAAGGACCAAAATAACCTATTATTCATCTGAGGACCACACTAACTAACGAAAGACAAATTTAGGTATATGTTTGTAGTTTTGATACGTACATCGATTATTGTGACAGCGCACAAGACAAGCTTTTAGGACCAAAATACCTATTATTCATTTGTAGCTATGAAGCACATACACTCCTCGGATTAGGCGTGTCTCAGTGTCAGACACAAGTTGTGTACGACACTTACAATTACATTGAATTGTATTGTATCATTTTTTCAAATTTTTATCCATGTCGATGTGTCATTGTCTGTGTCTGTGCTTCATAAATTTGTAGTACTGGCTCTTACATTTTTGTTTCCACCTATTTTCTTATGATGCAGAAGTGTGGTTGAGTTTCTGGTCTGAGGTTCATTACAATTCACTTTACGCAAATCGAGGTTTGTTCGTCTTCCATTAGATTTGGACTTGAACTTGAATTAGTTTTCCATGAATTACTGATTTATTATCTTGTGTTTGTTTTAGCTGCACCAATCCAACATCAACCAAGGAGGAAACATTGGTTGTTCTAGAAGAGGTAGATTTAAGCATCAAAGGTTATAAGATATAGTGCTGTGTATAACTCTTATTACATGGTGCATATAATATCTAAAATTGAAACTTGAAAAGTACATTTTCCAAAATATCAAAGATGAACTAGGTTGTGGATATAGGAGCAAAGGTGGAGCAGGATAAATCATTTGTTTGACTTTTTTTTTTTACTTTACTATTATTTATAGTATACTTATGATATTTTTTATTTTTTTAATTTTGTTTAAATCATGCCTATCTTATATTGAGAAGAGCAACTCAGTATGATTTGTATATAATATTTATATTTATTTAACTTGCTTTGTGAAGCAAATTTTTATTGACCCCACCCCAAATGTGTATTAGTAATTTAGGGGTGTGTATAATATGGACCAATCCAAATGTGGAATTTTACTACTTTTAGTAAAAAATGGATTTTAAAATAATAAAAAAAAGAAAAATCATGTTTTTATATTACAATTTATTAAAATAGTAGGGTTCATCTTTAAACCGGTTTATATTAGATGTCCTATTAATTCGCTACCTTTGTCAACATCAAAGATTAACCTATTTTGAGAATTTGAGAAGAACTATGATGAGATTTAAATGACTAATTTGAGAAGAAACTTTTAAACGGTTTATCTAAAAAACAACTCAAACTACCAAACATTAGTTGTTTCGGAGGTGATTGACGCTGAACTTTCTAGAGAAGATTATGGTTTGATTCCCGCAACTGCGTTTGAGAGATGACTGAAATTACTTGAGGTCAGAGTTTGAGTTTGTCCCAAACTCTGGACTACTAGAGAACTATATTTATTTAACTTGCTTTTTGAAGCAAAGTTTTTACTTTTTATCTTGTGAGATGATTTAATCTGCATGAGTTAATAATTGTATGAATCATTAAACTAATAAAATTAGACATCAAATGTAAATTATTTAGATTTATAATATAAAGTTAAGTTGTTTGAAGGTTAAAAAATATATGTGGTTGAATTATGTTCAGTTATTTAAGAATGTGCATTTGATCATTTTTTATATCTTTAGAGAAAAAAAATCGTTGTCCACACAAGACAGTGTCTATTGGCCTCTCAAAATAATGATTTTGTTTGGTGGAATTTTACCCCTTCTATTACATTAGCAAAAGTTTAGACTTTTATTTTCTATGCACTCTTGTTTCCTTTACTGTTATTTTATTTCATTGGGTTTTTTAGGAAATTTTTTAACGAGACAAATGTTGTTTGTGCCTTTTGCTATTTACTTTGAGTTTGGTCTATTCTCAAATAAAATGTAAATTTTCTTCTTTTAACATTGAATGTATTTTAATCTAAGAAGAGGTGTGGTTGAGCGGTTGAGGCTCATCCTTCCTTAATTAAGGGTCGAGGGTTCGATCCTCACCTTGAGTATGGAGCAACTTTAAATCCTTGGGTCAGTTATCCCACCCTTCGAGGTGCCTCCAATCTAGCGAGGGATTAGTCACTGCGTTTGGCGGTGATACCCCAGTTTCGACAAAAAAAATGTATTTTTAGGGTGTTTTGCAAATGATAAGTGATACTTAGAGGTGTCAACATAGTTAAATTAGGGGTGGGCAAAAAAACGAAAAAAAATTAAATTGAACTGTCGAACTAAATCAAACTATTTTTTTTTTAAACGGTAAAATATTATTAATACGGCCAAGTCTCAGTACAAGAAGAACCAAGACCGGTAAAAGAGGTTACAAAATAAAGACGCCGTATAGGCGGAACACCAATGAAAAAACCAAAACCTACACTAAAAGAAGTATACTTCTCAGCTATCAAACTACCAAAGAGTCATCAACCCGACTCAAAAAGATACAAGAACTAAATCAAACTATAACTAACAGTTTTGAAACAAAACTGACATATATCGGTTTAATTCATGATTATCATTTTGATTCGGTTTGTTCGCTTAATGGTTCAGTTTGATTTAATCGTTAAGATTGAAGTAACAAAGTTTTTCACAAGAAAGGGGGGGGGGGTTTGAATTGTGAACCTTTAAAAATTTACTTATAAAAATTAATAAGGTTAGTTTATCAAATATAAATGATAATAAACTTATTCAATAAGTATTCAAAGATTACTTAATAAATAAGTGTGATGTGTGCAATGTGTAAAATAATAAGAGAAGAGTAAGAAGAGCACACACAAACAATTTTATACTGGTTCACCCTTAATGATTGGGCTAGTCCAATTTCTTCACTATGTCCTTTTGAGATACTACCGATCTCCAATTACAACATTTCTTTTGATCTAAACCAAGATCAAATTTCCTTAAGCCTTACTAGCTTAATCCACTCAAACAATAATGACTAATTGACTTGAGTACAACTTTCTTTTAAAGAGAGGTTTGTTGTTTGTCTAAGCTTTATAAAATCAACCAAGTTGAAAAGCTTATGTAAAATGATTTCTATAAAATCACTCAAAGAATAAATACAGATCCAGTATTTGAGTTGAAGAGCTTTGAAGTGATGAAGAACTAAAGAAGAGCTTGTGATGAACTTGTATGATAAAAACAAGTATGCTTGATGTGTATTTGAAACTCTTGCTCTTCAAGGTTGTATGCTGTCCTATTTATAGGAAATGAAGGTGCCAAGAAGCTTGAGAAAATAATATAGCCGTTGGAAAAATCTCAGCCATTGGATCATGACAACTCATTAAAAATCTTGAGATGTGAACTCACAGTAAACGGTCTGAGACCGGTCTCCCAGATTCTGTGAAGGAAGAGGAGCGTATGTGTGAGTTGTATGCTTGCTGTCAAAAGCTTGTTGAGCAAGCTAGGCTTCTTAGGCAAATGACATAGTGGGGTCCATGAGTTTTTGCTTTTCATTAGTTGTCATTTGCTAGCTCTTGTCCTTTTCACAAATTAAAGGATAAGGCCATAAAAAGAATATATTAAAATATTCATGGCAAAAGTACATGACAACTATCACTTGTAAGACTTGTTGTTTAATTCTTATTGGTCCATGATTCCTTTTGTTTCCCTCTTTAAAGAATTAAATACAAATTGCCTTGAGACATAATTCCTTGTTATTTTTGTCCACATGTTTATTCCACAAACATGTCAAAAATGGAGGGACCACATTTATCATATGAACATGAACATTCCTTGCTTTAAATAACTTGCACAGCCAGAATAAATTCTTCATAAAGTGCTTATTTGTTCTCTTGTATTCAATTGCCAAAAGTCAATGATAGAACGTGTTAAATGTTTCTTGATATAAACCAATGCCCAGATCAGAGATCAATCTCAGACTAACTGCTGAAGCTTTATTAATATGAGTAAAACTTGATAAAAAGCTTAATTGATCCTGTCTTAATAGTAACACTCAAAATCACTTGTTAGATTACAAAATGATCAGAATTATACATTTAAAATATAAATAAATGTTTGTTATCTTTAAAACATCAATAAAGAATTTTGCCTCAACAAAGATCAGTTTTCATTTTTACAAGTTCTAATATTCGATTTATTTTTTTTATTTTTTTTCAACGATACTAATAATAACAATATGGTTAAAAAAACTAATTTGGCTCAGATTTTTTTTTAAAAAAAAAAGTTAGATATAGTTCAGAACCATAGACCTGAACTATTTTAACATTTCAGTTCAATTCGAAAGATAAACAATTCAATTCGATTTAATTACTATAAATCTTAAAAACAGTTCAATTCTCTTCGATTCAATTTTCCTCCCAAACCAAACCATGTCCACTCCTAGTTAAAATGTCTTGATCATCATGTGATATATCTTTGTCTTCTATTTTATTTTTTCTAGAAAAATGTTAAGTTCTATTTCATTAATATTAATATAATATACGTACGTGTGCACTGTTAATTGCAGAAGCTAGTTGCTAAATAGGTTTATTTTGTCAATATGAAATAAAAGCACATGTGGTGTTGATTCTGAATATGAAGACAATGCATGTTCCTTGTATTGTGTAGGTATCAATTCTATATTGATAGATAAGACATCTAAACGACTAAACCTCTAATTTTTCCTAATCAATATACCAAATTAGCCATAATATTAAGCAACTCATTTTGACCCTCCAATTGAGATACTAGGTTTGACAATAACAACAAAAAGAGGGAAAAAACAATAAAGAAAATATGGCTCAATAATGGAATGATTTATATTTTTCATTTTTTACACAATAAAAAAATTAACTAATTTGTCACAAAAAATTGTTTTATATTTCCATTTTTAATGATAAAATACTCCGTTTTTAATTACACAACTTTTATCAATTGGCTTAAATGATATTTTTCGTCCCTGTATGTGCGCGTTTTTTTTTTATTTTAGTCCCTCTATCATTTTTCTTAGAAATTCATCTCTGTATGTTAAATATTTTTGGTTTTAGTCCCTAAAGTTAAAATCCGTAGGAAAATCTGCATTTTTTTTTTAATTTTCCTGCCCATTAGATTTTTCTTTTGAATTTTCCTGCGAATTTTAATTTTAGGGACTAAAATTAAAATGATTTTAACAAACAAAGATTAATTCCTAAGGAAAAAAGATACAGGGACTAAAATAAAAAATGTGCGTACATATACGTACAAGGATAAAAATGTAATTTAAACCTTGTCAATCTAACTCATAAATCAAACGAGTCGAACTGTATATAACTCAAATTCAAATAATTTAGTTTACGAACAATTCATTTTTAACGTTCAATTCATTTTTAACGTTCAATTCATTTAGTTTACGAATAATTTAGTCGAACTGTATATAACCAAATAAACATGATTTTTAACGTTCAATTCATTTAGTTTACGAACAAAATTCAACGAATTAATAATCAAATCAAATTTTGAATTATGTTCGAATTGGATCAATTTATTAATAATAGAGGACGAATAATTTTTTTTGTTTATTTGTCAACATTTTCTCTAAATTTTGAATTATGTTCGTAATTGTTAGAATTGCCTTGAAATCTCATTGGAATGGAAAAGGAGCAAAAACATGGTTATGGAAGTTTCTGCCAATTTTCGCCCAGGCGGAGGAGAAGGGCGCCCAGGCGCGCATGAGTAAACTGGCATTCTGCCCGTTTTCGCCCAGGCAGGGGAAACGGGCGCTCAGGCGCGCGCGCGTGGCAGATTTGTTTTTTGGTAGTTTTTGTCTGTTTTTGGTTAGATTTGTTCTAGTTTTATATGAGATTTGTTCCTAAGTTATTGTTATATTTTTACTATAAATATAGAGGTTTAGGAACAAGGTAAAACACAAGAGGAGAAGGGAAAGAAACAATTACTCTCTAAATTGTTTATTCTTCATCTTGGAAACACTATATTAAGTTTCTTGGTTACGGGAAGAAACTTGGGATTAGGGTAGGATTAGGTTTCTGATTCTTGTAACCCTTATTGGGAGTTTCATTGTAACGGTGATACTTTGGAAATAGTGGAACGGAGGGGCTGCTCTCTCCCCTAGATTAGGTCGGAATTTGACTGAACTGGGTAAACAAAGATTGTGTCTTTTACTGCTTTCTCTATATTTTCTCTTGCTTCATATTGTTGGATTAATATTCATTGTCTCTATACTCTTTGATACGTGGTTGCTTAATCACTTTGCTCCACACATCAAAATCTTATTGGTGTGACTTTATTTAAAACGAATTCACAACAATTGGCGCCCACCGTGGGGCAAGGATCAAATCGTGAATTAGGTACCATGGTTTCGAAGTTTGATGTTGAGAAGTTTACCGGGAAAAACGACTTCGGGTTGTGGAAGGTAAAGATGAAGGCGGTCTTAGTCCATAACAATTGTGATGAAGCCTTGAAGGGAGAAGCACAGATGCCGACGAAGCTTTCAGCTGATGAGAAATCTGAGTTGAATAAGAAAGCGGTTAGTGCTATTGTCTTGTGTCTTGGAGACAACGTGCTGAGAGAAGTAGCTAAGGAGACCAATGCGGCGTCTATGTGGGCCAAACTTGATTCATTGTACATGACCAAGTCGACAGCACATAAGCAGTTTCTGAAACAAAAGCTCTACTTTTATCGAATGGTGGAGTCGAAATCCATAACGGAGCAACTGGCAGAATTCAATAAAATTATTGATGATTTGACAAATCTTGATGTAAAAATAGAAGATGGAGATCAAGCCTTGCACTTACTGTGTGCATTACCTAAATCCTATGAAAATTTCAAGGATACCATGCTCTATGGTAGAGAAAGCGCTGTTACCTTGGAGGAAGTTCAATCGGCCTTGAGGACGAAAGAACTAACTAAGTCTAAAGACTTGAAGGTGGAAAAGAATGAGGATGTGTTAAATGTTTCTGGTGGAGATAGAGGTAGGAAGGCAAGGTCAAAAGGATGCATTAAATGGAATTGTCATCATTGTAATAGGAAATGTCACTTCAGGAAGGATTGTCCGGAATTAAAGGGCAATAATAATTCTGTGCATGTTGTGGAAGAGGGTTATGAGAATGCGGAAGCACTTTTGGTGTATAGTTGGAAACCGGAGGAGAGTGAGTATCTGAACTCTGGTGATTCTCATGACGGTGGAGAGTTAGGGGATTTCGGTTTGGAAGTTTCAGAGGAATTGGAGAGGTCTTGCCAATTACAAGGTGGAGTACATGGTGGAATTACTTTGGTGGAATCTCAGATTGAGGTGGAGTCTTCCAATAGTGGGAGAAAAACAACATTAGCTCTTGGAAATATGAAGGAGAGTGGAATTGTTGAACCAAAGGGGTGTGGCCATGGGGACCTTGGTGGTAACGTTTCAATTGTGGCTGAAGAAGTGCAAGACCTTGAAAGGAACTTCAGGGAGGCAATTGAAAGCAACTTTGATCAAACTAAAGAACTTGTTATACTACGAGAGGTAGTTGGAAGCAAGGGGAGTTTGATGTTGCAGCTTGAGGTGGATCAACCTAAAAATCTAAGGTTGGTTTGGTGCCAAGCAATACTTCGGATGACGGAAGGTATTCCTAGGGATCTGAGGGTGGTTGAGCTTGTTGAGCTATCTAAAATTCCGGTGATAGCTGTGAGCAAGCAAATCTTCAGGAGGACGGACTTAGCTACTCCGGGGGCTGAAGTGGAAGCAGTGCATCTTGTTAAGCTACCTAAACACCCTATGGTAGTGGAAGACAGGAACTTCATGAAGGAAGACATTCCGAGGGATGAAGGAAAGGAAGCAATGCTTGCGGGAAGCAAGTGGAAGCAAGTGCCTAGGTCAAGGTTCAAGTGTGACTTGAACTTGGCCTGTGATCTTGAATAATAGAAGTTCAATATGGAGAGAGCAGCATGGTGGTTGGTGTAAATTGGCATCACCATCGATTTAAAGTCAAGGTGGAGAATTGTTAGAATTGCCTTGAAATCTCATTGGAATGGAAAAGGAGCAAAAACATGGTTATGGAAGTTTCTGCCAATTTTCGCCCAGGCGGAGGAGAAGGGCGCCCAGACGCGCATGAGTAAACTGGCATTCTGCCCGTTTTCGCCCAGGCGGGGGAAACGGGCGCCCAGGCGCGCGCGCGCGTGGCAGATTTGTTTTTTGGTAGTTTTTGTCCGTTTTTGGTTAAATTTGTTCTAGTTTTATATGAGATTTGTTCCTAATTTATTGTTATATTTTTACTATAAATATAGAGGTTTAGGAACAAGGTACTCCCTCCGTACCAAAATATATGTCGTTTTGAGAAAAAAATTTGTACCACAATATATGTCGTTTTACATTACCAATGAAGCATTTAATGCTCTTTTTCCTCTTATACCCTTAATTAATTATTTCTCTTTCTTCTTTCAATTCTATAATTTATCTCTCACATACCATTAATGAGGGATAATCTTGTAAACTAACTCATAATTTACCTTTTCCATACAACAATGATTACATTTCTTAATTTGTGTGATTTGGTCAAAACGACATATATTTTGGTACGGAGGTAGTAAAACACAAGAGGAGAAGGGAAAGAAACAATTACTCTCTAAATTGTTTATTCTTCATCTTGGAAACACTATATTAAGTTTCTTGGTTACGGAAAGAAACTTGGGATTAGGGTAGGATTAGGTTTCTGATTCTTGTAACCCTTATTGGGAGTTTCATTGTAACGGTGATACTTTGGAAATAGTGGAACGGAGGGGCTGCTCTCTCCCCCAGATTATGTCGGAATTTGACTGAACTGGGTAAACAAAGATTGTGTCTTTTACTGCTTTCTCTATATTTTCTCTTGCTTCATATTGTTGGATTAATATTCATTGTCTCTATACTCTTTGATATGTGGTTGCTTAATCACTTTGCTCCACACATCAAAATCTTATTGGTGTGACTTTATTTAAAACGAATTCACAACAGTAATATTTTTTTACCCTCTCTGTAAGTTTTTCTTTTGTTCTTTCATCGTGATTTTGGATCATTTCTTAACCCAAATCACTATGTGCATCTTTCTTCTTCGCTTTTTTATCTAAATAAATTGTTTTAAGATTGATTAGTTTTTTTTTTGGTTTTTTTTGTTATTTCTTCGTCTTAGTGCGACGTTTGTTTGTTTTCCTATCTTGTGCGGCGATCTTGTTTTCCGGTCTTATGCGGCATTTTTGTTTTCCAGTTTTGTTGCAGTGTTCGTTTAGTTCAGATTGATAGATGAACTTTGATTGGCTACTAATTCAATTTGTGACCAAGTTCGTCAACGATACAGAGACATAAGTATTTCAATTACTTTAATTTTATCAAATTATTTATTGGCACAAGTACGCTGTTTTATATTATTAATTTAGATGTTATATATGTATTTGTTTGCATATTCATCTTTTTTGTTTTTAACGGTATTCTATTAATGTTTTTTTTGGTACATCGGAAAATAGGTAATCTATTAATTTAAATGAACATCTTTTATTTTATGTAAAATAAAATAGAGGGAAAGAAAATCCTCCAACGACCTAACTCATTAGTCATTGCCACACCCACACGACTAGATAGGAATTAATTATGACCTATCAAACAAAGAATTCATAAAGTTTCATTCATTTTGGATGTGATTCATGCAGATCCCTTATCCTAGAGATGATTATGAGTAAAATAAAATCAGATTTGGTCCAGCAATGCTATACCAACTAATAGTACCCATAATTATGCCTCAACCCCATTGAATAGTAATAAATATAAACATGGCTTATCTTAACCAAATCATGTGGGCTTGTTTGTACCTTCCTTGAACTTGCTATTCTAATAACAGAATTACATTTGTTTCCAACTCATGCCGCCACGTGTAACTATTCGTCGTTCTCAAGATCTGGGTCTCGTATTTGTCAATTCACAAACCGACCCTTCGTTGTTAGAAATCCGCAAACTATTTCCACGACCGTCATATTTTTATTTTAGCAATATGGTTTCAAACCTATACGCGCGTTCGCGTTCGTTGAATTGTGCAAAGTGGTGCACATTGTTTGTTCTGGATTGGAATTTGTGGCTTCTTTAGTTCTTAGGTTGTAGGTTTTACCTATTGAGTTGTTTGTTAATGTATACTCCCTCCGTCCCAAAATTATTGTCCTTTTAGAGTTATGCACGTAGATTAAGAAGCAATAAAAATTGATAAGTTAAGTCTCTTCTACCCTACTTTATTAAGAAAGAGAAAATATATTTAATTAATGCTTTAACTTTTGTAAGGATACAAATGGTAAACTAACTTTAATTTTACATTGGTTTCCGAGAAGGACAATAGTTTTAGGACAAAACTAAAAAGCTAGAAGGACAATAGTTTTGGGACGGAGGGAGTAACTTTTACTAGTCATGTTTTATGTCACCTATGTCTTATGTGCTTTTTTTTCTTTTATTTTAATTTATTTAGAATTATTGAGAAAAGACCCAAAATCCCTTTAAAATGTTTTAGTGAAAACAAATTACCTTAACTTAAGAATCATTTATAATTTTGATGTGCTTTATTACATCTAATCAAGTTACTTTGTAGATGACTAAATAAAGTCCTCAATATTATCCAAAGAAATTGTGGTTTTTGATCACATGATTTATGAAGCAATTCTCACGAATATTTTTTGAAACATGTTTATTTTAAACAGCCAATGTTAATGTTAATAATTAGTATTGTTAATTTTTATTGTGGATGAGAATTGAATTTATGATTTTTTTATCACTCCATTTTCTATCTCATCTACTTCAACCACGAAGTCATCTTTATAACTCCTATCAGAAGCATGAGATTAGAAACAATAAAGATGATCAGAATCATGTTTTGCAAAATCACTTTTATCTAAAGTTCAATTGATGCCTAATGAGGCATAATGAATACATGATGATAGGTCAATTAAACCAGAAAAGAAAAGAGTGCAAAAATTGAGAAGTTATAAGCACCATATAGTGAAACTCTCATTGAATTAAACCATATTGAATGAGCTGACAAAAATCTTGTGCGTCTCAGCCTTCTATCCTTTCCCTTTATTAGGCACACAAATCTTACATTCTTATATTTTACTAGAATTTATTTATTTTGTACATTGGAAAAATAAATTGTTCCTGCTATTAATTGATTTCTGGACCTCCCCCTATCTAACCTATACGTCTCTCAACTCTTTTTCTAATCTCAATTCAATTTTTTTTGAAGTTGAAAAACAAGGGTAACAATTTAAATTTTCTTTTTTTGTAACTAATATTTTTATTTCTAGAATGTCACACATATCCATCTACATTCCATTTGCTAAGTAAATTAAAAGATATATGATACTTGAATTCAAGTCACATACTTAAATGTGTCAATTCCATTTTTTTTGGTACACCCATTGTTTTATTCATGGAGAGTTTGAATTTTATTTTATTTCTTTTTATTCGAGTCATTTTTTGACTTAAATAATCTCTCTCGCAATTGATATTTAAATTTTAATTCGCTACATTAAGAGATCTCTAGAGTATAATTTCTTCTATTAGACTCAACTATGTGAGTTTGAATTTTTTAATCCAACCTTATAAATGGAGTTTTTCTTAGCACATTTTATTTTTTTGTAAAATGAGTTTGGAGCCAAAATTTGCTTTTTTGTCTACTAGTGATATTTTATTTTTCAATTATTATTTCTTAAAAAGAGTTTGGAGCATAAAACTAATTATAGATAAGTAATTAATTATAACAAAATCATACATAGACACATTTAATCTATAGCATAGTATGAATGTGATTGATGACCAAATGACCAGCTAGCAAGTGAAAGCTTAAGCGCGTTACAGCCCCACATTCAGTTGAGAGAGTGGTCCTAAGTCCTAACACAAAATCTTATGCCTATATATATACTCTTGTTTCATTTTAATTATCCACAAAATCATCCAAAACATAACATAATCATAAGATCATCATCATGAGTTCTTCTTTGTGGACTTGTCTCATTTTGTTATCATCATTTGCATATGTTACCTTTGCTGCTAATCCAAGGACTCCTATTGATGTTCCTTTTGGTCGTAATTATGTGCCTACTTGGGCTTATGATCATATCAAATACTTAAATGGTGGTTCTGAGATTCAGCTTAATCTTGATAAGTACACTGGTATGTATGTATGTGTATGCATGTTTTTATTATATATACTTTTTTTATTCAAGAAATGTTTATTCAAATGACATTTTACTCGTCTTGCTAATAATTTACTCTTTAAGAAAAATAAGTGGAAAACCGCAAGTTCGAAAGTTGATTTCTGCATATAAAATGTGATGTCTTTATCAATTGAGTTATACTCACAGGAACTATTTCAATGACATTTTCTATTTATAAGATTTAGATATTTGTATTTTTGGTTTAAATATACTTTTGGTCTTACTATTTTGTATTATTTACAACTTTGATACATCATTTTTTGAAATGTTTGACACTTTGACCTTCTTTCTACCTATGTATTTTGAGGTTGAATGTTGATGATGTAATAATTGATGTGTTTATGTGACAATGTGATATTGTCTAGGTGAATTTTCATTTAGCAACTAACTTTTGTTTTATTAAAAATCACATTAATTTATATTAGGAAAACAACCAAATTTTAGTTAGACATTGTCCCATGTCATAAAGTTCTTTGCAACTTAAATATCTCACTTCCCTATACCATAAAAAATAAGCCTCAAATGCATAGGAGGGACAAAAGTCCAATATTTTAAAAATTAGAGATTTTGTGAATTTAAAAGTGAATGACACAAAATATGAAAATCGATTCATGTCTTACTACTTTTTCCTATTTTATGCATTTGAGGCTCAACTATTACAAGAGTTGTACTTTAAAGGGTGTTAAATACACTGTTGATTTTTAAGGTTCAAATATCATTTTACTCTTTTTTTCTTCATAAACTAAAGGAGTATATTATTTTCTTCCTTTCTCATTCTTAATTTATCATTCTCTTACATCAAAATAATTTTATTTAATAACTAATTTCTCTCTAAAAGGTAAAAACAAAGTTTTTCCTAATCTGTCTATATATTTAGCTAAACTTATAAACTCACTTTTGTTAATATTAATTCAATTTTTTTGAACAGGTACTGGCTTCCAATCCAAAGGGTCTTATTTATTTGGTCACTTTAGTATGTACATAAAAATGGTTGCTGGTGATTCTGCTGGCACAGTCACTGCTTTCTATGTAAGACAAAAAACTTTGCAATTATTTTATAAATTAATTTATGTACATTTTTTTTTATTTGACTAAAAATTAATTTATGAGAATTTTTTACCGTAGCATTATACAAATTGCTTTCTATGTAAATTTTTTACAAATTAATTTACAAATTGCTTTATAAATTGCTTTATAAATTGCTTTCTATGTAAATTTTTTACCGTAGCATTATACAAAAATTATACTCTTATTTTACTTTACTATTTGGTCTTCCCTCTAATTTATATTCACTATACAATATTGGAACATTGCAGTTATCTTCTCAAAATGCAGAACATGATGAGATAGATTTTGAGTTCTTAGGAAACAGAACAGGTCAACCATACATTTTACAAACAAATGTGTTCACTGGAGGCAAAGGTGATAGAGAACAGAGAATTTATCTTTGGTTTGATCCTACAACATCTTATCATAGATATTCTGTCTTGTGGAACATGATGCAGATTGTGTATGTACTTATTAATTTTATCTCATAATTATATCATCATTCACCTAATTAATTTTGCTTTCATAAATAAAAAAATCTAGAAAATATTTAAATAAATAAGTTTATATTAAATTTTAAGGATTTAAAATAAAAATAAAAATTTAAACTAATTGAAGAATATTTATAATATAAATGAGGTAAATATAATATTAAACATATTTTTTTGTTTCTTTGTTTATATTCCAAATTTTTAGTATTCTATATACTAAAAATATCTTACATGTGAAATGTGCAGTTTCTTTGTGGATGATATCCCAATAAGGGTGTTCAAGAATAGCAATGACTTAGGAATAAAATACCCTTTTAATCAACCAATGAAAATCTACAATAGTTTATGGAATGCTGATGATTGGGCCACAAGAGGTGGTTTAGAGAAAACAGATTGGTCCAAAGCACCTTTTATAGCTACTTACAAAGGGTTTCATATTGATGGATGTGAAGCTTCTGTTAATGCAAAATTTTGTGACACACAAGGAAAAAGATGGTGGGATCAACCTGAATTTCATGACCTTGATGTTGCTCAATGGCAAAGATTAAGATGGGTGCGTCAAAAATACACAATTTATAACTATTGCAATGATCGCAAACGTTATCCTCAAATTCCTTCAGAGTGTATCAGAGATAGAGATGTTTAATAAACGTATTCATATACTATATACTATGGAGAATAATTTTCTCCAATGTGTGTTAAAATGTGATAAAAATAATGTTTCACTTTCAAATATTAATTTATTGACAAGGATGGCCAACAATACACGATTTTCAACACACACTTTTCTATTGATTGAAATTCAAATAAATTTTATTAAATTATGTGACACATAATTTAGTAAGATTCATATGAACTTCAACAAATGTGTTGTAAAAAGTGTGTTGCTAGCATAATTCTTAATGAATACTCATAAACTTCTTATGTATACTTTCTTCATCATACATTTGTGTATTGATGCAAAGTAGTTGTTAATAATTTACATCATTTGTTATTATTGTTGTATGTAATTGTTTGAATTATGTAATTAAGCAAAAATATGTGGAATGAAAAAAAAAATGAGTCTCATCTCAGCAAATATTTTATGTATCCTTAATTCATGTTTTCAAGTATTTTCTGTCACAATATATTGATGTTTTTAATCTATATATTTGTTTGGCTCATACTTTTGGTATTTTTGTTTGAATCATTTTAATACAAATGAAGAAAAGACATAATTTTTTTTTTCTTTCTTTCAAAAAAAAAAATTATTGGGCTTGATCAAATTAATTTAGGGACTTCTACAAAAACAAAATTAATTTAGGGATGAATTATTCCAAAATGACTCAATGAAAACTTAAAACAGAGTATATGATTGATTATAACCTTATTTCTTTGGATGCAAAAACTAATGTCATTTTGGACCACTTAGAGATTCTTTGTTGCCAACTAATAGCTGTGAAGGTATGTATAGTATATTTTGAAAAACATTTGATGCAAATATTCTCCCTCCAATGAATATCTCTTGATTTTTATTTTAAAACAATATTTATGTTTTCAACTTCAATGTCTAGTTAACAATTCCCCCTACTAGTATAACTTAGTTTGAGAGAATAAAATTGGACTATATTATTTCTTGGACATTCTTAAGCATCAAGAAATATGTAATGGAGGGATCAATTTTGATATTTCTTCAATTTATTGTTTTTATTTATAATGATATAGATAAAAGTTTCTACCGTCATTAACGATGATTAATCTTCGTCGAAAAATTTGTTGAACACACAAGGTGAATTCTCCATTTCCAATGCACATGAGCTAGTAATCGAACTTCTGACTATGTGTTTAAGAAATCTAAGGCTCTTACTACTTGGACCAATTCATTATTGATGAAATAGTATATATATATATATATATATATATATATATATATATATATATATATATATATATATATATATATAAGGCGGTGTAAAAAAATTTTACACGGTCATCTAGTAGCAACGGTTTATTCTACTAAATCACTCAACTACAACCCACATATTAATTATATGACATAGATAAATACTTAAATTCTATCGGATGACGACATAACATATACATTAAAATTTATTTAAAAATCTATAATATAAAACATGAGAAATACAGATACTAGCATCACACTATTAAAATAGACACACTCTACATTATTAGTTACTTTTTTGAATTAAAAAACACCATATTTATAGAAGAGAGAGAATTGTGTTGATTTTTTAAACAACAAACTAATCAAGAAGAATATATTGACGTGTGTCCATCAAAGAGTGTGTTACTAGTAATTTTCACTTGCTAGCATTTTTTTATATAACGAATACTTTTAATCACATGATATGATGCAGCGGGCAACCAATAGAAAGAAAGATAAGAATATGTTAAGAGGAAATTATTCTAGTCAAAAAATAACTTTATCAATAGCCAATTAAAACTAGATACAACATTGATTTTGTGTAGCCAATTTTGCACTTGAATTTTCAATCAGAGTATGCTATTGCGCATTGCATGGAATAAGTGAGTGAGACGTTGAAGTGGAGATTGACATTTTGTTCTTAGGTATAGAAATTTGTTGGTACACACAAGATTTATCTTGCTTATTTTGATTTATTTTAAGGTTTAAGTTATTTTTTAGGGCAGGGTTTAAGTTGTAAAGTTATTTGTAGACAAATCAATAATGTATGTTGGCAAGTTTATCGGTACAATAATTTTCTTTTTTAAAAATGGAGTGATTTTAAAAATGCATATGAGAAAGAAGATGCGTACAATTCTTCAATCTATTATGAAGAATCTATGAAATAATGTAAAGTTTCTTAAAAGTCAAGATAATAAGTTTTGAATATGCAAAGATGGATGTCAATCTTTATTAAATACAATTTCAATCGCCATAAACTATATATCTCTCATCAATATTAATTAGAAGCATAACAAACTTAAAAAATTAGCTTTATGTAATTTCTGAACACACCACCACAAGTTGCATTGTCATAATGAGCAGCTCCATGTTACACTTAGTCCAAAAAATTAAAGGACGATATATGTCACATAATTTCTTTGATTTTAGGAGTCTTAAGAAGATTAATCTTCACATTAAAAAATTTGAGAATAACAAATTCTTCCATATAATTAGGAGCAGCTCAAATAGTAGAATAATTTCCACTTTTCTTTTGAATCAAAAACTTATTTAATTTGGCAAAACATCGATTTAATTAATGAATATTTTTTTATAGAAAAAATGTAGAATGATGAGATTGTGAATATATTTACTCATCTGTAATACTACCTCCGTTCCAATTTATTTATAAGACTCTTTACAATTAAATGAAGAAAAAGTACGTAAAAGATTATTTTTTTCTCTCTCGTAATAATTGAAGGGTAATATTTTAGAAAGGAGAATATACATTGTTGACAAATTTAATACAAAATTTGTTTTTCTTAATTCTTTGTTTTTGTGAAAGATGTCTTATATTTTGAAACAATGGAAGTAAAATATAAGTAAAAAAATTTATGTGCCTAGTTCAAATTTGATCACAAATACATTTAATTTTTTTACTTATATTTAGTAGTATCTTATTGGTGCAAAAGAGCATATCAATCAATTACATGATTTTATCAAAAGTGTAAGTGCAAGATGATAACATCATCCCTTCACGTGGTCTTCTTTTGATCATTGGTCCAATAACTTCTGTATACTTTGAGTTGACAAATGACATTATATGCCCTAAATCAAGTATATAAATACCTTCCTCTATAGTATGAGTCTTTTAACCTAAAACCTAGCTAATTTGCATTCAATTTCCAC
This sequence comes from Trifolium dubium, assembly GCA_951804385.1. NCBI lineage: Eukaryota > Viridiplantae > Streptophyta > Magnoliopsida > Fabales > Fabaceae > Trifolium > Trifolium dubium. The sequence goes on along the minus strand of OX638062.1, from coordinate 6,941,235 downwards.
TACTACTTAACTATGAGTAGTAGTAGAGATCCTCTTATTGTTGGAGGTGTAATTGGTGATGTTTTGGACCCTTTTCAAACTTCTATAACCTTAAGAGTTTCATACAATAATAAAGAAGTTAACAATGGTTGTGAATTCAAACCTTCTCAAGTAATCAATCAACCAAGGGTTATTGTTGGTGGAGATGATCTCAGAAATTTCTACACTTTGGTAATTGATTTTGTTGTCAATATAACAAAAATTTGAATTAGCAATCAAAATTATATATAAACATAAGAAAATAAAATTCTAATAATTCTTGTCACTTAATTTAATTAGAGGCATGTTTAATTTTTACACCTTTTGAGTATTTTGTTTTTTGTCATTTAGATTTTCTAGTAAATATATATAGCTACGAAAATCATGCATACATGTCTCTAAATTTCTCTCTTGTCACTAAATTTAGAGACTGATTTTTTATTTTATGTCATTGAAATTGGTTGCCATTTGATTTTTCTAGTAAATATATACAAATTTTACAAATTTAGGTGGTGGTTTCTATATATAAATACTTGAATCCTATCCTATTTGAATTAATTTTTGTCTTATTATAGGTCATGGTGGATCCAGATGCACCTAGCCCTAGTAACCCAAATTTGAGGGAGTATCTTCATTGGTGAGCAACAAAATTATAATTAAGCTTTGAGAATGCCATGAGTATATGCTTATATACATGAAATAATTACATTTCTAAATTTTCTAGCATTAAAATTTTGTTTTGGTAATAACACTTTGACCCATTTTCTCTTGATATATTTCAGGTTGGTGACTGATATTCCTGGAACTACTGGGCCTACTTTTGGTATGATGTTAAGCTTTGAACCATTCTAAATGAATTATGTGTTCTATTTTATGTAGAAGAAAATTGTTTATTCTGCATCATTAATTTATGTTTAATGAGTAAACAAAATTGCTTGAGTTTAGCCTCGGATGCTTCTATATTGCAATATTCTTACCAACTGAGTTATGTTTACGAGAATAAAATTACTTAATTTTTTTAAATATTTCCTTAAATACTTATGTGGTGAAATAATTATAAAATTATTTATATTTACAATTCATGCTTTGTCAAAAAAATAATTGACATTTGTAAGTGTAGCTCAGTTGATAGTTATCAGAGACATTATTAGATTAGTGAAGTTCGAATTTCAAATTTCTCACTTCTCTATATTTGAAGTGTGTGAGTCTAGCCATTAAGCATATGTTTAGTATCACGATAGGTAAGTCAGAATCACGTTGACTGTGATTTGGCATAAGTTACGTTGTGTAGCTTTTGAAAAATTATGGCGGATCACTGTGATTCTGGCAAGTGGCAACTATGATACCAAACATACACTACAAATTGTTCAAAGAAAAAAAAATTGACAAATTATAGTACTATGATTTTGGTTACAGGGGTCCTCCCCTTCATACTTACATATTCCAAAGTTATGAGATTTTTCATTTTTGGCATCTTTCCTATAAGATACTATTAAATTCTGGTTACAATTATATCATGATATGTGAAATTGCAAGTAATGATGAATAAATATGATATATGCCATCACAAATGAGGTTATAATGCAATTTTGAAGATCTCAGTAAGTCAGAGTCATTAGTATTAGCAGACTCAATCAGTCTTCTGAAATTAAAAAGAATTAAGCTTCACACTTTCATATATACTAGGGTTTATAATATAGCTATGATGAGACTAACTTATACTAATCCTAATAGGAACAAATCCAGAGATGATGCTTATAATTGAATTTTTACACCGTTAATCAATCATCCGATATATCATAAAAAATGTTGATTTTAATCGTAACTACTTCTAAAGTCATTGAAATATATATTAATTGTAAGTTTTTGATAGTGTAAAACTTTTTACGCTGACAGTGTATCAAAACAATTTTTTTTTTCTCCACAGGTCATGAAGTTGTACCTTATGAAAGTCCACGACCTTCGATGGGGATTCATCGTATCGTCTTTGCAATTTTTCGTCAACTTGGTAGAGAGACGGTGTATGCCCCGGAATGGCGCCAAAATTTCAACACAAAAGAATTTGCTGAACTTTATAATTTGGGATTGCCCGTTGGCGCTGCTTATTTTAACATTCAAAGGGAAACTGGCTCTGGTGGAAGAAGGTTATGATGATGATGATCATGATTATCTTATTACATAGAAAAATTAGATATATTTCAATAAATAAAAAGTTGTAAAATCAATTTGCATAAGGAATTTTGAATTGGAAATCAACTCTCCCACACTCAATAGGGAATTATGAGTGTTCTCCAATTTCAAACTATACAAAAAAAATTAATATTCACAATATGGTGGCAATAAGTAGTATAGACATATATGCATAAAATTGAACTGAAGCTAGCATTTAGGTTCATAATTCTAGTTATATATGGTTTCAATTGTGAAATGATGTTATAGATATAAGAAATAGTGGGAAATAGCTGAAAAATGTTGTTACTACAGATATATTTTTGGCAAAATATACTCCACATATTGCTTGATTTTTTGTATTTAAACTAAAGGTATAACAAATATTTCTAAATATAAATATAAATTAAGTGTGATTGAAATGTTATATAAACATCATTTTTTATTTTTTATTGGTACAATATATATATAAACATCATATTATTCTACCAATTCTTTTAAAATCACAAATATATACCAAAAGATATACTTAGCACTCCAAACTTCTCAATCCAAGCATATACCCTAAATGATCAAATTATAGAAGAAAAAAAACACAAATCCAAACCTTTATATTTAGTTATGAAACTTTGGAGTAATTTTGTCCATATATATTTTATAATTATATATTTAATTTGTAGAAAAATAACAAGAGAATTTCACAAATCAGTAACCATAAAAGGAAATGCATAAATCTTATAGGTCTTTTTCCATGGGAGTGAATACATAATAAAAATGACTTTCATTTTCAGAAATAATAAAAATAAAATAAGTGGAGCTTGTTTTTGTAAGAATAAATAAATAAATGTATAAATTTAGTAAAGTAAAAAGAACCATACATATGGTGTAGATCTAGGGCTCAACATTAACATCTCTCTGCTCCAATCATTGCTGCAAACCAAAAAAAAATTCAAACATTCTTAGCAAATTAATAATCATATAATAAAAGGTGTTTACATAGGAATAACAACATAAAATTCTAACTAAAAAAACAAAAAAAAAATTAACAACTATATAAATTAACCATACATTTTACTGAAAAAACTTTTTTTCCCAGAAAAACAAAAAATAAATAAAAAATCACCATTTTTTTATATACAATCAGATTTGGCTTTCATACCAATTTTCACTAGTTTGAAAACATTTGTTCATTCATGTGATGCATCTAAATTGTGTGAACTTAGCTTTTCACACATATTATGGTTTGATGAGTGCAGGTGCAAATGTGAAACAATAGAAAATATTCTTACTGCTTCAGAATTCTCCAAGACCTCGAAACGATTTGCTCCGGCGCCAATGCCGAATTCTTCAACGAGCTCCAAGCGCGCTTCAAGACAGCGGTTTCTGGCTCTTCGGATCGGCGGTTGAACTTGACCGGAGAAATGATGGAGAGAGTACTGTCTTCAAAGACAGAGTTGGAGATAGTGTTGCTTTTAGAGTAAATATCTTTTTGGCCTCTTTTTATGAATCATTGAATTTTTTGTTTTGGTAATTTTCTTTTTATTTTGGATTTAGTTTCTATAGTTTTTTGGGTTTATGTGTAAAATTTTGAATCTTTATATTTTGACTCTACCAATACATATGACATAAAAAAGAAAGGAAAAAAATAGTTTCAATTTAGTCAATGAGATCAAGGTCGTTTGAATCTTTAGTCAATGAGATCAAGGTCGTTTGATTAAGATCAAATAGTTTCAATTTAAGAGGCTGTTTGGTTGGAAGGAAAGAAAGTAGAAAGGAAAAAAAACATATAATTCGAGAAATAAACATATATAGACTAAATCTTAGTCCAAATTAATTCATCGGATTCCGTGTTTTCCTTTTTTTCCACTACTTTTTCTTCCAACCAAACGAAAGATTAAAATATTATATTTATAAAATCAAAACTACATTTAAATCTGAACCGTCTGATTTTAATCAAACAGCTATGAAGCAGAGACCGCACCTCGATTGCAGCAAAGCCGACTACACTGAATCTATCATTTAACCATGTAAAATTAAAATTTAGATTCCTTCAAAATCTCACATTCAATCACTATGTCAAGTGTCTGTTCGATCAAGATCGAATAATGTGAATATTAATTAAATAAATCTGCAACATCCAACCTTAATCTAACTATGAGTCAAAAAAAAAAACCTTAATCTAACTATATCACTAATGTAGTGACTGTGTGAACGTTGGATTTTGGTGACTGTGGAAAATTACTCAATAATATTTGTCACATATGCTAGCATATGGCTTCCTAAGATTTTGTGCCTTAACCTTTTACAAAAAAATAATTTGAAGGTTCAAATGCAAAACCAAACATATTTCAAACACATGATTACTTGATAACTTTAATATTGCTACCTCAAGAAGATACACGCACATTGAAGTAGTGGAGTCATTATTTTAAATTGCGGTTGCGGTCGAAATTGTTGTTACAATGTTATAATTGAAATTTAAAAATATTTAATATTGTAGTTGTAAGTCGCAATTTAAAATCATGAGCAGGGTCTAATTCTCAACATGTCCACCCAAATTCTTTGAATTTAAGTCCATCACAAGAATGCTAAAGCCCAGAGAGAAAAACAGCTAACACTTATTAACTAAAAAGAAACGATCTAACTTGAATGTGAAATTGCTCATATAAAATCAAGAAAGAACTCACTTCTCTCATATTTTGTTCATATGATGCTATCGGGAGAAGGCTGGAACCACTTGATGCTAGAACTGACTTCCAAACTAGATTAAACTGACGGTGAAAATCAAAAACATATTATATTCATATGGTTAGGTCGAACTTCCCAATCTCACTCCAACCAGCCACTGTTCCACCATTTCTAGAAGAAAGCATGCTGACATGCAACTAAGATTTATATTATCATATCCTCAATCACATGCATCCATGAGATTACCACAACAACAAAATTCACTTGTAAAGACTCTATTTGGGTACCTAAAACCTCCAAGTCAGAATGTGATAAAACTCAAGAATATTTCCATGAACATGCACCTAAAAAACAATGTAAAAACAGAGAAGTGAAAATGCAAAAAAAGTACTTACACTTATACCTCAAGAGGTGCAACAAAAAAAAAACAAAAGAAAGAAGCCAAAGCTCATAACAACAGTGTATAAAACAAAGGCACAGTTTTGTATGAAATACAGTATTAAACTGGCATACAAATATGCATTTAAGTGGTCAAACGAAGAGAAATGAGTTCTAGCAGAAAGATTTTTCTCCCACATTAGAAATCTATGAGAAAAAAGAAAGTAAAAAGAAAGATATGAGACAAATTGTGCGTAAAAAGAAAAAATAACTTGTGTTCTTTTTAAAATTACATTTTTCAGACAAATTATGTTGTCTAAAAGAATACTTCTGAAGTCATGTATGATTTTTTAAAAATGTTGAGTGGATGAAGTTGTCATCGTAGTTGTTCTGGACCGGACTAAATCACAATCCAACTAGCAAAAGTCTAATTCACCTTAAAGGTACAAATTGACATGATAGTACTGTTCATGTTAATTGATGTTTATGGTGCACCCGCCCACACCAAGATAGTGACTCTTATTGTACTATTTGGCGACGTGCCATGCATGGATAATGAACAACATATTCACAAAGATATGATTCCTAAACTAACACTTTTTACTCACTCATTTACTTATGATTACCAGAAACTTGCCCGAAAAAGTTCTCTATCCATTAATCTTCCCCTTTTCGCTCGAAATGAAACAGGAACAATGACAAATGAAAGATAATGAAAGAACTTACCGGAGAGAGGTTATCGGCCAAGGAGAAAGCTTGAATTGTCGAAAAGAACAAAGTATCACTTGCAAAGAATCTCCGGAAGTGAAGAAGTTTGAACAAAGAAAGTAAAGAAAATTCAGAATTCTTTCCAAGAAACTCCCGCTTATTTATAACCAAAGAGGTCCATAAATCCAATGGTCGGATCACATATGGGGAGCCCAACGCACTCAAGTAACCTAGACGCGTTACTAGACCTATGAGCGAGTGGGGCACAAGCCCACTAAATGCGCACACAAACGCGTCACCATGCTTCACTGTTACTCTGAAGTGCAAAGAGAAACCAAAAGTCACCGAGAACGGATGTATAAACACACAGCAAACGCGTTGGACAATAGACCTACATCACAGAAAATTTCGCGGTCAAAGGTTTTGTTCTCCTCATACCGTCAATAACCCGCGCTATCTTCATAGCACGGCTTGGGGGAAAACTGTTATGGACCAGACTAAAGCCCAATCCAAATAGCAAAGGCTCAATTCACCTCAAAGGTACAAATTAGTATAATAGTACTGTTCACGTCCATCGAAGTTTGTGGTGCACCCACCCACAGTGAAACGGTGACTCATCTTACTATTTGGCGACGTGCCCTTTGTAGTGGAATCGCCACCTTCATGCAAATGACACTCTCATTTATTTATTTATTTATTTATAATACACTCTTTGCTTCAAGTAAATACTAACTTGAACGTTGGAGTGCTAACTTTTTTTGCAGATACCTCTCCTGAAATTGGTGTCGGAGCATCATCACCACTCACAAATACCAACCTTTCATGTCGGAGCTGTTCAGTTTTGTCCGTTCAGAGCAGTAGTAAACTTTCATACAACTTAACTTTAAGTGTATGTTTGGTATCATGGTAGATATGTAATAATCACAGTGATCTATCATAATTTTGTAGAAATTATAAAGTACAGAAATTACAAAGTATAATTTTTGATATCACGATGAATTACGGTAATTCTGACATATCAGTTGTGATACTAAATATAGGCTAAGTTTGATTTTTTTTTTTTTGAATCAGCATAGGCTAAGTTTGATAAAAGGCTAGGAAAACTATGTAGCTCCTAATTTCAAGAAATAATGGGACTTTGGCTTATCACAAATCAACAAACCTTATATACTTAGCTTAGCTTGTCCCAAGTCAGCTTCACCAATCACCATGCTTGTGTGGATATACATAATTTCAGACTGTCCTATGCCAATTTTGTTGCTTATAGAGCCCAAATGAAACTACACAACAGAACACATGTACAAGCATAACTAGAGAATTTTGAGCCTAAAAACAATGTCTAACAGAAAGGGAAATTGCCAATAACTAAAAAATTAGACAATATTGGTACACAATGTAACGACTGCACTTTAAACTTGTATCTGACTTTCTTCTTATATATGTACGTACATTTTAAATGTTGTGCTAATGTTAGTTGAAATGAGACATCGGTTAATAAGTTTTATATATTGTCGAATATGGTAAAGGAAATGACTAATGATGAGAAGTTAAGGCTATATATATTGGCTCAAGTTGTTCCTTAAGGGATGCACCAGTCAAAAATACTTTAAGTTTGTATATAATTAACTTTCTTGGTATGATATGTTGCTTAGGTATTTTTGTATTTGCTTTAGGATGTGTGAGTTAGTTGGAGCTGTGGGATTTTAGAGGAGCTTATATGTTGTAAAAATATCCACATAATATTATCATGTACTAGTTGTCTAAAAGTTGTTATTAGACAACGGCAATTGTTTTTCTCTGATTTTAATTTTAGAGTTTCTACATTGTATTCTTATGTGGGGGTAGTATAGTTCTCACCTTTGATTGATTTTGATTATACATTATTTAATATCTCTATATGATTTTAGAGTCATCATGATGACCATCTGAAGCATTTATTTCAAAGCTTAATTATACATACATTTGGTCTTATATGTTTAATTTAGATTTTTAGTCACTTACATTTTAAATGTTTTATATTGGTCCTTTATATTTATTTTAGGTTTCAATTTGGCCGTTTCCGTCAATTTTGTCACATGTGGCAGACGGTTTCCATATGTGGACAGACATTGTCCAATTGAAACGGTGTTAATAACAAAATTGACGAAAATGACCAATTTATGCAAACGTTATAAACGTAATAGACCGATATGAAACGTTTAAAACGTAAGGGAGCAACTTAAAATCTAAACTAAACATATGAGACCAAATGTATAATCAAGCCTTATTTCAAGATTAGTTTGAGATGAATACATGAAACATCCTGACTAAATTCAAAGTAGTTTAGTTTGTGTAACAAGTTTATATAATTTTGAACCATAAATCCAATGCATTGAAACAAAACTTGAGAATTTTTATTTTTGTTAATATTGCTCAAGACTTTTATGTGTTAAATCTAGGAGAATATATATATTAAGTTGCTAATGATTCAAGAGTTGTGGTGGAAGCTCTACAGAATAAGTAAGAAGGATAGAAGTTTGGTCGAGAGGACTTTGGTTAATAGGATTCGCAGGATTATTGGGCAAGATTGGGAGGTGAATGTCCAACATGTTTATTAGAAAAGCAATCAAATGCGCTAGCAAATATGGGTTGCAATATGCTCTTTGACGTATGTTTTTTTTAATCTAAATCTAATTTCTACAGATTAAGGGTGTGTTTGTTTCAGCTTTTTTTTCAAAAAAATCTATTTTTTTGATAAAAAAATCATTTTTTTCATTTTACTTGTGTTTGTTTCAGATTTTATAAAAATTATTTTTTTAAAAAAATCATTTTTCTCTTCAAAATGAAAAGCTATTTTGAATAGTTTTTTTCAAAATCTATTTTTTTAAGAACATGAACCATGTGTTTGTTCTCAAAAATGATTTTTCTAATTATAAACAAACACAAAACAACTTTAGATTTTTTTCAAAATCTCTACAAAATAAATCATTTTTTAAAAATAAATTTTTTTCAAAAAATCTATTTTATTTTAATCTCAAACAAACACACCCTAATATCTCAAATGCGTATATATACTCATAACACTATTAAATTAAAGTTAAATAGTTTTTTGATCCCTATAAATTGGCGTATTTTTTGTTGAGTCTTTATATCGTTATTTTTTTAAATTCATCCCTGAATATTAAAATTATTTTAGTTTTAATCTCTAAAGTCAAAATTCATAAAAAAAATTCAAAGAAAAATCTGCTGTAGATTTTCCTACAAATTTTAATATTCAAGAATAAATTTCAAAAAATAAAAATATAAAAACTAAAATAAAAAATACGTCAACTTACGTAAACAAAAAAATTATTTAAGCCTTAAATTAAAAGAAGATAGGTACACTAACTTCGCACAAGATTACAAAACAATTCATACAATACACAATTCAATGCAACATTTTCAAAATTAGAAGATACGGTCCTTCTTCAATGTAAAGTTTTCAATTCATTGTGTCAATTGATTTGTTCATTTTGAGATGAAATGGCAGGCACAATCCACATAAAAGTGAAGTTCTAAATTCAAACTCAAGTGACGGTCTATTGAATTAAGAGATGGTGTATTGAATTAACTAAATTTATGAATTATTTTCCATTGCTAATTATCAATTTAATATGCAACAAATAACTAAGTTTTAACTAGAAAATCAAGTTTTTTTGTTATATAAATATGAAGTTTTAACCGCCAGTAATAATAATTAATTTATATCATAAAACTTATAAGGCATACAACATGAATTCTCCTACATGACCGAATTTTGTTTATACATATGAGTAAGAATTAAATCTCTTAATCATATATTTAAAAAACTCAAAATTCTTACAACTTGGACAAATTCATTATTGATAATGAAATTTTTTTTATTAAAGATAACTAAGTTAAATTGACTCTTTTATCTTTTTTTTTTTTTGACAATGACACTTTTATCTCTTATATTTAGATTGGGTCGAGTATTTAACATTATTAAATTTTCTTTTTAATATCAATATTTTATTTTAGAATATAATTTTAATTTTTTATTTTCAATTTTTGAAGTTGTGAACATGGTCACCATTTAAGATTAAAAGTATATTTAAACCTTTATTTTATGTTGAAAGGGTGAAAGAATTTCAAAAATTTATTAAGGTTCTGAAAGGAAACTGATACTAGTACTACAACTACATGATGAACCAAAATATCTTACAAAAAGTGCAAAGCAGCTACGTTACATTTAAAATGGTGTTAGATTTAGTTTTGTTCATTGATGTTTTGTTTATATGCTGTACATTTATTTTGTAGCTTTTTTTTATTCAATTTTTTTGTTAATCTTGTATTACATAGACATGATTTTTATTAATAAAATTTATTAGAACAATATTTTATATTTAATTTTAAAAAGCCACACTAATTTTATTAGAACTTAAAATTCTAAAAGAAAGCAACAAGATAGAAAAAGCTACATCCACCACAGATACTTTTACAAAAATATCTACTCAGTACCGACCTGCCTCTTGTGACTTGTGCCGTCAAAAAATAGTGTAGTCATGTAGTCGTAAATTTTAGTTGTACAACTTATGGTTTGTTTATCTTTTAATTTAAGTGTAATTATCTTACATATATTTTAATTTTGAATAAAAATTAAAAATTATTTTAAAATTTAAATCATTCAATCTTAATCACACAGTTTAGAACCACCGATTGTTGTATGCGGTTCGACTGTAATCCAATTTTCAGTGTATGTTTAATTTCACTTTTAAAGTGGCTAAAATTAATTATGGAGGCTTAAAATTGATACTAACTTTTTAGTTTCTCAAATATTGAATTGATTCTTTCTCCAGAATAAATTCTATTTGAAGATAGAAATCGTAACTTCTAACTCTAAAATTGATTTTTAAACTCAATTTTTTAGTCAACTCACTTCTCTAAATATATCCAAAAATAAATTATTTTATCTTCAAATCAATTTTAACAAAATCAATTCTATAACTCGATAAAACAAATATCTGCCAACCATACCAATCAACATCACACAACAAAACAAAAACTATACTGTAGCATATACTATCTGATTGTTTGTAGTGCGCTATTGCTGTATTTGGTCTAATATTCTAAGAAGATACATACAACTGTTTCAATAAGTGAATTTTTAATGTAGTTAAAAACTAAATCATTGGAAACTTGTGCGTAAAGTGGAATGATCCAAGTTTAAATTTCAATTCTGAGTGTTCAATTTAGCAATTTTAATATTTTTTTATTAGTTCAACTAATTTTTTTTAATTATATTATTAAATTATATTAAAAATAATTTACTATACACCTATGAAATAAAACTATTTATATACATCCAAATATATTGTAATGTCACTTTTATATATTAATTTTTAAAATATCTTCATAAATATCAAAGATATCATGATTATGATATAATTAGATGAAAAAATCAAAATATATATTAGTACATTTTATTGACTTACATATCTATAATAAATGGTTATCTTAATCTTACATACAGAAAAATATCTTAAAAAAAATTTCGATTTTTCTCCAAATAATAATAATAATAATAATAATAATAATTCTAAAAATTGAGAAGAAAAAATAGATGAGCAATAAGGGAAGGAAGGAGAAAAAGAATATACTAACCTACATATAGAAACCTTAATTTTCAGTTTAATTGCTATTTTGAGATGTCCCTTGATTTCATCATTCAAAGAATCCAAAGTGAAGGATCCCAAAACAGAAACAGCACAAGAGGACTTTCCATTTTCAAAAAATAAAACAAAAGATAATTAGTGAAAAATAAAAAAAATAAAAATAAAAATGTCACTATTTCTCTCTCTGGTTTTGGATCAAACTCTTTGAACACTATTGTTTTGTTCCTTTGCTTTGCTGTGTATGAGATCATCAACTGCAAGAAGAAGAAGGTTTGATGAAGTGAGATTGTGTTTGGTGTTTGTGGTAGGAAAATGAGGGAACAGAAGCACATGGTGGATATTTTATAGACAAAGAGCAGAAGTTTATTACTTTCTTTTCTATAAAAAGTTGTTTGGGCCCATTTCTATTTTGTTTTAATCTCTTTTGTTGTAGATATTTGAAGAGTATAAATTAAAGCATAAAGTGACGTCACTCTTGTCAAGAAGTCATATTTCAACTGATAAAAAATATCGTAATTGTTAGGCCGGACATTTACGACTGAAATTTGATCTCTGTCACTTTACTGTGTGATAGTTTTTTCATTTTATCTATATACAAAAAAAAAGTGATGTGGCTCTTGAATGCCTCTCAAAATTGTACTCCCTCCGTCCCAAAATGTAAGCAAATTTGACTTTTTAAGTACATTTGACTATTGATGTAATTGGTCCATAATATGAACTAGATACATCAGTAGTCAAATGTACTTAAAATGTCAAATTTACTTACATTTTGGGACGGAGGGAGTATATTTTTACAGTAATAACCATAATTTCATCCACTAAAATTTGAATAAATATTTATATCATGATTCGAATTCTGATCCCTATCTACCTCACATTTAATGTTTCTACCAATTAACCTAAGGTCATGGGGATACATTTTTATTGACTTTAGTAAAACAATTTAGTTTTTCTTTTTTTAAGAAAAAAATGAACAAGCATCGAAAGTGTACTATAAAGTTAATTTTTTTTTAAAATGGGAGGACCAAAATTGCAAAACATGTAAAATAGGGGGACCAAAAGTGCAATTAAGCCTTTTTTTTATTATAAAAATTTGGCAGGTGAACAAATCTATATACAATATTTCTGTTTATATCTTTGCTGAAATAAACTTTATTAAGCTAATAATCTTTTTTTCTTCTTACAAGAACCTGTAATTTGTTTACTTTTGAAGTAATTTTGATCCTTCATAGGAGAATAAGCGAACCGCATTCTGATAACTTAACTCAGCTAGTTCCTCTTTTGTAATCTCTAGCATGGATGCAACATAATTAAGCACCTGTATGTAAAATAAAATCAAGAATGTAATGTAAATGTATCAAATCCAACATATCCATGTATTATAAATTACCAGAAAACCATTATTATTTACATAAAGCAATCTCAAACTTAGAGGTTTAATATTCTAATTAAAAAGATACTATGAATCTGTTTGATCTGTATAATATATGTACTGGACAGAACAATACATAACAGCACAGGACAAAGTTTAAGGTATTGAACAAATTTTATCTTGTACAATGTTTGGTGAACAAATTTAGACAAGTTGTGGTGAGAACAAAAAGTTGTACCGTGGTTTAGTAGGGGACAAGAATTTCAGTTTTCGTCCCATCCCAAGAACAGTTTTAAAATCAAACCCAGTAAAACTAAGTTGTCTTGTCCAGTCCCATATTTTTTAGCAGATCAAACGCACCCTATATCTACAAATGAATGATATAATAGATGCTTATTATGAAAGCACAAGTTGACAATATAGGCAAGTACTCGAGCTACTTACGTTATGAATGTTAGCCGGATGATTAAGTGTTTCTTTCGGCAGCATCGAAGCATCTGCTAAGACTTGTGACGAATCAGCGGGAGAAGAACCAGAAGATGAAGATGAAGCTGTTTGTTGTCCATGAAGCTCTTTGAAAAGAGATGTATCTCCTTCAACAAAGAAAAGAGAATTTATGTTCGATTTTGGTAGCGCATCGGGTGCATCTGTCTCCAACAAAATCCTATTAGAAGAGACCTAAATAGAAAAGAATACAAAAATGTCACTATTTTGACATTTACTGATTTACATTATTAAAATTACATTGAATATCAATCATATAACAGAAGTGATAAAAATCACCATCTTCAGCATTTTCTTTGCCTTATTAGCTTTCAGTGACATAAGAAACCCAGAGAAGGAAAAATAAACACCAAGCTTTGAAAATTCAGGAACCATCTCAGCAGAACCTAGGTAAGAATGAAGGATGACGCCGGCAGGAAAAGGCCCCATAGACCTGGAAAATTTTGATTTTTTTTTAAGGAACTTAATAATTATCATTGAAAATATTTATACCATTGCATTCCATAAGAGAATGAGAATTTCCGCAACTACCAATTACCATATTAACAATACCAAGAAAAATACATATTGCGGAGAAAAAATTGTATCGGAGGATGTTTACAGGTTTGAACAGCTTTTCAATTTCCTTAGAATGCTTTTTTCCTTATGACATCACTGTTGCTGGTTATATATCAACATTTGGTGACAATCTGTAGGCTTGTAAATGGAAAAACGTATCTTTCTGACGGCACTTGAAAGTTCAATCTGAAAGGATACTTAAGAATTAGGATGTCAAACTCGGCAATGTGGCGGTTATGTATCCAATCATGCAAAACAGTTTAGCTGTTATGTAAACAAGGGTTTGGAGGCAATTAATGTGTATGTTGGATAGTTTTAGGCAACATTCCTTCTCTGTAGACCTTTTGTCAACTTCGGAACAACATCGTCACTGTAGTTTCTATAAGGTTTTGTTTGAGAATTAGGAGAGGAATGTGGGGGGAGAGAGGGGATCCCAAGCTGTATTTGGAAGAGTTTTCCTGAGGGAAATGATTTGGGGAAAATTTCAAAGCCTTCCAAAACCCTCAAAAGTTCTCCAGTTTATTGTTTAAGTTCCCTCAAAAAGATGAATTTTAGTCCTATGAAGAAACAAACCGTAAAATCATGTGTTTGATCAAAATAAACACCAAGAAAAGACCGGTCTGACAATCATAGATTCATAGGAAATGAGAGAAGAATAGATATGCATACTTCATTAACTCAAGAAGATCGCCATAAGCACGAACACAGTGTACAGAAGCTGGCTTGTTTAACTCTTTAGCAAGTTCAAGCTGCTGCCTCAATACTTCGACCTGCATAGATACGTCTTAATGCATTAGCAACCAAAAAACCAGCTAACATTCTTCAGCAAGAAAATACCATCTTTCGTCATTGATACAATATCTTTCATTTTCTCTTCACTAGAATCAGGTTCGCATGAAATCCGGAACACTATTTGATAATCTAGTAATGCAGTGACGACTTTCATTGTCAGGTCATAGGACCGGACTAGAATCCTTGTACGTACTACTACTAATTAGAGGTTGCATTTAAACAACAAAATTTTGATAAAGATTCTCTATAGCATTATAGTATAACCCTCTTTCATATCAGAAAGAAAAATGTTAATTGAGCCATTAATTTGAAATTTTAAAATTAGTCCATCCTTTCGGAAATAAAGGCTCAAAGACAAACAAATTTCACCTAAGTTAACACTCAAAGGTCAGCATCTTTAAAGAAAAATCTTCACACTCACACCATCACCAACAGGTTTAAAAAATTTAGGAATTTTGTCCTATAACCGCTATAGAATCAGTTTCAAATTTTGATATTTAGCGAGCTCGGGGTTATTAACTTCAAAGTTTATTCAAGCTTTCTAACCGAACTCTCTATCCTTTCTCTCTGACCTCTCATTAGATCTCATCACCACCGCCCCTTCCCTTCAAAATCCAATCCTCTTTTTTTCGATGTAGCCATATGGAGGGTGGTGCGACGAGTTACTTCTCCGCACCACCGTGCCCTTCCATCAGAGTAGGTCCAACTCACTTGTTGGTGACTGGCATTCTCCTCGACCTCCATTGTGTTCCTTTGGTCAGCTGTGCGGGTTGCAAAGGTCAAGGATTTGTCTGGTTGGTGACTTGGTGACCTTGTTGGTTTGGTGGCTCTTCCGATCTGGTTTTGGGTTTTCTTCCAGATCCGGTTTCGCTTTTGGGTGTCATCTCCTCAGGTTCTTCCACCCGCGCCAGACACTTCATATGTGAATCTGAATGCAAACATGTGCACCAGGACTTTGCCTCTTATTAGTGTTGTCAATTGTGGATCACAAAAGATAGCAGTTTATTCAAATCCTGCTATGCTATAGAGCTACAGTGCCGCTTTAACCTCTATTTGACAACCTTTGTACTAAATAGTGTACTGTGGAACAATAGCAATTTATTCAAATTTCACTATGTTATAGCACTATAGCCGCTATTTGCAAAAGTGCTTCTTATATGTTCTCCATTGGGGGGCCAAATTACTTGGTAACTACCTAGTACAGTAATTATATGTAGGTATACACGTATAAAAAAGCAATAAATAAGTGCATACCTATGCGTATATAAACAGTAGCAAAAAAAATTGCATCTAGTTATCGCTTAAAGACTAAAGTAAAGTGATAAGAGTTTCATAATCATCAACGAAAAATACACTGAAAGCCAAAAAATGAGGAACTAAAACCTGCTCAGAAAAATCAATCTTCTTTCCTTGTGATCCTTTATCCAAGCCAATCTGTGGAAGAAGAAAAAAAACTCAGTCACATCAGCTCTTAATATGAGAAACGCCAATTTCATTTATAATTTATTAAAAAACTATTAAAATGTATATCTGCATGTAAATGCATTGAAGCCACCCACATGAACTATGGCATCTTCTGCATCTAAGAGTGAAAAACAGAACCAGCACGCACATAAAAATTTGGCAGTAAATGTTTAAGAATGGAAACAGAACTTGTAATCTTCCGAAAAATTGAAACCTCAATGATAGAGTCATGCTCTTTATCCTTTATTGTACTTTCAAGTTTCAAATTCAAAGCATGGAAAGTTATCAACTGTAATCAAGGTAATTGAAGTCTGTAAGAGCGGATACGCCGCACTGTAATTGCATCTCAACTACAATTGTACTCACATTTGTCTACAATTTTAAAATTTTCCTTGTTTACTAAGTCAATTCAAAGAAAACGCCAAAAACAATGAAATTCCACAATCAATAATTGGAAGAAAAAAAATTACATGTAATGTGTACGTTGAAAAAGTGAAGTCTATTACATGTTAACTGTCATTACTAGCGTTTACAAATAGAACCATATACAACTCAGACATAACAAAATCAAGATTTGACTTCTCTAGAGTGCGCAACTCACTTCGAAACATAAAGTAGATAATAATCTCAACTATTATACATTCACCAATAAATACAAATAAAAATAGGACTAAACTTGTGTTTTGTGCAGTTCTTTGTTTATTGTCTGTACAGTTTCCGAGCACAATTCGATACACAAACTGCGCGTTCAATAGTAAAAGCTAAAAACATAATCACTTAAAATTTAAATCTTAACAAAACAGGTGAGATGTTATAATTGGTGAATAGTACAAGAAGATGTATAGAACATCACCAACATTGTGTCCATAGAATAAAAATACCTCTCCAACTGCAGCAGAGGGTGTAGAGTCAAAATATTCCTTCAACGTCTTCAACCAATTGGGGCTTCTCTCTGCAACATACCTGAAAATTACACAAGATGAAAATCTGTGTAGCCCCAAAACTCTATATAGTTCGATGTGTCCGACATATGTCAGTGTTCAACCTCAACCTTACAAAATCGACTTGTAAGGTGAATACTATCTCTATCTCTACTTATAAACCTCTATTCTGTCTATCTTTCATCCAATGTGGAACTCTTAACAGACACATATGATAAACTGTTTACGGGGACATTTGATATACAAGAATATAAATAATAACTCTCGTAATTACATAAATTACGGGGACAGTTGTCAAATGATCATTAGTGTCAATGATTAATAAAATTTCCCCTTTCCCCAATTTTAAAAATAAATAAATAAATAAAAATTCTAGTTATGAAGCTCCAACACCAACACTTATAATTACATAGAATTATATCATTTTTCAAAAAAATATCCTTGTCGACGTGTCAGTGTCGTGTCTGTGCTTCATAGTCAAGTGGTTAATGAGTATCATCAAAGGAAGAATCATTCGAAAGAAACCAAATTGAGAATGAAAAAGGAACGAACCAGGGATGGAGGCCAAAGGAAGGAAGAACAGAAGGGTGAGAAATTGACAGTTGCTTGACAGAAACCCAATCTTGTTCGCAAACTCCATTTACTGCGAAATGTAAAACGCCACTGTCTTGTGCTGATTTAATCAGTTGTGGTGTCTTGCTTAAGATTCTTGAATCTTGAAGATGACAGTGTGCATCGAACAGTTTCATCATCGCTTGATAAAATGCTATTGATCCAAAAGCTTCAAATTTATTATATTTTTTTTTTCTTTCAAAATTCAATTATATCTTCATGAGAAAAACGAATTATCGAACATTTATTTAAATGAGCTTTATAAACTAAGCTTAATTTTGGTTGGTTAGACTATGTTTGGAAAATTTCTCTTTTGCCTCCCACATTTCTCAATTACCTTTTAAACTCTAAATTTTCCTTTAATTCGAGACGTAGATCTCGAAATGAGGTTCGGGATGTAGAACCTGAAGTATGTGCGGAGTTTTGGAGGGTGCATTCGGGATCTAGAACCCGAAATGGTGCAAATTTTTAAGTTCAACATCGATGCTGATAAATTCAGCATCGATACTGAAATGATTTTTGGGTGAGTTTTGGGAGGTGCAGGCACCACTTCAGGATCTAGATCCCGAAGTGGTGCCTGCACCCCCCCAAAACTCTGAAAAACTTCGGGTTCTACATCCCGAAATCTATTTCGGGATCTACGTTCGAATTTTGCTTAAATACCCCATAAGGGCAAATAAAGTCGTTAGGGAGGGGAAAAAGAATATAGGGGGGTTATTGAGAATTTTTCCTATGTTTGGATCGATGATAGTGGTACTTCCTCTTCCTCCGAGCTTAATTATAAGTAACTTTCCACTTTTTAGATTTATTGAATAATTAATGTATCTGACTTTAATTATAGACCAGTTATATTAGTTATTCAATGAATCTAAAAAGTAGAAAATTACATATAATTAAGGCTGGATTAAAATGAAATGGGATAGAGTGAGATGGAGTTATATTTTATTGTTTGATTTGGCAAAATTACACTACTAATCTTTTATCTTTTTCATTTGTAATAAATTGATCGTTTATTTTTCATTTGTAATAAATTAGATCTTTATCTTTTTCATTTATAACAAATTGGTCAATTTTTTTTTGTAACAAATAGGTCATTTATCTTTATTAACATTTGTACCGCTGGTCATTTATCTTATATTATTTGTAACAAATAAGATGTATTATGGTGCAAATGTGTAAAGTTAAATGATCAATTTGTTACAAATAAAAAGGATAAAAGATCAATTTATTAAAAAAAGAAGAAGATAAATGACCAATATATTACAAACAAAAGATAAATGACTAAATTGTTACGAATAAAAAAGATAAAGAAGTTTGATTTTATAAAAATAGAATAGAATGAAAAATGAAATGGAATAAATTATGATATAATTTATTCCATCTAATATCAGTAGAATCGACCTCGATATTTCAGAGGTCTTATTCGAATATTAAAAATGAACCTTTCATAAAAAAGTAAATATTTTTTAAATAAAACATTATATGTTTAAATTAAATATAACATAAAAATGAAAATATGAAAGATAAATAAAGATAAAGTCATCTGATTTACCTTTAAAAAATAAAGTCACACAATCCCAAGTCCCAACTATTTATCAAAAATTTCTCTTTTGTCCCCCATTCTTTTCCCTCCTAACTATCTTATTTACTTTTATACGAAAATTTTATGATCTAAAACCCGAAATGTATTTCAGTATCCACGTCCCGAAATGAGCTACTTTCAATCAGAAATTATTTCAGCATCGATACTGAACTTAAAAACTTGCACCATTTCGGGTTCTAAATCCCGAAATGGTGCCTGCACCCCCCAAAACTCGGCACATACTCGGGTTCTATATTCCTAACCTCATTTCGAGATCTACATCCCGAATTGAAGGATAATTTGGAGTTTTAGGGGGAGTAATAGAGAAACGTGGGGGGGCAAAAGAGAAATTTTCCTAAATGTTGAGGTCCAGGGCTACGGACTTGCTTGTAATGTCATTTTTAACAAAGAGAGACTTAACATCTCTATCAATTGATTTTAATTTTTTTTTACAAAATGAATAACAAATTTTTTGTTCGGCACAAAATAATTTTCATCATTATTATTCAGCCTATTGGACGACTAATCCAATTCAAGACAATTTGTGGCATTATGTGATTTCGATCCCTCATAATAGAGATCGAAGAGTAATTTGACCCACTAACAAATACTCTATACGATTCTTAATATAAGAGAAATTTGACTTTTTTAATTCATTAAAAATTTAATATATCTAGTCAATAAATTTTTTTGACTAAATATCTAGTCAATAATATAGATTAGATAAATTAGATTTTTAATAAATCTAAAAAGTGAGTTTCTTCTTATAAACTGAAAGAAATAATAAACTTTTTTTTTTGACCAAAATGAATAACAAACTTTTAAATCTATACTTTTAATAAAATAAATTGTACATAAAATAAAAAAAATGATCTAATTTTAGGGACCACTTTTTTCTGTTTTTGGCATTTTGTTGTTTATCGTGTAACAACTAACAAGACATCATCATGTTCATCATCCTATGAATATGAACACAAATTCCGGAACTTCTTCAAAACACATACTCATAAAGAAAAAAACCAACAAATAAATAAAAATAAATAAACTTTGTTGATTTGATATTAGAAGAAAAAGAGAGATCCAAATAAAAAAAATGGTGAATGCAATAGCAGCAGCAATTGGAGATTTAGTATTAACATTCATATGGATGTTCATTACTTCCACCCTTGGATTAGTCACAACAGAAATTATCAAAAATTTTAATCTTCAATTTGTCTCTTATAATGGTGTTAATTACCCTTTTATTATAATCACAACTATTTTAATTTTCATTATTATTTTTACTTTTACTGCCATTGGTAATGCTATGGGTGGTGCCAGTTTTAACCCTACAGGCAATGCTTCTTTCTATGCTGCTGGTCTTGGTTCTGATACCCTTTTCTCTATGGCTCTTCGTTTCCCTGCTCAGGTTCTTTTTTCATTCCAAAAGTGCTTTTTTTTAAGCTTTTTTTTTTTTTGGATTTTGGATTATGATTTTGTGAAATCAAAATTCTTGCTTTTTTGTTTTTTGAGATTTAGGGTTATAATCTTAAGATTCTTAATGTTTTAATAGATTAAAGATTCTTTGAATAGCATAAAGATGGAACCTTTTTAGCTACATGGGACATGGATAGTAAAGTAAAGTACTCCTATGTTTGTAATTTTAAGAATCTTAGTGCATGTTTGATATCATGTTAGTTGATCCGGTGGTGATTGACACTGGACTTGGTAGGGAGGATCACGGTTCCAGCCCCGCAATTGTGTTTGGGAGGGGATTGGAACCACTTGATGTCAGAACTCGCCCCGAACTGGATTAGTCAACCAATGGGCTGGATATTGGTGATGAAAACCCAAAAAATGAAAAAGAATCAATGCTTTAAATTGGTGTGTTCGACATGTGCATGTGGTTACAGTCAAACATTTGTTTTCTCAAATTATTACTTGTGTTGTTGTGTCAGTAGTGTCTGGTGTCTGTGTCGTGTCAGTGCTCAATTGATCACAAATCCACAGTAAGTTTGATGAAAGGATGATGATACCGTGACTTTGCCAAATTCACTGCCGATCGGAACATGCAGTTAGTGTTATAGCCTTATAGGTATGCTGATGCCGACAAGCTCAATAGGTTGGCCTATTGAAATCATGTTAGGTCTGTATTCGGATACTCTCTAGTAGAGCCAGAGATCCTTTGTATAAAAAATAAACCACTTGTAGAGATGTCATGTAGTCATTGCTCTCTCAGTCTAGATCTGGATTGCATATGATAGGAGGATACATGTAGATTTCTTCGAAAACAAAACCTATGTTGACCGAAATTTATGCAGTATTAAGCGTTTATCAGATATTTCTTAAACTATATGACAATTGTAGTTGCAGGACTTGTAGATTTTTAGGAATCGTGATATAACAACTGCGGCCATAATTTAAAACCAAACATAACTATATTTCATTAACTTGTGTTGGTTTAGTTTTTATGGTATTTGAGCATTTTATTTGAGAAGTTTATGTAAACTAAAGTAAATTAATGAATGATGTTACGCAGGCATTAGGTGCAGTAGGTGGTGCTATGGCAATTATGGAAGTAATGCCACCAAAATATAGGCACATGATTGGAGGACCTGCTTTGAAGGTTGATTTGCATACCGGAGCTATTGCAGAAGGAGTCTTAACATTTGTTATCACTTTTCTCGTTCTCTTGATCTTGCTCAGAGGTCCTCGTAGCGAATTCATGAAGACTTTGTTAATGTCTATATCGACCGTGGCTATGATCCTCATCGGTTCTGCTTACACCGGACCATCCATGAACCCTATCCTTGTGAGTGATTAATTTTTTTCATTTGCTGCTTTCTGTTATCATTATTTTCCTTGTGTTTTGTGTACCGGTTTTACTATGACATACATCATTTTATCATAAGGTTAGTATCTTTTTCTGAGTTGTAGGATCAACTAGGATAGATAATTTGTACGATATCCATTTGATTTAAGGATAGAATAGAATACTATCACTCACTACATAAATAAACCATATATTTCGTAGTGCTGTCACATAAAATGAGAGGGAACATGATCATGTTTACTATAATATGAATCGCTCAAAGTGTTTTTAGTTCCTTTTTTTTCTTGTACAATTGCTATATTTTTTCGATATTAATGTGACAAAGCTTTTGGATCTAATGGAAATTCCTCCTTGAATATAATTTGACTTCGATTTCACTTGCTCAATAATTTGAGTTAGTTTTTATATATATAGCAGTAAGTAGTCACTGACACTTCAAATGAAAGGCGTGTAGTTGGTGTCTCACACCGACACAACATAAACACAGTAGCTACATTCAACCACTTCTTTTTTATTAAATTATTAGTATCAATCAATGTCTACATATTTGTTTCGGTGACCGTATTTGTGCCGGTGTGATATTGATTCTGATAGCATTATTTTATACGCTTCCTCCTCTTTCATGACAAGTACAGATCTGTCAGTTGAAAATCTAGCCGCCGTTTCACAGCAAAAAAGTTCCAAATTGACATAGTGTACTGACTGATACAAGATATATCAGGATTTTCAAGTCACGTTATTGTTCTTAAAAAGTTGATTTTAATATTTTTTTGATTTGGCTATGGTTAGTTTCTTACAAAAAAGCTTACTGAGAACTACAAAATTTCATAAACATTTCATACAATGTCATTGGTACTATGGTTGATCACATTCCTGAAAATGGAGTACATTACACGCCTTTATGTTATAAAAATTGTTCAATCTCCTCGTGGTTGTTCGGAGATGTCTATCAATGATATAGAGTAGGTCGATTTATTAAATTTGTACAAAGGTGACACAAGCATTAGCGTTGCGTCTCTTTCCTACACCCACACAAGGTTGTTGGTTGTGTATTTGTATCTATGTAGCATTGACACTTCATATTGAAGGTGTGTCATGTGTCCAACATGTGTTTGTATCTGAAACGACATTGGCATATGTGATCACATATTCAATCATTCTATTTTCTCAAATTATTATTGGTATCAATATGTTCCCAGTGTCCGTGTTTGTGTTAATGCTTCATAGATGTGTGCGTACTATATACTAGTGAGATGACCATGTTGGATGGGTGTACACTGTACATAAATTTACAAGCAATCGTAGTTATCAATTCTTTAAGATATATGTGACTCACACTACCTATTCACTGTAGCCGACCACTTTGTTTTTGTAAGTTTACACCAAAATAGATGAAATATAAGTTATAATTTCGCCATGTCCATTACTTTAACTTAAAAATGCCTTTTTTTGTTAGTAATGTATACTTCTTACGATTTATAATAGGATTCGACTCCCATTTCAAAACATAGGTCTTTTGGTTCACAATTTGAATCTCGATCTGATAGCTATGTTAAGGAAAATTTAAAGACTGGTATACTTGATTTTGCAGGCATTTGGTTGGGCATACTTAGACAACTGGCACAACACATGGGACCAGTTCTATGTTTACTGGATTTGTCCTTTCGTTGGTTCAATACTCGCCGCTTGGCTGTTTCGTGCCGTTTTCCCTCCGAAAGTGGCCAAACAGAAGAAAGCATAAAGAAAAAACATAGTACATAAGTGTTCCTATGAATGAATTATGCAAGCTGTTATAAATAACATTTTTTCTTTCTTCCCATTTTTTAGTATAATATTTTTTAAGTAAATTACCTCATGTTCATTTCCATGTATTATTATGTTGCTTTCTACTAGGACTATAGTGATAATAGAACATTTTGTTTTTCATTTCTTATTCATATGCATTTGTTTTTGTTTATTGAAGAGTATGTGGTAAACAGTTTTGACATATTTGTCATAATCATAAAAGTAGTATTTGTATTGTATTTTAGTTTATTCTGTGTTATTTTTTGTGTGTGTATCTATTATTAAGTCCATTTCTTGTAATAGAAAGATTCAACAAATTTGAAATATAGTAATGTATTAAAAAATCTTTGTTTCTCTTAATGGAACTGTGTTAATCAATGAAAACAATGTGTTTTATTGTAGAATTGTGTTTTAATACCTTAAAGATCAAGAACTGAACCAATCGTTAGTTGGTTCAGTGGTGATTGGTATTGAATTTGGTAGGGAAGATCGCAATTCGATTCCTCGCAACTGTAATTGGGAGGGGACTGGAACTACTTGATGCCAGAACTGACCCCTGAACTATATTAAACTGGTGGTAAAAAAAAAATCAACAAAAATAACAAAAAATAATCACTATTCTCTGTTTGTGCATGCAACTATCGGATTAGGATCCATTTGTATTGACTTATTTTTACCTTTTCTTTATGAGAGTTTTAGTTTTATCTTAATTTTTTTTTTAATTTTTTTTTTAACTTTCACCTTTTGGTTTTTAAAGAAAATGAACATTGGTAGTTCAGACTTCGGCGAAAGTTTTGACATCATATAATTTCAGTCTCCTCATAAACGTAGTTGCAGGGATCGAACCACAATTCTCTCTGTCAAGTCCAACATCAATCACTATTGGATCAACTAAGGTTTAGTTGCTTAAAATAATTTTAAGCCAACATTTTAAATTTAATTGTTATGTATCAACGGTATAATTTTTTTGGTTTAAACATTATTTTCGACCCTATATCTATGCGGAATTTTGGTTTTAGTCCTAAAGCAAAAAGCTGCAGGAAAATTCATAGGAAAATCTGCAAGAAACTTATGAATTTTTTTGTAGATTTTTGCTTCAAGGACTAAAATAAATTTTTTTGATTGATTCAAGAATTTATGTCGTACAAAAATCGATACATGAACTAAAATCAAAATTCTGTGTATATATAAAAACGAAAATGATGTTTAAACCATTTTTTTATATGTGCATTTAATCAAATTATATTATAATATTACTTTTATAAAAAATATTCCTAAATATTTATTACAACAAACATATGTGTAAGAAAATATTTTTCTTTTAAAACATTTTTTTTCTTCTTCTTTTAGAAACATCTAAAACCACTGTTACTCCAAATAACATTGATTCACTCGCTTCAATTCTCCAAAATCAGTTAAATCCTCCACAACCGTCGCCGGCGCCGGAAAAATCCGTTACCGGTCGCCGACATCTTCCAAACTCCACAATCACCAAACCACCACCACCATGGAACTCGAATCCACCAAACTACTAAAACAATCCGGCCGCCATCCACCGTCGCCGGAGTCATTCGCCGACAAGATCTACCAATTTCGCGGCGCATTTCTAATGGTGGCACTCCCTCTCCTCCTCGTCACACTCATACTTTACGTCATGCCTTCCACTTCTTCCAACGAATCCGCCGAAGCTTACGCCTTAACTCACCGGAAAATTTCTCCTGATCGTAAACCGTCGGATTCGTTTGCCGTTGTTTTCGACGCTGGTAGCTCCGGTAGCCGTGTTCATGTCTTTCGTTTCGATCGGAACCTTGATCTCGTTCATATTGGTAAAGATCTCGAGGTTTTCTTGCAGGTTAGTTATAACCGTTAATTTGTGATTTGTGTTAATTTTAATGTAATGTAATTCAATGATTTAGATTTATGTAGAAAATTTATAGAAATGATTTAGGTTTTGATTTAATCGTTAATTTGTCAAATGTCGGTGCTATAACGTAGTGGAATTTGAAGTTCAATTGAACACATTGCAGTTGTTCTGCTATACGCTATTTAGTACAAAGTGTTGTTAATTATGGTAATTAACGAATATATGTCGATATAACATTGTAGCGTAGTAGAATTTAAACAACCTGCTATTTTTTGTATATGCAATTGACGATGTTCAAATTTTGGAACATTGCATTGAAGATGATTAATGTTCTGAGCGGTGTAAACTATCTGAGCGGCATGATTTGAGTAATTTGGTCCCGACCCTAATGTGTTTGTTTCAATGTTTGTGTGTTGTGTCTATACATCATGGTTGAGTTTTGAGTACCGTCCACTAATCAAACATAAAATTCGTTAATTAATTATGTATTCATTGTCAATGAATGAAACTACTTGCACCACTTGACTACATTGCTTGCTAGAAACTCCTGATTAAGTATCCTAATACGGTATTAACATTTTTTATGGTGTTACAGATTAAACCTGGTTTGAGTGCTTATGCACAAGATCCACAACAAGCAGCGGAATCTCTTGTTTCCCTTTTGGATAAAGCGGAAAGTGTTGTTCCTATGGAGTTTCGCTCCATGACACCAGTTAGAGTTGGGGTGTGTGTAATTTTTATTAATTTGTTCTTTATACATTTTTTTTAATTAAACTATATGTATCCTAATGATGCTAATGCAGGCAACTGCCGGATTGAGGGCATTGGAAGGGGATGCTTCTGATAGGATCTTGCAAGCGGTAAATATTGCTTGGTGCATTCCAAACCATTCTAATGTTGCTTTCTATACACTCATAATTCTAATGCTGCTTTCATGGTTTGTTAATTTAAGGTCCGAGATTTGCTTAAGCAAAGAAGTACTCTAAAATCCGAGCCTAATGCGGTTGCTGTGCTAGATGGAAACCAAGAAGGTGCTTTTCAATGGGTATGTTTCATGAACTAATTACTGATTGGCCTCTTAACTTTTGAGTGCATTTAGAAATTAGACCAGACAAGAATTGGCAATCTTTTAGTGACATGACATCAATCATATAGCTACCAATTCCAAATGGTTTTGATCGAAAGAATAGGCAGAATTTCCTTTCTCTTTTGTACACAAAGTCTTAGATCAATTAAGGAATGATAATTTATGGCTTTAAGCTTTGTCTATATTGCACCTTCGTTAAGTCCTATACTCCTATGGCTATCACACAAAAGGAACAGTCCGAGTCTGCTGATGCATTGCTCTATACTCAAGAAAAATATGACTTAATGGTCCATCAACTATTAAATGCATTGATTCTTGTGGCTATATGGCTTTGATTCTTTCTTTCCAAGTAGTGAATGGTCTTTACAAACTAGTCCAAGCTAGAAAGTTTGACAATGTTGGATTATTCAATATCAGACACATCGATACCTGTTTCTTAGTGGATTTTGTTTCTGCATGCTATTTAGAACCTACTTCTATAGTTACCTTATTAGTTTTTATTTTTCTGCTTTAGTCATTAATTAGGATTTGAAACCCAGGTTCTAATTTCTTTAATAAAACAATTGCTGCCAGAATTTTAATGTTTAATTTTTAAATTAGTGGATATTCGAAGAATGTATTTATTAGAGTTTACAACAGTAATGTTTTATTATCTCGTTGAGGTCCGGTGTAGTCTTCAACAAACTCGTCATCATCACATTCATTGGCATCAGTGTCATCATCATCAATTGGTAAGTAATTGGTTTAGTATCAGATTCGTGGTTATAAATTTGGATACAATCTGCTTCAGCGTTTGCATCTATTATGTTTTCTTTAGTCGTCTCGACATCAACAATCATTTTTTTCGTAATCTTCAATTTTCTATCTTATCATCAATCTTGTTCTGAATCTTCTTAACTTAGTTTCGTCAATTTAAGACCAGTTCATTAGTTATCTCCATCTTTGCCATCGGTTGATTCAGCCACCTTCGCATCGTTAGAGGATTCATTTGCCTTTGCTGACGATGCAAAGGCGAAGGTGGTGGAATCAACCGATGCAGCGAAGATGGAAACAACTGATGAACGAAAGTTGAATTGAGGAAAGAAAGTTAAGATGATTCAGAACAAGATTGATGATAAGACCGAGAAAATTGATGGTTACGAGAAAATGATCATTGATCTTGAGACTAAGTGTGTGTTTGGTTTCACGTCCATACCCTTCTACCGTGCGTTTCCAATGGTCAAACGCAATTTGACCAAAAAAATTGATGTTTGGCTAATATAGAAGTGAATCGATTATAACCACAAACGCGAGTTTACAGTGAAGCTAGGATTCCAAGCTTTTACGTGGCTTCGATTCTGATGATTAGTTGTGAAGTGATAAATCATCTTTTCTTCATTACCCTTAACTCTTCTTCCATCTTCCTTTCATCGATCATCTTCTCTGTTAATTTTTTATTTTTTTAGAAAACAAAATTTCAATACAATCGGTGTTGCTATTTAACTCCCACTTTATGGGTCAAACAAGAGATGGTGTCTTTCCCAAATCCACCATTCCCCTCACCTTGTTCCACCATTCAGACGGCATGTTTGCTTTTGCCTTCTAAAAACCACAACCATACTGATTTGCTTTCTTAGTGTAGGAACTCGATGATGAGGGAAAAGAGAGATTGGATGAATAAATGCTAGAGTGGGGAAAAATATTAAAGATGGGTGAGGAGAAATTGATGGAAAAAAATTGTAGAAGATTGAGAGATGGGGAAGGAGAAAGGTAGAAAATTCTGGAAAAAGGGTGAGTTGTGTGGACATTGAACAGAGAGACAATGTGACATATAGAATTTAATTATACATATTAATTACTCAAAAAAATATACATATTACTAATATTTAATACCCATTTTAGTAAATATACATTCAAAATCAATTTTAATTGAAACTATCCAAACAACATAAATTTATAAAAATCACTTTTGTGTTAAAGAATCCAAACATAAATCAATTCTGCTAAACTCAATTCTGTTAAAATCAATTCTATCAAACTCAATTTTATCAAAATCAATTTTATCCACCGTCAATCCAAACACACACTAATAAAAGAAACATAATAGATGCAGACGCTTATGCGGATTACATCCAAAATTATAACAACGAATCTGATACCGAATCTCTTGCCAATTTGATGATGATGATGACATTGATGCCAATGAATCCGATGATGACGAGTTTGTTGAAGATAACACCAAACCTCAAGGAGATGATAAAAAATTACTGCTGTAAATTCTAATAGTATCTAACTATCATGTTTGGATCTTCTCAAAAATATTTTAAATTGTAGCTTTAATCCTTCATAGAGAATAGTTCTTGCATCCTATTGTTTTAATATGATGCACACTCTTGAAAGTTGGAATACCTATTTGAAAATGAATTTAGTGTCATTTGGTACATGGAATTAGATATGGAATTGAGCCTTGACATTGAAATTCAAATTATCTTGTTTGGGTGTACATGAGAATATCTTAGTCGAATTACTTGTTTGGACCTTAAGAATTTCAATTCCCAATATTCGATTCAGAGTCCAGCTCTTATCAGAGCCATTTGCCACCATCATCATCTCACTACCACAACAATCACTGATAGTGATGTCTTTTCATCATCGTCACCATCAATACCATAACTACCAATATCCTTCAATAAATATCTACTTCAGTTTAGCATTCTAACTCGATTCTTTATTATTTGGAGTAGGTTACATGGTTTAAATGGCGTCAAAATACCCTATTATTTCATTCAAAGATAGACCATTTACTTCTAACTAAATCTCTCTTAGAACAATAATATCCTCTGGTTCCTGTTACCTATAATTATTGTCCTCTGTCTGGTCCACCCTCTTTACCATAGATTACAAGTCTTTTCCACACATGTTTAAACTACCTCCGACGATACTCTACCATCTTTTTTACAATGGAAATCACCTAAATGTTTGCTATTGATTGCATTCTTAATCCTATCTTCTCTTGTATGATCATTTATCCATCATAACAATCTCTTCGTGAAACTAAGATTACTTTCTTGTCAGTTCTTTATTGTCCAACATTCAATCTCAAATAGCATTCTAGTTTTTATAATTGTACATTTCCTTTATCCTTGAGTGGTACTTTTCTATTGCAGATCACACCAAAAGCATTCCTCCATTTCACCCACACTACTTGTGTCATATGGTTGACTTCTTCCTTTGCCTTGTCATTTATTATTTTTGAATGACGGACCCGAACTACTTAAATGCGAGGAGTGTAGGTGTTGTATATAAACTACCATTTGCCTTGATTCCTAAGCGATGTGGGACTCTTAGGTGTACCATAACAGTTGCCCCCCAGTCAAAGCTAAGGGGTTAGAGGCATGTAGCCTATGCTCGCGTGTGAGCCCTCGCAGATTTGTCCTTTGTAATAGAAGCCTCCTTGGGTTGAGGAGTGTGGGTGTTATAAACTACCATTTGCCTCGATTCCCAAGCAATGTGAGACTTTTTGGTGTACCAGAACAAAATACAAGCATGAGAATAAAGGAAATAAGATATCTTCATAATTACATGCTATCCTGCATATATGTACAAAAAGGAAAACAAATAACTGAGATTGAAAATGCAATATTCTATCCTAAAATAGTAGTAAATATATTCTCTTCAATACTATATCAACAAAGAGGCACTTATCTTTATTTAAGTAGTCACACACTAGAATAATATGAAAGTGTCAGAGAGATAAGGATCATATAATATATTTTGCTATTTCAAGAAAAAGAAGATAAGGATCATATAGTTACAAAGATGAATCCCTCCAAGATTTAGAGAGCTTGGTTTCTCCCTCACATTCCTTTACCAAATAACCAAATCCCTCTCTCTTTGCCACAGCTTCCCTATTTATTACAACTCATTAAACACGCATAACTGTTGACATATAATAAAAACTGCACAGATAATTGTTCCTTAATGAGAGGTCTAACATGGTCTTAATGACCAATTCCTAAGTACCTAATAGGAAGGAGAGTGTATGGAGCACAATTTGTCTTAGAAGACACAAAACAAACCTCCACATTTCAAGGAAAACTAGGATATGATCCGGAGATGACAAGATAGAATGGGCATGCAAACAGGAATCAGAAGGCCAAACCGAAGTTGCAGAACTGGCTCGCTATTCCAGAAAATTGGTGGTATTGTTTGGATAAAGAATAAATGGTAGTTAGGATTAAGTAAGGTATTTGGTTAGTTAAAAGATACAATTGGTGAATAGAATAGTGGCTCTGCTGTAGAAGGGGGAACCCTTTGAAGTTATAGGAATTCCTATTAGGAGAGAAATGTATTCTGTATTTTTGTATTGAAAGTAAGGAAAAGGAACTCTGGAAAGCTTGAGATCTGACATGTTCTTTCAAGTGATTAAGAGACACTGTTCATATACCATTCTAGCAACTAAAGTCATACATAGCAAGGAAACAATTTTATAGCATTTAGCTTGTCTTACCCTTGCCTTTTGTTTTATTGTAGGTGACTATTAACTATCTATTGGGAAAGTTGGGACGAGATTATCCAGACACTGTTGGGGTAGTTGATCTCGGAGGTGGATCTGTTCAAATGGCATACGCCATCTCAGAGACAAGTGCTGCCAAGGCTCCAAAAGTATCCGATGGAGAAGACCCTTATGTTAAGGAGATGTTCCTAAGGGGAAGGAAATATTACCTCTATGTTCACAGGTTTTTCTCTTCAATCTTGACTAGGAAATTTGAGCTGTTATGTATTTTAGGATCTTTGATCAAGTTACTTCTGAATGTTTACCCTGGTTTTCAGAGAGATAGATATTTTGTAATATATTTCCATCTTGCATGGTCACTAACTTTTAACGTTTTGCTTTCAGTTACTTGCGCTATGGTTTATTAGCAGCTCGTGCAGAGATATTAAAGCAGTCTGATGATTCTGGAAACCCTTGCATCTTATCTGGCTATGATGGTAAATATAGCTTCTTCTTTCTGCATGCCTGGTTCTGATTTGATTCCAAGAACAAATAATATTTTTTTCTCTAGGATCTTACAAGTATGGAGGAAAGTCATTTAATGCCTCGTCCTCCTCTTCTGGCTCAAGCTTAAATGAATGCAAAAACATAGCTCTTAAGGCTCTAGAGGTTAATGAGTCAACATGTAGACATATGAAGTGCACTTTTGGTGGGATATGGAATGGTGGTGGCGGTGACGGACAGAAGAATCTTTTTGTCGCCTCATTTTTCTTTGACCGGGCTGCTGAGGTATTTTATTACTGTTTGGACCATATATATTAACACCTTACTTTAATGCAACAGCTTTGCCATGCTAACCGTCATACTATGTATTTTAGGCTGGTTTTGTTGATCCAAAGTCACCCGTTGCAAAAGTTCATCCTGTGGATTTTAAGGAAGCAGCTAAGCAAGCTTGTCAAACAAAACTCGAGGATGCCAAATCCACTTATCCACGTGTTGATGATGGGAACCTTCCATTTTTATGCATGGATCTTGTATACCAGTATACATTGCTTGTTGAGGGATTTGGTAGGTTTTGCTCTGGTTTTGTTCTTGGAACAGTTGTTCACGGCTATGATGCTTTTTTGTTGTTGCAAAATCTATGAAATTATCTTCCTGCACTGATTTTTTTTCCATTTGTTGGCAGGTCTAGATCCATTGCAGCAGATTACATTAGTGAAGCGAGTTAAATATCAAGATTCTCTTGTTGAAGCTGCATGGCCCCTTGGCAGCGCCATAGAAGCTGTATCATCTATACGATGACACCAGTATAATTATCAATGCCTTAAAGTTTTGGGACGTGAGTTTTATCGAGACTTCAAGCGTTTTTTGGAGGGTGAAATTACTGTCATTCATGGTGATCAGAAATCGCTGTCAGGTAGAAATTTGATTGTAAATTAGCATAATACACTTTAAGAATAAACGATAGAAAATGACTTCATTATTTTCCACTTGTAATTATTTTACAGCTTTGGAAGACTAATTATATTCATTTTGTTCATCTATTTTTGGTAGTCTTCAGAGATGAACCCAAAATTTTCCTTCTTTAGAAACAAAAATATATTTATTTATTAACAAGATCAATTTTCTTTTCTTTCTTGATTCCGTTCGGTAAATGTAATTATATTCAAGAAATATCAAAACTAAATGTCAATTTTTCTATCAACTGAAACATGAACATTGATTCATTGTGTTGAGGAAGTTTAACTTATTCTACTAGACACTTCTTTTATGTATCTTTTTTCTAACATAGTGCATGTATTTTCTTTAGTCTATGCTTGCATTTACTAGCTAGTTCATGAATGCCAAGTATTTGTCCACGTTATAATAATGAAATCAATATTTTTTGAATTATGGGTCAAAAGCTATACTTTACCTACCATTCCATTTTCTTTTTCAAAAATAAAAGAAAATAGAAAAGAAACCTTGTATATAGATATATTACGTACCTACAATTGGATCTTAGCAATAAATTTAGGATTAGACTTCCGTATAGCCTATTGATATACCTAACTATATATGCTTCAAACCTTCAAAGATATTGATGAACTTTATTAATTAAATAACTTTATTTTCATTAACATGACTTGACAATTGATTGTTTTGTAACTAAAAGTAACTATCATGAGGAAAATGTATATCTATTATTTTCTTCTTAAATCTTTATATTATTAACATGATTTGGTTGATTTTGGTCCAAGACTTTGTATTAATTCATGATTTAAAACTAAAATGTAGAGTTTTATATCCACTTACGTCTCATGCACACGGATAGTTATAAGAATGACGCACTCTTTATACGTGGCATATCATGACTTTTAGATACATTAGTTAGTCCATTTAAATATGATTAGTGATAATCATCTTATTAATGTGTTTTACCAAATAAAATTCCTTAACTACAGTGAAATTAACCTAGGAATTGAGAAAGATATATATATACTCAATTTGGGAATTGCTACTTGTTGCGAAGGAAAACATCACGACAATATCACGAGTGCATATACTATCTTTAGAAATAGATAGTCACAATAAATATACACAGTTAAATTGTGACAATTATTTTGAGATAGATGGAGAGTAGCAAACTCAACCCTCTTATTGGAATTCATTAATTAAAGTACGAAGTAGATAAGATAAATATAATAATCACCAATTAGGCTCAACTTCTAATAGTTAGGTATTGGTCTATATTTGAAGTTTGAATTCTTATGAAAAAATAAAAAATCAATTAAATAAACCTATAGATAGAAGTATATTCGAGCATATAATTAATTAATACTAATAGTAGCTAGAAACAAAATCATTTTATTGGGTCAAAAGTATATGCTACTATTTTTATATATTGCTATCGATAAAAATGGATAAAAGAGTAAGCTTAAGTTGAATAAGCTTTTCTAGATTTGGACGGTGATCATTGATTAAGAAGAAAACAAGCTTTCTTGCCCAATAGGCAAAATAATTAATAATGTCATTTGTCTAATTAATGGCCAACTGTCTCAACCTATGAAACATTATTTGGTAATTAGGAGTTAGGACCCAAATAATGAATCTCCTATGTTTGGTCCAAGCATACCAATTTTTTTTGGTAATTTTAATATTATATTCATTAATTTTGGTAAATAAACTGAATTGGAAGTGCAAAACATCAAGAAAATGATAGTATCCTAATATATCAGACACTATCAATGAGTTTTAAAAAGAAAAAATTGATTGAAAAAAAGAGTTCACTTTATATGATCCTAAAGTCTCTTTGCAATAAGATCAAAATAATTTTTTTATAGTATCTGATATTGTTCATGTTGGAGTTAGTATGTTCCTATTGCAATGTTGGTCTAATATTAAATAAGGTCTAAAGCAAACTTCAAAATGAAATTTCTTTTGCTTAAAATTTATTAAAATTATTTTTATTTTATTTTTGAAACATTTTTAGTTAACATTTTTTTTGTAGGAGTTCAACATTTATTTTCTATTGAAAATAAACTCAATTCATTTAATCTTTGCTTAGAAGTTAATTAAGATAATATTTTATTAATTCTAGTTTTAATATGCAAATATTCAAATATTATAGTTGATTGAATTTTCGAGATTACAAAGTTATTGTCTCATAATTATAATTTTTTTCTTCGAGACCTTTATATTTTTCTTCGAGTTTTGCTTTTGCTATTGTGGACTATAATGGGCTTATGAGAAGCCTTTTTTCATAGTAAATTTTTTTGATGCCTGAAGAGTTTATTTTGGTTCTTTTACCCTTAAACCGGCCCTATATATAAGTAATAATATAAATAGGAAGATAATAATTTAGGAGTGAAGGACGCAATATTAATTTGACAAACCCTCCCCATCATTAACATGACTGAAAGCTGGAGCGGGCTAACAAGTGGTGGTGGGTTGAAAATCCCATCTTGTGCCGGATTGCAGGTTGACGGAGTTGCTCCGTCAATAAAATTAAAAAGTTATAAGTTCACAAAAATAATGCAAAAAAGTGAAAAGTATTAAAATTATAAATCATTGACGAAAATTAAAACATAAAACCAATAAGTCGACTGAAAAAGAAGAAGAGTTATTTCTAATGAGCCTAGAGTTTTATTTTTTTTATTTTGTTAAATTTGACAGACGAACCCACTCCGCCATTCTCTATTTTTTTACGGGTTGTGTAGGGCATATTGTTATAGTGTTGTTGGTTAGTGGTTGCACATATCGACCTCGTCAAAATTGCGGATTAAACAGGTTGAACCAACAGACAACCAGAGAATAAAACACTATGTGAAAATTGATTCAACACATAGACTTCACTCTCAACCACCCCATGACCCAGTACACCCACATTCTCCAAAGTAAATATTTGAACTACATCTCACAATACTCTAAAACAAGAGCATAAGAGAAAAAAAGAAAAAGCACAAATATAAACTTAAAGTGTTTACAAGTGCTATTGATTGGTGTGTTGAAACAAGGAACTTGAGGTCTCTTTATATAGCATTGAGCTCTCCGACCCTCCACTTCTCTAAGCAATGTGGTACTTCTCCAATGTAATTTTTTTTGGCTTTTTTCCTTCATTAGCAATGTAGGACTTACATTGCAATGAACCCCAACAATCTCCACCTTGATTGTAATGGTCTTCAATCTTCATTGTCTACACCGACAATCATTGTCTTCACCGACAATCAACCACAACAATCTCCACCTTGATTGTAGGAGTTTCATCTTCCAATTCCAATGTCTATACCGACAATCATACTCCACCAAAAAGAGTATACTTCACTTGGAACTAAACCATCCCAAGAATTTTCTTCACTTGGAACTAAACCATCCCAATAATTTCAACATGCCGAAACCTTGCTGAATGATTATAGTGCAACTCCCATGTTAGCTTTCGGGAAGTTCTTTAGCCATCGACACTCCTCACCATACACCTTGCATCAAATGCTAACCAATGCCCGTGTGTTGTTCTGAGTCCGCTAGCAATAACTTGCCCTTTTTCATGGTATAGTGGAAATACCATAAGATCTTCACCATCTCCCAAAACAAGAGAAACATTGCTAACACTTAACTCATCAACTCCATCCAGTTTCTCCATCACATAATCACTGCAGCATTAGTCCTCTTCAACACCTCGACAATATCACACTTGATATCTCATCAAACTGGAAGTTCTGATACCACTGATGGGTAATACCGGGGTCGAAGGAGTAATATATAAACAGGAGTGCAGTCAACAACACAAGAATATAATGTGGAAACTCTAGAATCGAAGAAAAACCACGGCCGTTGTCTAAACCGATAATTAGAGAATAAAACACTGTGAAAATTGTTACAACACATAGACTTCACTCTCAACCACCCTATGACCCAGTACACCTACACCCTCCAAAGTAAATATTTGAACTACATCTTACAATACTTTAAAACAAGAGCATAAGAGAAAAAAGAAAAGACACAAATATAAACTTAAAGTGTTTATTACAAGTGCTATTGACTGATGTGTTGAAACAAAAAACTTGAAGTTTTTTTATATAGCATTGAACTCTCCCACCCTCCACTTCTCTAAGCAATATTGGACTTCTCCAATGTAATTATCTTCACCTCTTTTTTCCTTCATTAGTAATATAGAACTTACATTAGAATGAACTCCTACAATTTGCGATATATATCAACTGTTCAATAATCTAAATAATTTTAAGCACGATTTTGGAAAGAGTTTGTATTAAACTATTAATATATAATTTTTGCGGTACAAATATTAATATATAATTTTTATTAGTGATTTCTCTAGTGCAATCTCTTAATTGATTGCATAATCTCTTAGTTTATATAAGTATAACTTCACCTTGTATAAAAAAAAGTATAACTTTCGTCAAAAAAAAAAAAGTATAACTTCACCTAATGCTCGACATGTGTTTTTTTTTCTTGACAAACTAGTCGAGATCAATAGAATCTTTTAACTTCTGATTTGTTACTCAATTAATTGATTTAATAATACATTAACGAGCAGATAGTGTCATGTAACTGTAAATATATCTAATAAACATTGGATCCAGGGTTTAACAAAAGATTAAAGATACCAAACTAATTACATCTAATTTCAACACAAAAAATTTAATTATCATTACAAGAAATTTTGACTTTTACTGATGGCAGTTTTTTTGGTAAAGAAAAAAAAAATTACACTTATTAAGACATAGTAAAATATGATAATTTGAAATATGTTTTTGTGAATTTTTTTTAATAATTTGCATAAAAAGATGTAAAAACAATTTTTATTGATTGTTGTTTATTAAGAAAATGTGAGAGAGAAAATTAAAAACAATTTGCATTTAATTTTATAAGAATAAGAAAAAATACATTCTTGAAAATAACTTTCCCTTATAACTTTAAGACAAATATTCTAAATATAATGTGGGTTTTTCCTTATAAATATAAGGGAAAAAAGAGCCTTTTTTTAATTTTGCCCCAATTATAAGAGAAAAACAAAAAAGTTTTTTTTACTTATTCTCATAAAATTAAAATACAAATTACATTTAATTCTCTCTCTCTCTCTCTCTCTCTCTCTCTCTCTCTCTCCTTTTCTCAAATAAAAATAGTTTTTACATCTTCTCATGCAACTAAACAAAAACCCCACAAAATTATAATACTTTTAATTTTCATGTTTATGTTTTCTTAATAACAGATTTTTTTCACTTATAATTTGGGACGGATGGAGTATATAGTTGATCCAAAAACTAAGAGTGCATTAAAATGAAATTAAACCGTATATAATTATAATGTAGATCATAAAAATTAAAAATCGTCAGACCGAAAAAATCTAAAATTTATATATATTTTGTAAGCAAAATTCTCAATGAGACAAATTACATGACAACATTTTTGAACATAAACAACAAGAAACACTAAATGGTTTCATTTACAACATCATCACTTGTCAGTTCATTCAAATAAAAATCCCTAGAATATGATCTTGACCCCAATTGATTTGTCAAATCGTTCTCTTTTTCATCTTCATCAGTCTTTTCCTCGGCACCAAGTTCTTGACTTTGCAAGATGTTGTCAATCTCATGCACATAAGTCGAAAGTTTAGGCTTTTTCTATGCACACAGATCTAAATCCAAATCCACAAACAATCCATGGTAAACCTCGCGAGTGAGAAATATTAAAAAGGATTTGAGCAACAGTAACTACTTGATGATATTTGTTGATAATTTTCCCACATCTTTTCTTAGTGTTATAGTTGTTTGGTGGCAAATAACTCGACAAATCGATAGCCGGTATTTTGAAATCGAAACCATCATGATTACTGCTCTGTTTCAAAGATAATACAAGACCCTTTGAAACCCTTTTCTTTGGTGGCAGAAGGTGTAAGCGGTGAGAGGCTTTGTGGCCACCAAGAGCATTGGCAAAGGTGAATTCTTTACCACAAAAATCACATTTGTGAATTCTTGAACATTGTTGTTTTTTCTTAATTTCAAGAGGCTGATAATCGATCTAGAAATCGCAATCAATCTGAAAATTGATTTGATTACTCGATCTCAAAAATTGATTCGATTAATCGATTCAAGAGGTTGATAATCGATCTATAAATCGCAATCAATCTAAAAATTGATTTCAACTAGCGCAATTTCGAGATCAATTAATCAAATAAATTTTCAGATTAATTGCGATTTCTAGATCGATTATCAGCCTCTTGAAATTGAGAAAATACAAAAATGTTCAAGAATTCACAAATGTGATTTTTGTGGTAAAGAATTCACCTCTGCCAGTGCTCTTGGTGGCCACAAAGCCTCTCACCGCTTACACCTTCTGCCACCAAAGAAAAGGGTTTCAAAGGGTCTTGTATTATCTTTGAAACATATAAGTAATCATGATGGTTTCGATTTCGAAATACCGGCTATCGATTTGTCGAGTTATTTGCCACCATACAACTATAACACTAAGAAAAGATGTTGGAAAATTATCAACAAATATCATCAAGTAGTTACTGCTGCTCAAATCATCTTTGATATTTCTCACTCGCGAAGTTTACTATGGATTGTTTGTGGATTTGGATTTAGATTGGTGTGTAGAGAAAAGGCCTAAACTTTCGACTTATGTGGATGAGATTGACAACATCTTGCAATGTCAAGAACTTGGTGCCGAGGAAAAGACTGATGAAGATGAAAAAGAGAACAATTCGACAAATCAATTGGGGTCAAGATTATATGCTAGGGATTTTGATTTGAATGAGCTGCCAAGTGATGATGTTGCAAATGAAACCATTTAGTGTTTCTTGTTGTTTATGTTCAAAAATGTTGCCAAGTAATTTGTCTTATTGAGAATTTTGCTTACGAAATATATATTTTAGATATTTTTTTCGGTCTGATGATTTTTAATTTGTATGCCTTGATCTACATTATAATTATATACGATTTAATTGCACTTTAATGCACTCATAGATTTTTGGATCAACTATGAACATTGTTGGTTTTTCTCAATTTCAAGAGGCTGATAATTGATTTAGAAATTGCAATCAATCTGAAAATTGATTTGATTACTCGATCTCAAAAATTGATTTGATTAATCGATTTTAAGAGGCTGATAACCGATCTAGAAATCGCAATCAATCTAAAAATTGATTTCAACTAGCGGAATTTTGAGATCGATTAATCAAATCAATTTTCAGATTGATTGCAATTTCTAGATCGATTATCAGCCTCTTGAAATTGAGAAAAAACAACAATGTTCAAGAATTCACAAATGTGATTTTTGTGGTAAAAAATTCACCTCTAGCAATGCTCTTGGTGGTAGGGGTGGACAACGGATCGGGTTTGGTCGGACCTGCGCCCAAAACCTTAATCCAAACCAAACCCTGCATGGTAACTTAAGACCCAATTTCGCCCATTTTCACAATCGGTTTGCACGGTTTCGGTTTCTCAGACTTACAATTTATGCAGTCGGGTGTACATGGTTTAATAAGATGAAAAAAAAATGATGGGAAGAACACAACAACATTTAAAGGAAATAAAGCTTAAATCTAGAAAGAGAAAATTTCATATCTAGCTTACATAATAAAATAAACAAACCTTAAAATGAGAACAGATGTGAAAATCATAGATCTTGAGCTTGAAGAATGTTGAAAAAGACTTGCAAAACCACCATTAATCAAACATATTTGGCTGTAGAAATGCTTCTCGTAACAAATTCAAGGACAATTTGCAGAAATATTGAAGCAGTGGGGAGAAGAATAGGCTCTATGTGTGGTGTGTGAGGTTGTGAGCTGAGATGAAACCGTACGAGTAAACGAAGAAGAAAGAAACAAGGTGATGGTGACGAGTAACCAAACCGATCATTGGAAATCACTCAAAGTGAAGATGGATCTTGACGCGGCGGCGGTTGAAGGTTGGTTTGATTAGGGTTTGTTGTTGAAATGAAAAGAAAATGAATGAAATGATATATATATATATATATATTTGGTAGCACACGATGTCGTATCGTACTATTGTTAAAAAAATAAAGAAATTATAAAAAAAAATAGAAAACGTGTGGAAGTAGCTGAAATTTATGGGGGAAAGTGGGAAACTATGGGGGGAAAATATACGCGGACGGGTTCGGTTTCATTTGGACCTAGATCTCTAATCCATCCTAACCCAATATAATCCACATTAAATTAAATAGGCCATCCGTACAATCTGTTGGCCCGATCCGATCAACCCATTCCTTTTTAATTTTTTTGGGATTTTTTGGGTTCGGATCGGGTCCGACCAGTTTGTCCACCCCTTATATCGATCACAAAGCCTCTCACCGCTTACACCTTCTGTCACCAAAGAAAAGTGTTTCAAAGGATCTTGTATTATCTTTGAAAAAGAGTAGTAATCAGATGTATGAAAATTATCAACAAATATCATCAAGTTGTTATTGTTGCTCAAATCATCTTAGCTTTAATATTTCTCACTCCCGCGAAGTTTACAATGGATCGTTTGTGGATTTGGATTTAGACCGTTGCGCAGAGAAAAGGCCTAAACTGTTGACTTATGTGGATGACATTGAAAATATATATCTTGCAAAGTCAAAAACCTTGTGCGAGAGGAAGACCGATGAAATAATGTTTTTTTACTTATTCTTATAAAATATAAAATTAAATGTAAATTTCTTTTAATTTTCTCTTTCCCCTTTTCTTAATAAACAACAACCAATTAAAGTTTTATCAGAAAAAAAAACTACCAATAAAAGTTATTTTTACATCTTCTTATGCAACTTATTTAAAAAAAATTCACAAAAACATAATATCACACTTAGTCCTCTTCAACACCTCGACAATATCACACTTGATATCTCATCAAACTGGAAGTTCTGATACCACTGATGGGTAATACCAGGGTCGAAGGAGTAATATATAAACAGGAGCGCAATCAACAACACAAGAATATAATGTGGAAACTCTAAAACAGAAGAAAAACCACGGCCGTTGTATAAACTGACAATTAGAGAATAAAACACTGTGAAAATTGTTACAACACATAGAATTCACTCTCAACCACCCTATGACCCAGTACACCTACACTCTCCAAAGTAAATATTTGAACTACATCTCACAATACTCTAAAACAAGAGCATAAGAGAAAAAAGAAAAAACACAAATATAAACTTAAAGTGTTTATTACAAGTGCTATTGACTGATGTGTTGAAACAAAAAACTTGAAGTTTTTTTATATAGCATTGAGCTCTCCCACCCTCCACTTCTCTAAGCAATATTGGACTTCTCCAATGTAATTATCTTCACCTCTTTTTTCCTTCATTAGTAATATAGAACTTACATTAGAATGAACTCCTACAATTTGCGATATCTATCAACTGTTCAATAATCTAAATAATTTTAAGCAGGATTTTAGAAAGAGTTTGTATTAAACTATCAATATATAATTTTTGCGGTACAAATATTAATATATAAATTTTATTAGTTATTTCTCTAGTGCAATCTCTTAATTGATTGCATAATCTCTTAGTTTTTATAAGTATAACTTCACCTTGTATAAAAAAAAGTATAACTTTCGTCAAAAAAAAAAAGTATAACTTCACCTAATGCTCGACATGTGTTTTTTTTTCTTGACAAACTAGTCGAGATCAATAGAATCTTTTAACTTCTGATTTGTTACTCAATTAATTGATTTAATAATACATTAACGAGCAGATAGTGTCATGTAACTGTAAATATAACTAATAAACACTGGATCCAGGGTTTAACAAAAGATTAAAGATACCAAACTAATTACATCTAATTTCAACACAAAAAATTTAATTATCATTACAAGAAATTTTGACTTTTACTGATGGCAGTTTTTTTATTAAAGAAATTAAAATAAAAAATTACACTTATTAAGAAATAGTAAAATATGATAATTTGAAATATGTTTTTGTGAGTTTTTTTTTAATAAGTTGCATAAAAAGATGTAAAAATAATTTTTATTGATTGTTGTTTATTAAGAAAATGTGAGAGAGAAAATTAAAAACAATTTACATTTAATTTTATAAGAATAAGAAAAAATACATTCTTGAAAATAACTTTCCCTTATAACTTTAAGACAAAGATTCTAAATATAATGGGGGTTTTCCCTTATAAATATAAGGGAAAAAGAGCCTTTTTTTTAATTTTGCCCCAATTATAAGAGAAAAACAAAAAAGTTTTTTTACTTATTCTCATAAAATTAAAATACAAATTACATTTAATTCTCTCTCTCTCTCTCTCTCTCTCTCT
This sequence comes from Trifolium dubium, assembly GCA_951804385.1. Classification (NCBI taxonomy): domain Eukaryota; kingdom Viridiplantae; phylum Streptophyta; class Magnoliopsida; order Fabales; family Fabaceae; genus Trifolium; species Trifolium dubium. The sequence goes on along the minus strand of OX638062.1, from coordinate 6,898,012 downwards.
CTCTCTCTCTCTCTCTCTCTCTCTCTCTGTTTCTCAAATAAAAATAGTTTTTACATCTTCTCATGCAACTAAACAAAAACCCCACAAAATTATAATACTTTTAATTTTCATGTTTATGTTTTCTTAATAAGTGAGATTTTTTTCACTTATAATTTGGGACGGATGGAGTATATAGTTGATCCAAAAACTAAGAGTGTATTAAAATGAAATTAAACCGTATATAATTATAATGTAGATCATAAGAATTAAAAATCGTCAGACCGAAAAAATATAAAATTTATATATATTTTGTAAGCAAAATTCTCAATAAGACTACATGACAACATTTTTGAACATAAACAACAAGAAACACTAAATGGTTTCATTTGCAACATCATCACTTGGCAGTTCATTCAAATCAAAATCCCTAGCATATGATATTGACCCCAATTGATTTGTCAAATCGTTCTCTTTTTCATCTTCATCAGTCTTTTCCTAGGCACCAAAATCTTGACTTTGCAAGATGTTGTCAATCCCATCCACATAAGTCGAAAGTTTAGGCCTTTTCTCTACACACCGATCTAAATCCAAATCCACAAACAATCCATGGTAAACCTCGCGAGTGAGAAATATCAAAGAGGATTTGAGCAGCAGTAACTACTTGATGATATTTGTTGATAATTTTCCAACATCTTTTCTTAGTGTTATAGTTGTTTGGTGGCAAATAACTCGACAAATCAATAGCCGGTATTTCGAAATCGAAACCATCATGATTATTGCTATGTTTAAAAGATAATACAAGACCCTTTGAAACCCTTTTCTTTGGTGGCAGAAGGTGTAAGCGATGAGAGGCTTTGTGGCCTCCAAGAGCATTGGCAGAGGTGAATTCTTTACCACAAAAATCACATTTGTGAATTCTTGAACATTTTTGTTTTTTCTCAATTTCAAGAGGCTGATAATAGATCTAGAAATCGCAATTAATCTGAAAAATTGATTTGATTAATTAATTAATTGATTTCTAGATCGATTATCAGCCTCTTGAAATTAAGAAAAAACAACAATGTTCAAAAATTACACTTATTAAGACATAGTAAAATATGATAATTTGAAATATGTTTTTGTGAATTTTTTTTAATAATTTGCATAAAAAGATGTAAAAACAATTTTTATTGATTGTTGTTTATTAAGAAAATGTGAGAGAGAAAATTAAAAACAATTTGCATTTAATTTTATAAGAATAAGAAAAAATACATTCTTGAAAATAACTTTCCCTTATAACTTTAAGACAAATATTCTAAATATAATGTGGGTTTTTCCTTATAAATATAAGGGAAAAAAGAGCCTTTTTTTAATTTTGCCCCAATTATAAGAGAAAAACAAAAAAGTTTTTTTTACTTATTCTCATAAAATTAAAATACAAATTACATTTAATTCTCTCTCTCTCTCTCTCTCTCTCTCTCTCTCTCTCTCCTTTTCTCAAATAAAAATAGTTTTTACATCTTCTCATGCAACTAAACAAAAACCCCACAAAATTATAATACTTTTAATTTTCATGTTTATGTTTTCTTAATAACAGATTTTTTTCACTTATAATTTGGGACGGATGGAGTATATAGTTGATCCAAAAACTAAGAGTGCATTAAAATGAAATTAAACCGTATATAATTATAATGTAGATCATAAAAATTAAAAATCGTCAGACCGAAAAAATCTAAAATTTATATATATTTTGTAAGCAAAATTCTCAATGAGACAAATTACATGACAACATTTTTGAACATAAACAACAAGAAACACTAAATGGTTTCATTTACAACATCATCACTTGTCAGTTCATTCAAATAAAAATCCCTAGAATATGATCTTGACCCCAATTGATTTGTCAAATCGTTCTCTTTTTCATCTTCATCAGTCTTTTCCTCGGCACCAAGTTCTTGACTTTGCAAGATGTTGTCAATCTCATGCACATAAGTCGAAAGTTTAGGCTTTTTCTATGCACACAGATCTAAATCCAAATCCACAAACAATCCATGGTAAACCTCGCGAGTGAGAAATATTAAAAAGGATTTGAGCAACAGTAACTACTTGATGATATTTGTTGATAATTTTCCCACATCTTTTCTTAGTGTTATAGTTGTTTGGTGGCAAATAACTCGACAAATCGATAGCCGGTATTTTGAAATCGAAACCATCATGATTACTGCTCTGTTTCAAAGATAATACAAGACCCTTTGAAACCCTTTTCTTTGGTGGCAGAAGGTGTAAGCGGTGAGAGGCTTTGTGGCCACCAAGAGCATTGGCAAAGGTGAATTCTTTACCACAAAAATCACATTTGTGAATTCTTGAACATTGTTGTTTTTTCTTAATTTCAAGAGGCTGATAATCGATCTAGAAATCGCAATCAATCTGAAAATTGATTTGATTACTCGATCTCAAAAATTGATTCGATTAATCGATTCAAGAGGTTGATAATCGATCTATAAATCGCAATCAATCTAAAAATTGATTTCAACTAGCGCAATTTCGAGATCAATTAATCAAATAAATTTTCAGATTAATTGCGATTTCTAGATCGATTATCAGCCTCTTGAAATTGAGAAAATACAAAAATGTTCAAGAATTCACAAATGTGATTTTTGTGGTAAAGAATTCACCTCTGCCAGTGCTCTTGGTGGCCACAAAGCCTCTCACCGCTTACACCTTCTGCCACCAAAGAAAAGGGTTTCAAAGGGTCTTGTATTATCTTTGAAACATATAAGTAATCATGATGGTTTCGATTTCGAAATACCGGCTATCGATTTGTCGAGTTATTTGCCACCATACAACTATAACACTAAGAAAAGATGTTGGAAAATTATCAACAAATATCATCAAGTAGTTACTGCTGCTCAAATCATCTTTGATATTTCTCACTCGCGAAGTTTACTATGGATTGTTTGTGGATTTGGATTTAGATTGGTGTGTAGAGAAAAGGCCTAAACTTTCGACTTATGTGGATGAGATTGACAACATCTTGCAATGTCAAGAACTTGGTGCCGAGGAAAAGACTGATGAAGATGAAAAAGAGAACAATTCGACAAATCAATTGGGGTCAAGATTATATGCTAGGGATTTTGATTTGAATGAGCTGCCAAGTGATGATGTTGCAAATGAAACCATTTAGTGTTTCTTGTTGTTTATGTTCAAAAATGTTGCCAAGTAATTTGTCTTATTGAGAATTTTGCTTACGAAATATATATTTTAGATATTTTTTTCGGTCTGATGATTTTTAATTTGTATGCCTTGATCTACATTATAATTATATACGATTTAATTGCACTTTAATGCACTCATAGATTTTTGGATCAACTATGAACATTGTTGGTTTTTCTCAATTTCAAGAGGCTGATAATTGATTTAGAAATTGCAATCAATCTGAAAATTGATTTGATTACTCGATCTCAAAAATTGATTTGATTAATCGATTTTAAGAGGCTGATAACCGATCTAGAAATCGCAATCAATCTAAAAATTGATTTCAACTAGCGGAATTTTGAGATCGATTAATCAAATCAATTTTCAGATTGATTGCAATTTCTAGATCGATTATCAGCCTCTTGAAATTGAGAAAAAACAACAATGTTCAAGAATTCACAAATGTGATTTTTGTGGTAAAAAATTCACCTCTAGCAATGCTCTTGGTGGTAGGGGTGGACAACGGATCGGGTTTGGTCGGACCTGCGCCCAAAACCTTAATCCAAACCAAACCCTGCATGGTAACTTAAGACCCAATTTCGCCCATTTTCACAATCGGTTTGCACGGTTTCGGTTTCTCAGACTTACAATTTATGCAGTCGGGTGTACATGGTTTAATAAGATGAAAAAAAAATGATGGGAAGAACACAACAACATTTAAAGGAAATAAAGCTTAAATCTAGAAAGAGAAAATTTCATATCTAGCTTACATAATAAAATAAACAAACCTTAAAATGAGAACAGATGTGAAAATCATAGATCTTGAGCTTGAAGAATGTTGAAAAAGACTTGCAAAACCACCATTAATCAAACATATTTGGCTGTAGAAATGCTTCTCGTAACAAATTCAAGGACAATTTGCAGAAATATTGAAGCAGTGGGGAGAAGAATAGGCTCTATGTGTGGTGTGTGAGGTTGTGAGCTGAGATGAAACCGTACGAGTAAACGAAGAAGAAAGAAACAAGGTGATGGTGACGAGTAACCAAACCGATCATTGGAAATCACTCAAAGTGAAGATGGATCTTGACGCGGCGGCGGTTGAAGGTTGGTTTGATTAGGGTTTGTTGTTGAAATGAAAAGAAAATGAATGAAATGATATATATATATATATATATTTGGTAGCACACGATGTCGTATCGTACTATTGTTAAAAAAATAAAGAAATTATAAAAAAAAATAGAAAACGTGTGGAAGTAGCTGAAATTTATGGGGGAAAGTGGGAAACTATGGGGGGAAAATATACGCGGACGGGTTCGGTTTCATTTGGACCTAGATCTCTAATCCATCCTAACCCAATATAATCCACATTAAATTAAATAGGCCATCCGTACAATCTGTTGGCCCGATCCGATCAACCCATTCCTTTTTAATTTTTTTGGGATTTTTTGGGTTCGGATCGGGTCCGACCAGTTTGTCCACCCCTTATATCGATCACAAAGCCTCTCACCGCTTACACCTTCTGTCACCAAAGAAAAGTGTTTCAAAGGATCTTGTATTATCTTTGAAAAAGAGTAGTAATCAGATGTATGAAAATTATCAACAAATATCATCAAGTTGTTATTGTTGCTCAAATCATCTTAGCTTTAATATTTCTCACTCCCGCGAAGTTTACAATGGATCGTTTGTGGATTTGGATTTAGACCGTTGCGCAGAGAAAAGGCCTAAACTGTTGACTTATGTGGATGACATTGAAAATATATATCTTGCAAAGTCAAAAACCTTGTGCGAGAGGAAGACCGATGAAATAATGTTTTTTTACTTATTCTTATAAAATATAAAATTAAATGTAAATTTCTTTTAATTTTCTCTTTCCCCTTTTCTTAATAAACAACAACCAATTAAAGTTTTATCAGAAAAAAAAACTACCAATAAAAGTTATTTTTACATCTTCTTATGCAACTTATTTAAAAAAAATTCACAAAAACATAATATCACACTTAGTCCTCTTCAACACCTCGACAATATCACACTTGATATCTCATCAAACTGGAAGTTCTGATACCACTGATGGGTAATACCAGGGTCGAAGGAGTAATATATAAACAGGAGCGCAATCAACAACACAAGAATATAATGTGGAAACTCTAAAACAGAAGAAAAACCACGGCCGTTGTATAAACTGACAATTAGAGAATAAAACACTGTGAAAATTGTTACAACACATAGAATTCACTCTCAACCACCCTATGACCCAGTACACCTACACTCTCCAAAGTAAATATTTGAACTACATCTCACAATACTCTAAAACAAGAGCATAAGAGAAAAAAGAAAAAACACAAATATAAACTTAAAGTGTTTATTACAAGTGCTATTGACTGATGTGTTGAAACAAAAAACTTGAAGTTTTTTTATATAGCATTGAGCTCTCCCACCCTCCACTTCTCTAAGCAATATTGGACTTCTCCAATGTAATTATCTTCACCTCTTTTTTCCTTCATTAGTAATATAGAACTTACATTAGAATGAACTCCTACAATTTGCGATATCTATCAACTGTTCAATAATCTAAATAATTTTAAGCAGGATTTTAGAAAGAGTTTGTATTAAACTATCAATATATAATTTTTGCGGTACAAATATTAATATATAAATTTTATTAGTTATTTCTCTAGTGCAATCTCTTAATTGATTGCATAATCTCTTAGTTTTTATAAGTATAACTTCACCTTGTATAAAAAAAAGTATAACTTTCGTCAAAAAAAAAAAGTATAACTTCACCTAATGCTCGACATGTGTTTTTTTTTCTTGACAAACTAGTCGAGATCAATAGAATCTTTTAACTTCTGATTTGTTACTCAATTAATTGATTTAATAATACATTAACGAGCAGATAGTGTCATGTAACTGTAAATATAACTAATAAACACTGGATCCAGGGTTTAACAAAAGATTAAAGATACCAAACTAATTACATCTAATTTCAACACAAAAAATTTAATTATCATTACAAGAAATTTTGACTTTTACTGATGGCAGTTTTTTTATTAAAGAAATTAAAATAAAAAATTACACTTATTAAGAAATAGTAAAATATGATAATTTGAAATATGTTTTTGTGAGTTTTTTTTTAATAAGTTGCATAAAAAGATGTAAAAATAATTTTTATTGATTGTTGTTTATTAAGAAAATGTGAGAGAGAAAATTAAAAACAATTTACATTTAATTTTATAAGAATAAGAAAAAATACATTCTTGAAAATAACTTTCCCTTATAACTTTAAGACAAAGATTCTAAATATAATGGGGGTTTTCCCTTATAAATATAAGGGAAAAAGAGCCTTTTTTTTAATTTTGCCCCAATTATAAGAGAAAAACAAAAAAGTTTTTTTACTTATTCTCATAAAATTAAAATACAAATTACATTTAATTCTCTCTCTCTCTCTCTCTCTCTCTCTCTCTCTCTCTCTCTCTCTCTCTCTCTCTCTGTTTCTCAAATAAAAATAGTTTTTACATCTTCTCATGCAACTAAACAAAAACCCCACAAAATTATAATACTTTTAATTTTCATGTTTATGTTTTCTTAATAAGTGAGATTTTTTTCACTTATAATTTGGGACGGATGGAGTATATAGTTGATCCAAAAACTAAGAGTGTATTAAAATGAAATTAAACCGTATATAATTATAATGTAGATCATAAGAATTAAAAATCGTCAGACCGAAAAAATATAAAATTTATATATATTTTGTAAGCAAAATTCTCAATAAGACTACATGACAACATTTTTGAACATAAACAACAAGAAACACTAAATGGTTTCATTTGCAACATCATCACTTGGCAGTTCATTCAAATCAAAATCCCTAGCATATGATATTGACCCCAATTGATTTGTCAAATCGTTCTCTTTTTCATCTTCATCAGTCTTTTCCTAGGCACCAAAATCTTGACTTTGCAAGATGTTGTCAATCCCATCCACATAAGTCGAAAGTTTAGGCCTTTTCTCTACACACCGATCTAAATCCAAATCCACAAACAATCCATGGTAAACCTCGCGAGTGAGAAATATCAAAGAGGATTTGAGCAGCAGTAACTACTTGATGATATTTGTTGATAATTTTCCAACATCTTTTCTTAGTGTTATAGTTGTTTGGTGGCAAATAACTCGACAAATCAATAGCCGGTATTTCGAAATCGAAACCATCATGATTATTGCTATGTTTAAAAGATAATACAAGACCCTTTGAAACCCTTTTCTTTGGTGGCAGAAGGTGTAAGCGATGAGAGGCTTTGTGGCCTCCAAGAGCATTGGCAGAGGTGAATTCTTTACCACAAAAATCACATTTGTGAATTCTTGAACATTTTTGTTTTTTCTCAATTTCAAGAGGCTGATAATAGATCTAGAAATCGCAATTAATCTGAAAAATTGATTTGATTAATTAATTAATTGATTTCTAGATCGATTATCAGCCTCTTGAAATTAAGAAAAAACAACAATGTTCAAAAATTACACTTATTAAGACATAGTAAAATATGATAATTTGAAATATGTTTTTGTGAATTTTTTTTAATAATTTGCATAAAAAGATGTAAAAACAATTTTTATTGATTGTTGTTTATTAAGAAAATGTGAGAGAGAAAATTAAAAACAATTTGCATTTAATTTTATAAGAATAAGAAAAAATACATTCTTGAAAATAACTTTCCCTTATAACTTTAAGACAAATATTCTAAATATAATGTGGGTTTTTCCTTATAAATATAAGGGAAAAAAGAGCCTTTTTTTAATTTTGCCCCAATTATAAGAGAAAAACAAAAAAGTTTTTTTTACTTATTCTCATAAAATTAAAATACAAATTACATTTAATTCTCTCTCTCTCTCTCTCTCTCTCTCTCTCTCTCTCTCCTTTTCTCAAATAAAAATAGTTTTTACATCTTCTCATGCAACTAAACAAAAACCCCACAAAATTATAATACTTTTAATTTTCATGTTTATGTTTTCTTAATAACAGATTTTTTTCACTTATAATTTGGGACGGATGGAGTATATAGTTGATCCAAAAACTAAGAGTGCATTAAAATGAAATTAAACCGTATATAATTATAATGTAGATCATAAAAATTAAAAATCGTCAGACCGAAAAAATCTAAAATTTATATATATTTTGTAAGCAAAATTCTCAATGAGACAAATTACATGACAACATTTTTGAACATAAACAACAAGAAACACTAAATGGTTTCATTTACAACATCATCACTTGTCAGTTCATTCAAATAAAAATCCCTAGAATATGATCTTGACCCCAATTGATTTGTCAAATCGTTCTCTTTTTCATCTTCATCAGTCTTTTCCTCGGCACCAAGTTCTTGACTTTGCAAGATGTTGTCAATCTCATGCACATAAGTCGAAAGTTTAGGCTTTTTCTATGCACACAGATCTAAATCCAAATCCACAAACAATCCATGGTAAACCTCGCGAGTGAGAAATATTAAAAAGGATTTGAGCAACAGTAACTACTTGATGATATTTGTTGATAATTTTCCCACATCTTTTCTTAGTGTTATAGTTGTTTGGTGGCAAATAACTCGACAAATCGATAGCCGGTATTTTGAAATCGAAACCATCATGATTACTGCTCTGTTTCAAAGATAATACAAGACCCTTTGAAACCCTTTTCTTTGGTGGCAGAAGGTGTAAGCGGTGAGAGGCTTTGTGGCCACCAAGAGCATTGGCAAAGGTGAATTCTTTACCACAAAAATCACATTTGTGAATTCTTGAACATTGTTGTTTTTTCTTAATTTCAAGAGGCTGATAATCGATCTAGAAATCGCAATCAATCTGAAAATTGATTTGATTACTCGATCTCAAAAATTGATTCGATTAATCGATTCAAGAGGTTGATAATCGATCTATAAATCGCAATCAATCTAAAAATTGATTTCAACTAGCGCAATTTCGAGATCAATTAATCAAATAAATTTTCAGATTAATTGCGATTTCTAGATCGATTATCAGCCTCTTGAAATTGAGAAAATACAAAAATGTTCAAGAATTCACAAATGTGATTTTTGTGGTAAAGAATTCACCTCTGCCAGTGCTCTTGGTGGCCACAAAGCCTCTCACCGCTTACACCTTCTGCCACCAAAGAAAAGGGTTTCAAAGGGTCTTGTATTATCTTTGAAACATATAAGTAATCATGATGGTTTCGATTTCGAAATACCGGCTATCGATTTGTCGAGTTATTTGCCACCATACAACTATAACACTAAGAAAAGATGTTGGAAAATTATCAACAAATATCATCAAGTAGTTACTGCTGCTCAAATCATCTTTGATATTTCTCACTCGCGAAGTTTACTATGGATTGTTTGTGGATTTGGATTTAGATTGGTGTGTAGAGAAAAGGCCTAAACTTTCGACTTATGTGGATGAGATTGACAACATCTTGCAATGTCAAGAACTTGGTGCCGAGGAAAAGACTGATGAAGATGAAAAAGAGAACAATTCGACAAATCAATTGGGGTCAAGATTATATGCTAGGGATTTTGATTTGAATGAGCTGCCAAGTGATGATGTTGCAAATGAAACCATTTAGTGTTTCTTGTTGTTTATGTTCAAAAATGTTGCCAAGTAATTTGTCTTATTGAGAATTTTGCTTACGAAATATATATTTTAGATATTTTTTTCGGTCTGATGATTTTTAATTTGTATGCCTTGATCTACATTATAATTATATACGATTTAATTGCACTTTAATGCACTCATAGATTTTTGGATCAACTATGAACATTGTTGGTTTTTCTCAATTTCAAGAGGCTGATAATTGATTTAGAAATTGCAATCAATCTGAAAATTGATTTGATTACTCGATCTCAAAAATTGATTTGATTAATCGATTTTAAGAGGCTGATAACCGATCTAGAAATCGCAATCAATCTAAAAATTGATTTCAACTAGCGGAATTTTGAGATCGATTAATCAAATCAATTTTCAGATTGATTGCAATTTCTAGATCGATTATCAGCCTCTTGAAATTGAGAAAAAACAACAATGTTCAAGAATTCACAAATGTGATTTTTGTGGTAAAAAATTCACCTCTAGCAATGCTCTTGGTGGTAGGGGTGGACAACGGATCGGGTTTGGTCGGACCTGCGCCCAAAACCTTAATCCAAACCAAACCCTGCATGGTAACTTAAGACCCAATTTCGCCCATTTTCACAATCGGTTTGCACGGTTTCGGTTTCTCAGACTTACAATTTATGCAGTCGGGTGTACATGGTTTAATAAGATGAAAAAAAAATGATGGGAAGAACACAACAACATTTAAAGGAAATAAAGCTTAAATCTAGAAAGAGAAAATTTCATATCTAGCTTACATAATAAAATAAACAAACCTTAAAATGAGAACAGATGTGAAAATCATAGATCTTGAGCTTGAAGAATGTTGAAAAAGACTTGCAAAACCACCATTAATCAAACATATTTGGCTGTAGAAATGCTTCTCGTAACAAATTCAAGGACAATTTGCAGAAATATTGAAGCAGTGGGGAGAAGAATAGGCTCTATGTGTGGTGTGTGAGGTTGTGAGCTGAGATGAAACCGTACGAGTAAACGAAGAAGAAAGAAACAAGGTGATGGTGACGAGTAACCAAACCGATCATTGGAAATCACTCAAAGTGAAGATGGATCTTGACGCGGCGGCGGTTGAAGGTTGGTTTGATTAGGGTTTGTTGTTGAAATGAAAAGAAAATGAATGAAATGATATATATATATATATATATTTGGTAGCACACGATGTCGTATCGTACTATTGTTAAAAAAATAAAGAAATTATAAAAAAAAATAGAAAACGTGTGGAAGTAGCTGAAATTTATGGGGGAAAGTGGGAAACTATGGGGGGAAAATATACGCGGACGGGTTCGGTTTCATTTGGACCTAGATCTCTAATCCATCCTAACCCAATATAATCCACATTAAATTAAATAGGCCATCCGTACAATCTGTTGGCCCGATCCGATCAACCCATTCCTTTTTAATTTTTTTGGGATTTTTTGGGTTCGGATCGGGTCCGACCAGTTTGTCCACCCCTTATATCGATCACAAAGCCTCTCACCGCTTACACCTTCTGTCACCAAAGAAAAGTGTTTCAAAGGATCTTGTATTATCTTTGAAAAAGAGTAGTAATCAGATGTATGAAAATTATCAACAAATATCATCAAGTTGTTATTGTTGCTCAAATCATCTTAGCTTTAATATTTCTCACTCCCGCGAAGTTTACAATGGATCGTTTGTGGATTTGGATTTAGACCGTTGCGCAGAGAAAAGGCCTAAACTGTTGACTTATGTGGATGACATTGAAAATATATATCTTGCAAAGTCAAAAACCTTGTGCGAGAGGAAGACCGATGAAATAATGTTTTTTTACTTATTCTTATAAAATATAAAATTAAATGTAAATTTCTTTTAATTTTCTCTTTCCCCTTTTCTTAATAAACAACAACCAATTAAAGTTTTATCAGAAAAAAAAACTACCAATAAAAGTTATTTTTACATCTTCTTATGCAACTTATTTAAAAAAAATTCACAAAAACATAATATCACACTTAGTCCTCTTCAACACCTCGACAATATCACACTTGATATCTCATCAAACTGGAAGTTCTGATACCACTGATGGGTAATACCAGGGTCGAAGGAGTAATATATAAACAGGAGCGCAATCAACAACACAAGAATATAATGTGGAAACTCTAAAACAGAAGAAAAACCACGGCCGTTGTATAAACTGACAATTAGAGAATAAAACACTGTGAAAATTGTTACAACACATAGAATTCACTCTCAACCACCCTATGACCCAGTACACCTACACTCTCCAAAGTAAATATTTGAACTACATCTCACAATACTCTAAAACAAGAGCATAAGAGAAAAAAGAAAAAACACAAATATAAACTTAAAGTGTTTATTACAAGTGCTATTGACTGATGTGTTGAAACAAAAAACTTGAAGTTTTTTTATATAGCATTGAGCTCTCCCACCCTCCACTTCTCTAAGCAATATTGGACTTCTCCAATGTAATTATCTTCACCTCTTTTTTCCTTCATTAGTAATATAGAACTTACATTAGAATGAACTCCTACAATTTGCGATATCTATCAACTGTTCAATAATCTAAATAATTTTAAGCAGGATTTTAGAAAGAGTTTGTATTAAACTATCAATATATAATTTTTGCGGTACAAATATTAATATATAAATTTTATTAGTTATTTCTCTAGTGCAATCTCTTAATTGATTGCATAATCTCTTAGTTTTTATAAGTATAACTTCACCTTGTATAAAAAAAAGTATAACTTTCGTCAAAAAAAAAAAGTATAACTTCACCTAATGCTCGACATGTGTTTTTTTTTCTTGACAAACTAGTCGAGATCAATAGAATCTTTTAACTTCTGATTTGTTACTCAATTAATTGATTTAATAATACATTAACGAGCAGATAGTGTCATGTAACTGTAAATATAACTAATAAACACTGGATCCAGGGTTTAACAAAAGATTAAAGATACCAAACTAATTACATCTAATTTCAACACAAAAAATTTAATTATCATTACAAGAAATTTTGACTTTTACTGATGGCAGTTTTTTTATTAAAGAAATTAAAATAAAAAATTACACTTATTAAGAAATAGTAAAATATGATAATTTGAAATATGTTTTTGTGAGTTTTTTTTTAATAAGTTGCATAAAAAGATGTAAAAATAATTTTTATTGATTGTTGTTTATTAAGAAAATGTGAGAGAGAAAATTAAAAACAATTTACATTTAATTTTATAAGAATAAGAAAAAATACATTCTTGAAAATAACTTTCCCTTATAACTTTAAGACAAAGATTCTAAATATAATGGGGGTTTTCCCTTATAAATATAAGGGAAAAAGAGCCTTTTTTTTAATTTTGCCCCAATTATAAGAGAAAAACAAAAAAGTTTTTTTACTTATTCTCATAAAATTAAAATACAAATTACATTTAATTCTCTCTCTCTCTCTCTCTCTCTCTCTCTCTCTCTCTCTCTCTCTCTCTCTCTCTCTGTTTCTCAAATAAAAATAGTTTTTACATCTTCTCATGCAACTAAACAAAAACCCCACAAAATTATAATACTTTTAATTTTCATGTTTATGTTTTCTTAATAAGTGAGATTTTTTTCACTTATAATTTGGGACGGATGGAGTATATAGTTGATCCAAAAACTAAGAGTGTATTAAAATGAAATTAAACCGTATATAATTATAATGTAGATCATAAGAATTAAAAATCGTCAGACCGAAAAAATATAAAATTTATATATATTTTGTAAGCAAAATTCTCAATAAGACTACATGACAACATTTTTGAACATAAACAACAAGAAACACTAAATGGTTTCATTTGCAACATCATCACTTGGCAGTTCATTCAAATCAAAATCCCTAGCATATGATATTGACCCCAATTGATTTGTCAAATCGTTCTCTTTTTCATCTTCATCAGTCTTTTCCTAGGCACCAAAATCTTGACTTTGCAAGATGTTGTCAATCCCATCCACATAAGTCGAAAGTTTAGGCCTTTTCTCTACACACCGATCTAAATCCAAATCCACAAACAATCCATGGTAAACCTCGCGAGTGAGAAATATCAAAGAGGATTTGAGCAGCAGTAACTACTTGATGATATTTGTTGATAATTTTCCAACATCTTTTCTTAGTGTTATAGTTGTTTGGTGGCAAATAACTCGACAAATCAATAGCCGGTATTTCGAAATCGAAACCATCATGATTATTGCTATGTTTAAAAGATAATACAAGACCCTTTGAAACCCTTTTCTTTGGTGGCAGAAGGTGTAAGCGATGAGAGGCTTTGTGGCCTCCAAGAGCATTGGCAGAGGTGAATTCTTTACCACAAAAATCACATTTGTGAATTCTTGAACATTTTTGTTTTTTCTCAATTTCAAGAGGCTGATAATAGATCTAGAAATCGCAATTAATCTGAAAAATTGATTTGATTAATTAATTAATTGATTTCTAGATCGATTATCAGCCTCTTGAAATTAAGAAAAAACAACAATGTTCAAAAATTACACTTATTAAGACATAGTAAAATATGATAATTTGAAATATGTTTTTGTGAATTTTTTTTAATAATTTGCATAAAAAGATGTAAAAACAATTTTTATTGATTGTTGTTTATTAAGAAAATGTGAGAGAGAAAATTAAAAACAATTTGCATTTAATTTTATAAGAATAAGAAAAAATACATTCTTGAAAATAACTTTCCCTTATAACTTTAAGACAAATATTCTAAATATAATGTGGGTTTTTCCTTATAAATATAAGGGAAAAAAGAGCCTTTTTTTAATTTTGCCCCAATTATAAGAGAAAAACAAAAAAGTTTTTTTTACTTATTCTCATAAAATTAAAATACAAATTACATTTAATTCTCTCTCTCTCTCTCTCTCTCTCTCTCTCTCTCTCTCCTTTTCTCAAATAAAAATAGTTTTTACATCTTCTCATGCAACTAAACAAAAACCCCACAAAATTATAATACTTTTAATTTTCATGTTTATGTTTTCTTAATAACAGATTTTTTTCACTTATAATTTGGGACGGATGGAGTATATAGTTGATCCAAAAACTAAGAGTGCATTAAAATGAAATTAAACCGTATATAATTATAATGTAGATCATAAAAATTAAAAATCGTCAGACCGAAAAAATCTAAAATTTATATATATTTTGTAAGCAAAATTCTCAATGAGACAAATTACATGACAACATTTTTGAACATAAACAACAAGAAACACTAAATGGTTTCATTTACAACATCATCACTTGTCAGTTCATTCAAATAAAAATCCCTAGAATATGATCTTGACCCCAATTGATTTGTCAAATCGTTCTCTTTTTCATCTTCATCAGTCTTTTCCTCGGCACCAAGTTCTTGACTTTGCAAGATGTTGTCAATCTCATGCACATAAGTCGAAAGTTTAGGCTTTTTCTATGCACACAGATCTAAATCCAAATCCACAAACAATCCATGGTAAACCTCGCGAGTGAGAAATATTAAAAAGGATTTGAGCAACAGTAACTACTTGATGATATTTGTTGATAATTTTCCCACATCTTTTCTTAGTGTTATAGTTGTTTGGTGGCAAATAACTCGACAAATCGATAGCCGGTATTTTGAAATCGAAACCATCATGATTACTGCTCTGTTTCAAAGATAATACAAGACCCTTTGAAACCCTTTTCTTTGGTGGCAGAAGGTGTAAGCGGTGAGAGGCTTTGTGGCCACCAAGAGCATTGGCAAAGGTGAATTCTTTACCACAAAAATCACATTTGTGAATTCTTGAACATTGTTGTTTTTTCTTAATTTCAAGAGGCTGATAATCGATCTAGAAATCGCAATCAATCTGAAAATTGATTTGATTACTCGATCTCAAAAATTGATTCGATTAATCGATTCAAGAGGTTGATAATCGATCTATAAATCGCAATCAATCTAAAAATTGATTTCAACTAGCGCAATTTCGAGATCAATTAATCAAATAAATTTTCAGATTAATTGCGATTTCTAGATCGATTATCAGCCTCTTGAAATTGAGAAAATACAAAAATGTTCAAGAATTCACAAATGTGATTTTTGTGGTAAAGAATTCACCTCTGCCAGTGCTCTTGGTGGCCACAAAGCCTCTCACCGCTTACACCTTCTGCCACCAAAGAAAAGGGTTTCAAAGGGTCTTGTATTATCTTTGAAACATATAAGTAATCATGATGGTTTCGATTTCGAAATACCGGCTATCGATTTGTCGAGTTATTTGCCACCATACAACTATAACACTAAGAAAAGATGTTGGAAAATTATCAACAAATATCATCAAGTAGTTACTGCTGCTCAAATCATCTTTGATATTTCTCACTCGCGAAGTTTACTATGGATTGTTTGTGGATTTGGATTTAGATTGGTGTGTAGAGAAAAGGCCTAAACTTTCGACTTATGTGGATGAGATTGACAACATCTTGCAATGTCAAGAACTTGGTGCCGAGGAAAAGACTGATGAAGATGAAAAAGAGAACAATTCGACAAATCAATTGGGGTCAAGATTATATGCTAGGGATTTTGATTTGAATGAGCTGCCAAGTGATGATGTTGCAAATGAAACCATTTAGTGTTTCTTGTTGTTTATGTTCAAAAATGTTGCCAAGTAATTTGTCTTATTGAGAATTTTGCTTACGAAATATATATTTTAGATATTTTTTTCGGTCTGATGATTTTTAATTTGTATGCCTTGATCTACATTATAATTATATACGATTTAATTGCACTTTAATGCACTCATAGATTTTTGGATCAACTATGAACATTGTTGGTTTTTCTCAATTTCAAGAGGCTGATAATTGATTTAGAAATTGCAATCAATCTGAAAATTGATTTGATTACTCGATCTCAAAAATTGATTTGATTAATCGATTTTAAGAGGCTGATAACCGATCTAGAAATCGCAATCAATCTAAAAATTGATTTCAACTAGCGGAATTTTGAGATCGATTAATCAAATCAATTTTCAGATTGATTGCAATTTCTAGATCGATTATCAGCCTCTTGAAATTGAGAAAAAACAACAATGTTCAAGAATTCACAAATGTGATTTTTGTGGTAAAAAATTCACCTCTAGCAATGCTCTTGGTGGTAGGGGTGGACAACGGATCGGGTTTGGTCGGACCTGCGCCCAAAACCTTAATCCAAACCAAACCCTGCATGGTAACTTAAGACCCAATTTCGCCCATTTTCACAATCGGTTTGCACGGTTTCGGTTTCTCAGACTTACAATTTATGCAGTCGGGTGTACATGGTTTAATAAGATGAAAAAAAAATGATGGGAAGAACACAACAACATTTAAAGGAAATAAAGCTTAAATCTAGAAAGAGAAAATTTCATATCTAGCTTACATAATAAAATAAACAAACCTTAAAATGAGAACAGATGTGAAAATCATAGATCTTGAGCTTGAAGAATGTTGAAAAAGACTTGCAAAACCACCATTAATCAAACATATTTGGCTGTAGAAATGCTTCTCGTAACAAATTCAAGGACAATTTGCAGAAATATTGAAGCAGTGGGGAGAAGAATAGGCTCTATGTGTGGTGTGTGAGGTTGTGAGCTGAGATGAAACCGTACGAGTAAACGAAGAAGAAAGAAACAAGGTGATGGTGACGAGTAACCAAACCGATCATTGGAAATCACTCAAAGTGAAGATGGATCTTGACGCGGCGGCGGTTGAAGGTTGGTTTGATTAGGGTTTGTTGTTGAAATGAAAAGAAAATGAATGAAATGATATATATATATATATATATTTGGTAGCACACGATGTCGTATCGTACTATTGTTAAAAAAATAAAGAAATTATAAAAAAAAATAGAAAACGTGTGGAAGTAGCTGAAATTTATGGGGGAAAGTGGGAAACTATGGGGGGAAAATATACGCGGACGGGTTCGGTTTCATTTGGACCTAGATCTCTAATCCATCCTAACCCAATATAATCCACATTAAATTAAATAGGCCATCCGTACAATCTGTTGGCCCGATCCGATCAACCCATTCCTTTTTAATTTTTTTGGGATTTTTTGGGTTCGGATCGGGTCCGACCAGTTTGTCCACCCCTTATATCGATCACAAAGCCTCTCACCGCTTACACCTTCTGTCACCAAAGAAAAGTGTTTCAAAGGATCTTGTATTATCTTTGAAAAAGAGTAGTAATCAGATGTATGAAAATTATCAACAAATATCATCAAGTTGTTATTGTTGCTCAAATCATCTTAGCTTTAATATTTCTCACTCCCGCGAAGTTTACAATGGATCGTTTGTGGATTTGGATTTAGACCGTTGCGCAGAGAAAAGGCCTAAACTGTTGACTTATGTGGATGACATTGAAAATATATATCTTGCAAAGTCAAAAACCTTGTGCGAGAGGAAGACCGATGAAATAATGTTTTTTTACTTATTCTTATAAAATATAAAATTAAATGTAAATTTCTTTTAATTTTCTCTTTCCCCTTTTCTTAATAAACAACAACCAATTAAAGTTTTATCAGAAAAAAAAACTACCAATAAAAGTTATTTTTACATCTTCTTATGCAACTTATTTAAAAAAAATTCACAAAAACATAATATCACACTTAGTCCTCTTCAACACCTCGACAATATCACACTTGATATCTCATCAAACTGGAAGTTCTGATACCACTGATGGGTAATACCAGGGTCGAAGGAGTAATATATAAACAGGAGCGCAATCAACAACACAAGAATATAATGTGGAAACTCTAAAACAGAAGAAAAACCACGGCCGTTGTATAAACTGACAATTAGAGAATAAAACACTGTGAAAATTGTTACAACACATAGAATTCACTCTCAACCACCCTATGACCCAGTACACCTACACTCTCCAAAGTAAATATTTGAACTACATCTCACAATACTCTAAAACAAGAGCATAAGAGAAAAAAGAAAAAACACAAATATAAACTTAAAGTGTTTATTACAAGTGCTATTGACTGATGTGTTGAAACAAAAAACTTGAAGTTTTTTTATATAGCATTGAGCTCTCCCACCCTCCACTTCTCTAAGCAATATTGGACTTCTCCAATGTAATTATCTTCACCTCTTTTTTCCTTCATTAGTAATATAGAACTTACATTAGAATGAACTCCTACAATTTGCGATATCTATCAACTGTTCAATAATCTAAATAATTTTAAGCAGGATTTTAGAAAGAGTTTGTATTAAACTATCAATATATAATTTTTGCGGTACAAATATTAATATATAAATTTTATTAGTTATTTCTCTAGTGCAATCTCTTAATTGATTGCATAATCTCTTAGTTTTTATAAGTATAACTTCACCTTGTATAAAAAAAAGTATAACTTTCGTCAAAAAAAAAAAGTATAACTTCACCTAATGCTCGACATGTGTTTTTTTTTCTTGACAAACTAGTCGAGATCAATAGAATCTTTTAACTTCTGATTTGTTACTCAATTAATTGATTTAATAATACATTAACGAGCAGATAGTGTCATGTAACTGTAAATATAACTAATAAACACTGGATCCAGGGTTTAACAAAAGATTAAAGATACCAAACTAATTACATCTAATTTCAACACAAAAAATTTAATTATCATTACAAGAAATTTTGACTTTTACTGATGGCAGTTTTTTTATTAAAGAAATTAAAATAAAAAATTACACTTATTAAGAAATAGTAAAATATGATAATTTGAAATATGTTTTTGTGAGTTTTTTTTTAATAAGTTGCATAAAAAGATGTAAAAATAATTTTTATTGATTGTTGTTTATTAAGAAAATGTGAGAGAGAAAATTAAAAACAATTTACATTTAATTTTATAAGAATAAGAAAAAATACATTCTTGAAAATAACTTTCCCTTATAACTTTAAGACAAAGATTCTAAATATAATGGGGGTTTTCCCTTATAAATATAAGGGAAAAAGAGCCTTTTTTTTAATTTTGCCCCAATTATAAGAGAAAAACAAAAAAGTTTTTTTACTTATTCTCATAAAATTAAAATACAAATTACATTTAATTCTCTCTCTCTCTCTCTCTCTCTCTCTCTCTCTCTCTCTCTCTCTCTGTTTCTCAAATAAAAATAGTTTTTACATCTTCTCATGCAACTAAACAAAAACCCCACAAAATTATAATACTTTTAATTTTCATGTTTATGTTTTCTTAATAAGTGAGATTTTTTTCACTTATAATTTGGGACGGATGGAGTATATAGTTGATCCAAAAACTAAGAGTGTATTAAAATGAAATTAAACCGTATATAATTATAATGTAGATCATAAGAATTAAAAATCGTCAGACCGAAAAAATATAAAATTTATATATATTTTGTAAGCAAAATTCTCAATAAGACTACATGACAACATTTTTGAACATAAACAACAAGAAACACTAAATGGTTTCATTTGCAACATCATCACTTGGCAGTTCATTCAAATCAAAATCCCTAGCATATGATATTGACCCCAATTGATTTGTCAAATCGTTCTCTTTTTCATCTTCATCAGTCTTTTCCTAGGCACCAAAATCTTGACTTTGCAAGATGTTGTCAATCCCATCCACATAAGTCGAAAGTTTAGGCCTTTTCTCTACACACCGATCTAAATCCAAATCCACAAACAATCCATGGTAAACCTCGCGAGTGAGAAATATCAAAGAGGATTTGAGCAGCAGTAACTACTTGATGATATTTGTTGATAATTTTCCAACATCTTTTCTTAGTGTTATAGTTGTTTGGTGGCAAATAACTCGACAAATCAATAGCCGGTATTTCGAAATCGAAACCATCATGATTATTGCTATGTTTAAAAGATAATACAAGACCCTTTGAAACCCTTTTCTTTGGTGGCAGAAGGTGTAAGCGATGAGAGGCTTTGTGGCCTCCAAGAGCATTGGCAGAGGTGAATTCTTTACCACAAAAATCACATTTGTGAATTCTTGAACATTTTTGTTTTTTCTCAATTTCAAGAGGCTGATAATAGATCTAGAAATCGCAATTAATCTGAAAAATTGATTTGATTAATTAATTAATTGATTTCTAGATCGATTATCAGCCTCTTGAAATTAAGAAAAAACAACAATGTTCAAGAATTCACAAATGTGATTTTTGTGGTAAAGAATTCACCTCTGTCAATGCTCTTGGTGGCCACAAAGCCTCTCACCGCTTACACTTTCTGCCACCAAAGAAAAGGGTTTCAAAGGGTCTTGTATTATCTTTGAAACAGAGCAATAATCATGATGGTTTCGATTTCGAAATACCGGCTATCGATTTGTCGAGTTATTTGCCACCAAACAACTATAACACTAAGAAAAGATGTTGGAAAATTATCAACAAATATCATCAAGTAGTTACTGCTGCTTAAATCCTCTTTGATATTTCTCACTCGCGAGGTTTACCATGGATTGTTTGTGGATTTGGATTTAGATCGGTGTGTAGAGAAAAGGCCTAAACTTTCGACTTATGTGGATGAGATTGACAACATCTTGCAAAGTCAAGAACTTGGTGCCGAGGAAAAGACTGATGAAGATGAAAAAGAGAACAATTCGACAAATCAATTGGGGTCAAGATTATATGCTAGGGATTTTGATTTGAATGAGCTGCCAAGTGATGATGTTGCAAATGAAACCATTTAGTGTTTCTTATCGTTTATGTTCAAAAATGTTGTCATGTAATTTGTCTTATTGAGAATTTTGCTTACGAAATATATATTTTAGATTTTTTTTCGGTCTGATGATTTTTAATTTGTATGCCTTGATCTACATTATAATTATATACGATTTAATTGCACTTTAATGCACTCGTAGATTTTTGGATCAACTATGAACATTGTTGGTTTGTCTCAATTTCAAGAGGCTGATAATTGATCTAGAAATCGCAATCAATCTAAAAATTGATTTCAACTAGCACAATTTTGAGATCGATTAATCAAATCAATTTTCAGATTGATTGCAATTTCTAGATCGATTATCAGCCTCTTGAAATTGAGAAAAAACAACAATGTTCAAGAATTCACAAACGTGATTTTTGTGGTAAAAAATTCACCTCTGGCAATGCTCTTGGTGGTAGGGGTGGACAACGGATCGGGTTTGTTCGGACCTGCGCGCAAAACCTTAATCCAAACCAAACAATGGATGGTAACTTAAGACCCAATTTCGCCCATTTTCACAATCAGTTTGCACGGTTTCGGTTTCTCGGACTTACAGTTTGTTCGGTCGGATGTACGTGGTTTAATAAGATGAAAAAAAAATGAAGGGAAGAACACAACAATATTTAAAGGAAATAAAGCTTAAATCTAGAAAGAGAAAATTTCATATCTAGCTTACATAATAAAATAAACAAACCTTAAAATGAGAACAGATGTGAAAATCATAGATCTTGAGCTTGAAGAATGTTGAAAAAGACTTGCAAAACCACCATTAATCAAACATATTTGGCTGTAGAAATGCTTCTCATAACAAATTCAAGGACAATTTGCAGAAATATTGAAGCAGTGGGGAGAAGAATAGGCTCTATGTGTGGTGTGTGAGGTTGTGAGCTGAGATGAAACCGTACGAGTAAACGAAGAAGAAAGAAACAAGGTGATGGTGACGAGTAACCAAACTGATCGTTGGGAATCACTCAAAGTGAAGATGGATCTTGACGCGGCGGCGGTTGAAGGTTTGTTTGATTAGGGTTTGTTGTTGAAATGAAAAGAAAATGTATGAAAATGATATATATTTGGTTGCACACGATGTCGTATCGTACTATTGTTAAAAAAATAAAGAAATAAAAAAAAAATAGAAAATGTGTGGAAGTAGCTGAAACTTATGGGGGGAAAGTGGGAAACTATGGGGGGAAAATATACGCGGACGGGTTAGGTTTCATTTGGACCTAGATCTCTAATCCAACCTAACCCAATATAATCCACATTAAATTAAATAGGCCATCCGTACAATCTGTTGGCCCGATCCGATCCACTCATTCCTTTTTATTTTTTTTGGGATTTTTTGGGTTCGGATTGGGTCCGACCCGTTTGTCCACCCCTTATATCGATCACAAAGCCTCTCACCGCTTACACCTTTTGTCACCAAAGAAAAGTGTTTCAAAGGATCTTGTATTATATCTTTGAAAAAGAGTAGTAATCAGATGTATGAAAATTATCAACAAATATCATCAAGTTGTTATTGTTGCTCAAATCATCTTAGCTTTAATATTTCTCACTCTCGCGAAGTTTACAATGGATCGTTTGTGGATTTGGATTTAGACCGTTGCGCAGAGAAAAGGCCTAAACTGTTGACTTATGTGGATGACATTGAAAATATATATCTTGCAAAGTCAAAAACTTGGTGCGAGAGGAAGACCGATGAAATAATGTTTTTTTTACTTATTCTTATAAAATATAAAATTAAATGTAAATTTCTTTTAATTTTCTCTTTCCCCTTTTCTTAATAAACAACAACTAATAAAAGTTTTATCAGGAAAAAAAAAACTACCAATAAAAATTATTTTTACATCTTCTTATGCAACTTATTTAAAAAAATTCACAAAAACATAATATTTCAAATTATCATATTTTACTTTTTCTTAACAAGTGTGATTTTTTTAATTACCTAGATTTTATCATTTTCTCTTCTTTCGTCACGTCTTCAAATTTACGTTTCAAAATCCAATAATCTTGCAACAAAAGTATCGAACTTTTTTCTAATAATATCTTCATTAAGAAACAAATATTTCAAATTTTAATAATACAAAACAATGAATAATTTATTTCTAGCTCGAGACATAATGAATGAAAACCGAAATAATTCATCTTGTTGTGGAACAAAAGTTTACACAATCACAAAATAGGTTAATAGGTCAAAACCTCTCTATAAAATATGCGAATTTTATAATACTCCTGTAATTTTGTTTTTTGAGAATCCTCTTGTAATGTTTGATTTTTTGCAATACCCCTGAACTCAGTCAACTATAATATAATTTCAGCAAAACAGAACCGTGGAAAAAAAATCGCTGCAAAATATAATTTTAGCGGGGGTTTTAAACCGCCACAAATAAAAACGGCCGCAAAATAAAATTTTAGCAAGGGTTTTAAACCGTCGCAAAATAAATTTTTAGTGAAAGTGTTGCGGCGGTTATATTATGATTGACCGAGTCTAGGGATATTGCAAAAAATCAAACATACAGAGGGATTCTCAATTTTATTTTACAAGGGTATTGCAAAACTCACGTATTTTACAAGGGGTATTGACCTATTAACTCCACAAAATATTATAAAGGCTTTAACTGCATGCATATTTCATGCATTTATTAAAAAAAAAGTTTTAGTATTCCTATTTTAAAAATCAATTTTTTGTCTTCAATTTAAATTTTTTATGATTTTTATTGTTTTTACCCTCTAATTTCTAGAGGAAAGGGGCCCTAGCTAGTAATCCAGAATTCGGCCGTGAGGTAAATAAAGTCTGGCCAAGAAATTGTTTTAGTCAAGAATCGAACCCGATTTCTTCCGAAATTCGTCCATTGATGAAGCTCATTAACCACTTGAACTCAAGTGGTTAATATTTATTTATGAACTCGATTTCTTCTGAAATTCGTCTTTTGATGAAGCTCATTAACCACTTCAGCTCAATAATTTAGTTATTTTTTTATGAATTATTACGTGAGAGGATTCATTCGCATCTTATATCATTTTTGGGTTATTTTTTATGATGTGCAATATTTATTTATGAAGTGGTAACGTTTATTAGACCACACTACAATAAAAAATATATAAATAAGTGCTGCCACACCATAAAGAAAATAGATCAAGTCATCAAAAAGAGACCAAAATTCTAGAAAAAAAAATTAAATTGAAAAACAAAAAACTGATTTTTAAAATAGGAAGACCAACTAATAATGATTTAGTCTAGGTCGTAAGAGTCTTGAACTTCTTGAATAAATAGTTAGAGATTCAATTTATTAACTTCATTCTGCGTATAGAAAAAATTCAGTTAGATGGGAAACTCTTATGTATGTCCAACAAACCATTTCAATATAAAAGTTGACAAACATAAAACTGTAGAAGTAATTTTGAAAAATAAAATAAATTAAAATAATTAAATAATTAAGAAAAATACAAAATTTTATAACTATCTAGCTTCTCCAATAAGTGCCTTCCACAGCACGTATTTATATGAGCTGTTTACACACATAACATATGCTTCTCTATTTAAACACATCATATCTTCTTCTTTCTCCTTTCTTAAAACCTTCCCTTCCAATATTCTTCAAATTTTCTTTTCATAATTTCCTCTTTCCTTTCATATTTCTTCGAAATTTCTTTATCTCTTTCATATAAGATTCTTTATCTTTTTAATTTATACCAAATTTCTCACATATAAATAGATATACTACATATAGCTATCATATCATATAATTTACACCTCAAAGAAGAAAAAAAAACCATATATATTGTATAAAATAATTATTTTTATTTAATTATCCATCATGGAAGAACCTATTGTGGTTAACAAAAGTGATGAAGCTCTTGATTTACCAGCTGGTTTTAGATTTCATCCTAGTGATGATGAAATCATTACTTGTTATTTGATTAACAAGGTTTTGAATACCAACTTTAGTGCAATTGCAATTGGTGAAGCTGATTTGAATAAGTGTGAGCCTTGGGATTTACCAAGTAAGTTTTTTTTTTAATATAATTTTTTTACATTTCAATTTTTTTATGAAATTATGATAGTTATTTTTTTATATCAAATATATCCGATTTTCGGATAGCCGACAAAAGGGTCTGATAATCTGGAGTTGTTATTTTATTTTCATAATATTTTTTATATGATGAATTTTTTTTGAATTTTTTTTTGTAGAGAAAGCTAAGATGGGAGAGAAAGATTGGTATTTCTTTTGTCAAAGAGATAGAAAGTATCCAAGTGGAACAAGAACTAATAGAGCAACTGAATCTGGGTATTGGAAAGCAACTGGAAAAGATAAAGAAATCTTTAAAGGGAAAAGTAACCAACTTATTGGAATGAAGAAAACTCTTGTGTTCTATAAAGGTAGAGCTCCAAGGGGTGAGAAAACCAATTGGGTTATGCATGAATTTAGATTGGATGGAAAATTAGCAACTTGCAACCTTCCTAAGGATGCAAAGGTATACCCTTTTAATATCTCTCTCTCATTACCATTTTTTTTCTTGATTTTTGAATAGGAAAAGATCAAATTTTCAAATAGTATTAAATTGCAATCTACAACTTAATGCAATGTTTTATTGTAGATAGTTCGTCGATCAAAAAGATTTGAATTTTCTTGTAGATCGGATGAACTATATAAAAATATTTTATTTGCAATCAGTTTGTTACGTACTAAATTGCAGTCGCAATTTTTATCTTATTAATTTTACTTATCTAAATCCTTTTTTATATTAAGAGTTACGACAAAAATGCAATTATACGATGGTAACCGCAGTTTAAAAAGTTGATTTTAATTATGGATTTTTTCGTCTAAACTTTACTAAAATTTTGTTTTGCTTTTTTAAAAAGTGACTTTTATGATGTTATGAGTTTATTTCTCTTGTGGTCCTCTCTTTCTTCATCACACACACCTTTTGCTTTCTATATGGTTCAATTGTCAAAGATTCTAACATACACTTTTTCTTTTCTTCTTTTCTTGGAAATGCATGATATGATGATATATGATTGAAGGATGAATGGGTTGTGTCAAGGATTTTCAACAAAAGCATCAACAATAATGAAGTTAAAAAGAGTACTTCAATTTCCAATCTTTTAAGGATAAACTCAATAAGTGATGATTTATTGGATTTTTCTTCACTTCCACCACTTATGGATTCTCCTTTTAGTAACAACATTGATCATGATCACTTCAAAGGCACCAATTCATCACCTTCATCATCAAATGGTAATTACTATTTTCCAAGCTACTTAAACAACAATGAAATTAATCTCACAAATAATCATGTCACCAACCAAGGGAATTTCAATAGTCCAATGCAAAGAAGCACATTTTCATCACATCAACCTCAACTTCAAATGCAAATTCCAAAAGCACCCTTGAACCAAAATATATATTCTTATATGAATCAAGGGAATAATAGCAATGTTTACATTTATGGATTGGAAAATAAAGAGTGCAAGATGGAGCAATTTTCTACCAACAATTCTATGGTGAGTGTTTCACAAGACACATGTTTGAGCAATGACATAAACAATGACATATCTTCTGTGGTCTCAAAGCAAGAAATTATGGGAAGGAATACAACATTGTATGAAGAATTTGAGTGTCCTTCATCATCAATTGGTCATCTCTCAAATTTTGAATATTTGTGGGATAATTATTGAAGAATTAATATTGAAGAGAAGACACATATGATATCAAGAGAGATACCATGGTCTTTATCTTATTAATTATAACATATATATCATATAACTTTTTAGATTTTAGAAGTTCTTGGTTATTCATATAATGTATAGATCATTTATGATTATTAAGGTATTTTAGTGTAGTTATATATAGGGGTTTCTTTATTATATATAGTACCAATAGGAGAAAGACTTGATCATGCTCTTGTACATTTTCCTTTTGTTTATATTAGCTAGCTAATTGTGAGTTTGTACTATTAATTCATTTTCTTATGTATTTTTATTAACTTTTGCTTTTGTGTATATATGTAATCCAAAATTTGTTTGTAAGTAATGAATATTAATATAGTTTAAAGTACTTGTATATTTTCTTCATGTTGGTATTTCAAACACATTAGTTCTTGAGCAACTACTTAGGACTAAATTATGCTCAAACTAGATCAGTTTTTTATATTAAAAAAACTCCGGTTTTCTTAGATGCATATTTTGTCATAGAAAAGTCTCTTGTATATTTGAATGTATGATTTAAAAACTGGAATTAGAAAATGATATCATATATAGTCATATTTTCTAAAATATTGTGTAAAATATAAATAAAATTGAAGTTTAATCTAGTTGGTATATTAATTATTCTAGTCCATTTAAATATACTAGGTCATATTATTATTTAAATATATATTATTTATTTAAATATGTTCATATGAAGTAGGTCTTTAATAAATAAATTTGTAGAACATCTCAAACTTTCGGATAGACTCAAATCTAAAATTAAACCTATATGATAGACTTAGATTTTAATTTTCTTGACCCGGCTAAACTTAGGTCTTCCAAAGTCTAGCTAGTTATAGGTCCAACTTATTTCCATCCTTAATTAAACACTCATGATTGATTTTTCCCTCACTTATCGTGATTTGAATTAAATCAAATTCAAATTTAATTTAAATATTCAATATTTTTTTAGTATATTTAAACAAATTAAAATAACAAACACCATTGAAATTCATATACGACAATGAGATTCAGAGTTTAAATTCAGATGAAAATGTTAAGGCTAACGATATTACTAATATTTATCATTTGAACTAAAATCCATATATAGTTATATGTATGAGGTCTATCAATCTCCTATGAATAATTTAGTACCAATATCAAACCCTTCAATATATTTTTTAGACATAAATGAACTGACAAAATTATTATAAATTCACATACACAAAGTGAAGAGACTGGAGATCGAACTTCAATCATAAACATCCGACCTAACAATTTCGACACATATATATAATGTATTTTATGATTTGTGGAATATATTTATGTGTGACATCTCACCAAAGAGTGGGGAGCATTAATTCCCAAGGAAATTGTGCATTAGTTTTTTCAACTTTAGAATTTAAAGATTGTGGCTATCTTGGTAGTGCCTCCCACCAAGGCATGACTATTGTTGCCCTTTCTATGTTTCAAGTACCCCGCAAGATACGCTTCAATTATATGCTCTTAATCATACTATACTATATTATGGCAAAGTGAAATAAAGATTAGAGTAAGGATTTAGTATTGAGAAAATTTGTAGCACTTTTCCGCAGAAAAGAAGAAAAAAATAATATTGTAGTACTTATTTTAGTTCATCAGAAAAGAAAATCATAAGTAGTTTTTTGAGAATTGGAGTAGTAACTTGAGACATATTTTTGGACTTCATAAAGTAATTGAAACTAGAGCTAGATGCATATTTGTTTAGTACAACTCTTTCAATCAATGGAGAATCTTTATCAAAATAAAAATTTGTTGAAGTGTGTTTCGCATTGGGTCACGATCCACGCGAATTAGACATCCGTGTGTGAAATTCAATTCAATCTAGAGCGATTCAAGAGTTGTTCGCACTAGATAAATCCAACGAAAATTCATCTCGTGTGGCGCATTCGGCATTCCTAGATAAAAAAAAATTAACTTGTTAGATTAACTTGTTAGACATCAAGTTGTTTTGTTAGAGATAGCAAAACAATTCATATATTCAACCCGCCTTGCACCGTTATTAACTTGACTAATTAAAGCAGAACGGACCAATTACATAGAAAATCTTATTCCACTCTTTTTACGTAGATTAATCACTGTTAAATAAAAATAGAAACTTTGAATCATATATATCATATCAACTTTATATGTTAAAAAAATTATAAGAAATTTTTGTCAAGGAAATGAGTGAGAACTAGTTAAGCAAGTGAAGGAAGCACGTGAAGAATTTCCTGAATATGTGCAGAAAGATGCCTTTGAGTTTGAACAGCTAATTAATTCCCAGAATCAAAAATTGGGAGGAGGAGTACAAAATAAACTAGTCTCGTACTAATAAATATAATTAATTACAGTACTGTTTTTTGTGACAAAATTTATGTATTTTTATGAGAAATAAAAACTTAATTATATATAGTGACCAAATGCCAACAACATTGGTGTATTAATTTCTTGACTGCCGCATATAATAATATGAATCTTGTGTCCAAAGAAACTTATATAGTAGGCACATGCCTACTAAAAATATACTGAACTTCACAATTCAAGAGTCTGTTTTAAATTAAACTGTATGGTCAATTTCGAAATTGTTTCGAGAAGCATATTGTTAAATAATCGCTAGTCTTTAATGTTGGTGATTGATTTAGCGACCGCAATTTGACTATTTTAATTTCATTACTAAATCGGTCACTATATAACAATTTTATCATGTTTGAATAATTCTTTAGTCACACTTTTCTACCGATTTCTAGATCAATCGAGACCCATCCCTTTAAAAATTTCGACGACTTAACACACACGAAAAACGAGTTCCACCTTTTTTTCCCGATAGATACCACTTTTTCATCATTTTGTGAATAATACACATTTTTCATACACATACACACAAAATACATACATAGTTACATGTCTTGAAGACAAATGTAGCATTTAAAAAAAAGGTCATGCCAACTAATGCACCACATACACTAGATAAACATTTTCGATAATGTACGTAACAATTTTTAATCACACTTTATATTTTTCGGCTGAAGTCTAAATTAATCGGAACTCTTAACACATGGAACAACCTAGCTAGTTCCAACATTTTTTCCTCTTTTCCAAGATTTGTGCAAAATACACATGTATCATACACATAAACACAAAATACGTACATATATACATGTCTTGAAGGTACGAATGTACCTTGCTCAAGCTATACATCAATATACGTACTTCATTCATTAATTTCTATGACTACATAATAAACGTGTGAGTTTATCTTTTTTCCTTTTTTTTTTGTTTCATTTCTTCTCTTCCTTTATTTTTGTGTTTGTGTCGCTTAGTCCATTAATTAAGGAAATGAAGAGATAAGAACATGGGAAATGATCAAAACTAGAAATACATGTGAGTGTGTTAATTAAGAAATGAACAAAAAAGGAAATTTTAAAAGCAATAGGTTAAAAAGTGGTATATGATATAGATCATATAAATGGGATAGATAATTGAAATATATAGTAAGTGTACTAGTAAGGCATGATATATATCGGATATATTGAAAGAAAAGAAAGGGACATCATTGATCTCGTGAGTATAGAGTTTTTGATAAAATGGAAAATAATGTGATAAATGCAAATTCCTTTCCATTCTAAGCAAAGTTTTCATTGTGCTTTCATGCTTGTTGGGAACTTAACCGCCCATTTAGTGGTGATAGACTTCTTTGACATATTTGTTGTTTTTTTTATATGTAGACGAAATAGAAAGTCATTGGAAACTCGCACATATATAGAGGGATCGAAAATTTGAACCCTAATCCTAAATGTTTAGTCTAACAATTTCAGTATTTTTTGACAGTTGACATTTTTTTGATAATTTTTTGGCATTTTTGTTTTGTTTTTAGAAATTATTTTATTGAAAAGTTACATATTTAATATAATTATGTATAAATATACAAATTTATTGAACTTCTTATTCGCACATGATAGAAAAATCTTTATTTTAAACACTAGTTTTTTAGAGGAATAGCGGTTTAACAATTTTTAAATTGGTCAAGTAAAGTTTTATCAACATTCTATCGATAATTTTAATACAATTCTCCCGAATAATTTATTTTTAACTATAATTCATTAACTAACTATCTTGAGTCCGTAAATGATAGGTGGATTTTTTGCAATATGTGCTAAAAAAACCATTTCTAAAAATATATTTCAAATTGTTTGAGTCGTTGCTCTGGATTTTATTCCCCATAATTAATGATATAATTTTGTATTGAATTTATTTTAATTAATAATATAAGTTAAATTTTTTTTTATTAAAAATATGATATAATTAAAAATATAATTAACTATACATTAAAAATAGAAACTGAAAACAAACTTTTTTTTTTGTTAGAAGTGACATTCATTCTAAAACAAACAAGGATTATTTCATGTTACTAAAAGGAGTGAAAAATTGGAAAAGTAGTGAAAATGATTTATGAAAAGAAAGAGATAAAAGATACTTATCCATTTATAATAAAGGCGTTAGGGGCTACGAGAAAATGAAAAATAGGGCTTAACTATGCTTGTTTATGAATCAGAAAACCCTGATTTGTTGCATGAGAATATGGAATGGGGTGAGAGGTGGTGTTGGTGGATGATCACCAACCAATGAGGAGCTTCCATAAAAATTCATGGGTGTCCCATTGAAAATGATATCAATATAGCTACATACCTCATCATACATGTCATATTTCTTAATTTTTGTAAGATTAGATATCCAAAAATTGAATCTACCAAATAAAAAAGATGTCCAAAAATTATATTGGGCTGATGATGCCTAGGTCATTATCATGGGCCAGTCCATTCAATCTCACTACTCAACTCAACCCATTTTATAGTAAAAAATAAATAAAACTCAACCCATTTTTATTTTTTATTTTATTTTGTTGGTCGAGACCGGAACATCCATTGCTGAACGCAGTGGTTATTCCCCTCGCTAAAATGGAGACACCTCAAAGGATGACCCATATTTAAAGTTTCTTCGTACTCATGATGATAATCGATCGCTCGACCCTTGATTAAGAGGGATGAACCTCAACCGCTCAACCACACCCTCTAGATTATTTTAATTTTTTTTTTTTTTGCAAAACTAGTTCAAGCGAAAGTATTTTAGTTTCATTATTTTTTAGGTATATATATATATATATATATATATATATATATATATATATTGACAAAAAAATCAAATATATTTTTAATCCCTTAAATATACTAATTTTATTTTTAGTCCAGATATATTGGTATAACTTTCACAAAATATTGGACTTTTAGAGAAAAAAAAAATAGGAACCACATTAGGACCAAACTAAAAAAGAAAGATAGTGGCCCGATTAAAATTTAAACTAAGATAGATGACCAAAAATATATTTTAGCTTTTATTATGTTATCACACCCTCCCTACCAACGTTTTAAAAATCATTTGTGAAGTCTCATAAATATAGTTTAGTTGATAGTTATTAGGAATATTATCGGAGAGATCGATGTTTAAATTTTAGATTCTTCACTTCTCAACATTAATAGTATGTAAAATTAACCACTAAATTACTTGATAATATTTTTTTGCAGTTGTCAAAGATTTTTATGTTTTTGTAACAGTTTGACCTCAACAATTGTGGTCTATATAAATTTTTACAACAATTTGGTCCCTATGCTCATTAGTGGAAGTGAAAATAAAAACTTCATAAGGGGTGCATGGTATAAACTTTATAGCAAACACTGAACATCCGTCTTTGTTCAAATCATTTGTCTCTTGTAGATATGAAGAAAATTTGATTGAAAAATATTAATAGTCCACATTATGGTATAAAACGACGTACGTATCATCTAACTTAACTAACTAGAAATTTTGTGTTCGAATTCAGTATTGAGAATACAACAATATTAAAAAAAAATCTCGAGGGAGAACTTTGCTATCCATTGTGGTCATACCCGACTTTTTAGAGGAAGTAATCAAGGGTTAACAGTGTTAGAAAACTAAGTCCAAATTTCAGCCACTAATATGCATAATGTTAGAAAGAATATTATAGTGTGTTTATAATGCAATTATAGCAGAGATATAGATTATAATAATTTGTAGACAAGACTGCATATCATATCAATTGATATCATCATTGCAAACTTTTCTAACTATGAACTGTTAAGATATAAAAAAGGTTGAAAAGGACTTGATAGAATGCAGAAAAATGATTAACTAGATTTCATAACTCCATTATTAGAAAATTACGATTTCATCACTATTGTTCCACTACTGAATTTGGCCTATTTGCAGACCGAATCCGAATTGTCTACAGTCAAAATACTCTTCATTTTCTGTCATCAGAGATCTTGACTGTCGGATTAAGATTGAATGACTTATATTACAACATCACCATAAACACAACTTCGAAATACAAATTGTCGATCTTGATCTAATAGTCGAAATTTAACAACTTCAGAGATTTCAGGGTACTTTTGCCGCATCTAAACTAAATCCTTTTCAAACAAACCTTTGGTTTTGCATGAAAATCTAATGCCAAATTCCTAAAATGACTGAGATAATGAAAAGCAGCAGAAGTGTCACATTTCCTCCTGGAATGAAAGATGACCTGTAAAATCATTCATTACAGTTAGATATCAGTAATCAAAACCTTTTTGCTTCAAAAATAAAAACTGAGGAACTGGAAAAAAGAAATCAATAATTGAATACAAGTGTATATGTATAACCTGTATGCACTGATACAAAACATTGACACTGACGCAAATAATTGAATGTAATTATGTAATCACACACGTGTCAGTCGTGTCGGTGGGACACACCTTCAATTTGAAGTGTCAGTCAGCTACATAGGTGCATTGTTATGTGAGACTCTGTAGCATCGACACATGTGATTGAAGGCGTGTCTGTTGTCCTACACTGACATGACACCGACATGTGTAATTACATTCAATTAATTGATTTTCTTAAATTACTATCGGTGTCGAAGTGTCAGTGTCTCTATCAATACTTCATAATGTGAAACTATCATTAGCAATATCACTTTGAAAGCTTAAGTATACCTGGCTTTTTCCTTCTTGGATTGTTGATGAATATAAGTCATGACAGGTGGAATAATCCCAAAAAGAAAGCAATTTGCATAAACACCAGCAAAATCAAGAGCTCTTGAAAAAGTAGACCTAAAATATGAAGCTATAAGCACTGAAAAACAAAGCACTAACAATGTAACAATCATTTTAACTCCATCAAATCTTTTCTCATTCAATCTCATTTCACTCAAATCTCTTGAACTTCCAAATCCAATTTTCCCCGAATAACCAACACCATCATCGCCAACACCTGAATAAAAAACCGACCCTACTCTTCCATTCCCATACTCATTATTATCACCTTTTCTACATACCAATTCCATAGTATCAAGAATCTGCTTAGGCAAACTCACAGCATAACCAATCAAACTAGTCGCCATAGCCGAAAAAGCGAACCCTTGTACCGCAGATAAAGCAGAAGGATTCACCGAAAGCAAAAGCGTAATAGGATCATCACCAACAAAGTTTGCACCTTTATTCGATCCAACAAGTCCCAACACAATCAAATTCCATGACAAAACCATTACCAAAGGAACAGTTCCACCAATTAGTATTGCTTTTCTTGCTTCATCAATACTATCACCAGCAAGTTTACATATAAAAGGGGTAATCACATGAAACCCTAATGTCAAAACAGCAACCGGTATAATCGGCAAAATCGACGAAAATTTCCACGAAATCGAACCGAAAGAGCTTATTATATTAGCTCTAGCAACAACAATTCCAATTCCAACCAATCCAGTTATTGAAACAAACATTAAAAAACACAAAACCCTATTTGCAACATCAATAGTATCAAAAGGGAAGAACACAATCAATGTTCCAACAAAAATTGGAAACAATGAATGAACAACCAAATTATTAAACTTTG
This sequence comes from Trifolium dubium, assembly GCA_951804385.1. Taxonomy (NCBI): domain Eukaryota; kingdom Viridiplantae; phylum Streptophyta; class Magnoliopsida; order Fabales; family Fabaceae; genus Trifolium; species Trifolium dubium. The sequence continues at coordinate 6,862,925 of OX638062.1, read as the reverse complement.
GAAAAATAGTCAACATTATTGATCCAATACCAGCAACACATGCAACAAGCAATGAAAAACATAAACTTGTATAAACAATAGCAACAAATGAACCAAATTTTTGACCTAATGTTCTTGTTGCTAAGTTTGTGAAACTAACCTCATCAACATTATCTTTTTCCATAGCATCAAAACAAAGCTCAGCAACAAGAATTATTGATGAAATTACATAAAGCCATGAAAATAATATTATGATTGTTGAAGGTATTGGGCCAGATTTTATTGTTAAGGATGGTAGTCCCAACATTCCAGGCCCAACTGCTGCTCCTATTATCAAACTAACTGCACCCCAGAAGCTCTTTTTCTCAGAAAACTCATTTTTCTTCTTCATCATCAAATTTTCATTTTCAACATTTTCAACAATATCAACATTTTCAACAATACTAGAATCATTTTCATATGCTATGGCATTAAAAAGAGAAGATTTTTTGATGTGGGAAAAATTTGAGGGTGATAGAGTGGTGTTGAGAGTGAGATTTTTTTTGGTTTGAAGATTGATTTTTTTGTGGGTTGTGATGTTTGGTTTTGGATATGTGAGATTTTTGTGGAGATGATGAAGTTGAAGTTGTTGTTGTTGTTGCATGTTGGTGAAAATTTTTGTGAAAGTTTGGAGATTTTTGAGTTTGGAGATGAAAATGGGATGGAACAAAAATATGAGTTTGATTTGGGGAATCTTTTGCAATCTTATACATCCTCTCCTGTCCTTAATACGAGAAAAAAATTGTTTTTTCAGATTCACTAAAATTCTAATGTATCTAATCTATAATATAGACTAAATATATATTTAATAATATAGGAAAAAAGAATATGTATAAAAAAAAATTTGGATACAAAATACATTCCCTCCGTCTCAAATTATAATGAAAAATAAAAAAAGAGATCACATTTATTAATATAAAGTAAAAATGATAATTTAAAGTATATTTTTACGGATTTTCTTTGAAAAAAGTTGTTGTTTATTGAGAAAACGAGAGAGAAAGAAAATTAAATGTAATTTGTATTTAATTTTATGAGAATAAGTAAAAAAAAACATTTTTGAAGATGAATTTTCTCTTATAATTTAGGACCAAAAAAGTGGATTTTTCTCTTATAATTTAGGACGAAGGGAGTATGTATAAACAATTCACTAGTCCTTCCTCCTTAGTGTTATTTTAGTATCAAAATATATGTCGTTTTGACCATATTACATAAATTTAGAAATGTAATTAATGTTGTATGAAAAAGAAAAATTATGAGTTAATTTACAAAATTATCCTTCATTAAGTGTATGGGAAAGATAAATTGTAAAAATAAAGAAAAATAATTAGTTAAGGGTATAATAGGAAAAAAGTATTAAATGTTTAATTGGTAATGTAAAGTGACATATGATTTGATACAATTTTTTTTCTCAAATTGACATATATTTTGATACGGGGAAGGAGTACAATGTATTTCAAATTTTTGTATGATTCATAGACAAAATGATAAATTTTACTAAAATATATGCATGATTGTTTTTTTGTGAGTAAGTCTAACGGCTAGAAATTCATCTCTTAAACGTGAATAAATAGGCATACAAGATTCGAACTTCAGTCCCTATATAAATGTGCAATTTCCTTTACCAATTGAGTTAAGTTTATGAGAACTGATTTTTATTTTTCTTCTTTTGAAAAATGTATTTTATTTTAATATATAAATGAAATGACAAAATGAAGGAATTACGCTTAAATATATTTTTAATCCTCTAAGTATTTTTAAGGTTTCACTTTGGTCCTTTAACTATTTTTCATTCCGTTTTGGTTCTCTAACTTTCATTCCGTTAACTTACTTGGTCTTAACGGTTAGAAAAATGTCAAAAACGAGAGGTAGAAGCCTCTATTGAGAAAACAGACATTAGATTTGGATTCATCGTGAATAATGAGAGGTTTTGGAGTATCGTTTCGTAAGCTTTTGTGACTGAAAAAATTACCGGTGATGTGGACGGAGACGGGGATGAAAGAAGCTCCGTACGCGATGAATAAGTAGGAAGATGAAGGTCTCTGACCACGTGGTGTTTTCCTATTGGATCTCACACCAAAGCCACTAAGTCCCTAAGTGCCATGTATGCAAAATTAACGTTTTTGACATTTTTCTAACGATAATTAGGACTAAAAAGATTAACATAATGAAAGTTAGAGGATTAAAACTGAACGAAAAAATAGTTAACGGAACGAAAAATAGTTAAAAGATCAAAGTGAAACTTTGAAAATATTTAAAGGACCAAAAATATATTTAAGCCAAAGAATTATAATTTGAACTTCAACATAAATATTCGATTTAACAATTTCAATATTTTTTATTAATTAAAATATAATTTCTTCTTTATTTTTTATATTTATAAGAAAATACTAACGTGTGCTCTAGGAGCACTAGAATTTTTTTTATTTTTTTTGACGGAGCACTATGGTTATTATGTTTTCATATTTTTATCTTTTGTAGAATAGCGCACACACACACGAATGGAAAATGACGAAGACAGTACCAATAATACATATGAGATCAGACTTCAGAGATCATCTGCATAAACACAAAAATGGTGGTCTCACAGTGACTGCGTAGGTTCTTGATGTCTTGACATGCATAGGTTCTTCAATTATCAGTAACACATCATTATTGAACACTTCCAAGGGACCAAGTTCCAAGCAGATTCTTTTTACAAACACAATTATTGAATATCGTTTTAAGTTTTTATATATATATATATATATATATATATTAAAGAATTTATCTAAGGTTAATAGGTCAATATTCACCGTAAAATACGTTAATTTTACAATACTTTTTGTAAAGAAAAATAAAAAAAGAGAATTTCTCTTGTAATGTTTGATTTTTTATAATATTTTCTGAACTCGGTCAACTATAATATAACTCCAGTAGAACAGAATCCGCACAAAATATAATTTTAGCAAGGGTTTTAAACGCAGTAAATAAAAACCACCGTAAAATATTATGGTGGACTAAGTCCAGGGGAATATTGCAAAAAATCAAATATTAGAGAGGGAATTCTAAAAAAAAAATTACAGAGGGTATTGCAATACTCGCATATTTTACAGTGGAATATTGCCCTCTTAACCCATCCAATTATTATGTTAAAATTAATAACAATTTTACTAAATAAATCTTTCTTTTTAGATTTATTTTCTTGAAAATAGTGTAAAATAATAATTAAAAAGTAGAATTAAAAAATATTACATTAATAATAACATTTATTTAAAAACAAAATTGTTAGGCTAAAAAAAATTCATTTTAAAACTGAAAGAGTATTAGTACTAAAGAAAAATATTTGAATTGACACCATTATTTAGACACATTATTTAGTCACACTCAAATTGAATTGTTTATCATTTAATTATATTAAAAATATACATTATTTATTTCATTTCTCTCTCTACCTTTCTTAAATAGTAGATTTGGGAATAGGTTAGACGAGCTTATATGGACCTACGGTTTATCCTACATAGACTCATGTCAGGTTGGGTTTTTTTTTTTGAAACAGTTAGGCTGGGTTATTTACTAAAAAGAGCAGATTCAAGCTTTACAAATAGCCAATTTTATATAAATAGGTCAGACTTAGACATAGAAAAAAATCCTACAAAACCTACACTACTAAAAAATTCTTAAATACCGACGGCCAAAATTTGTCTCTAAAAGGCAAATATTCCGTCACTAAGCACGTTAGAGACAGAATTAGAGACGGATTTGATTTGGTCGTTAATTTTCTCGTCTCTAAGCCATTAGAGACGGATTTTATATTCCGTCTCTGATTGGAGACAGAATTTATCCGTCTCTGATTCAGAGACGGATTTTATATATCTGTCTCTAAATGTTGAATTCAAAACACAATAAATCTGTCTCTATTGGAGACAGAATTATCCGTCTCTGAATTCAAATATTTCTGTCTCTAAAATTCTGTCTCTAAACAAAAAAATCGTCTCTGTTGCAGACAGAATTATCCGTCTATGAATTCAAATAATTTTGTCTCTAAAATTTCGTCTCTAAGCATAAAAGTATGTCTCTATCGGAGACAAAATTATCCGTCTCTAAATTCAAATAATTTTGTCTCTAAAATTCCGTCTCTAAGCATAAAACTTCGTCTCTATTGGAGACAGAATTTTCCATCTCTGGTTAAATAATTTTGTCTCTAATCATAAAATTTCGTCTCACAAAACACATTTTCCATCTCTTGTTAGTCATTATTTTTTCTATTTAGCAATTAAATACTTATACAATTTTTCAAATATTAATTTTATGATGTGAGAAAATCAAATTTCGATTAACACTAAATTTGAAATATTTTTTTAAAAACAGCTAAAAGATATATATTATCACTTGATGAGCACAAGGGTGCTTCATCAAAGGAGCCAAAGCAAGAATACTAAATTTGAAATATTAATATAAAAATGTTGTATTTGATATTCAATAATCACTGAAAATATGCCTCTGAATAGATCACTGGGTTAAGTCGGTACGCTTTCTTAAGACGTTTCGCGGTACTGTCAAAAATTGTTCAAGGAAGTCCCTATAATAAAACAGCCAGATATAATATATAATACCGATTACTACTGCACTGTAGAAATCGGGCAAAAATTACCACCCGTATTGATATTAAGATCAATCAATAATGACACTAAGGCCATCCAAAATTCCTGAAACAATAAAACAAAGAAAATAATTATCGGAGAAGAGGACGGGAAAAAAAAAATTATCCGATAGCAGAATTTTTTGTGTGTGTTGATACTGAACAATACGTACTGTATTTATAGCACCTGTATTGAACTAACAAAGAGAAAAAGATGAGATCCAATTGTTTTGTGTTAACCGATAGAATTGACAAATCCAATACATAATATTAGGAGTGGCGCAAACTAATTTTAGGATTGGAGTATAGCTTGCTGAGTAAGCATATTTGATCTTTAACACCAAACAAAAAACGTGTTTTCAATCTAAAGTATAGTCATTATACTACACAATGACCCATTAACTATTACTTATATTAATAGTTATTCTTTAAGATTATTTTTTGTTTGTTTGTCACACAAAAAATATATTAACATATCACATTAAGTGATTTTTTTAATGTAGGACTTGAAAACTTTTTTCAAATTCACAACCACACTAGTTCAAATATTCCAAAAAGGATTAATTTCAATTTGATAAAGTTTGTTAGCAACAAATTTTTCATTAAATCTTTTTCAAAAATTTATTTTTACTTCCGTCGTTTGATAAAGTTTTATACCTTAATACTTTATACCCTATGAATTGTTTAAACGACGGAAGCAATGGGACTTTTAACAATTTGATAAAGTTTGATACCCTATTATAATGTATTGTGTACAAAAAAAAACCTATGAAAGTGTAACAAAAAAACATAAATCATAGGAAAAAAATGTTAGTTGTATTATTGATTTGAAATTAAAATTACATAATTATCTTTTTTTAGTCGAGATCGAAGTATTCACCGCTGAACGTAGTGACTAACATAATCATCTTTTATATAAAGTAGTTTAAAAAAATATATATTGAGTTTTTAGTAAAAAAAAACAAGTGAGTGTAGACTTGTTAACTTACTCACATATGTTTTTAGGTGGGTGTAAGTTAACAACCCCCTATATATAAGGTATGTCCAGTGTGAGGAGTATTTATAATGAAAGTTGAGAAGATGAAATAATAAACCTCCAATCTAAATTATTGGTTGTGATTAAATCCCATTTTAAAAAACAGCGATCCGCTGTCCATCATCATGTCCATCTTCCTATATGGTTTATAATTTGACTCTTCGTTTTATACACATACGATCCCATTGCTTCTACATTTTTCATTTACGGGGTTGTGAATTGTGATACAAATGGGTGTATAATTCATTTGTTATAGTTTTTTAAGTAACTTTTCTTTAATCTCAAACTTATATAAAAAAATTTAGGAAAAATAAAACTTTTATTTGTTTTTGATAAAAGACAAAACATATTTTTACCAAAAGAAAAAGAAAACATAAATATAGACGCTAAAACGCTATATTTTATCATCACTATTCCATAAAACCGCGACACTAATACCCTAGCAGCAGATATTCCAACGGTTTTCTAAAACCGCCGCTGAATCATCTAGCGGCGCCTCTTCCAGATTCTTTGTAATGATTGTCCTAATTGTGACTCAAGAAAAAAGTGTTTTATAACATTAAAAAAATTATTATAAAAAATAAAAAAAAATCATTTTATTTAAAATTTTGGGCGAACAATAAAAAATTTGGTAGGAAATTTTTTGGTGGACAATAAAAAATTTGGCGGAAAATTTTTTGGCGGGATGAATCTTCGATGTTGTTTCGTTTAGAGATGGATTTCAGAGACAGATTAATTCAGAGACGAATAAATTCCGTCTCAGATAGATATTTAATTACTTTAATAACAAGTTGACTAATTAGAGACGAATACAGAGACGAAACTATTAGACACACTAAAAATCCGTCTCTAACATCTGTCTCAAATTACTATTTTAATTATAAATTTAAAAACTAATTAATTAGAGACAGATTTAGAGACGGAATATTTTTGAGACAGATTTTTCTGTCTCTAAACTCCGTCACTAGTACATATATTTTAATTTTTGTCTCTAAACACTTTTTTTTGTCTCTAATTCCGTTTCTAATAGAGATGAAATAAATTTCGTCTCTAAATTCCGTCAGTATTTAGACTTTTTCTAGTAGTGCTAATAGGCCAGACTATATATACATAATTGTTATTTTTTACATATAAAAATATACATAACTATTAAAACTTACTTTTATATTTTATAATTATAGTTTATATATAAAGATAAAATAAAATATAATTTAAGACATATAAAATTGGTTGTGATTATATTTTAACCTATTAAAAAAAAGTAATATAGAATATATAAAAACTTTTATGTAATGTAAGTTTTTAAATAGACTATGTTGCGAATTTTTAAGAAAAATAATATAAACTATATTGAAGTGTTTATGTGATGTAGGTTTCTATATAGGCTATAAGGTTAAATCAGGCCAAAAAAATTAATTTTAAATAGGCCACATGCAGAGCTAGGCTTAATAAAATTTCATAAGTCAGACTCAGACTTACCAAAGTCTGACTTGGCCTGACCTATTCCCAACCCCATTTAAATACTAGTATGTGAGAGTGACATAACAATTTGACTAAATGCATGATACCCATGCAAGAATATCTCATTAATAATTACTATCTCCGTCTCAAATTATAAAAAAAAATCATTTTTTTTGTTTTAAGTTACTCTTTCCGTACTAAAATATAAGTTATTTTGGGGAAAAAGTTATATCAAAATACATTTTTCTAATATTTGATTTTTAAATCTCTTTTTTTCTTATATTTTATATAAGTTATTTAAAATAGTTTATAGTTTATACACAAAGTGAAAGATATATACAGAATTCAAATAGTCAAATGAATTTAGTCTAAATTTTAAACATAATACATTTGAGTTTTAAATTTCTTTTTTGCTTATATTTTCTATAAGTTATTTACAAAAGTTTATAGTTTATACACAAAGTGAAAGATATATACATAATTCAAATAGTCAAATGAATTTAGTCTAAATTTTAAACACAATACATTTGATTTTTAAATCTTTTTTTTCTTATATTTTCTATAAGTTATTTAAAATAGTTTATAGTTTATACACAAAGTGAAAGATATATACAGAATTCAAATAGTCAAATGAATTTAGTCTAAATTTTAAACATAATACATTTGATTTTCAAATCTCATTTTTGCTTATATTTTCTATAAGTTATTTAAAATAGTTTATAGTTTATACACAAAGTGAAAGATATATACATAACTCAAATAGTCAAATAAATTTAGTCTAAATTTTAAACACAATACATTTGATTTTTAAATCTCTTTTTTCTTATATTTTCTATAAGTTATTTAAAATAGTTTATAGTTTATATACACAAAGTGAAAGATATATACATAACTCAAATAGTCAAATGAATTTAGTCTAAATTTTAAACACAATATATTTGATTTTTAAATCTCTTTTTTCTTATATTTTCTATAAGTTATTTAAAATAGTTTATAGTTTATATACAAAGTGAAAGATATATACAGAATTCAAATAGTCAAATAAATTTAGTCTAAATTTTAAACATAATAATACATTTGATTTTTAAATCTTATTTTACTTATATTTTCTATAAGTTATTTAAAATAGTTTATAGTTTATACACAAATATTTTTTGACTTTATTTTTTATTACAATAATATACCACATCATTTGTAATGGAAGAATCTAAAAGAGTTTTTATATCATCATAATTTGATCCTTATTCATTATTTCCATTGAAGGAAGGATATATGGCATGGTGGGTAACAAAAAAATATAGTCCAAGTAACTTATTTAAGCTATTTTATCATCATTTAATGTTGGTTTATTAAAAAGAACCGATATGAATACACATTTGTATAGAAATATAAGTTGTTAAAGAGTTATATAATTTTATATCGTTGAAGTAAAATTGTGATTTGCATAACTATATGACATAAAATTTATGGATCATTTGTTAGTGATATATGATATTTAAAACGGATTCCTTACAAATGCTGTTATAAGTAAATATCTGTGTATATCAATAAAGACATATGTTATAAATGTTTAATAATGTCAATGGATTTCTCTTCAATTATGAAAATGTAATTTTGTTTTTTTTTACATTAAAATGTAATTTTGTTAAAATGATGTCATAATTAAGTTTAATGATGTCAATGCCTCTAAGACATAAGTTTAATGATGTCAATGTATTTATACATATGTTGCATTGCATTTAAGAATGTTCGGAAGAGAAACAAAGGAGATTATGCCCAATTATTATCCTATTTATTACTGTAATAATCTTTCTTCCATGTTCATTTGAAGTATCTTATATTTATGTTTAATTAATAGCGAAATGCTAACCGGTGTCTCCGGGGCATTGGTTAAGGAACCAAATATAGAAATCTGATTTTAGAAATTATGAAGTTAACTTCTCAAAAGTTTAAAAAGTAATAATTTTATTTTAAAATTTTATTCTTTTAGGTTCCTTAACCAATACCCTAGGAGCACCGGTTAGCATGACCCTAATTAATAATCACACTTTCTTGTTACCATAGAGCTTCTTGGAGGTCCTCATCAAATACAAACATGTCTCATTAAATATAGTAATGTGCAAAAATAACATTTGAGAGAGATTATTCCTTTTATTTTTTGCACTTAAAGAAAGGGTTAAAATATCTTGACTTAGAAGTGCATTTGGAATTCTGAATGTCCAAGTTTGCTCCCCGCTGCTATATAAATGGACTTCTTCATATTCCATAAAGGCCTAAATTTATGGGCTGGGCCTTGTACCCAATTCCCTAAACAATTTCAGTAAATTTTGCTCCACAAATGTTTTTCATCACAACTTTTTTTTTTCTTTCACACAACTTGTTTTTAAGTAAATTTCATGTCTACATTTCACATATTAACTATTAAATAAATACACATTTAATAACAGAAATAAATTTGGAGAGGGAAATCAATGTGCAGTCTTCTTTGCTAAACTTAGAGTATTCTCATATGTCGACTTCGTGACTCATATGTTTCTCCTCTAGAAAACATCCGTGATCTCATTAAAAACAACACAATGAAAATCCTCTTTTATCATGATTTTTGTTTTTTTTCCCTTTAATTTAGCTTCCCAACAAAAAAAAAACTGAAATGCTTATCAAAAAAGAAAAATAACAGAAATAAACTAACAAGACACATTCAATCATACTTTTGTAGTTTTGATACATTAGAACATTATAGTGGCATCACACATAACATTCAAAATAAAAATTGATGTTTACCATAAAGAGGAACAAAAGAACACTACTCATTAGTATTTTTCTTTTGTCATATGGTTCTAGTTGCTTAGGATTCTTCAAGGGAAAGCCGGCATAATGAATACTTCTAAGGTTCTTTATTTTGTTTTTTCTTATTCTTTGTTGGCCACATATCCATCAAACTTACCAAACAATACAAAATGGAATGTGTTCTTATTCTGTTTCTTTCTTTAAAAAGAAATTCCAAGGAGTGAACATCACCTTTCTATTTTTATTATTATTCTCCAATGTATCTTTACTATAATATTTCTATTTTTAGATGCTTAAATAAAAATATATCTTATTCTTAATATAAAATAAAAACAAATATTAATCCTAAAAAACAAGATAGACTCTTCAAAAGAATGAGTGATAAATAAATAATTGAGATCAAGTGATTAATATACTCTAATTAAAGAAAATTTATTTTAAAAGAATCTAAATTCGAATTTTAATTGATTTTTTTTATTGTTATACTATATTCATCTCTAATTGAACTCTAAAACTTTGATGGTTACCACACAAAAAAAAGAAGAGTGAGCATTAATAAATAATAACAATGAATTAAATAATGGTTTAAGTTTAAAAAACTTCACTCTATAACTTATCATATACTACCTCCGTCCATAAATATAAAACTCTGTTTGACCACTGTATTTATGCCAATACATAATTTTGATCATTAATATTTTTAATTATCTAACAATAAAAATTATAAAAATTTGATATTTTGAAAATATTAATCAAAACAAAACAAACCAAACAAGATCTTATATATTCATATTTACATCTATATATTATTAAAAAAATACGTTCAATACATAATAGATGAATAATAGGGACGGATAGTATATATGTACATGCATAACGAACCATTTCCACACAAAAATAAATAAATATCGAGTATATTGATTATCCGACCAATGACACAAAAATAAATAAATATCGAGTATATTTTACTAGAGAAATCAAATTCATATAGAACGTTCCTTTCTTGTTATCAAGAGAAAAGTCAGGGTGAATCTGATATTCTTTTCAGCCTGTAGATAGGATAATAAATATATCACTTTGAAATTAAATCACACACACATAAGATACCATATATATTTTGAATTCAGATAATAACCATGAAAAAAATGTTCAATTTATAATCGTGGCATTGTCAGTCCCCGTATGATAAATTAAGTGGTAAGATCTAGAGGACATATGATTAGGTAGGAAGAGATTCAGGAATCAAATCCTAACAAGAGCAATTTATTTTTCCGATATAAAAAAAAATTGCGGCATTGTCAATTGAGATAGATCATAAATAAATTGTCCTTATCATTGAAAAATTTAATGTCATTAACCTTGATAAATCAAATTATTTTGGTGCCCACTTCAACCATCGATATCTATTTTTTTGATTTGAAGGAACCATCAATATCTATTAAAAAGTATAAAAGTTCACTTGCATTTTTTCATCATCTTTTCCTTCCACTCAACATAGTTATAGTTTTTTCACACTTATAAGAAAATATTAGTTATGCATTCAATTTGCATATATTTAAATGTGTAAAAATTTCAATTTTTCTTTATAAGATCATGTTATTGGACTTAACCCTTTACTAAGCCAAAATTCTTGCCCAACTTTATATAATCAAATTATTGCCTAATTTTAAATATAATGGATATTACAATTGGCCAATTCCCATTGGCATTGTTGATGATAACATTAAGTAAAGTTTATAATTCCACCAATTACCTATAATTCCAAGCTAGAATCTTTCTTGATAAACATGTGAAGTGAAGTGTGGTTTCTGATGCTTTCAAGGAAAGAGAGATGGGAAAAAAAAAAGGAAAAAATTAAAAAAAGTTTATTCTATAATTCATGTCACTTTGAATTCTTCTCTTAACTTTTGGAATAAGGTTCTTCCATTTGTCATTGGAACAAAAACATATGCAGGCAGAAATTGTTCATAGGTCAAATAAATTTGATTCTAAATGCAACGTGTGAGGTTTCTATGAAAGTATTTTGCACACAATTCTATTGGATAAGTTCTTTGCTCCTATAATCAAAAAGTGGAAGTGAATAAGATCCTACAATGATGAAAAGTAAGAGGAATGATATAACTTTTTTAAGTACCTAAGTGTGTATATAGTATTGAATTAAGACATTAAGTTTATATATATAGTTTTAAGTTGTTATTTTTTTAAGATTCCATTCCTCATAGTGTCTTTCTCCTAAGAGTATTTTCTTTATAAGGACATCTTTGAGTACTACAACTTAGTCTTGTGAAGATTTTTTGTCTTTAGGAGAAAAAAGGATTGCATAGTTTGAGTTCAAACCCTAAAAAGGAAGTGCACTTGAAGAGTTTAGAACATTCCAATTTCACTTGAGAAAAGGTAAGAGCAATGATCTTGAACAAGTTTTAAATGGTGTGGTACTCAATTGCGATTCGGTTGCCAATACGAAGACATAAAATATCTTGTTGTCATGACTCAAACTATAATCGCAAAACTTTTTCAATGGTTTAAAAACCGAATTAGATGATTCAATTAGTTGAACATTGAACCAACCGTTACTACGGTTTGGTTATTTTGCTTGTTCGATCGTAGTTTCATCCTAGTTCAAACAATTTAAAGTGTTTGAACTATGAATCTATGCCGATTCGGGTTTTTTTTTTTGAACGACTGGTTTTTGTAATATTGTTTTTTTAAGACCTTGATCTTGAGTATAATAAATTTCTTATTGAGATCAATTTTGTTTTTCTTTTGAGGAGAATGTACTTCCATCATCAGCAACAACAAGCAAGGAATATGCATGCTTTAAGGATGCAAATGCAAGGAGGTGGAGATTCAGGACTTGTTCTTTCAACTGATGCTAAGCCAAGACTAAAATGGACACATGATCTTCATGAACGTTTCATTGAAGCAGTCAATCAACTTGGAGGAGCAGATAGTGAGTCTATGTCATACCGAATTTAAGCACAATTCAATTTTGATACACCGTCAGTATAAAATATTCTTTTTTTGTCAAGTAGTCAGAATTTCACACCTTAGAATGAATGCGTGCGTGGAGAATCCTAGATTTAAACTCTGACTTCTACATATTATAATATACTTGCTAACTGAGTTATGCTCACGGAAATAGTATAAAATATTCTTTACACAATTATAATTCACTGAGTCAAATACTTTTAATGATCCAACACTTATAATTTATTGATAGTGTAAAAAATCTTTACTGTGTTATATAAATTAAATTTAAATGTGTATAAGAAAATTGCAATTTTTCAAGCTAATTTGATTACTCTTGCTATATATGCAGAAGCTACACCAAAAACAGTATTGAAATTAATGGGAATTCCTGGACTTACATTATACCATTTAAAGAGTCACCTACAGGTAAATATATATCACTGCCATTTTACCTTTTTACCATTTCTATCATATCATATAATTAATTTCTATTGGTTTACTATGCATTTGTTACCCAAAATATAGTAGAAATTGTTCAATGTTCTGTTTTTATAAGTAAATCAAATAACTTATGTAATAAAAGTACATTTTATTACTCTAAATTGCGGTATATAACCAAAATTGTGGCCGCAATATAACAATTTTAGAGACTTCTGCAAATGTATCACAACTTCGATCAATTGCGGTAATATCAGCCGCATTTTTGTGTATTTTACGGTAATATTAAGATTTGCATATTAACTGTAACCACGGCCGCAATTTAAAAATCGGTACCACAATAAAAAAATGTAGATGGCTTTTTTTTTAATGGTTTTTTTTGTTCATAATTTATGTTTTGTTATTTGATTTCATTTTCTTGATGGCAGAAATACAGGATCAGTAAACATATGAATGGACAAACTAATATTAGCAGCAGTAAAATTGGTAAAAATAAATTATTTATTTAATATGTTTTACATGTCTTTCATAAGAATATTATGAATCATGAACATAATTTGAAAAGTTAAAATTATTTATCTTATTAGGAGCTTCAACCACAGAAGGAGTAGAAAGCAGAATCTCAGAATCAAGTGGAATTCATATGAAAGATTTAAGCATGGGACTCCAAACAAACAAGTAAGAACACATACATTTTCATTATTTAGTATTTTCTAATGAGAGGAAACACTAACAAGTATTATTCATAAATTCAGAAATTCAGAAATAAATGAAGCATTAAATATGCAAATTGAAGTGCAAAGAAGACTACATGAGCAGCTTGAGGTATAGAACACATACTTATTACTAATACTTTTTTGTGAATAGATCAATTGATGTGAATCATCAATTTGGTCCTTGAAATCATAGGTCGTTTTTAGATTAGGTTTTGAAATGAGATAAATCATCAGTCATTTTAGTTCAAATGATCGATCAATGATTTACAATTTTACTCTTTTTACTAGGGCCTAACATTATAGGCTCGGATCCTTTTCCACGATGTAGCGGTAGTACTTTCTTGCACAATTTTTTGTGCTAAATTGCTGCATCGCGGTAAGGGATATGAGTCATAACCTGACAATGTCTTACCATTTCTAGGACTATTTTGGGAGTTTAATTACCTACCAAATGAATAACAATCATTTGAAAATACTTGTTAGAAAATAATATAAAACCATAGATGTGGCATTTCCTAACAGCTTAAGCTTTTGGGATAATCGGTCATCTGACATGGTATCAGAGCCTCTATGACAATACTATTTTGGTTTAATTATCCAAATTGTAAATAATTTATTTACAAAAATTTCTTGTCAAAATATAAAGAAGTGTGCAAGTTTTTATAGTCGCTTTTTTTTTCTAACAGAGTAAACAACCATTTCGATTATGAAATTAATATTTGAGGCACTGTCGCAATAATCCATGGATTCATCAAAATTACGAAACATACCTAAATACGTCTTTATACAGGTACAACGACACTTACAACTAAGGATAGAGGCTCAAGGGAAGTACCTCCAATCAGTACTTGAAAAAGCTAAGGAGACACTAGGAAGCCAAAATTTAGGTACTATGGGACTTGATGATGCAAAGGTCCAACTATCTGAATTAGCATCAAGAGTATCCAATGAGAATCTTGAATCTAAATTTTCAGAACTAAAAGAATTGAATGCACTTTGGCCTCAACCTACACAAGAAGGTGAAACCATTGATTATACAATGGGAAGTTTCTTAACCAATAGTGATGACTCTCAAAGAGATCAAGAAGTACATAACAAGGGCATGCATTTTAGAGCCTATAATAATGGCACATTTTGTGAAGAAGTGAAGGAGAATAAGATGTTTCTTTCCTCATCAAGTGATAAACTACTAAAGGGTAATTTTTTACTAACCCTGGCCGATCCTATAAATAATCGAAAAATATGTTATTTTTTGTAAAATTGGATCTTTTCAATCGATTTTACAGTGCAGTCAGCTAAAAATGATTAGGTTTAATCTAATTTTTTATGAGTAACTGCTAGTAAAGTCGGTCGTAGAAGATCTAGGGTCTAATTTTTGATTATTTATATAAGAAACACAATACATTCTTTTAAAATGTGTATTATTACTAATTATTAAAAAATACTTTTATACCTCCAATTTGTCACGAGATTTTTTTTTAATGTTCTTGCTTGATCGGTGTAGTGTGATTTAATCTATTGTTTCTTATAAATAGGATCAGATGAAGTACCGAAAAGGACTTCAAGCCTCTTATCTATGAATATAGGAGTTAATGAAGAAGAAAACTTTTGGAGGAGAAATAATTCAAAGGAAGATTTAAAGGGTGAAGAATGGAAAAGAAGAAAAAGTAGTGAAACTAGTGGAATTCAACTTAAATTGAATAGTGACAAAATTTCTCAAGATTATAGATCGGCTAACTTTGGAGTGAAATTGGACTTGAATTCCCATGATGACAATGATGCTTCTTCTCACTCAAAAAAATTTGACTTGAATGGTTTCAGCTGGAATTGCTAGGATAGTATAACTTTCAGCTTGGAATTATATGTTGTTTATGGAAAGGATAAATAATATTTTAGTCTTTATAAATATTTGATTATTTTAGTTTTAGTTCTTATAAAATAAGATAGAATGTTAATTTCTGTTTCTATAAATAATTTAAGCACACAGTTTTAATCTATGTTAAATTAAAAAAGTTTCAAAAATATAATAAATTTTGATTTTAATCTGTGAAAAATTGAATGAAACAAATCGATAGATTAACTAGCACTTTAGTCTATCTTTAGATTTTTTTTAATTTACATGTTATAAAGAATTCTTTTAGAGAACTTTGAAATGTCTCTTTTGATGACATCTCTAATACATACATGTTTCTAAATATTCGTTTAATTACTTAGCCTTTTTTATTTGTTCTTCCCTCTCTATTTTAATTTGTACCAAAAAATGATTATAGTATATTTAGTAAAAAAAAAATCTTGATAAAAAAAAAGTAGATTTTTTTCCTTGCCAACGTTTGGAAGTATGCATTTAAATACCCACCAAATTTTGTACGATCAATGCATATTTGTTTTCAGATAATTTGAGTCATTCAATTACATACTTCCAAAAATATGTATAGAGTAGTAAAAAAAAGAGGAGAAATGCAGCCTAGTAAATACTTTCTATAAATAATTGATCCAACTTGAAGGACATGTCCCATCGTATTGAATCCAAAGAGACATATATACTCCATCCATCTTAAAATCTATATTTTATTCGTTTTAAAACGTAAGAAAAAAAATCTCACTTATTAAGAATAATGATATATCGCTGAATGCAGTGATTAATCTTTCGTTAGATTAAATACATCTCATGAATTACATTTGACGACTTAGAAATTAAAAGTTTCTCCATACTTAAAATGAAGATTGAACCATCTACCCTTGCACATAAGTGAGTTATGTAACGAATAAAATATTCAATAAAAAAATTCAGATGATTAATTCTTTTTTTGACAAAAATATACTCCTTTCGTATAAAAATGATTGTCGTTTTAAATATTTGCATACATATACGATCATTATGTTAAAAGAAATAACACTTTTCTTAAATTTCCTACTTTATTGGTTTGATTTCTTAAAATTAATACAAATTAATAGTAATAATTAAGAAGTAGAATTAAAAAATATTGCATTCAAAATTAAAAACATACTTATTTTAAGGCAAATGTTAACATGTGTCTTAAGGGCACATATTAAGAAACTTAATAAAGAAAGATTCTTCTAAAAAACCGTGCATTCACTTTTTTAATGGTCAAACTATTGTATTTTCCAATACAAAAATTCTATTTTTAGATTCCTTAACATGTGCCCTAAGAACACACATTAACAAGACCCTTATTTTAAAAAGGAGAGTAAAAATTAGACTTCTTGTTTTTGTCATTTTAGTAAGTTTGTACTTGTAGGACTAGAGTAGCTGTGCCCATAATATATATTGGTCCAATCAAAGACAAATGAATGCACCCTAACTAGACTCAGGATTGGATTGGCCCAACAATAACGATACTCCCTCCGTCTCAAAATGTAAGAGAAAAAATAAAAATCACACTTATTAAGAAAAAGTAAAATATAATGATTGAATGTAAAATTTTTAGTAAAAAGGTTATTTGAAAAGATGTATAAACAATTTTGATTGGTTATTGATTATGGAAAAGGTAAGAAAGAGAGTGAATTTTTCTTGAAAATGTAAAAGTTTGTGTTTTTCTCTTATATTTTGGGACAAAAGAATTTGAATTTTTTCTCTTACATTTTGGGACGGAGGGAATATGTTTTAAGAAAGACTACTTCATTTTATGAAAAAAAGAAAAAAGGCTTAAATATGTGATAAGTCCCTGCAGTTTTATCAGATTTTGGCATTAGTCCTTGTAATTTTTTTTGTTGGCTTTTGATCCCTGCAGTTTCAAAGTATTTTGGTTTTAGTCCTTCTGTTAATTTAAAGGTTACAACAATAGTTAGATTTAACAGAGTGCCACGAGGCCCGATTAATATACGCCACGTGGCACAGTAAAACACAAAATTAATTTTTCAATGTGAAGAAAAAATAAAATAAATAGGTGAGAATTTAATATTTAATATTTTATTAATAATAATAAATTATTAAAAAACAAGAAAAAGACATAAAAAAGAGGTTAGATCTTCTTCTTCTTCTTCTACTCTATTAAATCTAACTATTTTTATAACCTTTAAATTAACAGAAGGACTAAAACAAAATACTTTGAAACTGCAGGGATTAAAAGCCAACAAAAAAAATTACAGGAACTAATGCCAAAATCTGATGAAACTAAAGGGACTTATCACATATTTACTATTATTTACTATTATTCCTCTCTTGCCTTAATTATAAACAAAAATATATATACATTATATTTACTATTATTTTCTTCTTAATTATTTTTTTTCCTTATAAACTTAATTAAATTAGCAGAAACATTAGACCATCTCCAATGAATAATTCTATTTTTGAGTATTTAATGAGACTCACATGTACACATCACTTATTTATAATTTTTTAATAATAGTATTTAATAAGCACTCAATCTCTTCAATCTTATATCTCTTTAAAAAGTTTTTAATGGATTCCAGCGGTAACTCTACATCATTTAATTTAATAATAAATTATTATTTATTATGTCATAAAGTATATGGTAGAAAAAATAATATATAAAAACATGTGGCACTCGTTAAGAAACAATTCAAAGAGATGAAATGCTTGTATAAGAAATGATACCTATAATAGATACTCAAATGAGTATTGTTCCAATGGTAGTATTTAATAAGTATTCAATAAGTACCTAATAAGTATTATCATTGGAGATGGTCTTATATACTATTTTGGTCTCAAATATAAGCAAAATTTAGTTAAAGAAACTTGATGTATTTGGAGCAAATTTTGGACAAGATAAATTAATTTTTTTTGACTAAACTTTGATTATATTTGAGACCAAAAATAGTATTATATAGAGATATTGATGTTTAAATCTCAAACATTCTACTTTTTTTTTTTAAGAAAATGTTAACAAGTGTCCTTGTAACACTGTTAACTAAATCAAATCTAGTAAAATTGTCTAAAATTTGTATAGTCAATTTTGTAAAAAGGTAAAAAAATATTATTTTCAATACAAGGAGAAGCTTGGGGACTCCAACAAGGATTGGTGTGGATGGAGAGGCTAGGATATCAAAAAGTGATTTTTGAAATGGCTTGCAAGATGGTGGCGAATGATGTGCAAAATAAAAGACAAAATATCTCTGAGTATGGTTCAGTTATTAAGTGCATATATTAAGTGCATAAAATAAAAAATGTATAAGGGTAGATGTGAGGAAAATCATATATTAAGTGCATATAACCAAATTTTAATATGAGGTAGTTACCGGTTAATTTCCCCATCAATTAGGTGGAGAGGACACACTGTCATAGACAGAAATATATTTTAAAATTGATGAAAATTAATTCTCCTATTGTAAAACCCATAAAAATAACTTTAATTACAGTTTTAATCCTCATATTTTAATTCACTAATAAAATTGATTCTTCTATTTTAAAATTCACGATCAGTTTTTGATCTCTTCCTTATTTTTAGACTTAAAAATGACGATGAGACATATTTATATGGTAACTAGTATAAGTTACCCGTGCAAAGCACGGGTTAGTTTTTAATTATAAAAATATAAATTGTTTGATTATGATATAAGTTTTTTTTTAAATTATTTTAATAATAATTAAATTTAAATTTATTTATTTTTAAATGTGTATCTAATATTTTGGAAAAAAAATTGGTGTTTAACTTACATTGTTGGATACCGTATCCATAGAGAAAATTTAGGTACATGAGTATCTACCACTTATCTCATATATAATTGACATTGTATTTCTTTGTATTGATTTTAATAATAATATAAAAATTATCATATTTTGATTAGTTATAATTTTTTGTACAATAATTCCTATGAATATAATTTATTTGGTAAGAGTCGAGACGTCTCAATCAGAGTTTGAAATCAAGATACCCTGCCTAATTATTTTAAGAGAATTTTTTACCACTAAACTACTTGGCTAGAAAGAAAAATAAAATTTGTGCACAATATTTAATTTATAGAATTAATTTTATTTTTACCTTGTCCATTTATTTTAACCATATAAAATGAATATTAGGTTAACTGAAATCTATATATATTTTTTCATCGATAATTCAACTGATAAATAATTTCCACAGTGATATTTTAAATAACAAAGAAGAAGAAGAAAAACTTTATTGATTAAAGAGATTTTAACTCAATTACTTGATTTTAACTCCCTAAGTTTCACAATTGTTCAATTTTAGTCACCTAAATTTCAATTGTTCTATTTTCGCCCTCAAATTTATCCCATTTTGCATTTCCTAGTTCTATTGACTTTTTTTAATTAAAATTACTTATGTGGTATTTTAAATAAAATATGCTTTTAAATTTATTTGTACCCCGTGTGTTTTCTTATAATTTTTTTAATATGTGTGCCCCATGTGTTTCTAAATGGTATCTTGAATGTGTGTGTATCCCGTGTGTTTTCTTATAAATTTTTTAAGAAAAAAATAATTATATTGAATGGTATATTGACAGTGTGTCTATCCCGTGTGATTTTCCACAGAGGTTTTGCATTGATAATTCAATTATTTGATTATAACTCTCTAAATTTCACAATTGTTCAATTTTAGTAACCTAAATTTCATATGTTCAATTGTGGCCCTCAAGTTTATTTCCTAGCCCCGTTGTCTTTGTTTAAATAAAAATTACTAATGTGCTATTTTAAATAAAATACGTTTTTAAGTGTGTTTGTATCCCGTGTGTTTTCTTATAATTTTTTGAATGGGTGTGTACCCCATGTATTTTTAAATGATATCTTGAATATGTGTGTATCACGTGTGTTTTTCAATAAATTTTTTTAAAAAAACTAATAATTATATTGGATGGTATCTTGAATTTGTTTGTATCTCATGTGATTTTTCACAGAGATTTTGCATCGCTAATTCAATTATTTGATTTTAACGAACTCCCTAAGTTTCATAATTGTTTGATTTTAGTCACATAAATGTCAATTGTTCGATTTTGTCCCTCAAATTCACCCCATTTTGCATTTCCTAATCCCATTGACTTTTTTTAATTAAAAGTTACTTATGTGGTATTTTAAATAAAATATGCTTTTAAATTTGTTTGTACCCTGTGTGTTTTCTTATAAATTTTTTTAATGTGTGTGCCCCGTGTGTTTCTAAATGGTATCTTGAATGCGTGTGTATCCCGTGTCTTTTTTTATAAATTTTATAAGAAAAAAATAATTATATTTAATGGTATATTGACTGTGTGTGTGTGTCTATCCCGTGTGATTTTTCACAGATGTTTTGTATTGATAATTCAATTATTTGATTTTAACTCCCTAAATTTCACAATTGTTCAATTTTAGTAACATAAATTTCAATTATTCAATTTTGGCCCTCAAGTTAACCACGTTTTGTATTTCCTAGTCCCGTTGTCTTTTTTTAAATAAAAATTACTAATGTGCTTTTTTAAATAAAATATGTTTTTGTACCAAAAAAAAATGTTTTTAAGTGTGTTTGTATTCCGTGTGTTTTCTTATAATTTTTTTAATGTGTGTGTATCCCGTGTGTATCTAAATGATATCTTCAATGTGACGTGTGTTTTCCTATAAAAATTCTAAAAAATAATAATAATTATATTGAATGATATCTTGAATTTGTTTGTATCTCATGTCATTGGTATCTTGAACTTGTTTTCAAAAAAAAATCTTCTCAATTAAATTCCATTAATGTGTCTTATGAAATAATAAATACTCGATGAATGTGAGAAGAGCATTTAATAATTTCCTAAAATAGTTTTCTTATAATGGATTCGTAAATAGTATATTATATAGATTAGTCATAACTGATGATGTATAATAATGATTATTTACAAAATTACAAAAAAATCCTCTAAGAACTTCAATTCTAACCTCAAAAAATATTCATATTTAAAAGATTTAATTTTATTTTTAATCCCCGATTTTATCACTCTCACGAAAATGATTTTCTCATTTCAAAATCGAACATTTTGATCCTCTTGTTATTAAAATTTTTACAATCGTGCCTCTCCCTCACTTTGGTCCCTAAAATTCGTGTCGTGACACTTTTAAATGAGGTAACATGCAAAATAATTTTCACATAAAAAAATATATATATAATGACATCTTAGCAAATTTAAGAGAGAATTTGCGTCATAGTGGACATTAGAGACCAATTATAGCTAACATAAATAAGATCAAGAAATATATAATCCCTAGACTACAAAACAAAACAAAATATTAAAAGAAATTTAAATAATGTTATTTTAAGAGCAATTATATATAGCGACAATTTTTTGGCCAGATTTTACTTATCTCGCGGTCGAACTTTGAACTAGCTACTAGAATCCTTTCGCCTAGAAATCAGAGAGTGAAAAGCAAAAAAAAAATTAAATCTGTTTTATGAAATTAAAAAGAGTATGTGTACTCAAAATTGATATTTCTCAAAAGAAAGAATAGTACTACATACATAATCCTAAAAATTGTATTTGATCTAAATTTGAATCAAATATAAATTGACTTTTAGTTATTTTTTTTTTTACATAGATGAGATGACAAAGCCACCAATAAACTCACACACACATAAGTGGAGTGATCGGGATTCAAACCTAAGTCATGGACGTCCGACCTAACAATTTCGACATTTTCTGTCAGTTGACCTAGGACTTCTTGACTTTACTTATATTTTACAATTGAATGACATGGAACATTGTTTATTTCCAAAAAATTTGGACCGTTACCTTGAATCATTGGTAATTATATAAACTTCTGATTTCATATTGTCAATGTCATGTTTTAATTGCAAGATAAAGTATATGTCCATACTCAAGTCAAGTGTCATTAAATTTAAAGCAAACATATTTGATGAGTAGTAAATAACTTGGTATGTACCCCCATCCATAATCCAGCAATAACAAACACCACAGCATCCCTTGTGTTGTACGTGGTCCATTATTTTCTATGAACATCACTTTTTTTCTCTCTCCTTTATTCTAAGATAGCGATGTTTCCAAGCATATTGATCTTTTCAGACTATAGCACCCAAACAGTACAAATCTAGATCTTCACACAAAAGTGGTATAGTTTTTTACTATCTCAGAAATCAAATATAAACAAAAATAATATTGTTTAAAGTTATGTATGGTTTTTAAAAACTTTATTCAGAAGATCTACAATCTTATAAAAAAATCAAAATTTTTGAAAGTAAAAGGTATATAAAAGTATGTTGATCGCAAAAACAATATGTTTTATTATGTTTCTCTCATGAAGTCATGCTAATATTTGAAACTTGGAAGCTCCCTACAATGAATTGTGTCTTCCCTAAATGTATCTAGGTACGCCTTACAGCAAACAGGACAAGCCGATCACTAATAAAAAAAAAAATGAAATCATGAGGCAATATCTGAAGATGATACGATTCTCTACTATTGATATATATGTTGGCCTAACCCATAAATATTTGGTGCGAACGAGAATGGTTCATTTAGATTATTTGTTGTGTTCATATGGGTATGGAATCGATGAAACTTTGAATCACTTGTTCTTTGACTGCGCTTTTAATCCGCCTATGTGGTGTTGTACTTGTTGGGTAAATGGTGTTATACTGCGTTTTGAATAAAAAATTTCTTAAAATAGAATGCTTAAAGAGTGCTTGGGGACACTCGTTTGTAAGACCTTAAAAACTTATATAAATAGTGCAAATGTATTTTCTTTGTACACAATAGACAAAACCATAGTTGAGAGGTACCTTTCCAAAGTTGTGGAAAGTATATAGTCCTAAATCATATCATATGGAGCTCTAAATTGGTGTCTGCATTGTTTCTCACTTGGACCACACCCAACCGTCTGTCAATATTTGATGTCCTCGACCTAACCTTAGAGGCATGTCAAATTTTAAAAAACTAAACATGAATGTTTAATCTACTCTTTGTGTACGATCTGATACCTTATTGGAAAAAAAATATAAATGCGGTATAAATTATGACATTTGACTTAAGTAGTTAATGAATTTTATTAAAGGATGAATTTCGAAAAAATTTGAGTTTGTTAAACAATTTCTTAAACAGATTTTATGAAACTGAAGATATTCAGTATTTTTTTTTTCTACTTTAAAGATAATGTTGACTATACCACATCATTATTATCTATCATGTCATTTAAAATATACTACATTATTTTTTAGTCTAAAAAAATTAAGATGACTAAAATTGAGTGTTTTAAATTGGGAGGACCAAATTTGTGAGCGAATGAATATGAAAGGATCAAATCAGCAAATAAGTTGTATGTGTGTCTATATAAAGAAAATTTTATCATTAAAAATATAGTATAAAAGATACTCTAATCCATATATATATCAAGAAGATCTCATATTAATTTTTAAATAGAAATTTCATTTATATAGAATAGGGGATACTCTAATTCAAAAAATATTTTAATCATTAAAGTAGAAATTTCATACAAACTCAACGGTAGGGAATACTCGACACACATCTTTTTTTAAAAAAAAAAGTATTCAGCTAAAGGAGTGACTAAGTCGAGAGGTTCAATTTCATTTCATATTCATTAAACCCACTTACTGAGCTTAATTTAAAGCCATATCAAAACTTTGTATAGACTAATCCGTCGAAATTAGCACCTGGGACATGAGAAATTAAATCCAACACTTTTAAAAGAGCATACTCCAAGATTCTAAATCAACACCAATAGACGAACCCATTATTCTTAACACACATTACATCACACAACATTATATTAGAGCACATAATTTTTCTCAAATAAATAACATAACACACATAAACTAAACCTATCTTACACATAAAGCATTAACATGCCATATATATTAATTATAAATTATGCTTTGCTCATATATCTGTTACTTGGCATTGGAACAGGGAATTCATGAATCTCATCCATCCAAGGATTTTTCAATGATTTAGTATCAACATTCTTCAAAGCAAGCCAAACAGCAGTATTAACCTTAAATCCAGATCCAAAAGCCATTTGCCAAATCTTATGTCCCTTTTTAACTCTCCCCTTAGCTTCACAATAAGACAATTCATACCAAACAGAACTTGATGATGTGTTACCATATCTATAAAGTGTCATTCTTGAAGGCTCCATATGAAAATCATCAAGCTCAAGACTCTTTTGCATCCGATCGAGAACCGCTCTACCACCCGTATGCATGCAAAATTGATCGAAAGCTAACTTGAAATTCGGCACATATGCTTCGATCTTCATCTTCAAAACCTTCCTCTCGAATAAATTTTTCACATACTTGAGTTTCTCCGAAATCGGAAGGACTAATGGACCGAGCGATGTTATGTGTACACGAAGTGCGTCCCTAGCAACATTCATGAGTTCTTTCGAGAGTGCAACGCCAACAATACCTTTGTCGTCTTCTTCCTGAAAGACGCATTTGTAACTATTGTCATCGGCTCCTACATGAGTACGCAAGGAATGCATCAATTGGTATTTTGAGCGGCTACGGTCCGATGGATGACTCGAGAGTAGGGCTGCCGATCCCCCCATGCGGAAGAGACAATTAGTAAGTAGCATTGAAGGGTTGTTGCCTTTGTATATGCTTGAGATTTCATTTTCTGTACTTAGCACCAATGCATATGAGTTTGGATGTGCCTGAAATTTGTATGTCATCATAATCAAGGTTACTTTGTTAGGAATAAGTTACATGTAGCTAGGTAAATAAATTAAATATCATGTTTGTAAAATTTATTTATATGGGTATTCTTGTGTATTAACAATTTGGAAGGATCAACAATAATATGATCTACTTATATAGATTATTTAATTTTTGGTACAAATCTACTTATCGATATAGAACAAAAAATATTCAATGACCTAACTAACAACTATTAATAACATTTCTAATTCATCTTTTCTAAAAACTAAAAATAACAAACAAATTTGTCAACATTTTTTCTTATATATATAATAATAATTTAAAAATAGTGTCAACTATATATATCTGTTAGTCAATTGAAAGCATGGACACTAAGATAAGTTGTTGTAGAATAGAGTTGATATATATATATATATATACTACAATTATTAGTTAGATATATAGTAGGAACATGTTATTACATGAAAAAAATGTCAGAATCATTAATTCAATAATGCACCTCTGCTTTGCAGTGCAACTGTACGAACATAGAAACTTTGAATCAAACTTATTTATCATCATGGAAGATATTTTATTTTACCAATTGGAAGATGCATTAATTAACATTTTTTCCGATGTACTAAAAAAAAATACATTAATTAACATTATAATTATTGGTAAATAATAACTTTATAAATGTGATCTAGATTTCTCTTGTAGCTGCTTCACGCCTCAACTCTTTATTTATGATCATATAGCTCCAATTTATACACTATTGATTTGACAGATTATCACTATTTTTAATTTCATCCATTCAAATCTCCTATATGTGTAATACAGCTCCAATTTATACACTATTTTTTTTTATATATATTATAACTATTGATCGAACAGTCTAGAACAGTTACTACGTTGACGCAATAACTGCGGAAAAATTGAATCTCCTATTTATGTAATACAAGTACTTTTCCATTAAAAAAAATGGATTAAATTAAAATATGGACTTCAAATAAATGTCCTATGGATAAACTCTTACTATTTTTAATTAAAAACAAATATTACAAAAAAGAAAATATATTATTTAAATAAAATTTAAATATACTATGTTCACTTTTAAAATAATTTTTAAGCTTGCACTTTTACTTTTACTCGGAAGTTATTAAATGGGTTGGAGAGCTAGGAATAATACTATTATTTATTTATTTATTTATTGTTTGAAGATATTATTAATTTTCAGCTATATTAATTGGTAGATACGAATTGTCATTTTTTATTACATTTTGTAGATTGTCTAAGTTCTAATTGCTTACACTTTTTGATAGTTCATTAGGAGGCAAAATAATATTGTAGTAATAGCATATATGTACTTGACCAAAAAAAAAAGAATAGCATATATGTCTCTCCCATTTATTAATTATTGTTGATGATTTTAATACTTAATAGTACGTAAAATAGCATCAACTATCTTTTTGTCCGGAGTGGATTGTCTCCAACGACAACAATTTTATTGGAGAAAATAATGTATATTCATCCGTACCCTATAAAAAAAATTGAATGAATGAGATTTCATGGGAGATAAATTTCATGGTTGAGAATCTCCTCCCCTTTTTGCCATATATAGTTGTTGGGTGTTTTTAATAAAAACATCGTAAAATTATAGTTATTGTAGTAAAATTATGGATGTGATATTTTGTTAAAAATGATAAAAGATTCACCTTATATTATTTTTGTCCCCTTAATTAGTCTTTAACATCGTACCAAATAGTTCATACAGAGCAAAACTCTAATTTTAAATGGGGTTACATTCCAGCAAGCGGATGGTGAGATTAGACTCCTTAAATTAATCGGTTTTTTAGCCGGATATTAAGTTTTTAGAAAGAAAGAAATTGAAAAAAAAAATTATTCTAATTATTATACTATAAAGTTCTATAAAATAAATAAAATATGTAAAAGAAATAAAATAAATTACCTGAAGTAGACGTTTGGCAAAATCCACAGCAATAACACCAGCACTACATCCCATTCCACTAAGATTATAAATCAAAATATTCCCTCTAAGTTTATAATGATTAACAATAGCATCTGAAAGTGAAGGTGTAGGATTAAATAAGCAACAATTAACCACAAGAATTCCAATATCTTTAGCTTCAACACATGTTTTCTCAAGTAGTTCATCAACTGCTCCAAAAAGAACAGCATAAGATTCATTTCTTGCTTCTTCAAGTGTTAATTTTGGCGGAATTTGTAACAATCCTTCGGGAACATAGGTCTTGGGTCCGACCCCTGACCTATCTAAAATTTTATTAATTAAAATAAAATTTTCTTCAGAAAGAAAACCAAATAGTTTTGCTCTTTCCAACAACATTTCTTTTGTGCAAAGACAATTATTATTTGGTTTGTAACATGAAAAATCTACTAGGTATATTTTGTTTGGTCTACTCATGAAGATGTAGTAAACTAATGAAGTAGCTAAACAAAATGATTTTATTAAAATTGATGGTTGAGGATTGCAAAATTGATCATTGACATAAAAACAACTTACACATGATGTAGCTATTACTACTAAAAGTGACATGAACAAAATGTTCATAATGTTTGATATCAAATAGAAATGCTTTAACATTTTGCTACTTTTTTGTGTGTATGAAAAGGATAGCAATAGCTATATTGTGTGAGACAATACAAGTATAGTTGAGGTCATTTATATAGGAGCGAGTATTGAAGTAAGGAGCCCATAAAAAAATATTGAAGTAAGGTTTTAAATTTTAATATTAAAATAAATAAATAAAAATGAATGAATGAAGTAGACCTAGAATAATTGTCTGCTGTTGAAATAACACGCGTGATATGGACATGGATTATGTGCAGTCGAAAAACTATATGCAGTCAATAAATTTTAAGTCGTTCGATCTTATATTAAACAAAAATAAAATATATATCTCAAGATGTGAATTCGAATTGTCTGATCTAAATTGGACGATGTAGAATAATTGATGACTGCATGCAGTCTTGACTACATGTAACCCAATTCCGCAGTCATATACATTGTTTTACATATTAAATCATTGGTTAGCGATCAGACAGATCGAATTATTCACTAATAAAGTCGATTGTAAACGATCTTGTTTGTCGATTTCGAATCAAACGGCTAAAACATATAATTGAGTGATGTATTTAGTGCATCAAATCTAAATGATGAAATAGGTAAGGAACATAATGATGAGGATATGGAGATAAATAGTATTTTAATAAAAATTGAATAGTAGTTTGGAGGTTGGGGAAGTGTTAATTTGAGGAACTGTTTATGTTAGTAAAGAAAGTTGGTAAAGAAAGTTAAAAGTCGGATTGTGATAGTTAGAAGTCATAAATATTAGTAAATGTTTTTGTCGGAATAGTACTTTGTTTTAGTTTCCGGTGGGTGAACAAAACTAATACTCCTGCTGTTTCTCTCCCAAATTTAAGGAACAATATTTTAGGAAAAAAAAAATGTACTTACTACTATAAGTTAAGGATTTACTAGGTACCTACCTAGCTAAGTTTTTTTTTGTTTTTTCCTTTTTTTATAAAGAGTACTTAAATGATTTTGAGATGAGTTATTTCACTTAATATCTTACTTATATATTCACGATTAATTTTACTCTAAGTTTTCTTATTGAATAGATCAACTCTCAAAGTTTTCTTCAAATTTTTATAAAATTTTAAAACTTTTTGATATATACATCCTTAAGTAATTTCAAATGAGCATATAATAAATTAAAAAAAAAAACATAAATAAATATCAAAGTTTAGATTACAGAGCTACAAATTTTAGATTTATATATATAAAAATGTGCGTACTTGATTATTGATATATAATGATAATAATCAACGGTTGGATTGACGAAAATCATCATGAATAAGTTGACATTAAGCGGAGTAACTCATCTCAAAATTATTCATGGAGTAGTCAACGGGTCTCTCCTCATTTATAAATATTTGAAACTTTTAGGGGAGAGAGCAAATCTTCGTTCCACTATAATATTTTTAGTACCTTTACAAAGAAATCTCAATAAGGTTTACAAGAGATAGTCTTCAAACCTAACTCTACCATAATCCTGAGTTTTTTCGGAGGTCAAGAAACTCAATTTATAGTATTTTCCTAGATGAAAAATAATACCCCAACCCTAATAATTTCCACGAGAATTCTCTATGATTTCTAGCTTGCTTGTTCGCTTCAAAAACCCTTGCTTTCTTGTTAATCATTGTTTCTCAATCTCACTATTTATAAAATAAAATAAACCTTTAAAAGCAGCCAAAAACTGAGCTGGCACGCGCGCCTGCGCGCCGCGCCTATGGCAGAATGCCCATGTTTTAATTTCTGGCAATTGCGTGCCGCACCGGTGTCTGGACCTTGCACCCTAAAATTTATGCCTCGCACCCACAAGTTCATTTGCATGTTTTTCTTTTTTTCATGTTTTCTGTTAAGATGTCAATGTAATATTAACAATCTTAAATTTTAGTTACAAATGTAACACAAAGCCTCACAAACAAAAATAATTGTGCAAAAAACTACTTAACCAGGACCGGTCTAAGGTACGTAAAACTACTAAAATCATTGTTTAATCTTTTATATTATATGTTTGTTACGATGCTTGCAATTCAAGCATCAATTTTACCCTAAAAATTGAAATTTTCCCTCTCAAAGTTTTATTAATTGTTCTCTCCACTAACTATTGTTACAATGATAATTATGCATATCTTTAATTATTAATCAAATAGTCAATCCACTAAGAATTGGTAATTCCAATACCTTTGAATATTAGGTGACTACTAAGAAATGTTGCCTTTATTTGATCTAAAAATTATATATTGTATGATTTGTCATGCCAAATATATGTTGTAACTCTAACAATGACAATGCAACTCAGGGTAACATATACAAGAGATGAAAATCCTATCCCCTAATTCAAATTTATTGTTTAACTCTTTTCACCCTGTACTTCAAAATTATACCACTCTTCTCAACCGACTCGCAAGTTCTTATAGTATTTTAAGTAACAATTTATTATAGTATTTTAAATATTACAATATGGAATCAAACTATTTAAGTAATCAAATTTAGAAGATATATACATATTTGGATGGTACAATAAAATCAAACTATACAAACTAAAACATATATACAATATGGAATAACTCCTTAACATGTTATGTCAACATGTATAACTGTCGATGTTTCTAAAGCGTCGGTTCAATGGTACGAGTTTCATCTTTATCAAGGAAATGGAAGGAAATTATTAAAAGATTGAAGCACGGGAAACCAATTCCTCCTTCCATTTCTACCCCTCACAACCTCATTATTTTGATTCTCCCTATTTCCATTTTCCAAATTAGCCAAAACATTTGAATCCTCACAAGGCATTTGAAACCTACAAACTGGACAAGAACTATGTAGTTTAAGCCATGATACAATACAATCACCATGAAATTTATGCTTACATGGCATTTCTTTAGCTATACTTCCAATCTCAACATCTTCCAAACATATAGTACATTGCAATTTCTCATCAATAATCACATTTTCCATTGCTTCAATTGCTTCTTTCTTTGTTGGAGGATTAACACTTGCATAGCCACTAGGTGTAATTTGTGCCAAATGTTGTAGCAACAAATCAAATCCACTTCCATCCACAAAATCATTCAAAGATCCAATAGTAGTATTAATATTATTATCATTTGTCCTTGTATGATTCAAATTAGGACCCCTAACAATTAATGCACCTTCATTGAATGGATCAATAACAAGTATACTATTATTATTGTTGTTATTATTATTGGTATTAGTATTATTATTTTCAATGTTCCTATTTTGTTCTATGTTTTCATTTTCAGAAACCATTCTAACATGAAGTCCTCTAAATAGATGCATCATGTAAGTTGAAGTTCTTCTCCTTCTTCCAATTACAAGTTCATTGTAATTTCCTCTCTCTTGTTCAATTTCTTCA
Source organism: Trifolium dubium (assembly GCA_951804385.1). Taxonomy (NCBI): domain Eukaryota; kingdom Viridiplantae; phylum Streptophyta; class Magnoliopsida; order Fabales; family Fabaceae; genus Trifolium; species Trifolium dubium. The sequence goes on along the minus strand of OX638062.1, from coordinate 6,831,339 downwards.
TCATTTCTTGATGTGCTACTTTCTTGTGAAGAAATTGTAGCTAGAGAAGGATTAAAAGCATTCATCAAACCAAGAAAAATTGGTGCATAAAGTGAGAAAACCCAAGCTGACCTTAAATCAATAGCATCATTATTATGGTCTCTAAGATTTTCCATTTCTTCACCAAATTGTGTGCCACAAAATGGACATTTGTTTTCTGATTCATTCATTGGACTCACCATTTTAGAGCATATGCTGCACCATTGCTCATTCTCCATTTCTCTACCTTTTTTTTTATTCCTATAAATCCTCCTTTTTTTTGTTCAAATAAATTGCAAACAATAATAATAGAAGATCATTAATAACCATTCAATTAAAGGGTGGTCTTGTTTTTTTGAGGTGGATTTCTTCAATTCCTTAGGGAAAAAATCCCATTGTTACCAATAATCATGTAACATGTTGAATTGAAGAACCTGAAATTGAAATATTATGCAAAGAATAAATCATCAAATTTGAAGTGAAGATATATTGCATGTGATAGGGAAATATATTGTACAATAAAAGGAAAGAAATTCAAAGTAACAAAAAAAGAAGAAATTGATTAACAAAATATAAAAAAAATTTGTTACCATTTTGAGTAGTGGAAGTAGATGAAGAAACAAGATTTAAATTTTAATGATCTTATGCCCTCTTATACTTTTTGCAATTGTTCCTTTTTAGATTTGGTTTGTTTTAGCTAAAAGATTAAATACCAATCATTTTGTAAACTCTCTATTATGGCTTTTTAAGGTTTGAATTTAGTTGGATGATAAATTTGCATCATACTCCTTTTTAGCTAGAGTACTATATTAAATTATTCTGTTAGCACATCAACTTTAATTTTTCTAAAGTTGCAACATTTAATTTTCAATTTTAGCTAGATTAGTACCCAAAAAAAAATCTACAAAAAAAAAAATTATTATAGCCCATCTCAACTTTTGTTCCCCATAAGCTACTTGTGGATATTTAGAGTTTTCGAAAGTTGTGAGAGAGAATTTCAGAGAAAAAGTTAATCTATTATTTGCACCCTCCATATTAAGCTTTATGTGAAAGATTTATTTTAGATTTACAAAATTACCTTCTTTTTTTTTGACAAAAGATTTTCAAAATTACTTTAAAAGGCTTATTTCATGGTTTAGAAAATAAATTGTGTTGTTATATACAAAGCAAATGTATCATGTGATTTAACTATATATATAATATAATTCAAACAATTCTCCTAGTGAAGTGCTAAAATTTATGGATAACGTATTCCATTTCAATGTTACAAGAAAGTGTAGAGAGATTTCTTAAGATAGAGCATAGCTAATTCATAGCCTTACTAAAATTTTAAGTTAATATCAAGGCCAACAAAAAAAAAAATTGGTAATGGCCAGCAATTTTAAGTAATATACTTATAAATAATATGATGAAATCTAAGTAATCAGAATACATATATATTTAAATCTATATTGTTGATAAATTTAATCACTGAGTTAATCGATGTTGATCCGTCAATTTAGACCAAACAACATTACAATAAGATGGAAAATTAAATGAACGCCGCATTAAAACGGAAAATTAAACAAAATTACACTGATATTACAAAATCACGAGAAACAAAAATAAACAAAAGAAAATCTAATAATCTATATAAAGATCATTTATTTATATAAATAAAGGAGGAGGGATCTGATGACTCAGAAGTAACTTTGAAATGAGTTAATCTGTTTAATATCTCATTATATATTCACAATGAATTTAATTAATTTAATCTTTAATTAAAAGTCTTTATTGAATAGATTTTTTTGGTTTGAATCGGATATCTTTGCGCACAACTGCAGAGACTAATCTCTCGAGTCGGGTCTCATTTGAATAGATTAACTCTACAAATTTTATGAAATTTTAAGACTATTTGATAAATCATTAAATAATAGGTAAGTATTTTTACCCCTGCGGTATAGGTGAATTTTGATTTACCCCTTGTAAAATAAAAAATTTGAATTACTCCAATGTTGACGAATTTTCATTTACCCTATTTATTGACTTTTTTTTATATGAAAAGTTAAACATCAATTTATGATAGTTGACTTTTGCATCTAACGTAAGCAAAAATTCAAATGGGGGAGGTTATTTTACAAGGGATAAATGAAAATCCGCCTAAATTGCAAGGAGGTAAAAACTTATTTATCTTTAAATAATTTTAAATTAACGTACAACAAATTTACAAACAATACAAGTAAATATCATCAAAAAGACATTTGATGAATATCATCGTTTAGATTATATAGTTAAGAAGCAAAAAAAAGATTATATAGTTAAGAAATTTTTATTTATATAAAAATACATGTACTTAATTATTGATATATTTTTTTTGGTACATCGAAAATATAAATTACTTAATTATTGATATATTTTTTTTTGTCGAGACTGGGGTATTTACCGCCGAATGCAGTGACTAACCCCTCGCTAGATTAGAGGCACCTCGATGGGTGGAATAGCTGGCCCAAAAATTTAAAATTGCTCCATACCCAATATGAAGATCGAACTCTCGACCCTTAAACTTAATTATTGATATATAATAATAACAATCAACAATTTATTGTACCAAAAAAAAACAATCAATAGTTTAATCAATAAAATTCATCATAAATAATAAAATATTAATGAACAATAACTCGAAGTTACTTTGCAATCAATGAATTCACTATTTATTCAATGTATAAAAAATGCTTAAAATAACCCAAAATCAACCCATGTGTCTTTGTTGTTGTTCTCACATTAGACTGTAGTTTTAGATCCAACAATGCAGCGTCAATGGTGGGAACGTTACTGCCGACTCATTAGTCATGAATTAATTAATTGATAGATAGATACATACACCATATCTATAATCAATCACTTTCCACGTTTCCATATATAATATGATATGATATGGGTTCACACTTCTCATTCAACCATTTACTTACACAACCCAAAATGAACTTGCCAAGTTGCCAGATTGTCTCAAGTGTAACATTATTACTAGAGTACCTTCCAAAAATAAACATGATTACTAGTGACCAAACCAAATTAATGATTAATAATTTGAAAATTTAATTTAAATCAGAGTGATATATTTTTTTTGATGAACATTCAATTAGAGTGATATATTGCTTTGGATCATTTTCTTATTTAATTTAAAATAAATGTAGAAATGGTAATAATTCTTTTCGTCCAACTATAAATTATCAAATTTCTATGTTGGCTTGTTCAAAAAAAAATTATCAAATTTCTTTTTATGATGATCGGAGCGTTAAAAAAATAGTCATATTACCATCACAAATTTATAAGAAAAATGTTAACATATATTTTAAAGACAGATATTAACATGTATGTTAAATATTCAAAATTTCTATCAACAATTGTACATTTCACTTATCACAAAATTTAAAACAGACTTTTATTTTTAAATATAATTATTATTTGTATAATCTTAATATGTGACTTTAAAACCCATGTTATCATAACATATCTTATGAACATACGGATAATGAGACATGCCGACCTTCTTGTGAGTTGTGACATACCGACGTCTTATTTTCTTACCTTTAAATAAAATTGAAATAAATATGATATAAGCAAATTTGATTTTTTAAATACATTTGACTATTGATGTATTTGGTCCATAATATGAGTTAAATACATCAATAGTCAAATGTACCTAAAAAGTCAAATTTGCTTACATTTTAGGACGGAGAGTAAATAAACAAGGGTCATGCTAACCGATGCTCCCGAGGCATTGGTTAAGAATTAAACCTAAAAGAAGAAGATTTTAAAATAAAATTATCATTTTTTAAATTTTTGAGAAGTTGACTGCACAATTTCCAATGTCAGATTTCTATATTTAGTTCCTTAACAAATACCACAGAAGCACCGATTAGCATTTCGCAATAAACAATTATCTTAATTATGAAGAAGAAAAACAAATAAAACACACTTTACTTGTAGTCCACAAAACACACGTGGGGAGAATAATACAACATAAATTAATTAAACACATGATCTTCCCTTTCTTTTCTTTCTTCATTCATCAAAAACCAAACATTACCTCTCTAAAGTCTAAACAACCAAATTCCTTCTTATAATCTCTTTCTAATTTCTTCTCCTTGTTCTTCTTTTAAAAATTCCTACCTTCTTTTATTTTTCACACCATATGCATAATTTATATACTTATATTTTCCTCTCCCTTAATAATAAGCTAGCTTCTCATACTTCAAATTCTTCTCAAACTTGTTCTACACCTTTTTATACCTTTCTCTAGATTCTCCTCACCCCAATCAATCAAAAAATATATATTCTTGAAGCAATACTCTTTTTCTTTCTTCATATAGAGAATATATTCATTCAATCACTCATTTCAATCTTTGACAAATTTTATATTATTCCCACATCATTTTCCTTCTTTTTACTTGATCCTCTTCTTTTAATATACTCTTATAAATATATTAACATAGCCATCGAATAAGCTTCACTCCTATTTTTATAAGTGGGTAAGGAAATTGATTAAAGTGTTTTTAGTCTATAAATATTTTTTTTAATTAAATCAAATTATTCACCTTGTTAGTTAGCATATATAAATATAAAAGTGTTTCAATAGCAAACAATAATTTTATTTTTATTATTTATAAAACTTTTTCTTCAAATACTAATAATTTTCAATATTTATTTTTTTATATTTTTGGTGAAAGTTAATGGAGAAAATTTGGTTTTCAAGATGGGTTTTTATGATTATGATGATGAGTAAAATATTTTGGTATGTGGAAGGACTTGGTGTGAATTGGGGAACACAAGCAACTCATCCATTCAAAGCAGATACAGTTGTGCAAATGATGAAAGATAATGGAATTGAAAAAGTTAAATTATTTGATGCTGATGAAGAAACCATGAGTGCACTTGGTGGATCAGGAATTGAAGTAATGGTTGCTATTCCTAATAATCAATTAGCTGAAATGACTGATTATGATCGTGCTTTGCAATGGGTTAGGAAAAATGTTACTAGTTATAATTACAAATCAGGTGGAGTTAATATCAAGTAAGTTTCTTTAATTTTGTGATTTATTTTAAATTTTATATTGTTCATTGTGATCAAGATTTTAGATTGCAATTGTTGGTTTGATTTCTTAATTATGCACAAATATATCTATCTATTTATGCAAAACTAGCTAGTTGTAATTATGGTTGTGATGTCCTTGGATTGTGAAAACATTAAAATCTTAGTTGTGTTTCATTTGCAGAAAAATAAGAGATTGGACATTATAATTTTGGTCCTAGTGTGTTTGATTTTAAATTTGTATATGTGAATAAAGAGATCAATGTTCTAAATGAAAATGAAAATTTTTATTTCATTATTAAATCACAAACAACTTTTTGTTCTAAACTCAAGAATGTCGTTGAACGATTGAAGTTCATCTTCTCTTAACTATAAGAGTTGAGCGTTTGATCTTCACCATAGGTATAGAGAAGTATTAGTTTAAATTTCTCGGACGACTGTTTCGTCCTTTGAGGTTTCTCTAATTTAACGAGAAATTAATCACTGCATTCGGCCAAAAGAAATATAAAATGTCTAAAATATTAAAATAATTTTTTGTCTACTAAATATTTTATAAGATAAAAAAATTGATTAACTCTTAAAATTTGTCTTGTACTATCCTATTTTTATTTTATTTTACTTTTTAAATAATCCTATCTTAATGTTGTTCAGTAATTATTTTGCATAGATCAAATCAAACAGTCTTTCAATGTGGTGAATTATTGGATATTGTTTATTTCAATTATTGGATTATTAGATTCTAGTATTATGTGATAGTTACTCAATGAAATATAATCATAAAGGTGATGATAAGAAATGGTTGGTTGATAATTATTGAAAAAGTTGAACATAATTCTATACATTAAAAAAATTAATAGTTTGCTATAATCGTATGATGGACCATATTCGATTAAGATTGAATAATTCATAATTCAATTATAGTATTAATTTAAATATTATTAAAATGTGAGTTGTTCGATTTTAATTCAAAATATTTAGTTTAGTTTTATATTTTGGTAACTAAAAAGTTTCAAATTGATGACTACATGATTAATATGATACTTGTACTTTGATAGAAATTTTTTACTAATTTTAAACAACAATTAGTATAATTATTTGTTTTTATCTCTGCATTTATATAATATGGCTGGGGCCTGGGTGGCCAATGGTAGTTGCTTTTATAGAGAAAGTAAGGTTTTTGTTCTGACATGGACGGTCACACATAAGAAAAAATATTATTATAATATTAATAAAAAAATAAAATATGAAAAGGAAACATAGCAAAGTGTTCATGTTTGTGCAATTTCTTAACTCTGAAGTTAGATTTATCTTTGGTACTTGTATTTGTGTCTCTTTTGAGTTCTTCAAGTATTTTTATTTTATAAAAACAAAATTAGATCTTAATTGGTGGATTTGACTGACTAGATATGGGATCAGAACTTATAAGTGTTTTTTTTTAAGGCAGTGTGTGGATTTTAGTTTTTCTGTTGGTCTTCTGATTTTTATGTGTCTTTGTTTTTAAATTGTCTTTTATTGGTTTTTATTCGTTTTGAGTAGAGACTTGATTTTTATTAATAATATATTTATTGTTAAAAAAAATTTGTTTATATTGCACAATTAAATATATTTCTTTTGGTTGAATCAATTTTTCGCATTTAATCTTGAAGTTAGGTATGCAATAGAGTTAAAAAGTTTCCGGAGAAATTTTTGTTTATTTGGATTCCACAATATTGGAGAGGACAAAATTTATATGCATTGATTTAGATGCATTTTTTGTTGTTCCTTTCATAAAATGCTAGTTTTTAGTGTTTTATTAATTTTGAAAAAAAATAAAAGAAAACTATTTTCTAATTACAAAAACTATTTCTTCGTGAGAGGATCAACAAAAATACACCTAAAGCAAATCATGTAATTTTTTTTTCATCCAAATAATTCTTTCATAAACACATATTTATGCATTCAATTCCTAAATCAAAGTTGTATGCTTTTTTTTTCTTTCTTAAACACATATTTAAGGGTACTATATATTATTATTTACAGGTATGTAGCAGTTGGAAATGAGCCATTTTTGAAATCATACAACAATTCATACTTGAATGTAACTTTCCCTGCCCTACAAAACATTCAAAATGCTCTTAATCAAGTTGGATTAGGTGATTCAATTAAGGCCACAGTACCCTTAAATGCAGATGTTTATGAATCTCCAGATTCAAACAATGCTGTTCCATCAGCTGGAATATTTAGGCCTGATTTAAATGACCTTATGACACAAATAGTAACATTTTTAAACAAAAATAATGCACCATTTACAGTCAACATTTACCCTTTTTTAAGTCTTTATGGAAATGACAATTTTCCATTTGATTATGCATTTTTTGATGGAGTAACAAATCCTATAAATGATAATGGAATTTTGTACACAAATGTTTTTGATGCAAATTTTGATACTTTAGTCTCAGCATTAAAATCAATTGGATTTGGTGATATGCCAATTTTTGTTGGTGAAGTGGGCTGGCCCACAGATGGTGACAAAAATGCAAATATTCAAAATGCATTAAGATTTTATAATGGTCTTTTACCTAAGCTTTCATCAAATAAAGGTACACCAAGAAGACAAGGTTATATTGAAGTTTATTTATTTGGATTAATTGATGAAGATGCAAAATCTATTGATCCAGGAAATTTTGAGAGACATTGGGGAATTTTTAGTTATGATGGTAAACCAAAATTTCCAATGCATATTTCAAGTCAACATGGTCAAAATAAATTATTAGTTGGTGCAAAAGATGTGCATTATCTTGATCCTAAATGGTGCATGTTTAATGCTAATACTAATAATTTAAGTAAGCTTGCAGATAATATTAATTATGCTTGCTCTTTTGCTGATTGCACCCCACTTGGTTATGGATCTTCTTGCAACAATTTGGATGCTAATGGAAATGCTTCATATGCATTTAATGTGTATTATCAAGCTCAAAATCAGAATGAATTGGCTTGCAATTTTGAAGGGTTGGCTATGATTACAACAAATAATATTTCAACTCCTACTTGTGATTTTATTATTCAGATTAATCCTTCTTCATCTTTTTCTTTGTTGCCTTCATTTGTTGTTTTCTTGTTTTTTAGTGCACTACCTATGCTTCTATTGTGGTAGGTTTTTTTGTGGTAGGTTTCTTCTTGTACACATGTTAATTGGTGATGTTTCTTATATTTAAATATATTTTGATGAGATTTTGTACTTGGAGATAGTGTGGAAGATATAGTTTTGAAGATCTGTTTAATAAATAGTTTTGTAGAGTTTTGTATATTATTGCTCATATTAATATAAACTTATGATGCCTTGTAAGGGCAAGAAATTGCCTCTTTTCATGCATTTGACTTGTGATTTTGTGATCTACAATTTATAGTCTCCACATGTATTTGGGATCTCACCATATTGGTATATTTGACATTAATTAAAAAAAAGTCCTGCATCATTCACCTATTAAAAAAAATATATACACTACATATCATACACCATTTTTATTATTATTTATTTTTAATTCTCAAAAAGAAGGAATTTTAGTAATTAATTCAGAGTTTAGTATGAAGATTAATAAAGTCTAGTAAATAATTGTCCCTTTCAATAATCAAATTTGAATACTTCTAAAGAAATTTATCTATCTTAGTCCATGTATGTCTTCATTCTCTTTTTGTACTTGCTCCTTGTTTTTATCTATCTTGAACGTGACAGATTTCATCTGCTTAAAAAAATTAAATACTTCCAAAGAATTTATTCTTAAGAATGACTTATTAATCACTTAAGCAAAATTTCTTAATTTTTCTTTCTTTCTTTCTTCTTTTTTGAGTAAATCAAAGTATCATCCGCGCATGTAGAGATTTATCTCTCAAGAATATTGAGATTCATTTAAATAATTGGCCTCGCTCTCTATAAATGTTTTCCCATAACCACCAACAAGGAATATTAAAAGTGTGCTTAATGTATTCGACACGACACTAACAAATGTAATTATTGTCTATTAGTATTAGTATCGTGTCTAGTGTTGCGCGAGTTATAATTATTTAATTCTAGAGAAAGACATTTTCTAAAATCTCAACTGTTTTTATCCAACAAAATAAATAAATAAAATTAGCTGTTTATATTTCACCATATGATTTCAAATATCAAGCCTTGAGCCCTTGATTTATACTTCCTTCAAAAATTGTTTTAAGAACTCAAATTATCTAAACATATGCTTATACTTTTCATGAAGACATAAAACATTTTGCAATCACTTCATCAATAGTCTATTTCATCATATTTAGTTCCTTAATTCCAAACTTTGATCTACATCAAAATAACATAAACTAAAAATCACTTCACTAATCACTAATTAAATATATGTTTTGAATCACACTAAATATTTCAGAATCATAATAATCTACTGCATAATTTTGCATTTTGCATAAGTTACAAATTTTAAATGTAACTATTATAATTAGAGTAGATAATTGTGATTATGAGATAATCACTATGATACCAAATATAAAACCCTACTTAATAGATTGCATTCTCATCTCCAAAACTTTTTTGTGTGAATTTGAATGCAAGTAGCTAACAAAGGTAGGACTCTTTGCTGGCCTATACTCTGGCAACAACCTTCCAGATTTGTACCTCACACCACATGCATTGCATAATGTCTTTGGTCCCAATGGTCCTGCCCTCCATTGTGGGGTCCTTTGAGACAAACAATGAGTGCACCTTCTTGCATTTGGAACATGTTCATCATCATCAACATCATTTTTATCATCACTGTTTTCAATTTTAATTTCAAGCTTCACCTTTTTTTTCTTCTGAGAAATCGAGGTATCTCTGCTGCATGCAACTGCAGAGACTTTTTGGTCGTTTTTCATTTTAGGAACAATGAGTTCGCTATCGGCTAACCAATATGCTTGTTTCAACAAAGGAGGGTCTAAAGACATAACATCACTAAAAGGGTGTGAATTATGTGACCAAACTTTTGTTCTAGGAGATGAAAGTCTTTTTCTTTTGCTTCTTGCTTTTCCAGGAACAACAAAATTTTGCAAATAAGATTGATTTTGTTGTTGAGGTTTTTGCATTGTGTTTGAAGGTTTTGTGTTTGTACTTGTAGTTGTTTGAATTTGAACATTAGAACTAGAAGGTGCTATGACACAATTTGGTTTACTTGAAAAACATTCTTCAACAAACACTGACAACCACTCCATCCCAAAATCAACTTCCTGAAAAAATAATTGCAAAAAAAAATTAAAATTTATTAGCAATACATTAACACTTACATAACATACAATAAAACAAAAATTATCAAAGCTACAAACTTTATAAAGTAAAATAGAAACTTATATATAAACATTCATTCACTCACAAAAAAACATTAAAGCTACAAATCTGTAAGAACTTAAAGTATGACTAAATTCTATGCATACACAAATTATGCTTTACATACTTTTTGTAACACAAAGTACTAGCCAAATTGGGAAAAATCCAAATTTAGTAGCAACAACAACAGAACATTTACATTTCATTAAATACAATACAAAAATAATTGTTAAAGTTACAAACTCGATCTATAGAATAATATACGGTCTCTAAGTACTAACTCAACTAACAAATATCGATATTATTAGTATGTGTTTAAATTTTTATAGGTGGTTATCACTTCATCTACTAACAAAAAACAGAGAATAAAGCACTAGCAAATACTATTCATGCACAAATTTCTTTAAGACTCCGCCTCAAGGGCGAGCATCCACTAGTGGAGCTCATTTAAAGTCAGAATTTTGCACGACTCAACACATAAGATGACACCAGAAAGATTCAAACTTAAGACCGTGAGAGTTGTACACTCTAACGTCTCAAACCTTACCACTATGCCAACCCAAATTGCATGCATAAAGTACTAACAAATTGCATGCATGCATCAAGAATCCATTTTTCTTAGTTATAAGAAGAAAAAAAATCATTTTTTCATCAGTATAAAATCAAAAGGAGAAGGGTTCTATACCTAAAACCAAAAACAATGTAATGAAAAACATAAAGATATAAATGAAAAATGAACAAGGGAACAAAATTACTACACTAACCGTGTTGTGAGTAGGAAAAATGTCATCAATGGTAGAAACCTCTTGTTGAAATTCTCCTGAAACTGATACATTGTTGCAAATATCCATGTTCATAGGAAAAGAGAGTGAAAAAAACAGAGAAGAACAGAGAAGAGAGTGAATAATATATGAACACAATATATGTCACAAGTCTCAGTGTTTTTCTTTTATGGTACTCTGAGTTTTTTTTTGTCGGCAGATAAAAGTTAAAAGAAAATAAATGAAAAATGTTAAAATTAAATTTGTGAGATAAGTTAACATCTATGATGTCTCATCTCATGTTGACACTCACCAATCAACATCATTTTACATTATAAATATTTTTTTGGTTTACCTTTATTACCATATGTGATATCCAGCTTTTATTCCATGATCATTGGGTGTATAATAGCATTTTTGTTTAAATAAATATGTAATGTCTACAAGAATATCTTTATCTCTAAATATTTAAATTGAGGTTTTTAATACTATTTATATAGATCCTACTGTGCTATCTAGTATAAGATTAAGTAATTTAGATAGATTTTGCGTTATCTACATATTCTTTTTTTAAGGTACTTAACACTATTTATTTAGGCCTCATAATACTACATATATTTATATTATTTGTTTCCACCTAATTTGATTAAAATTTAAATATTAATTCCTTTATGATATAATATACTATGTCATATTGGGTCGAAGGTGAAAAGTTGGGCCAAAGGGTAAAAAAGAAGAAGAAGAAGAAGAAGAAGAACGGGCAAAATACAGGAAACGCATTTACCTTTTTGGGTTTCATTGCACATTATAACGCTTTTTCTTCCTCTTCCAAAGCTACCATCGCAGCCACAACTTCTCTTCCTCTTCCAACCTACCACCGCGCCACTACTTCACCGCTGCCAGAACTTCCATCAGTCACGTCAACACCGCCGATCTGTGTCATCTCTCCCACCGCAGCGATCTGTTCATCTCAATCACCAGATTTTTTTTTCCATCTCTTTTTTGTTCATCTCTTTTTTTCATCTTTATCTCTCTATTTACAATTTTTTGTTCTATGCAGGTCTGTGTTTTTTTGTTATCTGCAAATCTTCATCTCATCTCTCTCACTAGATCTGGTTTTTTTTGTTCTCTGCAATTTTTTATTCTAATCTACTGAATTTTTTGTTCCCTGCAATTTTTTTTTTGTGATTTGGAATTTTTGATGATGAATGGTGATGTAAAGAAAGAGAAAAAATTATTATTATAATCTAAGTATTACAAGTTAGAAAATCCTTAACCAAGAATCTGATACTTAAGTTTAAGTACTAAGGATTGACAGCTCAACCATCTCCAACGCTGGAAAATTTTAAGAACTGATACTTAGCTTAAAAAAATAACTAAGGATTCGCCTATAAAGTTGCTCTAACTAAGAAACAAATACATTCTAAAGTATTTATTTTTCATCTTAGAAATACTATTTAAGTTTCTTGCTTATGAGAAGAAACTTGGAATTATGGTAGGATTAGGTTTGACAACTGATTCTTCTAACCTTAAAATTGAGAATTTCATTGTAACAATGATTTTTTGTTATAGTAGAACGGAGGAGCTGCTCTCTTCCTCAGACTAAATCGGTTTGACTGCATTGAGTAAACAAACTGATTGTGTCTCTTTACTTGTTTTCTCTAATCTCTCTTACTTTATTGTGTAGTATTATTATGTCTCTATACTTTTCGATACTTGGTTGCTTGATCACTTTGTTCCAAACAAGTTTATTATTAATGTAACTTTATTCAAAGAATTCACAACAGTTCAATTTCCATATGCTATATTATCTTATTCTTGTTTGGTTATAAGTAATGGGTTATCTCTTACTACTATAGAATCAATTATTGTTGGTAAAATAAATGTATTCCCATTATAAATAAATTATAAACGTTTTCCTATATTTAGTAATTAACTGACCTTTGTGTCTCTTGTCCTCACTCCCATGGTGTACATATAGCCAAAAGAATAGACTTTGGTTTCTTATAACCCATTATTATGATGTCTAATTCAAGGGTTCAATCTCATGTCAACAATATACTAGTACAATAATAACATCAAAATTTTATTGTAATCAAGCGATACATACAACTATGTCCTGGTGACAACAATTAATAAATCTCATAGAACCATACATAATCCTTGCAAATTCAAACATTATCCCTAGAAGTTCCTAAAATCATGCCACATGTTCCCCTTGTATATATATTTCATTTTCAATCTATGAATATAAATGTGGATGACAACAAATACCAATAATTAACAAATCTAGAAATTAATGGTATTATTCGTTCTCACAACTGAAAATGTTATGCAATCAATGTCAATATGACATAAAACAAAGATTAATGTCTTAAAACTCAAATTATATTTGTTTTCTCTTGTTTTTGTTGAATTAATATTGATCGTGTCATTTTTCAATTGTAAAGATATGAAAGATACATTAAAGAGTGTTTAGATGAGAATATACGAGTCTCTTCTAATTTAATAAAGATATTGGGTTCAATTCTAAATTTGAATATGCAACAACGTTAAAACTCTTACGATGAATTACCGTCCACTTGAATTTCACAAGGTTCGAGAAATTGATCTTCATAGTTATGCATGAAAAAACCCAATTTATAAAAAACAAAAAAGGGATATAATTAAGAACAATTAACTTCTAATTAAAAGTGACAACATCCATTGTCATTAATGTTTTGAGCGATTTTCATCTTATCTTATGGTTGAAATAAGCTTAACTTCATGTGACACTGTTTTGAGAATGAGGAAAAGGGTAACAACTAAATTATGAAGGAAAAATACTTTACTATTTTAGGTGGGAAAAAGACTATATAGATAAGGAACATAAATGAGTGGTAGAAGAAAAGTGTTGAAGATCTTATAAAAGAAAGTGACTTTTGTAGTAATAATTTCATAGGATGACTAGAAATTCAATGAAAGCATGTGAATAAACAATAATGTGATGAAAGAAAATCCACTCATTCTATAAGGGATATATGTATGTATGATGGGTCAACAATTGCTTAAAGTTGCTTTAGCACTACCATGTCAACAAATACACATAGCATCATAACTTTAATTGAATACTTCTGTATGCAAAAAAAGTTTTATAAGGAACTTTGATACAAATGTGATCACTTGGTAACCTAAACCATACAAGGTTTTAAATATAGGTCCACAATCGCAATCGCAGTTGCGATGTAAAGGTTTTCGAGAAATCTACATCTGCAAATGTGGCCGCATCAGCTGTAGTTTCTACAATTTTTCACAACATCAAAGATTGTGATTGCGCCGCAACAGTAGTCGCAATTCGAAACCTTGTAAAACTACACCACCATTAACAATTAACAATGATATAAACAACTTTCATCACTTGGTAATCTAAACAATTCAAAGTTTTAAGCAATGGTACACAGCAACAATTACACTTGCAAAGCAAAAGTTTGGGGACCTTTGCCTCATTGTCTGCAATTGTACACTATGAAACTTTGATAGAAATATAAAGCGTAGACAAACACCGATACAAAATAAGATACATACACTTGACACGACAATGATATGTAGACACCAATAATAATTTGATAAACAATAAAAGTACTCTAATTAAGAGCAACCACATGTGTTAGTCTAATGTCGTGTCAGGCACTAACATTTATCAGACATCGACCACACTATTGATCTAAAGTGTGTATTAGTCTAATGTTGTCAGACATTAACATTTGTCAGACATCGACCACACTATTGAACTAAAGTATCGCGATCATAGTTGCATCAATGATATTTACATGCGATTTCACACAATTTCAAAGATCATATCATAATTCATAACCGCAATTGCAATTTAAAACCTAAAACCGTACTAAACATAACCGCCATTAATCCGAATAATCTGACCGTTAACCCATTCACCGGCATCAGAAGCCAAAAACCCTACCAAAGGAGCAACATCTTTAGTCTCACCAAGCCTACCAAGTGGCGACTCATCGATAATCTTCTTCACCTGCTCCTCCGTCCGCCCTCCGAAAAACATCTCCGTCGCAATCGGTCCCGGCGCAACACAATTCGCCGTAATCCCTGTTCCCTTCAACTCCTTTGCCAAAATCTTCGTCATCGCCTCAACTGCCGCCTTAGCAGCCGTATACGCCACAAATCCGGGTCTCAACGCCGCCACCTGAGACGACGAAAACAGTATAATCCTCCCACCGCCTCCACGTTTCAATCGATTCGCCGCCTCACGCGCGCATAGAAACGCGCCACGCGCGTTAACCGCGAAAACGCGATCGAAGCTTTCTGTTGTAGTGTTAGCGACGGAGGGATAGGTGTCGTCGATGACACCGGCGGTGTTGACTAGGATGTGAACCGGTGAGTCGAAGGCGCGTTCGGCGGAGGTGAAGAGAGATTGTACCTGAGCTTCGTCGGAGATGTCGGCGCGAACGACGATGGCTCGAGGGTTGACGGTACCGGCGTTGATATCGGCGGCGAGTGAATCGGCTGGAGATGAGTTGGAGGAGGAGTAATTGATGACGAGTTTGGCACCGAGTGAACTCAGGTGGAGAGCGAGTTCGCGACCGATTCCGCGGGAGGAACCAGTAACGATAGCGACTCGGTCTTGAAGAGGAAGTGAGTCGGTGGAAGAGTTAACTCGTTGTGGTGTTGTAGCCATTCAGTTACGGTTACTGAGTTGAAGATACTGAATTTGTGTTAAGCTTCAACTTGAAAGAACAATAACTCTAATCTAATCTTTCATCATATTAACATAATATAATAATTATGCGTGTTACATGAGATAAACTTTATTGGGTTAATTAAATTATAAATTCGGTTTTTTGTTTAAAAAAAAAATTATAAATTCGGTTTCACCATCGGTTTAATATGATTTGGAGGAGTTATGTGATAAGTGGTTTCAATCTCCTCCCATAGTTGCGTGGATCAAGTTGTGGTTCTCTTTAATTAAGTACAACATCAATCATCATTGGATCAATTAATGTTTATAAATGAGATAACATGAGTTTCTTCTAAATTAGTTAAGGTCGGGTTCGAAGCATTACAAGTTACAACTTTAAGGGCAAGATTAATCTCTATGTTTGCGCACAGAGGATGTGTGGTTTATGCTAAAAAAAATTTTTTTTTTTGTTATGGAATAAAATTGTATTGTATTACTGTTACTATTAATTAAGCAAACTTTTCATATTAGCAAAAGGTTGATCTTCAAAATTAGATGTAGTTTAAAGTTTGAACCATATATATACTCCCTCTGGCGTTTTTTATAAGCAAATATTCTAATTTGCACACTTATTAAGAAAGAATCTTTTTTATGATTTTATGTGTAATTTATACTTACAATTCCTATAATGACCTTACTTTAAGAGGAGAGAGATGATACAACTCTTGTAAAGTAGGGGTATTCTTGAAAAATGAATATTAAATAGAGTTGAATTTGTTAACTTTTACTTATAATTGAGACCAAATTTTTTTGATGTTTTTTGCTTATAAATAAGGCCGGAGGGAGTATTGTTTTTCAAATACTTCAATCTTTTAATTTATAGCCCAGAAAATCAGTACACAATTTTACTAACAAGAAAAACAGTTTATATTGCCATATCAATCTGTGTTTGCAATGCACTAACACGAAATTGCGGCATATAAACATAAACTTCATGCCTAAGATAAACATCAGAAAGCATGAGTAACACAATTTTTTGACATTTCAAACAGATGAACTTTCCTTCATTGTACTTGTTACAGCTCACGACATTTAGATATAGTTATTTAACTATGCAGTTAGTTATTCATTCATTTAGAGTTTACTGAGTTGGTTAGTTATCAGTAACTTACAATATATGTGAATTGTATCTTAATTGGATACAAAATTGAATTCAAGCATTATGAATCTCTATGGTGTCAGGTGTGTCTATTGTGGACATGAATCTCATATTGAACATCAGTTCATTATATATGAAAACATCAGTTCATTATAATCCGATGAATCACTATCTAAATTTGGTGTAATCATCTTTTTTTGTGTGTCAAATATTCAACCGCGCGCTTTA
The DNA here is from genome assembly GCA_951804385.1 of Trifolium dubium. Lineage (NCBI taxonomy): Eukaryota > Viridiplantae > Streptophyta > Magnoliopsida > Fabales > Fabaceae > Trifolium > Trifolium dubium. Next base: position 6,814,098 of record OX638062.1, on the reverse strand, counting down.
CACTTAGAAAGAATTTAACTACTTGTTTTCATATATAATTTTCTGTCTTTTTTCTGATCTCTATGACCTCAATACGTTTGAGAATACTTCTCATATGTTTTATAATCTCTTCCGTATTTCCAAATCAACTCTTCACAGGAATCATCAAAATAAATATCAGCAACAATGTGGAGGTCAATCAAGAAAGCTCCCATATCTTCCCTAGTTACATAAATCATGAAAGAACATCAGAAACGATCTAAAAACCACAGTAATAGATTAATTATAGTAGAGGAACTAAAACTGTAATTAAACCTTGTATTTAATTGAAGTTCTAGGATAGTTATAGTATTGGATCCAAATCACCAATCTAAAAACCACAGTAATAGATTGTTACCTTTCTCTGCCTTGTCACTAACCACCATTGTCGTCAACCATAGCACAGGAAAAGGTATAATATCAATGGCTTTTAATATCTGCAAACACAAATGCCAAAGTAAATGTTATCTATACTATTTATCTACAAGGAAACTAACACAAGAGTTTTATTTTCATTTAAGAAAAAAATATAGAAGTTGATAAAACAAATCTATACATGGCAACCATCTGAGCCATGCATTGGCAGAAGTATCGGGTTCTAAATATTAAAAAAATAGTCACGAAGTTTTATCCATAGGATAAATGCATAACAGTTTTTTTATCAGGTTCTATGAATTGAGGATTAAGATATGTAAAATTTCTGAAATTTAGAAGCACCCCACATGAGTTCAACCAAAGATTTTAAAATGTTAGGCAAGTGTGAACTGTGAAGGATATAAAAGTCAAAACTATACAAAACTTGATTATACTCGATATCTTGCAATCCATTGGTTGGAAGTTCTGAACATGCTTCTTTCATATGACCGGAAAACATTAATCCATACTGCCGCTGCTTATAAAGAAACGATAACATAATGCGTATATGACTGTAAAACATATTCACGAACCTAGCAGTTATATCAGTTGATGAACATGTTTTTCATGCAGAGGCCAATGACTATAATATTGGTAATGCAATAAGATATGTGGAGTTAAACTATGCACACATTTGACATAAAGGAAATCAAGCATCTCACTCTATTGGATCTGTTCATCCCTAGATGCAACTACAAATAAGCTGGTCTCGTAAATTCTTGTGTAGTAGAACCTTGCTTACTCTGTGCTAAAATAAGTTATTAATTACCGGTTGGAAACTTCTATGGAACTAAAAAGCTATAAAGCAAATAATTCCAACTCCAACCAAAATGAAAAAAAATCCATCAACTGAGTAGAAAGGACTAGGGATAATTGAATAAAAAAAGATACATTATATATAGGCATGCTGAAAGCGAAAATAGATGCATCAAAGCTTACAAAGGTATAGCAAGAATCCATTGTTTTTGCTGTTCCTTATGAATTGCACCGTCCATCTTGTCAACTTTAGAGTTCCTCGCACTCACCAACACCATAACCAGACTGCTGTCAAGCTGTCGCATGTTGATGGTGACACTGTACCTCCCTTGAAACTTGGTGTTCGTCTATGTTCACTGCAACGATGGTTTCTGTTAGACAAGATGTTACCGCCCCACTGAAAGGGTTTTAACAGTTTGCTTAGGAAGAAATTTAGAAATAAAAATTAGGTCTCTGGATGTATAGAATGAGAGGCAGCGGTAGCTGTTAGGTCGGTTGGTTAGGTTGTTATTACCATGTACATACATCATACATGTTGATTAACATTATTGCATTAGAAGCATCATGACACTATCCTATCCAAAAGTGTAAACAATAACTTCATGTTAGAGATCTTACCGTGGGGCACAGGCATGGCCACACCACAAGGCTTTGATGGATCCATTCATTTTGACCAACCATCTTACCAATAATCTTTACAGGAACAAACGCCGGCGTTGAAATGATGAAAGCGGTATGAATCTCTCACTATGATTGCTCGATCTGATATCTTAGAGACATGCTTAATCCAGTTGTGGCAATCCCCACAAACACGGAGATTTTTAAAAACATGTATAGGAGTCGAGCTAGACAGATTGAGCAATCCAAAAGCAATTGCCAATTTCTCACTATGAATGATCGCTGTTGGATCCTTTTGACGTATTTCTGCATCACTGAGAAGACTGTTGCACTGTGGTACATAACCATTTTCAGCTGCCCGAAAATCCAAATCTCTGATATATTCATATATCATATCTGCACATGGGTGATTTTGATCACCGGCAAAAAATGCATGAACTGAATTATTAGCCTCAATCCAGCTACGGCCAGGCTCTTTCTTAACACCCTGATCTTTCATCATTTGCCTCGTTCGATCCCTACAACCCCATTTCCCAGACACTGCATACATATTTGAAAGCAGAACATATGTTGCTGAATCTTTCGGTTCCAGTTCCAGAAGATGACTCGCAGCAAACTCTCCAATATCAATATTCTTATGAACATTACAAGCACTTAAAAGGGTTCTCCACACCATTGCATCTGGTTGAATAGGCATCTCCTCAACAAATATCCTTGCACGGCTTAAAAGACCAGACCGTCCGAGAATATCCACAACGCATGCATAATGCTCAGGTTTTGGCACCAAGTTATGAACTTCACTCATTGATCGGAAGTAGCTAATTCCCTCATCCACCAAACCCACATGACTACATGCCGATAAAACTCCGACAAATGTGACATGATTTGGCAGTACATTGAGTTGTTTCATATCCTCAAAAAGTCTTAGTGCTTCAAATCCTAAACCGTGTTGGGAATAACCAGTAATCATGGCATTCCAAGAAATTTCATTTTTGTCAGGCATTTCAAAGAATTGTCTCTCAGCATCATCAATACAACCACATTTTGCATATAGAGTGATCAAAGCATTAGAAACCTCGGTTTCTGAATCATAGCCAGTTTTTCTAATCATGGCGTGTATCTGCTTCCCAATTCTAATATTAGCAACATTGGCAGCAGCACTAACTGCAGGGCCAAATGTGAATGAATTGATCTCTAGTCCGGCTTTATTCATCTGAGCAAATATATTTAGTGCTTCCTCGAAATATCCACTTTGTGCAAAACCAGATATCAATGAGTTCCATGATATATTATCTTTGACAAATATTTGATCAAAAGCAAGGTATGCTTCTCGTACTTTCCCGCACCTAGCATAAAGACTAACAAGTGCATTACCAATTGAAAGATCATCTGAATAACCAGATAGACATGACTGTGCGTGAATCTGCCGTCCTTGATCAAGTGCTTGGATACCTGCACATGCACTTATTGCACTTGCAAATCCTATATTATCAGATTGTATCCCTTGATCTAGCATTTCTTTAAAGAGGCCGAGAGCTTCAGCAAACTTATCATGTTGTGTGTACCCAGCAATCATAGCTGTCCACGAAACAACATCGTTTTCCTTTAGCCTTCTAAAGATTTTCAGGGCAGTATCAAGTTTTCCATGTTTAGCATACATGTCAATAAGCACACTAGAGACGTAAACGTTGAACTGAAAGCCAGTTTTCAGTACTTGAGTATGAATCTGTTCTCCTAGATCAGTAGCTCCCAAAGTAGTACAAGTTTTCAAAATACTTGGATACGTGAATTGATTAGGTACAATGCCTTCTATCTGCATCTGTGTAAATATTTGAAATGATTCGTTTAAATTGTCTAACTGACCATAAGCAACAAGCATCATATTCCACATCACCACATTTTCAGTTTCAGATGTAAGGAAAAAATCATGGGCGGTTTTTATATCCGAGCATTTTACATAAAGATCAAGCAGTGAACCTTCCACCACAATGTCTGAAGTCATTCCAGCCTTAATCGCATACGAGTGGAATTGCTTTCCAATTGGAAGAGCTCCAACTGATGCACATGCACTCAAAAGACTTGCAATCGTTACACAGTCAGGCTTTTGGCAATCATGATGCATTTTCTTAAACAACTCTAATGCTCTATCACTGTATCCTTGTTGCGCTAGACCTGAGATGAGTGAGTTATATGAAACTCGATCCCTCTGCGACATTGCATTAAAAACATGCCCTGCAGATACCAAATTCCCCAAACGGGAATATAACGTCACAAGGGCATTGCAAACATATGTTTCAGAAGAGAATCCCTGCTTCAAAACAAGCCCGTGGAGCTGCTTCCCAAACTTGAAAAACTCTACTTTTGTACAGGCACTTAGCACACTCGAAAATATATAAGGGGTGGGGAAGATTCCTGACATGTGCATCTGACAAAATAAAAGCATCGCTTCTTCTTCAAACCCACTTTGCGATAAACCAGATATCATAGCCACCCAAGAAACACTATCCCTCACCTTTAAATTTACAAAAACCTTCTTAGCGGAATTCAGAAAACCATTTTTAAAATAGAGATCAATCAAAGGATTACATATAAAAGGATTACTTTCAAAACCACGATTTATAGTCATAGCATGAATTTGCTCCACAAACCGAAAAGGAACTACATTTCCACTACAACCCCTCAAAACCACAGCAAAAGTCTTCTCATCAGGCACCACATTTTCCTTAATCATCCTCCGAAACAAACCCGGAACACGACCCCCCAACCTCTCTCCAACCAACCTATGAAAAATCCTATTCCAACAAAACAAACTCCTAACAGGCATTTCATCAAACACCTTAACTGCACAATTCAAATCACCAAATGCAAGATAAAACTCCATAAGCCTTTCACACAAAACCACTTCATCAACAAAACCCATCTTCATAATCTTCCCATGAAGCTTCAAACCATCAAAAAACGACACCCCGGAATTCAAACAACCGTCTAATAACCACAAAAAAGTCTGCGAATTTGCCCGAACACCTTGCTGTTCCATGATATGCAAGAAACCAATTCCACTTCCATTTGCAATTGCATCATCCCTTTCATTCTCCTTCTCCATAAATTCATCATTATTCTGTGCATAGTTTAATGCAGTGTTGCTGAATGTAGAAAAACTCAAATTTCCACAAAGTAACTGCATTTAGAAAAGAAAAAACACAAACTTGTTTTATCAATAGAATAAAACAAGATAACATTGTACTATGTTGTTGTTATTTTTAACGGCAAATATATTATTATAATTAATCAGGTCTCTGCACAAGACAGACAAAGACTTGTAAAAAAAATGAACTACAAAATAAAGACGCCGTATATAAGTGGAACGCCAATGAAAAATACTAAAACAAACACCACTGAACTGTGTTGTGATTGATCATTACCTTGTGATTGTTGAAAATGGGTTTGGTGGTGAAATTGTGATGGTTGAATTTGCATGGTAGTTGAGAGTAGAAATTGGGAAATATAGAGAAGAATGGACGCAGAGAAATGGGAGATGAAGAAAGCATAGGTTGGTGGCGGGATAACATCTCATCTTTGTGGGAAGAGTGGATTCCTTTCCATATTAAATAAAAGAAATTTTGGTTCAGAAATTCAAACTCAACCGCAGAAAAAAAATTGTTGAAATTACTATATTAGATATTTATGATCGAAGTTTGAACCTCATTTACTCTATTTATGTATGTGAGTTTTTATTGGTTTTGTCTTTTCGTCTGCGAACCAAAAAAATGTTTAAATGAAAAACCTGAGTTAGGCTCAATTTAGCAAAATGCGCATATAGCGGACGAACTCATAGGTTATAATTTATAAGTTAACTTTTGGATGGAATAATTTTTCGCATATTTGGAACTTATGATTAATTAATTTATTGCTTATCGTTTTTTATTCTTCCAATTTAACCTTTTTGATCTTAGTTGAAAATGGTTTAATATTAATTAAATTTATCTTTTTTATTTTATTTCATATTTATAAATCAGTTCAACTTGCTAATTTTAATATACACTATAAATTCAAACCATATAAACAAACTATAAACTAACTTATAAGTTTTAAAATCATCTACTATAAGATAGCTTATCATCACTCATCCACTCATTATCCAACTTTTTTTTTACGATAAGACAAATTTTATTCATTCATATGCTAAAATAGTAGCAATACAAGATATGAAGATAGTTAAATACTCACTAAAGATACATATAAACGTTTAAGTGACAATATAGCGTTAACAAAACAAAATGTAAATCTTAACAACCTTAACAGATCCTTCTCTATATGACTAAAGGTCAATAATAATTTGAGCTTCACAGTCTTTGATTACATCCAATTTTGGGAAAAAAAATCATGTATTCGCACAAAAAATTGAATGTATGTCGTCTATGAGATGATCGATTCTGCCACATACTGACAAAGATATTTGCGAGGCTGAAAGAAAATTGACCTTAATGATAACCGTCATAAGCCCTTTACACGAATTATAGTATATATTCCTCTAAACTTGTATATCATTGTTTTAGTTTTTAATGAGTGATATGTCATTCCGAATAAACAAAACACCGCACTAAGATTTTAAAAGAAAAAATATCGCACAAAACGATGACAAAAATAGAAAAATAACTACTCAAATATATGTAAATAAGACTTATTTTGATCGATGACGAAAAACGATGAAAATAGGTGATTCTAGATTAAAAATAACTCAAAATCACCCCTGTTAGAACATTAATAGATTAAGAAGAAAGATTAAAAAGAAATAAATTAGAGCAAACATATACTTTGAAAGAAGAGAGCGCCCACACAAAAATTAGATATGCATCATTACCCAAAACTTCCCTCAAAACAATATAATGATAAAAATTATTCATTCTTGTATTATTTATTAAATATTAAATAATTTCACATTATACTATAAAAGGTTACATGACAAGATCACATCAATCTTTCACTATTGTTTCTTCATTATGCAAACTCTGCACGATTATCATCTTTTAGTACGGGATGGTTGAATTCTACAAAGAAGTAAGAAGATGATGTGATCAAGAAGTCTTAAGATTTTGTAACTTGGTCGATGAATTGACATGATCATTCATGCTTGTGATTCATTTCATCAAGAAACATATGGTTTCGATCCCCCTTACATTTGATGGCAAGGTAAGCTCTCCTTTTCTCTTGCATACAACGATCACAAGCATGGTTTCTATTTATTTTTATGCTAAAACATAACCATGAGGGCACTAGTTTATTATTTGAATATAATGTCTAGTGCAAAAAACTCAAAACTTGTCCAGAGTTGCACATCTTTTTAAGGGTCTGTTTGGTAAGATCAAAAAGCTAATTTATAGTTTATAGTTTATAACTTATAAGCTCATGTGAGAAAAAAAGACTTGTTTGGTAACTACGAGCTTATAGCTTATTTTACTAGCTTATAGCTTATTTCTCAGACGCTATTTAAGTAGCGTTTTAGCTTATAGTTTATCATCTTTTCTTCTATTTTTACCCTTCATATTTAACATAAAATCCTTTTTTATCCCTTATAATTTATTAAAACAAGACATGCAGTGTATATCTATATGTACCCTCCGACTCCTAGCCTTCCGTCTACTTGATGACATTAAATTTTTTTGTTGACTATGTTTTGGTTTTTTTTCACGTGTAATTATATGTGTTTTTTTTTTTACGAGATGTATTTATATATGTTTTTTTGCTAGTATATACTGTATTATATATCAACTCCTTTTTCTTTTTTCTAACTAAACAAACAGTTCTTTTTGATCTTTTAATTTATCATATATGTTATAAAAAATGTTATTTGTTCACTAAAAAAATTTTTTTTTTAATTTATTTTACAAAGTACAAAAATGAAATAAAAAATTCAAAGAATAAATAATTTAATATATAAAAGATATATTAAATTAATAAATTTAAATTACTAAATTTTAAGTAAGTACCTTAAATATTAATTTAATTATAGATTTTATTAAGTTTTTTTATAAAAAAATTTATACTATTAGTAATGCCCTTTTATGTCATTTTACCTTTATCAGTCAGTTGAACCATTAATTTTACCAAACACTTCAATTAGTTTATCAGCTATAAGCTATCCGCCATTAGCTATAAGCTAACTTATCAGTTAACCACTATTTTTACCAAACAGACTCTAAGTATTTTTACACTAGTATAGAAAGAAAATTATGTGTTTGATAGAGTATATCACATGAATTGTTTAAAATGGAGTTGACACTAAAAGAAATATTTGTTGCAACTTGCAAGTTGATTATACAAAATTCTATTAAATTGATCTTCATCCTTTTGGTTCACCTCTTAGTAATATTTGTCAAAATCAAAGATGTGAACCAAAAGTATCTTCATATTCATATGGTGGATAGAAAATTATTTAGGATAAAAACAATAAACATTTCACCCAATATCTCAAATATTAGCATTTAATTAAGGAGAAAATTTATGTGCATTTTTGTAGGTATTTTTCGTATAGTTTTTAACATAAAATTATGATTTTTACAAATTTATGAGTATCTTAAAGTTTGTTATAACAACAAAAAAGTGAATTTTGTATTAAGAATCATACGAAAAATTATGATTTCCTTAAACTCATGAATATCTCAAAGTTTGTTATAACCACAAAAAAATAAATTTTATGTTTAGAACCATACAAAAAATATTTAAAAAAAACACAATTAACTTTTATCCTTTAATTAATACTATGTTTCAATTATGACTTACTAGATTGCATCAAAAAAAATTATGACTTACTAGATGTCTCTATCTAAACAAGAAATTTGAAGAAATAAATTTGTTCCCACATAATTTTGAGGAACCGGTTCAAACAATACTTCTTCCATCCTAAAATGATTGTCCTTTACTAAACTATCTTTAATATTATTTCTTTTTAATTTTTTTATAAATAGACACATGTTGAAAAGATCAATGGTCACTACTAGAAAAATCTTAAATACCGACGGATAAAATTTGTCTCTAAAAGGAAAATATTTTGTCACTAAGCACGTTAGAGACATAATTATACACGGATTTAATTTGGTCGTTAATTTTCTCGTTTCTAATTCATTAGAGATAGATTTTATATTCCGTCTCTGATTTGAGACATAATTTATCCGTCTCTAATTCAAAGACGGATTTTATATATCTGTCTCTAAATGTTGAATTCAAAACACATTAAATCTGTCTCTATTGGAGACAGAATTATCCGTCTCTGAATTCAAATAATTATGTCTCTAAAATTTCGTTATCTTTTTCAAGTGATTAAGTTAACTTAAGTTGTTAAGTTATTGAGTTATAAGGTTATATTAAAATTGACAAAAAGTTAACTTATGGCAAATGAACTTATAACTTATAAATTAATAAATATCAATATTGATGAGAGGTGAAATATTAAAAATAGCAGATGAACTTATAACTTATAAATAAATAACTTATAGCAGATGAACTTCTTTAATGAGAGGTGAAATATTAAAAATATAGTAAAAATTAGATAATAAATAAATATGAAAGAAGAAAAAAAAACTTTGATTAGAAGAGACGAAAGAATTATCAATGGAGAAAGGAAAGGTGGATTTTAGATTATTAAAAAAGTTATGTTTTAAATTTGTTAGAACCTTTATCAAAAATAATTTAGTTTCAATTTATAAGGTAGAATTTGAATTTATTTACACGGACAAACTTTATCTACGAACCAGATGGTTAATACGAAGAAAAAAAAACACTCATATACCCTTTATCCCTCTCCCTATTTTTACCTCTTCCTCAATTTTTTGGGTTACACCTCTCCCTCAATCTTACATCCCTAATATTTTTGATACATGAATAAATGTAATATTTTTTTTAATAAACGTGTTGTAACAAAAAAAAAAACTTGCCGTCCAAGTTTCTAAAACAAAAACTTGTTACTCAAGCATAAAATCTTGAATTAATTTCAATAAAGAATGAGTTTCATTTTTGCCTAATTTTTTTGTATACACGTATCAACACTAAAAATTAACTTTTTGTATTTAAAACGTTTTGAAATTTAGTTCAATATTTTGTTAAAAAAAAGGTAGGATAACAACATTGAGTAAAATGTCAATTTTAGAAAATGTCATAAAGGTGAAAGAAAATGTCAATTTTAGATTATTAGAAAAGTTGAAAGAGAAAAAATTTTAAAAATAAGAGAGATAAAAGAAAGTAGAAAGAAAAAATATTAAATAATTAAAAGTAAGAGAGAGAATGTATGGAAAGAAAAAAAGTAAGAAAGAGAAAATAATATAAAATATAAAATATGAGTTAAATTGACATATTTGTCCTCAAAAGAGTTGATTCTATTTATTTGAAGGAAGAATATAAATGTAATAATATAGGTAATCAAAATTTATATATTGATAGTTGACGTGTTGTAACAAAAAAAAAAAACTTGCCGTCCAAGTTTCTAAAACAAAAACTTGTTACTCAAGCATAAAATATTGAATTAATTTCAATAAAGAATGAGTTTCATTTTTGCCTAATTTTTTTGTATACACGTATCAACACTAAAAATTAACTTTTTGTATTTAAAACGTTTTGAAATTTAGTTCAATATTTTGTTAAAAAAAAGGTAGGATAACAACATTGAGTAAAATGTCAATTTTAGAAAATGTCATAAAGGTGAAAGAAAATGTCAATTTTAGATTATTAGAAAAGTTGAAAGAGAAAAAATTTTAAAAATAAGAGAGATAAAAGAAAGTAGAAAGAAAAAATATTAAATAATTAAAAGTAAGAGAGAGAATGTATGGAAAGAAAAAAAGTAAGAAAGAGAAAATAATATAAAATATAAAATATGAGTTAAATTGACATATTTGTCCTCAAAAGAGTTGATTCTATTTATTTGAAGGAAGAATATAAATGTAATAATATAGGTAATCAAAATTTATATATTGATAGTTGATTGATAGTTGATTATCATTATTTTAATTGCACATATATTTTACTATTATATTATTAAGAAGGTGAAACAACCAAACAACTTTAGTTTTTTCTTCAAAGTTTGAATTCCTTTCCATCTTAAATAAAAGAAAGCTAACAAAAAAGAGCTTAAAGCGAACGAAGCTTATAGCAGACCGATATAGCTTATAATTTATAATGTATAGTTGAGGAAGTTAGTTAATTTAATTTGTAGTGTTTGATAAAATTAATAGTTGAATTGATTTATGGATATTTTTTATTTCAATCTTATGACCTCTGATTAAATTAGAAGAGATATCTTATTATCTCATTCAAGTGTTTTTGGGTAATTGATTTATGGATATGAAATGACAAAAAAAAAATATTTTTAAATAATATTTAATTATTTTTAAGTAAGATGATATGGATAAAACTAGAAGAAAAAATAACAAGTTAAAAGCTATAAGCTAATTGAATTATCGAAATAAGTTGAAAGCTAATAAAAATAAGTTATGTAGAAAAAATGTTATAAAACAGAACTATTTATTTTATAATGAGTTTATAAACTATAAGTCATAAGTTATAAGTTATAAACTCAAAAAACTGCATTGCCAAACAATTTGGATGGAATAATTTTTTGCAAAATTGGAACTTATGATTTTTTTTGACAAAAACAAACTTAGTGTATTTCATTCATGATAATAACTTCAATACAAGGTGGATAACAATTAAAGTCTAGGTAAATAGTATTAAAACGAGCTGTTTGAGCTAAATCATGGGCTACTCGGTTAATTTGTCTCCTTACATAATTACATAATTGACCTTACAATATTCAAAATTAAAAAATAAACTACGACACGTCTCAATAATAGTACCAAACTCAGTACTAACATATTCAAAATCATACAAAGCTCATAGCATCAGTGCTGTATTGAGCTCATCCACACGTCTTGAGCTGCCATGCATCATGCCATTTATTTTCCTCATTTTGCAAAAGAATTAGAGGGTATCTTCATAATTTTCATAGCATCACTCAGGCAAAAAATTTGTTGGATATAATTAACATTCCGAGTACCAGTAGCATTATCTATAAGGTCAGAAACCTTTAATTGTGCATTGTTGTCAGACAACACAGCAGTGACACAAGAGTTATCACTATTTCTAAGCTATGATTGCCTCCAAACATCAATGTTACTTTCATTTCCCACTCTGAGTCCCCTTTTGACTGCCCCTGGAAAGAACTTATGATTTATTTTCAGTAGTTTATAGTTTATAGTTGAAATGATTTAATATTAATTAAATTTATCTTTTTTGTATCATTTCATATTTATAAATCAGTTTAACTTGCTAATATTATTATAAACTACAAATTCAACTATATAAATAAACTATAAATTAACTTATAAAATATAAATTCATATACTATAAAATAACTTATCAATAAGTCATCAGCTCATTATCCAACTTTTTTTTTTACAATAAAACAAATTTCATTCATTCATATACTAAAATAGTAACAATATTGAAGATGTTTTTTTTTTTAATAAAAAACATACTACATATCTTTTTGACTTGACCACTTTATATCCATGCATGGTCAAAGATTTAGTTCTTTCATAAATGCATTCTTTTTTACACTTTTTGGTAAAAGCATATAAAAACACAAAAATACAATGCTTAAAAAAAAACATAAAAAGATGTAAAAAAAAAACATAAAAAGACAAGTGATTAATGATATTTATTAAAAGATTAATTGTTTGAAAAACTCAAATTCTTTTTTTTGGTACATGAAAAACTCAAATTCTACTCGTGGAATAAACAACTAATTTTTTTAAGAGAAAAATGTCTAAGAAGAGAAAAGACATTTTTAGAACAATCATAACATATATTTTTTTGGGTATGTAATGAAATGAAAATTTATTAAAAACTCAGTCACACAAAGTAGACGGATCTAAGTTCGAAATTCAGTCATGATATTTGACTTAATAATTTTGGCATTCTCTATCGGTTGAACTATAATTTGTTGACATCATAAAACAAATTTAACTAATAATTACTAATATAATATTAACGGTTAAAATAATTGCCTTTAAAAAATGTTTAATACTAAAAACAAAAATCACCCCGTAATTATCTTCAACTCAATATTTTTTTCTATGGGCACGTAAACGAAATAACAAGCAGTTGCAAATTCAAAAAATACATACAAACTAGTAAATTATAGATGTCTAACTTACAATTTAGATATTTTTTACTGATTGAACTATAATTTTTGAATAATATTTTTCTTCTTTGTTCACTCTTATATTTTCTAGAGTCCGATCTCAATTAATTCTAAAATTATATTTTAACTTTTGTTAAAATAATTATTAAAAAAATACATTATTTCAATTCCAATTCAACACAAAAGAAAATCAGTCAAATAGTTTAGTCAAAAAAAATTCGGTCAAATAGTAATAACTAGTTAATTTTTAAAATTTGTTGACCAAAATAAAATAATAGAAGAAAAAAACTTGGGAGGGAAATATTGATTGTCATTTTCTTGTGGACCCCACATAGAAAGGATAGCGGTGGAATTTAGACATAAGAATTTCCCAAAACAATTCAAATTCAAAATCTGAAAAAAATTGAAACCCTTCAAAACCTAACATTTCCCCAAAATTCACATTCAAACATTTCTTTCTACACTTTCTTTCTTTCTTCAAATCTTCAACAAAGGTACTTTCTTTTTTTAATTTAATTTATTTATTATTACAAAAAAGATCATTTTTTTTATTTCTTTTTCTATGTTTCTACTATTGTTGTGAATGTTCTAATAGAAAAGATTGTGTTTTTAGTTTAATTGAGCAAATGGGTTTTCAGGTAGTGTAGTTTTTGATTCAGTTTTGAGGTTTTTAGAATACCCATTTAGAAATTTTTTTGATTTTGTTAAAGAAAGCTGTGAAATTTTTAACTCAAATTAGTTGATTTTTGTATTTAAGTGTGAAATGTGAAATTTTGTGCTGACCCATTTGAAAGATTTGTGATTTTGTTGTGATTTGTTTTTGTAAAGATTTGAGCTTTAGGTGAAAATAGATGAATAATGAAATGGGGTTAGTGAATTTATGTGTTTTTTTTTGTTTGTGAAGATTTGGACTTTAGGTGAAAATAGCTGAATAATGAAATGGGGTTGTGAATTTATGTGATTTTTGTTTTGTAAAGATTTGAACTTTAGGTGAAAATAGTTGAATAATGAAATGGGGTTGTTAGTTTATGTGATTTTTGTTTTGTATAATTTGTGATATGAAATGTTGTATATTTTTGTGTGTGTTTGTTTTTTCATGATTATTTTCATTTGATTTTGTTGTTGTTACTTATGATTTTGTTGTTGTTATTTTGGTTTTAGGTCAACAATGAGCAAGAATTTGCGTCCTGAGATGCGAAGAGAGCTTGAGAATCTCGACAAAGACGCGGATAGTCGCAAATCTGCAATGAGAGCATTGAAATCTTATGTGAAAGAAATGGACCCTAAGGCAATTCCTATCTTTCTTGCTCAAGTTTCCGAGACCAAGGAAACTGGTACTGTGTCTGGCAAGTTCACAATTTCGCTTTATGAAGCTCTTGCTAGGGTTCATGGTATCAAAATTGTTCCTATGATTGACAGTATCATGGAATCTATAATTCAGACTTTAGCTTCAAGTGCAGGTTCTTTCCCTCTTCAACAAGCATGTTCTAAGGTTGTTCCAGCTGTAGCAAGATATGGAATTGACCCTACAATGCCGGAAGATAAGAAGAAGAAAATAATTCATTCTATTTGTAAGCCTCTTTCTGATTCGCTCACGAGTTCGCATGAGAGTTTGAGTTGCGGAGCAGCTCTTTGTTTGAAGTCTCTTGTTGATTCGGATAATTGGCGGTTCGCTTCTGATGATATGGTTAATAGGGTTTGTCAAAATGTTGCTGTGGCGTTAGAAGGAAAGTCTACTCAGACTAATTCGCATATGGGTTTGGTTATGTCCTTAGCCAAGCGTAACTCTTTGATTGTTGAAGCATATGCTCGACTTCTCATACAATCCGGGCTGCGAATACTGAAAGTTGGTGGAGAGATTTTGGAAGGGAATTCTCAGAAGCGGTTCATAGCTATTCAAATGGTCAACTATTTGATGAAATGTTTAGATCCGAGGAGTATTTTCTCGGAAGTCGAACAAGTAATTGAGGAGATGGAGCAGTGCCAATCCGACAAAATGGCATTCATCGGAGGTGCTGCACTTGAAGCCTTGCAAACAGCCAAGAAAGTTGCGAACGACAAAAAATTGAGATGTATGAAGAGTCCTGTTTCCGTGACAGGTTCAAATTTTAGTAGGCAAGATTTTATGGAAGGATATAGTTCTTCAGGTGACGGAGACCAGACTCCCACATCTAATTCACCGGAGTCGCGTACTCTTGACTATTTCCCTGGACATGGATGCCTTGTCGAGTCTCCTATTTCAACATATCAGTCGTCTCACAATAACTATTCGCGAAGGAGCGTGAATCGGAAGCTTTGGAGTCATGAAAATGGTAGGGTTGACGTCTCTCTCAAAGACGGTTTGTTCTCAAGTGCAAAGGAGGGAAGTGGCTTGTTTGATAACACATCAGATCACAGGTTTTCCAACAGAGATTTAACTGAAGAATTCACCGGTTTCATCCAGAGGAATCCTAGCATTCATGGCATATCCAAAAGTACCAACACAAGTCCTCTTGTAAGTGTCGCAAACATTTTCCATTTTCTCTTATACATTCACTTCTATTTTCTGTCTAGTTTGGTTTTCAGCATTATTTTGATATATGTTTCTTGCTAATGAATTGTTTATGCGTAATAATCACTATTGTACATACTTGTTCTATTGTTTATGTTTCTTTTTTGTTAAGGCAGTAGTTTGAGTTAAATTAGTTTGCCGCTTTTTAATTGAAACTTAACGATTTCCTAAGCTTATCTTTCCTTTAATGTGCTCAGAGAACGCGCACTCAGGTCAATGTTGACAGCATTCAAATTTATGACACTCCAAAAAGGCTCATTCGCTCTCTTCAAGATCCAACCGATGAGAGCTCAGAATGTTCTGAAAAGCCGATTAGAAGGTTCAAGAGTCTATCATCAGGCAATATTGAATGGAGTCCATCAGCTTATTCTAAATATGACCAGAACGGTATTTCAAATCATGTCAAGTATCATAGCGGGGAGAACGAAAGCTCATGCGGAGAAGTGCAGTATCAAGACGGATCAGAGTCAGTTTCGTCAACCGATGACCTTCTTGGTGATGCCGGTACACAGAGGGCTTCTGAAGAGATACCTGAAAGTAGAAAAGATCCACAAATTGTTCGCATGGAAAAGCCGCTTCAAAAGACTAAGCGTAGACTTGTTTGTGGACTGTCTTTTGTGATTGTTGCATTGGCTACACCTTTAATCTGGATCAACAGTCAAGAAGAAGC
Source organism: Trifolium dubium (assembly GCA_951804385.1). Classification (NCBI taxonomy): domain Eukaryota; kingdom Viridiplantae; phylum Streptophyta; class Magnoliopsida; order Fabales; family Fabaceae; genus Trifolium; species Trifolium dubium. Next base: position 6,797,880 of record OX638062.1, on the reverse strand, counting down.
ACATTTCCTTGTACCGACATAATGTGTTTGTTCGTGCTAGTGTACAATCGAAGAATCTAGAGAATTATCAATAGGGTTTTATGAAAGTAGTTGGTTATTTCCAACTAGATGTTGGGAAGTTCATTGTAGAAGTAGAGGATCAGTACTGTTTATTTGCTTTTTTAGTTTTCTTTAGAGTTTGTAATAACTTTTCTCTGAATTCTACCTTGTGATTGAGTGCAACACAAATGCTGTGTTTGGAATCAGATGAATCATTATCATTATGTTCAACTAAATTTCTAGATTTAGTTTTATTAATTTAATTTTTGCTTAATATCTGAAATCATTTTTGGTTTTTTAGATGTTTTATTTCAATGTTTATATGACTTGCAAGAACTAGCATGCTTATGATAATTTTATTTTGCTACTTGGGTTTGTTGGCAAAAGAATAATAGAAAGTTGATAAGCTAACTTATAGCAAAAAAGTTAGTTGATTGAATGTGTAATGTTCGATAAAATTAGCGGTTGAATTAGCTTATAGATATGAAATGACATAAAAAACTATGTTTAGTTAATATTTATTTTTCTTAAGTAAGCAATAAATTATAAACTGGTTGAATTAGCGTATCAAAATAAGCTATAAATAAGATATATGCTCACAAGGAAAAAATGTTACGAAACTTATAACTTATAAGCTATAAGCTCAAAATTTGACATTGTCAAGCAGAGCCTTGTTCTTCATATTAATGAGTAAGTTTAACATCAACTTAGTGTAGAAAAAGTTTATTACTGTATATACATATTACAGGAAAAAGATAAGAGTTTAACCGATAGACCCTATCAACGTAAAAAAGTTTTACACAAATATCTAATGACATTACGAATATTTCATCAGATATTTTAGAAACTAATATAAAAATGTAGTACCACGCTTTACTGTGATTGAATGAATGTGTAAAACGTTTTCACACTGACGGTGTATATAAATTAAATCTAAAAGTTTATGTAATGATGAGCTTTAAGAATCATAGATTTGGATTGTGTAGATATTGTGCTCCTTTCCAAACATCTTGTGGACTCATTACTATTGGTTGAAGAACAGCAGCTTGACCAACACATATATAAGCATACTTGCTGTAATTTTCAATGCCTGCTGAGCCAGGACTGAAAAGGTAACATTCATCAAATCCATTCCTTCCAACTAATACTGAGTTTCTTCTACCCTGATTCAAAAAATCAACAAAATCATTTCATGTGATCATGTGATAAAATTTAAATTCATTTCATAATATATCCTAAGGTAAGCATATATATTTTACATAAAATGATTCTTGCATAAACTATGTTAGTTATGTATAAAGCCTTTGACAATTACCAAGGTGCTATCTAATGATATCTTCATAAATTGTTTTCACCTTATTTTCATAAGTTCTCTATGATATATAACTTATGAAAACAACTTCTAGTTTATATAAAAATATATCCATGTTATTTTATCTTTTGTTATTTTATTTGAAAACATATTTTATCTTTTGTTATAGTAATAACTTATACATAAGTGCTTAATTAATCTCTTTATCCAAACATGGCCTAAGTGTATGTGCAAGTATCACTAAATCTATAACTAATAGCATATACAAAGAGCTTATATGGAAACAATTATGACATGTTCACAAACCGTTTTCAGCTTATGAAAATAACTTATAGCTTGCATTAAAACAGTTTAACTTTATTTTATCTTTCGTTATACAAATATTTTCTATTATACATAAACACTTAGATGATAAACGCTTATGTTATACTTATAAGTACTTAATTAAGATCTTTGTCCAAACAATAGGTGCAAGTATCACTAAACCTATTGTTGAGAATGACAATTACATACCCTGTCAATTATTGTATAACTTCGAGGCGCATTCGTGTATACAAGACTTATTCTCTCTTTTAACTGTTTGTAAGTATCCTCTTCCTCGCCGTTCATATCTTCATCATCACTTTGGCTTCCATCTGCTTCATTGTTTGTTTCCAAACCAGGAAAAAGTTGCCTAACAGATGATTTCCATATTTTTCCAAATCCTTTCTCTTCGCTCAATTCCGGAGGACTCAAAATAAACTCGGATTCAAAAGGCGGTCTGCTACAATAATTTGATCTCTCTAATCCTATTGCATAAGTTGCTTCTGGTGAACTTACTGTTAGATGAGTCAAGATGGAACCTGTCATATGAAGAGGCAAAGAGTTTGAGTTTGAGATTTCTAGCTCTGAGCCTAATCCATCTTCTTCTAAAGTCACAATGTATTTTAAGCCAACTTTGCTATTTGGTCCTTTGTTTATTAATTCTACCTGCATAAGATATCTTTAAGGTATCAAAGTATGTCATTAGCAATAAAAATTTAGAGAACAAGCCACTTATATACATTATAAACCAGATACATCAGTTATTTAATGAATCTAAAAAATAAACCGTCTCTTATAAATAGGAACGGAGGTAGTATAAAATAAATAAGTCAATCTATTTCATATAAGGTAAACGTTATTTTCATAAGTTATCATGAAATGCTTATGGAAATAAGCTCAAAACAGTTTATAGACATATCATAAGTTATTTTCATAAGCTATCTCAAACACACTCACAAACGCGTATGCCAACAAATAACCTCAAATAAGTCAATCCAAACACTGATATACTTCCTTACTTATCAAGCAAGAAGAATGAACAAATAACGAGGACAAAGTTCATGAAGTGTCAGTTCAGTGGTAAGAGTTTGACTTTATAACCTCAAAAAGCGGAGTTTAAATCCTATCTGAGACAGTTGTAAAATGGAAAACACAATGCCACTACTAAATTATACCTGAATGGATTCTTCAGCATTGCCTTTAATGTTGTGCAAAACCCAATTAGTTGGAGACCATGAAACTTCATCATCAACATTATCATCATGAGTTTGAAAATTGAAGTTTAAAGAAACACCTCCTTGAATAATTGCATCACCAAATTCTCCTTCTGACACTGCAGTATGAAGTAACTCAACTTTTCCACCATGCCACATAGGTGCTTTGTAAGAAGTAATCAATCCACTTGGTAGCAACATGGTAGCAATGCTTCCATTTTTCAATTCCATTTTTGCCATACAACTTCCACCAACTTCTTCAAAAGTAACTCCATGTCCATTAAATTCTTGTTGTAAGTAGTCAAAGTTGATTGGTTGGTAAGGAACAGAAGCCACTTTTGGAATTGGAAACTCTCTTTTGTGTTGAATATAGCTAGAAAAAGGCAAACAAATTTGTGAAAGTGGTAAGTTTCTAGTTGAAGTTTTTATAGTAGATTTTGGAATGAAGATATTGGAGCAAAAAAGTGAAGTTGAAGCCATGGTTATGCTTCATGCTATATGAGGTCTTATTTCATGCATTAAGGAGGGGTAGAGAAAAATTGTATTCCTCTTGTTGTATTTTTTTTTTCTTGAAATTGATTCATAAGCAGATAAGGTTTTTGATACTAGCCTTTGTTATTTCACAATAGTTTTTAGCATCTTAGATATTTCAAGATATCATTGGGTACCTTTTGTCCTTTTCTATATAATTTTTTGACATTTGTTTTTTTTTTGTTGGTAAGTTAAATTTTTTAAAATGCAAAGCAAATATATTTAAAATGTAACAAGTAATTATTTTTTACCAAGATAATTTTTATTTTATAATTAGAAAGTTTTTGAAGGGATTGAATAAATCTTAAATCATTGAAAAATATGTAGAGCATATAAATATTTTGAAAATTATGTTATGAAAATATTATATTTTAAAAGAATATTAGAAGTTTATTTGATTTTATAAATACTAAAAAAATTCATAAACTATCCTATATAGAAACTTGTTCTATAATGAAGATGAGATTAAAAAATAAATTAAATAACATCAAAACTAATTAGCTTTTGCTTACATTTTAGATCATCAAATGAACTATTTGTTTATATTCAAAGTCAAAATAGTAGTGAACTACACTGCAAAATTCCCAAATAATGTGTATATATAGCACCAAAAAAATCCAAAAAACCAGGGCAATGATAGAGCTGAATTGTGGAATACAATTAAATTTACAGACCAACATCTAATTGAATTCAAAATTTCTTAGGCATAAGTAAGACAAATCAATTAGTCTTCATCCATGCCAGGAGCAGGTTGGTCTCTCCTTGGGCCACCAGCAGGTTTTGACATAATAATCTGAAAAATATAAAAAATGCAATCTCCATAAATCTATGCACAAACAAAAATATATGACAAACTTATTACACCCTTAACATAAGCTGCATTTGCAACTTTCAGAAACCATAATAGAATTTGCATTTAGGTTGCAATAAAATTGTGTTCCTGAACTTGTTTACAAAAAGAAAAAATGCTTCCAATGTGGCAATCACGAATCGACAGTAAATAATTAACTACTATTTACTTCTAGTTGATTACCTGATCGACTCGTAGTACGGTGCATGCAGCATCTGCAGCATATTTAAGAGCAAATAGCCTGAGCAGAACAATCAATATCATGAAATTAGTATTCCATATGATAACTGGTAAGTCAAATTAAACATAGACAAATATTAGAAAAATCTATTTAGAGAAATCTTGTTTCATGAATTAGACAAGGCTATTTAGTGAAATCTACAGAACCGGACCGTCGAGTCTACCGGTTGGTTAAACTGCAGTCGGTTTTTGGTCTCTTAGAACCTGTTCAAATCCGGTTACACTGCAGTTGGTTCAACCATTTTTTTAATTTATAAAGAAAAAGTGTTTTTTAAAATACTTATTTATTACTCATCCGGTCCAAACAACCAATTGAGTCATGATCAGAGGTCATACCGGTCTGATTTTGAAAACATTGGTACCAATAAAGAAAATATCATTATTTGCTTAAACAATGGGGTTGTCACCATATAAAAATGCATGCATTAGAAAATAGCTTACTTAGTCATATGTAGATCCCAGACCCTCATGGTTGAGACATCCTTACAAACACCAGGTTCCAAATCAATGCCAACTTTGGTATTTCCAGATGCATGTTCGGCATAAAGAGAAGATATAATCTCCATTGCATTTAGCCCAGCATTCTCAGCCAAAGTTCTTGGAATCATCTCAAAGCTTTCAGCAAATTTCGCTATAGCATACTGATCCAATCTGTAGAGCAATAAAAAATGATTATTCTATTCATTCGTCTCTCAATTACATACCAAAAAATCATTAAATAAACAGAATAACCAAAGGCAGAGACAGTGCCTACTTCCAAATTAATAATCAGTAAGATATAATTTGCAGTAAAATTTCTAATATCAAGTTTGAATTTTAGAACGCATATATCAATACAACCCAATAAACAGCATTGAAACAAATAATCATGATAGTAAATAGAGGTATACTATATGAAGCATTGATACAAACAGACACTGGCCACAACACTGCACTGACATGTAGACATTGTAATAATTTAGGAAAATGTAAGTGATTGAAAGTAAAAACTTGAAGGAAAAGTCTTTTATAGTAAAATCTTGAGGAAATAGAAAGTACCCTGTTTCCTTGAAGGAAAAGTCTTTCACCCTTTTAGCTAACTCAATTTCAGTGGCAGCAGCTCCTGGTACAATGCGGCTATCCCTGCACATGGCCTGACAAACAATTGAACAGATAAAGAGATTACTCGACATTTAATATTACAATTAGTTCAAATTATTGAGCAACAAATGCATTCGAAAGTGTAATTCAAACCAATCTAAAAGGAATTCTACCTTGTAAGTGTTCACTCCATCATCAACTGCTCTTTCGAGATCATCAAGGATACTATCGGTACTTCCTCGTAAAACAACAGTGGCCACAGAATTTCCATCAACTTCATTTTTCACAACGGTAACCTACATATATAATATCATAAAGGGAAAATCATATGCCACACATAGAAATGAGAACAAAACGAAGGAAGGGAATAAGCCAATGCTTATAGAAAAATATTAAAAAAAAAAAAAAAAAAACCAAATATCGGTTTAACTTACCCTGGCACCACCAATTTCCTCGACTGAAACAGAATCAACATATCCAAGATCATCTGGGTTTGGTTGGCAAAGTTTCAGCTGTTGGAGGAAAATAAAATGGATTAGACAGAAGGTGACAAAAGTCTCTATGTAACCAAAGAAGCGCAAACACTAACCATTGCGACAGCACCAGTTGTTCGGCAAAATCGACGTAGTTCAAACTTTGAACTGATTTTCAGAACCATAAGCCTACAGGCAGGAATATTAAAGTTAGAAAAAATATTACACTCAAATTCAATAGCATTAGGCGTAAGACATTTAAAAAAAAAAAGGATATATGACTGCACATACTTGTAACGTTCACAAAAATGCAAAGCCATCTCTCCTACAGCCGCACCACTGACAATCACTTTAGCGCCAGAATCTGCTACTGCCTTGATGAGCTCCTCTACTTTAGCCTCTTCAGTTTTTGAATAGTTTTCTAGCTATACAAATCAAAACAAGTAGAATAAATCCAATAACCAAAACCATCAAATGATTTTAAAAAGCAAAACATGTAAACAGTTCTCTATAAGCTATGAAAGGAAAATCTTGGTCCAAATCTTAGCTCCATTAGTACAGTATCATGTAATAAATAAAGCTATTGCATTACCCAGTAAAAAATGGTTAAAAATCAATAGACAAATATAAAACTGATTTTGGTAGAAATAACCTCTTGTTTAAATAAACATAAAGAATGATAGAAGAGTTTAGGATCAGGAACATTATATAGCTTTGTCACCCTACAATGAAACCTCGTTTTAACGTTTATTTGGGAGGGAGGGGTAAAGGTCCATCTTACTTGTACAACTAGACACAAATCAATAGGCCTCCTTACTCAAAACCTAAGTAGCATCGATACTTCAGATTGAAGATGTGTCCGGTGTCTGACACTGACAACTTGGTTACATTAAATTATCAAATTCGTTACACTAGTATGAAATTCAATAGTCAAATTGCTATACCTGTTCAGCTGAATGTATGAGGACAGTTCCTTTAGTTTCAGTTGCAGAGGTATCAACACCACCAGCAAACACAGCAACCTTAAACAACATTAACAATAGATCTCAGTACCAGACAATATGAAAATCTGCAATTAAAATTTCATGGAGAGGAGATAAAAAAAATTTCATGTATTGATTTGATGATTACTAATTAAATTTGATTAAAACAAACAGAAAAACAGATTTTGATCTATGATGGTGAAATGCATCAGAAATCAACAATGAGAGAGAGAGAGAGAGAGAGAGAGAGAGAGAGAGAGAGAGAGAGAGAGAGAGAGAGAGAGAGAGAGAGAGAGAGAGAACTATTTTTCATAAGCACTTGGTGGCAGTTTGGTTTCTGAAAATGATTTTAATTCATCTCTTGTTCACATTTTTAATTACAAAAATGCTACCACTTCAACTTATGCTTGATTTTAAAGAGTTGTATAGGAAAAAAAAACAAAAACAATTTTAATATTGTTTTCTATACAAATATTTGACAACAAGATTCAGCTTCATCAGAGCCTATAAATTATGATTAAAAATGCTTTTAGAGATTCGGCTTACCGAGCCACATCAGACAAAAAGACAACCACAGTAAAATAAAAATAACATTCACAACTCCACATATCGATTTAAGAACACAGCGGTATAGCAGTATATCAACAATCTTGATCCTGGTATCTCGGATATTCCATTATTAAAAAAAGAAACAACTCAAGAAGTTTGTCTTAATCTCATGGTATCTCAGTTATTCCATCTTATCAACTTGGTTCATTATGTTGGTTGGTTGTTGTTATATCCTTTATTATTTATATATTTACTGCATGTAATCCGCAAAATATTAGACTGGTCATGGGAGAATATGCGAAGAGCAAATTCAATGGGCCAAAACTAAAGTTGTAACCTTTACATTAATCTAAATTTCAAAAAGTAATGAACAAATGAAAAGCACCCTGTTAGACTATTATTATTAAATATAAATATTATATTTTATAATAGCAGTTATGGCAGTTATTATGTAAGTTATTATTATTAAGTAGTTATTAAGGTAGTTATGTATTGTGTGTGAATAAAAGGGAAACTACAGGTTATTGTAGATTATTCTGAAAAGTAGAAAGTGTGGTTATTTGGGAGGGAGAGGCCAAGATCTCGAATTCTTGGAAGGGAGAGAACCAAGACTCTCGAATTTCTTGGGATTCTATTGTAATATTATATTATATTTCTATGTTTGGTACCGGTTTCTATCACACCCATGATAGAGTATGTGATCTACTTTTGCTTATGTCACCGATATAGGTAGTATGTGTTCTAGAATATAATTCAGTGTTGTTCTGACTAGTTAGCTTGACAGTTTTCATAACTGTCCATCCGTTCGATTGTTGGCATCATAAACACGTAACACATATTCAAATCATGAGATCCATTGATACAATTCAGTATAAAATCAAACCTTTCCTCCTCTCATTCTCTATTTTCTACAAGCTCTATTAACATAGTGCAAGTTATCATGATATCACATAGCTTGGAATCAACATCATAAAGGATCAGAAAAATACAGAGTTTTTGAATAATACCCCCTATAATAAGACAGAATGTATAAAGATCTAACCTTTGCCTTTTCAGTACGCTTTATAGTCCCAACAGAATCAGTTCTCAAAACCATTCCCGGAACAACTGCACTGTTATGCAAGCCCCCTCCCACGAGCTTTGCAACACGAACATTGTCCACATTGAAGTTGACAGGGTTTTTCGGGCACACTTGGATGCATGCCTGTATTTTCGAAACAAAAGTAAGAAAGTCCAATCTTTGTGTTGACCAAAGCATTTTAACATAATAAAATGGGGTAAGCAGGATATACTAACATCAGCAATAAGTGAGCATAGGGTATCCTCTTGACCAAATTGCTTGCTAGCAACTGCTGCTCTCATTCGAGAAATAACTTGTTCCTTATCACGCACATCCATATTATCTGAGCCTTCCTCCACAAGTTTATCTAATATTTCAACTGTCTAAAACATAACAAGGAGTTGAGTGTGTGTGTGTGTGTGTGTGAGAGAGAGAGAGAGAGAGTATAACATTCGATGGTGAATTACTACCAATATTTTAAAACTGGATGAAATCGACCGATTCAACTGATTGAACAAGGAACCCGCCAATTTACCAGTTGGTTTGATCCCAATTGTATCTAGTCTTATTTAACTGGGATTGGATCGAGGTTGAACCACAGTACAGAAGTCCAACCAATTTTAATGTTTTGCATTTATTTTTTCCATTGTGAACCAATTGAACTACAATTTGTAGGTTAAGTTAGATTTTTAAAACATTAGTCAATACTGAGGATTTCATCAGTAAACTGACATACCTTATTGATTGCTTTAGTATACCCACTGATGATCTCACTAGGGTGCAAACCCATCCTAATAAGTTCCTCCGCGGCTTGCAAGAGCTCCCCGGCAAACGAAATAGTCAAATTTGCTCCATCCCCAATTTCCTCTTGTTGAGCCTTACTAGCCAAAACCAAAATCTTAGCAGCAGGATGCTGAACTTCAAGTTCATTCACAATTGTCGCTGCATCATTCGTGACAAAAAGCTTGTCCAAATGATTAATAACCATCTTATTCATACCTGAAACATAACAAACAACACATGAGTCCACCAGCATCATTCTAAATCTAGCCAAACAAGCACATTTCCATTTCCAAATTTCCAATTCACTTTCTCTTGCAAACACGATAAACTATAAATTTTACCTATGCATAAAATTTTCAATCATAGATCCCAAATTCTCTTCATAAATGGAAATCAATAAATAAACATAAAAACTAGTATTTTTCAATTCTCCACAAACAACACATAAGTCCATCAACACCATTCGAACCAAACCAATTCATTTTCCAATCCAATCACTTTCTCTTTTAAACACAATTCACTAAAAAGAATCACTATACAGAAACTATCGAATCATTGATCCCAAATTCTCTTCATAAATGCAAATAAAAACCTAAATAAATAAAAAAGTTATATTTTTCAATTCTCCACAAATTTTAAAGCGCGGGACATTCCAAATATGAACAAATTTCTTTTTATTTCACCACCAATATTCAGCCCACTGGACCAACTAATCCAGTTCGGGGTGAGTTATGACATCAAGTCATCAAGTAGTTTCAGTCCCCTCTGAAACGCAGTTGCGGGAGACCGAACCGTGGTCCACCCTACCAATTCCAACCCCAATCAAACAAACACCTTTCATAGATCCCAAATTCTCTTCATAAATGACTTTTCTTTTTTACTACTATTTTCGAAAATTCACTACAAAATTGATATGAACTAAAATTAACTCTAACTTATAATCAGTGAAAAATCCTATATCATCATCATCATAAAAATGCAAAAGCAAGTATACCCACATAGCAAAATCTAAACTTTTCGATTCTGAATGAACAACCGTCAATTGGGATGAATAAAAAATGATGAAATTGCATATTGTTACCATTTAAAATTAACTCTAATCAATATAATCAGTGAAAAATGCTATATAATCATCATCATAAAAATGCAAAAGCAAGTATACCCACAAAGCGAAATCTAAACTTTTCAAATCTGAACAAACAACCATAAATTAACATGAATAAAAAAATGATGAAAATGATGAAATTGTTACCATTTGGACCAAGAGAAGTGCGAGTGATTGTAGAAAGTTGTTTGCAAGCATCGATGTTCTTGAGAACAGCTTCATCGAGACCAGAAAGATGTTTGTGACCTTCCTTCAACATGGATTGCATACCGTAGGGTGCCATTTTGTTGGAGAGATAAACCCTAACCCTAAAACCCTCAAATTGCCGATTTCAAAATTTATTACTTCCGTCTCTCAGTTTCAGTGTGACATTTGAGGGTACGAAAGCTAATGAAGAAAGTGAGAGGGAAAAACAATAAAAATAAATAGTATAATAATATAATATAATATTTTTATAAGTATTAATATACTATTAAAATTTGCCTAAATTATAACAAATATTGTATTTTTTTTTTGTCGAGACTGAGATATCTCCCGTCAAACAGAGTGACTTAATCAATCGTTAGATTAAAAACACCTCAAAGTGTGGAATAGCTGACTCAAAAATTTAAAAATATTCCAGATTTAAAATAAGAATCAAACCCTTAATCCTTGATTAAGAGATAATAAGTCATGACCGCTCAACCACAACTTAACTTTTGAGTTATAATAAATTTTGTATGATGACAAACTTGGATTGTTTTTATTTTTGGAATAGATAAGAAATGGATTCATAACTTTTTGGTAAGAAATGGTCATAACTTGATACATCTTATTTAATTTTGAAAAAAAAAAATCTTGTTGTTTTAAGGTGTTTTTGCATTTTTTTGGAATGTTCGAATTAGATTGGATAAACTCGTGGAATTTGTTTAAACAAAAAAGTGAGAGATATTTAATCATTTAATAAGACGTATTAAAAAAGTGTATAAATTTTTTGATTACAAAGAATGTGTATAAATGAAATATAGATAATAGTATTTTTTTATTAAATTTTGTTTTTTTAAAATGGCAAAATTTCATTAGAACTCAACTCAAAAACGAAAAGTACAAAAGAAGAAGGATACAAAACAAAGAACAAAGACCATAAGACCAAAAGTCAAGAAAAACGGTGGAGGCAAAAAAAACCCCACTATACAAGACCTCCCCAAACACAAGCAAACACAAGCCTAAAACCACACAAAAAACCGAAGCCCCACCAACTAACCGCGGGATATATAATCACCCGTAGAATATAGTTCCAATAGGATAACTCAAGTGGTAAGAGTTAAGGAATATGGGTTAGGTTGGATAGATGAAGTCCAGAGTTCAAATTCTAGTAGGAGAATTTATCTTTCCGATGTATCAAAAATAATTTTTTTCTTTTAAAAAAATGTATTACAAGTATAACAGTCAAACAAACTTTTTATAACAAGATCACATATTTTGTTTGAAATGGAAGGAGTTGTGTAACATCATAATTATGTCAAATTTAATTTCAATTTCAATCTACTATATATATAAAAATAAAAGCAATTGAAAACATGCTCAACATATCATGTTAGTGATACACATAGATTAGAAAGAATACATCACTAATATTTTATTGAACCGACTCACTACAAAATGGGATATGGATTAATATATCAATCTTAGAAGATTTATCTTCTCCTCCCAACATTTTTCAAAACACAATTTGTTCGGATTATACCATTATTAAAGATTTTGGACATATCATGTGTTTTGAAAAATGTCGAGAGTAAAAATTATCTCAAAGCAAAGGAATAGACATTTGTGCAAAACACACACGAAATGGCAGTAGAAATATGGTAATCAAGTAAGCATAAAAAATGCACAAACAGCAAAATAATTGGTTGATATTTCATTGACATACAGAGGGACAAAGAACAATGCAAGTTGATTTTAAAAAGGCATGCAGTACAATCAAATTCAGAGAGAGATTTTAAAAAGGCTTCTATTTCAAAATCAAACAAAATTAAAATATCAATATTGTCATCATAGTAAAATATCAATGCTTATAAAAGGAAATGAACATAACAGCTTCTTGGATAAGAGAGCAGAGATCACTCCCACACACAAATACCAATACTGCCATATATTTGATTTGACTAGCTATGGAAAAGCTAAACTGATAAACTCCACTACAAGATTAAGGTCAAATAAGCTAGGTAAAAGCATAAAAAGCAACACAAAAACTTCCACAATACTAAGGTAATTCAAGAAAAATCATAAAAAGAGGGTTGTAACGGGTCTTGAAAATCACATTTTAACCACTCTACTGCTCGACATTGTCGCTGGTTAAGCAGCTACTTGAAGAGTTGGCTGGTGTTTGAGTAGGTGAAGTAGGTCCGTTCACTTCTACAAGCTTCTCGCTTCCTGATGCGTTTGCAATAACCGATTCATTCGCCAAGGTGCCATCATGAGACTTGGGTAATACATCTGTTCCAATGGTTGTTGTGTCATTGGACTTGCTGACCTGTAAATGAACAAGGTATTTGTAATGTTTAATCAGCAAGAGAAATCAATCAAATTGCATGTTCTTTGTATAGTTAGTATCCTAAATTAAGAAGGTGTGCTTTGAAATAAATGAAATGATTAATTGTAAAGGTACATACTGTCTCTTTTGCAAACAATTGTTCCTTGGCTTTTTTCTCTAAAATAGTCTTTTCGCGAGCCTCATAAAATGCAAAATCATCCAGGATGCATGTGTTGTTTGAATACTCCTTGAAAATTTTCAGAATTTCAATACCCTTCTCAAACTTAACCTGCACAAGGATATATAATTCAGCATTGTTTGTCGAAATATGAACGGGGTTAATGGGAAACAAAACAAGCCTCTGAGGAATACCTCTTGAGTGTCCCTGCTGTTTGTCACAGGTTTGTTTTCATTGTTTTCAAGTGTTATGTGTCTCAACACATTATTTGGGACATCCTTAATGATATGCCACTTCACAGTAAAGCAACCGGTCCACCTGTCCTGCTGCCAGTACTCAACTGTTCTGTCAAAATCAACTGGACTCACCATCTCTGCTAAACCAACAAATTGTCCACTAGTATTGACCTGTAACAAAAATCATTGAGGCAAAAGGTGAGGCTTGGTAAAACCAAGAAAACATAAGAATTCCCAACAAAATGTGCATTGAGTATTAACTCACCGAAAATAGCAAAAATATGGGACAGTCAACAGGCTTCGCCTTGGCTTCCTGATATGCTGCATCTAGCTTCTTGTTCCCATTAGGGGTGCTTGTCCACACATTATATTTCATACTTTTATGAATATCATCTTCACTATAAGATTTGATGACAAAAAACTTTGCATCAGTATAACTCTCAGATAAATCTTCCCCACTGTACTGTTGCTTGTTGGGAACTGGAGTCACTTCTTGACTTTCACCCTTGACAGGAAGGTCTTGTCCCTTGAGTAATAATGTGACAGATCCAACACTTTTGACATTTTTATCATCAGCATTATTGGAACCTCTTGGTCCCTTGTTCAACTCACCAAAGCCATCCACATTTCTTTTGACATGGTCAAACCCACGGCCATAATTTGAGGATTTATACTTGTTATCATAAGAACCTGTTTTGGGTCCATATGCAGTAGATCCGAAATTGGACCTAGCTCTGTATGTGTTTCCATATTGATTGTACATTGTGTTGCTCGGGTATATCCCGTTAGCATATCCAGAATACAGTCCCAGTCCAGATGATTGTAGAGAACTGTGTAAGTTCTGCAACACAGGAACAATATTTAAAGTGAATTTTTGAAATAGAAACATGAATGTTATGCACAAACAAAAACAGAACTACCTACTCTATATAGAATAGGTAATGAATGTGAGAACTTAGATCCTTTAGTCTAAAGGTTAGAAGCAAGAAGTGAACATACCGTAAATTGAAGTGGCTGGGGAACAGTGGTATTCCTTTGAGAGGAATAATCTTTGGCAGGCATAGCTGGCGAAGATAATCCAAATTTTGCTCCATGTTTGGACTGCTTATCAGAAAATAAGGGATCCAAAGGGTATGATGGTTGAGTCCCATGAGTACCTACTCTTTGATCCTGATATCCTGACACAGGAGCATATGCAGGAAAGCCAGCCCTTTGATAAGAATCGTTTGAACCAGTGTTATTTGAAGAATATCCATTGGTCACAGTAGTGGAGCTTCCTTTGTTCATAGCTGATGAAGGCACATGTTCAGCAGTAGCAGCGCTTGAAGTTTTTCCTCCATGAGAATTGAATTTGTTAGTGCCAAATGTCCCATTGGCAGAAGCTGGAGAAGGATAATAAGAAGGATACTGGTACTGTTGCAGCCCATAGAGCTTATCATCATGTGGGATGGATGGAGATGAACTGGGTGATGGATAGGATCCATATGGTGAATAACCATAATTTTGAGGGTACATGTAAGAACCACTATCTCCATAAACTCCCTGTTAGCCAGTTCATTAAAAAAATTCTGTTACATCATATAAGAATTTCATAATTTCATTAATTCTGTTACATCATATTCATAATTTCTGTTACATTATATTCATAATTTCATTGTATAAGAATGGTAAGAAACAACTCATATTAGCAACAATACAAGTAGGAGATAAGTAGGAAACTACACTCAAAATTGGTACACAGGAAATAGCTAGGATTAATACATCTCTTGAGGATCGTGCTCAATACCCTGACACCTTGTTTGAGAAATTACAACCACACCCTTTGCTTTATGCTCTGGTATGTGGTATGATTTTCTTAGCTTGAGAAATCACTCATACTTCCCCTACTTTATGCAAAATTTCCTAAAAACAACAAAGTAAAGGAAGTATAATTTCCTAGACAACAATGGTGTCAAAGTTTTGAGTGTTAATCTCAGAGGAAGTTGATGTAGTTACTGCGAATGATGCCAGGACCATCAAAGTCAAATCAGATTACTAAAAAGTCTAAGATTGGTGATCATAAAGAAAAAGAAATCACAAATAACACACTGCAATTTAAAATTCCAAACAGAACACAAACATATGTAACAAACTTTAAAAAGTTACATTTGTGGAAAAAATTTAACCTTAATTTTGAAGTACTAGCCATCTTCTTTGTTTAATTTTGAAGTCAATATACAATAGAAATTACCCAAGACCGAATATACCTTAATCTCATTCAACATTGTTCCCAACTATTATAAAAATAAAAATATATGCACACGATTATCAAGAAGTCTAGAAACCAGAATAAGAAGTACATACTTGTGTCATTCCTCCATTAGCATTCAAATAACTGGGATACACATTCCAATCATTCCAACCGCCTTGTCCATCATAGCCTGCAGCTGTAGACATTCCCATAACCACATCATTTTTCTCCAGCGAAAATAATAAGTTATCAAATAAAAGTGTTGTCAATCGCAGATCGCGGAAAATAACAGTTTATCCAATTCCGCAGTGCTACAGTGCTATAGCGCTTTCTATATCTATTATTTGACAACGCTATGTACTAAATCGTTTATCGCATAACAATAGTGGTTTGTTCAAATTCTGCTACTTCATAGCGCTATAGTACTGGTACTTGACAAGACTTAGAATAAACACCCTCCACAATATCCACTTAAGTCATAATAGCTTACCTTACCTCCATAATAGTATTCAGTAGAAGGGTGTCCATTTGGAACAAAACTTGCATTCGTATTAAATGGCTTGGGCACATCATTAGCTGGACCGTGTCCATTCTGTGAATAAAAATAGATTATAAGAATAAATTATTCAATTAAGAAACTACAATTCCAAACACGCCAATACTTAGTACACTGTCCAGTTCTCACCTTCTTTGCCGGCTCAGGAACTGCAATCGTCCTGGACTCAGAACCCAAGGACAAGTTCTGTAGCATATCAACAGTTTCTGTAGCAATTAGAGTAAAGGAAATTCATTTTTCATCCAAGGAATAATTTCACAATCAGATGCACACAAAAAATCATGATACAGTTAAATTCCGCCAAACTACAACACCACTATTTCACAACACTAACACACACACACACACACACACACACACATATTCCATTAGCTCAACTATGAAGCACATACACTCCTTCGATTAGGCGTGTCTGACACCGAAACGACACCGACACTTACAATTACATTGAATTAAATCACTTTTTCAAATATTTATTTTACGAGTAATTGCCCGTGTCGTGTCCAGTGTCAGTGTCTGTGCTTCATAGGCTCAAAATCACAAAAAACACACTTGCAACAAACAAACTGAAAAGGAATAAAAAACCACAAAAAAAAAATCCAAAAATCTCAATACACAGTAAATTAGGTCAAACTAAATAATTTTGGTAGCATAGCAACAACAACAGTTACCACCACAAAATCAAAATCTCCACAATCAAAATCACTTCAATTACATCAACAACAATTATAAAACCTTGATTTCACTTAAATCAATAATTCAAAACCTAGATATAATAAATTACAGTTAAATTCAACAAGATAAATTAATTAACCATAAAAAAAAAAAAACCAAAACCCTAATTAACAAAAAAAAAATTCATTAATCATAACAAAACCAAGCATAAACACTGTTGAAATTGAATTAACAAAAAGAATCATTGAAATTGAAATTGAAAAATTAACTAAGCATGAACTATTGAAGCAAAAAACTGAATAAACAAGAATCATCATCGAGTAACATAGAGAGAGAGAGAGAGAGAGAGAGAGAGAGAGAGAGAGGATACTGGTGGTGTCCGGTGAGGAAGCGACGGTAGCCATGGTGATGAAATCGAATCGACGGAGGAAGCGGGCGATGAGAGAGAGAGAGAAGGGGGATGAGAGAGAAAGAGAAAGATAGAGAGAGAAAATAGGGTTGAAATGAAGAGTTTATATATATATGAGAAGCTTGGAGAAGGGGTCGCCGCTAACACCTTGAGAGTTGGGGTTTTGTACAACGCGACTATTTTTCAAGAGATTTATGCTAATTTTTCATTTTTTTTATACAGTTTAATAATATAAAATTTACCGTTGTATTTACATAAGAAAAAAAAATTATAGTAGTATTGAAAATTTATATTATATAGATTATTTGTATAAAAAAAATTAATATATTATTGAGATTCATTAAGAAAAAAAAAATAGGATTAACGATTTAAGCGTTTTATTGAATATTGTTAAATTTGATGAGTCTCGATAACATAACAAATGATTTTAAATATTTTTTAAATTTTATATGAATGATCTATATGATATAAATTTTCAATCTAACGATCGATTTTGTAAAATTTATATTGGTTATATTGTTATTGAGCGATTACTCAAATGTTTTTTGAAAATTTCTAGTCACACCGTGAAAAATATTTACATCTAAATTTTATAATATTTTTGTCAAAAAAAAAATCATAATATTATAATTGTCCTTCTAATTTAAAAGGCTAACTATGATGAACGTTAGTAGTTCAGTGGCGATTGACGCTGAATTTAGTAGAGAAGACAACGGTTCAATTTTCCGCAACTGCATTCGGGAGAGTGCTGAAATTGTCAGAACAGATCCCCCCAAACTAGATTAAATTGGTGGTGAAAAAAAATGAATCGAAAACACGGACCTCGAAAATAAATTTTCAAGACCATATGTAAACTAAGTTTATGAACGGTTTAAGAGTTTAAGTAAACTTAAATGTGTGAATTCAGAAGTACTTAAATTCAATTTAAGCAGGTGTTTGCAATCTTAATGTGTGAATTCAGAAGTACTTAAATTAGTTTATGTAAACATCAAAGAACTCAATTTGCAAAAAGAATAGTACACAAATTCAGTTTAAGTAGGTGTTCACAATCTTAGTAGTACATCATAGAGTTCAGTTTGCAAAATAGTACACAAATTCAGTTTACGAAGGTGTCCACAATTTTATTTTGTGCATATAACAAAGGAATTAAAACTAATAACATTAACAATGTCATTTTGAATGTTATATATCTCTTTGAGTCAATAAACTTATTTGTTCGTAACTAAAAATATTTTATTAGGATAAATGGATATAAGTTTAAAAAAAATTAAAAGAATAATTTATTTTTTTTGAAGCGGATAGATTTTATTTTTATGTTACAAGAAATTTAAGTGAGTTGGATTTCAATAACTCATTAAAATCAAGACTGATCTTAAAGTTAAAAGAATGTTTATAGAGATATGTATAAATTATCCACTAAAACTCATTAAAGTCAAGACATGTCTTAAAATTCAAAGAATGCTTATAAAGATATTTACAAATTGTCCACCAAAAAATTCATCACAAACTAATCAAGCTAGGATAGCTAGACATGTAAAAACAAAGATAAACTATCTTTTGGAATAATCAATTGGTCATTAGTTTTTAACTAATTTTATAAAAATCTTTTTTTCTGTACGTTCAGAACTGTTAACTAGACAAATCTATATTTTAGAGGAGGAAAGAATCTCATAAAAAAAATCAATAACAAATTAAGAGTAACAAGTGAACATAATTCAATTGGTAATAATATTGTAATATATAGAGATAAGAGTTCAAATCCAATATTTTCCAGGTGAAATTCTGGTTAGACAACTTAAAGAAGAAACAAAACAACAATAGATTTAGAGCACAAGTTTGGAATGTGAGTTATGTTTAACTTAGTAAGCAATCTCAAGCTAATAAGATTCAAAATTGATCCATATGACCATATTCATCACAAGTTTGGAATGGAGTACAACTAAATCAGACACAAGAGTTGTAGATAATCTTCTCAGTTTTTTAGTAAGGTTAAATAATTAATTTAAATGGTTTAAGGTAACTCTAAACAAGGGCATTCCGTATGCTAAAACTCCCATATAAGCAGAATTTAAAGGGTGGCACCATTTTAGCATACTGTACACAGCTTTACTCTGTTTTTTACAGGAGGATATTTTGCGGGACTTGAACCCGTGACTAACAACAACTTGACTGTTACGCCAAAGCTCTCCCTTTAATAGTTTAGTGTACCTCTAGACAAATCATCAGTTTAAAAGTTGAAATGTTTAAAAGATTGAATGCACACGTTCTAAGATAATACTTCAACATTTGCATCTTTAACATATGCCCTTAGGATACATGTTAACATCTTCCATAATGATAACAACAATAATTACGATGTCATTAATAAAAATGTACCTTTCAAAAAAAAAAATAGAAAGTAATTCAAATGTTGAATGCAGTACATCAATTAACACTAATATCTATGCTGAATGTTCCACTAATACCTATGCAGAATGTTCCATTTCTATTAATCTAGTACGTTTTAGCGCTTGGCGCACATTATAGATCTGCTTGATAGAAGTGAGATTCTCTTCATTACGTTCTTTCAATGTCTGTAATATGTCTTTTGGTTTCACCATATTCTTTGTCAAATCATCAACTAGCGACTTCTCTTCGCCACTTAGCCGACCAGCATATGTGCTCCCGATCGCTGTTTCAATTACTTCATGGTTGTGAAATCCACACACTACATTCACTTTCCATCCATCACCATTTCTAAGAGGTCTTCCTCTAAGTCTGAACGGACACCCACATTTCTTTGTTCCAGTCTTGCGAGCTAATGCATCCTTGTATTGTCTATATTTTCCGCTTCTTTCACAACCCAAAATCACAGTTGTTTTCCTTCCTATCTTCTTCTTCCCCAATCCACCATTGTCTGATCGCTGAATAATAACGGTAAACCCGTTCTCTCTCCCAATTGCTCGAGCCCAATTCAGTAGATATTCTCGGGTAGGAAACGTCTAAAAATGAAAAATTATAATGTTTGTTTGAATAGGAATAAAAAAATCATAACAATAATTCAGAATTCAATTACCTCTTTAGTGGTGAATGCGTCACTGTAGTCCACAATCTTACTTGGAGGTGAAAAACCCACCATACGCCTGCAAAAAATCCAACAATACACCTTAAAATAAATATCATATTTGTTTCAGAAATTTAAATTCGAATATAATGTAAACTTCTGGAAAATGACCCCTCTGTATTTCAACAAAATTATTCATGTGAATAGGAGGAAGGAACAACATTACAAGTCAAAACGACCCCTCCATATTTCAAACAAGATGCTTAAATGATAGTAATTGGCAGTTTAGAGAATAGATAGCTAAAGATAGTATCCCTTTATAGTATCCCTTTTATTATTTGGTTTCAAGAAATTATGGGAAGGAATCAATTCTCTCAAATGCACCCAACGAGAGACTTAATCTTGCAGAGCCTAAGCTGGCGCAAAGAGTCACTTACCATACACTGAAATAAATATGCAAATAATATTGTATACCTTTCATGTGCAAACACTGGAACAATCACTTCTCTTAGAACCTTTGCAGCATCCTCAGGCAAAACAGGATTGATGTGACACCCAGTTCCAAGCTCAAAACCAGTTGTTGGAATTAGCTGAGGTACTATCTGTATAAACCAATGACTGTATGCAAACTCTGACCCATCACCATGCAGTGGACTAGTGTGAATCATAAAGTTGAATGGCGGATTGTTCAATTGAAAAGACATCTTTCTAAGAATATGTCTCATCAAACCTCCAAGATCAAGTGCCTGCAAAATAAATGTCAAGATATAATGGTCAGATTCAGACCATAACCCCCAAACGGAAAAATTGTCACATGTATATATAGTTTGTAATAGTGTGCAATGCATTGCAAAATCCAGAACTGTGGCTATAGCTCAAGCTATGAGTAACAACTAACAAGTGTATGTTCAATCAGTAGTATTACGATAAACCCTCAAAATTCCAATGTTTGTGTACTGTGTTTCACTGTCCAAACTCTAATCACACTATTATGCTCTTGGCCACTGTCACAACTCACTGTGCATATTCCCCTAAGATTCACGTATTTATGATATACCTAAAATGCTGAATTCTTTCACAGTTTCAACAAAAACATGGTTTAGGATTTAAGTCTGTGATGGATTTTATTGTTAACTAAATCTTTGAATGATAAGTCGTAATGGAGGTGTATGCTTAGTTTGTTTATAAATATTGAATTTGAAATACAAAGACAACACAATCAAGATTTACGACAGACACAAATGCAGGTTGTGAAAAGCATTTGTTATTCAGTTATATTTGAAGGCACATGACAATTAGAACTAGGAGTCTTCACATTATATTATAATTCCTAAGTAAAATTTGTGTGTCCAATCATATGATTAAGGCACCAAATATAATGCAACTATATTCTAACATACCACGACAGTCAAACACCATTTTAGATTTACTTTTACACGGTGTTTCCGTTGCTGTGTGTCACATGTAATCATCACCCGTATAAAAGATCTAGCGTCTAGCAATTAAAAATAAAGCCCTTAATTCATGTGTGATATGAGATGCATTTACATTAAAATCAAACAACATATTTTGCATATCAAAGATAAATAGAACATTGCATAGAATGAAGTGTTACCATTTCAGCATCCAATTCATGGAAATGAGCAGAGTGATTGCGAGGAACAACCCATATCTCAAAAGGAAATGAAGCAGCAAAAGGAACCAATGAAAAGAAGTAGGTAGATGAATCAATCAAAAGATCCTCACTTTCAATTTCACAAATGCAGCATTTCCCTGTCTGATAAAAATAATCCTTCATATTTCCAAGACGGGCAGAAACACTGGGTGGAATCATTGGCAAGGCCAGGATTTGACTATGAGAATGACTCATTGCTGCACCAGCTTTTTCACCGTGGTTTTTAAACACCTTCAAAGATTAATAAAATCAAGTTTATACATGACAAATCACATGAAACAGCTGCTTGTAGAAGACAACTGTAATAATATGTATGTATTTATTTAAAATAATGCAAGACTAGGTTAACAGAAATTATTAACGCTATTGTAGAAAACAAAAATTTTAATTGTAAAAGTGAATAGATCCACAGTCAGTGATGTGAAACACACATGCAACACTACTTAATTGCTCAGTTGCTCTCATTACTCGAAGTAAAATAACAATTATATTATGCTTAGATTAGAAGTCATAGCTCACTACTGCGCACTGCAAATAGACTAAAACGCGCACGCGCACACACGCAGATTCTTCAGTTTATTATTTTAGAAAACCCTAAAATTTACTTTTTTCTACTATTACCACTACATCACCTAGCATAAGATGGAATTTCCGCCATTATTATCCTTATCCTAATAGAGAAATTAGGATAACGTCGCAGTTTTCATAGCAGATTCATCAAAATCCGCTATGCTATAATGCCCCTATTTGACAGCACTGAATGAATTATGCAATCTATTTATTTTAAAGCTTAACAAGGTAATTTACTACATGATAATTTATTTCAATAACGAATTAGCAAACTGGAGAAAATCTCACTACTCTAAGTCTAACATTACCTTTTGGTATAAACAGGCATTGCAACCCTTGAGACGGGTAGGCCCTAGTACGGCACATCTCACTACTCTCAGATTACCTATTCTCCTTAAAAATAACCACTTATGAGCGATAATAACTTCACAGTTTTCCTTTATTATCCTCTAAACATAAAACTAAAACAAAAATAAAAAAAAACCTTTTGCAAAATTATCACACACCAAACATCAATCACCGCATAAATATACATATACTACTACATATCAATGCATGTTCTTGTGAAATTCACATATATCCTTCATTGTTCGAGGTAGACAGAGGAACAACAGTATACATCCTTCCTAAGGTACACCACCTCACATATTCTTACTACTGTCATTTCTAACACGCTTTCACTCAACCAACCTAATTAGGGTTTATCTACCAAAATGCATAACAATCTACATAACACAACACTGACACTTCAACTTGAAGCCAAATTCAACGTTTAACACGTGCCACGGGCCCACATGTGGCCAATATATGACACTAACACGATATCGAATATATAATACATTCAATCACTTAAATTTTCTTAAACTTTATTACAATTGTCAATGTTGTCAGTGTCATGTCCAGTGTCCGTGCTTCATAGATAACAACTAATATCACCAAGTAAACAATTTCAATTTCACTACTCTCAATTTGCATATACAACTAAATTCAAATTTTTTATAAAAATCCAAACCTGAATATATTTGATAGACGCAAGATGAACCAATTCTCGAATCCTATCAGTAAAAGCAACAAAAATCCCTCCAATTTCTTTCGGAGACAAATCCAACAACTGATCAGAATGAACAGGACTTTCAATAACAACATCATGAATCCCAAACCCATCCAAAACCCTATCAAACTCCGGAACATCAATAAACTCCGGTAAATCCCTCGAAAGCACAGCATTCGGATTCTCAACAACACGAATCTTCCAATTCGTTTCATCGAACGGAACACGAAAGATCTCAGGTGTACATTCATCTTCATGACCAATGCAAAAAACACACGGTTTGTTTCTGTTAGGGTTTGTGTTATACGTCGATTTACCTTTGAAATCGGTCGCTTTTTTTCCTTTATCTTTTGAGAAAATTATCCAACGGTTCCATATTATCGATTTTCGAAGTTGTGGATTTGAATCTTCATCTTCATTTTCCTGATAAAAATGAAAATTAGGGTTTAGAAAATTGAAAAAAATTGAAGAAAAAAAAAACAAAAAGCGAAAACGGCGTCGTTTTGAAGTACCTGAGTTGTTACGATGGTGGATAATGGTGAAGAAGCGGTTAGGGTTAAGCAACGGCGTTTACCGCCGCCAACGGTTTTCGTTCTCATGGTTGTGAGAAAATGGTACGAAAATTTTCGTGAGAGTTGAATTTCGTACTTTGTGTTTTGGTGAAAGTGAAAGTGTTTGGTTGTTGTGTTGTTGTTAGCCCTAGCTAAGCAGAAGAGGTCAATGGAATGAAGAAGTAGACCCAAATAAATTAAATAAATAAAAAATAAAATAAAACATTTTTTTATATTTATTTATTTGTTTATTTTTATTTATATTTATTATTAGGTCTATACCAAAAAAAAAAATTTATTATTAGGTCAAAGTTTTTTTTTTGAATCAAATTATTAGGTCAAAGTTTTAATAACTAAATTTATTTCTTAAATTTGTCATAAATTTAGTCTAAGATAATATTGTTGTGAAATTATAGCCGTTAAATTGTTTGACTAAAACATTTTTTTTCAATCAATCGTTAGTTGGTTCAGTGGTGATTGATAATGAATTTGGTAGAGAAGATTACGATTCGATCCCCACAACTGCGATCGAGAGGGGGGCTGAAATTATTTAATACCAGAATTGATCTCCGAACTAGATTAAACTGTGGTGAAAACCAAAACAAACAAAAAACTTTTTTTTTTCATTTTATAAAATACAAATCAACATCGGATTTCTTTCATTTTTTTTTGTTAAATATTAAAATAAAAAGTTAAAATTTAATTAATATAGAAAAAACTTTTATCTAATCTCACCTCATTGTTATTAGTAGGTTTATTTTAAACGCGATTAAATAATACAAAACAATAAATATATTTGTTTCTGTGAAAAAATAGTATTAAAAGTACTAAAACCAATGACTATGAAGTATCCTTACCAAAAAAAAAAGACTATGAAGTATAAGTGGAATTTTTAATAACTATTTGAATTAAAAAATTTAAAATATTTTCATTTATCTACTCTTTTTGTCCTCTATTATAAAGTTTGTCTTGAGATATATATTTATCCCATAATATAAGTTTTATTTATAAAAAAAAAAAAAAAAACAAAGCATCAATTTATGATTTATTTATTTTGTTAAAAAAATTTCATAAGAAATTTATTTAATAATCACTATTCAAAGCTTCTCCAAGAAAAAAACACTATTAAAAGCATAAAGGTATGTTGAAAATGATAAAAAGAAAGTATACAAGATACAACTAAACAGTGATAGAAAAACAAAAGCTATAATATCAAAAAAGAAAAAAGCTCATACAATATGAGCCTTAAACACGTAAGTGGTTGAGTGCATAACAAAAACCTTCCACATTACATTTGGTTTTAAACCAAAAACAAAATAAGAACTTATGATCTCAAACATTTGACTCACATTGTTATCCTTATGACCAAAAGTAGCATTGTTATGTGCTTTTCAAATAATCCAACATACAAGTTAACCAAATAATCCGTCCACCATGAATCAAGCTGAAAAAGTTAAAGCGATGATCTACGAGATGATTAAACAACACACAACCGATATTGAGTCAATTTAACACTGCGGAGCGAACATTGCCAACCGAAATACATCCAAAAAACAAGTGACGAACATATCCATCAACGCTCTCAATTCACGCGAGGAGTGACTGCTAAAGCCTAAGCAGTAAGTAGTAAGCAGTCACAGAGAAACCTTTGCCATACAAACATAAAAGCAAACATGTGAATAACACATTTATTGACTTATATAAGTTTGTGATTAAGGTTCAGTTTGGATAAGCAACTTAATTAAGCACTTAAAAAGCATATAAATGCTAATCATATAAGTACTTACGTATAAACTATTTCTATAACAAAATATACGCTGAACTATTTTCATCTATACTTTAAGCTGTTTTCATAAGCTATCCTGAAGAGTTTATGGAAAAAAGCTGAAAATAGCTTATGGACATGTCATAACTCATAAGCTATTTCTACAAATTCACCCAAATAGCCTGAAAATTACTTATGTTAGTAGATTAACTCAAATAAGCTAATCTAAAAAGGCCGTAACTCAACAGTATGTTTCTTCCGTTTTTATTCTGACTCTGAAACATTCACCTCTCTTAGAATCTTTGCGGCATCTTCCGGGAAAACTGGATTTATGTAGCATCCAGTTGCAAGCTCGAAACCCGCTGTTCCAACTAGTTGAGGAACTATTTGTATAAACCAATGAGTGTATACCAATTCTGACTCATCACCGTGCAGTGGACTAGTGTGAATCATAAAGTTGAACGGCGGATCGTTCAACTGCAAAGATATCTTCTTTAGCATTTGTTTCAACAAACCTCCAAGATCAACTGCCTGTAAAATAAATGTCGATATATAAAGATAAACGACTAAAATTGAGCTTAATCAGATTCAGGTCCCAAAAAAACAACTAAAATTGAGCGTTTAATGCAATATACTGAAATCAAACTAAATATTTGCATGTAAAGAATGTAAGTGCTACCTTTTCAGCATCCAATTCATGGAAATGAGCAGAGTGATATCGAGGAACAATCCATATCTCAAAAGGAAATGAAGCAGCATAAGGAACCAATGAAAAGAAGTAGGTTGAAGAATCAATCAAAAGATCTTTCTGTTGAATTTCACAAATACAACATTTCCCAGTTTGATCAAAATATTCTTTCATACTTCCAAGACGGGCAGAAACACTAGGTGGAATAACGGGCAAGGCAATCATTTGACTGTGAGAATGACTCATTGATGCACCAGCTGCAGCACCATGGTTTTTGAACACCTTCAAAGATTAATGAACTCAAGTTTAAACACGATAATTATATGAAACAGATGCGAGAAAAAGAACAAGAACAGAAAGAGTAAATTGTGAATTTCAATCTCATGCCCGATATATATATATATATTATGTTGGTCAAATCAGATCCAAACAGTGTTAAGCTTAACAAACTAAATACCAATTTTAAGAACCTATTTTCAGGGATTACAATAACCATAATACTATTGAAGTTGAAGGTGTACTCCAAAAATTACCACACTGAAATTATGTATAGAGTTTGTATCATATATATGAAGCACCGACACATACACGAACAACAGATATGACTCTAAAATAAAACTGACACATTAGATGTCTATAATAATTTGATATTTGAAAAAATGAATTGATTTAATCAACTACATGTGTCAGTTTCGTGCTAGTGTTAGACGCTAGACATATCAAGATTCTCTGAAGACGGGAAACACAAAATTCACGTAGTCAATACATTGATAATCGTAGGATCAAAGATTAGACGGTCCAAATTTCAATCTTAGCATTTCAAATTTTCAAAATAAGTATCATCAAGATCAGTATATTTCATCATTTGTTTAATCTAAAGCCAACAACCACCAATACACTAACCACATGGATGTAGAGACATCTCAACTGCACAAAATCCATTATATGTCTTCAATATAAAGTGACAGTGCTACTAAATAGATACTACATAGATGCATCTATTCACTAATACTACTAGTATGTATAGACTGCATATCCATCAAACACAAACAAAAACACGAACAAATATTGAAACTAACACGCAAACAAAGATAATAATTTGAAATTTGTAAGAGAAAAAACAAAGCGCTCGACATATGTCATGTGTCGATGTCCAACATCAACACATCCCATACGCCAAACATGTCTTCAATTCAATATATATATTTTTGTTCATAGATGAAGTAACAAACCCCACCAAAACTCACACACAACTGTAAGGTACCAGGTTCGTATCCAAAATGAGTCCAACCTAGTAATATCAGCATTACAGTTGAGCTAAGACTTGTAGACGCATTCAATTCAATATCAAATGCATATACTCCTAACTAATATCACACCATCTAGAATGTCACCGTGAGCTTAGCTCAGGTCATCAGAACATTGCATGATAATACAGAGACCGGGGTTCAAACTCTGACTAGCCCACTTATCAAACGAGTACCCACTACGCTACCTGGCCAAAAAAAACTACTCTTTTTCTCTAATTTTGAAACTATTGTTACTACTAAATTTGAAAACAAACCTGAACATATTTGATAGAGCAACGATTAACAAGTTGTTGAATTCTTCTACTATAAGCAAGAAAAACCTCACCAATTTCACCCCTATTCAAATCACACAACTGAACCGAATGAACCGGAGTTTCAATAACAACATCATGAAACCCAAACCCATCCAAAACCGAACCAGAAACAACACCAACCGGATCATCAAGTTCACGTGAAACAGCAGGAAACAGATTCTGAATAACCCGAATCTTCCAATTCGGGTCATCAGATGGAACACGGAAGATTTCAGGTGCACACTGGTGTTCGTTGCCGATGCAAAAAGGGCAGTTGGTGGTGGAATTAGGGTTTGATGATGATGATGATGATTTGGATTTGAAATCTGAAGGTCGTTTTGATCTTGCTGGTGAGAATATTACCCATCGGTTCCAAATTGGATCTTTTCGGAGTTGTGGTGGGCTTTGATTTTCTGAGGTTGAAGATGACATTGTTACGTTGTGATGGTTGCAACTTCAGTTGCACACAGTGAATAGTATATGTACTTATACTTCCCATTTTGGTTGAATTCGGTTTGATTCTCCGGTGGAACAATTTTTTTATTAGAAATTATTTATTTCGAATATGAAGAAATGAATATATTTGATGTGTATATGATGCCTTAAGATTTGATTTAGTATAAGCGGAAAGTTTGTGATTGACGCTCGATTTGATAGGAATGATTGTGGTTCTATCTCTGCGACTGCTTTTAGGAGATGTTGAAACTACTTGATGTTAATACTGACTGAGAAGATAAGTTGATATTCTCTCTGGTCAATTGATTAGATACATTAGATTCTTAATGAATCTAAAAAGTAGAAATCTTCTTATATTAAGGACCAGAGGTAGTATATGTCTAAAATCTATATATTATGACCGAACATAATGTGCACGCTATGAGCGTTGTGAGAGGAACATTTTTTTGGTCGAGACCAAGTGTCTACCGCCAGTGACTATTCCCCTTGTTAGATTGGAGGCATCTCAAAGAATGAGATAGTTGGGCCAGAGATTTAAAGTTGCTCCGTACTCAAGGCGAAGGTCGAACCATTAACCCTTAATTAAGGGATGATGAGTCTCAACCGCTCAACTATATCTTTTGGATTAATGAGAGGGAAATTTACTATGTGGTTTATTTGATTATCTCTAAACTTGTTTTAAAATTGTTTTTCATGGCAAGAGAAATTAGATTGGGTCAGGACTTAGGATTTATGTGTTTGACATAAAATCTATGATTCTATGGTAATTTTATATAAAAAGATGTTCTTGTTATAATTTGGTTGCTAAATCTCATAAAAAATTGCCCTAGCGAGTACAACTGTCGATGATAAGATTATGCTTGTCCACTTTTTTTCTTCTTAAAATCAGCACTCTTTTACAATTTCACTATAATGATGTTCACATCTAAATTTAAAAATGGTAAAAAAAAATAGAGAGAAAAAGAGTAAAACGACAATGTTTTGTCGCTTAATATATCAAGAGAGAGAATTTGAACAATTACACAAACTATGAATCTGAACCGTAGATTCCACTATCTTTTTGCAGTTACTAGGTCACACTGAGTCTATAAGTAACCGAAATTTTACTCTTAGTCACATCATTTTCCTTAAGTCATTCCAAAAAAAAAAAAACAGCCAATTTCTCCCTCATAAGCTCCACACTGCTTAAGTCGTGAGCTTTTTCAGCATGGAGTCTGATCCTAGCTTAAACCTAGAGATTCATACCACACAAAGATCTATTCTTATTCCACCTTTGCAAGATCATGTCTTAAATGAGTCTGATAATCACAATCATGTAGCTGAGGGTCCACCTCCTAATCCTTCCATACATACCATTCCGTCAGTTGGCGTCTCATTCTCAGCATCACCAACCTTGGCCGCCCAATCATCTGAGGCAGAAAGAGAAGGTTTCATCAATCCAACTACATCTCCACCAAATATCATAACAGATGCTTCTGACAGCCGAAAAGAGTATTGGACGCCTGATGAAGACAAGTATGTAAAACTTTACAAACAATTTTATATTAAATCCTTATCTTTTTGTCTTCCTTTAGATTCCTTCCTTTTTCCATTGAAAAAAATTAAAAAATATAGCATATAATTGATTTTTATTAAATTTATTTTAGTTGTCAAAGATCTCTATTGACATTTTTTCTCTCATTAATTCAAGTTTTTTTTATAGTAAAAAGAATGAATGTTTAATTCAATTGTGATTCTATATAGGAAGCTTGTTGAATTGGTGAAGCAACATGGGCTAAGTTGGTCCCAAATTGCAATCTCGATGAAGGGAAAGCTTGGAAAACAGTGTCGTGATAGATGGCTCAACCATCTCCGTCCAGACATTAAGGTTTCTTTTCTCTTTCCGTTTTTTTTTCTGTACATTTCTTTCCGTTATTCTTATTCACATATGAAGTTTAACTTACTTTATTTATTTTTAAATTATAGTGTCCTGAAAACTATTGAAATGTTCAATATTTGCCGAATATAATTTGTATTATTAAACTTTGGATTTGATTGAAAATTTATATCATGTAAAAATAATTTTACTAAATTTTATACAAATATACTATCATATGTTAGGATTTCTGTCGTTTATTAAGGGTGCGTTTGATTCGCAAAGTAGTAAGTACTGGACAGAACAGTACAAAACAGAACAAGATAGTACATGACAAAATAATTAAGATAGTACATGATAGGACAAAGTTGTATCGAAGAGAGATAGAGAGATAATTTTCTTGTTATTTAAAAATAAAAAGGGTATTTTCGTATTTTTTATAGTTGTACTGTGGACAAAAAGTTGTCATGTGGTTTAGTGAAGGATATAAATTCTTGATTTTGTCATGTCCCTTGCATGTTTTGTCCAATCTCATAACCAATTTTTTAAATTAAACAGAGTATAATAAAATTTGTTCTGTCCAATTCTCTGTTTTTTAGCAGATCAAACGCACCCTAAAAGTGCATAAAACACTAATATTGATGTATGAAAGGGGATTAGAGATCGATAGTAACATATTATTATGTGACACATGTATATGTGTGTGTATTATTTATTTGTTTCTATCTAACCATGCCTAAAATTAGTATACAGGGCTGCATTATTTGTTTGTTTTTGAAAAGCAAAGCACTAAACATGTGAGAGAGTATCAAAACCCAACTGTAAGACCTTGTTTGTTTGGAGAGAAATTGATAAGAGAGAAATTGAAACATTTTTCAGTTTTAGTTATAAATGTGTTGTTTTATTTTATGCCAAAAAAGATTAATTAATCTCTTTATTTTCTATCAAATACACATGTGATTCATTTTTTATTATTTATTTATGTCTTTGTTGTTACTCCTTCCGGTTTTAGTTATAAACAACTTTTTACTTATTAAATTCATTAAATAACTAAAGTATTTGATATATAATTAAGGTTGAATATATTAGTTATCAATAAACTTAAAAAGTAGAAAGTTGCTATCATTAAGGCCGAAGGGGATATAATATAGTGGTTTGACTATGAGGATGGTTTCTATAATTTGTTGAAATTAATTTAGGAGGTATGGTTGAGCTGTTGGAGCCCATCTTTATTTAATTAAGAGTGGATGGTTCGATTATCACTTTAGATATGAAGGAACTTTAAATCTCTAGGTCAATTGTCTCATCCTTTGAGATGTCTCTAGTCCAACGAGAGATTCGTCACTATGTTTAGCGGTGAATATCTCGGCCTCAACCAAAAATTAGTTGAAATTGTTTGGAGTTGCACATTGCTTAAATTTATAGGCAGTTGAATATATAAATGTATTCGGTCACCGTCAACTTTAAATAGGGGCAGTCAGATGGGCATGGTTCGTTTCAAGATGAAAACCGAACCAAACTAAATTGTTTTGTAAATTCAAAATATTTAAACTGAACCAAATTGTTTGTATTTTGAACCGAACCCTGAACCGAAATGTTAGAATGGTTCAGTTCAATGGTTTAGAACCGAGCAATAACTACTTTAAAAAAAAATTATTTTACACCAAATTGTACCGAATCAAACTGATAAATCATAAACTGAATTGAACCAAACCATTTCAATTCAGTTTAAAAACTGTTAGTAATAGTTCGGTTTCTTTTAGTTCAGTTCGGTTCAGTCACCTGTTTTTTCGATTTTTGTTCCACCCTAACCCTTAAGGGAGGTCAGTGCTGAGTAGAACCAATGCAAGAATAAAGACACATGTTCATATAGTATAATCTAATTATTAATTTCTTTTGTATTTACTCATTTTATTGTAGAAGGACACATGGACCATAGAGGAAGACATGATATTAATAAGAACCCACCAACAAGTTGGAAACAAATGGGCACAAATTGCAAAGAGATTGCCAGGTAGAAGTGAGAACTCAATCAAGAATCACTGGAACTCATCCAAGAGACGCCGCAGATTCAATATGTTAAACGATAAACATAATGATGGATTATTGCTTTATGGATACATTCAAGAAGTAACCAAAGCTGAAAAGGTTGAACATGAATTGAGGAAAAAAGTAATTCACATGAAGAAGATGCATGAAAATGGTGAAGGAACATCTACTACTAGGAATAATGCTGTTGATGGTGGAAATATTGAGCGTGGTCCAATGGTGCAAAAGGTGAAGAAGGAAATTGATTTCATGAATTTGCTTGCTAAGTGAAATTTAGTACTATAATT
Source organism: Trifolium dubium (assembly GCA_951804385.1). Taxonomy (NCBI): domain Eukaryota; kingdom Viridiplantae; phylum Streptophyta; class Magnoliopsida; order Fabales; family Fabaceae; genus Trifolium; species Trifolium dubium. The sequence continues at coordinate 6,764,969 of OX638062.1, read as the reverse complement.
TATGTTTTTGTTATGTGGGATTAATGTCTGCATTGTGTCATGTTGTGTTTGTTTAGTACTATGTGTTGTGGTGTTTGTTTAGTACTATGTGTTGCGATTTTAATTTGCATATTTTTAATAAGTCCCATCACAATCTGTTTTTTTTATTAGCATGTACCATTTTAGTATCGGATATTATATGAATGTACTTTTTTAAAAGTGTTAGTAGTATGCGATGTTGTATATTATTCCTGCCAATTGCGAAAGTTTATATGGAGAAAAATAAATTGTGTTCGCTCAATCATCTAACAAGTCGTCAAAATTATATGGTAGTCATCAAGTTTTTTATTTTATTTAAATTTGTATTTTTTTTCTATTGTGATGAATGAATGATGTAAATTCATTATTGTAAACAAAAATGAATATATGATTTTGTCATATTACATTACATCAAAAACCTTAATAAACCGGTTGTTTCTATTTGCACTAAAAGCCACTGTTCACGAATGAAAATGGTTTACGTGGCTCTTTGAATGACTTCAAATTGTGAGAAAGGAACCACAATTAAAGAGATTAAAAAATTCAATGAAAAAGTTTTTCCTAGCGGCTGTCCCACTCTATCCACTCTATGCTACCTATATCACAAAAATTTTAATTTTTTTTTTGACGGAGTCACAAAAATTTTAATTGAAAAGAGAGAATACTGTGAAATCAATTTGCAATAGATATTGTTCAACAGATTTCTAATGGACATGGTTCAATTTGCAGTGAAGTCAATGGATCTAAAACAAATCTGAAATCAACAATTTGTAGTGAAATTAATTTGCAGTGAAATCAATTTCGTTCAAGTTTTTATTTGTTGGGGTTTGAAAATTGATATCAATTTTCTTCATTTTCCATTTTAGATGTATGTTTAGCCCAGTTGCTGCTTCATTTGGTCAGCAGTGAACTTTATGGTGGGCGGAAAAGCAGAGTGAAGAGGCGGTGACAAAATAGCAACTTAATAGAAATGAGGTGATAATTGTAGAGAAGAAAGTGTTGAGTTCGAAAATGGTGGTGGTGTGGACAAAGAAGGCTTAACGGCAGCGCGACAGTGGTTGAAAGTGGGTTGTTAGTACTGGTTTGGAGGGAGGAAAAAGAGAGAAAGAAGTTTGCAGTCTGCTGTTGAGGTGATAATTGTGATAAAGGAACCACTTTGTTGTTTTGTTTAGAAAAGAAGAAGAGATAAGCTTGTAACTGGACTAGTGGTGGCGGCGTGTCATTTAGCAAGCAAGACACAATATTAGGACATATAAGTGGGCTTGGGCCTCAAATAGTCTACGATCAAATATAAGCTTCATACTGTTTTTATAAAAATACCTTTAAAAATGTGGATTAAAAAGATGAGTTGTTTCAAAAAAAAAAGAAGATGAGTTGTACATTCATTTATTTATCCACAATGTTTTTCTGTCCGATTATTTATCTTCCATAATAATTTTTTTAAATAACAAAATTTGAATTAAAAAAAAAGATGAGCGGATGTATATTCACTTGACTCTCGAATAAATGTTCCATGTTTATTATTCTAAAAAATAATTTTAAATTTCAAACTTATCCATCATTAGAATTTGTATAACCAACCATAAATGCACATCGAGAATAATCTTATGAAAGAAATGCACTTAAATCGAAAGAAAATTGTGGTATTTATTAGTTTTAATGTATAGACAAATTATACAAATTTACGGAAAATTCTATTGAACACTAAATGTTAATTAGTTTAATGATGATTGGTGCTGAATTTGATATGGAGACCACGGTTCGATCACACAATTGCTCTTGCAAGAAATTGAAATGATTTGATATCAAAACTTACTCCAAACCGAATTAATCGGTCAAGTTTACCAAATACTGGTGGCAAAAATTGTATTAATCGATTAAGTTGACCAAATATTTAGTAGCGCAAATAAAAAATAATTATTGAACCGTGCATCGCACGGGATGATACTAGTAACTATATACATAAGAAGTACTACTACTTTAGCGGCAAGAAGGCAATTGTAATATTACTAGTGTCACTTGAATTAATAAAAATATCTCCTTCCCCAATTTTTATAAATAATTATAATTATATAAACATCTCAACAAAAATATAATATCATTTTGAAATTGTTTTTGTGCAATATGCATGCACAACGACTAAAATTGAAAATCTATAATATTTGTTGATGATACCGCATCGCTATTATTTTTCTAATGGATATTCACATTGTCTTTTTATTTACTTATTATTTAGTCTTTTCTTAGAATTGAAAGTTAGATATAACTTATCTCTATAAAATCAACTTATAAGGTAAAATTGTCTTGCAACTGATGTAAGACTTTTTAACATTGTATTCTCTTTTTTCATTCATCAAGTTTTATCCCTTTAATTTAAAGTTTTTACTAATAAGTCTACTACTACTATAATAAAGTTAATAACTACCAAAGTTTCTTATTTACCCTCATAAAATTTAGTAAAGTTCCAAATCTTTTGCCCTTTTATGTCAAATCACTCTAAATTACTATTTTATTATTATTTTATTTTATATTCTCTTTCTTACTTTTTAAATTTTTTATTATTTCTCTTTCCACCACTCTTTTCTCTTTCTTACATTTTTATTATTAATTATTCTCTCTCTCTCTCTCTCTCTCTCTCCCTCTCTCTCTCATTTTTCAATTTTTCATTAATTTATTTTCTTTTCTAACTTTTTTTATTTTTCTTCTTTTAATTTAATATTTAAATTTAAATCATCTATCTTAATACAAAATTTTATTTTCACTTTTTCGATAAATATATTTTACATCTCTCTATTTATTATCTAATTTCTTTTTACATTATCTACTTCATATTTTCACTCTCATTAACGAATGTCCAACATTTTATTACGATTTATTTTAATAACATACTATCATTGTGGCTCATTATTAGTGTAGACTCGAGAATCACTTTATTTGAATTTATATAATTGTACATTAGTTGATATTAATTAAAAATACGGGACAAATATATGTCATTGATAAATAAATAAAAATGTGACAAGATGAGTCTTTGTTACCTATAAAGTTATAAAAAAACACAAGATGAGTGTTTGTCACTGAAAAATAATATTTGAATAAATTCGACAAATACAACAAAAATGTTTGTAAACACAAATATACGCATATAAATATATTTTGCATCTCTCTATTTATTATCTAATTTCTTTTTACATTATCTACTTCATATTTTCACTCTCATTAACGAATGTCCAACATTTTATTACGATTTATTTTAATAACATACTATCATTGTGGTTCATTATTAGTGTAGACTCGGAAATCACTTTATTTGAATTTATATAATTGTACATTAGTTGATATTAATTAAAAATACGGGACAAATATATGTCATTGATAAATAAATAAAAATGTGACAAGATGAGTCTTTGTCACCTATAAAGTTATTAAAAAAACACAAGATGAGTGTTTGTCACTGAGAAACAATATTTGAATAAATTCGACAAATACAACAAAAATGTTTGTAAACACAAATATACGCATATAAAATTTTCAACGGGACGGGACAATATTCAAATATTGTTTTTTTTTTGGTTAGAAATATTGTATTAATATTGTTATTTAAAATATCATTTAATAATTTTTCTCCATGTTAAAATAGCACTTAACGTCAAATATAATTAAAATAAATATATTTAACTAACATACTTTAAAATTTCATTGAGAAAACTTTAAAATTTGTAAAAGTGAACAAAATATATGTCACTAATATATAACATTATCAAAAAATAAATATTTGTCATTGATAAAAATATATGAGATATAACAAATTGCATCTACACATATAAAAATATAAAATCTACAACAGGATGAAATACAAATATTTTATTAAAACAACATTTCCAAATATTCATAAATTTTCAAAATTGTATTATATCAACTTTATTTAACTATTAATAATTAGCATACACGTGCATCGCACGGGTACTTTGCTAGTTTTTTAATGAAACAATTGTTGTTGGTGCTTTGATTTATACCCTTGGTTAATTTTTGAACCAAAAATTATATCAATGATGTTATAATCATGTCCGAAATTTCTTCTTCTTAAAATTCAGCACTATTTTATGATTTAATTATAATTAAGCTCATTTTTTTTAATTTAAAAATTGTAAAAAAATGAATTGGAAAACAATGAAAAAAGAAGCGTCTCCTTTACTAATATCTATCAAGGAAGAAGAATCTGAACAGTCACACAAACTATAAATTTGAACCGTAGATTTACTTATGCATAAATTGCCATTTGGCACATAGATTCCACTACCTTTTTTCAATTGTTAGGTCACACCGAGCCTTTAAATAACCCCAAATCTCACATTTAGTCACGTTTATCTTCTCAAACCACTGCGATCGTAATATAATCACTCTCTCCCTCACATATTCCACACTACTAAAGTTGTGATTTTTTTACATGGAATTTGATCATTGCATTCGAGGGAATATCCCACAACTTTCAAACAATTTCCTAAAAAATCTGAGCTTAAATCTAGAGAATCAAACCATACAAAGATCTATTCTTATTCAACCATTGCACGACAACCCCCTAACAAATCATACCGATACTAATTGCAAAGATCATATCTTAAATGTGCCTAATAATCTTATCTCTGCAACTGTTGCGATGGATGGTCCTCCTACCGTTGCAATCTCAGCTAATACTGCTCACGGCCACAAAGTGCTTTGGACACCTGATGAGGACAAGTATGTCGAAAATTTATGCACCATTTTAGATTATCTAATTTTTATATTCTTAATTATTTTTTTACTAAAATTTATTATTATTAAATTTGTTTTAGTTGTTAAAGATCTTGGTTATTGAAATTTTTTTCGTCTCATTTATTCAAGGTTTTATATATGGTGAATGTTTAATTTGACTGTAATTTTGTATAGGAAACTTATTGGATCAGTGAAGCAATATGGGCCGAAAAATTGGTCGCATATATCGAATTCGACCAAGGAAAAGCTTGGAAAGAAGTGTCATGAGAGATGGCTAAACCATCTTCGCCCGAAAATTATGGTTTGTATACTTGTATATTATAAATTTTTTTATTTTGATTGAAAGTTTATATCATATACCAAACTCAAATAATTTTTATATAAATCTAGGACTATTTTATATATTAGTACCATCATTTATTAAAAGCGCATACGATAAATAATTTTATAATTACATAAAAGTTTATCAATTGACCAATATGATAAGTATTAAATTAAAAGTTATTAAAAGATTTGTCAAAAAAAAGTTATTAAAAGTTCCTTGAAAAATAAAATTTATTATATGATGTGGGTGTATGACTAAAGCTATTTGAAATATTTATAAAAAAAGATTATAATTATATTTTTAACACACGGGGGAGGGAGTGACAGTAATTCTTTTGTCTAGCAAACAAATAATGTTCTCTTATATATATTGCATGATTCACCTAAGAAAAATATAAATATAAATTATATGTTGTAATTAACTTATGAGATACATATATTTTTTGAACAAGAACTTATGAGATATATATTAATTACTTAGTGTTAACCAAAATCATATATATATGCATGCAAGAATAAAGGTGCAATTCTTAGTAAAAAAATAAATAAAGGTGCAATTCTGATTCACATATATATAATTACGTCATGTATTTACACTCTTTTTTTTTTTACCATAAAAGGAACCGTGGACCATTGAGGAAGACATGATACTAATAAAATCCCACAAAGTATTTGGAAACAAATCGACACAAACTGCAAAGACATTGTTGAGTAGGACTAAGAACTCCATGAAGAACCATTGGAACGCCACCAAGCCATGCCAAAGAATCGGTAAGATGAAGAATAAAAACCCTAAAATCACCAATGATGGATCATTACTTCATGCATACATCAAAGAGGTAAAAAAATTCGACGAGGTTGAAAATGAGTTGACGGAAAAAATAAGTGAAATGACGTTGGATCGCAGTTTCAGCTCCAAAGATTCTATTGATCATGGTGAAGGTGAACGAACTATCTCTGCAAATGCGATTAATGGTGAAGATATTGAGTGTGGTGCAATTGTGGAAGAGATGATGGAAATGGACTTCGTGGAGTAATAGTTGTTGTGCAATTAATGTCATGTTGTGTTACACACCGAATTAAATTAGTCGGTCCAGTGGACTATGGACTGGATACTGATGGTGAAAATTAAAAATGTTATTTTTTGTTTGTAGTGTATGGTGTGATTTTAATTTTCATATGTTTTCATAACACCGTAATTTGTTATTTTTGGGTACATTTTAATTTTTGGATATCATATTTATGCATATATTTTTTTTAATATATAAGGTCAAATGTCAATTCTATACTACTATATTATTATATTCATTTTTTAATATATTACATAAATATCTCAACAAAAATAAAATGACAAGTTTGACGGAAATTTTATTATAAAAAAATATAAATATACATAGGCAGCAAAAATGAATATCTATGAAAATAATACTTCAATTATTCTGTAAAAGATGTGTCAAAAGAAATTATTTTGTAAAAAAATATAAAGAAATGTTACACTTGAATGTCCACATAAAACAAGAGAGAAAAACATCAAATAGAAATAAAAAATTTACATAAAAAAATAATTAACTATCAATTGCCCTATAACTTATAGAATTTAATTTATATAGGAATGTATATATGCAAGAATGGTTACATATTTATTAAGAGTTCTTATTTGAAAAAGTAGCAAAGTTATGATTTCAAGCTTCCCAACCCCTAAGGATAGTGGCCCTTGCTACACGGTTAACTGCTAGGGTGAAGGCTCCCATACGAAGGTCACAATTATGTGTTTTGCACATTTCTTTCACATCTTTGAAACCTTTGGTCATGTATGTCTTTAACTCATTGTTAACTTTTTCTTCATCCCACATGAATCCTTGTATGTTCTGAAAATTACATAATCATCATTCAACTTTATAGTATTAGTTATACATATGAAATATGTGCTTGAAAATTTCCCAATGTACAAGAGCATTGGATCAAAAAGAAAACATATAGTACCCCATATCACTTAGACACGAATATCTTAAAGCTTAACTAAGTGTTGAACCGTCAAGGAGCGAAGAACTTCACTCAATTGGATCAACACATTGAACCTTGAACAATCACACAAGTGACTCTAACATAAAACTTTAATGTGAGACTTAACTCACACTTGATATATCTTTACACTAAAATCTCAGATACGAACCAGAGTTTGAGCACACATAGAGTTATATTGAACTCTTAGAGAGAGTTTGCGCAATTTTGGTCCCATGAGACTCAAATGACTAGTCTCTATAGTTACATGTAAAATATTTCCAATTTGCACCAAAAAAAAAATGAAAACATATAGTAAATTATCAAAATGGTTACCTGCACCCACTCAAAGTAGCTAACTGTAACTCCTCCTGAATTTGCAAATATATCTGGAAGGATCACAACCCCTTTCTTTTTCAAAATCTGTGAAGAAGTTTGTGATAGTTAAAACTTAAAAATAGTGAATATTTGAATCTAGGAAGCTCCGATATTTCTTAGATTAGGTTTGTCTCAGTGTCGGACATGTGTTGTGTCTCACACCGACACGTCACCGACACTTACAATTACATTGAATTATATCATTTTTTCAAAAAAATCACCCGTGTCGACGTGTCAGTGTCGTGTCTGGTATCCGTGTCGGTGTCTGTGCTTCATAAATTTGAATATTTATTCTTTCCTTTGGTTTCTTTTTGTTTAATAAAGGAAAGAAAGGAGAGAATACAAACTAACCTCATCAGCCTCTGGATCAGTTGGGTGATTGGCTGCTTCCACAATAAATTTGGCTTTAATCTCATTTGCATTTTCCCTTCATCCATACAAAAAGAAGATGAGAACAATTAACAACGGCAACAAAAGTGTGTCTATTTGCTTCCAAGTTATTAAGGTGAGTTGAAAATAAAATGGTATTTATTGTTTATCAAACATTAAAGAATTTTGTATAAACTTTTGAAGAGAAATTAGTGATCATTTATGTGAGACTCTAGCTATCACTACAGTTCCCAAAGTAATCAAAATTACAAAAACTTCATAGAATACGTCTCTTTTTATTTGTCGATTCAGTTCTCAAATGTGTTTTTCGTTAGTTTGTAGGATCCTTAAATGTATTATACATTTGTAGTGATTTTGATATATTAAGATAGTAACATCACTACTAGACAAAAATGACTGTTTACTCAATTTTAAAGTAGTATTTATGATTTAAATATCAAAAGATCGAATCTCGTAAAAGTATGATATATTTTTTATAAAAAAAAATATATACTTTTCATATACGTTGAAATTTGATTTTGCATCTCAATTTAATGAAACTATGAACTTATTTGAATTGAAAAACACTTATACATAAGCTAAAATTTTATCCAAATCAACTTATATTTAAAATTACCTATTGATGACTCCACCAAGAGCAGCAGGCACAAGAACATCACAATCTTCAACCAAAATTGACTTAGGATCAATTGAATCACCACCATGAAATCCTTTAATTCCTCTGTTTTCTTTGGAATATTTAAGTAAGCTTGGAATGTCAAGGCCATTACTATTCTTTATGGCTCCTGTTATGTCACTTATAGCAACAATTTTTCCACCCTTTTCATTTATTAATTGTGCAGCCCAAGACCCCACATTTCCAAAACCCTGAACAAATAATATAGATCAGATACATCGATTATTCAATGAATCTAAAATGTTCACTTTTGCTTATAAATAAGGTTAGAGGAGTATCCAATTCATAACAAGGCATTGCCTATATAAGTTTGTAATAATCATTGTATTTTCACAACTTAATGAGAATAAGTGATTCTAGCAATAACTCTTTGATTCATCTCATTCATTCAATTACTTAGTGTGCAAGAAACTCTTAATAGTGATAGTTGTGCTAACAAACTATGATTTATGATAATATTATTTTGGATTTGTTTAGATAAACAACTTATTTGCAGCTTATAGCATAAATGTTTATCATGATAAACGCTTACATATAAGCTTACACAGGCTTAATACAGGTGATACAAATTATGTGGATGGTGGTATATGGATGACAACACATATTGAATATGAGTGAGACAAACTATGTGAACGGTGACACGTGTAAAATTTGGTTAACCTTTTGAAATACTAATATTTTTTCAACCAATACCTGTATGACAAATCTTTGACCAGATACACTCTTTCCATATTCATTAAGCAAAGCTTCTGTTGCAAAGAGGACACCTCTTCCTGTAGCTGCATCTCTTCCTAATGATCCACCAAGATCCTTGAAAATGAAGAAAAAAAATTAGAAATGAAATTGATTTATCATCACTCATTAAAATGAAGATTATAAATAATTTAATTTACTTACTATAGGTTTTCCAGTTACTACTGCAGGGGAGTGACCATGAAATTTTGAATACTCATCTAGTATCCATGCCATTGTCTGCATTCAAAATCAAGTAGTAAAATTTTATATATTTAGCTTATTTCACAATTAAGTTCATTATGAAAAAAAGAGTTTAATGCACATAAAATTCTAGTATAAGCTTGTTTTACACTTAAATCCAATTAAAATCTTGTTAAGAGTCTCGCGTTTGATGATATATGATTTGGCATTGTATTTATAAGTGGTAGGTTGTCCTCGCCTTACAAAAGTCTGGTTTATAAAAATTGAGTTAAGTTCAATCAAAATTTTAAAACAGGATTTGAGTCTATCTGATGTTTGTTGGATCATCACACTTAGATTTTAACAAACACTTCGCACGCTCTCGATGTCCAATTTTTGGCATGAGGGGTGTTTATTAAGAGTGTCACATTTAATGAAATTAACCAGATTTTGTAAGAGTTGAATTAGGCTCGACTCAAATTCTATAACTATACTATTATTTCACTTTTGTAATTTTATCTTAGAAGTTAGAAGTAATGATATGAAGCGACAAAGTTATAGGTTCTAAGTAGACGTCTAGGTTTAAGTGGTCAAAGTGTCCAACGTTCTTAATTTAAGAGACTAGATCGGAACGAAAGGATTTTATAGATCAAAGTGAAACTTAAAAATGACTTAAGGAACCAAAACTATAGTTTAGTCAACAATTAATCTTAAAAAATATGCATTAAATTAACAAAGTTTATGATTTGTACTAATTACCTGTGGTCCTGTTCCCATATCAGGTGCAGGGACATCTATATGAACTCCAATAAGGTCATGAATTTTCTGAGTAAAAACTCTAGTAAGTCTTTCTAACTCAGAAGCACTTAATTCTGAAGGGTCACATCCTATCCCTCCTTTAGCACCACCATATGGTAAATTTGCTACTGCTGTTTTCCATGTCATTAGTTGTGCTAATGCATTCACTTCATCTGGTTCAACCTACATAATCCAATACAATAATATTATGTGCTTATTCAGTGGAATTATCCTTAAATCAATTATGTTTCTGCCCAATTTTGTACAGTTACAAACATGAAAGGAGAAAATAAAAACATGTTTGGTTTACATACACCAACTACGGTTGACTCTAGCTGAATCGGCTAATGTTACGATACATCTAAAAAGTCTCATATTGTTTGGGAATTGAGACTAAGAGTACTAGTTTATATACAATACTTATAATGAAACATATTTTACAAAAGATAAAACTGAGACGGTTTACACGCAGTCTAAAACAGACAATACATTTGGGAATGTGGTGTGGCGTATTTGAAGATGTAACGGAACAACTAATGTTCAACGAAGTGGTGAACCAAAGTTTGAAGTAATGTATCATTAGTGCCTAATAGTGTCTCAAACATGATTATCTCGTGCACGTGCACGTAATACACGGGAAACGAAAAAAATTGTTTCCATACAAGTAATTTGAAATTCAGTCGAAAAGTAAATAAAATTTGATCAAAATTTATTTCAAGCAGATTATAGTTGACCATATAGTTATTGGTGAAAAAAACAGATAATTTGAAAAATGAAGAATATAAAAAACCTCTGGATGGTATCTGATCCCTCCTTTCATAGGGCCTCTAGAGTTATCATGTTGAATTCTGAATCCAACATAAGTAGCCAAACTTCCATCATCTTTAGGGATGCTACACTCCACCTGCACTTTCATTAAACAATATTTACAACTTGATTTATCAACTATATGATGCATACTTTATAGAAACACATTTACCACAAAAAAAATAGATTAAGGCTAAGTGTGGATTAACATTTTAATTAAGGGATTGTAAATAAATAATTATCATATAAATACTTGTATAAGTTTAAAACAACTTATAGACATAATTTTACAAATATTTAAGTCGATAGATAAATTCGAATAAATCAATCTAATCAGGACTTTAGACCATTCCCTTTAAGAAAATATACTTATTAGTTACTCAAACAAAAATATAATAAAAACAAGATATTTATATGATTTCACTTACCTTAATTTCTCTAAATGGAATCAACAAACTTTTCTCAATCTTTGAATCCAAACCCAAAAGCCTAGAGGCCAACCTAAAGTTCCTATTGGTTGCTGCTAATGCATTCATTGTAAAAGCACTTATATATACTAAACAAAAAAAATTCAATCCTTTAAAAATATAGAGATATGATCAAGATGTGGAAAATAGATATTGAAGATATTATGATGTTGTTGGTTATTTATATGTAGATATTTTGGGAAGAAAGGAAGAAAGACAAATCAATTTGATTTTCCTTGAAAGTAGGATAGACACATAAGCAACAGCTAGCTATTGAGTCCAATGTCAACAAAATTTATTATAGTAAAGGTTTGAAGGGGACATAACATGGATAAGAAAAAAAACGTGAATATAACCAACCATGTGGATCAGAGTCAGCACATAATGTTAATAATGGTCTATGAACAATGTGAATGCATGGAAAAAATAAATAAAAGACGTGCTATAACTTTCTAAATATTTGGAATTGCTGCCTTAATATAGTAAGATTTTAATTTAGTCAAAAAAAGAGAGTATAGGCCTTAAAATGTATAAATACCTTAAAATGTCTCTTGAAATCAATGATCTTAATTATGATTGATTTGCAAAATTTAACTTTTGAAAAATTAGATCTATATGTTTTACTGTAAAAAATAGTTTATATAAACCTATATGTTTATTATGTGTGTTTGGTTTAATTTACGTTAGACATAATTTATTTTGATAGAATTTAGTTAGATAGAATTAATTTTAACATAATTGAATTTAATAAAATTGATTTATGTTTAGATGCATATAAAAGTGAGTTGAACAATAAATTTCAGTGTAAAAATCATATTCAATTTTTTTTTCTGTTCAAAAAATATTTAAACTTTTTTTGACAACAAATCAAATTTAAACTTAAAAGCTGCAAATCCTATCATTCTAGTAGAACCAATTCAGTTTTAGAAGAATCAAACACCTCAAAATCAATCAAAAATGAATTTTGTATCTTTAAAATTGCTTTTAAATTTAACCAAGGGTCGAAGTTTCGATTCTCACCTTGGATATGGAGCAACTTTAAATCCTTGGGCCAGCTATCACATCCAACGAGGTGCCTCCAATCTAGCAAGAGATTAGTCACTGCGTTCGGTGTGGATACCCCGGTCACTACCAAAAAAACATACACTATAATAAACCCTTTTATTCTATAAGTAGTACTTTTAGGATGTGAGATTAGTATTGAACTACTCCCTCCATCCCAAAATAAGTGTATTACTTGTCAAAATTGTTTATCCCAAAATAAGTGTCATATACTATTTATAATATTGATTTTTCCTATTTTATCCCTTAAAGCAATCATTAAATGAGAGAAAAAGTACACTTAAAATTCTACTTTTTAGTATTCTAATATCTACTACCAATAAAAAGAGGGGATATTTTAGTAAGACAAATGTTAACATGTGCCCTTGAGGTATATGTTAAAGTATTAAAAATTGAAATATTCACCTTAAAAGTTGTGCGTTTCACTTTTTAAAATCAATATATTGTATTTTTTAATGTAAAATTTCTATTTTTGAATTCTTTAAAATGTGCCTTTAGAGCATATATAACAAGACCGTTTTAATAAAAATTATATTCTCTTTCTTTCATTTACACATTTTTCTTAAACTTAAAGGTAGCATATTATATTAATCCATGAGAATCACGGAATCAGTGGCAAAATGAAACTTGTGTTATGTAATTTAATTTCTAATGGAGCCTTTTTCTTTTCTTTCCTTTTTTCACCCATTAGTTGTTAAGAGAAGGGGAACATAATAGTTCAAAATTCTGTGTGAATTTTGATATCAAATAATTTCAATTATTTTTCAAACGTATTTGCAAAAATTGAACTATAATCATTTTTATTAAATTTAGTATTAATCACAACTGAAACAACTAACATTTAATTAATGAAATTTCTTTAATTTGTTCTTTCAAGATAGCATGCATGAACCAAAGCATATTACAGAGTCAATGGATAAGGCTGTAAAAAAAATCTTCTTGATAAAGCATCGGCATAATGGTCATTTAGTATTTGAACATCTTTATTCGAAATAATACTACCTCTGTTCTTTATTACTATAAAAGATAAAGATATATTTTGGATTTATTAAAAAATCAATGCTTCTGATCTATTAATGAATTTAAATACATCTACTTTTTAATAAATCTAAAAAATTCATTTATATCTCTTATAATAAGGAACAAAGATAGTACTATATTTTACAGTTGTAAGTGAATTTTAGTGATCATTATTAGTACTTTGCTTATAGATAAAGGTAAGAAAATACATGGTCATTGTTGCGGGATTTTTGAGACATACCCCACTACACTTTTATTTTTCATTTCCAAAGGAGGGGAAAAATTGAAAACCTTTAAAGAAGAGATTCTAAGGTACGGGGGTTAGTTGCACTCGAGGAAGGTATTAGCACCTCAAGCGCCCATGGTACTCCATGGTAACCTCTTATATGTTTTTAGTGCTTTTTTTATATACATGCTTAAAGAATGGAGGGAGAAGTTGTATAGAAGAAAGAAAAAGACTAATTTCATTTTGAGTCTAATGAGTGTGAAAATAGTAAAGATTGAGAAATTTTCCTTTCAAAAAAAGTAAATAAATAAAGAAAAGAAGTATAACTTTTTTTTGTGTTTGCAAAAAGGTTTTGTATTTTTTGAGAGAAATGTAATTGTTGTATTGTAAAGAAATTATTATTGAGAGGAAGAAATTGTAAGAAAGTATAAATATTGTTATGTAAAAAGAAAAGAAGTTAGATGTTTGAAAACGAAAGTGTATTCGTTTCTTTTTGTGTGTATGCAAAAAAGGCATTGTAAAGAAAAAACAAATTGTAAGTAAAATCATATTAAAGATGATTGTAAGGTGAGCTTGCGTTTGTTTTGTAAAAGGATCGCGTGTTTGTTTTTTTGAAAAAAAGGTTTTTGTTTCAAAAAGTCTCGTAATTAATTTAAAATTTAACTACGAGTCCTCTCCTTTGGGAATGAATTTTTGGCGTTTGTATGTGATGTGTAAGCTAGGAAAGCAGTAAAAGCGATAAATAAAGTCCTACGCTATTACAACCCAATTGAATAATTAATATTTACAACCATATCGAATTGAATGAATAAATAATAATAAGCAAATAAATAAATAAGTAAATGGCAATGCATAAAAATGCAAGTGCGAAAAATAAATATGATGATGATTATGCACATAGGAGGAGAAAAGGAAACATCGCAAAATAACATCCTAATTAAAAGTGGAGTGTGTGAAAGAAATGTGTCGGAGGCAAAGACATGATAATACATTTTCGAAAGTCGCTCACAACAACAAATAGTTCTAACCTAACACGCAAGCAAAAAAGGAATTTTATTTAGCAAAAGAGATGTTTTTATTTTATTTTTTATAAGAATGAATTTAGACCAAAAGAGGTCCTTCACTATCAATGCTAATGTTAGAGCTCAATGATTTTATAAATTAAAATATTGTCTCTAACATGCATTTTTAAAATGATGCATTGTCCTAATCTAAATGCAATGCATGTATGCATGTAAAGAAAATGTGAAGTAAAATTGTAATGTGAGATTGTAGTGTGATGTAAAAATTAGTGTCAAATGTCATGTGAAATGCAAAATGTAGATTATGATATAATTGTAAAAGGTAGTGTTTCAAGTGCATGTATGCATGTAGAAATGTGTAGTGAACATGTGATAAAATGTAATATGATGCAGAAATTTTTGTAACAAAATGTTATGTGACAAGAAAAATGCATAAATGTGATGTAGTGATTTTGTAAAAGAGGGTTATGTGACTAAAGAAAAAAATGCATAATATGATGTAGTGCAAAAATGTAAGATTTTTAAATGCATGTATGCATGTGAATTTTTTTAAATAAGGCATGTTATATATTTTTATAAAATGAAATTAAACAAAAATATAGTCAAGTCATCAATCATCACAAAAAAAAGAACTCGAACATAGCATATTTAAATTTCTCTAATATCTTTGTTATTTTTGTATTATTTTTTTGCATTCTAAATAAATAAAAAGTCATAACAAATAAACTAACATTTTTATTTTTTTGAAATTAAAATAGCTAAAAAGAAAATATTTTTTGTTTTTTCTATTAGAGAAATTTTTTCTTAAAAGCCCCTTTTTTTTTACTTTTGTATATTTAAAAGAAATTTTCTATCATAAGAAATTAATATCATTTTTTCTCGATTTTCATAAATAGAAACAAGAAAACACACACAAAAAAACAAAATAAAATAAATAGTGCAAACAGCAAAGTAATGGTGTGAATAGGGAAATGATCAATCTCAAACCCACTCCTAGAGGCCCAAACCATTTCAGAACTGAGGGGAGAATCAGGGCCATCTGATTGAAATCATAGATCAACAAACAAAAGGGGTGCACAGCAGCCCTGGTGAGCGCGCGCGCGCTAGATCAGAGTGGGGGGTGCGCGGAGTAAGTTAGGGGGGCGCGCGAGTAAAAATTGGAATGGGGGAATA